>JAACLJ010000004.1:2517842-3776764 GCA_012980515.1 Ophiocordyceps camponoti-floridani
ATAACTATAATATTAACTTTAAGGTTATCGTTAACGTTATATACCTTAATAGCTAGAACGTTCTATATGTTATTAACTCTACTATATCCTTCTAAGCTACCTAGTTTCTATATAATATAACTATTTACTATATATAGGAAACCCTTTAAGTATACTAAATTAATATATACTATAGCACTCTAGATTTTATAGTATTTAATATAGGGACTATCTTCGCTATTATAGAGTTCTAGTTTAAGGCGTGTCTATATAGAGTTAACTATTAAAAGTCCTAGTTAAAGTATATTAGAATATTAGAAAGATTAAAAGATACTATACCTTACTATAGTATATATATAAGATTATTAAAGCTAAACTCTCTATAACTTAACTAGAAATACTACTATAAATAGCTATTAAAGCTATTAATAATACTACTAGGCTTAATAGTCTCGTCTTAATACTCCTTATTTTTAAAGTATACCTATAAATAACTTTTAGTTTTATACCTTTACCTATAGTAGTATAATATATATATGCTTTTATAGTAGCTTTTATAAAGCTATAAAAGACAATAAGTTCTTAATATATTTTTAAAATACTCTACTAAGGGGTCCTATAAGATATAATAGCTAGGCTCCTACTATACTCCCTATTAGCTTAAAGGCACTTATATACTTCAAGGGGTAAGGATAGTAGAACCTATTTAGTATACTTAATATAGGGAACTTAAACGTTACCTTCTAGCCTTATAATAGTATAGTTACGTTCTATAATATATATCTAAAGCTATACTACTAGGAGGTAGTATATATTAGTATTAAGCCTAGACTTACTCTCTACCTAACTAAGCCTAATCCTACTCTAGCCTATATTTTTATTAAGATTGTCTCTTAACTTACTCCTAAGGCCTTATATAGGAGCTTCTACTCTACCTAGAAAATAGCTAACTAGGAGCTTACTATCTACTTCTAAGTAGAAGAGAAGATTATAATAACTAGGTAGCTCTTTAAAGAATCTAATGCTATTAAAATTAATGCCCTACTTACGTTTAGTATAGTTAAACCTATTACCCTACTTACTTACTACTTAAGTTATATCTTTAAGTATAAGCTTATATATAAAGTAAAGGGTAAACTATAGCTATACTATATAAGAAATCCTACCTTATTATCTAAAAGTATAATAACTACGATAAGGCTAAGCTACTTACTTAATTACTAATAGTCTAGTAGAGTTTATAATACCTCTTATTTATATTAGCTCTATTCCTCTATTAGCTAGGGATATAACCTACTTTCTAGGTTATTATATAAGTATATATCTACTTAAAGTTATATCTCTAGCGCTACGTTCTTACTAAGCTCCTATATAAGCTTATTATAAAGTTTCCTAAAGGGACTATACTATAGATTGTTAAGCTATCTATAGAACTTATATATTTTAATCCCTAATTATCTATGTTTATAGAAGTAAACGCTTCGTTTTAAGTATAACTGTTTTATATCTCTATATATAGTATCGTAGAGGTAAGTATATACTAGTTTAGAACATACTAATACTATATCTATAAGAAGTTAGCGCTAGCTCTAAAGTTTAACCCCTACTTACTTATAATAGATAAGAACATAGACTTTAGTATATATACTCTATAAACTAATAATACTATATTCCTTAATAAAAATATATTCCTTAACATAGAATAATAATAACTTAAAGAATTAACTAATGAGGTTAAGGAATAGATAACCCTTATTACTAGTTAGTAGGATAACTTTAATAGCTACTATATTATAGCTATAAGGGACGACCTCTATATTAGCTAGAAGGGCTAGGGGAGAAACTCGCCTTTATTAAAGTAAACTAGCTTAGTACTAGAGTAGCTTACCTCTAGTAGTATATTTAAAGTATATATATTGCGAGTCTTTACTAGCCTAAGGTTATCTTTAACCTTATTATTATTGTATAAGTATAATAGCTAATAGAGGAAGACGTTACTTACCTTAATAGATATATCTAAAAGTAAGTAGCGAACTTAATATATAGTCTTACCTCTGTTTCTCTAGATCTTACTTATGTAAAGGTTTTTATCTTTACTAATACCTCTTTTATAAATAATAAGGATCTAAGTTTATAGATTAGATTCCCTATTATCTTAGTAGAGAAATAATAGAGTAATAGACTAGAAAGGCGACTAGCGTTCTAGATAGCTAGTAATATTCTATACTAGGGATCTACTAAGTATAAACGAGTAACTTATAGTATACTTACTTTAGAGATTTATAAGTTAGTTACTAGATTTAATACTAGCTTTATTCTCGCTAATATACTTACTATAGTTACCTCTTACTTTAGCTTCCTACTACTTCCTATTATTATTTATATAGAGCTATATACTCTATATAAGTACCTTATAAGGATAGGCTTTACTACTAAAAAGTAGTTAATAATTAACTAAATAGTACTCTGTTAGTTATATAAGTAATAGGAAATTAATAAGGTAAGATAAATTAATAGAAGGAATACCTAGTAGATACGTTAATAAAGGTAAATATAAATAACACATTAGAGTAGCTTATAGATAGTAAGAGCCTATAGGTATAGATAGAGGCTTAAGTCGATTAAGGGTATAAGTAAGAGGAGAAAGTAAGGGGCGTACCTAAGGAGGAGAAGGAGTAGGGGTATAAGGAGAGTCTAGTATTAGTATAGTAAGTACTAGTAGTAAAGGGAAGCTAGAGAGGGACTAAGTAACGTACTTAGACTTATATAGGGCTAGTATAAGCCTATTATGGAACTTACGCTAGGCTAGTATTAGGCTAGTATATTAGTAAGGTATATATAGTAGGGATAGGTCTTAGTTTACCTATACCTAATAGTAGAGTAATAAAAGCCCTACTTATATATAACTTCTATTCGCTTAGTAGTTTAATTAATATATTTACTTCTTAAAGACTTATAGCTTTATAAGTACTATGTTTATATTGTAAGTAATTTAATAATAACTTACTTATTGTTTATCTAGGTAAACTAGCTACTAGTTATAATACTTACTAGCTATAGTATTAAAATAAGAATAGTAGTTAACGTTCTAAAAAGATAATATAGTACTCTAGATTAAGCTATCTTTCTAGTATAAATTCTTTTCTACCTTTTCCTTACTTTTTACTAATTTATTTACTATATTAAACGTTTATTTCTATATCCCTTAATATACTTATTATTTCTAAAGACCCTTAAGTATATGTTTTTACGTATTCCTAGAATTCCTTAGAATTCCCTTCCTAAATATATAGAAAATCTTAGGAAATCTAGAAAAACATTTTCCTAGAATTCTTACATTAGTAACTAGAAATCCTAGGAAATCCCTCTATTAGACATTCTTTATATTAATAAAATTCTAGAAAGTTCTTTTACCTCTTTCTATTATAATTCTATAGACTCTATTCTATAATAATAAGCTTCTACTAAGGTAGAAAGTAGCTTTTATAGCTATAAAGATTTCTCCTATTATAGTACTAAGGGCCCTTAAATTAGTAAATGTTAGATAAAATTACTTATAAGTACTTTTAATAATAATTAGAAGGTAGGAAGGTATTACTATATGTATATTAATTTACCCTTCCCTTTCCTATATAAGAGTAGAGTTGTATAAATATTCTATAGTAGTAATAGTTTATTTAAATTTTATATAAAGAGAAATATAATAAATCTAATAGTCTATTTATCTATTAACTAATAATAGAAAGAAAGAAGCTTTACTTATAAGATAAAGCTCTATATAGTTTTATTAAAGTAGTCTTTTATAATTATACTTAATAGTCTCTATATTAATTTTATAATTACTTTATTATTACTTTATAATAGGTATTTAAACCTATAATAGTAGTTAGAAGAAGAAAAATAAGCTAAGCTAGGAGAAAACCCTTCTCTAAGGAAATTAGTTATACTATAGCTTATTAGAATTAGTACTTAATATAAGAGTAGGGCTACCTAAATAGTTATAGTACTTACTAGCCTTATAAGTAGTATATACTTAGAAGAACAAGTAAGTATATACCTAGGTATAAGAGTATATAAACCCTAACCCTAACCCTAACCCTAACCCTAACCATTTAAAGAGTAAACTAGTACTAAGGAGACTTATTATCGCAATTACTACTAAATACTAGGTTCTTAATTAGCTTACCTTAAGTAGGCTATAACCTAGTAAGTTCCTTCTAATATATACCTTAGTAGGAAGTAGTAAGCCTTATTAGTATAAAGTTAAACTAGTTTAGTAAGAGATTCTAGCCTTATAAAAGGACTATTAAGAAGATTATAAACTATATAGGACGTTAGAATAAGTATTATATAGCTACTAAAGAGGACCATGGTAGTAGCTTTAAGTTTCTAGCCTTAGTACATAATAGAAGATCTAGTATTAGTAAGTACTTACTATCCTTATATTATATAGTTTTTACTAGGCTTATTAATATTTAAATAAAGATTGTATTAATATAAGTACTTATAATTTATAAAGTAATATTATTCTTTACTAATAGTTAATAAATAGTTTAAAAGTATAACTAACTATTAGTATACTATAGTACTTAGATACTACTATACCTTCTCTAGATAGTATAGCTTTAAAACTATAATAAACAACTCTTTAATTACTTAGACTATAGAGTATATATGTAAAATAGTTACTATTAGTTATAGTAAAGTTATTAATAAGTAAGGGGTTACTTTCTTCTAAGGGAAGGGTCTACTATTATTATAATATATTAGAGGGAGCTTAAAGGGCCCTATATAAGCTAGCTAGGTTAATTATAATGTCTAATCCCTAGCTATAAGCTATTATATAGTCCTTACTTCCTTTAAGTAAGTAAGTAGCTTAGTTCTATAGAGGAAAGGCTTAAGTATATTAACTTATTACTAAGTTTACTTAGTTTAGTATATAGAGCTTAGAAAAGATACTTATTATGTTTTTTTAGTTTATTAAATATGTAGTATTTCGTTAATGTATTATAGATATAGCCCTTTATTAGGTAAATCTATTATAATTAATAATAACTATTAAATCTCTTAAAGTTCTAATTATAATCTAAATATACTAAATTATTACTTTAAAAATAGCTTTATAAGGCTATCTATTACTATCTTATTTGTAGCTCTATAAGAGACTTTAAAGTAGCCTTAAAAATAGGCCTATCTAGCTTTAGTATTATATTTATCTATATATTTAAGTACTATCTTAATTCTTAGATTTTTTAAAGTAACGAGTGTAATAGTTTATTAATTATTAGAATAAATACTAAGTTGAGATATTTTAAGGGTAATAGATTTTAAGGGTTTTAAAATAGAAATAAGTTCTTTTACTATAGATAAGAAAGTAAGTAGCCTAGCTTTAGTAAAGAGGTTATAACTATAGCTTATTTCCTTACTAACTATAAAATATATATTCTAAAGATCTTATAAAGATAGCTCTAGAATAACTTCCTAGATTCTTTATTATCTACAAATAAGGTATCTGAGTATATCTTAATCTTAGGATACTAGTTTATCTCCTTATTATTATAGATAATAGTATTAAATCTAGTATAATAAAGTTAGTAAATAATATAAAGAGCTATTAATAAGTACTCTAGAATAGGATTTTATATAAATTGTATAAGCTTATTAGTTACTTTTAAAATATATAGATAAGTTAACATAGCTATAAAGTTAAGGCTATTAATAATAATTTAATAATTATAAAATTCCTCCTTTATAGCCTACTATTTAAACTTCTAATAGGATAGGGAGAGTAGGGGGAAAAAGAGTCCTAGAGGGTATTACTATCCTAATTCTAACTAAAGAAATTAGCGATCTTATTAATATAGCTATCCTATATTAATACTATAAAGCTATTACTTAAATCCTAAATAATATAGATAGATAAGAACTTTTTAAATCTATATTATTAGTTATATTAAACTTCCCTTTAAGTATAGTAATAAAGTTATTTACTTCCTTTAAATATTACTTATAATATAGGAGAATAATATTATATATATAGAAAAACTATAAGATATTAAGATTAATAGATATATAAGTCCTTATTATAAGGAATAAGGTTAAGCTAAGTAAGTACTCCTAAGAGTTTTATTTACTAGAGGAGGGGTAAGTAGCTTAAACTATAAAGTACCTCTTAAGTTTAAGAACCTTTTAGGAACTTAGAAACTATCTAGATAGTATATATAAATATCTTTATTAATAGGAGTATTAATAAAGGCATTAATAGAATTAAGGGAGTAGATTTTAAGATTATATTTAGCTATAATAACTATTAGTACCTAGAAGTTATAAGCTATAAGAGTAGTAGTATAAGTTTCCTAATAATTATAGAGCTATAAGTCCCTATAAATATAAAGCTACTTTTTATACTTAATTAGATACTCCTATTAGTTAAATTTATACTTTAATTTATAATTAATAGGAGGTATTATATTACCTTTAACTTAATTTTTATTAACTAGTTTAAAATACCCCTATTAAGAAAGACTTTTTACTCCTTTTATACTACTTTTATAAACTTCTTTCTATATAGAAAACAGAGTATCTTTCTATATATATTAAGCTCTAGGATAATTATTATATTATATTCCCTTTTCCTAAAGTACTATAGAAGCTTAAAAATAAAAAATATATATAGTTTAGTTTATATATTCCTTAAAACCTATTTAACCTTTTATACCTTCTTATAGTTTACTTAGTAAGTTAAGTAAAGCTAGGTTACTATAGTTTTAATTAGATATATACCTTAATTCTTAATTTTTAAGGTACTAGCTTAAGGGTTATAATTATTATAAGTTTTTAAAAGTTTTAATATTTATCTTATTAATACTAGTATAGAAAGCTATAATTGTTAGTATATGTACTAGTACTAGTATAAGTAAAGGAAGCTATTACGTAAGATAGCTCTAGAACCCTAGGGCTTCTCTAGAGCTTCTCTAGGGCTTTTCTAGGGCTTCTTTAGGGCTCCTCTAGGACTAGTCCCTAACTAGTTTAGGGCTACCCCTAGGTAGGTCTAGGCTATATATACTTTTACGTATAGCTATAGAGTTTTGTATTTCTATACTAATATAGAGTATAGGGCTAGGGGTTTTAAACCCCTACCCTTATATATATCCTTTCCTTCTCTCTTCCTTAAATATTATTAAATACATATATAGCTTTACTACTATCTTAAAGGCCTAGGCTAGGCTTTATATAATGCCTTCTATACTAATTAGTCTCTAGGCTCTAATAGAGATAGAATAGCTATAAAGAAGAGATATTACGAATTCTACTAGTCCTTAATTACTAGTGTTTTTCGTAGGTGTACTTAAATAGCTTTAGTTAAGAGTTTTCCCTACTAAAGGTATACTCTTAGATAATAAAACTAGTCCCTTATTACTTATCCTTATTATTAAGAGAGTATTATATTATACGTAGTAACGATAGCTTCTATAAGAGCTAGTATAGTAGGACCTAGCCTATTAGAAAACACATAATATATAGAGAATAACTAAGGATCTTAGGTAAAATACCTTAAAATTATAAAGAAACTAAGGATTAAGATTACTAAGGACGCTAATATCTTAGACTAGTATCTTAGTAAGAACCTTTAAAACCTTTACTCCCTAGATAATACTATAAGTAGTATAGAACTTAATATATATAAACTCTCTTATACTAGCTAGTACTATAAGACTAAGTATAGTAACGATTAGATCTTAATAATATTCTAGGAGGACTTTAAGGGTTAGATAACTATAACGTTTAAGTGTTTTATTATACTCTCTATAGTAAGCTTTAATAGATCCTACGAGAGAGGAGTATCTATATAGGACAAAAAGGGCTTTAATTATAAAGTCCCTTATTTTATTACTATAGGTAGAAGATATACCTAAATAGGACTACATGGAATTAATAACTACTACCTTTACGGATAAGTTAGCTATATCCTAACTATATTATAGGATTAATAGAATTAGTAGTAGCTTAACTACCTTTAAAAAGGAAAAGGTAAGAGAGGCTATAACTAGAATAATACTAGAGGGTATTAAGTTATTAATATCCCCTATAGTATAGGTAAAAATAGAGGATAGAGGTACCCTAGTAATAACGTTAATGCCTATATAGAATACTATAGAACTAATTATACGTTTATTACTAATAACCTATCCGCTACCCCTTAGGTATAACCTAAGCTATAAGGTATATAACTCGTATTAATAGGTAATAGAATAATAAACGACTATAGGCTAGTAATATATATAGGCTAGTATAGTAGCTTATAGTATTAAGCCTACTATAGTACTAGCTTTTATTAACGAATTTATATATATCCTTCTACTAAGTAACGCGCTAAATAAGCTAGTAAATATAGTAAAAGTAATAAACTTTATAAAGCTCTAGAATAAGGATCTTAGTTATATAAGTTATATATATAATATCTTTAACGATAAGATCTAAGCTTTTCTTAAGGTCTACTATATATTATAAATACGCCCTAGCGAATTCTATATAGTATTCATGATAGCCCTTAAGGATTATATACGTAACTACTTCTTCTTATATATTTTAAAGGATCTAACGTTTATATAAATCTATAATATAATAAAGCTATACTTTAATACTACGTATAACTATTAAGTATACTATAATAACTAGTTATTATATTCTTTCGTATAGCTTTATTAAGTAAATAAAGGGAAGTCTATAGTTAACGTTCTTAATATTCTTATAAATAAGCTTCTTCTATATTAATAAGCCCTCGCTCTAGTATAGTAATAGGAATTAGACCTTATCTATATACTTAAGAGAGCTTATTATAGTATACTTAAACTTAATATAGCCCTTTTCTTATACTAATCTTGTTTTAGAAGCTTTATATAGACCTTTATACTTTTATTAAGGTAAACGCTTCCTTATAGCCTATAACCTTTTATAGACTATAAATATAACTACTTAGGGTCTAGAAGGTAGCTAGGTCTATAATACTATAAAGAGCCCTTATAGCTACTGCTATTATAGAAGAAGTACTATTACGTATATAATAAGACTAGGTGTTTTTAATAAAACATATATATAAGGAACGCTACTAAGCTTAATAGCGATATAACTAGTAGTAAAAACATAATAGGAAGTTACTACGTATTTAAGGATACTTACTATATCTATTTAAATATAAGGGTAATAATCTTATAGATGCCCTAGATAAGGATATAGGTATCTTATCTAGTAGAGACTAGAATAAAGGTAATATTAATATTACTAAGGAAGATATCTATAGCTATACGACTATAAGCTTCCTATGTAAAGAGGCTATAAGATATTAACTTAGCTTACTTACCCTTACTATAGGTAAGGAGATAAAAATAATAGTTAAATAGCTAATAGCTAATTCTACTAATAATACCTTTATACTTAACTACTATTCTATATAGGTCTTCTAAGGTGTTATCTCTAATATAGGCGTAGCCTAGAACTCTACTACTAGCTATCCCTAATTCCTTACCCTTTACTATAAGCGTCCTAATATAATGCTTAATAAGTCTATAAAAGGGTCTATAACGATTACCTCTAGAGGTATTATACTAGTATCTTCGCTTAGATCTATTAAGCTTAATATACTTATAGAGATAGTCGAATTCTACGTATTAAATACTATAATACCTTTTTCCTTTACTTATAGGATATATAACGCTTAAGCTACTACCTTAATGTTTCTTATAGATATATAGTTATAAATAATAGAGCTATAATCCTAGTTACGTTCTACTAATAGTATATGTAGTTCTTCCTTAGTAAGCTCTAATATACTACGTTCGCTATATTCCTTACTAAGGCTAAGCTCTACTAACTTTATTAGCGGTTTAGATGTCCTTCTATATAATGCTTATATAAACTCTTAACTTATACTAGCTATAATGTTAATAGTAAGAGCCTTAAGTTAATCCATACATTTTACTACTATTACTAGCTTAAAAATAAAGCCCTATAATGCTTTAAATTTATACTCTATAATAACTATAACTTTAACTATAAAGTTATTATAGATATAATATACCTTAATAGCTACTGTGTCCTTTATCTTATTAACTCTATTACTTCCTTCTAAGCTATATGCTTCCTATAGGACATAATAGCTAGATATATATAGGAAACGTTTAAGGTATACTAGATTAATATATACCTTAGTTTACTAGATTTCCTTACTTACGATACTAGTACTAACTTTACTACCGCTAAACTATAGGCGGAAGCGCCTATATAGTATAACGTATCGCTAGGTACTTATAGAAGTGTACTAGAGTATTAGAAAGGTTAAGCAGTATTATATACCTCTTTAACGCGCGTATAAGATCCTTTAAGGGGAGATTAAGGACATATCGCTAGATATAATATTATAGATAGCTATAAAAGCTATTAACGATACTATTAGCCTAGATAGTCTTATACTAACGCTCTTAGTATTTAAGGTATATCTACGGATAACGATAGATTCTACGCTCTCGCCCTTAGCTATATAATATACCTATACTTATACTAAAGTAATAATAGAACTTTATAAGGCTATAAGCGTAAGATAAGTCTCTAAGGTACTATATAAGGGTATATTAAGGGATACTATAACGCTACTCCCTTTTACTCTCTCTATTAGCTCGCCTATATTTATATTCTACGAAAAGGTAGAATAGTAGGGCCCTTTTAATATTATTTCTATTAAGGATTATAATATAACCCTTAACTTTATTAATAGCCTAATAACTTTTCGTAGTATATATATTAAGCTATATAAGATAGAGGCCTATAATACTAAGGGTAAGAGGCTACCTTCCTATAACGTAGCTATATAGAGACTTACTATATCTCTTAACGACATTCTAAGGCTAGCTATGCCTTAATAAAGGGGCTAACCTCGCGCGAGTAAAGGGAAGTTAATTATCGTACTACTAGTATATAATACTACTAGTAAGACTACTAATGCCTTCCTTATACTATAAGAAACAGCTAATCTCTCCCTTTCTCTATAGCTCTAAAAAGAAGGTTATATTACTACTAATAGTAAACCCTTTAAAGCTTCTAATACTATAGAAATCGACGCCTTACTTACCTCTAGTATAATAGTACTAACCCTAATACTACTAAACTTCTATATCTATGTCTTTAAATACTAACTTATATAAGAAGTTAAGGGGAAGAATATAGAGCGCCCCTATAAAAAGTCTTATCTAATTATATAAGGCTATAATAACACTAGAAAAGCTAACCTCCTTATATAGTTACTAACTATCTAATAGTATAGCTAATAGCTCCTTCTTATACTTACTCCTTTTCTTTACTTTAGAAGTATAATGCTTACATTCTATAATATTACGTAAGCTTATATATAGTCTAAGTCTACGCTCTAGTGCGATATCCTCGCCCTAGTCCTATATAAGCTAAAAATAAAATTCTCTAAGAGAATAGTCCTATAGATTATAAAGCCCTTATATAGGATTATAGAAGTAAGTATATATTAGTTTAAGATATACTTATACTACCTTTAAGAGGAGCTTTTACTAATACTAATATTTAATCTATATATACTAATTTCTAACGCTAATACTAACTTTAGGATCTATACTATCTAAACTAATAATATAATATTCCTTACATTAGATACCTTTCTTAATAAGGAAGCTCATAGGCTTAAAGCTATAAAGCTAAAGGTAAAGGGCTAGAAGGACTTAATAAATAGTAATATAGAGGACTTTAATAGATACTAAATTACTATAGTAGGCGATAGGATCTATATAAGCTAAAAGAGATAAGGGGTAAGGCTTACCCTTATCGATAAGTTACTAGAAAGAATATAGTATATACTATATACGTCTAGTAGTATATATAAAGTATATATATCGCTAGCCTTTACTAGCCTAAGGCTACGTACGATCTATTAGTCGTAGTATAGGCTTAGTAGCTAAGTAATAAGGATATTAATTACCTTAATAAGCGTATCTACTAGTAAAAGTAGTAGCTAGACTATAGTCTAACCTTTATACCTATAGACCTTAAGAGGGCTAAGCTCTTTATTTTTATAGATACTTTATTCGTAAATAATAAGGACTTAAGCTCTTAGATTAGGTTCCTTATTATCCTTATAGAAAAGTATCTATAAGGGTAAGAGAAGGATAGTACGTTCCTTCTTAAAGGGAACATCTTATACTAGAGCTCTATAAAGTATAAGAGGGTTACTAGGAGTGTACTTATATTTAAGATATATAGTCTTATTATAAGATATAATACTAGGTCTGTCCTAGTAAATATCCTTATAACTATCGCTTACTACCTTTACCTTCCGCTACCGCTAATTGTAATCTATATAGACTTATATTTACTATATAAGTACTTTATAAAGATAGGGTCAATAGCGGAGAAGAGGCTAATAATCGACCTTCTTACCCTATAGTAGTTATATAAGTAACGCGAGATTAAGGAGGTATAATAGATCGATAGGTACGATAATCCTATAGACGCCTTAACGAAGCCTATACCTAATAATGCTCTAATAAGGCTAGTAGATAGTAGGGAGCTATATATATATACGTTAAGGTATAGGTTAATCGTAGGAAGGGGAGTAAACAAGTAGAAAGCTAGAGTAGGTAGGGAAGGGTAATAATAGTAATAATAATAGTACCTAAAGGGGGGTATCGCTAGGTAGGAGGTCTATACTAGAAAAAGAGTTAAGTTTTAGTATATATACTAGTACTAGCGTAGATAAAGGGAGCTATTATATAAGATAGCTCTAGAACCCTAGGGCTTCTTTAGGGCTTCTCTAGGGGTTCTCTAGGGCTTCTCTAGGGCTCCCTTAGGACTAGTCCTTAACTAGTTTAGGGCTACCCCTAGGTAGGTCTAAGCTATATGTACTTTTACGTATAGCTACGGAGTTTTATATTTCTATACTAATGTAGGTATAGGGCTAGGGGTTTTAAGCTCCTACTCTTATATATATCTTTTCCTTCTCTCTTCCTTAGATATTATTAAACATATATATAGCTTTACTACTATCTCGAAGGCCTAGGCTAGGCTTTATATAATGCCTTCTATAATAATAGTTCTTATTATAGTACTTTCTTAGTAATCTTATTACTTATATAAGTATCCTAGTATCCTAAAAAGTTAGTTAAAGCCTAAAAGTATTTATCCTCTAGGAAAGTAATATCCCTTAATCTCTAGACTTCCCTCTAATTAGAATCTAAATATAAAATATATTAGATAAACTATATTTAATAAGATAGGGTTCTTCTATATATAGCTTAAGCTTAAGTTCTCTTTCCTTAGTTACTTATAGTTCCTTTATTATTATAGAATATACCTTATATCTATAGTCTTTTAGAAATAATAAGTTAAGATAATTTAGTAACTTTAGTAAGATTCTATAGTTATTATTCTTTATTTAGTTATAGAGATTAGTTATAAGTAAAACCTATTATCTACCCCTTAACCTTAAAATAGTTCTAATATAGATAAAAGTTATTATAGCTTATATTTATAGCTATAGGTTTTCTAGAAGGTAAGAATAAATCTTTACTATTTAAGCCTTAGAAGATATTACCCCCTATACCTTTTAGCTTAACTATTCTATACTAAAGTTTAGAGTACTATAAGCTTATTAATAAGTCTCTTATTTAAGATAAATTAAAAATACTTAGTTTATAGGGCTAGGTTTTATCTTAATAAATATCTAAAGCCTAAAAACTAAATTATTAAGTAAATTAAAATAAGCTTTAAAGATAGGTAATATTAGATATTACTATAATATTATATAATAAATAGAGAAAGGTAAGTTTAGTAAAGTTGTCTTTAATAAAAGGGCTAAGAATATACTATTATATACTTAATATATACTTATATAGCTTATAAGGAATACTAGTTAAACTAGCTACTATAATTAATACTAGCTAGCTATAATATTAAAATAAGTATAGTAATTAAGCTTTTAAGAAGATAAAGTAGTATTCTAGATTAACTTATCTTCCTATATTACTTATTTTCTCTCCTTTCTTTTATTACTACCTCTTCTATTTACCTTATTAAACGTTTTCCTTTATATTTCTTAAACCTTTATTACTTCCTTTATCCTTCTAGATATATATTTCTAACTATACTTAGTATTCCTAAGAATTCCCTTCCTCCTCTATAGAAATCCTAGGAAATAGTTTCCCTAGAATTCCTATATAAGCGATTAGAAATCCTAGGAAATCCTAGAAAATCCTTCCTCTAGAAGTCCTATATACCTAGAATTTCTAGGAACTTCTAGGAAATCCTTTCTTTAGAAGTCCTATGTAACTAGGAAATCCTAGGAAGTTTTTCTTTATTAGTAAGGTTTTATCCTATAATACCTACTTAGAAAGAAAGTAGATAACGTTTTATTTATCTCTAATACTTTCTATTACTTCTATAAAAGGATTTAGTCGCTAGTAGAAGTTTTTCTAGATATTATTTATAGTAGAATAACTTCTTAGAATACATTTTATTATTAGCTTTTTAGTTTATCGTACACTCTAATAACTCTAATTATAAGGAAACCTATTTAGTTAGTCTAAGGAAATTATCTAAATCCTTAAAGAGAATAGTACTATAAAACTTTTAAGTTACTATACTACTATACTAACTATTAATATTATTATTACTATTACTAAAAGAGTTCTTACTAGCTAAAAACCTAGCGTACTATCTATTAAGAAAGTAATAGTGTAATTACTAGCTAAGGCGAAGCTACTTACTAGTAATAGTATTTTTAAATGCATAAAGGTAGCGCGCCTTACCCTAGTAATAGGGAGAAGCTTAACCTATAGGCATTTCCCTACTATAACCTATAGGGTAATAGATACCTTAAAAAATAGAATTAGCTATAACATACTTTAGAAGTAAGAGTTTCCTAAGTATTAGTTTAATTTAGGTCTTTCTAAATAGTAGAACCTAGAAGTTTAATCCTAGGTTTAATAGTAAGTATATTACTTTTACTAACCTTTTAAGTTATAGAGGGCTTCTTACTTTACTAATAAGCGCCTTTTAGCGCTTAGATAGCATTATCATTTATAAGTATATATAACTAAATAGTACTTAAAAGGGAAGATTAGAAGGAAAGCTAAATTAGGAAGCTTATAATTACGATAGGAGGAATCTAATTAGATATGTAAATAGAAAAGTATAAGAGGAGTATAATAGTATCTAAATAGTCTTTATAGGATTAAAGGTAATAGAGAAAATAGAAAGAGAAGATATATGTTTAATTGTCTAACTATCTACTAAACTATAAGGGACACTCTCTCTTTATCCTATAATTACCTAGTAACTACTAAGCCTTTTAGAAAAGTTAAAAAGTTATTACATATATTAAAGGACTACCTATTTAAGTATTAAAACTAGAATCTAAAAGGATAAACATTAGTAGTATAATAGCTCTAAAAAGGATTTATATTACATAATGTTTTTTAATATATTAGACACGCTAGACATACTTTTGTAGTTTATATAGAATTAATTTATTAGTTTAGTAATTACTTAATAGTATTATTCCATATACTATTTAAGAGCCTAGAAAATTCCCTTTCTAATAATAGTATTCTAGATAGGAAATAAGTAGGTTTACATATTTAAATTAAGATGTTTACTTATATTACTACCTTTCCCTTCTAAACTCTCTATAGTGTCTTTTACGTCTTAAGGTTCCTATAATAGAATAGCTAACTATGCCTTTCTAAAAACATTATTATCTTTATTAATACTAAGTTCTTCTAACTAGAGATTAAACTCTTTAGCCTCCTTTATCTACTTAATATTCTAAATAGCTATCCTTTAGGGATTACTATTATTAGTCCTAGGTCTTAAGCTTAAAGCGTCTTTACTAAATACATAGTTAACTAGAATCGTAGGTAGTAAATTATATCCTATATATACTTATAGGAACTACTTAAGCGCTACTAACATAGGCTACCCTAGGTCCTCTAACTGTTATTAGGCTACAGTAACTACCTTAATAGCTTCGTCTAGGTCTATAAAGACTAGAAAAGCTCTTATAGTTCTTAAGCTATTATTAAGGTCCTTAGTTAGCTAGTAACTAATTACCTATACTATTAGGTATATCTTAATAATCTAGGAATCTAGAATTCCTATAAATACTACGTAACCCTTTAAGGATAACTTATTACTAGTCCTTTTACGAACTTAAAAATATAATAACCTAAGTTTATACTATAGCTACGCTCCTATATAATATAAACGAGTGTCTAGCTACTACAACTCTAAACTCTATCCTAGCTTCTTTATAAGCGTAGATTCTAATATACTAAAAACTAAATTTATCCTTAAACCTATTAGGAGATTAATTACTTAGTTAGTAGCCTTCTTAGCTAAGATATTACTGAAATTTACTCTATTGTCCCTAGCTAATATTTTTAGCTGTCTAGTAGAAGTAATAAATAGATCTAGAACTAGTTTATTTATAAGGTCTATAGTATTCTACCTCTTATAATTGGATCGAAACTCTATAACCTTATTAGATACTAGCTAGACCTATTTCTTTATAGCGCTCTCTATGTCTTAAAGGAACTTAGTAAAGACGTCCTAATATAATATATAGGCTACGATCTTTTATACCTCTAAATAGTCTAAAGTATCTAAGAAGTATAGTTAGCGCTATAATAGCTTTTAAAGCTTTAGCTATTATTTTAAGTAAGGTAGTATAACTATAATAGTTAGTACTTACTTTACTTACTATAGGGACTATGTTTCCTTCTATATCTTTAAGGCTTTCTAACTAATTTCCTATATTAGGCCCCTTACCCTTCTTCCTACGTATGTTTAGTATAATACGTCCCTTTAGAATTTCTAATAAGAGTATCTAATAAGCTATTTACTTAATTCTCGTTATAGCTAGTTAGAGGGCCTCTAGCTCTATAATACATAGGTTAGGCTAGTCTTACATAGGATTAATCTAGTACTAGTATACTAGATTTCCTATAAGTACTTTAAGCTTAGTATTCCTAAATTATAGATCTAGCCCCTTATCTTTAGTCCTTAACCTCTAGCTAATGTATTTACCTATATAACTCGCCTTCTACTAGTTAAATTAGTTAGAAAGCGACTTAGATATAGCTTAGAACGTCTCTTTGTTTCTATAAAGCTATATAAGGTAGTAGAAGCCCTTATATATAAAACTAGGTAGATCTTTAACTAGGTAGTTATATATAGTTATCTAAAAGAACGTATCTTAACTTTAATATTAATTAGTACCTAGTAGGAATATTTAAAACGTATATACTAGTTACTTATATAGAAGATCCTACCTATTACCTTAGCTAAACCTCCTTACCTAGTCTAGGAAGTTCTATTAAACTTATCCTTATTTTAGTTACTCTTAATATAGATAATGCTAATAAATCTATATTAGAAGGTAGTTTTAAATAAGTCTTTATAGCGTAAGAGAAATCTATAAGGAATCTAGTTATAGTAAGAAGGGAAAATTACTTATTACGCGCTATTATTATTAAGTAATACTAAGTTCTTACTAGGTAACCCCCTTTTCCCTTAGTTTTAAGTTTTATAATTCTTCTATAACCTTCTTCCTACTTCTTTATATTTAGTAAACGCGCTACTCTAATCTTTCCCTCCCTTTATTATAGGCTTCTATTAGTTCTAGAGTTATAATGTCTTCCTTAAATACCTACTAATTATACCTACTAATTATAATTATTACCCTAACCTTTCTAGGCTATAAGATATTCTAAGTAAGCTTCTTTCCTACTCCTTCTATTAAGTAAGTTAATAGTTTACTTAGAGCTAAACGTAAATATAGTAGACTTATATAAGAAGTATAAAGTAGCTTAGTATAGTTAAAGTTAATAAAGCTCTCTAGTAAAGTTTTTAATAATTCTACTATCTAAGGAGAAGAGGCTATAGCTACCTATATAGTCCCTAAGAAACTACTTATTATCTATAAGTTACTTATAGTAATATATATTATTCTTCCTATTCTATTTTAGTAGGAACTACTAAATCTATAACCTAGAAAATACTATAGAAATAAGATAATAAAAGATTATATAACCTAGTTAATAATATAAAGATAGGGAGTTATATAAATGTATCTAAAGTAATAGTATTTAATATAAAGGTATAATAATTAACTAGGTATTAAAGAAATTTATCTATATCTAGCGAGTAGGTAAGTAAGGCTATTAAGTATCTAGATCTATATTAGTTAGTATCCTTAAGTAGATATTTAATATACCCCCTTAGCTACGTAGTAAGTAGTTACCCTAAGATTAAGTTATAAAGAGCTACCTAATATATAAGGTAGAAAAGTAATAATAGGAGTAATTAGAAGAAAATAGAAATTTAAGATAAAAAGACCTTATATATATAAAATTTTTACTCCTTTAAGTATTACTACTTAACTTAATTAAATTAAAGAAAAAAGACTTAAGTATCTAGGGAAGAATTAGTAAGATAAAGTAAAGAGGTATACGTAAAAAGATAATAAATAGGAGATTACTAAGCTAACTTATATATAGATGTCTAGAAATAGTAAACGTAGCTATAGCTAAGGTAGTATTACCCTATTAGACAGTAAGGGCTTACTATATTCTTCTAAAGGAAGGGGAAGTAGCTAGGGTTTATCCTTAGTAGGGCTAGGAAGTAGTAGTAGCTCTCCTATAGGTCTTTAAGAACGAGGCTCCCTATTAATTAATATTCCTATTAACTTAACGCCTAATTAGGTTTCTAGGATTATATATATATTAGATCCTATTAACTAGTAAGATAAAGAGAGAAATCTTTATCCTACTATAGATACTAGTAGTTTTAGTTAATATAATCCTTAGAATAAGAGTTATAATATTAGTAGGTTCTATAACTAAGATAGCTATTAAACTAGACTCTCTAACACTTCCTTTATTAACCTATAAAATAGATTTATATAGTACCTTAAGGGTTATATTAGTACTATAAATACTTACTAATGTAATTTACTACTTAATACTATATTCTTAATTAAATTACTATAGGGATGTTATAACATAGCTAGCCTCTTTAGATATAGGCCTTAGTAAGAGGTAATAAGTCTTACTAGTATAAAATTAAACTAGTTTAGTAAGTAGTTCTAGCCTTATAAAAGGACTATTAAGGAAATTACTAACTATGTTAGCTACTAAAATAAACGTTATATAGCTAGTAGGGAAGATCATAGTAGTAGTTTTAAAATCCTAGCTTTAGTAAAGAATATAAGAACTAGTATTAGTAAGTACTTACCTCTCCTTAATAGGTAAGTACCTATTAAGCTTACTAATACTTTAGTAAAGACTATATTAATATAAGTACTTATAATATATAAAGTAGTATTATACCTTACTAATAATTAGGGTTTTAAAAGGTTATAACTAACTAAAGTTATAACTAACTTTTAAAAGTTATAACTTTTAAAAACATTAGTTACTATAATAACCTTAGTTATTTAAAAAGTTATAGCTATAACTTTAGTTAGTTATAGCTAACTATATAGTTATTAAAAGTTATAAAATCTAGTAGTAATACTTTTTATTTTATTTTTCTTATACCTTTATTTTAAACCTTAGTTTTAAATAGTAGGTATAGAAAAATCTATTAAATGTTAGAAACGATAATAAGAAAAGGATTATAAGAAGTATATTATAAATTATAAAAGGTTATACTTTAGGTATATTATTTATAATTTTATATAATTGTCTTTATATTTTATTTATAGCTAATTCTATTTATTTAAAGTTTATAAAAGTAAGAACTATAAAAAGAACTATAGTACTAGTATTATAGTATACTATAAGCTATAAGAATACTTAAGTACTAACTACTTAGTACTTTTAAGGAAAATATTAATAAAAATTACTTAAAAGTATATATTATAGGGTTTAATGTATATATTTTTATAAAAAAACTTTATAGCTATATTAACTAAATCTATAGTATATATAATATAGATACTAAATTTAAAAGAAATTTAATAGAGATACTAAGGTATTGTAAATATATATTAACTAGAAAAACCTAGCTTTCTAGCCTCTAGAGAAGCTAAGTAAAAAACTAGCTAATAAGTATAAAGAAGTAATTTTATTTAGGTACTTTCCTTTTCCTTTTCCCTTCTTCTTATTTCTCTTTTAGTGTTTTTTCCTACTCCTATAAGTTATTAACTTATAACTTTAATAACATTAGTTCTTTTACTATACTAGTATGTAGCTAACTTCTAGGTATAGTAATAATATTACTATAAATAGAAACAATCGACTTAACGCTAGTAGAAGTAGTAGGAATAGCTAGAAACTTCCTTACTAGTACTAATAGTATTAGAAATTAGATTACATTTACTTTCTAAAAGTCTAATAGGGTTAACTAAGTATATAATTAGTTAGTTAATAGTTTTTATATATAAAAAATATATAATTTACATACCTTCTTTAGGCTTAGTACCTTAGCTAGATAAATATTATATTCTTTATCTTTTATTATAGTAGCTTAAGGAATATTAAAATTATCTAAATAAATACTTAAGGCTAGCCTAAAGTCTCTTTCTATAGGCTTATTAAGCTACGCCTTAAAGTCTTAATAGTATTTAAAGTTAACTTTATAAGCTTAATAATACTTAATAAAAGGGAGTTTAACTCACTTATTATATTCCTTTTAAAAGGGTTAAGTAAATCTTAATCTAGTCTAGTATTATAGCTTAAAAAGCTACTAGATTAGAAATAGTATAACTTATACTAAGGTTTAAGAAAAAGACTAAAGAGGTAAAGCTTTAGGCTATTAAGATTAGCCTTACTTATTCTTTAAGGAAAGTATTTTTCTAGCTTCTATATTCCTTCTTATAAGTAGTTTATTAGAATTTAATAGTAAGAAGCCTAGGGGTTATAGTTAATAGTATATAGTAAAGAGCTAAATAGAAATAAAATTTAATATATCTTATTAGATATGTTATAAGTATCTTTTAAGTTATTAAGCTACTTAAAGATCTAATAGATATAAAGTATCTCTTTAAACGAAGTAATGTAAAACTAGCCTTATAAAATAGTTAATAGCTTTAAAAACTTAAAAAAACTTTACTGTCCTTTATAACTTTATATACTAAGAAATTAGGAAACTCCTTTTAAAACTCTTTATATATAGAGTTATTAGCTATAAATTCTATAGCTAGTTTAAATTCTATAGCTTATTATATTATATAGAAGGTTAAATTCTATCGAGAAGCGTTATCTAGTTTTTTAAAAAAAATTAGTAAAGCTATAGTTATTACTTTTAATAGAATATAACTAAAGGAATTCTTAACTTCTTACTTTATATAATTTCCTATTTCTTTTACACTTTCTAAGTCCTCTAAAAGAGCTTTTTTAGTTCTATGTTATATAATATAATAATAATATACTAGCGAAGTTAATTAATTATTACTAAATAAATTAGTAAACAATACTATTAATAGATAATAAAGGTAACTTATATAAAACGTTAGTCTTAAAGTCTTATATAAAAGGCTCTAAACTGTCTTCGACGTTAGTAATATTAGTATTTAATTATTTTTATCCTTTATTATTAGAAGAAAAGCTTTAAGGATGTCTAAGGCTATTAGATTAAGTATATATACTAAGAACTACATTTTCCCTTAAATAGCTTTTTAGAGTAGTTAGAAAACTTATTTAATTAAGCCTTTAAGAAGGCTAGATTATTCGTTACATTATTAAGTATAAAGCTAAATAAATTTTATTAGCTACTAATTAAATAAGTAGAGATTTTTAACTCTTCTTACCTTATAATAGTTACTAGATTTATTAAAGGATAAGGTATAAGAGCTACTTAAAGCTTATTGTAGAGGTAGTAGCTAGTATAATGCTTAGTAGGCTTATAAAACGCTATAATATAAGTATTAGTAAAGATAAAAGGAATACAAAATACTTTTAGAAAGCCCGCTTTTATAGTATATAACATATTTATAATATAGTACTATAACTTAAAGTCTAAGTTAATAAAGTAGACTATAAGCCCTAGATATATGTCTTATAAAGCTAAAGTCTAAACATTAGTATTAGGGTTAAAAAGACTATAAGTACTAGCGTGTTTAGTAAGCTTAGAGATAATAATACTAATTCTATCCTTAAAAGCGTTCGAAATAACTATATAAAGCTTTATATAAATAGGTAAGTAGTTTCTAAAAGTAATTAATAGTAAAGTTAATATATATATATATAAAGGGTAAGATAACTTACGCGTTATAATAGCTTAGAAAATAATTTAAAGACTTTAAGTAAATAGTATAAAAGGAGATATTAGCTTAAATTAGGAAGTAAAGAATTAACTAAGAGGCTTTACTATTATTAAATCTAAAGCTTAAGTTTAAAGTTATATAAGCCTATTTCTTAAAAAAGAAAGTAATATAATGTTTTTCGACATTTTTATAAAGGGAAATTAGTTACTTTAGAACTCTAGTTAAGAAGACACTAAAAATATATTTTTAAAAACTTTGTTATTTTTTTAGATTCTTTAAAATAAGTAATAGTAGGATAGAAAAGATAGTAGAATTAAGTAAGATTCGATATAGAGAACTTATATACTTTATAAAAATAGGTCTTTAAATAGCTAAAATAATAATATTAGTATTAAAATAAAAAGAAAAAGAAGAAATATTAATACTTATATTATATAAGTAACTTTAAGCTATCTAGTCTTATTAGGTATAATACAACAAAGCTCTCTAGTAAAGAGTCTATATTATAAAGGATAGCTTTTATTTCCTTTATCTAGATCGAGCTTAAAATCTAGGGAGTTAGCTATAGTAGCTAACATAGTACGTAAATTAGTAAGCTAGGAATTCTCGTTCTCTCCTAAGAAAGAGCTATCTAAATTAGGATTAGCTTAGTTCTTAGAAATAGTCTCTTTAGGCTAAGAAGTGTAACTATTACTTAGGAGAAAGTCCTTATCTAATATTATTTCTAGAGGCTAGAGATTAGAGTAAAAAGATTTATTAGTATATAGTAATTCTTCTAAGGCTATGTATTCTAAAAATATACTTCTTAGACTTTTTAAAGGGGTTTTAATTTTACAATAAAGCTTAAAAGTTATATAGTAATTAGGGTAATGTAAAAGGTAAAGAGAAAAACGCTAGAAAAGTAAGAATTTTTTAAGATATATATAGCGATGTAAGGGTATAGCTAGTAGCTATATTACTAAGCCTAAAGCCTTAAGAAGAGACTAGAATTTTTATATTCTTACTAGGTACCTCCTAGATATTTTTAGAATAAAACTTACTAGAGATGTTTTTAATAATACTTTTTATAGGGATCTTAGGAAAGTATAAAGCCTTTATGTTTTATATCTATATAAAAACTTAGAAATAACGTTTATTAGGACGAAATGAATAATATATAATTTTTAAGATCTTTTAAATAAGAAAGTTTTAGCTTTTTTATATATCTTATTACTTACGTTATAAAATCTTAAAACAATTTATATTATAGATATATAAGTTAGTATTATTTAAGAGTATAAAGTACTATTTATCTACTAAATTAATTAAGGACTCTATATAAGATATAAAAGAATAGTTTAAAATTTAGCTTATGTAATCTTTTATATAAGTAAAAAAATTATTATAGGAAAGCTAAATATATAATGTTTTATAATAGTATATTTTATTAGTAGACTATTAATAAGACTCTAGTTACGTAGGATTAAAATTAATAAGCTAAGAAAGACATTAAAAGAGTTTATTAAAAGTTTAAGTAGTTATAAAAATGTTATAATAAAACTTATATAATTATACTTATTTAGAAGCTAATTTAACTATATAATAGGTTTTATATTTAACTAAAAAATTAATATATTAAAAACTAGTAATAATAGATTATAGAGTAATTAGCTATAGATAGAATTATTAGGTATTTTTAATTTTTTATAACTTATATAATACTATATAAATAGAGTATCCCTAAAACTTACTTACTTTACTAAAGAGGTAGAATAAAAGGTTTAATAAAAGGGTTTATAGTTATTTAAAACTCTATATCTATTACTATACTTATAATATAAATAAATACAAGAAAGGTACACTTAGCCTATTTCTTTTCTAGTAAGAAGATATTGTTTAATTTTATTATAGCCTATTTTATAATCTAATATTAAATGTTTAAGGATTTTAACTAGGTATAGGGTATACTATGTTTTACTATTTTTTAATAAAATATATAAAAGGTAAACTTACTTAAATTTATAGTAAGAATATTAAAAGTTAGATAGACCTTATAGTATATTTTAATAAGGTAAGACTTACTAATATTAAGAAATTAACTTAACATATACTTTATATTTAAAATTTATAATAATTATATAAATAGAGTAATTAGTAGTTAAATTTATAATTTATAGAAAGACTACATATCTATAAGATAGTATATACTAAACTACTAGTACTAAAGTAATTTAGTTCTTTTTAATAATACTTTTCCTTTTAAAGAAAAAGGTAGTAACCTTTAGTAATTATATTTAAGATCTTTTATAAAATCGAGTAAATTAATATAAATTTTTAAAAAAATTATATATCTTCTATATTAAATCTATATTAATGTATTTTTTCTTTTTTCTCTTTTTAGTTTTAACCTTTTTCTAACTTTCTATAAAGTTATAGTTAGTTATAACTTTCTAGAAACTAACTTTTAAAAGTTATAGTAATAACTTTAGTTAGTTATAACTTTATAACTAAGTAAAAGTTATAACTTTAGTTACTAAAAAGTTAGTTATAACTTTATAAAGTTAGTTTTAACTTTTTAAAACCCTAGGTAGAGTACTAGAGGTTTACTACTTTATAATAACCTTTATTATTATTACTTCCTTAACTTAAGGTTTCCTAGTTACTTCTCTTACTCCTATCTTTCTAGGAGTATTCCCTTATTAACTATTAGGTTTACTTATAAAAGTAAAGTTTCTATTAGCTTATAAGTTCCTCCTATTAGTTATTTAAGAAGAATTCTATATATACCTAGTAACGTTAGTATATATCTTCCCTTAAGTATATATCGTTAGTTTAGTCTATAAGTTAGGGATAAGGGCTTTATATTTATTAACCTAGGTATAATAGGCTTACCTTTAGTAGGCTATTAAAGGCTTTTCTTAATAGTATATTAAGTTATTTTTAGTAGTATATTAAGAGTTACTAGTATATACTAAGCTACTCTAGCTAGTTACTTTATATAGAATACATATATTTAGAAGTTATTTCTATTTAGTAAGCTATTTACTATATATTGTTTCTAATATAATACTCTTAAAGCTACTTCTAGCTAAATAGTAAATCGTTTTTATAACTATTTCTTCTATCTATTAAAGCTTAGATATAGTTCCACTAGTATAGTATAATCTTATAGTACTAAATCCCTAGAATACTACTTAGTAATATTCCCTTATAATAATAAGGGGATTAGTTAGTATAACTTATTAGTATATTCGTTATTCTATATAGCTACTTAGTCTAAGGTATCTATAAAACGATTAATACTTTTATAGACAATAGTTTTCTCTATTTATTCTAGAGTATTAAATGTAGTATTAAATACATAAGCTAAGTTAAATCTTCTAATATCCTCTCTATAAAGGTAAACCTACCGTTCTATTATTAGTAGAGTCTAGTTCTATCCTAGCTAAAAGCTTAGCTAATAAGGATCTAGTAGTCTATCTAATCTATATCTTACTTATTATTTAAGAAAGAGCTAGTTCTTCTTCTACTCCTTTACTAGAACTTACTAAATTAGTTTTTATATATTTTCAGGAGTTATTATCTAAGCTAGCTATTCTTACTATTAACTTCTAGATAAAATATTTACTAAGGATTCTAAAGTTAGTCCTAGGATTTTTATAGCATTATATAGAGTAGCTAGTATCTTCTACTTACCCTTAAAGTATTAGCTATAAGGGCTATAGTATAACTACCTTATTATAGGGGTTTAAATACCCCTTAGCGAGCCCTAGGTCTTAGAGCGAGGTCTAATATTCTTAGAAGCCCCCTCTTCTAATACGTTCTAAGTAGGATTAGATATAGTATTTAGGAAATCTTAAACATCTTGTAGTTAATTTTAAATGTTTACTTAGGAGAGGTATTGTCTTTTATTAGATATATATATAAAAGAGTTAACTTATTAGAAGAGTTCTTTCTTATCCTTAAATTATTTTTAATAGTTAAAAGAGTTAATTACTTTCTTACTTTATATAGTAAACTTATCTTTAAGGAGTCTTAGGAAGTCTTCTAAGAATAATTCCTAAATGTAATTAAGTTTATTAAATACTTTTTAAAGCTTCTATCCTAATATTAAGTTAATTCCTTAATAGCTAATAAGGGATAACTTAATACTATCTAGTCTTCCTAAGTTATTCTAATAGTTAGAAACTTACTAGGAAGTAATAGTAACGTAGAATTACTACTAGATAATATATACTTATATAGTTTATAAGGAACTCTAGTTAGACTAGCTACTATTTGTAATACTAGCTAGCTATAGTATTAAAATAAATATAATAATTAAGCTTTTAAAAAGATAAAGTAGTATTCTAGATTAAGCTATATTTTAATTTCTTAGGGCTTTTCCCTCTTTTTATCTATTTCTTTCTATTCTATTTATTCTATAAAACGTTTCTATTTATACCTTATAATACTTTTATTACTCCCTTAGCCCTTCTAAACACTTACTCCTACTACGCCTAGTTTTCCTAGAAATTCCTTTCCCTATCCTAGGAAATCCTAGGAAATCCTTTCTCTAGAATTCCTATATAACTAGAAATCTTAGAAAGTCCTCCTTTATATCTAAATAGGACCTTACCTATCTTATCCTATAATAAGTACCCTTTACTAAGTAGATTAAAATAGCCCTCTTACTTTCTTACTTTTAAGTAGCTATAGACCTTCCTAATTCTAATATTTACGTAATTTAAAATAGGTTAAGGCTTAATATAAACTCTCTCTTTAGCTTACCTTATAGTTAAACGTTCGTTTTTTAAGGTCTTATACTTTATACTTTATTATTTATACTATAAAAAGTATTAGTATATTATATATTTACTTATAAAAACCTATTTTACCTCCTCTTATACCCTAAGCTATAGAGGTTTTATTAGAGAATACTTATCCTTTCTAAGCCTATAAAAGTAGATTAATATAGAATCTAGTAAACTAAAGCTATTTTTTAGTATAAATAGGTAAAAGTTATAGGCGTTAAAGGGCTTAGAAGTACTTAATACCTTTAAGATAAAGGGTTTATTAAAGAGTTAAGATACTATATTTACTCTATATATTTTTAATAGTCTAAGTATATAAGTAGAAAGGTTCTTTTATAATATACGTAGTAATAGGTCTTTTATCTTTTAAGATAGCGTTAAGGCTTATAAAAAGGTAATTTATTTTAACTACTTATCTACTCTATATCTTATAATATAATACTATATATACTTCTATAGGAAACGCTATTAATAGCTATAATAATACATAAAAGGTGTTAGTAGGAGCAAGGTATAGTTAGCACGCGCAGGCATAAGCGTAGGCGGATAGAGGTAGGGTTTAAGTTACAGGCGCTTACTAGCATATACCTATATAGGGTTAAGGCCCTACTCTGGGGCAATGTAGGGCCTACTCTAGGGCTATGTAGGGCTAATGTAGGGCCTACTCTAAGGCTATGTAGGGCTAATGTAAGCCCTACTCTAGCCCCTCTAGAGTATATGTGTAATATTATTACTACTACCGTAGTAGGTGTCTAACGCCTATATCTTACCCTCTTTCCCCCTCTCTATAGATCGGTAGAAAGGAATAAGTCTAATAATTAATTGATTATTTTCTTACGTCCTTTCGAAGGATTACTAGCCTTCGACACTAATTAGTCTCACTAGCTCGTTTAGATAGATAGTAAGAAGAAGAGACTTAGTTTATATTCCGTCTAACCTCTTTAGTAGTCGGATCTTACTAAGTGCTACGACGATCTCTACTCCCTTTACCTTTTCGATAAGCTTAAAGGAATTCAATATCGTACCTATAGAGGATTTCTAGAGAAAATAGATTCCTAAAGAGTCCCCTATAAGGAGCGTTACATTATATAAATAATATAGTATTATCCTTATAATAAGGTGCCTCTAATAACGAAGCTCTTAGCCGAAGGTATTATATAATCCTTAATAGTATAAACATTACTAGCCGCCTAAGTAATCTTAATAACATTACTATAATAGCGGATCTTATATAGCTAATAGAGGAGACGATAGACGTAGAGCTTAACTCTTATGTCGTCGGTAAGCTATAAGATTATACTTTTTATAACAATAATTTAGTACTATATAAGACGTATTAATATAACTTTAAGGGATAGAATAACGCCTTATTCTATTAGGTGTCGCGGCTACTAGTATAATAGCTTTAACGCTTACTTTAGTCGAAAGGTATCTACGCTAGCTATCGAAACGCTAGGATCGTAGAATCCCTTACTGCCCTCGTAGAGTTAGAAGACATACTAGAATAGAATAGAAACGACCTACTAACATCGCGCGTAGCCTATAGATCTACTGCCTACTAACTCTAATAACGACTCGTCTAAGGAGACGAAGATCCGTTTAATAAGGGTAAGTAACTATTAATAGGTAGGTTAACGGCTCCTTAGATCCTCCTAGATCCTATTCCTCCCGCTACTATATCCGCACCTAATCCTACGCCTAAGTCTATCCGCTAGATACCTACGTTATACCCTACTCCCTTAGGTTATAACCCTAGCCGCACGGCTCTACGTTAGCTAACGCGCTCTAAAAAGGGTAATAAGGCTAAGGTATCGTAACCTCTAGTACGCCTATTATCTCTACCGCTTCCTAACTAATCGTTATACGATTTACCGCTACCTAATGTCCTAAATAAATACCCTAACTCCTATCGCATAGCTACCTTCGCGAAGGGATAGGATAAAGGTAACTACTTTAGCGGTAAACGATTTAAGCTATTTGATAACACAATAAATGCATTTATATAGACGTATTAGTAGTATAAGATTAGGCCTAAAGAGGCGTATACTGTTTTTCCCCTTACCCTATATAGATACGCTTAGAAGTATTTTAACGCGTATATAGACTAAAAGGGCTATATAATCGGAGAACTATACTAACTTATAAAGGCCTAGTTCTCCTTAGACGAAGATCGCGTTATATATTATAATAAGTACTAGATCGTCTTATTCGCCTAGATATAACGCGATAACCCTAATAAGACGAAGCTTAAGGTTCTTAATCTACTATAGAAGAGACTTCTCGACTACTAATATACCCTATTACTATATCTAAATAACTACTCGTTATAGTTAACGTTAACCCGTACCTATTATAGTGTCCCTAGGTTCGAGCTTACTCTTAAAGGATATAAGGATTTATTATAGGCGCTAATCGTAGCCCTATAAGCGGCTATTATAAAAGGTAACTTAGAGCCTCCTACGATCGCGACGATAAAGATTACGGATACATTAACGCTAGCGCTAGCGTGTATAACTACTTCCTTCCTTACGGATAGGAAGTATAACTACGCTAGCGCCTCGTCGAGTCTAAATAGTCCCTATCGCTAGAAAGGAGCGGTACCCTCGATGCTATCGTTATAGGCTAAGAAGTGTTATATCTATAGTAAATCTAGCTACTTCTCGATAAAACATTCCGATAGAGAACGCTATAAAGCTCGCTATAAATACCTCCTATAGTAGTAGGTTAATAGTAAGGCGGTAAGTAACGCTATATACGCTTCCTAGCTCGTAGTATATAAGGGTAATTCCTATAACGACGATAATAAGTATAAGGCTAAGGCATATATTATAGAGGAGGCCTCTAAGGACGAAGACGCTAACGAAGGCGTTAACCTTAACTTCTTTATAATAGCTACTACGTTCCTTAGTAATAAATACGCCTGTTACTAGCTTAGGCTCCTAACAATAGCCTCGATAGCCTCTCCCCCTATCTCTTTCTCTTCCTTATCGGCTAGGTTAACGGCTATAGCTTCTTTTCTTCTTAACTAGTATTCCTCGTAGGCCTTTTAGGGTATTATCCTAGATATAGGTACTGCCTAGGACTCGACGGCTAGTAAGGCTTAACTCCTCGCTTTATAGCGCGAGGAGCCTAGCATCGTGCTTAACGAATCTACTAAGGGTACGGTTAAGATTACGTTCGGTAGTATAAAGCCCGTCTCGTCTATCGGCTCTACCTTAGTACTAATACTAGTTAGCTAGGTTAAATTCTATATCCTAGATACCCCTATACCCTTCCTTCTTTACCTCCGAGATATATAATAGCTCTCCTACTATCTTAACGTCCCTCGTAGTTATATAGTGTAATTAGACAGTTATAAGATCCCTATTATCTTCCGCTAGGGCTACCCCTAGATGTTCCTTAACTAATACTAGTAAGTAGCGGTAGCCTCCTTTCTCTTAGATATTAAGCTACGTCGTCTATATAGTTAATTTAGTTACCCTTCTATCTAACGCCTTTACGATCTACTTACGAAGGCTAGCTATAAGGTTAAGTAAGATAACCTTACTAAAATTAGTAAACTCTACTACTACTACTAGGTTAAGGGCCCCTCGCTAAGAAGGTTTAAATTTACGTTATAAGATAATTACGACTTTAACTATAAAGTAATTATAGACGTAATGTACCTCGATAGCTACCTAGTCCTATACGTTATTAACTCCGCTACGTCGTTCTAGGTAGCCTAATTCCTCCGTAAGATAACTACCTAGCACGCCTAGGAGATAGTTAAAGCCTACTAGGTAGATACCTATCTTAGTCTACTAGATGTCCTAACTTATAATGCTAGCATAAACTTTACTATAGCTAAATTCCGCTCTAAGGCATAGCTATACGGTATCTTATACCGATAGATCCCTATAGAGGCATATTAGAGCATTAGGAAGGTTAAGAGATATTACGCCCTACTCCGCTATACGTACGAGATCTTTAGGGTAGAAGTAAAGGGCGCCTCCGTAGATTCGATCCTTTAGATAGCTATTAAGGCTATTAACGATACGGCTAGTCCTAACAGCCTCGTCTTAACGTTATTAGTATTTAGTACTTACCTATAACTTATAACGGAAAGCCCTCCTTCTACTATAATAATGTAACGTACTAAGACATTAGTAAAGGCTATAGCTAAGCTACGATAGATTATAGCTTCGCGTTATATTAACGAGGGCCTCTAGCTCTAAGGGTTAATATAAGGGACTACGTCGCTTCCGTCCTCCCTTACCCTTAGTAGTAAAGTTCTCGTCTACTAGGAAAGGAAGGGATAGTAAGGACTATACTAGGTCCTCGCTATAGGTAATTACAAGGTTACCGTTAGCCTCGCCTACGGTCCCTTAACTTTCTAGTCTACGTACGTTAAACTATACGTACGTAACGTTATTACTAGCGAGTACGAGTTAACTCTACGGTAATTAGGCTACTAGAGTAGCTAACGCTATGTTGTTATAAGTATCCCTATAGGGATCTGTAATAACGACGACGAGTTCGAGACCTTCCTTATTACCTACGAAACATTAGATAAGGAGCTATCCCTACGTCTTTACTAGGAAGAGAAGATTACTACGCTAGGCGCCCCTTTTAAAGCGTCTAACGAGGTCGAGATTAACGCCCTACTAACTTCTAGTACGATTGTCCTTACTATATATAATATACGAAGACGCTAACGCGTCTTTAAGTTATAGCTCGTTTAAGAGGTTAAAGGTAAGACGATAAATACCTTATACGAGAAATTACGTCTTATCGTATAGGGGTATAACGATTACGAGAAGGCTACGCTATTAACGTAGTTACTAACGATATAGCGTAGTAGTTAACGTCTCGTCCTTACCCTCGTACCCTCTCTTTGTTAACAAGGCTTTATACTAGCCTTCTAGGACATTATATAGGCTTACCTATAGTCTAAGTCTATGCTATAACGAGAGGTTATCGCTAAGCTACCCTACGAGCTCGAAACAAAGTTCCCTAAGGGGACGGTCTTAAGGATTGTTAAGCCCTTATATAGGATCGTAGAAAGTAGTGTTTACTAGTTCGAGATATACTAGGGTTACCTTCGTAGTAACCTCTTAATAATACTAACGTTCGACCTATACTTATTAATATCTAATAATAAGTCTAAGATCGGTTTATACACTCTATAGATAGATAATACGATATTCCTTATAAGTAGAGAATTCCTTAATATTAAGGCTTATAAGCTTCTTAACGTAGGCATTAAGGCTAAGGACTAGAAGGAGCTCCGCGCTAGCTAGAACGAGGACTTTAACGGATATAGGATTATAATATATAATAATAAGCATATCTACGTAGGTTAGAAGGGCTAAGCTAGTAAGATCGTAAGCGTACTAAACGAAGATCTTATAGTATATGTCTAATAACGAGCTTAGGGCATATATATCGTAAGTATTTATTAGCTTAAAGCATTATACGATCTCGCCGTTACCGCTTAGACATAGGATCTATTAAATGCTAATATTGCTCGCCTAAACTATTAGCTCCTATAGTAATAATAGAACCTAGATCGTAGCCTTACGTTCGCGCTAATAGACCTATATTAGGTAAAGCTATTTATCTTTACTAACGCCTCCTTCGCGAATAATAGGGACCTCTCTTCGTAGATAGGGTTTATTATCGTTTTAGCTAAAGATAACGCGAGCGAGGATAAGAATAGACACGCCTTTATAATAACTAGTAACATCCTCTACTAGGCCTCGACGAAGAGTAAGAGGGTTACCTAGAGCGTGCTTACTTTAGAGATCTACGCCCTCGTCGCTAGATACGACTCGGCCTTTATCCTCTCTAACGCCCTACGTATTGTTTTTACGCGACTTAGTCTCCTAGCGCTACTTATTATTATATATACCGACTTATACTCTCTATATAAGTACTTAGTTAAGATAGGTACGACTATAGAGAAGTAGTTAATAATTAACCTTACTACCCTACGTTAGTTATACGAGAGGTACGAGATTAAGGAGGTTTAATAGATCGATAGTCGCGATAACCCTACTAATAGCTTAACGAAGTAGGTAGGAAACAAGGCTCTAATAAGGCTAGTAGATAAAGGTAAGTTACGAGTACAAATAGAGGCTTAGGTCGATAGGAAAAGGGATGCGTGTTAATATAGATTTAGAACTAATCTAACGGGCTCTCTTTCTCTAATATACGTGCCTTCGCGATTAGAAAGAGAGTCTAGTATTAGTAGGAGTAAGGTGTAGTTAGCACGCGTAGGCACGAGCGCGGGCGGATAGAGGTAGGGTCTGAGTTACGGGCGCTTACTAGCATATACCTATGCGGGGTTAAGGCCCTACTCTAGGGCAATGTAGGGCCTACTCCGGGGCTATGTAGGGCTAATGTAGGGCCTACTCTAAGGCTATATAGGGCTAATGTAGGCCCTACTCTAGCCCCTCTAGAGCATGTGTGTGATGTTATTACTACCGCCGTAGCGGGTGTCTAACGCCTATATCTTGCCCTCTTTCCCCCTCTCTATAGATCGGTAGAAAGGAATAAGTCTAATAATTAATTAATTGTTTTTTTACGTCCTTTCGAAGGATTACTAGCCTTTAACAGAAGGGTACTTAAATTATATATTATTATAATCCTCGCCCTCTTTTAAGGAGAATTCTATAGTTACTAGTTAATTTAAGACATTATTAATAATGAAAAGGGAGGTTAAAGGAAGAAGGTACGCGTTAGTAGATGTATTCCTACGCGTTACTAACTAGTGTTTGCTCGTTTCTCGTAGTGACCTACTATATGTAGTGCTGTAGTACCTACCTACCTAAGCAGGCATCTACTCGAAATACGAAGTATCCGTACGAAGTATGTACGAATATATACCCACCTACATATGTAGGTAGGTAGGTATGTAGCTGACGAGGGGACCACCTCTCCGTTGAACCATCAACAACGCAAAACCATCGAAGATATTGGCCTTTAGGCCCCTGCAGACATGGCGCAGTTCGAAGACCGCTTGCCTGAAACGATATCTATCCTGGGTAAAGCCAGCATCATTGCCGACTACGCTCTTTGGCCCGGAGCAGTCGCAACAGACCTTTGCCGGGACTCACCGGCTTCCACATATGTTCTCATAACCGACACGAATCTGCACGATATCTACGTGCCCCCTTTTCGGGATTTCTTCGACAGCCATCGGGATGAAAAGACTACTCGTCAGTTATTGACGTACGCAGTTCCACCCGGTGAAGCCTCAAAATGCCGCGAAATCAAGGCAGAGATCGAGGACTGGATGTTGTCCCAAAGCTGCACCCGAGATACTGTCCTGATAGCTCTCGGTGGTGGAGTCATTGGTGACATGATCGGATATGTTGCTGCAACTTTCATGCGAGGCATTCGCTTCGTTCAGGTACCGACAACTCTGCTTGCCATGGTTGACTCGTCTATTGGAGGCAAGACCGCCATCGACACGCCCATGGGCAAGAATTTGGTTGGAGCCTTTTGGCAGCCGCGCCGCATTTACATTGATCTGAAATTCTTAGATACGCTTCCTCCACGCGAATTTTTCAACGGTATGTCGGAGGTGATCAAAACGGCCGCCATCTGGAACGAAGCCGAGTTTGCTTTCCTGGAGCAACAAGCCGCAGATATTGTAACGTGTGCTTCTTCAACTGCGAAAAACCGTCTCCAGCCGGTCAAAGAAGCCGTGAAGCGAATTGTCGTCAACGCGGCACGTGTCAAAGCCGACGTTGTCACCAGAGATGAGCGAGAAGGCGGCTTGCGCAATCTCCTCAATTTTGGACACTCCATCGGCCACGCAATAGAGGCCATCCTGGCCCCCCAGATTCTTCACGGCGAAGCAGTTGCTATTGGGATGGTCAAGGAGGCAGAATTGGCCCGCTTCGTTGGCGTTCTCCGTCCCCATGCCGTGGCCAGACTTTCTAAATGCATTGCGTCGTTTGGGCTCCCTACATCTTTGCATGACAAGCAGGTTGTCAAGTTAACTGCAGGCAAGCAGTGTCAAGTGGAAGAGATGCTGCGAAAGATGTCGGTTGACAAGAAGAACGACGGCGAACAGAAGAAAGTGGTGCTGTTATCTACCATCGGCAAGACTCATGAAGACAAAGCCAGTGTGGTGGATGACAGTTCCATCAAACTGATCTTGAGTTCCTCCGTCCGAGTTACACCTGGCGTGCCTCCAAATTGGCAGGTCACCGTCACTCCGCCCGGTTCCAAAAGCATCTCCAACCGGGCGTTGATCATGGCGGCTCTCGGATCCGGCCGCTGCCGCTTGAAAAACCTGCTGCACTCTGACGACACAGAGTATATGCTATCCGCAATCACACGTCTTCGTGGCGCATCTTTCTCTTGGAAGGACGCTGGTGAGGTGCTCGAGGTTCATGGCAGAGCCGGCCAATTGCAAGCTAGCAAGGACGACCTATACATTGGCAATGCCGGCACAGCATCTCGATTTCTCGCCACCGTCGTCGCCCTCTGTCAACCTGCAGATGGTATCAAACACACGATTCTTACTGGCAATGATCGCATGAAGACCCGGCCGATAGGTCCCCTTGTCGATGCGTTGCGATCGAACGGAGTCGATGTCGAGTATCTCGAGCTGGACAAAAGTCTTCCGCTTCGTGTCCACGCTGCCGGTGGTTTCGACGGAGGACTCATCGAACTAGCTGCGACTGTGTCCTCCCAGTACGTCTCGTCTATACTGATGGCCGCGCCATTTGCCAAGAAGCCCGTTACTCTTCGCTTGGTCGGGGGCAAACCGGTCTCCCAACCCTATATTGACATGACGATTTCCATGATGCTTTCGTTTGGGCTGGTAGTCACCAGGTCCGATTTGGAAACCAACACCTACCACATCCCCCAGGGTGTATACCGCAACCCCCTGGAGTACACGATTGAGAGTGACGCAAGCTCGGCCACCTACCCGCTTGCTGTGGCTGCAATCACTGGGATGACCTGTATCGTCCCAAATATTGGATCTCAGTCTCTCCAAGGCGATGCACGGTTCGCCGTGGATATCTTGAGACCAATGGGCTGTCTCGTTGAACAGGACGAGGTTTCCACGAAAGTTACAGGGCCGCCAGTTGGAACATTGCGGGGACTTCCGCACGTGGACATGGAGCCCATGACGGATGCCTTCCTAACAGCTTCGGTACTGGCAGCAGTTGCACAAGGCAAGACGCAAATCACAGGCATCGCAAATCAGAGAGTCAAAGAATGCAATAGAATCAAGGCCATGGTGGATGAGCTTTCCAAATTTGGGGTCAAATGCTCGGAACTTGAAGATGGCATCGAGATATATGGCGATTCGCTGACAGGCATGCGGTCCGCAGATGCGACGATCCATTGCTACGACGATCATCGCGTCGCCATGAGCTTCAGCGTCTTGGCCGTTGCTTCGCCAGGTGCTACCGTCATCACGCAACGCGAGTGTGTGGGGAAGACCTGGCCTGGATGGTGGGATACGCTCAAGGAGTCTTTCGGTGTCACTTTGGCGGGCGTCGATGAAACCTCGGACCATCAGCGTACGCCTGGTGACGGCGACGCCGAACTCTCGATATTCGTCATCGGGATGAGAGGCGCAGGGAAGACAACGACTGGGCAGTGGATGGCGTCTCTACTGGGCTGGGAATTCTTCGACTTGGACCAAGAACTTGAAAAGCGGTCGCGTAAATCTATCATTGAGATGGTCAGTGGATCAAGTCAATGGGAGGGTTTTCGCCAGGCAGAGCTGGAATTGTTACGCGACACAATGACAAGTCAACCCCAGCGTCATGTCTTCGCTTGTGGCGGGGGAGTTGTGGAAACTCCACAAGCAAGAGATCTGTTGACGGCGCATTGCCGCCGAGGTGGTTACGTCGTCCTCGTTCACCGCAGCCTTGACCAGATTGTGGACTACTTAAAGCAGGACGAGTCTCGACCGGCTTACGCAAGTGATGTTCGCGAAGTCTATCAGCGACGGAAGCTGTGGTACGAGCAGTGCAGTAATTACGTTTATTTCAGCCCTCATTCAGGCAGTTCCGGCAGTGTTGAGGAAATACCTGATGACCTGGAACTCTTTACGGTCTCCATGCGCGGAAGGAGCGGTCGGTCGGATGTCATGGCTGCCAAGGGAAAGCCCAGCTTCTTCATTTCACTCACGCTGCCCAACCTCTTCAAGGGGCGAGAGTTGATCCCTCGCGTCGTTGACGGGGCTGATGCTGTCGAGCTTCGCGTGGATCTCCTGGAAGATCAAAGCCCAGAAGCGGTCCTCGAGCAGGTATCTATCCTGCGTTCCTCGGCCAGGAGGCCGATCATTTTCACTGTCCGCACCCAGTCCCAGGGGGGACAATTTCCCGACGACGCAGTTGGAGAGCTCCAGACTCTTTATCGTTTAGCAATGCGGATGGCCGTAGAGTACCTTGACGTTGAGGTGACGGCCACTGACGAAACAATTCAAATAGTGACAGACCTGCGCGGACACACGCAGATCATTGCCTCGCATCACGATCCGCAAGGTAACTTAACCTGGAAGAATGCCTCGTGGATTCCTTTTTATAATAGGGCTTTGCAATTCGGAAACATCATCAAACTCGTCGGCACTGCCCGGAATTTGGACGATAATTACCAACTGGCGAGCTTCAAGTCCAGAATGCTTGCCTCGCAGGAGATCCCGATCATTGCGATTAATATGGGTTCTATGGGAAAGCTCAGCCGTATCTTGAACGGGTTCCTTACCCCCGTTACCCATCCAGATCTGCCGTTCCCAGCTGCGCCAGGCCAATTGTCGGCCACCGAGATCCGTCAAGGCTTGACGCTGCTCGGCCAAATCGACGCAAAAGTTTTTTATCTCTTTGGCAACCCGATCTCGCAGTCAAGATCGCCTACCATTCACAACCACCTCTTTCGACGGATGGGTCTGCCGCATTGTTACGAGCTGCGGGAGACCGACGATGTCGCTCAAGTGCAGCAGGTGTTGCAGTCTTCAGCGTTCGGGGGAGCATCCGTCACCATACCCCTGAAGCGTCATGTCATGGCTCTGGTCGACGAACTAACACCGGCTGCCAAGATCATTGGCGCGATCAATACCATCATTCCGATTGCAAAGGCGAGGTCAAGCCATCGTCCTCACCTTCTCGGTGACAACACCGACTGGAAGGGCATTGTCCGGACGCTGAGGCAGAGCGGAGCATCGACGCAGAAAAACGGGGCTTGCGCGATGGTGGTTGGATCTGGAGGGACGACGAGGGCTGCTGTTTATGCCCTCCGCTCGATGGGTTATTGTCCAATCTACGTCATAGCGCGGGATTCGAGTAAGGCTTTGGACCTGGCAGCCGGTTTCCCAAGCGACTACAATATCGAAGTCATGGCCACCCATTCGGAGTTTGCGAACAAGAAAGCCTGCCCGAGCGTCATCATCAACACCATTCCAGGTGACACACCGATAGACTCAAAGGTGAAGGAGGTCCTTGTCGGCACTTTCAATACTACAGAACAGCAGGCTAATTGTCGGGTCCTGGTCGAAATGGCTTACAAGCCTCGCGTGACTCCCGTCATGGAGCTTGCTGGTGCTGCCGGCGGATGGAGAGTGGTTCCGGGGCTCGAGCCGCTGGTATCCCAAGGATGCTACCAGGTATGTCCATGTCTGGTACTGAGAAAACTTCGTTTTAAATGACGTATTATTTCTATTCGCAGTTTGAGCTTTGGACTGGCATAATACCTTCACAAGACGCTGCGCGCGAAGCCTTGGGTCCGTAGGCAGTGATAGCGCGACGTGGATAGTCACGGATTTGCGACCTTGATGAATATACGCGCTTATTAAGTAGTGGGCCCTAGAATGTTTTTCATACAAGTATGTAGGTATGTATGTCAACCTATGCATTTAGCTGATTTCACTAATTTTAGGTTTTCTAAGCAAAAGAGTATATACTAAAAGTTTCTCTTATATAACTCTTTGTTTTATAGGTTTAATGTAAATGTCTTTAGGTAGTAAATACGTATACACTATATAAATAAAGCCTTTATTCCTTATATACTAAAAATGCTCTATAAACATAGGAGGCACGCTTAAATTCACGTTGTTTTAATAAATGCTTTACTTAGAATCATATATTTGTAAAACTCTCTCTTAGTTGCATACATAGCTTGAAGATCCCTCGGCGTGGCCTTGCGACTTATCATTGGCTAGCAGGTCCGCTCCAACTGCGAGCTCGCCTTTTCTTCGCTACCTACCTAGTGGCTTTTTGTGTACTCCCGTCCCACATTTATCTTGGCTTTCCTGCCGAGTTCGTCACTGCCCAGGGCCCTACCACCGTTCCGGCCGCTCGGGCCTCCTGGCATCTTCCCAAGTGTCTGAAATTACTTCACGTCTAGGGCATTACCAGCTGTCTCTCGCGACTCGACCTGACAAGACCACAACACATCAATCTATCGCACTGACCAACGCCTTCGTCCGCCAAGCGTCTTTTCGACTACGAGCAATTTTGCTTTGTTTTGTTGTTGGGTATGGCCTCTCGCCTACATTGCATTTGGTTAGCCGTCGTTATCATTCCATCTGACAAGCCCAATCAGAGACAGTTATCCAACCCGGTTGAGTCTCAACGCTGAGCTCTTCGCCGCGAATCTACAAGAAATTCTCGTCACGGCCGATAGCCACGAAGCGCAATTGCCCACAATGGTCAAGTCGACGAGAAGAACACGACCCTCATCTTCGACCTGCATCTCCCCAAACTACAAATCGCAGTCCTCTGAATCGCGGCCTGAACATTCCACCGATAGCGCATTCCCTCAAGGAACAAGCTCCGGCCTTTCCCAAAGCAAATATTTGCAACCGACTTGCACCTCGCACGACAATATGATAGCGAAACCTCCTTCCCTGAAAGAAATTCTGCTCGACGTCGCAGCACCGCCTTGGACCCTCAGCGCGTTCATGGCCTATCTCTCACACAACCATTGCATGGAAACCCTCGAATTTACTCTCGACTCACAACATTACACCGACCTGTACAGCCAGCTTTCAGACGACTCTCCTCCCGACGACATTCGCGAACAGGTGCATAACTGGTGGCACAGACTCTTGCAGACCTATATAGTTCCATGTTCACCACGCGAGGTCAACATACCGTCACGCGTGCGGGAACGTCTCCTCAGTCTGCCGGATGGTCCTCTTCCACCTCACCCCTCCGAGCTAGATGAATCTGGCAGGATCATATACGAACTCATGAACGACTCCCTCCTCGTCCCCTTCCTGCAGTCCATGAATCCTCTTCATTTTTCAACTTCGAAAGAAGATGGCGCCCTCTCACCGCGGCATCAGACCCAATACGATGCCGCCCGCGTCTCAGGAGCACCCACACGAATCGAATCTGAAGGGCTTACAGATGACAGTGACAGCAACTCCCCTCCACCGCTAGAACCTATGACCCCTCCTACTACGCCACCAACATCTGAATACACCTTCAATGCTTCCCCCGGCGGGCTTCAACGCGCTGTCGCCGCTCATAACAAAGGCTGGAAAAACTTGGGAGCCAAGCTGGGCTTCAGTCGCAAAGGCATCCACCGGAGGTCAACGCCGTCGTCCTCGGATTGTGACGCGAATTTCACCGAGGCGAGTCATGGCCAACAGTCAAGAAACTCGGGTACTTCATAGCAAGTGCGTCTCAAACAATCATATGGTTTTTGTCCTTTTAGCTACGTAAGCGCTGTAGACGGTACTGCCTCGCCTTTAGTAAATCTTTCTAACGTTCCATAGGTTACTATAACGAAGTTAATTTTAATAGTAGGGTGCGTAATTAAAGAAGACTAATTGATCGTTCCCTTTATAGGCACTTATTTATATTAATATATTTAACTATGTATGTAATATATATAAGTATATTACTTATAACCTTATATTAATAAATTATTATATATAATGTTCTTTATTAAAATTTAAATATATATATATATATAGTAAGTATTATTAGCTATACTCTAGAGATAAGGTCTAAGCTATACTTAGATATAATGTTACTAAATTTTATAATATACTACTTATAATATAAGTAAGGAATAATAAAATTAAGTAATTTAATTTTACTTATATATAATAAGAACGATAAGTAATAAGATTAAGTAGAAATTAAAGAACCTTCCTAATAATAATAATAATAATAATATCTATTACTTTACTATTATATAACTTACTATTAAGTACTAGCTAGAAAATAAGCTAAAAATAGTAATCTAGTATAAAAAGAGCTAATATAGTAATAATACTAGCCTAATATAGGTATTACTTAATACTAGTATTAGTTTAGTATATAGATAGTACTTAAGTATATTTAAGTAAACTAGAATAATAAATATATTTAAGCTAGAATTATATAAATATAGCTCTTTAGAGACTAAAATAAATATTTATTATTTAGCTAAAACTAAGATACATTTTAGCTAAGAACCTTTATATGTTCTAAAATCTCTTTTTTACTTAATAAAAGCCCCTATCTTTAAACTCTTTCTTTTTATTTATAAAATTATAATAGTTAAAGTAGTTTAATAATATTTTAATTAAAAGAAGATAAAAGTATTTTTTATAATTAAAAGAAATCTTATAAGAAAGCTCTTTCTTTCTATATATAATAGTACTTACTTAAAATACATTTATTTAAGTTATATATACTATTTTCTATCTTAATAATAATAAAAGTACCTCTTTTTAAATATATCTTAGCTTATTATTTTCTATATTAGTAATAAGAGTGTTTATTATTTCTATTATTACTTACTACTATTTTAACTATAAATACTAGGTATATATAAGTATAATATAAGTCTAATATAAGTATAGTACTAGCTTAATACTAGGTTATATACTAGTCTCTATCTCTTAGTCTATATAATATCTTAGCCCTAGTTAAAGTTAAAGTATTTAAGGCCTAGACTATAATAATATACTCTATCTCTTTACTAAGGTCCTATTAAGCTAGTAATAAACTAATTTAGCTATAAAAGTACTAGTAAAACTATGCCCTACTTTATATATCCTTATACTTTTTTCTTTTACTACTATATATCCCTCTATACTATAGCTCTCTATATAGCTCTATAAACTAAGATTAAATACTATAATAGTCTAAGCGCTCTAATGTATTTTAGTTAAGAGAAGATAAGAGTATTTATTTATAATTTAAGGAGCTTCTTTAAGGGAGCTTATATAGGATATATATAGAAGTACTTACTTAAGTATCCTCTATAAACCTATATCTATTTAAGTCCCTTATTTCTTTTTTCTATAATAATAAAAGCGTCTCTTTCTAATATATCTTAGTTTATAAATCCCTATATTAGGATAAGCGTATTTATTATTTCTATTATAACTTATAACTATCTATACTATAATACTAGGCTTAGGTAAGAGCGATATAAGTATTATATAGGTATAGTACTAGCTCTATACTAAGTTATATAATAGCCTAGTACTAGGTTATATATATATTTACCTTATAATGTCCTAGTCCTAGTATAAGTTAAAGTACCCCTTAAGTTTAGCCTATAATAATATACTTCTTCTAGTAAAGAGCTTATAAAAGTTAGTAATAGGCTAAGTTAGCTTATAAAGTCCTAGTTAAACTAAGCCCTATTTTATATAACTAAGGAGGAAAAATCTCTTCTTATTACTATCTCTCTCTCTCTCTTATACCTTAATATCCTATCTCGCTTACTAAGATCTAACATATACTTATTATTAGATAGTAAGTCTATACTTTCCTATTATTACTTATTATTTAGCTAGTATTTACTAAGCCTACTAATACTAAACTTCTAGACACTAGCTTTTTACTACCCTTATTACTACTATTAAGTACCTTTTATTAGTACTTAAGTTTCCTAGCTAGTACCTAGGTTTATACCTATATAGCTAATAATTCTAAGGACGAGTTAAGCTTACTAATACTATTAAGAAGGCTAGCTATAACCCTAGCGTTAACGTAGCTACTAGCTAAGAGGTAGCTTTTTAGTAAGCGTCTAAGGAAGCCTAAGCTATGCCTCCTATTTAGCTATAAGGTAAATTAAATACTATATAAGGTATTAGCCCTAGCTCCCCTTTTAATACCTAGCTAATGTAAGCCTATTAATTTAAGGCGTTACTATGTCCCCCTATTATATAAGTAAAATAGTATAAGGGTCTATAATAGCTTACTAATAGGAGGTCTTATTATAAACCTATACTTACTTTATATATATAAAGATAGAGTTAAAATATAAGCTTATAAGTTACTACTATACTATAAACTTAAGTATAGATAAGAAGTATATAGACGCTAATATAATATTTAATAGATACTAGAGTCTAGAACGCTAGTAGTTAAAGCCTTAGCTAACTACCTTAAAACCTAGTATAATGTATAGAAGAGGGAGGAGGAAATAGTAGTACTATCTACTAATAATATTTAGTTTTATTAGTTAGTATTAGATACTATATTAAGCTATAAGGTAAGTAAATAAGCTTAGTTTACATAGAATTTTACTACCCTCCTATCTTAATATTATATAGTTTCTTAGTAATATTACTTATAAGCTATTAAAGTACTATATTTATATATATCCTTATCTTAGTATTATATTAAGGTTACTTAGCTAATTTAATATTAACTTTAAGCTAGAGTTAATACTAGCGTAGTTATACTTCTAGCTAATAAAGAAGGTAGTAAAGTAGCTAATTAATAGAAACCTATTATAAGGTATAAAAACCCTATACTATTTTCTATTTTATAGAAAACCTTTTTCTTCCTTTTAAATATATATATTAATTAGCCTTTTATAGGGTAGGTATTATAGTACTACTAGCGATAGATAACCCTTTTATAATAGAAAGAACTATATAGTCTCCTTTTATAAAGTAAGTAATATTACTTATAGTATATGCTTTTTAGTTATAGCGCTAGCTTAAGACACTTAAACAACTTAGCGTTTTATACTTAGCTAGTAGTAAATTATAAGTCTACTACATTAGGTAAGGAATAGCTTATATGTCCTAGGCTAGCTAATTAAATTTACTATACTTAACTTATAAACTATAGGTCTTTATTATATCCTAATATATAACCCTATTAAGACTTATAAGTATTTAATACTTCTATAAATATAAACTCTACTAATAGCTCCTAGGATATTTAGGTATATTTATACTATTTTATAAGTACTTTATAGTACCTCCTATAGTTTACTTACTTTTACTTTACTATATATATCTTTTTAATATACTATTTCTCTTTACCCTTATTATTCTATACTACTAGTAGCTATAAGTTATTAATAATTTATTTATATAAGGGGTCTTCTATAGTTAGTTAGAGGAGTTAAATATAGAAAACTAAGTAGAATTAGTTAAATATATTAAGTTTAATACTATACAAACTATATAACTTTATTATAATATATTTATAATCTAACTAATTAAGCTTCCTATTTAGGCCCGTTAATCTATAGTTTACTATATAGAGCTAAACCTTATCTCTAATCTTAAATCTATTAGTAGATTATTAAAAGTAGTTTACTTAAGTTTTATACTAAGCCTATACTACTATAATTTCTATATATATAAAGTCTATTATTTTACATAGTCTTTTAATAAAATATTAGGTAGTTTGTCCTACTAGCTTAGTATAACTATTTTTATAGACTACTTTAATAGGATATATATAGTAGCTATATTCTATAAAAAAGGGGCTAAGTCCTATTAAGAATAAGACCTAATTATTAAAAGTAAGCTACGCTATAGGGAGGATTTTACCCTAATTATCTTAGGAGAAATATATAAACGACTAGAGGTACTACTATACTTTTTAGTTAGCTATTTTTATCGCTCTATCCGTTTCTAGGTAGTAGGCTATACTTAATTTCTAGGTAATTCTAGATAGCTAATATAGTTTATACTAAAAGTTCTTAGTCTAGTTACTTCCCTAATCTAAGATAATATTGTTTAGTATTTTATAGAAGTAGAAGTAGTAATTAATGAATTATTAAGTATATATAAGTATATCTATTATTAATATTACTTTTAGGGTTAGGGCCCTAGTTATATAATTAGTAATAACTTAAAGGAATATATAATAGTTGCCCTTTATTAAGGGAAGTAACGCTATAAAGTTTATAGAGAAGTATATATAAGGTTAATTAGGAATTAAAAGAGGCTATAATAAGGTCTTCTTTACTTCTTACTAAATATAGTCTTAACTATATAAGCTATTGTTCTAAATAAAATAATATACTACCTAGAAGATACCTAGCTAAAAGAATTAATAACTAATAATCTTATATATAGTGTTTTGTCTAAGATATTTAAATATAAGTAACTTATATACATGTTAGATAATCTAAGTATAGAAGTAATTAAGGGCTTCTATGTCTAGGTTTAACTAGTTAGATAGTTAACCTAGAACTTAAAGGTACTTGCGATATATTAACTACCTATAATTATTAAGTATGTATTCTAATAACTATAATTTAATAGTAGATAGAGGTAGCTTCCTTTCTGTATTATATATTATAGTTATAATTACCTAGTACTTAGTATTAGTCTTAATTATATAATCCTATAGTACTTATAGCTCTAGATCTACTAGTATAGGCTACGTATTACTAAAAGCATAAATAACTATAGTATACTTATTAGAGCTAATAGTAGGGTAGTACTAGCCTAGTATAGGTATATTATAAAAGTATAGTAATCGGGCTATATCTAGTTTATTTTATATAATAGTAAGGTTAATTAACTAAATAACTTACCTTTATCTATACTTATTAATACTATTTTATAGTATATTTTACTTTTATTATAAGAGTATATTAAGGACTATAGCTTATATTCCTACTTAGTACCTTAAGTAGAAGTTATATTCTAAGAGAATTTCTACTTACTAGCTTTATTACTTATTTAGTCACTTCTAAGTTATAAAGTACTATAAGTTAGTTTAATTAGTTAATATAACAAACTTCTTACACTAGCGTAACTCTAGTTTTTAGAACTTAAGGCTTTAAATAATAGTAAGTATTTTCTTATTATAGATTAGGTAATTATACTTAGCTATATAAAGTTATTTAAAGGAGAAGCTAACTATATAACGTTCCCTATCTAGGCTAAGTTATATTAGAACCCTATTAATAGTAAACTTAGAGTAGTTAGTCTCTAAGAAGGTTTCCTATTCTATATCCTAGTTAGTAAGGATTAGTACTTAGTAGAAGGTAGCCTTTAGCTAAGCAAATACCTCTTATTACTTACGCTCCTATATAAATAGTATATCCTTCTTAGTAAGCTAATTAAGGGGTATATTAATTAAGAGTAATCCTAGATAAATATATAATAGTAGTTAGTAAAACCTAGAAAGCTATAAATACCTATAATACTTATAGGCGCCTCCTACTCCTATATTTTCTAGATATTCTCTAGGTTATAACGTACTCCCTATCTTACCTAGACAATAAATTCAAGGTACTTTACTTATTATATATAAAATTTACTCCTCTTTAGGTCTAAGCGTAAGCTAGCCTTATTAAGACGTTTAAGTACTTAATAAACATTATCTTAGTAGTCCCTTTCTAAGCTATTAAAGTATATAATAATATTATCTAAGTATACTATAATAAAGGGATTAAGGAATTACTATAGAGTTTAATTTATAAAATACTAGAACGTTAGAGGTATATTAGTAAGACTAAAAGGATATACTATTTATTTAAAGAGTCCAAACTAGGTTTAAAATACTATTTTATATTTATATCTTAGAGTAATATAGATCTTATAAAAGGTAAAGACTATATTTAACTTTATAAACTATTTTACTTAAGATAAAGCTTATAGAGTCTCCCCTACTAGTAGAGGACTATACTAATCCTTTTTAGTAATATTATTAAGGGTCCTATAGTTATAATAGAAACGAAGTCTTCTATTAGCTTTTCTTATAAATAAAACTAGTACTACTATAGAGGAACTACTTACTTATATAATGCCTATATTATGTAGCTTATAAAGTACTTTCTAGAGGACGAGTAGCTCTTTATAGGAAATCTTATATAAAGGTCCCTATAGGAGAGTAGGTTTATTCCCTATCTTATTAAATTATAAGTAGATCTTGTAATTAATGCTAGGCTAGTAAGGTAGTAGCTCTAATACCTTCTCTAGAGTAAATAGATCTAGGTATTACTTTAGGATATTAGGGGGAATAAAATTCTTTAAGTCTACTAGTTACTTCTCTTCTAAGATATATTCTAAGTCCTAAAGCGAGATTTTATATATTTAATATTACTGTTTATCTAGTCTAAGGTCTTAGTATTTATTCTAATAGAGCTTTATAAAGTAGCTTAATAGTACTAGCTATAATCTCTAAATTACTTAGGCCTATTAATATTCCTTTAATCCTTTAATAGGAAGTTAGATACTTACTTTTTATACTAAATAAATTCGTTTATAGTATTATATATAACTTAATTACATACTATCTAGGGTTTACTAAGAAAGAGTTCCTAGCTAAGCCTATTAATTATATCTATAAAGATCCTTTTAGTCTAACTATTAAAGTTAGCTTAAAACTAAATAATCCTATATAACTAAATAAGTAGTATATTATCTAAAAATAAGTAAAGTAGTTATTTTGTATAGTTAATATATAATATCTTTGTCTATTTTATAGTCTTATAGTTTATAGTCCTATAATAGTTATAACTCCCTCTAGTAAGGGTAAGAATCCTTTAGTTATTTACTTTAATTTATAACATAACTAGTAATATTATTATATATTTTCTTATATTCTCTTACTCCTTTTATACCTTTATATTCTTACTCCTATCCTAACTTAAATAAGAGCTTACTCTTTTCCTAAATTAGAATTATTACTATTTAGTAGTTCCTTAACTTAGGGGTTTATAGTTACTATCGAATAAACTAATATATTAGGGCTTATAGCTTACTTCCCTTCCCTCTTCTTCTTACTATTACCCTTTCTCTTACCTTCTCCTATTAACTTCGTTTAGTACTTAATTGTAATATAGCTCTCCTTACTATATTTAAAGTAAGTTATTAACTTTACTTTACCTATACTAATATAGTTTATTTCTATTATCTCCTTATCTTCGGTATATTACGCTACCTAATATAAGTAGTTTATTAGTTAGGAATAAACTTAATAGCTAATATATTTAATTCAGGTAGCGATCTTAGTAACTTTAATATAGAACTTTATAAAGTTATTATAAGTAAATTCTATAACTATAAGGTACTTAAGGATTTTTTTATTAAGTGCTTATTTAAGGAAGAGAATTTTAGCTATTTATCCTAAGTTAAACCGCTAGCCTCCTCTAACTTCTATTTAAACCTTAGTATAAAACTAGTAAAGGTAGTTATATCGCCTTACTTTATATTACTTAATATAGCTACTACTTAGCTCTATAATTTATAGTTAAGATAACTAGAATTAAGGTATTCTATAAACTTATTAAAATTATAACTAGTTCGAACACTATTCTAGAAATATATAGAGATAGTCTATTATAGGCCTATATTAAGATATAAGTATAGGTAATAAAATAGCTCTTATAAGGAATTAAAAAGTATTAGTTAAGGGTATACTTTTCTTAAACTAAGTATACTTAGGCTAAGTAATTCTTATAGGATCTATTAAATTTATTAGGCTTTAGTAAAGGTTTATAAGCTAATCGACCTAGGAGTACTAGGTATAATAAGTAAGGGAGAGGTAGTTTCTAGACTAAGGGTACCCCTATAGTTAGAGGTAGAAACAAAAAGAAATAGATCCTAAGAGCGTTAATCTATTCCTAGAATTCCTCCCTTATTATAACTATGTATGCCTATTATTCTTCTATTTATCTATAAAGGTTATTTAGGGTATAGAGGATCTATTCTTCTAAGTTTAGGCTACTAAGAGAGTCTATTATTAAAAGGTAAGGGTATAGTAAACTAAGGGGATTTAAAGGTAAATTAGAAGGAGATTATAAATATGTAATAGTCTAAGCGCTCTAATGTATTTTAGTTAGGAGAAGATAAGAGTATTTATTTATAATCTAGTAAATACCTCTAAGGGAGCTCGTATAGGATATATATAAAGGTACTTACTCAAGTATCCTCTATAAACCTATGCCTATCTAGGTCCCTTATCTCTTATTTCTATAATAATAAGAGTACCTCTTTATAATATATCTTAGTTTATAAATCCCTATATTAAGGATAGGTATATCTGTTATTTCTGTTATAACTTATAACTATCTCTATTATAATACTAGGCTTAGGTAGGAGTAATATAAGTATTATATAAGTATAGTACTAGCTCTATACTAAGTTAAGTAATAGCCTAGTACTAGGTTATATATATACTCATCTTATAATGTCCTAGCCCTAGCGTAAGTTAGGGTACCCCTTAAGCCTAGCCTATAATAAATACTATGTTATTACTAGATAGTAAGACTATTTCTTAGCTATTACTTATTATTCTTCTAGTATTTAAGGAGTCTACTAATTCTAAACTTCTAACTTTTAAGTCCCCTCTATTATTTTACCTATATTTAAGTACCCCTTAGTAGTACTTTAGCTCTTAGCTTAGTAAAAGTTTACTACTATAAATAGTTAATAAATTAAAGGTTAAGTTAAGCTAGCTAATACCTTCTAGGTATTTTACTACTACCTATAGTTTATTATATAATTAAACTATATTAGCTATTTATTAAATAGCTTAAGATACTAGAGCCTAAGCTCCTTTTTAGCTAATATATAAATTAAACTCTTTATAAAGTAAGAATAGCGGTTACTCTTATAGTATCTAGCTATTATAAGCTAGCTAACTTATGTTAAGTAAGTTAATAGCTTACTTAGAGTTAAATGTAAGCGTAGTAGACTAAAGTAAGAAGTATAGAGTAGCTTAATATAATTAAAGTTAATAAAGTTCTAATTAAGTTTCCTATAATTCTACTATCGAGGAAAAGAAGCTATAGCTACTTATATAGTCCTTAAATAACTATCTATTATCTATAAGTTACTTATAGTAATATATTTTATCCTTCTTATTTTATTTACTTAAGAGCTACTAAATCTATAACCTAGATAATACTATAGAAATAAGAAAAAAAAGAACACATAGCTTAGTTAATAATATATAGAAATAGAGTTATGTAAAATATATTTAAGGTTATAGTATTTAGTATAAAAGGTATAATAGTTAACTAAGTATTAAGGGAATTTGTCTATGTTTAGCTATTAATTAAGTAAGGCTAATAAGTATTTAGATCTAGACTAGTAAGTATCTTTAAGTAGATATTTAATATACCCCCTTAGCTATATAGTAAGTAGTTACCTTAAGGTTAAGTTATAAATAGCTACTTAATATATAATATAGAAGAGTAGTAAAAAGAGTAATTAGTAGAAAATAAAAATAAAGGATAAAAGACCTTATATGTATAAAATTTTAACTCCTTTAAGTATTACTTTTAATTTAATTAAATTTACTAAAAGAAGTATTTAAAGTATTTAGAAAGAATTAGTAAGATAGTATAAAGAAATATAAGTAGGGGCTATAACGAATAGAAAATTACTAAGCTAACTTTTATATAAATGTCTAGAACTAGTAGACATAGCTATAGTTAAGGTAGTATTACCTCCTTAGGAAGCTATAGCTTACTATATTTATCTAAGGAAGGGGAAGTAGTTAAGGCTTGTCCTTAGTAGAGTTAGGAAGTAATAAGAGCTCCCCTATAGGTTTTTATAGACAATAGTTACCTTTAACTAATATACCTATTAATATAACCCTAAACTAAGTTAACTATATTATATATGTCTTAGATTTAATTAACTATTAAGATAAGAAGGGAAACCTCCCTCTAGAGATAGATACTAGTAGATTTAGTTAGCGCAACTTATAGAATTTAAGCTATAAGATTAGTAGATTTTATAACTATAATAACTACTTAATTAGATTATTTAACACTTCTTTTATTAATCCTTATAATAGTTTTATTCGATACTTAAAGAGTTATACTAGGGCTAAGGAAACTTATTATTAGGATTATACTTAGTTCTTAATTAGCTTACTATAGGGGGGTTATAACCTAGCTAGTCCTTTTAGTATAGGCCTTAATAAAAGGTAGTAATTTCTACTAGTATAAAGTTAAACTAGTTTAGTAAGCATTTCTAGCCTTATAAAAGGACTAGTAAAGAGATTACTAACTATATTAGCTACTAAAAAAACGTTATATTAATACTAGAGAGGATTATAGTAGTAGAAGTTTAAATTCCTAGCTCTAGTAAATAATATAAGAACTAGTATTAGTAAGTACTTACCCTCTCCTAACTAAGTAAGTACTTACTAGGCTTACTAATACTTTAGTAAAGACTATATTAATATAAGTACTTATAATACTTAAAGTAATATTATTTCTTATTAATAATTAATAATAGTTTAAGAGTGTTACTATCTACTAGTATATAGTAATACTTAGGTACTATTAGACGCTCTCCTAGTAATATAGCTTTAAAACTAAAATAAATAACTCTTTAGTTACTTAAACTAGTAAGTATATATTTATATTAGTTACTATTAGTTATAATAAGGTTATTAATAAGTAGGAGGGGTTAATTCCCTTTAAAGAGAAAGCCTACTATTATTAAAAAGCCTTAAAGGAGTCTTAGAGGGCCCTATATTAGTAACCTAAGTTAATTATATTATCTAATTCTAAGCTATAAGCTATTATAGAGTTCTTACTCTTTTAAGTAAGTAAGTTACCTAGTTTTAATAGTTAGAGGCTTAGGTAAGTTATCCTATTACTTAGGTTATATAGACTAGAAAAAGGAGCTTATAATTAATACCTATTATATTATTTTATTACATTAATTATATAGTACTTAGTTAGTATATTAGGGATATAGCTTATTTATTAGATAGACTTATTATAATTAATAATAACTACTAAATCTCTAAAGTTCTAGTTATAACTTTAATATACTAAATTACTACTTTAAGAGAGGCTTTATAAGACTATTTACTACTATTATATTAGTAGCTTTATATAAAACTTTAAAGTACTCTTAAAGATAAGCCTATCTTATTTAAGTATTATATATATCTATATAATTAAGTACTATCTTAATTCTTAGTATTTCTAAAGTAACTAACCTAATAGTTTATTAGTTATTATAATAAATAATAGGTTAAAGCATTCTAAAAATAATAAAGTTAAGAAGTATTAAGGTAGAAATAAGTTCCTTTACTATAAATAAGAAGGTAAGTAGCTTAGCTTTTAAAAAGAGGTTATAACTATAGCTTACTTCTTAGCTAACTATATAATATAATCTTTAAAGGTCTTAAAAGGTATCCCTAAAATAACTTCCTAGGTTCCTTATTATTTATAAATAAGGTATCTAAGTATATTTTAATCTTAGAAAACTAATTTACCTCCTTACTATTATAGATAAAAGTATTAAACCTAGTATAATAAAGATAGTAGATAATTTAAAGAGCTATTAAAAGATACTCTAGAGAAGGATTTTATATAAAGTCTATAAGATTATTAGTTACTTTTAAGATATTTAGATAAGTTAATATAGCTATATAGTTAAGGCTACTAATAATACTTTAATTATAATAAATTTCCTTTTCTATAGTATATCTCTTAAATTTCTAATATAATAGAGAGGGTAAAAGGGAGAAGATTCTTATAAAGTATTACTATCCTAATTATAAGTAAAGGAATTAGTAATCTTATTAATATAGCTATCCTATAATTATACTATAAAGCTATTAATTCGATCTTATATAACCTAAATAAATAGGAACTATTCTAAATCTCTATTTTTAGTTATATTAAACTTTCCTTTATATCTAGTAGTAAAAGTATCTACTTATAGTATTACTTATAATATAGAAAAACAATATTATCTATAAAGAAAAGGACTATAAGATACTAAGATTAGTAAATATATAGATCCTAATTATAAGGAATAAGGTTAAGTTAAGTAAGTACTTCTAAGAGTTCTCTTTACTGGAAAAGAGGAGAGTATTATAAGCTATAAAGTACCTTCTTAAGTTTAAGGACCTTTCTAGGAACTTTAAAACTATCTAAGTAATAAATATATATATCTTTATTAATAGGAGTATTAATAAAGGCATTAATAGTATTAAATAAGTAGATTTTAAGGTTATACTTAGCTATAGTTACTATTAGTACCTAGAAATTATAAGTAGTAAGAGTAGTAGTATAAGTTTTCTTATAATTATAGGGCTATAAGTCCCTATAAATATAGAGTTATCCTTTATACTTAATTAAGTCCCCTTATTAGTTAAACTTATACTTAAATTTCTAGGTAATAGGAAGTATTACGTTATATCTAACTTAATCCTTATTAACTAGCCTAAAAGTTCCCCTATTAATAAGAGCTTTCTATCTCTTTTAAGCTACTTCTATAAACTCCTTTTTATATAGATAGTGTAGGAGTTTTCTCTATATATTAGCTTCTAAAGTAATTATTATCTTATGTTTCCTTTTTCTTAAAGTAGTATAGAAGCTTAAGTATACGAAATATATATAATTTAGTTTATATATTCCTTTAAACTTACTTAATCTTATAGACCTTCTAATACTCTACTTAGTAAGTTAAGTAAAGCTTAGTTCTTATAGTCTTAATAAAATATATACCTTAATCCTTAATTCTTAAAGCGCTAGTTTAAGGGTTATAATTGTTATAGGTTCTAAAAGTATTAATACTTACCTTATTAATACTAGTATAGGAAGCTACTATATGTCTTATAGTCGTACTTCTTTAGGCGTTTCTTTACTTATATACTTAATAGAAAGTAGTTTAATATCTTCTAATTCCTATTTATTAATATCTTTTAGGAATTAAAACTCTAGTTCTTCTAGTACTCTAGGGAGTTATTTAAAGCCTAGGAAATATTCTTCTTCTAAGAAAGTAATATCCCTTAGTCTTTAAACTTCCTTTCTTACTAGAATCTAAATATAGAAAATATTAAACGAATTATATCTAATAAGGTAACTAACCTCTACGTATAACTTAAGCTTAAGCTCCTAATTTCTTATTAATGAGAGTACTTTTATTATTATAGGATAGGCTTTATAACTATAGTCTTTTAGAAATAATAAGCTTAAAAACTATAGTAACTGTAGAAGTAATCTATTTCTATTATCCTTATTAAATATCTACTTAAAGATACTTACTAGTTTAGGTCTAGATACTTAAAAGTATTACTTAATTACTCTCTAGATATAAATAAATTCTATTAATACCTAGTTACTTATTATACCTTCTATACTAAATGCTATAACCTTAGATATATACTTATAACTCCCTTTCTTTATATTATTAACTAAACTATATATTCTTTCGTTATCTTATTTCTATAGTAGTATTTAGGTTATAGATTTAGTAGTTCTTATATAAATAGAATAGGAAGAATAATATATATTACTAGTAACTTAGAAGTAATAAGTAGTTTTTAAATACTATAAAGATAGCTATAGCTTCTTCTCTTTAGATAGTAGAATTATTAGAAACTTAATTAGAGCTTTATTAACTTTAATTACTTTAAGTTATTCTATACTTTTTACTTAAGTTTACTATTCTTACATTTAGCTCTAAGTAAGCTATTAACCTACTTAATAGTTATAAGTCTAGGAGCTTATAACTTTAACTATCTTTAAATCGAAGCTATAAAAATCCTAGCTCTTAAGAAGCTATACTAGAATGTAGAACTTAGTTATTAAGTTATTAAAAATAGTAATTACCTAAAAACCTAATACTTATTATATCTAAATCTAATATTAATATCTCCTTAAGCCTTAGCTCTACGAAACTATTGTTAGTAGCTATAGGGTATAAAGAGTAATTAGCTAGTATAAGGCATTAGCTAAGATAGCTCTCCCTTATAATATTTATAGATTAGGGAAATTAGCTAGCGTAAGACAATAGCTAGGATAGCCCTCCCTAGTAGAAATAATTAGGAATATACCTATAGAAGAACTAGGCTATAAGAAAGGATTAGAATTCCCCCTTAGATAGCATTAGACAATTAAGATTAGAACTCTCTTCGTACCTCTCTACATCTCTCTACTCTATACTATACAATTACTATTTTCCTCCGCTACAATTCCTACTAGATCTACTTATAGCTATTTAATAGTTATAAGCCTAGGAGGCCGTTAGAACAAACACGACGACTTATAACTTTAAATAGTCGTGTATATAGGGTTCTTCTTTACCTTACTACCTTATTAATAGGGTTAGCTAATTGTCGTCCTTCTAGCTAGAGTTCCTAGAAGGCTTTAGGGTCTTATTACCTAAGAAAGCTACTACCTCGACGATTTCTAACTACAAATTATGCGGAAGATTAGCCGTAATTCGTATCTTTCTCGCCTGCTCTATTACTACACCCCCCGAGCGTTTAGCTCCTCCGTTCTAGATAGGCGTATAAGGCGTAGAGGATTCTCTATTAATGCCCTTACTCCTTAGTTAGTCTTTAATGTTCTTAGTAAAGAGCTCCCTATTAGAACGGATAACCTTTACCTTCTTATCCTAGTAGTATTTAACCTATCGAATATAGGTACGGAGGGTAGCCTAGTTGTGTTTCTCGAAATAAGTCTATATAAAATATAGCGTAACTATACCTAATGCTATATCCGTTATAAATATAACCCTAACAAACTTATTATAGTCCGGGGTAAGATCGGTCTAGTTAATCTAGAGCTCTTCTCTAGGAATTCTTGTCCGGATCGGCGGTCTTCTTAATACCTACCTTTTAGCCGCGCCCTAGGCATAGGATTCGCATTTAACCGTCTTTAGTCCCTTGATTTTAACGCGGAGTCGCTATCCTAGTTTCTCTAGTGCCTGGCTTCCTAGGTGCCCGAGTCTCTCGTACCACAGCCTAGCTTTAGCTTCTAGGATCTTTCTCGCTATCGATCTCTTAACTCGTGCCATCATAGCTACTTCCGGTGTATCTTCGTCGGGTCTAGGGACGTATTGTAGGACGAACTAGGAGTACTAGCGCGTGACCGCATAGATCGGTTCGTTGTCCCTTCTCCGAACGATTGCTAACGGATTTAGTGGCACTGGGGTCGTGTCCTAGCGAAGTCCCTGAAGTTCGAGCAGGTGGTGCTCATCTGCAGTACAACAGGGTTAGCGTTGATCCGATGAATAGGCATAGGAGCCTGAGAAGCGGAAAAGAGTCACTCACGATAGATAGGAGCTTGAGGAAGAGAAGAAGGGGGAAAAGCTCGAGCCCTCCGCTGCTTTCATCTTAAAAGAAAGCAATGCCTCAGGCAACAACAGTAGCTAGCTACGCTATTTAAGGCTAGAGAACAATAGGCCTATTTAGGTCTATTCACTCCGTAGCATTCGAAGCGGGAAGAAGCGACTAGAACAATTAAGCGCTCTCGATAGAAGCGAAGTAAAGCTATTACGAAGGGTAGCTAAGCAGAGTGCCTTAGCTAGGGGGGTGTGTCGGTAGCTATAGGGTATAAAGAGCAATTAGCTAGTACGAGGCATTAGCTAGGATAGCCCTCCCTCGTGATATTTACAGATTAGGGAAATTAGCTAGCGTAAGATAATAGCTAGGATAGCCCTCCCTAGTAGAAATAATTAGGAATATACCTATAGAAGAACTAGGCTATAAGAAAGGATTAGAATTCCCCCTAAATAGTATTAGACAATTAAGATTAGAACTCTCTTTATACCTCTCTATATCTCTCTACTCTATACTATATAATTACTATTTTACTCCGCTATAATTCCTACTAGATCTACTTATAGCTGTTTAACAACTATAAGGCCCTAAGAACTAAGATAAGTAGATTAGCATTATTAAGAAGTTTACTATTTAATAGGGAATTTAGTAGAATATTAACCTATTAAGAACAGATAAGCTAAGCGAGCTACTATTCGATTTTAACCTTATAAATACTATATTACTTAAGATTTAAGATCTTTAGCTTATATAGCAATAAATTTAGAATAAGACTTATAAGAATAAATAAAAGAGTCTTACTTCTATTTAGTCATTTATTATTATAAATATTAGTAACTACTAATCTACTATTAAGAGAGAAGATAATATTTATAAGTAACTTTATCTCCTAAAAAACTAAGTTAAGCTAACTAAGTAAGGTAAAGAATATACTATAAAATTATAATATAGGAACTCCCTTAAGATACTAAGTAAGAAAGACACTCCTACTTAGATTATAAAGTAATAAAAGGTAGTTATAGGTACCTTTATAATTAACCTTCTAAGTATCTAGGGTATTAAACTTACTTAAGACTTTATTAAAGTAGTTATATCTATTAATCCTTAGTTTAAAGGATTTTAGCTTAACTATATTAAGACTTAAGGAAGGATAAGTAAAGATAGATAGTAGGAAGAACTCTTAAATAGATTTACTATCTTAGAAATCTTTAAATAATAATTTAAAAGGGAAGAAACCTACTAATAGGATTAAAAATCTAGCTTCTTAACGTTTTAGGGGTAAGAGTTAGGATCTAATAATAACTAATAGTCTTAATAGTAATAGTTAAATAGAAATAATAGTAATAATTAACTAAATTTAGAAAAGAACTATCCTTATAATAGGAAGTACTTCTTATCTTAATATACTTACCTTAATCTAGAAAGGCTTACGTTCCTTAAAACTTAGTATTTAGACTTTTAGCTTAGAAGAGAAACTAAAATAAAGATAAGGAAGTAGTTACCTAACTTAAATAATTAAAAGTAGCTAGGTAACTCGTTAGTTAAGTAAAAGGAGTATATTAATAAGAAAAATAGTAAATAGAGTAACGGATCTTAGTTAATTCGTAGAGTAGCTATAGCTTTAAGGTAATCTTATATTACTTATTCTCTTCATGACTCCTTTATCTATAATATAAACTTAAATAGTTATATTTATAATAACTACTTACGTTTTAAAGATTTTACTAACTAAGAAGAGGTCCTTTATATAGGAATATAATAGATCTTAATTAAGGGATTTAGTACTATCCTTATTTAAATTTCTAAAGGATTTGTTAAACTTCTTTACTATACTTATATCCTAGATTACTATACTAACTTTATATTATTTATTTTCCTTATAAAAGCTAGTTATAATTAGGACCTTAAATTAGGAAATATTACTAAAGATAGCTAGTTTATTTTTTAAACTCTAACTATCTATAATTAGTTTATTATAGAGTATAATATATTATATACTTCTAATAACCCTATATTTACTACTACTTATACTATAATAATTCTAAAGGTCCTAACTATAAAGGGGCTAGCTTATAAATAGTATAAATAGCTTAGTTATACTAGTTTAGTAGTTCTTAAAACTAAGGAAACTTAATAACTTAGAGTTAAGCTTATTATAGATAAATTATTAAATATAAAGCCTATAAACTCTCTAAGTCTTATAAACTAGTTTCTTAAAGGGAGCCCCTATTAAAGGCTCTTATTTCCTTTTATTATATCTTTATTAATATTTTCTCCTTACTAAGAGTATATAATAGTATATCTTTAGCTCTTCTTATTAAAGACGATTTTACTAAATTTATCTTCTTTTATCTGTTATATAATGCTATAGTAATATTAATTCTTACTTATCTTCGTAGCTTATTTTAATTTATTTAATAGTAATATAGTCTTTAAGTCTTAGTTATTTATTAAGATAACGATCTAGCCTTATAGACTAAGTATCTTTAATTTATCTTATATAAGGGTCTTATTAATAAGCTAATAGCTCTATATACTCCTATATAGAACAGTTAGACTAAACGTTCTAGGGGGGTAATATCTATAAAGGTATAAATAATAAGGATCTATTCTAACCTTCTAGAGAACCTATAGCTAGAAATTTAAGCTATAGTAACCTTTATCTATAATAGGACTCCTTTAAGATTAGGGGATAGATAATATGTCTTACTAGCGACTACTCTTTAAAACTAGATAAAGGATAATAATTAAGAAATCCTATTAAAATTATTATAGTATCTAAACTTATTATTTCTAAAGGACTATAGATATAAGGCAAATCTTATAATAATAAAGGTACTTTAATTAATAAGGAAACGGAATCTTAAGCTTAAGCTATATATAGAAATTAGCTATCTTATTAGATATAATTCGTTCAATATCTTCTATATCTAGATTCTAGTAAGAAAGGAAGTATAAAGACTAAGAGATATTACCTTTATAGAAGGAGATTATTTTCTAAGCTTCTATTAACTTTTAAGGATTCTAGAAGAACTAGAGCTTTAATTCCTAGAGGAAGTTAAAAATAAAGACTTAAAGGATATTAGACTCCTCTCTATTAATTATATAAGTAAAGAGACGCCTAAGAAAGTACTACTATAGGAAATATAATAGCTTCCTATACCTATATTAATAAGATAAGTATAAATACTTTTAGAACCTATAACTATTATAACCCCTAAACTAGTACCTTAGGAATTAAGGATTAAGGTATATATCCTATTATAACTATAAAGACTAAGCTTTACTTAACCTATAAAGTAGAGTATAAGAAGGTCTACTAAGTCTCATAGGTTTTAAGAGATATATAAGCTAAACTATATATATTTTATAACTTTAAGCTTCTATATTAACTTAAGAAAAGAGAATATAATATAATAATTACCCTAGAACCTAATATATAAAGGAAGCTCCTTTATTATCTATATAAAAAGAGTTTATAAAAGTAGCTTAAAAGGAGTAGAAAGCCCTTATTAATTAGAGTATATTTAAGCTACTTAATTAAGATTAAGTTAAGGATAATATAATTTTACCTATTACTTAGAAATTTAAGTATAAGTTTAATAAATAGAGATATTTAATTAATTATAAAGGATAACTTTATATTTATAGGGATCTATAGCCTTATAATTATAAGAAGACTTATACTACTACCCTTATAGCTTATAACTTCTAGGTACTTATAGTAATTATAGCTAAGTATAACCTTAAAACCTACTCCCTTAACGCTATTAAATACCTTTATTATTACTCCTATTAATAAAGATATCTATATTTACTATCTAGATATTTTCTAAGTTCCTAGAAAAGTTCTTAAGCTTAAGAAGGCACTCTATAGCTTATAATACTTACCCCTTCTTTAGTAGTAGGAACTTTTAAGAGTACTTATATAACTTAATCTCGTTCTATATAATAAGGATCTATATATCTATTAATATTAGTATCTTATAGTCCTTTTCTATATAAATAACATTATTCTTCTATATTATAAGAAGTATTAGAAGGAAGCTAATAACTTTATTACTAGACTTAAAGGGAAGTTTAATATAACTAATAATAGAGAATTAGAGTAGTTCCTTTCTATCTAAGCTATATAGGATTAAAGTAGTAGCTCTATTATATTAGTAAAAGATAGTTATATTAATAAGATTACTAATTTGTTTAGTTAAGACTAGGATAGTAATACCTCTTAGGATTCTTTTCCCTTTTTACTCTCCCTATTATATTAGAAGTTTAAGAGATAGGCTATAAAGGAGGAAGTTTATTATTATTAAAGTATTATTAGTAGCCTTAACTACGTAGCTATATTAACTTACCTAGATATTTCGAAAGTAACTAATAAGCTTATAGAATTTATATAAAATCTATCTCTAGAGTATCTCTCTTTAGCTCTTTATATTATATATTATCTTTACTATACTAGATTGAATACTATTATATATAATAGTAAGGGGGTAAATTAGTATCCTAAGATTAAGATATACTTAGATACCTTATTTATAAATTATATAGGTTCTAGGAAGTTATTCTAGAGTTACCTTTTAAGATCTTTAAAGGATATATTATATAGTTAGCTAGGAAGTAGGCTACTATTATATCCTCTTCTACTAAAGTTAAGCTACTTACTTTCTTATCTATAGTAAAGGAACTTATTTCTATTTTAAGACTCCTTAACTCTATTACTCTTATAATACTTTAACCTATTATTTATTATAATAATTAATAAACTATTAGGCTAGTTACTTGAGAAATACTAAGGATTAAGATAGTACTTAAGTATATAAATATATATAATACTTAGGTAAGATAGGCCTATCTTTAAGAGTACTTTAAAGTTTTATATAAAGCTACTAATAAGATAGTAGTAAATAGTCTTATAAAGCCTCCCTTAAAGTAATAATTTAGTATATTAAAGTTATAACTAGAACTTTAGAGATTTAGTAGTTATTATTAATTATAATAAGTCTATCTAATAAAGGGGCTATATCCTTTATATACTAAATAAGTACTATATAATTAACGTAATAAAATAACATAATAGGTATTAATTATAAGCTCTTTTTTCTAGACTACGTAAACTAAGTAATAAGCTAACCTACCTAAGTCTCTAACTATTAGAACTAGGTAACTTACTTACTTAAAAAGAGTAAGGACCCTATAATAGCTTATAGTTTAGGATTAAATAATATAATTAACTTAGCTAACTAATATAGGGCCCTTTAAGACTCCTTTAAGGCCTCTTAATAATAGTAGGCCCTCTTTTTAAAAGGAATTAACCCCCCCTACTTATTGATAACCTTACTATAACTAATAGTAACTAATATAGATATAGAAAGGAGTTTATAAAAGTAGCTTAAAAGTAGTAGAAAGCTCTTATTAATAGGGGTATATCTAAACTAGTTTATAAGAATTAAATTAAAGGTAACATGATACTTCCTATTACTTAGAAATTTTAGTACAAGTTTAACTAATAGGGGTATCTAATAAAATATAAAAGAAAACTTTATATTTGTAGCGATTTATAGCTATATAATTATAAGGATATCAATACTATTACCCTTATAGCTTATAACTCCTAGATACTTATAGTAATCGTAGCTAAGTATAACTTTACTCCCTTAATACTATTAATACCTTTGTTAATACTATAATTAATAAAGACGTCTATATATACTATCTAGATTGTTTCTAAGTTCCTAGAAAAGTTCTTAAACTTAGGAGGGCTCTCTATAGCCTATAACGTTTACTTCTCCTTTAGTAAAGGGAGCTTTTTAGAGTACTTACTTAACTTAACCTCTTCCCTAAAATAAGGATCTTTATATCTACTAATCTTAGTATCTAATAGTTCTTTTCTATATAGACAATATTATTTATTTATATTATAAGTAATATTAGAAGGAAGTAAATAACTTTATTACTAGACTTTAAGAGAAGTTTAACATAATTAATAATAGAGATTTAGAATAATTCCTCTCTATCTAAGTTATATAGGATCGAATTAATAGCTCTATAGTATTAATATAAGATAGCTATATTAATAAGATCCCTAATTCTTTTAGTTAGGATTAGAATAGTAATACCTTATAAGACTCTTCTCTCTTCCTACTTTTTCTATTATACTAGAAATTTAAGGAGTAGGCTATAAAGGAGGAGATTTATTATTATTAAAGTATTATTAGTATCTTTAACTATATAGCTATATTAACTCGTCTAAATATCTTAAAAGTAACTAATAAGCTTACGGAATTCTTATAGAATCTTTTTCTAGAGTACTTATTAATAGCTTTTTAACTTATTTACTATCTTTATTATACTAGATTTAACGTCATTGTCTATAATAGTAAGGGAGTAAATTAGTATACTAGATTTAAGATATACTTAAATACCTTATTTATAAATAATAAGGAAACTAAGAAGTTATCTTAGGGATAGTTATTTAAGATCTTTAGAGGACATATTATATAGTAAGTATAGAAGTAAGCTATATTTATAACTTCCTCTACTAAAATCCTTCTCTAAAGTATCTTTTAATAGCTCTTTAAAATATCTGCTATCTTTATTATACTAGGTTTAACGCTTTTATCTATAATAATAAGGAGGTAAATTAGTATTCTAAGCTTAAAATATACTTAGATACTTTATTTATAGATAAGAAGGAACCTAGGAAGTTATCTTAGGGATACCCTTTTAAGACCTTTAAAGAATATATTATATAGTTAGCTAATAAGTAAGCTATAGTTATAACCTCTTTTATAGAAGTTAAGCTACTTACCTTCTTATTTATAGTAAAGGAACTTGTATCTATCTTAAGACTTCTTAACCCTATAACTCTTAGAATACCCTAACCTATTATTTATTATAACAATTAATAGACTATTAGGCTAGTTACTTAAGAAATACTAAGGATTAAGATATTACTTAAGTATATAGATATATATAATACTTAAGCTAAGTAGACCTATCTTTAAGGATACTTTAAAGTTTTATATAAAGCTATAAATAAGATAATTGTAGATAGTTTAATAAAGCCTCTTTTAAAGTAGTAATTTAGTATAATTAGATTATAATTAGGACTTTAAAATATTTGATAATTATTATTAATTATAATAGATCTATCTAGTATAGTAATAGGGCTATATCCCTAATATACTAAATAACTACTATATACTTAATATATAAAGTTAATGTAATAGGTATTATCCCTAAGCTCCCTTTTCTAAACAAAATAAACTAAGTAATAAGCTAACCTACCTAAACTACCTATTACTAAAACTAAGCTGTCTACTTATTTAGAGAGAGTAAGGATCCTATAATAGCTTATAACTAAGGATTAAATAATACAATTAACCTAGCTAGCTAACATAGGGCCCTCTAGGCCTTCTCTAATATGTCCTAATAATAGTAAGCCCTCTCCTTAGTAAAGAGTATATTTCCTTACTTATCGAAAACCTTACTACAACTAATATTAACTAGAGTAGACATATACCTAGTAGTCTAAGTAACTAGGGAGTCGTTTGTTATAGTCTTAAAGCTATACTATCTAGAGAAGGTCTAGAAATACCTTAGGACTACTATATACTAGTAGTTAATTATACTCTCGAACTATTATTAATTATTAGTAGGGTTTTTATAAAGTTATAACTAACTTTATAAAGTCGTAACTAACTTTTTTAGTAACTAAAGTAATAAATTTCTACTTAGTTATAAAGTTATAACTAACTAAAGTTATTACTAAAACTTTTAAAAGTTAGTTTCTAGAAAGTTATAACTAACTATAACTTTATAGAAAGTTATAAAAGGTTATAACTTAAAGAGAAAACAAAACAAAAAATACATTAATATAGTTCTAAAACAGAAGATATATATTAATTTTTTTAAGAAGTTATACTAATTTACTCGAATTTATAAAAAATCTTAAGTATAATTACTAAAAGATTAATATCTTTCTCTTTAAAGATAAACAGTATTATTAAAAGTAGTACTAAATTACTTTAGTACTAGTAGTTTAGTATATACTACCTTCTAGATACGTAGTCTCTCTATATATTATAAATTTAACTACTAATTACTCTATTTATATAATTATTATAAATTTTAGATATAAAATATATATTAAGTTAATTTCTTATTATTAGTAAGTCTTACCTTTTTAAAAATATACTATAAAGTCTATCTAACTCTTAATATTCTTACTTTAAATATAAGTAAGTTTACCTTCTTAATATTTTTTTAAAAATAGTAAAACATAGCTTACCTTATACTTAGTTAAAATACTTAAATATTTAACACTAGATTATAAAATAGATTATAATAAAACTAAAAAAATCTTGTTACTAGAAAAAAATAGGCTAGGCGTACTATACTTTAATTTATTTTTATTATAAGTATAGTAATAATTAAAGAATTTAAAATAACTATAAACACTTTTTATTAAATCTTCTATTTTACTTATTTAGTAAAGTAAGTAAGTTTTAGGGATAATCTATTTATTTAGTCTAATATTAGTTATAAAAAATAAAAAATACCTAATAATACTACCTTTAACTAATTACTCTATAATATATTTTTAATAGTTTCTTAAATACTAAATATAAAACCTATTATATAGTTAAATTAGATTTTAAATAAGTATAATTCTATAAGTTTTATTTTAACATTTTTATAACTACTTATACTTAATAATAAACTCTTTTAATATCTTTTTAGCTTAATAATTTTATATAACTAGAGTCTTTCTAGTAGTTTACTAATAAGACTTACTATTATAAAACATTATATATTTAGCTTTCTTATAAACAAATCTTTTACTTATATAAGAGATTACGTAAGCTAAATTATAAAACTACTTTCTGTTTTTATATCTAATATAGAGTCCTTAATTAATTATAGTAGATTAATAGTATTTTATACTCTTAAATAATACTAACTTATGTATCTACTTTACAATTTTTTTAAAGATCTTATAATGTAAGTAATAAAATTCATAAAAATAAAGCTAAGAATTTTCTTATTTAAAAGATTATAAGGATATTTTATATAATTAATCTCGTTCTAATAAACGCTATTTTTAAGTTTTTATATAGAGTTAAAACGTAAAGGTTTTATACTTTTCCTAAGATCCCTATTAAAAGTATCTTTATAAACCTCTCTAGTAAGATTTATTCTAAAAATACCTAGGAAGTACCTAGTAAAAATACGAAAATTCTAGTCCCTTCCTAATGTTTTAGGCTTAGTAATATAGCTACTAGCTATACTCTTACGTTACTATATATATCTTAAAAATTCTTACTTTTCTAGCGTTTTTCTCTTTACCTTTTATATTACCCTAATTACTATATAGCTTTTAACCTTAATTATAGTACTAAAACCCCTTTACAATATCTAAAAAGTATATTAACAGAATACGTAGCCTTAGAAGAATATCTATATACTAATAAATCTTTTTTTTACTTTAATCTCTAGCCTCTAGAAATAATGTTAGATACGGACTTTCTCCTAAATAATAGCTATACTTCTTAGTCTAAAGAGACTATTTCTAAGAACTAAGCTAGTCCTAATTTAGATAGCTCTTTCTTAGGAGGAAACGAGAATTCCTAGCCTACTAATTTAGGGACTATGTTAGCTACTATAGCTAACTCCCTAGATTTTAAGCTTAATCTAGATAAAGAAAATAAAAGCTATACTTTACAATATAGACTCTTTACTAGAGAGCTTTGTCCTATTATGCTTAATAAGGCTAGATAGCTTAAAGCTACTTATATAATATAAGTTATTAATATTTCTTCTTTTCCTTTTTATTTTAATACTAATAATATTATTTTAGCTATTTAAAGACCTATTTTTATAAAGTATATAAGTTCTTTATATCGAATCTTACCTAATACTACTATCTCTCTTATTATACTATTACTTATACTAAAGAATCTAAAGAAAAGAAAAAAGAAAAAAGTTTTTTAAAATATATTATTTAGTGTCTTCTTAACTAGGGCTTAAAAGTAACTAATTTCCCGTTTAAAAAATGTTGAAAAATATTATTCTACTTCCTTTTTTAAGAAATAGGCTTATATAACTTTAAACTTAAGCTTTAGATTTAATAATAATAAAGCTTCTTAGTTATTTCTTTACTTCCTAATTTTAGCTAATATCTCCTTTTATACTATTTACTTAGAGTCTTTTAATAAACTTCTAAGCTATTATAATGTGTTAGTTATTCTACTCTTTATATATATATATTAACTTTACTAATAATTACTTTTAGTAACTACTTACTTATCTATTATATAAAGCTTTATATAGTTATTTTAAACGCTTTTAAGGATAAAATCAATATTATTATCTCTAAGCTTACTAAACACACTAGTACTTATAGTTTTCTTAGCCTTAATACTAATGTTTAGACTTTAGCTATATAAAACGTATATCTAGGGCTTATAGTCTACTTTATTAATTTAGACTTTAAGTTAAAAGCTTACATTATATGTATATTATATACTATAAAAGCGTAGCTATCTAAAAGTGTTTTATGTTTTCTTTTATCTTTACTAATACTTTTATTATAGCGTTTTATAAGCTTACTAAGCGTTATACTAGCTACTACCTCTATAATAAGCCTCTAGTAGCTCTTATACCTTATCCTATAATAAATCTAGTAACTATTATAAGGTAATAATAGTTAAGAAAATTCTACTTAATTAATTAGTTACTAGTAAAATTTATCTAGCTTTATACTTAATAATATAACAAATAGCCTAGCCTTTTTAAAGGCTTTTTAAAAACTTTTCTAACCGCTTTAATAAGCTATTTAAGGTCGAAATATAGTACTTAGTACATATAATTAATCTAATAGCCTTAGATGTCCTTAAAGCTTTTCTTTTAATAATAAAGGATAAAAAATAATTAACTACTTATGTTACTAACCTCGAAGACAGTCTAGAGCCTTTTATAAAGGACTTTAGGGCTAACTTTTTATATAACTTACCTTTATTATCTATTAATACTATTATTTCCTAATTTATTTAGTAATAATTTATTAACTTTACTAGTATATTATTATTATAAAATATAATAAGGAACTAAAAAGCTCTTTTAGAGGGCTTAGAAAGGGTAAAAGAAATAGGGTAAATTATATAAAGTAAAATAACAAGATTCCTGTAAGTATGTTCTAATCTAAGTTATACCTATAGCTTTACTAATTTTTTTAAATAACTACATAACGCTACTTAATAGGATTTAACCTTCTATATACTATAATAAGCTATAGAATTTAAACTAGCCTTAGAATTTGTAGCTAATAACTCTCTATATAAAGAGTTTTAGAGGGTCTTTCCCAATTCCTTAGAATAGGAAGTCATAAAGGACCTTAAAGCTATTTTTAAAGTTTTTTAAAGCTAGTAACTATTTTATAAGGCTAGTTTTATATTACTTTGTCTAAAGAAATACTTTGAATCTATTAGATCTTTACGTAGCTTAATAACTTAAAACATACTTATAATGTATTTTACAAGGTATATTGTCTCTTTACTTACATTTAGTTCTTTACTATTTACTAATAACTATAATACTTAGGCTTCTTACTATTAAACTCTAGTAAACTACTTATAAGAAGAAATAAAGAAGCTAGAAAGAAACTTTCCTTAAAGGAAAGTAAGGCTAATCTTAATAGCTTAAAGCCTTACCTCTTTAGTCTTTTTCTTAACCCTTAATATAAGTTATACTATTTCTAGTTTAGTAGCTTTTTAAGCTATTATACTAGACTAGATTAAGAGTTACTTAACCTTTTAAAGAGGAATATAATAAGTAAGTTAAACTCTCTCTTATTAAGTATTATTATACTTATAAAGTTAGCTTTAAACGCTATTAGGACTTCGAGACGTAGCTTAATAAGCCTATAGAGAGAGACCCTAGTCTAGCCTTAAGTATTTATTTAGAAAATTTTAATATTCCTTAAGCTACTATAATAGAAAATAAAGAATATAATATTTCTCTAGCTAAGGCACTAAGCCTAAAGAAGGTATATTAATTATATATTTTATATATATCTAAAAACTATTAACTAACTATTTATTTACTTAGTTAAACCTATTAGACTTTTAGAAAGTAAATGTAATCCGATTTCTAACACTATTAGCGCTAGTAAGGAAGTTTCTAGCTATTCCTACTACTTCTTCTAGCGTTAAGTTAATTTTTCTATTTATAGTAATATTGTTACTATATCTAGAAGCTAGCTATACGCTAGTATAGTAGAAGAACTAATGTTATTAAAGTTATAGGTTAATAACTTATAGGAGTAGAAAAAAACACTAAAAGTTATAGAAGAAGAAGGAGAAAAGGAAAAGGAAAGTACCTAGGTAATTACGTCTTTATACTTATGAGCTAGTTTTTTTACTTAGCTTACCTAGAGGCTAGAAAGCTAGGTTTTTTCTAGTAAATATATACTTTTTAAAGGCCTAGTTTCTCTATTAATTTACTTTTAATATAAGTATTAGTATTATAGATATAATAGTTTTAATTAATATAGCTATATAGTATTTTTTATAAAAATATATACATTAAATTCTATAACATATATTTTTAAGTAATTTTTATTAGTATTTTTCCTTAATAGTACTAAGTAGTTAGTAATTAAGTATTTCTATAGCTTATAGTATACTATATAATACTAGTACTAGAATTCTTTTATAGTTCTTGTTTTTTAAATTTTAAATAAATAGAATTAGCTATAAAAATATAAAAACTCATATAATTATAAATAATACATTTAAAGTATAACCTTTTTATAGTTTATAGTATACTTCTTATAAGCTTTTTCTTATTTTTTCTAACATTTAATAGATTTTTCTGTCTATACTATTTAAAACTAAGTTTTAAAATAGAAGGTATAATAAATAAAATAAAAAATATTACTATTAGATTCGATAAGTTTTAATAAATATATAGTTATTTATAACTAACTAAAGTTCTAGTTTTATTTTTTAAATAACTAAAGTTATTATAGTAATTAACGTTTTTAAAAAGTTATAACTTTTAAAAGTTAGTTATAACTTTAGTTAGTTATAACTTTTTAAAACACTAACTCTACCTTTATAGGTTAAAAGTAAATAAGGGGTAAGAAGAAGTACTAGGAATAGCTAGACAAACCCTATAAGAATTAACCTTATATATAAGCTTACTAATATAACTACTAATATAAAGGGGAACTATATAATTTCTAAGGAAGCTTATATTAATTTATTAATAGCCTATAAAGAGGATAAGAGTAATATTATAATAGAGTTAGGTCTAAAAGAGTTAGACTTATAATAAGAGTAACTCTTTAAGGAGTTATACTTCTATATACTAATAGGAGATAAAGACTAGAACGTACTAGTTAATAGTATAATAAATTTAATTCTAGTAAGTAAACTAATTATAGAAATAATACTATAAACTTAGAATATATATCTAGGTTAGTTAGCGCAGTTTATATATTCTAGGATTCCTATTTATAGATACTAAGGGACTTAAGTAATAATAGAGATCTATATAGATATAAGCGTATTAAGATATACTCTATAGAAGGACTTACTTAAGAACTTCCTTAATTTAACGTTTATTCCTATACAATAAGAAATAAAAGGGGTAAGAGATAAACTAGTAACGTTAGAAGGATAAGTAGAGTTTACTACTTTCTTTCTAAGTAAGTAGAATAGTAAATAAACTATTAGTACTTATTAATAAGAGCCTAAGTACTAGAGAAATTAGCCCCTAGATTATTATTAGGGTAAAGCTTTACTATCCCCTATAAGGTAAATATCTTAAATATAAAGTAAGTAACTTATATTAAGTACTATAGAAGATTAATAGTTAACGCTAGCTATATAAGTAGAGCGGAGGCTATTTAATAAAGGGTAGTAGTAGTAGCTAGCGTTAAGATTCCGCCTTTTACTAAAGCTACTATTCTAATATTAGTAAAGGATCTACTAGAGAACTAAGACTTAGTATTTTACCTAGACTATCCTAATCTATTAACAGTAATTATACGAGATTCTTACGCTATATAGGTATTTAATTCGAGCGCTTAACTAGTTGTAATAAAGCGAAAGTAAAAGATTATTATTATTTTAAACCTAAACGATAAAATAATGTTTAATACTATTTAGGATCTACTAAAGGAGCTAGCTAACCCTAGCTAGTATAAGGAATTAATGCTAGACTAGTAATAGAAAGCCTTTTAGAGGCTTCTAGAGTACTAGAAAGACCTAGGGGAACCCCTTATAGAGGAACTAGATCCTAGCTAGCTTTACTAAGTAGGTATTTAGATTGTACCTAACGTTCTAGAAATCGAAATAAGGGATAGAGTTAGAATATACTTAGTAGAAGTAAAACTAGTAACCTATGCTAAGGAATTAGCTAAGTTCTTACTAAACTTATAGAATAATACTTAGCTAATTAAAGTAGATCTAGAGTTCTATATAAAGGTACTACTAGTAGAAGGATAGTATAAGTAAAAGCTTAGTATATAGCTATATCTACTTAATAAAAAGGATAAGGTATTTCTAGAAAAAAAGTACGATAAGTTATAGAGCTAGGGATAGATAGAATAAGTAACTAAAGCGTCCCTTTTACTAGCCCTATCTTTATAGTATAGTAAAAGTAAAAACAGTAAGTAGTTATAGATCTATGTACCTTAAATAGTATAGCTATCCTAAACGCGTATCTTATACTAATACTATTAGAAATAATTTACTAGCTTATAGGGAAGAAGTATATCTCTATAGTAGAGGTAAAGAGCTTATTCTATTAATTTATAGTAAACTTAGAATACTAGGAACTTTTTATAGTAGTTAGCTATTAGGAATTAGAACGCTCTATCGTTACCTTAATAGGGTATAAGAACTTACTAGTCTATATATAATAATTTATAGACTATTTACTATACAAATATTTTAAGTATATAGCTAAATATATTAATAATATAATAATCTTTTCTAATACTATAGAAGAGTACTTATAGTACTTATAAGGAGTATTAAAAACCTTTATAGATTATAACCTATCGCTATTACTAAATAAATTATTCCTATACTATCTATTAATAGAAGTCCTTAGTTTCTACGTAGATAGCTTATAGCTAGCTAATATAGAATTCTAGGTATAAGTACTAAGAGATATAAGGTTCCTAGATAACCTATAATAGCTAGATTAATAGATTAGATTAGTTAAGTAGATACAATATCTTATACTAAGGTTTATACAAAGAATTAACATACTATAAAGATAGAAAATAGCTCTATTATATAAAGAAAGAGAAGTAAGTATACTAACTTAGAGTAATAATGTACTAACTTTATAAGTAAAGTAACCTTTGTTTTAATAGAAAATGAACTACCTAGCTTTATTAACATTATCTAAGCCTTATATAAAGAAGCTACCTTAATTTAATTCTTCCTAGATAAGTAGCTATTCTTATAAGTTAACGCGTCCTACGATAATAGATATATAGCTTATTTCCTTTATCTTAATAAAAAAGATAGCTAGATCTTAGGAAGAGGTTTACTATAAACCGGAATCTAGCTAGTAATGTATCTAAGCTAGTCTCTAAAGGAGAGAGAACCCTAGTACTAGCGAATAGAGCTAGAAATATAATGCCTAGTATAGTCCTATTATAAACTGTAGTCTTACCTTATTAGTATACGCTATAAGAAGATTATTCTCCTTATAGATTATACTATAATTACGTAAATTATTACGTAAACTACTCTATATACTTTAAGTGTCTATAATAATACCTATCTAATCCTAGCATTATAATTCCTTAGTTAGTACCTGTTAGAGATTTATTATAATCCTAGCGCGTTTAATATTCTTATAAACGCCTTATCGCGACTTCTATCGAAGAGGGAGCTAGAGAAAGGTAAAGGAGAGTTAGAATAGGTATAGGAAGAAGATAAATTAGAGATAGTACAACTATTAGAAGCATTAGCTAAACTAGAGCTAGTATAATAGATTAAGGATAGGTATTAGATAGATCTAAAGTAAAGTAGTATTCTTAAGTAACTTAGAGATAATAACTACTAACCTAGGCTAGCATTTATATAATTATATAAACTACTATACTTTAAAGAAGTAGATAGACGCTAATAACTATATATCCTAGAAGAATACATAATAAAGGTTATCTATAAGGAGTACTAGTAGAACTTCTATCCTAATAAGAGGAGGCTATAATAAGACCTTTCTAGAAGTTTTATAATCCTAGGATTAAAGAAGAAGGTAAAATAGTTTATAGAGGATTACTAGGAATGTTAGAGAAATTAAACGAATTAATAGTAGCCTTATAGAGAACTAATACCTATCTAAATACTAAATATATCTTTTAATATAATCGCTATAAACTTTATTACTAGCTTACTAGATATATTTTTAGAGAACTTACCTTAGTTATAGCTAGAAAGAAGCTTCTTTAACTTATTACTAACTATAATAGATAAGTTCTTAAAGATATATATTCTTATTCTAGGAAATAATACCTTTACTATAGAGGAATAGACCTAGTAACTATTCTCTAAGCTTATACGTTATAACTAGGGAATTCTAAAGTAGATTATCTTAGACTATAATCTAAGGTTTAAATCTAAACTCTAGAAGTACTTATAAATAGCTTTTAGATTTAAACTATTAATATTAACTACTTATTACCCCTAAATAAATAGACTATTTAAAAGACATAACTAGATAGTATAAATCTCGCTAAAATTTTTTATCGCGGACTTCCTAGGTAAACGTTAGATTAATACTCTTCTAGTACTATAATTTTTAATAAATAACTCCTTTTCTAGAGTAATCTAAACTTCCCTAAGTAAGCTACTAACTAGGTATCGAATAAATAATAGCTTAAGATTTCTTAGAGAAGAAATAACTAGGAAATCCTAAGATTTCCTAAGAGATAAAGCTAGTATTGTAATAGCTTACGCCTAAGTAGCTATAAAGAAGAGATATAATAGGAAGTACTAGAAGGTAGAATTCCGCCCTAGCGACTATGTATAGTTATAGCTAGGGAAAGGGTATAGAGTAGCTAATAGAAGAGTTATAAAGCTAAAAGAATAGTAAATAGGGCCCTTCTAAATACTAGAACGAGTAGGGTATAGAGCCTACTAACTAGATATAGAAGACTCTATAATATCTAGCTTATAGTATCTATAGCATAGCTCTAAGTAAGGAGGCCTCCTAAAGAGAGACTAGGTCTAGTATAAGAAATATATTACTAGGAAGTAGACTAGATTCTAGACTAAAGACTACATAGTAAAAGAATTAGGAAGGACGCTTACCTAGAATATCTAATAGCCTAGAAAGGTTAGGGTAATAACTATAACTAGTAGATACTTAAGAAGGATATCGTAGCTCTAGAACTTATTAAGGCCTATAATAAAGAGAGGGAGAGATTAGAGTAGTATGTCTACTAGACTAAAAGAAGTAAAAAGGTTATAGAAGATTTCTAAAACTTAGAGCTAGGGGGAAAGGAGGTTCTATAGTAATAAGGTAGCGTTAGTTAATAATAATAACGTACAATACTAGACCTTTACTCCTACATTAGTTAAACCTCTCTCTATACCTTTTATTAGTAGGAAATTTAGCTAAGATTATATATATTACTTCTTCTAGTATTATTATAGTATCTATACTTAGTAAGTAGGAGGTAGTTTAGGAAGAGTAATAGAGTATTTAGGGAGGAATAGCAGATAAATAGGTATACTATATTACCTAGAAGACTAGCTTACGTATTTATTATTATTCTACTACCTATAGATCGCTACTAAAGTAGAGACATATTCTTTATAACTACTATATATAACTACTTAGTTAAGAACCTACCTAGATTTACTTATAAGAGCTTGTACTACCTTATATAGTTATATACTAGTAAAGAACTTTCTAAGTAGTATTAAAATTACTTACTAAGTATAAACACACGTTAGAAAAGACGCTATAGAAAATAAACGGACCTACTTTTTAGAGCTTATATAAATTCTATTAGAGAGACGTTTTCTCGGACTTCTTAAACACATATAATATAACGTTATAATAGTAAGCTTTTAAGGTACTACTAAACCTTAAAGCTATGCCTTAATAAATCTTCCTTTAAACGTATAACAATAGCATATACTTTAGTACGCTATAGTATGCTATTAAGAGACTTTAAAGAGACATAAAAGTATTAATCTTATAGGAAAATATACACGCTATTTAGTAGTCTAGGACTCACTTTTCTATAAACTTAGTTAGGAGTAAGACGGCTAATTAAAGTTACTCGATTCCCGCTAAGTTTACAGATAGTAAGGTAGAATCCTAGACTCTTTATGTTCCTACTCTATTTGCTCCTCTACTGCTTACCTAATCTTTATATACCTTACACTATTCTGTTCCTCCTTAATTACTCTATCTAACTATCTAATTAGCTTCTTTATACCTTTCTCCCCTACCTTGTAATTATCTCTTTAATTAAACCTACTCTAACTCTTACACTAAGCGGTTTAATTAGTAAAAGGTAACTTATATAGAAGAGTATATTAACTAGGGATTAAAAATAGAAAACGAGGGATTAGACTTAAGATTTAGGAAAATTAAGCTTAAAGTTATCGTTAGAGTTCTAGTATATTAGTATTAAATTAAGCCTATATAAGACTAGCTTAACCTAGATATAGTTAAACTAGAGACGACTTAGCTAGTAAGGAAAGGAATTAAGTAAAATGCTTATTAGATACCCTTATTAGAAATCTCTAAAGGCTATATTATACCTACTATATAAACTAAAAAGGGGGGTAGCCTAAATGCTAGCTATTAGCTAGAAAGCCTTAAAGATATAGGAGGTAATATAGTCCCTATAATAGGGGAGACTAGAGCTAACTACTATAGTTACGTAGCGCTATTAGAAATAATAGTAGAGGTATTAAAAGTAGTAGTAGTATTAAAGATCCTACTAGGTACTTTAAATTACTAGGAAGTAGAACGTATTATTACGTATGTTTTATATAAGAATATATTATTAAAGTTCTTATAAGACACTAAATCTATTATAAAGAAGGAGGCCTAACTAGCCTTAGAGTAGGTAACTAAATTTAGCTTAAGCTATAAACGACTTACTACTATTAATATAATATATAAAGTAGTACTAGACTTATTCCTAATACTAACTAGACCCCTTAAGAATTAGGCTAGTAATAATAGAGTATACTTTAGTAATTTTTTAGCTCGGAAGGTAGCTACTAAGGTAGTTAATCTTTATAATAGATTTAGAAATAAATTTAGCTTTTACTATATTAGAATTTACGCTTATAAGGAAGCTAGTATAGAGTTTATAGTTATAGTAGCTAGGTACTAGTTTATATTATATAGAAGTATAGTAGTAGTATAGACTTAGACTACTATGTTTTTTAAAGCCTATAAGAGGATAAGTAATAAGTTATCTCTAAAGAGCTACGTAGCCCTAGTAAAAACCTAGATTTATAGATTATTAAGACATACCCTATAGTATAGGTAATTAGTTACCTACTAGCTAATAACTTTAATAATAGTTTAAGAACTATAAGAGGTATCCTAGCCTTCGTAGATTTAGATAAGGCTATAAAGGTAGTTACTTTAGCTTAAGGACAGTTAGAAGATCTAGGGTAGCCTATATTAGTAGCGCTTAAGTAGTTTCTATAAGTATATATAGGATATAATTTACTACCTATAGTTCTAGTTAATTATATATTTAGTAAAGATATAATAAGCTTAATACTAGGAACTAGTAATAGTAACCCTTAGAGAATTACTATTTAGAATATTAAGCGTATAAAGGGAAAAAACGATTTTAACCTCTTACTAGAAATACTTAGTATTAATAAAGAGAATAACATTACTAGAAGAGCGTAGTTAGCTATTCCTTTATAGGAGTTATAAGATAGAAATAATACTATAAGGGGTATAGAAAGGGAAGATAGTAATAAGGCTATTTAAGCGCTAAAAGGCGCTCCTATATAGAATAAAAAGCCCTCTATAAATATAGAAAGTTAGTAAAAGGAGGTATACTTACAGTTAAACCTAGGATAAAACTACTAGGTTATGCTATCTAGAAAGACCTAGGTAAAACTAATACCTAGGTTACTCTTATTTCTAAGCTAAGTTATAGCTATTCTATCTCTTAAGGTATCTACTACCCTATAAGTTATAGTAAGGAAATGCCTATAGGTTAAGTTTCTCCCTACTACTATAAATAGACGCGCTTACTTTATACGTTTTAAAGACACTATTACTAGTAAGTAGCTCTACTTTAACTAGTAGTATTATTACTAATCTATTAATAGTTAGTACGCTAAGTTTCCTATAAGTAGGAAATCTTCTAGTAATAACTATAATAGATTTAATAGTTAGTACGCTACGCTTTTAGCTAGGAGAAACCCTTTTAGTAAACTAGTATAGTAATAAGATAACTAAAAGTTTTAATATCCCCTCTAAAGATTTACAAGATTTCCTTAGACTACCTTTAGGTTAGAGTAATAAAGTATAATATAAAATAAGAAAAGCTATTAATAGAAATATGTTCTAAATGCTATAATATTATACTAGAAGTCTAGGAAGACTTCCCTAACTATCTAATCCTTATGTAAAGTAATAGGAAGTATTTAAAATAATAAGGACGTTATTAGTCTTCTTTCTAGGTAGATATTATATAATAAAATAGGTAAGGTCTTACTTAAACGTAAAGGAGGACTTCCTAGGATAGGGAAGGGAATTCCTAAAAAAACTAGGCGTAGTAGGAGTAAGTATCTAGAAGGGCTAAGGAAGTAATAAGAGTATTATAAGATATAAAAAGAAACGTTCTATAGAATAAATAGAAGGGAAGAAAAGGGATAAGAAGAGAAGGAAGCCCTAGGAAATAGAAAGATAGCTTAATCTAGATTACTACTTTATCTTTCTAAAAGCTTAATTATTATACTCGTTTTAATACTATAGCTAGTTAGTATTATAAATAGTAGCTAGTCTAACTAGAGTTTTTATAAGTTATATTAGTATATATTAATACTTAAGTAAGTAAGAAGCTAGATTTTAAACTTAAAGATAACTAAGCTACTATTCAGGCTTTAAGGAAAGGTTAGGTAATAAAGGGGGTATTTTCTAAATAGAAAACGTAGCTATAATATCTTTATAAAAATATAGGAGTAAGGAATTAAATAAGTATTAAATTAAAAGCTAAGAAGAGAAGGAAATAAAGGGAGGGAGCTTCTCTATATATACCTATTCTTAATAGCTTATGTAACTAGACTACTTACCTATTATTTCTAGCTAATAATAGCTTTATTCTTATACTATAAATCTATTATCTTTAGTGTAATTCTATACTTTCTTTCCCTCCTTAGTTTTTAGACTATTAAATAAGCTAGAAAGGTTAGATAACCTTAAATTAGATAGTTTAGCTTCTATTATATATAATAAAATAACTCTTATTTGTCTCAGACAATCTATTGTATTAATATAACGTTTTCTATATAGAGGTACTTAGCTAATAGGGTTATCTAACTATAGAGCTAAATACTAGCGTAGTCTAGCTTATATAGTACTTTAAATCTTATGATAGTTTTAAATTAATTAGAATCTAGTTAAATTATAAACTATTATATAGCTTAAAGAATAACAAACATAGTAATATATATATTATAATTGTAGTATTTAAGATAACTAAGTTATATATTATTAAAGATATAGTATATTATATAATAGTATAAGAGTAAGAAAAATACTATATAATATATAGTATAATATAAGAAAGATAGTAAGTATCTAGTAGCTATGTATCTAGTTATATAATAAGTTACGTAATATGTATATACTTATTAATACTCTATATTTTAATAGTTTATAATATTTTAAGGTATGTTTTACTTTAACAGACGTACTTCTCTATATATTACTAGGAGATAAAGCTATAGCACCTAGTAGTATTACTAGGCGCGTTATTTATAAAACCCTTTATAATATACTTCTAATAATCTTTAAGCTAGATTATACCTTTATATAAGATAATGCCCCTATATATAGGGCCTAACTTATATAGAATTATCTAAGCCCTTTCTTTTTACAAGAATAGAGTTAAATCTATAAACAAGCTACTATACATACCTATTTTTAATCCTATAGAAAATACATAGAAATTACTAAAGGGGATAATTTATAGCTAATACTTAGAAACTTAAGCTATACCCTATAATTCCTATATAAAAGAGCGCTTAATAGAGGCTATAATTAAAGTATAGGAGGGTATTGAAGAAGAAATACTTAAAGAACTTGTTTTTTAATACCCTATAGACTATAGACTATTATTAACGTAGAAGTTTAGTATATAAAATATTAAAAATACTAGATAAATCCTCTAGCCTCTAAGCTATCTAGAAATACTCTTTTATTATTATATAAGTTCTTTTAATTATATTATAGCAATCTTAAGTTTAGGTAGTAAATAAAAGTAACGTATTATAATATTCGTTTACTCGTTTTAAGTAGTAACCTACTATAGGTACCTAGGTATGTATCTATGCAGTAAGTACGAATATCTCATACAAGAGTATTGCTAGTATTTGCTAATCCATCCACTAGATTGAGTAGGACGCCCCGCAAGCCCGAGCCACCTATCTACGGTACAAAGTCCTAGGAGGTAAGGTAGTCATCACGTGATTCAACGATACCTACCTAGTAATGTATAGTAGGCTGCCACTCTACACGAGCCAATCTTAACACCATCACTGCCCTACAGTAAGGAACTTAGTTAAGATAAGCTCGAATTGAGTGATAACCCACTGTACCTTGGATTTTTCCAAATCTGCCTAATTGTGCCTTTTTCCTTTGTAATTCCCTACACGCCTTTCATTAGGCAATGCCAGACAGTTTTTCCATCGAGTGGCCGCCGGTTTCCCAACTAGATTAGGACCAGCGACGCCAGGAAAAGCCCTTTTTGGGCTCATCGACCACAATGAATATCTCGCAGCCCGTCCCATCGGAACTCGACAGTGTGGACTTTACATTCCTTTCGACGGACGAAATCCACGCCATCTCAGTCAAGCGCATCGAAAATGAGACAACGTTGGATAATCTCCTAAATCCTTCTCCGGGAGGCTTATACGACCCAGCTCTCGGGTCATGGGGTGACTACCTGTAAGACATCGTGACTCTGATATATGAAGAATACTGAAGATCTAATGACTATAGATGCTCTAGTTGCAACCTGAACCGAGCTGCTTGTCCTGGCCACCCGGGACACATTGGACTGCCTGTCCCGGTGTATCACCCCGTCTTTCTTCACCAGGCATTCCACCTACTTCGATCCATGTGCGTCTTCTGCCATGGCTTCCGCCTTCCGTTGAAGGACACCCACCAGTATATGTGCAAGCTACGTCTTCTCCGGTATGGCTTGGCCAAGGAGGCTAATGCGGTCGACTGTATCGCCGAAAATGAGTTGGCAATGAACCTTGCGGGAGATGTTGGGTTGGATGAACATGAAGCCGAAGAGGAAGGAGCCTCTGCTGACAGCGTGATGCAAACACGAGAGGCCTTTGTTCATCGTTGCCTGAAAGAGGCGAAGCGAGGCGACGGGGTGAGGGCTAAGCATGAGTATCCATCACAGCTACGGCGCGAGCTCACCAAGGTGTTTCTTGGGCAAATCAATCGCACAAGAAGATGTGCCAGCTGTGGCGGTATCTCCCCAGCGTATCGGAAATCTAAGAGTGGTAAAATTTTCGAGAAGGAGTTGACAGCCAAGGAAAAGGCCTCTATGGCACAGAGGAATATGAAGAGAGACGAGATCATGGCGCGAAAATACCGCAGAGTGTCGGTGGACAGTGTCGACGACCAATTGCTGAAAGATGCAGACACCATGATGGATGGTCCTGAGCATCACGAATCTTCTGAATCAGTTTGCGAAACTTCAGATTCGTCAGAGGCTGAACCGGAAGAGTCTGGTCTATCTCAACGATACATTAACTCCATGGAAGTCAAAGCTCGTCTCACGGAGCTTTTTCGAAAAGAACAAGCGATTCTTCGTCTTCTTTATCACTCTAAAACCTCCACGAATGTTGCATCAATGGTCACACCTGACATGTTCTTCATATCGACGATTCTCGTTCCCCCAAATCGCTTCCGGCCAGAGGCACGAATGGGAGATTCTCAGATCATAGAGGCGCCCCAGAACCACCTCTTCAGATCGATATTGATCTGCTGCGGGAGGCTGGCGAAGGCACTCGGCGCCGATGAAACATCGGAAGACCAAACTTCACAGCTGAATCAAGCATGGAGCGGTCTCCAGCTGGCAGTCAACGGTCTCATCGACAATTCCAAGACGCCGAAACCCCAGGATCCCACGAAGAAAATTGAGGACGGCATCAAGCAAACGTTGGAGAAAAAGGAGGGACTTTTCAGGAAAAATATGATGGGCAAACGAGTCAATTTCGCGGCCAGAAGCGTCATCTCACCAGATCCTAACATTGAGACGAATGAGATTGGCGTCCCACCTGTTTTTGCCGAAAAACTCACGTACCCGGAGCCCGTCACCAGCCATAACTTCGCAGAGATGCAAATGGCTGTTATCAATGGCCCTGACAAATGGCCTGGAGCTTTCGCTATCGAAAACGAGCACGGGCAGGTTGTCAGTCTTCGACACAAGTCGCTTGATGATCGCTCGTCGCTCGCGAATCAGCTTCTTGCGGCAACGAATAGCAATACCGCCAAGACAAACAACAAGAAGGTGTACCGCCACCTTACCAATGGAGATGTTGTCTTGATGAACCGCCAGCCCACGCTGCACAAGCCGTCGATCATGGGTCATCGAGTCCGGGTTCTCTCCAGCGAGAAGACCCTACGGATGCACTATGCTAATTGCAACACGTACAATGCCGACTTTGATGGAGATGAGATGAACTTGCACTTCCCACAAAACGAAGCTGCGAGAGCTGAAGCTTTGCAAATCGCCGATACAGATCACCAATATCTGTCGTCTACGGCTGGCAAGCCTCTGAGGGGCTTGATCCAGGATCACATCTCACTGGCCGTGGCAATGTGCAGTCGGGATACTTTCATATCACGAGGTGACTACCAGCAGTTGATCTACGCTGCTCTACGCCCGGAGAGCGGCCATATTGCTGGAGACCAGCTGCAGCTTCTACCTGCGGCCATCATCAAACCCACGCCCAGGTGGACGGGCAAGCAAGTTTTCTCGACAATCCTGCTCAACATTCGCCCATCCGGCTGCGGAGGCCTGAGCATGCTGGGAGCGACGCAGATTAAGGCCGAGCAATGGGGCGCAAAGTCTGAGGAGGGCTCTGTACTGTTCCAAGATGGCTATCTCGTCACTGGAATCCTCGACAAGTCTCAGATAGGGAGCAGTTCTGGGGGACTTGTTCACGCTATTCATGAGGTTTACGGGCCGGCGTGGGCAGGAAAGCTTCTGAGCAGCCTCAGTCGAATGTTGACGAGATATCTTCACATGAGAGCATTCTCGTGCGGCATAGATGATCTCAGATTGACAAAAGAGGGCGAGGTCGCACGTCGACAAGCGCTGCGAGCTGCGGATGAGGTGGGCCTGGGAGTTGCCTCTACATACGTTTCATTGGAAAAACATGATGATCCTTCGGGCTCTTCACTCCTTCACCGTCTCGAGGAGGTCTTTCGAGACGATGTCAAACAGAAGGGACTTGATCTTCTGATGAACCGCGGCGCAACCGACATCACAGATGCCGTGCTGAAAGTTTGCATCCCCAATCGTCTCGAAAAACCATTCCCTCGCAATCAAATGCAAACGATGACGAGCTCGGGAGCCAAGGGTTCGAGGGTAAACGCCTCCCTCATTACTTGCAACCTTGGCCAACAAGTCTTGGAGGGCAGACGTGTCCCGCTCATGGTCAGCGGCAAGTCTTTGCCATGCTTCAAGCCCTTTGAGACGAGCCTCAGAGCCGGAGGATACGTCGTGAATCGGTTTCTCACCGGCATCCGTCCCCAGGAGTACTACTTTCACCACATGGCCGGGAGAGAAGGCCTGATTGACACTGCTGTCAAGACCTCCAGCTCCGGATACCTGCAGAGATGTGTGATCAAGGGCATGGAAGGACTCACGGTGGCCTATGATAACAGCGTCAGGGATTCAGATGGCTCATTGATCCAGTTCCTGTACGGCGAAGACGGGCTTGAAGTGACGAAGACAAAGTATCTCTTTGACTTTGGCTTCGTTTTACAAAATTTTCAATCTCAGCAGGCCCAGCTCAGCCGCGACCTCGAGGACAGTCGAAGTCTCGGCGACAAGCAGTCTCAATTCACTAGATACATGAAGAGCGCCATCAAACACGCCTCGGATCGTGACGGCAAGGACCCCTTGGTATCGAAGGTTAACCCGGCTGCCAACGCTTTCGCCACGTCGGAGTCTTTTTTCGAGTCCATGACGCAATATTTGACGGATAACGCAGACGGACTGGTGAAACAAAAGGAAGAGAAATCAAATCAAGCTTCGTCTGGTGGCGTGGTGGCCCGAAGCACTGCCCAGCGTCTGTTCGCCATCAAGTATCTAAAGTCGTTGACAGAACCTGGAGAGGCCGTCGGCGTCATCGCTGGACAATCTGTGGGCGAACCGTCGACACAGATGACTCTAAACACCTTCCATCTTGCTGGTCATTCGGCCAAGAATGTAACGTTGGGAATTCCTCGACTTCGCGAGATCTTGATGACCGCCTCAAGAACCATAAACACACCCTCCATGACTCTCTACCCCGTCAACGAGCTACCTATGGCCAAATTTGAAGAATTTGTCAAGTCTATCAGTGTACTGCGCCTGGATTGCGTTGTGGATAGAGTCGACGTCGAGGAAAGATATGGACGCGGGACGAAATACGAGATGGCCAAGTTGTACCGCGTGAGAATCACATTCTTCTCATCAAGCGAGTACTCGGAAACCTACGCTGTCACAGCCACCAATGTTATGGACACTGTCGAGCAGAGGCTTCTGCCGATGGTCTGCTCTCTGATGAAGAAAGAGATTAAGACAAGAGAAGTCAAGAATACTGGGAAGCCTCCTGAAATTGAGGTCATGACGGGCTACGTCGGGATAGCACCTCCTTCAGCCCCTGACGATGAGCTTGACGCCACAGAAGCTAGAGAAAAACAAAACAGAACCCAAGCAGTTTCCTATGGACCCAACGATGACGAGGACGACGTGGTGCAACAACGGAATGAGAGAGAGGCGATGAGCAGCGAGGACGAAGATGACGATTCTGATGACGACGCGTTCCGAAATCGCAACGAGGGATCTGTGGTGGACGAGAGTCAAGACGAGGCTGATGACGACGCGGCGTTAGACAGACTCACCGAGAAAGCTGCAATGGATATGATTGACCTAGAGAACCGACATAAGGAAGTCAGTGACGATAGCCTGCCAGCGTGGGAGGGCGCACCAGACCAATCCAAATCTATTATGGAGAGCATTGACGAGAATGGGTCATCAGTCTTAGCCGGCTCTCGATCAGAGCGAATCTTACAGTCGCATGATGAAGTGACATATTTTGAAAGCGACAAAAAGGGTGGAGAGTGGTGCAGTGTTACACTTGAGTACGACTTCGACATTCCAAAGGTGCTGATGCTCGACATTGTCCGGGAGTCGATCCGGAAGACAGTAATTCGGCGAATCCCTGGCGTGGGATCGTGCAGTCTCGAAGTTAGCAACAATGGCGAACGAATGCTGCATGCGGCAGGCGTCAATCTTCGGGCCATGCAGGAATACAACGACATCATCGACATGCGCCGGATCCAAACCAACGACATCGGAGCGATGCTCGATGTTTACGGAGTGGAAGCGTGCCGAGGCAATATCCTGCGAGAGTTGACGACAGTCTTTGAATCCCACGGCATCAAGGTCGACAACAGGCATCTCAACCTCATCGCCGACTATATGACGAGAAGTGGTGGCTTCACCTCCTTCGACCGCAGAGGGCTGGAAGGCAACGTCAGCCCGTTCACCAAGATGAGCTTTGAGACAACCATTGCCTTCCTGAAGGACGCAGTGATGAACGGCGACAGGGATGATCTTGTGACGCCGAGCAGTCGGTTAGTCATGGGCAGGTTGGGAAGAGCCGGCACGGGCAGTTTCGATATTGTAACACGGTTGCCGATGTATCGTGAGAATATGTTGGTATAGAATCAAGAGACATCCTCGTGCGTCAAGCGAGTTCGTGAATCACAGTGTCCCTGGCCGCCGAGAGCGTAGCAATAATACTCTAGTACATTAAGCGCTTTGCGGCTGGTACATCTCGGCTTCATCGGTCCAGGCTCTGGTCGAAAGGGGGGAGAGAATACATACTGAGGCGGCGCGCAGTCAAAGCTTCTGCAGGTGATACAGATTTCAAGTCACAAATCAAGGCTTCAGGAGTCACGAACGTACGATACTCGTTCCTCTGCAGAAGTGCAGTGCTTCAGTTTTTTGCGTTGTCAACATCTGGGTTAACTAATCCTAAGCCACCTATTTGCTTCGAGTCTTGATTTTCAGCTCGAGTTGCTCCCGCCTTTATTTGGGTGAAGGCTGCTTGCATGGCTACAGCTCTCGTATGCTGCAAGAACACGACGTGGTAAATCAGTATTGCGTCCGCTCATTGCCAATGGAAGTAGGTCTGTTCCATGATTTGACAGCACAAACCTCTTTCTTATGGTGCAAGCACTCATAATAGTCTTCAAGTGGCCAGGCACACTTTTTCTTGCCGGAGTCATCCTCGGATGTTGTGTTGACTATGTAGCACGCAAGGACATCTTGCCAAAACGGAAAACATCGACCGGGACCTAAGGATTGCTAGGTCAGATGACGTGCCACGGCCTCGCAGAAACTGGAGATCTGCGAAGGGAAGAATAGACAATTGGAGACAAACCTCCATGCATTCCATACCCGGAGGACATGATGGGTTCGGAGCAAGACGTTGTAGCGTTGGTCCCAGGCGGTAGAAGCTATTACTATGACAGATCTACTAACTGACAGGAGTGCATGGTTTAACTGACCTTCCCCCCCACTGCCCCCCCCCCCCCCCCCCCCCTCCCGACCCGACCTTTAGCCACACCTCGGCTGACCATACGCTAATGGTCGGGTGAGCTTTTCGCTTCTAACCCTAACCCTTACGAACTAACCTTAACCCTAAGAAATAAAAAAAGCTCTATAATAGTACTAAAACTATAGATATATATTCCTAGGCTAGCCCTAAGCCCTAACCTTAACCCTAACTCTAGACCTAGCTCTAATCCTAAGTGTTAGCTAGATAAATGTACTAACCCTAATCTTAAAAGTTTACTTAACTATTAGTAGAACTATAGCTAACTATTAGTTAAAGTAAGGCTAGGGTTAGGTTAGAAGGGAGAAGGTTAGTTAGAATACCTCTCTAATGTTATACTATACTTAGTTAGTTACTATAGTAAACTTTAAATAAGGCTATTACTAATTAAGCTTACTATTAAGTATTACTAATTACTATACTCCCCTTAATCTATTTACTATACCTTCCTACTATAAAAAGTAGTATAAAGACAATGTTAAAAAGGCTTTAAAAAGCGCCCTATTTTAAGTATACTCTGAAAAAATATCTACCTTTAAGTATACGTCTATCTTATAAGTTATAATAGTAAAAAGACGTTTACTAATAGCTTTTTTAAAGAGTTAAATAATAGTTAAATTAAAATGTTAGATTTCTTACTATAGACAATAGTAAGTTACATAAAAGAAATAGAGCTTTATACCTTCAATAGACTATTTATTAGATTAAGGATAAGTATAGACTATAGTAAATAGATTAAAGAGCATATAGTAAATAGTAATACTTAATATATTAACTATAGTTACTCTTAATCTAGCGAATAGCTTATCTAAAGTATAGTAAATTACTATAAGAAACGAGTAAACACTAGTTATTTACATATAAGAATATATTTACTAATATATACTTTCTTTCTTTAATCTTTCTTTTCTTTATTAATAATGTCTTAAATTAACTAGTAATTATAGTATTCTCCGTATAAAGGGATAAAGATTATAATAATATATAAGTTAGGTACCCCTATATACATTATTATAGCTACTAAGGATATTTCCTATAAAAGTATATATAGTATTATATTATAATATAGAGAGTAAATATATAGTTAAAATAAATCGCTTCTTTTATAAGCCTTAATACTATCTAAGAGGGATAAAATAGCTATTAATAAGTATATTAAGAGAAACTCTTTCTACTTATATACTTAGATTATTAAACATTTATAAATTAAGTATAGTATATTAACTCTCTATTAAACCTTTTATTTTAAAGGTATTAAGTACTTCTAAGCCCTTTAATAACTATAACTTTTATCTACATATAATAAAAAATAGTTTTAATTTATAAAACAGTATATTAATTTACTCCTAAAGGCTTAAAAGGGCTAGGTCTTTACTAATTAAACCTTAAAAGTATAAAGTATAGGAGAAAGGTAGAAAATAAGTATTTTATAAGCTAGTATAAAATATACTAACACTTCTTATAGTATAGTTAATAAAGTACAGAATATAAGACTTTATAAAATAAACTTTTAGCTATAAGGTAAGCTAAAGAGAGAGTTTATAATATTCTAGGTCGCGTTTTACTTTAATAGGCGTACTTTTTTTCTATATATTACTAAGAGATAAAGCTATAACCTATAGTAGCGTTATTAGGTATATTGTTCTTAAAACCCTTTATAATATACTTTCTATAATCCTTAAGCTAGAGTATACCTTTATATAAGATAATAACCCTATATATAGGGCCTAGCTTATATAGAATTAGCTAAGTTTTTTTTAAGAGAATAGGGTTAAATCTTTAAATTAGTTACTATATTTACTTAATCTTAATTGTATAGTAAATACATAGAAATTACTAAAGAAGAGAATTTATAGCTAATATCTAGATTTTTAAGTATTAGCCTACAATTTCCATATAAAAGAACGCCTTATAGAAGCTACTATTTATAAGGAAACATCTTAATTAAAATATATAGACTTACTTATCTCTTATCTAAGATACTTTTATTTAAAAGAGAATTTTTAAGGCTCCTAAATAGTACATAGAATAGTACTATTATATAATAACTAACCTATAAATTAACCTAAGATAAACTATAAAAGTAGGTCTAGTATATTTAATACATTATAAAATACTACTCGATATAAATCCTATATAAAACTAATATACTACTATTATATAACCTTCTAGACTCTAGTTTTTATACTTAAATAAGTAGTCTTATAGTATATATAATAACTTTTTAACTTTCTAGAAAGATATAGTAGTTACTAGCTAAAAATAGGATAAAGAGAGTATCTCTTATAGTTTAGTAGATAATTAGGTAATTAAATATATAACTTCTCTCTCTATTTTCCCTTTTATTTTTAATTATATATAGACTATTTATATACTATTATACTTCTCTTATCTTTATCTATCTACTTATCTAATTAGATTCCTTCTTTTATAATTATAACCTTTCTAATTTAGCTTTTCCTTTAACTCCCTCCTTTAAGTACTATCTAGTTACTATTGTAAGGAAAGCTAGTTTAGTTACGTAAGCAATGCCTAGGTACTTACGAGTACATATTATTTCACATGCCCTAGAAACACCCCTAAAGACCCTAAGGATAGCGCTAGGATCGCCTAGCTATATCCTAGGAGTAGCGCTAACTTCGCCCTAGAGTTATTTAGCTATAGATTAGCATTAATAGATATATTAGTAATATACATTAGACTACATTAGACTACATAGCCGCTACCTAGGCGCTAGGAATACTATATATATAATAGTATACTTACTATCTAAGTACTAAGATAGAAAACGATTCTATAAGTATATAGTCGCCTAGAGATCTAGCTAAAAGATGCCTCTCTAGTTCTAAATAGACAATTATTAATTATCTATTTAACTAAAACACTATCTTAGTACAATTCTTAATAGTTATATATACTTATATAGTAGTAATTTTCTATATTCTACTAATAATATAATAACCCTATCCTTCGAATAATTAATCTAAGGCTATATACCTTAATACTTTTAAACTTACTAAATCTAAATCCGTAATCCGTTTGTTAATTTCTTATTTATTCTACCTAAAAAGAAAAAATAAAGTCCTATTAAGTATAAGAGTAGGAAAAATTCGTTTTAACTTTACCTAACTTTCTAGCTTAAAGGACTACCTTTTATAGAGTCTTTAAATAGAACCTACTCTTATTTATAAGAAGCTCTAGCTTACTAAAAAGTAAGAAGAGTATATAAAGGTAGAAGAGGCTAAGGTCCTTATTTATCTCTTTATTATAGATAGTTTATTAACTTAAATAAAGTACATAGAAGACCTTTACTAGGTTTAAGAAAAATTTAAGGAATTATATAATCTAGATTCCCTTACCTTTAACTTTCTTTTATAGGAATCTATTCTCTATTAAGTATAAATTAGGAAAATAGAGGTTTATCTTAATAAGCTTAAAAATAATTATAAAGAGCTATTATCCTTAGATATAAAAATCATAGAAATCGTTCTTATTAGCTTAATACTTAATAGGCTAAGGAAAGAATACTTAAAATTTATTACTTCTATTATATAATGCTTAAGGGTAGATAAGAATAATTATTTAATTAAGTCTTTATTCTTATTACTAATAGATAAAGAGAAGAGAGATAAGGCTAATAAATCTATAAATAAGAAGGTCTTCTATACTTATAAAAGTAAAAGAGCTTATAAAAAGTACAAAGAATAGATTATCTATAAAAATTATAAAAGAAATAGCTTTAAAGCTAATGCCTATCTATTTTTATACCTAGAAAAGGCCCCTAAGTAGTAGAATTTACTAAACAATTGTAGATCTAGATCTAGCTCTAGCTCTAGCTCTAGCTCTAGCTCCTACTCTAGCCTAGCTAGCCCTAGCTGTCCTAGACAATAAAGGGGTAAAAAATAAAGCTAGGGGGTAAAAAAGAATAAAGGGAAGAAGCCTAAAGAGGTAATAATTATCTTCTTAAAGAAGAAAGGCTTTAATAGACATAAAATAATAAGTCCCTTTCTTATATAGGTATAAAAGGAGACTGCTCTCTTATATAAAGAGAAAAAGAAGATTATAGCTATAAAGTAAAGAGAAAGAGTAGGCTCTTTTATCTCTTCTACTTTTAATTCGTCTAATTTAGACAATGTAATAGACATAGACCTTAAGCCTAGGGTTAAAGAATTATTTAACCTTAAAGCTAAGGCTATAGATTACTTAAAAGAAGAAGAAGAAGAAGATTAGATTAAGTAAGAGGTAAATATAACCCTTTATCTCTTAAATAATAAAGATAATAATACTAAAATAAAAGTTCTAGAACATTCCTATTTAAGTAAATAATATATTACTATAAATAGATTAAAGAAAGAATTAACTCCTACCTTTAAAAATAATAAATTTGTATCCTTTCTTTATAATATAAGAGTAATAACGTATATTATATATAAAAGTTACTATTAAAAAACTACATAGTAATTAAGATCATTATTTATTAAGGAAAAGTAAGCTCTATTACGATAAAGGGTAAAGGAGACCTTATTGTTTAATTCTATAATAATACTATAATTTAAATAATAAAGAATATGTTTTATATACCTAAAATTAGTATTAATATACTATTCTAAAGCTACTTAAAAGAAGTAACTACTTTAATAAATAAAAACAGTATATACTTATATAATAATAAAGGTAGGGTACTAGTAAAAGAATACTTAAAGATAAACTATACTCTATACCTTTATCTATTATTTATAATAAATAATAGAAAACATAGAACCTTATATTAAATTTATAAAAGAATAATATAGATAACACTATAAATAATAATAAAAATAACTCTAAGAATAAGATTAAAAATAAGGGTAAAATATAATTTATTTTATAGTATAAAAGGCTAAGCTACTTTAATATACGTACCCTATTACGCCTATTATAGAAATATAAAGATAAAATAATTATAAACTATATAACTTAAAAGGGTTATAAGTTATATCTACTATAAGTAGGCTAAACAAACTAATAAAATAAAGAAAGCTTTATTTAAAAAGTAGTATAACTACTTAGATAAAATAAATATAACTATATAAGGGCCTATAGAAGTTTCTATATATAATATACATATATACTTTATTACCTTTTTAGATATCTAGAAACTATATTATTAAAAATAAAGATAAAGCTTTAAAAGCTTTTAAAGACTATAACGTATAAGTAGAAAATAATATAGCTAAGATAATAATAAAAGGAGTATTTTAAGATAATTCTAAAGAATTTATATACTAAATAAAGAATTATTATATAGAATAAGGCATTATATATAATATAAGCCTAGGAAACATAAAAAATCTTAATAAAAGGTAGAAAGAAATAACTATATACTATTAAATAAAGTATAGACTATTTTATATACTAGTAAGTTACTTTACTAGCTATAGAGTAAAGCTATATACGCTACTACTTATTTATACAATAGAACCCCTTATTTGTCTATTAATTTTAAAATACCTATTAAGCTAAAACATAAGATTAAATTAACATTATAAGAGCTAGACTCTATAAAACTGTTTAGTAGTATTATTTACTATAAAAATTAAAATCTAGATAATAAATAGACCCTTAAACTAATAAAGGAGTTATTATAGGCTATTTAGATAACGCGTATAAGATAGTAGATTCTTTTAAACGTAGAATAGTTATTTCTAGAGATTTTACAATACTAGAAAATAATTTATATAAGAGAATAAAAGGTAGAGAATAAAGGTAAGGAGCTACCTTTTAACTTTAGTTCTATACTTTCTTTTAGTACTTTTTTAATTAGCTCTACTATAAAAACATAATAGAAAATAACCCTCTTTTAAATAATAATAATAACAAAATAGAAAAAAGATTAATTCTCTATAGAAGTTTAAGTACCTAAAATACTTATAGAGAACATAGAAGAATAAAAAGAATATCCTACTATTAACATAATATTAAATTAACCTAATATATATACTATATTAAGCTTAATTAAGTCTAATCCTATATATTAAGTAAGTAAATAGTATACTTAGAGCTAAGTGTAAGTATAGTAGACTTAAATAGAAAGTATAGAGTAACTAAATGTAATTAAAAATAATAAAGCTCTAATTAAGTCTCTAATAATTCTACTAGCTAAGGAGAGGAAGCTATAACTATCTATATAATCCTTAAATAACTACTTCTTATCTAAAAGTTACTTATAGTAATATATATATTTTTCCTATTCTGTTTACCTAGGAACTACTAAATCTATAATCTAGACAATACTATAGAAACTAAATAATAAAAGAACGCGTAGCCTAGTTAATAGTATAAAGAAAGGGAGTTATAATAATATATTTAAAGTTAAAATATTTAGTATAGAAGGTATAATAGTTAGCTAAATAGTAAGGGAATTTGTCTATATTTAGTAAGTAAATAAGTAAGGCTACTAAGTATCTAGATCTAGCCTAGTAAGTATCTTTAGATAAATACTTAATATACTCCCTTAGCTATATAATAAGTAGTTATACTAAGGTTAAGTCCTAAGAGAATACATAATATAAAAGGTAGAAAAGTAGTAAAAGGAGTAGTTAATAGAAAATAAAAATTTGAGATAAAAAGACCTTAAGTAAGTAAAATTTTTACTCCTTTAAGTATTACTACTTAACCTAACTAAATTAAAAGAAGAGTTACTATAGATTAAAAAAAGAAGTAGTAAGATAAGTAAGAAAAATATAAGTAAGGAATATAATAAGTAAGAAATTACTAAGCTAACTTAAATATAGATGTCTAGAAACAGTAGTTAAAGCTATATATATAGGGGTATTACCTTATCTAGAAGCTATAAGTTTATATATTTATTTAGTAGTAGAAGAAGTATAAGGGCATGTCTCTTATAGGACTAAGTATTATAAATAGTAGAGGTTTACTTACTAGTCTAGTAAAAAGAGGTTTCTTATTAACTAATATAGATATTCTAATTAATATCGCTTTTAATTATGTCTCCTAGGTTATATACGTTTCTAATTAAATTATATAGAAAGATAAGAAGGGAAACCTCCCTCCTAGATTTAATACTACTAGCTTTAGTTAGTATAACCTTTAGAACTAGAGTTTTAATATAGGTAGTTCTTTAACTATAATAGTTATATAATTAAACTATTAGATACCTCTTTTATTAATCTATAGAATAGCTTTTTAGTATATTAAATAGTATACTAGTACTAGAAAGACTTGTTAATATAACTTCCTACTAAATACTAGGTTTCTAATTAGCTCGCCTTAGGGAGACTATAACCTAGTAGGACTATTTAGATATAGACCTTAGTAGGAAGTAGTAAGCCTTAGTAAGAAGTAGTAGGCCTTACTAAGATAAAGTTAAATTAGTTTAGTAAAAGGTTCTAGCCTTATAAAAGAACTATTAAAGAGATTACTAACTATATAAACTACTAGAATAAGCGTTATATAGCTACTAGAGAGGATTATAGAAGTAGCTTTAAGTTCCTAGCCTTAGTAAGTAATATAAGGTCTAGTATTAGTAGGTACTTACCTTCCTTAGACTAGGTAAGTACTTACTAAGCTTATTAATACTTTAATAAAGATTATATTTATAAAAGTACTTATAATTTATAAAGTAATATTATTCTTTACTAATAACTAATTAATAGTTTAAGAGTATAACTAATTATTAATATATAATAGTACTTAAGTACTACTAGACTTTCCCTAAGTAATATAGCTTTAAAACTATAATAAATAACTCTTAACTTACTTAAACTATAGAGTATATATTTACCTTAGTTACTATTAGCTATAGTAAGGTTAATAATAAGTAGGGGGAGATACTCTCTTTTAAGGAAAGGGCTTACTATTATTATAATATAATAGAAAAGGCTTAGAGGGCCCTATATTAGCTAGCTAAGTTAATTATATTATCTAATTTCTAGCTGTAAGCTATTATAGGGTCTTTACTCTTTCTAAGTAAGTAACTTACCTAGTTTTAGTAAGTTAAGGCTTAGGTATATTAGTCTATTACCTAGTTTACTTAGTATAGTATATAGAGCTTAGGGTATATACTTATTATATTGTTTTAGTACATTAATTATATTATAGGAATTTCTATATATTAGAGATATAACTATTTTCTTAAATAGATCTATTATAATTAATAATAACTACTAAATCTCTTAAAGTCTTAATTACAATTTTAATATACTAAATTACTATTTTAAAAGTAGCTTTATAAGGCTATATACTACTATCTAATTTATAACTCTATAGAAGACTTTAAAGTAGCCTTAAAGATAGGCTTATCTAGATTAAGTATTATATTTATCTATATACTTAAGTAATATCTTAATTCTTAAAATTTCTAAAGAAATAAGTCTTATAATTTATTAATTATTATGATAAATAATATATTAAGGTATTTTAAGGTTAATAGAGTTAAGGAGTCTTAAAATAGAAATAAGTTCTTATACTATAAATAAGAAAGTAAGTAGCTTAGCTTTAATAGAAGAAATTATAACTATAGCTTACTTCCTTACTTCCTTACTTACTATATAATATATTATTTAAAGATCTTAAAAGGTAACTCTAGGATAGTTTTATTAATTCCTTATTATCTATAAATAAGGTATCTAACTATATCTCTATATTAGGATACTAATTTTCCCCTTACTATTATAGACGATAGTATTAACTTAGTATAATAAAGATAGTAGATAATATAAAGAGCTATTTATAAGTACTTTAGAGAAAGATTTTATATAAATTCTCTAAGCTTATTAGTTATTTTTAAAATGTCTAAACGAGTTTACATAGCTATATAGCTAAGGCTACTAATAATACTTTAATAATAATAAATTTCCTTTTCTATAGCTTATTCTTTAAACTTTTAGTAAGATAGGGAAGGTAGAAAGGGAGAAGAGTTTTATAAGGTATTACTATCTTAATTATAACTAAATAAATTAGAAATCTTATAAATATAGCTATTCTATATTAATACTATAAACTTATTACTTTAAATATATATAACTTAGATAGATAGAAACTCTTCTAAATCCCTATTATTATTTATATTAAACTACCTTTTAAGCTTAGTAATAGAATTATTTACTTCCTTCTAATATTACTTATAATATAAAAGAATAATATTATTAATATAGAAAAGTACTATAAGATACTAATATTAATAGATATATAAGTCCTTATTATAAGGAATAAAGTTAAGCTAAGTAAGTACTTCTAAGAGTTCCCTTTATTATAGAAGGGGTAAGTATCTTAGACTATAGAGTACTCTCTTAAGTTTAAGAACCTTTCTAGGATTTAGAAACTATTTAGATAGTATATATAGATATCTTTATTAATAGGAGTATTAATAAAGGTATTACTAGTATTAAGGGAGTAGATTTTAAGATTATACTTAGCTAAAATTACTATTAGTACCTAGAACTTATAAGCTATAAGGGTAGTAATATAGGATTCCTTATAATTATAGGGACTTATAGCCCTATAACCTACCCTCTATACTTAATTACATACTTCTATTAGTTGATTTTATATTTAAATTTATAGGTAATAGGAAGTATTATATTACTTTTAACTAAATCTTTATTAACTAGTTTAAATATACCTCTATTAATAAAGGCTTTCTATTTCTCCTAAGCTACGCTTATAAACTCCTTCTTATATAGATAATAGAGAAATCTTCTCTATATATTAAGCTCTAGGACAATTATTATATTATATTCCCTTTTTCTTAAAGTACTATAGAAGCTTAAAGATATAATATATACATAGTTTAGTTTATATATTTTTTAAAACCGATATAACCTTATTAACTTCCTAATACTCTACTTAGTAAGTTAAGTAAAACTAGGTTTTTATAGTCTTAATATAATATATATCTTAGTCTTTAGTCCTTAAGGTACTAGTTTAGGAGTTATAATTATTATAGGTTCTAAAAGTATTAATACTTATTTTATTAATACTAGTATAGAAAGCTATTATAGTTCTTATATTAGTTCTTTCTTATATCTCTTTACTTTTATACTTAATAGAAAAGAGTCTAATATCTTCTAATTTCTTTTCTTTAACTTCTTTTAGAAATTAGAACTCTAAGTCTTTTAATATCCTTAGAAGTTAGTTAAAGCTTAAGAAGTATTTACCTTCTAGGAAGGTAATATCTCTTAGTCTCTATACTTTCTTTCTAGTTAGAATCTTAATATAGGAATTAGCTATCCTTTATAAAGTTTTCTAATTTAAGGTCCTAGTTATACCTAGCTTTTTTACGTAGATAAGCTAATATAAGGTTAATATAAAAATGTAAGATATAAATATAGTTAAAGAGTTTAAAAACTCTACCTAGATTATATATAAGGACTAAGCTACATCCCTTAATTAGGACTTACTAGGTTCCTATATAAAGAACCTCTTCTAACTTAGTAAAATCCTTAAAATGTATATAGTTATTATAAATATAACTATTAGAGCTAGTATTATAGATAAAGAAGTTATAAAGAGTATAAGTAATTTAGGGTTACCTTAAAGCTATAGCTACTCTATAAATTAACTAAGATCTATTACCCTATTTACTATTTTTCTTATTAATATATTTCTTTTATTTAGCTAATGAGTTACTTAGCTACTTCTAATTATTTAGGTTAGATAACTATTTTTAGTCTTTATTTTACTCTTCTTTTTAAGCTAGAAGTCTAGATACTTATTTTTAAGAAATATAAGTCTTTCTAGATTTAAGTATATATATTAAGATAAGAAGTACTTCCTACTATATAAGAAGTCCTTTTTAATTTAAACAATTATTACTAATATTCTTATTTTATTATTACTATTAAGACTATTACTTATTATTAAATCTTAAATCTTACCCCTAAAACGTAAAAAAGCTAGATTTTTAACCTTATTAATAGGTTTCCTCTCTATTAAATTAATATTCGAAGATTTCTAAAATATTAAATTTATCTAAGAGTTCTTCCTAGGGTTAATGTAATATCCCTAAGTCTCTAAACTTCCTTTCTAGCTAGAATCTAGATATAGAAGATATTAAACAAATTATATCTAACGAGGTAGCTAATTTCTACCTATATCTTAAGCTTAAGATCCTATTTCTTTATTAATTAGAGTACCTTTATTATTATAGGGTAGGCTTTATATCTATAGTCCTTTAGAAATAATAAGTTTAGGTACTATAGTAACTTTAAAAGAGTTCTATAATTATTATCCTTTCTCTAGTTCTAGAGAGTAGTTACTAGAGAGACCTATTAGCTACCTCTTAACCTTAAAAGAGTTCTATTATAGATAAAGGTTACTATAGCCTAAATTTCTAGCTATAGGTTTTCTAGAAGGTTAGAATAAATCCTTATTAGCTAGGCCTTAGTAGAGATTACCCCCCTAGAACGTTTAGCTTAAATATTCTAAGAAGAAGTATATAGTACTATTAGCTTATTAATAAGACCCTTATCTAATATAAATTAAAGGTACCTAGTCTATAGGGCTAGATTATTATCTCAATAAATAACTGAAACCTAAAGACTATAATACTATTAAATAAACTAAAATAAGATTTAAAGATAGTTAAGGATAGGGGTTATTATAGTATTATATAAGGGATAGAAGAAAATAAGTTTAGTAAAGTTATCTTTAATAAAAGGGGCTAATAATATACTATTATATATCCTAAGTAGGGAAAAGATTTTAATAAAGATTTAGTAAAAAGAGATTAAAGCCTTTAACTAGGGTTTCTTTTAAGAGACGATTTAGTAAGCTTTAAAAAGTCTATAAGCTTAATAATTAAATATCTTATCTATTATATGTTTAATATAAAGTTATTAAGCCTCTATAGTCTTAAGAACTACTATGTTAATATAATTAAGTTAATTATACTATTAGTATATAGATCTCTTTATAGTTAAAACCTCTAGGAGTTTAGTCGTTTAAGTAGTAGTAAAGGTAGAGTTATTAGGAGTATATAAAGCGTTATACTCTATAATAATCTAGTTATAGATAGTTAGAGTATAAAAGACAAGCTAGCTATTTTTAGTAACGTTTTATAATCCTAGGTTCTAATTATACCTAGCTTTTTTAAGTAAAATAGCTAATATAAGATTAGTGTAAAAGTCTAGGATATATGTATAGTTAAGGAGTTAAGCGAATCCTCTAGAAATATATATAAGGACTAAGATATATCCCTTAATTAGAATCTACTATATTTCTCTATAAAGGACCTCTTCTAAATTAGTAAAATCTTTAAAACATGAGTACTTCTTATATATATAACTATTATAGCTAGTATTAAAGATAAAGAAGTTATAGAGAGGTTAAGTAATATAAGGTTACTTAGAAGCTATAGTTACTCTATTAATTATCTAAGATATATTACCCTATTTACTATTTTTCTTATTAATATACTCTACTTACTTTACTAATAAGATACCTAGCTACTTCTAATATTTAAGTTAGATAACTACTTCCTTATCTTAGTTTTAGTTTCTTTTTTAAGCTAGAAGTCTAGATACTTAGTTTTTAAGGAACGTAAGCCTTTCTAGGTTTAGATATATATATTATAATAAGAAATACTACTTACTATATAAGTAGTCCTATTCTAGATTAGATTAATTATTAGTACTATACTTATTTAACTACTACTACTAAGACTATTACTTATTATTATTAGATCCTAACTCCTACTACTAAAACGTTAAAAGGCTAGATTTTTAACCCTACTAATAAGTTTCTTCCCTATTAAATTAACGTTTAATAATTAATAAGATAGTAAATCTATCTCAGAGTTCTTCTTACTATCTAACTTTACCTATCCTTCCTTAAATCTTAATATAGTTAAGCTAAAATCCTTTAAACTAAGGATAATAATATAATATTACTTTAATAAAGTCTTTAATAAGCCTAATTCCCTAGATATCTAGAAGGTTTATTACTAAAGTATCTATAAGTACCTTCTACTACTTTATAATCTAAATAGAGATATTTTTCTTACTTAGTATTTTAAGAGTATTCCTATATTAAAGTTTAATAGTATACTCTTTCCCTAACTTAGTTAGCTTAACTTAGTTCCTAAGAAGATAAAGTTATCTATAAATATTATACTCTCTTTTAATAGTAGAGTAAAATTACCTATATTCTTATTAATAAATAATTAGATAGAAGTAAGATTCTTTTATTAATTTTTCTAAGTTATATTTTAGATTTAATACTACGCTAGCTAAAGACCTTAAATCCTAAGTAACGAAGTATCTATTAAGTTAAAGTTAAATTCTAGTTCTCTTAGCTTAATTATAAGTAGATTAACTCCTAAATCTATCTTTAATAGGTTAATATTCTACTAGATTTTTTATTAAATAATAAACTTCCTAATAATACTAATCTACTATCCTAATCCTTAAGTCCCTATAGCTTAATAGAGCTAAGGCCTAAAGAAATATTAATATTAGAATTAGTTATATTAAATGTTATGTCTTAAGGTAGTTCTTCTTCCCTATAAATAAATAACTATATTCTATATTCTAATATAGCTTTTTAAGAGCTAGGATTATTGTAGCTTTAATTTAAAGATAGTTAAAGTTATAAGCTCCTAGGCTAATAACTATTAAGTAAGTTAATAGCTTACTTAGAGCTAAATGTAAGCGTAGTAGACTAAAGTAAGAAGTATAGAGTAGCTTATATAAGTATAGTTATTAAAGCTCTAATTAAAGCTCTAATAATTCTACTATTTAAAGAGAAGAAGCTATAGCTACTTATATAATCCCTAAATAACTACCTATTATTTATAAGTTACATATAGTACTATATATAACCCTTCCTATACTATTTACTTAGGAACTACTAAATCTACTATAGAGACTAGGTAAAGATTACGTAAACTAGTTAATAATATAAAGAAAAGGAGTTATATAAATATATCTAGGGTAGTAGTACTTAGTATAAAAGTTATAATAGTTAACTAAGTATTAATGAAATTTATCTATATTTAGTAAGTAAGAGAGTATAGCTATTAGGTATTAAGATCTAAACTTATAAGTATCTATAAGTAGATGTTTAATAGACTTTAATAAGAAGGGCTAATAATATACTATTATATACCCTAGGTAGAGAGAAAATATTATTAAAGATATAGTAAAAAGGAATAAAAGCCTTTAAAAGGGGCTCTATTTAAGAGACAATTTAATAAGTTCTTAAAAGTCTATAGGCTTTATAGATAAATATCTTATCTATTATAAGTTTAATATTAAGTTATAAAGCCTTATTAGTTTTAAGAACTACTATTTCTAAGTAAAATAGCTAATATAAGGTTAGTATAAAAGTCTAGAATATATATATAATTATAGAGTTTAAAAATTCTCTAGGAATATATATAAGGACTAAGCTAAATCCCTTAATTAGGATCTACTATATTCCTATATAAAGAACCTCTTTTAAATTAGTAAAATCTTTAAAACATAAGTAGTTATTATATTTATAACTATTAAATCTACTATTATAGATAAAAGAGTTATAAAGAAGGTAAGTAATTTAAGGTTACCTTAAAGCTATAGCTACTCTACGAATCGCTTAAGATTTATTACTCTACTTACTATTTTTCTTATAAATCTTTTTTAACTTAGCTAATAAGTTACCTAGCTACTTTTAATTATTTAGGTTAGATAACTATTTCTTTATCTTTATTTTAGTCTTTCTTTTAAGCTAGAAGTCTAAATACTTTATCTTTAAAAACGTAAGCCTTTCTAGGTTAAGGTATATACATTAAGATAGGAAGTATTTCCTACTATATAAGTAGTCTTTTCTAGATTTAACTAGTTATTACTACTATTCTAACTTAACTATTACTATAAAGACTATTAGTTTTTATTTAATTATAACTTATACCCTTAAAATATTAGGAAGCTAGATTTTTAACCCTATTAATAGGTTTCTTCCCTATTAAATTAATACTTAAAAATATCTAAGATAGTAAATCTATTTAAAAGTTCTTCTTACTATCTATCTTTATATATCCTTCCTTAAGTCTTAATATAGTTAAGCTAAAATCCCTTAAATTAAGGATCTATAGATACTATTACTTTATAAAAGTCTTAAGTAACTCTAATTCTCTAGATATCTAGAAGATTAGTTATAAGGGTATTTATAAGTACCTTTTACTACTTTAAAATCTATGTAGAGATATTTTTCTTACTTAGTATTTTAAGAGTATTCCTATACTATATTTTACAGTATACTCTTCTTATTACTTAGTTAGCTTAACTTAGTTCTTAAGGAAATAAATTTATTTATAAATATTATCCTCTCTTTTAATAGTAGAGTAGTAGTTACTAATGTTCTTAATAAAAATAATTAGATAGTTATAAGATACTTTTATTAATTTTTATAGGTCTTATTTCTAATCTAATACTATATAAGCTAAAGATCTTAAATCTTTATTAATAAAGTATCTATAAAGTTAAAATTAAACTCTAGCTCGCTTAGCTTAATTATAGATAGATTAACTTCTTAGTCTATCTTTAATAGGTTAATATTTTACTAGATTCCTAATTAAATAGTAAACTTCTTAACAATATTAATTTACTTACTCTAGTTCTTAGGTCCCTATAGCTTTCTAGAGCTAAGGCTTAAAGAAATATTAATATTAGATTTAGTTATAGTAAATATTAAGTCTTAAGTTTATTAATAATCTTAATAACTTAATAACTATATTCTATATTTAGTATAGCTTCTTAAGAGCTAGGATTATTATAGCTTTAATTTAAAGATAGTTAAAGTTATAAGCTCTTAGGCTTATAACTATTAAGTAAGTTAATAGCTTACTTAGAGCTAAACATAAGTATAGTAGACTTAAGTAACAAATATAGAGTAGCTTAATATAGTTAAAGTTAATAAAGCTCTAATTAAGTCTTTAATAATTTTACTATCTAAGGAAAAGACTCTATAGGTATCTATATAGTCCCTAAATAACTACTAATTATCTATAAGTTACCTATAGTAATATATATTATTCTTCCTTTTCTATTTACTTAAGAACTACTAAATATATAACCTAGACTATACTATAGAAACTAGATAATAAAGGATTATATAACCTAGTTAATAATATAAATAAAGGGTAGAATATAAATATATCTAGAGTTATAGTATTTAGCGTAAAAGGTATAATAGTTAACTAAATACTAAGGGAATTTATCTATATTTAATAAGTAGTTAAGTAAGGCTATTAGGCATTTAGAACTAAACTAATAAGTATCCCTAAGTAGATACGTAATATTAGATATATTTATAAAACTCTATTTCTTTATATTATTAACTAAGCTATATATTCCTTTATTATATAGTTTTTATAGTATTATTTAGATTATAGGTTTAATAGTTCTTAAGTAAATAGAATGGAAAGGATAATATATACTACTATAGGTAACTTATAGATAATAAGTAATTACTTAAGTATTATATAAATAGTTATAGCTTCCTCTCTTTAACTAGTAGAAATTTTAGAGACTTAATTAAAGCTTTATTAATCTTAATTATTTTAAGTTACTGTATACTTCTTATTTAAGTCTACTATACTTACGTTTAGCTCTAAATAAGTTTTTAACTTACTTAATAGTTATAAGCTTAAGAGCTTATAATCTTAAGTATTTTTAAATTAAAACTATAATAGCCCTAGCCCTTAACAATCTATACTAAAACTATAGAATATAGTTATTAAATAATTAAGAATAATAATAACTTTAAGACTTATTATTTATTATATCTAAATCTAATTTCGATATCTCCCTAAGTTTTAGCTCTATAAAGCTATAGGGACTAAAATCTAGGATAAGTAAATTAGTATTATTAAGAAGTTTACTATTTAAAAAGAATCTAGTAAATATTAACCTATTAAAGATAGATCTAGAAATTAAATTACTTATAATTAAGCTAACTAAGCTAGAATTTAACTTTAAACTTATTAATACTTTTTTACTTAAGATTTAGGACCTTTAGCTTATATAGTATTAGATTAGAAATAAGACTTATAAAAATTAAAAAAGAGCCTTACTTTTATTTAGTTAAATATTATTAAGAACATTAGTAATTACTATTTTACTATTAAACGAGAAGATAATATCTATAAATAACTTTATCTCTTAAGGAACTAAGTTAAGCTAACTAAGTAAGGTAAAAGTATACTATTAAAATATAGTATAAGATTACTCTTAAGATACTAAGTAAGAAAAACATCTTTACTTAGATTATAAAGTAGTAAAAGGTACTTATAAACGCTCTTTTAACTAACTTTTAGATATCTAAGGTACTATACTTATTTAAGACTTTATTAAAGTAGTAATACCTATTAATCCTTAATTAAAAGGATTTTAGCTTAACTATATTAAGACTTAAAGAAGGATAAGTAAAGATAGATAGTAGGATAAGTATTTAGATAAATTTACTATTTTAAAAACTTTAAATGTTAATTAAATAGAGAAGAAACTTATTAATAGAGATAAAATCTAGCTTTTTACTATTTTAAGAGATCTAATAATAAGTAATAGTTTTAATAGAAATAATTAAATAGAAATAGTAGTAATAAATAGTTAAACCTAGTAAAGGATTACTTATATAGTAGGAAGTATTTTTATTTTAATATATATACCTTAATCTAGAAAGCCTTATATTCCTTAAAATAAAGTATCTAGACTTCTAACTTAAAAGAAGACTAAAATAAAGACTAAGAAGTAATTACTTAACCTAAATAAGTAGAAGTAGCTAGGTAACTTATAAGCTAAATAAAAGGAGTATATTAATAAGAAAATAGTAAATAAAGTACTAGATATTAGTCGATTTATAGAGTAGTTATAGCTTTAATATAACTTTATATTACTTACCTTCTTTATAACTTTACTATTTTTAATAGTAGCTCTAATAGTTATATTTATAATAACTACTTATGTTTTAAAAATGTTACTAACTTAAAAGAGGTTCTTTATATATAAACTTAGTAGATCTAAATTAAGAGATTTATTTTAGTTCTTATATAGATTCTAAGAGTGTTTTAAACTCCTTAACTATATCTATATCCTAGAATTCTATACTAACCTAATATTAGCTATTTTATATAAAAAAGCTAGGTATAATTAGGACCTTAAATTAGGAACCTTTACTAAGAATAGCTAACTTGTTTTTTATACTTTAACTATCTATAATTAGTTTATTGTAAAATATAACACTCTACTTACTTTTAATAATTCTATATTTACTACTACTTAAGTAGCCTCTATTTTAAAGGTTCTTACTTCTAAGGGATAAGTATATTAATAGTATAATTAACGTAGTTATGTTAACTTAGCTATTCTTAAAACTAAGGAAGCTTAATAACTTAGAGTTAACCTTATTATAGATACGATATTTAACTATAAAGCCTATAGACTATTTAAAGCTAAATATTTTGTTTTTTAAAAGAAACCCCTTTCTAAGGCTCTTATTTCTTTTTATTATATCTTAAATTTTTTTCTACTTAAGGTATATAATAGTATATCCTTTATACTTCTTATTAAAGACAATTTTACTAAACTTATCTTCTTTTATCTATTATATAATACTCTATTCTTATATATATTTAAAGTTTATTTTAATTTATTTAACAATATTATAGTTTTTAAGTCTTAGTTATTTATTATAATAATAATTTAGCTTTATAGACTAAGTATCTTTTTCTATATCTTAAATAAGGTCTTTATTAATAAGCTAATAGCGCTATATACATTTTTATAAAATAGTTAAGCTAAACGTTCTAAGGGAGTAATATCTACTAAGGCTTAGATAATAAGGTTTAATTCTAACCTTCGAGAGAACCTATAGCTAGAAAATTAATATATAGTAACCTTAATTTATACTAGGGCGCTTTTAAGGTTAGGGGTTCAATAATAGGTTTTACTTATAACTATTCTCTATAACTAAATAGAAGATAATAATTATAGAACCTTACTAAAGTTACTATAACGTTTAATTCTATTATTTTTAAAAGTCTATAAGTATAAAACCTACCTTATAATAATTAAAGCGCTTAAGTTTAGAAGAAAAAGAGATCTTAAGCTTAAGCTATATATAAAAGTTAGCTACCTTATTAGATATAATTTATCTAATATCTTCTATATTTTAAGTCTATATAGAAAGGAAGTCTAGAGACTAAGGGATATTATCTTCTTTTAAGGTAAATATTTTCTAGAATTCGATTAACTTTTAAAGATACTAGAGGACCTAGAGTTTTAATTCCTAGAATAAGTTAAAGAAGAGGAGTTAAAAGATATTATATTCTTCTCTATTAAGTATAAGAGTAATAAAATAGCTAAGAAAGTACTACTATAGAAAACATAATAGCTTTATATACCTATATTTATAAGATAAGTATTAATATTTTTAGAACTAACAATAATTATAACTCCTAAACTAGTACTTTAAAAATTAAGAACTAAAGTATATATTCTATTAAGATTATAAGAACCTTGCTTTACTTAACTTACTAAGTAGATCGTAAGGAGGTTTATAAGGTTAAATAGGTTTTAAGGAACTTTTAAACTAGCTTATATATATTTTATATCTTTAAGCTTCTATAGTACTTTAGAATAAAGGGAGTATAATATAATAATTATCTTAGATCTTAAAATATAAGGAAAGCTCCTCTATGATTTATATAGGAAGGAGTTTATAGAATTAGCTTAAAAGGGGTAAAAGGCTCTTATTAATAGGGGTACTATTAAGCTAGCTAATAAAAATTAAGTTAAAGATAATATAATACTTCTTATTACTTAGAAATTTAAGTATAAGTTTAACTAATAGGGGTATCTAATTAATTATAAAGGGTAACTCTATATTTATAAGGATTTATAGCCCTATAATTAAAAGGAAACCTATACTACTACCCTAGTAGCTTATAACTTCTAAGTACTAATAGCGATTATAGCTAAGTATAATCTCGAAATCTACTCTCTTAATACTATTAATGCCTTTATTATAACTATTATTAATAAAGACGTCTATATATACTATCTAAATAGTTTTTAAGTTTCTAGAAAGATTCTTAAACTTAAGAGAGTACTTTATAGCCTATAATACTTATCGCTTCTCTAGTAAAGGAAACTTTTAAGAGTACTTACTTAGCTTAACCTCGTTCCTTATAATAAAGACTTCTATATCTACTTATCTTAGTATCTTATAGTCCTTTTCTACTTAGATAATATTAGTCTTCTATATTATAAATAATATTAGAAGGAAGTAAATAATTTTATTACTAGGCTTAAAAGGAAGTTTAAAATAACTAATAATAGAGATTTAGAATAGTTTATATCTCTTAGAGTTATAAAGGATTAAAGTAATAGCTCTATAGTATTAATATAAGATAGCTATATTAATAAGATTACTAATTCCTTTAGTTAGAAATAGAATAGTAACACTTTATAGGATTCTTTTCTCTTCTTACTCTTTCTATATTATTAGAAATTTAAGGGATAGGCTATAAAGAAAGAAATTTATTATTATTAAAGTATTATTAGTAGTTAAAACTACGCAGTTATATTTACTAGTATAGACATTTTAAAGGCTACTAATAAGCTTATAGAATTTATAAAGAATCCTTCTCTAGAGTATTTATTAATAGCTCTTTATATTATTTAGTATCTTTATTATACTAGATTTAATACTATTGTCTATAATATTAAGGGGGAAAATTAGTATCCTAAGATTAAGATACACTTAGATACCTTATTTATAAATAATAAAAAATCTAGGAAGTTATCTTAGGGCTACATTTTTAAGACCTTTAAAGAATACATTATATAGTTAGCTAAGAAGTAAGCTATAGTTATAACCTCTTCTACTAAACTTAAACTACTTACCTTCTTAGTTATAATAAAAAACTTAGATCTATTCTAAGACTCCTTAACTCTATTACCCTTAAAATACTTTAACCTATTATTTATTATAATAATTAATAAACTATTAGACTCGTTACTTTAGAAATTCTAAGGATTAATATAGTATTTAAGTATATAGATATTTATAATACTTAGGCTAGATATTTATATCTTTAAGGCTCCTTTAAAGTCTCCTATAAGTCTATAAATAGGATAGTAGTAGATAGCCTTATAAAGCTACTTTTAAAGTAATAATTTAGTATATTTAAATTATAGTTAAAACTTTAAGAAATTTAGTAGTTATTATTAACTATAGTAGATTTATCTAATTAAGGGACTCTATTACTAATATACTAAATAACTACTAATTAATTAATATACTAAAAAGACATAATATGTATTATTCCTAAGCTCTTTATACTAAACTAAGTAAACTAAATAATAGGCTATTTTATATAAGCCTCTTCCTACTTAAACTATATAGCTTACTTATTTAAAGAAAGTAAGGACCCTATAGTATCTTATAGCTAGGGATTAGATAATATAATTAACTTAGCTAGTTAATATAGGGCCCTCTAAGCCCCCTCTAATATGTCTAAACGATAGTAGGTCCTCTTTTTAGAAGAAAGTAAATCCCCCTACTTATTAATAACCTTACTATAACTAATAGTACTTAAGGTAAACATATATCCTATAGTCTAAGTAACTAGAAAGTTGTTTATTATAATCCTAAGGTTATACTATCTAGAAAAAGTCTAGTAGTACTTAAGGACTACTATATACTAGTAGTTAGTTATACTCTTAAACTATTATAAATTATTAGTAAAGAATAACATTACTTTATAAATTAAAAGTACTTATATTAATATAATTTTTAATAAAGTACTAATTACTCTAGTAAGTACTTACCTAATTAAGGAAGGTAAATACCTATTAATACTAGACCTTATATCGCTTACTAGGGCTAGAAACTTAAAGCTATTACTATAGTTCTACCTAGTAGCTATATAACGTTTATTCTATAGCTTAAATAGTTAGTAATCTCTTTAATAGTCCTTTTATAAGGCTAGAATCTCTTACTATACTAGTTTAATTTTATAGTAGTAGGACCTACTACTTCTTAATAAGGTCTATATCTAAATAGACTTACTAGATTATAGCCTCCCTAAAGTAATATAATTATAAACCTAGTATTAAGTAGTAATTTATAGCGTTAAGTCTCTCTAGTACTAGTATACTCCTTAATATACTAAATAAACCTAATATAAGGGTTAATAAAGGAAGTATTAGATAGTATAATAATTTAGCTATTACATTTATAAAACTAGCTTATGTTTTAACTATTGTTCTAGGGGTTGCGTTACCTAAAGCTACTATTGTCTACCCTAGGAAGGATATTTCCCTCTTTGTATTCCTAAGTAATTTAGTTAGAGACTTATATAACTTAGAATATATAATTAGGCGTAAGATTAATAGGAACGTCTATATTAATTATAGGAAACCCTCTTCTTTATAGGCCTTTAGTAGAACCTCTACTACTTTTAGGACTTAGTCTAGCTAGGGATAAACTCCTACTACTATCTCTACCGCTAAAAGAATATAACGATTTATAAACATACGTTAGAAAAGATACAAATAAAAATAAATAGACACACTTTTAGAGTTTATATAAAGTCTATTAGAGAGAAGTTTTCTTAGGCTTCTAAAACACATATAATATAATGTTATAATAGAAAGCTTTAAAAGTACTATTAAACCTTAAAGCTATGCCTTAACAAACCTTCCTTTAAATATATAATAAAAGCCTATATTTTAACGCGCTATAGTATATTATTAGGGGACTTTAGAAAGACATAAAAATATTAATCTTATAGAGAATTAAACACGCTAGTTAGTAGCCTAGGACCTACTTTTCTATGTACTTAGCTAGGAGTAAGAGGACTACTTAAAGTTACTTAATTCCCGCTAAGTTTGTAGATAATTAAGTAGAATTTTAGACTCTTTATCTTCCCCTACTATTTAGCCCTCTATTACTTACTTAATTATTATATACCTTTTACTATTCTATTTCTCTTTTACTACACTATTTAACTATCTAATTAGCTTTTTTATAACATTATTCCTTACTTTATAATTCTCTTTCTAATTAAGCTTACTCTAACTTTTCTACGATTTATAGCTACTAGATAGGGTACTCTCCCTATACTTATAACTACGTCTACTACCTCTAGACATCTATATATAAGTTAGCTTAGTAATCTCCTATTTATTATATTCTTTACTTATATTTTCTTTACTTATCTTACTACTTCTTTTTTTAATTTATTAATAACTCTTTCTTAAATTTAATTAGGTTAAGTAGCGATACTTAAAGGAATAAAAATTTTATATACTTAAGGTCTTTTTATCTTAAATTTTTATTTTCTACTTATTACTACTTTTACTACTTTTCTACCTTATATATTAAGTATTTTCTTAGGACTTAACCTTAGAGTAAGTACTTATTCTATAGCTAAAGAGGTATATTAAGTACTTATATAAAGACACTTACTAGCCTAGACTTAGATACCTAATAGCTTTACTTAATTACTTACTAAATATTAATAAACTCCTATATATTTAGGTAACTATTATATCTTCTATACTAAATACTATAACCTTTTTTACTCTATTTCTTTATATTATTAACTAAGCTATACGTTTTTATTCTCTAATTTCTATAGTATTATATAGATTATAGGTTTAAAAATAAATATAATAGGAAGGATAATATTTACTACTATAAGTAACTTATAGATAATAAGTAGTTATTAAAGAATTATATAAATAGTTCTTATTAAAGGGCTTACGATACTAATATAGTACTTATAAAGCTATAAGTTCTTAAAAATAGTAATATTAACTAAACTAAAGAGCTAGTATAAGGTATATATAGGTAGGGCTATATAGGCCCTACCTTTAGGTATAGGTAAGCTAAGATCCGCCCCTATTACATACGCTCTACTAATAAACTAGCCCTATACTAGCCTAGTGTAAGCCCTATAGTAAGCCTATACTAGCCCTATATAGTTCTAGGTACGTTACCTATATACTATCTAGCTCTCCTCTAATACTAGTACCTACTATACTAATACTAGACTCTCTTTATACCCTTACTTTGTCTACTTATTAAGTATACCCTCTCTTTTATCTTCCTTTCTCTACCCTCGATTAACTTAAGCCTCTATCTATACCTATAGGTTTCCTTTACTTAGAAGCCTTTCTAACACGTTATTTACGTTAACCTTTATTAATATATCTATAGGGTTATCCCTCCTATTAATCTATCTTACTTTATTAATCTTATACTACTTATATAACTAACGTAGTATTATTAAGTTAATTATTAGCTACTTTTTAGTTGTTAAACCTATTATTATAAGACACTTATATAGTAAGTATAAGTCTATATAAATAATAATAGGAAGTAGTAGAAGACTAAGGTAGGAGGTAACTATAGCAAGCGTATTAGTAAGAACGAACCTAGTATTAAACCTAGCGACTAGACTATAGATCTCTAAAGCGAGTATACTATATATTATACGCTTATACTTAGTAAACCCTTAGTATAGAATATTACTAGTTAGTTAGAACGCTAGTCCCCTTTCTACTCTATCGCTCTACTACTTGTCTACTAAGATAATAAGGAATCTAATCTATAAACTTAAATCCTTATTATTTATAAAAGAGGCATTAGTAAAGATAAAGACCTTTACATAAGTAAGGTCTAGGGGAGTAAAGGTAAGGCTAAGTATTAGGTTCGCTATTTACTATTAAATACGTATATTATAGTAGTTAATGTCCTCCTTTACTAACTACTATACTTACGCTAAAACAAAGAGGTTAAAGGTAGTCTTAGGCTAGTAGAGACTTATAAAATATATGCCTTAGGCGTACTACTAGAAGTAGGCCGCCCTAGTACTAGGCTAGCCTACCTTAATATAGGCGAGTCTCTCCCCCTAGCCCTTTGTTATAGGCTAAGCCTATAGGAGCGCCTAAGCTATACTTAGGTATAACGTTACTAAAACACATAACGCAATAACTAACAACATAAGTAAAGGATAGTAAGGAGGCTACCTAACCTCGCCTACTTATAATAGAGGAATAGAGACAATTACAATATTAGATAGAGGCTAGGAAACCTTATAATAAGAATTATAGCGATAGCTACTACTCTACTATTACTTAACTAACTGTTAGAAGATAGCTAGAGATATCTAAGAAGGATAGACTATTACTAAGGAGATAGGCTAAGAGACATAGGTACTAGCCTAGTATAAGTATAGCGCTAAGCTAGTATTACCTTATAACATAAGTAGTACTTAGGTATAGTAGATAGAAATAAGGGACGACGATAACTATATATATAGTATAATAAGGACTACGTAGAGAGCGTCTTAGAAATTAGAATAAATATTTATTATTTAACTAAAACTATAACACGCCCTAGTTATAGACTTTTATATATTTTAATCTCTCCTTCTTTACCTATTAAGAACCCTTACCTTTAAACTCCTTATCCCTAAACCTAAAATAGATTTTCCTAATATACTTATTATAGTATTATAGAAACTAAACTTAATAGAATACATTACTATAGTAATCTAAGAGTTACGTATAGTTATAATAGAATAGTAGTAAACCTTTATAGTAGCTTAAGTATAAATAAAGACTTAAATAGAAAACTTAAACTAATATATTACTACGTAACCTTTCCTAGCTCCTTTAGTAATACCTACGCCTATAGTCTTAACCTATATAACGATAGACCTCCTAGCTAATAACTCTAGATCTAACTTATAATACTATTAACTACTCCTAAAGCTAGAAAGGTTTAACATTTAGCGACGTAACTACCCTACTTAGGCGTACCTTATAAAAGGCAAGTTATTCCTTAACATATAGTTCTTTAGAAGTTTAAGGGAAAGTTCTATTATATCTACTCGTACCTTAATATAGGACCTTAATAGACGATTACTACCTACTTCTAAAATAGTAAATAGACTACGTACGTCTATAAGAAGTTTATAAATTACCTTAATACTATTTACCTTAACTAGGACCTTTAGAATAGAGCTACTTATACTCTTTCTACGATAAAGTAGGGTAAGAAGGTAATATTTACTTCCTTTATCCCCTACTTTAAGTAGAAACTTAAGGAGGCTAGAGGAGGGGCCTAGGATAAGAACGTAAAAATGAAAATGCTATAAGTAAGAGGATTCGTTTAGTAATTATACTAGCTATACTCCCTTAAAGGACCTTTACTAAGTACTATATCGTAGTAGTTAAGATTATAGCTAGGTTTAAACGAGTAGAAAAAGAATAGTTAAGTAATAACTTATTTAGAAACTACGTAAGAAGAGGTTAGCAATAGTCTAAGAATAGTAATATAGAGATATCTAGAGTAAACTATATAAATAGAACTAATAATAATACGACTAGCTACTTTATTTATAGGGAGAAGGGATATATTATATAGGGATATTAAAATATAAAATAGGATAATAAGGGGGGAAGGGGTAAGAAGAAGAAGAAAGCTACTAGCTTATAGGTAGCTATATACTCTACGTAGGTAGAAGAGCTATCCTCTAATAACGAAAATAATATAATAGGAAAAGAATAAGCTCTTACTAAATTTAGAGTAAGGGTAGAACTTATAAAGTCTAGAGAGACTAGTATAAGATATAATAATATATAACAATAATACTAGTAGCTAAATAACTATTCTTAAATAATAAGTAATAAGTATAAGCCTTTATTAACTATAGTTATAATTAATATACTATAGTAGACCTAAAGACTATAAAAGAATTAAGGATACCTTTTATTAATAGGAGATAGCGCCTACTTTAGCCTTTCTTAAAGGATGTACTACTAATATAGTCCTATAAGATTATATAGTTTTAGATAGAAATTAATAGGTAAACTAAACGAGTATTTATAGATATAGTAGCTAACTCTAGGTATAAGGTACTCCTTAAGTAACCTTAGATAATAAGAAACTAAGTAATCTATAATGTAGTAGTAAAGTATATTTACTATAAATAAGTAAGTATATAGATCCCTCTTAAGTATATAACCTAAGACTAATATACCTAATTAATATATAATAAATTAATACTTACCTTAGCGTACTAGTTCCTATAAATCTATTAGAATAAAGGGAATATAGAAGCTAACTATATTAGGAAGATCTCCCTTTATAATCTTAAGAAAGTCTTAGTATTTAAAGCCCTCATAGATCTAGTAGACTTTATTCCCTATAATATCCTTATAAAATTTCCTAATCTCTTTACCCTAGATAAAGCTATAGAGCTACCTCTATACTACTAAGGCATTAATTATAAAATTAATCTCTACCCTAATAATAGTAGCTAGGAACCCCTAATTCTATAGGGGATACTATATAATATATTATAAAAGGAACTCCTTATACTAAAGAAGGTCCTACGAGAACTACTAAATAATAGACTTATTTGCGCTAGTAGCTCCTCTACTACTACGCTTATCCTATTTATATATAAGGGGGATAGGTAGCTATAATTCTATTATAACTATCGCTTTTAATAACCTAATAATTAAGGATAGATATAGACTACTCTTTATTATAGAGACACTTTAGGCCCTAATGTAAGTACAATAGTTTATAAAGCTCGATATAGTTATAGCCTTTTATAAGATATAGGTAAAGCTAGGCTGTAAATATAAGATAGTATTCTAGACTTGGTTTAGCCTCTTTAAATAGCTAGTCTACCTATTTAGACTTATAAATATATCTATAACCTTTTAATACTTTATTAACTAGACCCTCTAAGTATATACTAATAACTACCTTATAGTATATGTAGATAATATCCTTATATATATAAATAGCTCGTAGGAGGACTATATAAAGAGGATCTAGGACGTTCTATAGAAACTTAATAATATAGGACTCTACCTTAACCTAAAGAAGTATAAATTTAGCGTTTAAGAATTAAAGTACCTTAGCTTTATTATAAAAGCTAAGCTAGTAAGGGAATCTATTATAATCTAGAAAAACTAGAGGCTATCTATAACTAGTAAGTACTAACCTTTATATAGGGAGTATGTAGTTTCTAGGGTTTATAAACTTCTACTATATATTTATCTAGGATTACTAAAGCCTTATATAACCTCTTAATAAACTAATAAAGAAGGGAGTCCTATTTCGCTAGGGCCTTAAATAAGAGAAGACGTTCTAAACCCTAAAGGGTAGATTCTATTTATCGCTTACCTTTATAAGCTAGGGTTTAAAATAGGAAACCTTTCTAGAGACTAACTATTTAGACTATACTATAGGGGGAGTTCTTACCTATATAGATGCTAATAAGCGACTTTAAGTAGTAAGATTCTTGTTAAAATAACTAAGCCCTACTAAATATAATTACTTAATCTATAAGAAGAAAATACTTTTAATTATCTAATACTTAGAGTTCTAGAGGTTAGGGTTATAAGTATAGAAACTATTTACTATTCTTATAAACTATACTAACCTATACTACTTTATAATAAGGAAGAGACTAAACGAACAATAAAGGTAATAGGCTAAGATCCTCTTAGAATATAACTTTAAACTATAATACTACCCTAGTAAGTATATAGTAGTACTAGATACTCCCTCCTAAGAAGAATAAGATATACTTACTAGTACTTAAGTTAAAAAGGAGTAAGGTTATGTTATTTATATATTAGACCTAGTATTAGTAATAAACAACCTTAGTATAGGCTTAGCGCTAACCTAGTACTAACCTAGTACTAACTTAGAAGGACAAATTACTACGATTTAACTATTTAAATAGGTAACCCTAGTCTTAATAGATAAGAAACTATAGTAACTATAGATAATATTAGTAGAATAGGACTAGGAGTACTAGGAGGTAATAAAGGCCCTTTAGGATAGGGAGAGATAGCTTCTAGCTAGAGTAGTAAAGGTATAACTATTAGATTATAACCTTAACGAATAAGGATAGCTATAATACTAGGAATAACTCTAAGTCCCTAATAAACCTTAGGGGGAAGAGGACCTAGTAAAGAACTCGTAGGACGTCTTATATACTTAACTAATCTAACGTATCTACGAATTACTAGTAGTTAGACACCTAGGAAGGAACATAATGTACGATATTATAAGCTAATAATCCTTCTAGCTAGGGATCTTATAGGCTATATAACGAAATGTTCGTAACTATAAAATATATAGTTAAGGATATATTTAGTAAGAAGTAAAGAAGACGCTCCTTTAACCCCTACCTATACCTTAGCCTATCTCTTTAGCGATAGTTTACCCTTCTTAGCTATCTCTAGCTATTGTTTAATAGTTAGTTAAGGAATAGTAAAGTAGTAGCTATTACTATAATCCTTATTAGGAGGTTTCCTAGCCTCTATTTAATATTGTAATTGTCTCTATTCCTCTATTATAAATAAGTAAGGTTAGGTAGCCTTCTCGCTATCCTTTACTTATATTGTTAGTTATTACGTTATGTGTTTTAGTAATATTATACCTAGGTATAACTTAAGCACTCCTATAGGTTTAGCCTATAATAATACGTCCTAGTCGCAGACCTTTATACCCTTCTAGCTAACGTAGAAGTCGTTTCTAAAAGCTATAATATAGTAGCTACTAAAGTCCTCCTATTAACTAGCGACGAGGATTGTCTATTCCTTAGCCTTAATAACTATATCCTTAAGTTCTTATTATTTTACGTTAAAAACGTATTATTACTAAGGAATATAGTACTATTAGTCTATAGGGTATATATACTAAAGTCTATATTCTTATTTACTATAAGTAGATAAGGGCTAAACGTTAGAGCTAGTACTAACTTCTAGTAAAGGTAGCCCTAGTATATCTTAAACTAGTATATACCTATCTCTATAATACTATATAGTAGCTTAATAATCTATAGTATAGTCCCCTTAGGGAACTTTATAATAAGCTTATATAAGAGCTTAGTAAGGACATAGCGCTAGAGGTATAACTTTAACTAAATATATACTTATGTAATGTTTTAAAAGGTAAGGTATATACTTAGCTAATAGAGGGATAGAGTTAATATAAGTAAGAGGCGTTATAAACTCTATTAAATTATTAGTAACTAAGTAAGTAGCTTACCCTTATTATAGTTCTTATACCCTTAGATAATAAGGTAAGAATTTTTATATAGTATAGTTATAGTTAGCCCCTTAACTTTATATATAAGCTAGTTCTTAAAGATATAGCCTAGGTAGTAAGTAAGTAAGGGGATATGCTTACTTATACTAGATATAAGTAGGGTATTAATCTTAGTAGTATTAGACTCCTTAAAGAGCTACCTAGCTATAGTAATCTTTTTTTCTACTTAGAGGTAGATAGTAAGCTCCTAGTTAGCTATTTTATATACTAAGTAAAAGCTCCTATCTAAGACCTTAGAGATATATTAAGAGGGGATCTTAATAGTAGTATAGGCTAGGTTAAGGCTAGAAATAGTTAAGCTAAGGGCTAATTTAGGTATAGTATTAAGGTATATTACTTCTTAATAATATAGCTTTATATATATATTATAGAATATAGCTATACTATTATTAAGCTAAAGGGTAATGTCTATATCTCTTACTAATAGTATACTAAATAGGCCTTACTATCCTTACCCTTCCTAGTATATAAGCGCTTAAGAGCTAATAGGAAGCGTAGTAGAGAGCCTAGCTATAATATTATATAGGACCCCTAAGTAAAGAGCCTAAGTAATACATTAAGTACTTATTATTTTCCTTAACTCTATAAGAGCTACTATAGAGGTATATATATTATATTACTATAAGTAAGGGTATAGAATTAAGAGTTATTTATAGGTATACTCTAAATATAAAGAGTATTAAGATAAGGCTATTTAGCTTAGTAGTATTATTAATAGCCTTAATAGCTATCTATAGTAGCGTATCTAGTTAGGTTATAAGAAGCTTAGCCTTAAAGATCTTATATATATACTATAATAAGGTATAGTACTTTTTAACCTTTTAATACTTTAGTATACCTTAACTAAGACTTATTAGTAGCTAACTATATATAAATACGCCTTAGACTAGAACTCTATAGTAGTAAAGTTAGTCCCTATATTATATACTATAAAGTTAAGTAATCTAAGGTATATATTAATCTAGTATACCTAAAGAGTGTTCTATATATAGTAAGCTATTATATTATATAGGAACTAGATACCCTAAAAGGACATTATAGAGTTAATAATATATAGAACGTTCTAACTATTAAGGTATATAATGTTAATAATAACCTTAAAGTTAAAGTTATAGTTATCCTTAAATATAAATTAGAAGTACTATAGAGCTATACCTTTTACTTAGTAGTAGTAATAGAATTCGTATATAGCTTTAAGGGCATTATAGTTAACGTTATAGCTAGTATAGGTAAATAAGTTATATATTTACAATATAGAGGGATAGCTAAAGCGCTTATATAACTAGTATATCTTAGTTTTAGTTAGAAATAGTATAGAGATACTAAGTACTTAGTTAATAAGGAAGAACTAAGGGTGTCCTTAATAGATAATAAATAGTACTTTTAAGCTATTAGTATAAATTATAAACTCCTATAAGATATAAAAATAGTAGTTAAGTCTCTTTATATTCTTTAAGGATAAAAGAAAAGGTATTACTATATTAAGAATATAGAACGTTATAGTTCTAATAGGGGTATAAACTATAGTAGACTTAATAAATAATAGTCTTATAAAGCTACTAAAGGTAATACTTATAGAGCCCTTTATTAATATATTAAGTATAATATCTAGTTACTCCTATTAAAGTGTATAAAGTTACTATAATCCGCTAGTTAAATTCTACGTAGAGCTAGTATTAAGGATAATACCCTAGAACGTTTAGGTAAAGTACTTATTACGTAGGAAGGTAGTAGGTAGCTTGTTACTAGCCTAGCCCTAGCCCTATATTACCCTAGTATTAGTATTTATTACTTTAGTAATAGTATTTATAACCCTAGTATTAGTATTAGTTATAGGCTTTCCTACTTATCTCCTATACTTATAACTATTAGTAACCCTAGTAAGTAAGTAATATATAGCCTTATTATAAAAAGGACGTAATTACTATACTACTATAGTACTTCTTATTAATATCCTTTATACTAGAATCGTAACTATCTTTACTTATAAAGGAACTTACTCTCTCTTCTTTTACTAAGTTAGCGCCTTTATATATAAGTAAGTATAATATAAACCTTACCCTAGTAAGTCCTTATTATTACTACGTTATTACTAATTAAACTATTAGTAGGCCTTATAGTAATCCTTAATTAAGTGTTTTATAGAAGAGTACTTAACATTATTATATATATAATACCTCTTCTACTATTTAGCTATTAGCCCTATTAAATCCCTACTCTATAGCTAGCGCTACTCGCCTCTCTATTAGTATTACTTACTACCTAAGTAGTTATACTAGCGCTTTATAAGGGACGTGTTAGCTAGTAAGTAGCTAGTAGTAGCGTTATTAAGGGAAGAGTATAGGTTAGCGTATAGCTTCTAGAAAGTTATAAGTATAAGGAAAAGAGCTATACTAAGCTGTAGTATACTCTTATAAGTATTCCTTATTATATAAATAAGGCTCTCCTTTAACTACTATATAAGTATAAGTATACGTTAGTAAAGTAGTAGTTTATTAGCTAATAAGTCTAGGACCTCTATATATATTTTAGTATTACTACGCTACTTAAGGGCTATAAAAGACATAGTAGTTTAGTTATTATAGTATACCCTATAGTTATACTAAGTATTAAACTATACTTTTAGTACTATATATATCTAGTTAAAAATATAATACTATATAATATATAATAGAAAGAAGTTATAAATATAGCTTATAAGTAATAGAGAAAAGACTATATAGAACTTAGATAGTCTAATACTAAGTATTTAATATACGTTAAGAAACGCTTAAACCTTATTATTTAAGATATTATAAATAGTACTAGTATAGCTTATCTCTTTATTCTAGAACTTTATAAAGTTAATAGTCTAGTAAGGGTTAATTATTTTATTATATATATACCTTAAGGGTAAGATATATGTAAATTCGTCTATTAATTCACTTAGTAATTATATGTAGTGTAGCTTAGTCTAAGGTATTATTAAGTAAGCTATACTCTATACTAGGTTAAAACTAAAGGTTAGCCTATAGCTAATTAGTAGTCTCCTTATTATTAGTATTAGTATAAAATATATCTTTATTAAATTATCTACTAGCTTATAATTTACCTCTTTCTCTTTTATTTTATTAAGCTTATTACCTAAGCTAATATTCATTAGCTACCTTTTATAGTCTTTATTTAACCCTTAAGGTATATAAGTCGTCTAATATATTTATTTATAATAACTCCTCCTTATCTTAGTCTAGTACTTTGTTTTACTATAATAACTTATATAGGGAGTAGATAATATAGGCTTATACTTTACTTATATAGATTTCTCTCTCTTATAGAATGTTACTTAAGCGTTATATAAGCCTATATAGAATCTACTAAAATATGTCCTTATATTACTCTTTTAAGTCATTTTAGAAGTATCTAAGTAAGGTTTAGTTATTATATAATAATATATAGTACTTATATGTTCTAAGAAACGTATATATACTTAGTACTTTTAGGGGTACTAATACATTTAATTATAAGTAGTCCTCCCTAAAGTATTAGTTATAAACCTTACTAGGGAGGAGAATAACTCTAAGAGTAGTAATTATCTCTTTATATATTATACCCCTACAACTTATCCCCTTTAATAGCTAGGCTTATACTATAGTTGTTTATATAATTAGATACTCTTAATCTAATTTATATCTAGTCTAGTATAATAGTAACCTTTCTTAGTTAAGTATACTCTTATATCGTTTAGGTAAAACTATTTTATACTACTATATAGTATTAATACTAGACCTTCCCTTTATAGTTTTACTATAGTATTTAAGTAATACTAGGAAAATATAACCCTTATCTCTTCTTCTTACTAATTTATTAAACTTACTCTTTAGACTTAGACCTATTAAAGAGTATTTCTATAACTAATTAGTATTAAAGGGCTTATAATACTAATATAGTACTTGTAAAGCTATGAGTTCTCGAAAATAGTAATATTAACTAAACTAAAGAGCTAGTATAAAGTATATATAAGTAGGGCTATATAGGCCCTACTCTTAAGTATAGGTAAACTAAGATCTACCCCTACTATATACGTCTTACTAATATACTAGCCCTATACTAGCCTAGCGTAGGCCTTATAGTAGGCCTATACTAATCTTATATAATTCTAAGTATATTACTTATATACTATCTAGCTCCCCTCTAATACTAGTACTTACTATACTAATAGTTCTAGCTTCCTTTCTTTAGCTAGTAGAAATACTAGAGACTTAATTAGAGTATTATTAGTCTTAATTACTTTAAGTTACTTTATATTCTTTTTAAGTCTACTATACTTACGTTTATCTCTAAGTAAGCTATTAACTTCCTTAATAGATACTATATATAATAAAGAATAAAAATAATTATTTTATAATACTATTCTAAATAGCTACCTCTATTTTTATTTAATCTTTTAATATACTTTAAAAAAGAAGGGTAGTAAATAGCTTACTAAGTAAGTAACTAAGTAGTAAGAGTATAGTAACCTAAGGTAAGTATTATAGGATAGGACCTATAAGGTCTTAATTAGATAAAAAGGAGAACTTCCTAGGATTTCCTATTATATAGGAATTCTAGAGGAAGGATTTCCTAGGAATTCCTAGGATAGGGAAAGGAATTCCTAGAATAGGGAAAGGAATTCTTAGGATAGGGAAAGGAATTCCTAGGAAGACTAGGTATAGTAGGATTAGGTATCTAGATAGGCTAAAATAGTATTAAGGGTATCTTAATATATAAGGAGAAATGTTTTATAGAACAAATAGAAGGGAAGGAAAGAGATAAGAAGATAGAGAAGCCCTAGGAGATAAAAAGATAGCTTAATTTAGAATACTACTTTATCTTTCTAAAAACTTAATTACTATATTTATATTAATACTATAACTAGCTAGTATTATTTATAGTAGATAGTCTAACTAGTATCTCTTATAAGCTATATAAGTATAATTTATCTAGTAATAATTCTATATTACTATTACTTCTTAATAAGTTTCTAGCTTTTAAAACCTCTTAAGAAGACTAGATAGTACTAAGCTATTTCTTATTAACTATATAGGAATCGACTTACTATAAAGATAGAAGCTTTAAAAAGTATTTAATGAATTCGATAACGTTTAGGACTTATTTATAAAAGACTTCCTAAGACTTCTAGAAGTCTAATTTACGATATAAATTAAGGAAGTAAAAGTATATTATTAATATATCTAAGTATAGAAACTTTACCCCCTTTATAAAGATACTTAAAAGTAGTATAAGAAGAGAGAGATATTAGAAGACTTATAAACTTATAGAAGAAGTATCCTTAGACTAATATAAAAAAAGTAATTAACATTTTTAATAGTTAAGAATACCTTAAGAATAGGGAAGAACTCTTTTAACGAGTTAATACTCTTATATATATCTTTAATAGAATACTATACCTCTTTAAAGTAAACCTTTAAAATTAACTATAGTATATTTAAGACTTCCTAAATACTATATCTAATCCTATCTAGAATATACTAGAAGAGGGAGCGTCTAATAACGTTAGACCTTAAACTAAGACCTAGAGTTTAGATACTAAATAGGACCTTAACTTTCCTTTTATAAATACTTTAAAAACGTTCTTTAAAGAAGGCGCGAGATAAACTATTAAATTAGCTACCTTTAAAAAGCATCTACGTCTTAGCTTATAGTATTTAAAATCTATAGTAAAAATCCCTCTAGTATCTAGCAGTATATAGTAAAGTATATCCTAAGTCTTAGTATAGCTAAATCGCCTACGTAAATAGCTTATACTATATATATATAGTTACGTTAAACATATAGTAGGTATTACTTATAACCCCTCTCTACCTACTTAATTAATAGACTTTCTTTCCCTTACCTAAGGCCTAAGGGCTAGTAAACACTATGTAGATTGTTAAAAGGCATTAAATAACTACTTTATAAGAGTTACGCCTAGAGGTAGATAGGTAGGTTAACGCGACTATATATAGTGTAAGCTACCTATGTACGCAATTTAGCTATCTTAAGATATAAGTTTTACTTTACTATATCTCGCTAGATACTAGAGGAATTTTTACCGTAGATTTTAGATACTATAAGCTAAGATATAGATGCCTTTTAAAACTATTCTATTAAATTATACTCGTCCCTATTTATAAACTTTTTTAAGTGTAGTTTAGGGAGGTATTAGCCTTTAAGCTAACTTTTATAAATATTATAATTAACGCATACTACGTAGGTTATAAGCTATTCCTCTATAACTAAGCCTATAAGGTCGATTTCTCTATCTACCTAGTATTATAGTCTAATATATCTTTCCTAAAGTATAAATCAAATATAGCTATAGTAGTAGAGTTCTATAAGTTTATTTTATTAAGTATTAACCTACTACTTAAGGGGAATTTATATAGAGTACTCTTCTAACTACTATCTAATTATTAAAGGGTCTTTATATATTTTATAGTCCTCTCCTATCTACTTAACTTATCTTAGTATCTTACTTAGCTAACCCCTTTCTTCTAAACATATAATCCTTAAGTATAGGTATTATTAGACTCTCCTTTTCTAGCGAAAGTGTCTCCTTAGCTTTTCCTTTCTTTAGAGGCATTCTATTATTATATTAAAGTAATTACCTCCTCCTCTTACTATTATTTAAGCGAGAAGGGTTAATTGAATTCGAGTTATTATCTTAATAAGAAAGTAAATGTCTCCTTACTATTATTTAGGCGTAATTGTTATAACTCGTTAAGTCCTATTAGCTTTAAAACCTTACTACTTACTATTATTTAGCGTAATCTCTATAGAAGTCTTTTAGGTTACCCTAGCTTATTTAGAATAGCTTTAGATTCTACTATTCCTATTTCTTATTATAATTTAGTCTTAGGAATAACGTCTTTTAGAGTAATACTAATTAGTATTAGACTAGATTACTTATAAGTACCTATAATCCTTAAATAAAATAAAAGGTAGGAGAGTAATACTATATATATATTATTCTACCTCTTTCTTCTCTATAGAAGGAAGAGATTATATAGAGACTTCTATAGTAGTAATAGTATAACTAAATTATATAAAGGAAAACGCTAAAAGTCTATCTATCTAGTAACGTAAGGAGAGAAGCTCTCCTCTATAAGTAAAGCTATATAGATAGTTATATTAAAGTAACCTCTTAATAATTATACTCTATTATATCTATAATATCCTCTCTTATACTTACCCCTCTCGTAAGTACTTACTCCTAGCTAGTAGTTAAACAAATACAGTTAGTTACTAACGTAGAGAGAAACTATATAATCTTTAGGAAAGCTTAGGATAACCTATTAATAGCTTATAAAGAGAGTAAAAACAATAGCGTAGTAGAGTTAGGCTTAGAAGAGTTAGATTTATAGAAAGAGTAACTCCTAAGAAGTTATACTTCTATATACTAATAATAAATAAAGACTAAGATATACAAGTTAATAGTATAATAGATTTAACTCTAGTAGACGTCCTAATTATAGAAGTAATACTATAATTCTAAGATATAGATTTAGAATAACTAGTATAATTTATATATATTAGGATCCCTACCTATAGATACTAAGGAAATTAAGTTATAATAGAGGTTTATATAGATATAAGTATATTAAGATACGCTATATAGAAGGACTTACTTAAGAGCTTTATAAAGCTAACGGTTACTCCTATAAGACAATAAATAAAAGAAGTAAGAGATAAACCTATAATATTAGAAGGGTAGGTAGAGTGTACTATTTTCTTTCTAGGTAAGCGGAATAGTAAGTAGGCTATTAGCGCTTATTAAGTAGATGCCTAGGTATTAGATAAGTTAGATCCTAGATTATTATTAGGGTAGAGCTTTAATATCTTATATAGCGTAGATATCTTAAATACTAGGTAAGTAATCTATATTAAGTACTATAAAGGATTAATAGTTAACGGTAGTTATATAAGTAGAGGGAAAGCTATTTAATAAAGGGTAGTAGTAGTATCTAGTATTATAATTTTCCTATTAACTAAAGCTACTATTCTAACTCTAGTAAAAGATTCACTAGAGAACTAAGACTTAGTATTCTATTTAAACTATCCTAACTTATTAGGAGTAGTTATCTAAGGCTCTTATACTATATAAGTGTTTAATTAAAGTACTTAACTAATTATTATAAAGCGGAAATAAAATATTAGCTTTATCCTAGATTTAAATAACGAAATAATGTTTAATACTATCTAGGAGTTACTAAAGAAACTAGCTAGCCCTATTAATTAGGTATTTAGATCGTACCTAACGTTCTAGAAATTAAAACATAGGATAGGGTTAGAATATACTTAGTAGAGGCTAAATTAGTAATCTACGCTAAGGAATTAGCTAAGTCCTTACTAAACTTATAGAATAATATTATACTAATAAAAGTAAATTTAGAGTTTTATATAAAGGTATTATTAGTAGAAGGGTAGTATAAGTAAAAGCTTAGTATATAGCTATATCTACTAAATAAGAGGGATAAGGTCTTCCTAGAAGAAAAATATTACAAGTTATAGAGCTAGGAATAGATAGAATAAGTAACTAAAGCGTTCCCCTTTACTAGCTCTATCTTTATAGTATAGTAAAAGGGAAAGAGGTAAGTAGTTATAGATCTAATTACCTTAAATAGTATAGCTTCCTTAAACGTATATTCTATACTAATACTATTAGAAATAATTTACTAGCTTATAGGAAAGAAGTATATCTCTATAGTAAATTTAATAAGCTTCTTTTATTAATTTATATTAAACCTGGAATACTAAGAATACATTATAGTAGTTAGTTATTAGGGCTTAGAACGCTCTATTATTACCTAATAAGTTATAAAAACTTACTAGTTTACGCGTAATGATTTATAAATTATAAATATTTAGAGTATATAGCTAGTTATATTAATAATATTATAATCTTTTCTAATATAGTAAAAGAATACCTATAATACTTATAAGGTATAGTTAAAACCTTTATAAAATATAACTTATTACTATTACTAACTAAATTATTTATATACTATCTATTAGTATAGTTTATTAGTTTCTATATAAATAGCTTATATTTACTTAATATAGAATCTTAGATATAAGTATTAAAAGATATAAAGTTCTTAAATAACATATAATAACTAGTATAATAAATTAGCTTTGTTAAGTAGATATAGTACCTTATATTAAGATTTATATAAAGAATTAATATACTATAAAGATAGAAAATAGCTCTATTTTATTAAGAAAGAAAAGTAGTTATACTAACTTAGGGGTAAGGATATACTAGGTCTAAGTATAAGCTAGCCTTATTAAGACATTTAAGTATTTAATAAACCTTATTCTAGTAGTTGTTTTCTAAGCTATTAGAGTATATAAGGATATTATCTAAGTATATTATAATAAAGCTATTAAGAAACTACTATAGAGGTTAGTTTATAAAACGCTAGAGTATTATAGAAATATTAGTAAGATAAAAGGAGTATACTATCTAATTAAAGAGTCTAAATTAGGTTTAAAACGCTATCTTATATTTATATCCTAGTATACTATAGATCTTATAAAAGTAAAGACTATATCTTACTTTATAAACTATTATACTTAAGATAGGGCTTATAGAGTTTCCCCTATTAATAGAGTACTATACTAACTCTTTATAGTAATATTATTAAGGCCCTATATTTATAATAGAAATAAAGTCTTCTATTAGCCTTTCTTATAAATAAAACTAGTACTATTATAAAGGAACTACTTACTTATATAAGGCTTCTATTAAGTAGCTTATAGAGTACGTTCTAGAGAATAAGTAGCTCTTTATAGAATATATTATATAAAGGTCCCTATAGAAGAGTAATTTTCTTCCCTATCTTATTATATTATAAGTAAATCTTGTAATTAACCCTAGGCTAGTAGGGTAGTAGCTCTAATGCCTTCTCTAAGGTAAATAGATCTAGGTATTACTTAAGGATATTAAGAGGAATAAAATTCTTTAAGTCTACTAGTTACTTCTTTTCTAAGGCGTTTAAGGTTATAGAGTAAGATTTTATATACTTAATATTATTATTGATCTAGTCTAAGATCTTAGTATTTATCTTAATAAAGTTTTATAAAGTAGCTTAATAGTACTATCTATAATTCCTAAATTACTTAGACTTATTAATGTTCCTCTATTCCTTTAAGAGAAAGTTAGATACTTACTTTTCTATACTAAATAAACTTATTTATAGTATTATATATAATTTAATTATATACTATCTAAGGTTTACTAAGGAAGAGGTCTTAGCTAAGCTTATTAATTATATCTATAAAGATCCTTTTAAAATAACTATTAAAATTAGCTTAAAACTAAATAATTCTATATAACTAAATAAGTAGTACATTATTTAAAAATAGGTAAAGTAGATGTTTTATATAGTTAATATATAATATATTTATCTATCTTATAGTCCTATAGTTTACAATAGTATAGTAGTTATAACTATTATTAGTAAGGGTAAGAATTCCTTAGTTACTTACCTTAATCTATAATATAACTAGTAATATTATTATATATTTTCTTATGTTCTCTTATTTCTTTTATACTTTTATATCCTAGCTCTTATCCTAATAATAATAAGAGCCTACTCTTTTCCTAAGTTAGAATTATTACTATTTAGTAGTTTCTTAACTTAGGAGTTCGTAGTTACTATTAAACGAACTAATATATTAGGGTCTATAGCTTACTTCTCTTCCCTTTTCTTATTACCCTTACCCTTTCTCTTACCTTCTCTTATTAACTTTAATTAATATCTAATTATAATATAGCCTTCCTTACTACATTTAAAGTAAGCTATTAACTTTACTTTACTTATACTAATATAGTTTATTCCTATTATTTCCTTATCTATATTATAATATACTACTTAATATAAGTAGATTATTAGTTAATAGTAAACTTAATAGTTAATACGTTTTATCTAAGTAGTAATCTTAGTAACCTTAATATAGAACTTAGTAAAATTATTATAAGGAAGTTCTATAGCTATAAGGTACTTAAGGATTCTTTTATTAAGTACCTATTTAAAAAGAGAATCTTTACTTATTTATCTTAAGTAAAACCTCTAGCCTCCTTTTACTTTTATATAAACCTTAGTATAAAACTAGTAAAGGTAGTCCTATTACTCTACTATATATTACTTAACGTAGCTACTACTTAACTCTATAAGTTATAGTTAAGATAAATTAAATTAAGGTATTATATAAACTTATTAAAATTATAACTAGTTTATATACTATTCTAAAAGTATATAAATATAGTCTATTATAGGCTTATATTAAAATATAAGTATAAGTAGTAGAATAGTTCTTAAGATAGATTAAACAAGTATTAGTTAAGGGTATACTTTTCTTAAACTAAGTATACTTAGGCTAGGTAATTCTTTTAGGATCCGTAAAATTTATTAGGCCTTAGTAGAGGTTTATAAGCTAATTGTCTTAGGGGTACTAGGTACGCTAAGTAAGGGAGAGGTAGTTCCTAGACTAAGGGTACCCCTATAGTTAGAGGTAGAAATAAAAGAAGATAGATCCTAAGGGTATTAATTTATTCCTTAAAATCTACCCTTACTACGATTATCTATATCTACTATTCTTCTATCTATATATAGAGGTTATTTAAGGCATAATAGATCTTACCTTTAGGGTTAGAGTATTAAGAGGGTCTATAGTTAAAGGGTAAAGGTATTATAAACTAAGGGGATTTAAAGGTAAATTAGAAAGAGATTATAATTATATAATAGTTTAAGTACTCTAATGTATTTTAGTTAAGAGTAAATAAGAGTATTTATTTATAATCTAGAGAGCTCCTCTAAGGGAGCTTATATAGAATATATATAGAAGTACTTACTTAAGTATCCTCTATAAATCTACGCCTATCTAGGTCTATTATCTCCTATTTCTATAATAACGAGAGCGTCTCTTTCTAATATATCTTACTCTATAAATCCCTATATTAGGAATAGGCGTATTTATTATTTCTATTATAACTTATAACTATCTCTAATATAATACTAGGCCTAGGTAGGAGTAATATAAGTACTATATAAGTATAGTACTAGCTCTATACTAGGTTACATAATAGCTTATCTTATAATGTCCTAGCCCTAGCGTAAGTTAAGCTACCCCTTAACCCTAGCCTATAACATAGAGCTAGAAATAGAGTGCCTAGTATAAGCCTATTATAAACTATAAGCCTACCTTATTAGCATACGCTATAAAAGATTATTATCCTTATAAACTATACTATAATTACATAGATTATTAAGTAAACTATACTATATATTATAAGTATATAAAATAGTACTTACTTAATCCTAGCGTTATAGTTCCTTCTTTAGTACTTATTAGAATTTATTATATTCCTAGTATATTTAATATACTAATAAACGTCTTATTATAACTCTTATTAAAACGGAAGCTAGAATAAGGCAAGGTAGAGTAAAAGAGTATATAGGAAGAAGATAGACTAGAAGAAATCTTACTATTAGAAGCGTTAGCTAAATAAGAGCTAGTATAAAAGATTAAGAATAGGTACTAAAATAACGTAAAGTAGAGTACTATTCTTAAGTAGCTTAGAAATAATAACTATAACTCTAGTTTAGTCTCTATATAATCATATAGACTACTTTACCTTAAGAGAATTAATAGGTAGTAATATTTATATATCTTAGAAGAGTACATAATATATATTATCTATAAGAAATATTAGTAGAACTTTTATCCTAGGAAAAGGAGACTATAGTAAGATCTATTAATAAGTTATATAGTCCCTAGTTAAAAGAACAAGGTAGATTAGCTTATAGAGAATTATAAGGAATATTAAAGAAATTAAATAGATTAATAGTAGCCCCTAGAGAATTAATACCTATCTAGACTCTAAATATACTATTTTATATAATTACTATAGACTTTATTTCTAGGTTATTAGATATATTATTAGAAAACTTACCTTAGTTATAGCTAGAAGAAAGCTTCTTTAACTTACTAATAATTATAAAAGATAAGTTCTTAAAGATATATATCTTAATTCTAAGAAATAATACCTTTATAATAAAAGAATAGGCTTAGCGACTATTCTATAAACTTATATATTATAATTAGGGAATTCTAAAGTAGATTATTTTAGATTATAATTTAAAGTTTATATCTAGACTCTATAAGGAATTATAGATAGCCTTTATATTAGATCTATTAATATTAACTACTTACTACCTCTAAATAGATAGACTATTAGAAAGATATAATAAAACTATAGAAATTATACTAAGATTCTCTAATATAGACTTCTTAGAGAAACTTTAGATTAATACTCTTCTTATACTATAATTCTCAATAAATAACTCTTTTACTAAAGTAATCTAAACTTCCCTAAGTAAGCTACTAACTAGGTACTAAATAAATAATAGGTTAAGATTTCTAGGAGAAAAATAACTAGGAAATCCTAGGAATTCCTAAGAAACGAAGCTAGTATTACAATAGCTTACGCCTAAGTAGCTATAAAAAAAAGATATAATAGGAAGTACTAGAAGGTTAAATTCCGCTCTAGTAACTAGGTATAGTTATAGTTAGGGAAGGGATATAAGGTAGCTAACGGAAGAGTTATAAAGCTAAAGGGACGTTAGATAAGACCCTTTTAGATACTAGAGCGAGTAAAGTAGAGAACTTAAGAGAGACTAGGCCTAGTATAGGAGATATATTACTAGGAAGTAGACTAAATCCTAGACTAGTAGCTATATAGTAAGAAGAATAGGAAGGACGCTTACTTAGAATATCTCGTAGCCTTAAAAGGCTAGGGTAATAACAATAATTAGTAGGTACTTAAAGAAGATATCACTACTCTAGAACTTATAGAAGCCTATAAAAAAGAGAGAAAAAGATTAGGGTAGCGCGTTTATTAAATAAGAAGAACTAGGAAGAAAGTAATATAAGGATTCTAAAACCTAAAACTAGGGGAAAAGGGAGTTACCTAGTAATAGCGCTATTAGTTAATTATAATAACATATAATAACCCCTATCTCCTCTTACTATAATTAGGCTTTTTATTATATATTTCCTTATAGCTAAGAATATAGAAACGAAAGCCTTATACTACTATTTTACGTATTACTACTATATTAATATTAGCTACGTAAGGTAGAGTTTTTATAGACATTTAATACTAGAGAGGAAGATAAGACTAGAAAATAAGTAAGTTATACTACTTAAGAGACTAGTATATATGTTATTAATATTTCCGCTAGCTATAGACTAATACTATAGCTAAGACGTTTTTAGAACTACTATATATAACTACTTAGTAAAACATCTTCCTAGCCTTATATATAAGGTTTTTACTACTTTATATAATTATATAAAAGTAAAGAAACATTCTAAGTATCTTAAAATCGCTTACTAAGCGATTTAATTAGTAGAAAGAAACTTACGTAGCTAAATATATTAGCTAGATACTATAGATAGAAGACAAAGGCTTAAAACTAAGCTTAAAGTAATTATAGAAAATCTAGTATACTAGTATTATATTAATCCTATATTAAACTAACTTAACTTAAACATAGTAAAACTAGAGACTCTATAGCTAATAGTAAAGAGGGTAGGATAGATAGCTTATAAGACACCCTTATTAGAGATACTAAAAGGAAGTATTATACTAATAATATTAAATAAGAAGTAAGTAGACCTAAATATAGGCTACTAGCTAGAGAGTCTTAAAGATATAGAAGGTAATCTAGTACTAGTAATAGGGGAACTAGGTACTAACTATTATAGTTATATAGCCTTACTTAAAATAATAGCTAAGGCTCTAAGGCTATAGTAGTATTAAAGATCTTACCTAGTACTTTAGACTACTAGGAATTAGAACATATTATTATATACGTTCTATATAAAGATATGTTAGTAAAGTACTTATAAAACACTAAGGCTATTATAAAGAAAGAGACCTAACTAGCCTTAGAGTAAGTAACTAAATTTAGTTTAAGTTATAAGCAATGTAGTATAGTAACCTTAACCTAAGAGATAGTTTCTAACCTATTTATTACTCTAACTAGACTACTAAGGGGATTAGTAAGGGATAATAGGGTAGACTTTAGTAGGTTTCTAGCTTCGAAAGTAGCTACTAAAGTAGTTAATTTTCTTAATATGTTTAGAGATAAATTTAGTTTCTAGTATATTAGAATCTACGCTTATAAGGAAGCTAGAATAGAGTTTAGAGCCTTAGTAGCTAGACACTAGTTTGTATTATATAGGAGTATAGTAGTAGTATAAATTTAAGCTACTATGTTTTTTTAAATTTATAAGAGAACGAGTAATAAGTAATCTCTAGAGGGCTAAGTAGTACTAGTAAAAATTCTAGATTCCTAGATTATTAAAGCATTTCTAATAGTATAAGTAGTTAATTACTAGCTAGCTAAGGACATTAATAATAGTTTAAAGACAATAAGAACTATTCTAGCCTTTATAGACTTAGACAAAGTAGTTAAGGTAGTTACTATAGTCTAAGAATAGTTAGAAGATCTAGGGTAGCTTATACTAGTAGCGCCTAAGTAGTTCCTATTAGTATATATAGAATATAATTTACTATATATAGTTCTAGTTAAATAGATATTTAGTAAAGACGCTATAAGCTTAGAATTAAGAATTAGTAATAGTAACTCTTAAAGAATTACTATTTAAGATATTAAGTAAATAAAGAAATAAAGGAATTTAACCTTTAACTAGAGATACTAGTATTAACAAGGAAAATAACATTAATAGAAGGGTATAGTTAGCTATTTCTATATAGGAACTATAGGATAGGGACGATATTATATAGGGTAAAGAAAGCGAAGATAGTAATAAGCCTATTTAAGTATTAAAAGGCGCTCTTACGTTAAGTAAGGAGCCCTCTATAAAGTATAAAAGGTTAGTAAAAGATGTATATTTACTATTAAACCTAAGATAAAACTACTAAGTTCTACTATTTAGAAAGACTTAAGTTAGACTAATACCTAAGCGACTCTTACTTTTAAGGTAAATTATAGCTATTTTATTTATTAAGGTATCTACTACCCTATATATTTTAATAAGGAAATGCCTATAAGTTAAGTTTCTCCCTATTAACCTTAATAATAACATACTTTCTTTACGTATTTAAATACTATTACTAGTAACTTAGCTTTACCTTAGCTAGTAGTATTATTATAAAACCTTAATAAATAGTAAGTAGGAACTCTTCTAGTAAATTAGTATAATAGTATAGTAACCTAAAAGTTTTATAGTAATATCCCTTTAAAGTGTTTTAAAAATTTTATAGACTAGTAGACCTTTTCTTATAGTTATAATAATAGAGTAAAGTATAAACTTAGAAAAGCTATTTATAGAAATATATTGTAAGCGCTATAATATTATACTAGAAGTCTAAGAAGACTTCTTCTAACTATTAATACTTTATATAAAGTAATTAGAAGTATTAAAATTAATAATTAAGATATTATTAGTCTTTATTCTAGGTAGATATTATAGAATAGAACTTATAAAGTCCTATCTAAACGTAAAGGAAGACTTCCTAGAATTTTCTAGGATTTCTAGTTACTAACGTAGGAATTCTAAGGAAAAGATTTCCTAGGATTTCCTAGGATTTCCTAGGATAGGGAAGAGAATTCCTAGGAAGACTAGGTATAGTAGGAATAGGTATCTAGAAGGGCTAAAAGAGTAATAATAGTATCTTAAGATATAAGGAGAAACATACTATAAAATAAATAAAAGGAAAGGAAAGGAATAAGAAGAGAAAGAAGCTCTAGGAGATAGAAAGATAGCTTAATTTAGAATACTATTTTATCTTTCTAAAAGCTTAATTACTATACTAGTATTAACGCTATAGCTAGCTAGTATTATAAATAGTAGCTAGTCTAACTAGTATTTCTTATAAGCTATATAAGTATATATAAGTAGGAAATTATACTAGAGTTTATAAGTAAAATTTAAAAGAGAAGCTTAGTAAGTCGTAATAGCCTTATATAGTTAGTTTCTAATAGTAATAACTATTAGTTTACTTACTTATACTACTTTTATTATACTTATAAATTTTACTACTTATATACTTCTTCTTTTCTTTCTTTCTTTCTTTCTCTTTTTTAGGTTTTTTTAAGACTATTATTACTACTATTAGTAAAAGTAGTACTAGTAGTAATACTAATAGTAATAATATTATTAATAATATTATTAATAATAGTATTATTAATAATAGTATTATTACTATTAGTACATATACTATTACTAGTATAGGTAAAGGGGGCTATTACGTAAGATAGCTCTAAAACCCTAGGGCTTCTCTAGGACTTTTTTAGGGCTTCTCTAGGACTTTTTTAGGGCTTCTCTAGGGCTTCTCTAGGGCTTCTCTAGGGCTTCTCTAGGGCTTCTCTAGGGCTCCCCTAGGACTAGTCCCTAACTAGTCTAGGGCTATCCCTAGGTAAGTCTAGGCTATATGTACTTTTACGTATAGCTATAGAGTTTTATATTTCTATACTAATATAAGTATAGGCTAGGGGTTTTAAACCCCTACCCTTATATATATTCTTTCCTTTTTCTTCCTTAAATATTATTAAACGTATATATAGCTTTACTACTATCTTAAAAGCCTAGGCTAGGCTTTATATAATGCCTTTATACTAATTAGTCTCTAAGCTCTAATAGAGATAGAATAGCTACGAAGAAGAGATATTACGAATTTAACTAGTTCTTTATTACTAGTGTTTCCTAAGTATACTTAAATAGCTTTAGTTAAGAGTTTTCTCTACTAAAGGTATACTCCTAAATAATAAGACTAGTCCCTTATTACTAATCCTTACTTCTAAGAGAGTATTATATTATATATAATAACAATAGCTTCTATAAGAGCTAGTATAGTAGGACCTAGCTTATTAGAAACAGATAGTATATAGAGGATAATTAAGGACCTTAAGTAAGATACCTTAAAATTCAAGAGAAGCTAAAGATCGAGATTACTAAGAACGCTAATGTCTTAGACTAGTATCTTAGTAAGAACCTTTAGAACCTTTACTCCTTAGATAATATTATAAGTAGTATAAAACTTAATATATATATCTTCTCCTATACTAGCTTATACTATAGGACTAAGTATAGTAACGATTAAATCGTAACAATATTTTAGGAAGACTTTAAAGGTTAGATAACTATAATATTTAAGTAGTCTAATTATACTCTTTATAATAGGCTTTAATAGATCCTATAAGAGAGAGGTATCTATATAGAATAAAAAGGGCTCTAATTATTAAGTCCTTTATTATATTAATATAGGTAGAAAATATACCTAAATAGGACTATATAGAATTAATAACTACCCCTTTATATATAAGTTAGCTATATCCTAACTATATAATAGGATTAATGAGATTAGTAGTAGCCCTACTACTATTAAAGAAGAAAAAGTAAGAGAGACTATAACTAGGACAATACTAGAGGGTATTAAGCTATCGATATTCCCTATAGTATAGGCGAAAATAGAGGATAGAGGTACTTTAGTAATAATATTAATACTTATATAGAATACTATAGGACTAATTATATGTTTATTACTAATAACCTATCTACTACCCCTTAAGTATAACCTAGGCTATAAGGTATATAACTTATATTAATAAGTAATAGAATAGTAAATAACTATAGGCTAGTAATATATATAGGCTAATATAATAGCCTATAGTATTAAGCCTACTATAATACTAGATTTTATTAACAAATTAGTATATATCCTCCTACTAAGTAATATATTAAATAAGCTAGTAGATATAGTAAAAGCGATTAACTTTATAAAGCTCTAGAATAAGAATCTTAGTTATATAGGTTATATATATAATATCTTTAATAATAAGATCTAAGCTTTTCTTAAAGTCTACTATATATTATAAATCTACCCTAGTAAATTCTACGTAGTATTTACGATAGCCCTTAAGGATTATATACGTAATTACTTCCTCTTATATATTTTAAAAATATAATATTTATATAAATGTACAATATAATAAAGCTATACTTTAATACTATATATAATTATTAAATATAGTATAATAACTAGTTATTATATTCTTTTATATAGCTTTATTAAGTAAATAAAGAGAAGTCTACAGTTAAGGTTCTTAATACCTTTATAAATAAACTTCTTCTATATTAGTAAGCCCTTATCCTAGTATAGTAATAGGAATTAGACCTATTCTATATACTTAAGAGAGCTTATTATAGTATACTTAAACTTAATATAGCCCTTTTTCTTATACTAATCTCGCTCTAGAAGCTTTATATAGACCTTTATACTTCTATTAAAATAAACGCTTCCTTATAGACTATAACCTTTCTTATAAACTATAAATATAACTACTTAGGGTTTAAAAGGTAGCTAAGTCTATAATATTACGAAGAGCCCTTATAACTACTACTATTATAGAAGAAGTACTATTATATATATAATAAGACTAAGTGTTTTTAAATAAATATATAAGAAACACTACTAAGCCTAATAGTAATATAACTAGTAGTAATAATATAATAGGAAGTTACTATATACTTAAGGATACTTAGTATATTTACTTAAGTATAAGGGTAATAATTTCGTAGATACCCTAAATAAGGATATAGGTACCTTATCTAGTAGAGACTAAAATAAAGGTAATATTAATACTACTAAGGAAGATACTTATAGCTATATAGCTATAAGCTTTTTATATAAAGAAGCTATAAGACATTAACTTAGCTTACTTACCCTTACTATAGGTAAGGAGATAAAAACGATAGTTAAATAGCTAATAGCTAATTTTACTACTAATATCTTTATCTTTAACTACTATTTTATATAGGTCTTTTAAGGTATTATCTCTAATATAGGTATAGCTTAGAACTCTACTACTAGCTATTCCTAATTCCTTAACCTTTACTATAAGCGTCCTAATATAACGCTTAACGAGTCTATAAAAGACTTTATAATAATTACCTTTAAAGGTATTATACTAATATCTTCGCTTAGATCTATTAAGCTTAATATACCTATAGGGATAGTCGAATTCTATATATTAAATACTATAATACCTTTTCTCCTCTACTTATAAGATATATAATATCTAAGTTACTACCTTAACATTCCCTGTAGATATATAGTTATATATAATAGAGCTACGATTCTAGTTATATTCTATTACGAGTATACGTAGTTCTTCCTTAGTAAGCTCTAATATACTACATTTACTACGTTCCTTACTAAGGCTAAGCTCTACTAACTTTATTAGTAGTTTAGATATCCTTCTATATAATACTTATATAAGCTCTTAACTTATACTAGCTACAATATTAATAGTAAGAGCCTTAAGTTAATCTATATATTTTACTACTACTACTAGCTTAAGGGTAAAGCCCTATAATACTTTAAATTTATACTCTATAGTAACTATAACTTTAATTACGAAGTTATTATAAATATAATATACCTTAATAGCTATTATATCCTTTATTTTATTAACTCTACTACCTCCTTCTAGGCTATATACTTCTTATAGGACATAATAGCTAGGTATACGTAGGAAACGTTTAAGGTATACTAGATTAATATATATCTTAGCTTACTATACTTCCTTACCTATAATACTAGTACTAACTTTACTACTACTAAACTATAGGTAGAAGCGCGTCTATATAGTATAACGTATTACTAAGTACCTATTAAAGCGTACTAGAGTATTAAGAAGGTTAAGTGATATTATATACCTCTTTAATATATATATAAGATCCTCTAAGGAGAAATAAAGAACGCATTACTAGATATAATATTATAGATAGCTATAAAAGCTATTAACAATATCGCTAGATTAGATAGCCTTATATTAATACTTTTAGTATTTAGGGTATATTTATAGATAATAATAGATTTTACGCCCTTACCCTTAGCTATATAACGTACCTATGTCTATATTAAAGTAATAATAGAACTTTATAAGGCTATAAGCGTAAAACGAGTTACTAAGGCGCTATATAAAGGTATATTAAGGGATATAATAATAATACTCTCTTTTACTCTCTCTATTAGCTTACTTACCTTTATATTCTATAAGAAGGTAAGATAGTAAGGCCCTTTTAATATTATTTCTATTAAGGATTACGATATAACCCTTAACTTTATTAATAGCTTAATAACTTTTTATAGTATATACGTTAAGCTATATAAGATAAAGGCCTTTAATATTATAAGTAAGGGAGAGCTACTCTCTTATAATACTACTACCTAAAGATTTATTATATCTCTTAATAACATTCTAAGGCTAGTTATATCTTAACGAAGGGGCTAATCTTACGTAAGTAAAGGGAAGTTAATTATTATACTACTAGTATATAATACTACTAGTAAAACTACTAATACCTTCCTTATATAACGAGAAATAGCTAATCTCTCTCTCTCTTTATAGCTCTAAAAATAAAGTAATATTACTACTAGTAGTAATCCCTTTAAAGCTTCTAACGCTATAGAAATCGACGCCCTTCTTACCTCTAGTATAATAGTACTAACCCTAATACTACTAAACTTCTATAGCTACGTCTTTAAATACTACCTTATATAAGAGGTTAAAGGGAAGAATATAGAGCGCCTATATAAAAAGTCTCGCCTAGTTATATAAGGCTATAATATTACTAGAAAAGCTAACCTCCTTATATAGTTACTAACTATCTAACGTTATATATAGCTAATAGCTCCTTCTTATACTTACCCCTTCTCTTTATTCTAGAGGTATAACACTTACGTTCTATAATATTATGTAAGCTTATATATAGTTTAAGTCTATACTCTAGCGCGATATCCTTATCCTACTCCTATATAAGCTAAAAACAAAATTCTTTAATAGAATAGTCCTATAGATTATAAAGCTCTTATATAGGATTATAAAAGTAAGTATATATTAGTTTAAGATATACTAATACTACCTTTAAGAGGAACTTTTACTAACGCTAACGTTTAATCTATACTTACTAATCTTTAACACTAATACTAACTTTAGAATCTACGCCTTCTAAACTAATAATATTGTTAGTATATTTACTAGTACTAGCGTAGGTAAAGGGAGCTATTACGTAAGACAGCTCTAGAACTCTAGGGCTTCCCTAGGGCTTCTCTAGGGCTCCCCTAGGACTAGTCCCTAACTAGTCTAGAACCGTCCCTAGGTAGGTCTAGGCTATATATACTTTTACGTATAGCCGTAGACCTTTATATTTCTATACTAATGTAAGTGTAGGGCTAGGGGTTTTAAACCCCTACCCTTATATATATCCTTTCCTTCTCTCTTCCTTAGATATTATTAAATATATATATAGCTTTACTATTATCTTAAAGGCCTAAGCTAGGCTTTATATAATGCCTTTTATACTAATTAGTCTCTAGGCTCTAATAGAGATAGAATAGCTACGAAGAAGAGATATCGCGAATTTAACTAGTCTTTTATCGCTAGTATTTTTATAGGTATACTTAAATAGCTTTAGTTAGGAGTTTTCCTAATTAAAGGTATACTCCTAGACAATAAGACTAGTCCCTTATTACTAACTATTATTCCTAAGAGAGTGTTATATTATACGTAGTAATAATAGCTTCTGTAAGTACTATAGTAGTAGGACCTAGCCTATTAGGAAACATATAGTATATAGAGGATAGCTAAGGACCTTAGGTAAGATACCTTAAAAGTATAGAAAAGCTAAGGATAAAGATTACTAGAGACGCTAATGTCTTAGACTAGTATCTTACTAGGAACCTTTAAAACCTTTACTCCCTAGACAATACTATAGGTAATATAGATCTTAATATATATATCCTCTCCTATACTAGCTAGTACTATAGGACTAAGTATAGTAACGATTAAATCTTAACGATATTCTAGGAGGACTTTAAGGGTTAGACGACTATAACGTTTAAGTAGTCTAATTATACTCTCTATAATAGGCTCTAATGGATCCTATAAGAGAGGGGTATCTATATAGGACGAAAAAGGGCCCTAATTATTAAGTCCCTTATTATATTACTATAGGTAAAAGATATACTTAAATAGGACTACGTAGAATTAATAAATACTACCTTTATATATAAGTTAGCTATATCCTAACTATATAACAGGATTAATAGGATTAGTAGTAGCCCTATTACCTTTAAAGAGAAAAAGGTAAGGGAGGTTATTACTAGGATAATACTAGAGGGTATTAAGCTATTAATATCCTCTATAGTATAAGTAAAAGAGCGAATAGAGGTACCCTAGTAACGATATTAATACTTATATATAACGTTATAGAACTAATTATACGTCTATTACTAATAGCTTATCTACTACCCCTTAGGTATAACCTAGGCTACGAGGTATATAATTTGTATTAATAAGTAATAGAATAGTAAACGACTATAGGCTAGTAATATATATAAACTAGTATAGTAGCCTATAGTATTAAGCTTACTATAGTACTAGCTTCTATAGATAAATTAGCTTATATCCCCCTACTAAATAATATACTAAACGAGCTAGTAGATATAGTAAAAGCGATTAACTTTATAAAGTTCTAGAATAAGGATCTTAGTTATATAGGTTATAAATATAATATCTTTAATAATAAGATCTAAGCTTTTCTTAAAGTTTATTATATGTTATAAATCTACCCTAGTAAATTCTATATAGTATTTATAATAGCCCTTAAAGATCGTACGCGTAACTACTTTCTCTTATATATTCTAAAGAACATAACGTTTATATAAATCTATAATATAATAAAGCTATACTTTAATACTACGTATAACTATTAAGTATACTATAATAACTAGTTATTATATTCTTTTATATAGCTTTACTAAGTAAATAAAGGGAAGTCTATAGTTAAGGTTCTTAATATCTTTATAGATAACCTTTTTCTATATTAGTAAGCCCTCGCCCTAAGGTAGTAATAGGAATCGGACCTTATTTACGCGCTTAAGAGAGCTTATTATAATATACCTAAACTTAATATAGCCTCTTCCTTATACTAATCTTATTCTAAAAGCTTTATATAGACTTTTATACTTCTATTAAGGTAAACTCTTCCTTATAACATATAACTTTCCTTATAAACTATAAATATAACTACTTAGAGTCTAGAAGGTAGCTAGGTTTACGATACTATAAAGAGCCCTTACTACTACTACTATTATAAAAGAAGCGCTATTATATATACGATAAGACTAAGTGTTTTTAATAAAACATACGTATAAGAAACGCTACTAAGCCTAATAGTAATACGACTAGTAGTAATAATATAATAGGAAGTTACTATATACCTAAAGATACTTAATATATTTACTTAAGTATAAGGGTAATAATCTTATAGGCGTCCTAGATAAGGATATAAGTACCTTATCTAGTAGAGACTAGGATAAAAGTAACGTTAATACTACTAATAAAAATACTTATAGCTATATAACTATAAGCTTCCTATATAAAGAGGCTATAAGACATTAACTTAGCCTATTTACTCTTACTATAAGCGAGGAGATAAAGACAATAGTTAAATAGCTAAGGGCTATTTTTACTAACGATACCTTTGTCCTTAACTACTACTCTATATAGGTCTTCTAAGGTATTATCCCTAATATAAGCATAGCTTAGAATTCTATTACTAGCTATCCCTAATTCCTTACCCTTTACTATAAGCGTCCTAATATAACGCTTAATAAGTCTACGAAAGGGTCTATAACGATTACCTTTAAAGGTATTACGCTAGTATCTTTACTTAGATCCGTAAAGCTTAATAAACCTATAGGGATAGTTAAATTCTATATATTAAATACTATAATAGCTTTTCTCTTCTATTTATAGGATATATAATACCTAAGCTACTACCTTAATATTCCTTATAGATATATAGTTACGTATAATAGAGCTACGATCCTAGTTACGTTCCGCTAGAAATATATATAGTTCTTCCTTAGTAAACTCTAATATACTATGTCTACTACTTTCCTTACTAAGGCTAAGCTCTACTAACTTTATTAGTAGTTTAGATATCCTTCTATATAACGCTTATATAAGCTCTTAACTTATACTAGCTACGATATTAATAGTAAGAGCCTTAAGTAAATTTATAAGTTCTACTATTATTATTAGCTTAAGGGTAAAGCCTTATAATACTTTAAATTTATACTTTATAATAACTATAGCTTTAATTATAAAGTTATTATAGATATAATATACTTAAATAGCTACTATATTCTTTATCTTATTAACTCTACTACTACCTTCTAAGCTATATACTTTCTATAGGATATAACGTTTAAGGTATATTAGATTAATATATACTTTAGTCTACTAGATTTCCTTACCTATAATACTAGTACTAAATTTACTACTACTAAACTATAGGTAAAGGTACGCCTATATAGCGTAATGTATTACTAGATACTTATAGAAGTATACTAGAGTATCGGAAAGGTTAAGTAGTATTATATACCTCTTTAATGTACGTATAAGATCCTCTAAGGGGAGATTAAGGACGCGTTACTAGATATAATATTATAGATAGCTATAAAAGCTATTAACGATACTACTAGCTTAGATAGCCTTATACTAACGCTCTTAGTATTTAGAGTATAATTACGGATAATAATAGATTCCGCGCCCTTACCCTTAGCTATATAACGTACCTACGCTTATACTAAAGTAATAATAGAACTTCGTAAGGCTATAAGCGTAAGACGAGTTACTAAGGCACTATATAAGGGTATATTAAGGGATACTATAACAATACTCCCTTTTACTCTTTCTATTAGCTTACTTATACTTATGTTTTACGAAAAGTTAAGATAGTAGGGCCCTTTTAATATTATTTCTATTAAGGATTATAACTTAACGCTTAACTTTATTAATAGCCTAATAACTTTTCGTAGTATATATATTAAGCTATATAAGATAGAGGCTTATAATACTATAGGTAAGATACTACCCTCCTATAATACTACTAACTAGAGACCTATTATATCTCTTAATAATATTCTAAGGCTAGCTATACCTTAACGAAGGGGCTAACCTTACATAAGTAAAGAGAAGTTAATTATTATACTACTAGTATATAATACTAGTAGTAAGACTACTAACGCCTTCTTTATATTACGAGAAATAGCTAATCTCTCCCTCTCTCTATAGCTCTAAAAAGAAGGTCGTATTACTACTAGTAGCAATCCCTTTAAAGCTTCTAATACTATAGAAATTAACGCCCTCCTTACCTCTAGTATAATAGTACTAACCCTAATACTACTAAACTTCTATAGCTACGTCTTTAAATACTAACTTATATAAGAAGTTAAGGGAAGGAATATAAAATACCCCTATAGAAAGTCTCGCCTTGTTATATAAGGCTATAACAATACTAGAAAAGCTAACCTCCTTATATAGTCGCTAACTATTTAAGGTTATAGCTAATAGCTCCTTCTTATATTTACCCCTTCTCTTCGCTCTAGAGGTATAACGCTTACGTTCTATACTATTATATAAGCTTATATATAGTCTAAATCTACGCTCTAGCGCTATATCCTCGCTCTACTCCTACGTAAGCTAAAAATAAAATTCCTTAAAGGAATAGTCTTATAGATTATAAAGTCCTTATATAGGATTGTAAAAGTAAGCGTATATTAGTTTAAGACGTACTAATACTACCTTTAAAAGGAGCTTTTACTAACGCTAATGTTTAATCTATACCTATTAATCTCTAATACTAATGCTAACTTTAGAATCTATGCCTCTAAACTAATAATATAATATTCCTTATATTAGATACCTTCTTTAATAAGGAAGCTCGTAGGCTTAAAGTTATAACGCTAAAGGTAAAGGGCTAAAAGGACCTAATAGATAGTAATATAGAGGACTTTAATAGATATTAGATTACTATAATAAGCGATAGAATCTACATAAGCTAAAAGGGATAAGAGGTAAGGCTCGCCCTTATTAATAAGTCTACTAGAAAGGATATAGTATATACTATATATGTCTAGTAGCATATATAAGGCGCGTATATCGCTAGCCTTTACGAGCTTAAGGCTATATATAATCTATTAATCGTAGTATAGGCTTAGTACCTAAGTAATAAAGATATTAATTACCTTAATAGACGTATTTACTAGTAAAAGTAGTAGCTAGACTATAGCCTAACCTTTATACCTATAGACCTTATAAGAGCTAAGCTCTTTATTTTTATAGATACCTTATTTATAAATAATAAGAACCTAAGCTCTTAGATTAGGTTCCTTATTGTCCTTATAGAAGAGTATCCCTAAGGGTAGGAAAAGGATAGTACGTTCCTTCTTAAAGGGAATATCTTATACTAGAGCTCTATAAAGTGTAAGAGGGTTACTAGGAGCGTACTTATATCCGAGATATATAGTCTCGTTATAAGATATAACGCTAGGTTCGTCCTAGTAGATATCCTTAGAACTATCGCTTACTACCTTTACTTTCCGCTACTACTAATCGTAATCTATATAGACTTATATTTACTATATAAGTACTTCGTAAAGATAGGGTTAATAGTAGAGAAGAGGCTAATAATCGACCTCTTTACTCTATAGTAGTTATATAAGCGACGTAAGATTAAGGAGGTATAAAAGATTAATAGGCGCGATAATTCTATAGACGCCCTAATAAAGCCTATACCTAACGATACTCTAACGAGGCTAGTAGATAGTAGGGAGCTACGCGTATGCGTTAAGGTATAAGTTAATTATAGGAAGGGGAGTAAGTAGGCAGATAAGGGGGTAGGAAGCTAGGGTAGGTAGGGAAGGGTAATAATAATACCTAAAGGGGGGTATCGCTAGGTAAGAGGCCTAGGCTAGAAAAAGAGTTAAGTGTTAGTATATATACTAGTACTAGCGTAGGTAAAGGGAGCTATTACGTAAGATAGCTCTAGAACTCTAGGGCTTCCCTAGGGCTTCTCTAGGGCTCCCCTAGGACTAGTCCCTAACTAGTCTAGGGCCGTCCCTAGGTAGGTCTAGGCTATACGTGCTTTTACGTATAGCCGTAGACCTTTATATTTCCGTAATAATATAGGTATAGGGCTAGGGGTTTTAAACCCTTACCCTTATATATATCCTTTCCTTCTATCTTCTATAGATATTATTAAATATACACATAGCTTTACTATTATCTTAAAGGCCTAGGCTAGGCTTTATATAATACCTTCTATAAATATAATATTTCTTATATTAGATACCTTTTTTAATAAAGAAGCTTATAGGCTTAAAGCTATAAAGCTAAAGGTAAAGGGCTAGAAGGACTTAATAGATAGTAATATAGAAGACTCTAATAAATACTAGATTACTATAGTAAGCGATAGGATCTACTTAAGCTAGAAGGGATAAGAGGTAAGGCTTACCCTTATTAATAAGTTTACTAGAAAGGATATAGTATATACTATATATGTCTAGTAGTATAGATAAGGCGTATATGATTAGTCTTTACTAGCCTAAGGCTATATATAATCTATTAGTTATAGTATAGGCTTAGTAGTTAAGTAATAAGGATATTAATCGCTTTAATAGATATATCTACTAGTAAAAGTAGTAGCTAGACTATAGCCTAAACTTTATACCTATAGACCTTAAAAGGGTTAATCTCTTTATTTTTATAGATACTTTATTTATAAATAATAAGGACTTAAGCTCTTAGATTAGGTTCCTTATTATTCTTATAGAAGAGTATCTATAAGAGTAGGAAAAGGATAGTACGTTCCTTTTTAAAGGGAATATCTCATACTAGAGCTTTATAAAGTATAAGAGGATTACTAAAAGTATACTTATATTTAAGATATATAGTCTCGTTATAAGATATAATACTAGGTTCGTCCTAGTAGATATCTTTAGGACTATTACTTACTACCTTTACCTTCTACTACTACTAATTGTAATCTATATAGACTTATATTCGCTATATAAGTACCTTATAAAGGTAGGGTTAATAGTAGAAAAGAGACTAATAATTAACCTCCTTCCCCTATAGTAGTTATATAAGTAATACGAGATTAAGGAGGTATAATAGATTAATAAGCGCGATAATTCTACAGATACCTTAATAAAGCCTATGCTTAACAATACTCTAATAAGACTAGTAAATAGTAAGGAGCTACGTATATGCGTTAAGGTATAGGTTAATTGTAGAAAGGGGAGCGAGTAGGTAAATAAGGGGGTAAGAAGCTAGGGTAAGTAGGAAAGAGTAATAATAGTAATAGTAATAAAACCTAAAGGGGAGTATCGCTAGGTAAGAGGTCTAGGCTAGAAAAAGAGTTAAGTGTTAGTATATATACTAGTACTAGCGTAGGTAAAGGGAGCTATTACGTAAGATAGCTCTAGAACTCTAGGGCTTCTCTAGGGCTTCTCTAGGGCTTCTCTAGGGCTTCTCTAGGGCTCCCCTAGAACTAGTCCCTAACTAGTCTAGGGCTATCCCTAGGTAGGTCTAGGCTATACGTACTCTTATATATAGCTATAGAGTTTTGTATTTCTATACTAATATAGGTATAAGCTAGGGGTTTTAAACCCCTACCCTTATATATATCCTTTCCTTCTCTCTTCCTTAAATATTATTAAATACATACATAGCTTTACTACTATCTTATAGGCCTAAGCTAGGCTTTATATAATGTCTTTTATAATTACTATTATTAGTTCTCTTTTTCTCTCTCTCTCTTACCTCTCTTAGTTTAATTTAGTTTATTATCCTATAAAATAGTTTTAAATCTTTTTTACTAACTTGTTCTTAAAAAATTAAAAAATTATATCTACCCTAATTAATATACTTGTTCTTAATACTCTATTTAGTTATCTCTAAATAAATAGTAACTACTTTATTAAATGTATATATAAAGCTATTATCCTATTAGACAACTAAGCTAATATAGCCTTTTTACTCTACTTTATTTACTATATTTATCTTCTAAGGGGTATTATTAACTAACCTTTCCCCCCTATAATCTAAACCTAGCGCTACTAAAGCTAAAGGTTAGCTAAGGTATTACTAGTAGTTAGATAAACTTAAATGTAAAAGTAAGTTAGCTGAATTTTAGTATAAGCTAGGCTAACTTATTTACTAGAATTAAGTAACTTTTTAACTAAAGAAGGGTAAAGTAACTATAGATATATACTTAACTAACCTTTCTAAATACTTTCCCTAATTTAATTTATATATAAGATACTATATACTTTATAAATATATTATTAATTAATTTAGAAAGAATTATTATTAGTAGACCTTTTATCTTCCCTCTTCCCTATAAAGAGTAAGGTATACTTTAAAAGCGTATCTAAAGGTATATTCTATAAATGTATTATTAATTAATTAAAAAAATACAATAAGTAGATCTTTTATCTTCTCTCTTCTCTATAAAGAGTAGGGCGTATACTAAAGACATATATAAATGTATACTATATAAATATATTATATATTAATTTAAAAAAACTATAAGAGGTAGACCTTTTATCTTCTCTCTTTCTTTCTAATTAAGAGTAAGCTATATTTTAAAAATATGTCTAAAGGTATACTCTATTAATGTATTATTAATAAATTTAGAACAAAATATAATAGGTAAACCTTTTATCTTCCCTCCTTACTATAAAGAGTAAAGTATACTCTAGAGACATATTTAAAGTTTATATAAATATTATAAATATTATCTTTTATATATATAATTAGTTACCCCTAGGTTACTATATAGCTACTAAGCTAAATAATATAAATAAAATGTTTCTATAGAGTAAGATGTTTTTTCTTCCTTATATATTATTATAACTAACTCCTAACAATTATAAAATTAAATTAATAACTTTTTACTATAACTTATAATACTAATACTATATGTAAGTATTATTTAAAAATAGCAATACTAACCTAATACCTTAAGCCTAACAATATATTAAAAAAGGGTTATATATAGTAATATATTAGAAATTAATTCTAAGCTAACTTAAAATAAAATAGCGCCCTTATTATAATTCTTAGAGGGGTTTTTTACTATTAATAAGTTACTAGAGTACTATGTATATATATATATTAAAACTAGACTAAGTTAGATTAGAATTATTTACTAAATATTTATAGAGTAATAAGTTTTTATTAGAGAGCGCCCTATAGCGCTATTATAAGTTAGCGTAAAAATAGTAAATAAGCTCAACTATACAAGTACTAACTTAGTTACTCCCTAGGGCTATTTAATATATAAGTTTTAAGATTTAGATAAGATAGAAATATAAACTTATTAGGAATTAATTTAGGATAATATACTAATATTATAGATAGTATATTATTATAGTAAATACCTAGAACACTATATATAGCTCCTACTACTACCTCTTAACTCCCTCCCTAATAGGCACTTATACTATTTTTATACTAGGTATTTAAGGTATAAATTAGAAACATAGAGGAGTATACTTAATATATAGTAAATAACGTAGCCTAGGATACCTATTTAAAAAGAATCCTATACTAAATGTTTTAAATATATTTTAAATTAATTCTAAAATATATATAGCTTTAAAAAGCTACCTATAATAATAGTAATAATAATGTTAACAATAACAATAGTAAAAATAATGTCAATAATAATAATAATAATAATAACGTTAACATTAGTAAAAATAATAACTTAATGGCTTTAGATAATAAAAATACTAGTATTGTTATTATATAAGACTATAAAAATAATATTTTATAGCTTAACTTCTAATACTAAGCCTTTTTAGAGTTTTAAACTTACTTACTATAGTATATATATATATATATATATATATATATATATTTAAAAGAATATATTATTAATATTAAAAGGAATGTATTATTACTTATAAAGAGTATATTATTACGATTAAAAAGAATATAATATTATCTTTAAAAAATAAATTATTACTATTAAAATCACACATATTTAATTAACCTTTATTAATTACTACTTACTATCTTTATAAGAGTAAGATTTTTCATGAAACTAATACTAAAAACTATACAAATAAATAAAACAATAAACTGCTATATGTACGAAGTAAGTAAGTATAAATTCCTAATAATCGCTATGAAAAGTATGGCCCTAAATTTCATTCGTACCGTGATCTTCAGTTTAACTCTACGAACACTCTTACACCCTCTATTGACAGCTTAGCTCGGCGCGTGAAGGTCCAGTGTCTCACGGAGTCACGAGGGACTATCACACGGCTGCTAAAATTCCTGCCTGCGCATCCCTTGTATCCGAGGCATCCATGCACCTATCGAACCGGGATGAAACATGACCCCCTGCACGTATAGATTGCCGCCAAGAGACCTGTCGTTTGGTCAGCAACTTGCATCATCGCGGTTCTTCTCGCATAAATCGCGTCATGCCTCCGCGAGCATTCATGGCCTTATCGACGATCGCCGTCGTGGCGTGGGCTCCTCTAGTCTGGGCATTTTCAAACTCGTCCACCAGCCAAGTCGACGCACTACAGACCCTTATATCCTCGATGGGTGACCGCCCCGGTCACTGTCCTCCCTGGTACGGATATGTCACCTTCTGAGGTGTTGGCGTTGCTTTTGACAAGATTTCGTCCTGACACCGGCGTCGCTTAGTTTCAATTGCCTTCTTCCAGCCCACACATGTTCTCAGTATGCCAGCTGCAACGAATATAATGGAAAATGCGAATGCCCTGCCGGGTTTGGAGGGGATGATTGTCTCGAACCTCGTACGTCCTCCATGTGAATGTGGCACTACGCCTTGCCGCATCAGATTCCGAGTGTGCAATGCGTTTGCTGATTAGCGCAAAGTGTGCGGCTCACTCGCCCGCGGTAAGGACAGGCCTATGCGATCGGGCGCGGCGTGCGACTGCGATCGTGGGTGGACTGGCATCAACTGCAACGTTTGTACGCAGAACCAAGCTTGTGGTGCCTTGATGCAGGCTGGCAGCGGCGGCGTTTGTTACCAAAACGGCGAGGTCGTATCCAAGAATCACCAGATGTGCAGTGTCACAAACAAGATGATAACGACTCTCCTGGGAAAGCAAGTTCCGGAGGTGACATTCAGTTGTCAAAAGAAGAAGGCAGAATGCGCTTTTCAATGTGGGTGTCTTCTACGTCAAAGCCACTGGAAGAAGTCTCCTTGATTAACGTTGGGAGTCCATCTAGTCTGGGTTGATGCCGTTGAGTCTTTTTACTGCCACCTTAGCGACTGCCAATCCAGCGCAGATTTTGACGAGTCCAAGAACACAACCTCTTATAAGTGCCAGCAAATTGAGTGCAGCTGCGTTCCGGGGCGCATGTTGTGCGGTAAAGGCGGCTCTATCGACCTCAGCGACTTTCTCAAGCAATCCATTAGGGGTCCTGGCAGCTTCGAATGTACACATGCAACGTCTGGTTCCCACGATTGTGCTTTCTCGGAACCTGAAATGGACAAACTCATCCACCAGCTAATCGGCGATTCCAGCATACTACTGGATTGCCGCGCAGGTGAATGCATGTATGAAACCGAGGTGCCGGGTTATCAGCGTCCGGTCAAGCAGATCAACACGCCACTCATCGCTAGTGTTATTGCGGCATGCGCTCTCTTCGTCGTCGCCCTCATCATACTGACCTGGTTCCTCTCGCGCCGCAAACTTGAATACGGGGCAATTCGCTTGGACGATTCCGACGACGAGGCAACCAAGCTGATGAACAACCACAAACCGGTGGCCTTATATTTCGAACAGGTTTCGTATTCTCTCAATCACGCCAATATACTCTCAGGGATTCAGGGCATTTGCCACCCAGGAGAGGTGACAGCCATCATGGGTGCGTCTGGTGCTGGTAAGACGACCTTTCTCGACATTCTGGCTCGAAAGAACAAACGGGGCCAAGTCTCCGGCGACTTCTTCGTCAACGGCGAAAGGGTTAGCGATTCGGAATTCAAAAATGTTGTCGGGTTTGTCGATCAAGAAGACACCATGCTTCCCACCCTCACCGTCCACGAGACGATCCTCAACAGCGCGCTGCTGCGGCTGCCTCGAGACATGAGCCGTGCCGTCAAAGAGCAGAGAGCGTTTGAGGTGGAGAAGGAGTTGGGGATTTACCACATCCGGGACTCACTCATCGGTTCCGAGGACGGCAATGGCCGCGGGATATCCGGCGGCGAGAAACGGCGTGTGGGAATTGCCTGCGAGCTCGTTACCAGCCCTTCAATTCTCTTTCTTGATGAGCCCACAAGCGGACTGGACTCGTTTAACGCCTACAACGTGGTTGAGTGCCTCGTCACCCTGGCCAAGAACTACAGAAGGACGGTTATCTTCACAATTCATCAACCCCGTTCCAACATTGTGGCGCTTTTCGACCGGCTCATACTCTTGGCTCAGGGTAAAACGGTCTATTCTGGTTCCTTTGCGCATTGCCAATCGTATTTCGACACGACTGGCTATGAGTGCCCGCCCGGTTTCAACATAGCCGACTATCTGGTCGATCTGACCATGCATGCTGGGACCACCATGCCCATGGATGACGGCACCGTCACAACCGATGTGGCGAGCGTTGGCCCCAGCAGCACGAAAGCGGTCAAATCTGTGACTAGCATGTCAGGGGCAAGCACAATAGACGACAGCAACCATGAGCGGCATCTCGGGCTGCCGAAAAGCCGGCTAGGTGACTCTATCCGGCTTCGTCAGGAACGAGAGCTGTACACACGAAGAAAACGAGTGGCCAATACCACGGCATCGTCGGACGCCGGCGGTGAGGAAACAGGTTCCTACCGCATGCGAACCAATACGGCTGCTTGTGTCAGCACTCCTCAGCCAGCAGAGGATACGCACGCTCTGCCCCTGTTTGTGGGTGGAGGATCCGACCTGGACCTGATGACCCAATCCTTTGCTCGGTCTGAGATCGCCGACGACATCCACGAGGAGATCAAGCAGGCTGTGCGAGAGGCCAATGAAGCTGGCTGGCAAGACGACGTTCACGGAGAAGGCCCCCGCGTGAATTTCAGCGCAAGCGCCGTTGGCAAGGGCTACGAGCGTGTGGGCTATGGCCGTCAGTTCATAATTCTGTCTCAAAGAACGTGGAGGAACTTGTATCGAAACCCAATGCTCATGCTCACACATTACGCAACGGCCATCATCCTCGCCGTCTTCTCAGGATACCTGTTCTACGGCCTAACGGATGACATACCTGGGTTCCAGAATCGCCTCGGTCTATTCTTCTTCCTCCTGGCGCTATTTGGTTTCAGCACCCTCACAAGCCTCCAGGTTTTCGCGTCGGAGCGCCATCTGTTTGTTCGTGAGCGAGCCAACGGCTACTACGCTCCCGCCACATACTTTGCGGCGAAAGTTCTCTTCGACATTGTCCCCCTCAGAATTGTACCGCCGATCTTGATGGGATCCATCATATACCCAATGACTGGACTGGTACCAGACGCCAGTCACTTCTTCAAGTTCATGCTCGTTCTTGTCCTGTTCAACTTGGCGGCAGCGGCAATCTGTCTTTTCATAGGCATCATCTGCAAAGACAGCGGCGTGGCGAACCTGATCGGAAGCCTTGTGATGTTGTTCAGCCTCCTTTTCGCCGGATTCCTCCTCAATCACGACGCCACGCCCTCGGGCGCATTATGGCTGCAGACGCTGTCTATCTTTCACTACGGCTTCGAATCGCTCATTGTCAACGAAGTCGTAGAGCTCACTCTCAGCGACAGGAGATACGGGCTGAACATCACCGTTCCGGGAGCCGCAATCCTCAGCTCTTTTGGGTTCGACAACAGCGCGCTGTGGGCCGACGTTCGGAACCTCGGCATCTTTGCCGCTTCGTTCATCGTCTTAGCTTACGCGGCCATGCACTTGCTCCTCGTGGAAAAGCGTTGAGTCAAGAGTCGAACCCAGGTCAGCATCAACCTGGAAGCGGCTCCATAGGGGTGCAGATAAGCCGGGCCAGCAGCGCACAGTGAGGCAAATTATGTTTCTCGATGTGGCGCCATTGATCCCTCTTGTCTATCTATAGGCTGAGCAACAGGTCTGAGCGACGTTGGGCATGGGTATCTGGCGTACTTTGGATCTCGACTCCTTGGAGTTTGAGTAAGGCTTTTCCATTCCCACAACGTTGCAACGTTGACTATGGCATCCTACCTCCCGTCAAGTCTTCTGTGATGCGTTTGTGTCGCTCCACAGAACGACCATATTCCACCGCATTATGGTCTTTCACATCGGATGAAAAGGCTCCAGTCTCGCTCAGCATGTCCGAAATCGAGGGCGGCTTGCCATGGACACCCCAGACATTTTCCTGCATACCGCGACGGTTGGCCTCTTTAATCATCATTTTGAAGTAATCGTCGCAGAATAGTCGTTCAATCTCCTCTTCCAATTCCCCCACATTGATGATGAAATCAGAAGCGCTGATGTAGAGTTCCGTGAGGGCTTGACGGCGAGCCTCGCGTTTGGCGCTCTCCCTGGCCAGGACCTTCTTTTGGCTGTTCGCAGCTCTAGTAAGGCGGTCCTCATCAGGATATGTTTTGGTATCCAGCAGCGCTTGAATGACGGTAGTCCTAGTGAATCGGTCGTCGTCTCGCTCCGGCGCAACTGCGGCGCGCTCATTTGCTTCCAATTTGCGTTTCACCTGCACATTACGCACTTTTTCACTCCTCGCACGCCGATCCCAGAGCGCCCCCAAGCTCTCTGTGAGGTTCTTCCTCCTGCTATTGGCTAGCTGTCTCTTCCATCGTTGAGACGCGCTGCGGGCCTCTCGAAGATTGGTGGCCTGGGGCGCGACGTTTTGTATGTACTGCGGCTTGATTTTTCGGTCGCGCTCCTCTCGAGGAAAAATGTCACGGGGGATGGGCAGGCGGCCCCGGACTCGCGGTGGCCTCGACTCGTCCACTTGAGGCGTGTTGGGGAGGCGGACGTAGAAGGGGGATTGGGGAGGGACGACGATGGTCCGAACACGGTGCGTCACTGGGAGGCCTTCAGACAAGCTGAGGAGTATCTTGATTGTAGGACGCGCCGCATAAGAGCTGATGGATGGTAGCCGCATCTTGAAAAGAAGAAGTAATGGGCGCGCGCAAGGAGCTTTCGGGCGATCACAGCAGTGGTTTGTTAAGGCTGCATGAAAACTTGCCTGGGGGCAAATGACTAATGAGTGACTAAGGGTCAATCATAGACGCACTACGAAGGTAGACCCGGAAAGTAATTGGACCTCACTAAGTGACAGGGGTGACCCTCTACTGTGAGGATGGAGACATGTAACCCTAACCCTACTACTAATCTTACCCTAACCCTAGTAACTACTACCTATCTCTACTTATAGTAAGAGCTTAAACTCCTACTATTATTTACTATTTATATCTAGTATTAGCTTCTATAAATACTATTCTACTATATTTTTACCTTTATACTACTTTTATATTGTTTCTTTTTCTATTATAAGTAAAAGATAAATATATAGTTATAATAACTTAGGGATATACTATAGAAAGAATCTATAGTATCTTAGAAGTATCTAATTACTTTCTAAGTTAACTTCTATATACTATTTAGTTAACCTTCTAACTATAGCTTTAAAAGTTATAACTAATATTTAAAAGTTAGTTACTATAATAACTTTAGGAATTTAAAGATAATAAAACTAAAGCTTTAGTTAGTTATAAGAGTCTATATAGTTAAAAAAAGTTATAGAACTTATTAGTAATTTTTTTCCTTATCTTCTCTTTATTTACTATTTAAAAACTTAGTTTAAAATAATAGACATAGAAAAATCTATAAAATTATAGAAGAATTAATATAAAAGATCTAGTAAGAAGTATACTATAAAATGTATAAATTAATGTTTTATAAGTATTACTTTAAGTAGTATATAGAAGTGTTATATATTATATATATAGCTTATTCTATTTACTTAAAATTTAATAATATTAAAACAAATAATAGAATTATAGTACTAGTAGTATAAGTAGTAAACTATATAGACACTTTATTACATATAGTTACTAGAAAAAATCTATTAAGAAAAAAATAATTAAATATTATATGTTATAAAAGTTAAAGTATATAACTTTTTATTAATTACTATATAGCTAAAACACTTAAAATTGTTAAAATATTTAACTTAAAAGTAATTTATAATAAAAACTAAGTTTATTTTAAAAATACTATTAAAAGAACCTAGTTTCCTAGCTTTTAGGGTAGAATAAAAACTAGCTAATAAATATAGAAGAAGTTATTATAGTTAGGTACTTCTCTTTTCTGTTTTCTCTTCTTCCTCTATATCCTTTAGTATTTTCTCTACTATTATAAGTTATTAGCTAATAATTCTAATAATATTAGATTTTTACTATACTAGTAAGTAATTAAGTTTTAGATATAATAATATTACTAGAAATAGAAAAAAAATACAATACTAGTAGAAATATTAGAAATAGGTAGAAACTTCCTTACTAGTACTAATAGTATAAGAAAGTACATAATATTTACTTTTAAAATCTAACAGATTTAATTAAGATAATAAATAGTAAGATAAAATTTATCCTAAAAAGAAAAAAATGTAATGAATGTATCTTTTTAAAGCTTAGTGTCCTAGCTAGACAAATAATATATTTCTTATCTTCTATTATAGTAGCTTAAAAAGTATTAAATATATCTAAATAAATATATAGTACTAAGCTAGAATCTCTATTTATAGACTTATTAAGCTACGTCTTAAAGTCTTAGTTTATAAGCTCTATAATTCCTAAAAAAGGTAAAATTAACTTGCTTATTAACTTTTACTTAAAAAGATTAAGTAAATTTTAATATCTAGAAAAAAAATAGCTTAAAAAGCTACTAGATTAAAAATTGTAAAACTTATACTAAAGTTTATAAGTTAAAAAGAAAACTTAAGAGAGAAGGTTTTACATTATTAAGATTAGCTTAACTTAGTCTTTAAAGGGAGTATTTTCTTATTTTCTATTTTTTATAAACAGTTTACTAGAACTTAATAGTAAGAGACTTAAGTAATATATTTTAGTAAAAGGTTAACTATATATAAGAGTATAATATACTTTCTTAAATAAATTCTAAGTATCCTTAACTTATAAAGTTACTAAAAAGCTAATAGATATAGATTGTTTCTTAAGAAGATATATTAAAAATTAGTCTTATAGAATAGTTTATTACTTTAAAAACTATTAATAATAGCTTTAAGGTCCTTTATAACTTTCTATTTTAAGGGATTTATAAAAGTCCTTTCTAGCTCTTTATATATAGACTTAATAGTTATAATCTCTAAGGCTAGTTTAAACTATATAACTTATTATATTATATAGAAAGTTAATTAAATAGTATTATTAAGTTTATTAAAAACAATATTAAAGCTATATTTATTACTCTAAAAATATACCTTAAACATTTCTTATTATTTTACTTTATGTAATTTACTATTTCTCTTTTATTATTTCTAGGTTTTTAAAAACCTTTTTTAGTTTTATATTATACTTTATAATAACAATATACTAGAAAAGTTAATTAATTGTAAATTAGATTAGTAAGGCTAAAAATAGTAAACAATAAAGGTAATTTATATAAAACATTTATCTTAAAGCTTTTATAAAAAAAATCTAAACTATCTCTTAGGTTAGAAATATAAATACTTAATTGTTTTATTATTATTAAAAGTAATACTTTAAGAATTTCTAAAGGTATTAAACTATTTATATATAATAAATACTATATTTCTCTTTTAATAGCTTATTAAAGTAGTTATAAAGGTCTTTAAAATAAGGCTTTAAAAAGACTATATAATTTATTTTATAATTTCTTATAAAGTTAAAAGAATTAAATTAGCTACTAACTAAAAAGAAAATTTCTTATCTAATAATACTTACTAGATTTTTTAAAAGATTAAGAGTAATAGTTACTAAATACTTATTATAGAAGTAGTAGCTAGTATAAAACTTAGTAAGCTAATAATATAATAACTAAAAACAATACTATACTATAGTACTAGTATATTTATTTAAATAAGCGTAAGCCTAATAGATAATAATAACTATAACTTCTTAGGTACTTTACTCCTTAAGCTATACTACTAAGCCTAGACTAGTATAGAGAGAGTAGCTATAGCTACTTATAACTATAGAGACTAAACTACCCTCCTAGAGACAATAAGATATCTATTAACTAATAATACTATAGTATAGGACCCTAGACCTTAGTCTATAATAATAGACTCCCTATAACAACTAGTAAGAACGCTACTATTACTAGTAGGAAAGGGGCGCCTATAAGAGTACTAACTAATAGAAGACTATAGAAACTTTATAATAATCTAGTAATTCTAGTCCCTCTATATACTATATAGCCTATTTAAGCTATAGTTATAAAGTACTTCTAGGAATCCTAGCCCTAAACTTACTATGCTAAGACTAGTTTAGGTAATATAACTATATAGGTAATCTAAACTACTATTAATAATACTATTTATACTAAACTCTACTTACTATAATACTATACTTAAGTATAGATAGCCTAATATAATACTACCCTACTAGCCTTATAAAAACGAATCCCTTTCTATTATAAGAAAGAGGCTATTATTTATCTTAACGCTAATACTATCCTACTAGCTATTATTTAACAATTCCCTTAAAATACTAATAGAGCTATTAATGCTACTATTAGGAACAACGCCTATGTTATAGCTTACTAGCTCTTAAATAGCGACTATATAGTAACTTTTAAAGGCTTAAACTAAAACTCTCTATACTAACCTACTTAAATCTAGGACGCCTTTAGGGCTATAGCCTCCCTTACTTACTATCTTTACTCTATTATAGCTAAATATATCCCTATTAGTATTACTATTATAGAGTAAAAGGAGCTACTCTATAACTTCTAAACTATTAACTAAGTTAAAGTTATTAAACTCTAGGCTATTAAACCTAGGGAGGTATTTAAGGTTAACTACCTTAGTTATTAGCTTACTAACTCTTACTAACGTAAACTAGTTCTATAACCCTAGAATTAATATTGCTATCTAAATCTTTACTTATAAACTACTTAATAACTCTATCTACCTTTAATAATACTATAACTACTACTAGTTTAGCTACCTCTTTACTAACTATTATAATATTAAAGTATATAGCCTCTATATTATAGCTCTATATAAGGGAGGTAAAGCCTAATACCCTATAAAAACGAAAGGCCTTAAACCTTAATATGTTTCTTATATTAGTAACTACTTAGCTTAGTCCTTAGCTTACTTAACTACTATTAAGGGGTAAGATAGGGTAAAAACTAACTTTACTTACTAACTAGTACGATTTACTAAACTCTAATAGGAGATAGTAGTACCTAGGGTAATATTAGACCCTAGACCTAAGTTAAGAAGTAGCTTATATCTTTATAAGCCCCTCTAGCTTCTCTTACCTTAAAAGTTACCTAACGTTATACTTCTAGCTACTTTTAAATTAACTAAGCTTACTATACCCCTTACTAGAGTCCTTTAATATACTCCTAATCTATCTAACTCCTTCTTAACTCTAATTCTATTATAAGTAGATAATACTATTAATATAGTATTATACTATAGTAAATACTATCCTTAGAACTCTATAAAGCTATACATTGAATGCTTACTTAAGAAACTTATTATAGGAGATATCCCTAAAGGTATTAAAATACGCTACTTCCTTAATACTAGAAAATAAGCTATAGAGGAAGCTATATAAGTAGTATTCTCTTACTAGGCTAACTCTAACTAATATATACTTATATAGCTTATAAGGAATTTAGTTAGACTAGCTACTATTTGTAATATTAGCTAGCTATAGTATTAATATAAGTATAGTAATTAAGCTTTTAGAAAGATAAAGTACTATTCTGAATTAAGCTATCTTTTTATTTTTTAAGGCTTTTTCTTATTTTTATCCCTTCCTTCCTTTCTATTTGTTCTATAGAATGTTTCTTCTTATATTTTATAATACTTTTATTATTCCCTTAGCCCTTTTAGATAATTATTCCTACTATATTTAGTTTTCCTAAGAATTCCCTTTTCTGTCCTAGGAAATTCTAGGAAATCTTTTCCCTAGAATTCCTATATTAGTAACTAAAAATCCTAAGAAATCCTAGGAAATCCTTCCTCTAGAATTCCTACGTAACTAGAAATCCTAGGAAGTCCTTCTCTATTTTTAAGTAAGATCTTATAAGTTCTATCCTATAACATCTACTTAGAAAGAAGAGTAATAATATACTAATTATCTTAAATACTTCTTATTACTTTATATAGGAATTAAATAGTTAGGGGGAGTCTTCTTAGACTTTTAGTATAATATTATAGTATTTAGAATATATTTCTATTAATAACATTTTTATAGTTTATATTATACTCTATTACTTTAACTATAATAAAAGTATCTATTAGTCTAAAAATACTAAATCTTTAGAGATAATATTACTATAAAACTTTTAGTTATTATATTACTATACTAATCGCTAGAAGGGTTCTTACTAGCTAGAGGTATAGTATACTAATTATTTATACTATTATAATAATTACTAAAAGAGTTCATACTAGCTAGAAGTATAGTATACTAACTATCGATTCTATTATAGTTATTACTAGAAGAGTTCCTACTAGCGTAAAGCTTAGTATACTAACTTATAAGAATCTAATAAAATTACTACAAGTATAAGTAGAGATATTTACTAGTAATAGTATTTTAAATATATAATAGTAGTATATTATTATTATTAATAGTAGGGAGAAGCTTAACTAATAAGTACTTCCCTACTATAACTTATAGAGTAGTAGATACCCTAAGAATAAGGAATAGCTATAACTTATCTTAGAAGTAAGAATTACTTAAGTATTAGTCTAACTTAAGTCTTTCTAAATAGTAGAATCTAGTAGTTTTATCCTAGATTTAATAGTAAATATACTATATTTACTAACTTTCTAGTATATAGAGGGCTTCCTATTCTACTAATAAGTACTATTTAGCGCTTAAATAGCGTTATTACTACCTTCTTCTTTTAAGCCCTCTATAGTGTCTTTTATGTCTTATAACTCCTATAAAGAAATAGCTAACTATACTTATCTAGTAATGTTGTTCTCTTTATTAACCCTAAGTATTTCTAAATAGAGGCTAAAGTCTTTTATTTCCTTTATTCTCTTAATGTCTTAAATAGTAATACTATAAGGATTACTATTACTAATTCTAAGACTTAAGCTTATAGTATTCTTACTAAAGACGTAATTAACTAGGACTATAGGGAGTAAATTATCGCTTATATATACTTATAGAAACTTTTTAGAAGCTACTAACATAGGCTAGCCTAACTCTTTTAAACGTTCCTATATTAAAGTAATAGCCTTAATTATCTTATCTAAATCTATAAAGGCTAGAATAGCCTATATAATATATAAGCTATTATTAAGGTTATTAATAGGCTAATAACTAATTACTTATATTATAGGATAAGTTTTAATAATCTAAGAGTTAGGGATACTTACTAAAGCTTTATATTCTTTTAGGGATAACTTACTCCTAGTCCTCTTATAGACTTTAAAGAACATAGTAGCCTAGGTCTATATTATAGCTACGCTACTATATAATATAAACTAGTGTCTAGCTACTACTACTTTAAATTCTATTCTAGCTTTTTATATATATAGAATCTAATTTACTAGAAGCTAAATATATCCCTTATTAAGGATCGTACTAAGACAGTGTTTTAGTTAAATAGATAATCGATAAATGTCTATTTAGAACTAGAAAGGTATCTTTTAGCTAGATCTCTAAGCGACTTATATACCTATAGAATTGTCTCTATCTTAGCGCTTTTAATAGTAGGTATACTATCTTATATATAGCGTTCCTAGCGCCTAGCTAGTAGCTATATAGTCTACTATATTTTAATATACATTTACTAATCTCTATTAATGCTAATCTATAGTTAGATAATTCTAGTATAAAGTTAGTACTACTTCTAGGATATAGCTAGGTAATCCTAGCGTTGTTCCTAGGGTCTTTAGGGGTATTTCTAGAGTACATAAGATATTACGTACTCGTAAGTACCTAGGCATCGCTTAAGTAACTAGACTAGCTTAGCCTATAACATTACCCCCCTTACTTCTTCTATTATTAGGATAGTATAAGTATTACCCTAGTAGGGGCCCTACCTATTAAATTAGTAAGTAGCGGATTAGGCTAATAGTCCTACTTTTTACGTTTATAACAACAATAATAAAAACAACGTTAGTAGTAGTAGTAGTAGTAGTAACAAAATAAGAATAATAGTAATAGTATTAGTAATAGTAGTAGTAATAAGAATAACAATAATAACAAAAACGATAATAAGGTAAGACTATAGCCTAACGTAATAGCTTAAGTGAGGCCTAATCGTTAAATGAATCTAGAATAAGTAACGTAGTAGATTTAGAGCTATTACCTATATAGGACACTATTACGCTATTTAAGAGGAGGGACCCTTAGCTACCCCTAGCCGCGCTAGCTAAACTAGCCCCTAAGATAGGTACGTAGCGTCGTTAGCTACCTTATACAGTGTACGTAGGTTAGATAGCCTAGGGTAAGGTAAAGGCCTACTAGGAGTAGGCCTCTGTCCGCGCCTAGGCCTACTTTAACTACGCCTACCTAGGCTTACAGTACTAGCCTATAAGTTTAACCCTTATCTATCGATCTCTACTAGAGAATAGACTACTAATAAGTTATAGACAGTATAGGTAAAGCTAGAGGGGGTAGCGGCGGCTTATACGCTAGCTGATTTTCTAGAGACCTATTATTAAGGGTTAGACGAGGTACTAGGGGAGAATAACGTCTAGTTCTAGCGTATTACCTAAGAGGCAATATAGCTCTAGGGCTATTAAATAATCGAATATCTACTTAGTCGCTATCCTATCTTTCCTAGTTATATAATTATCGTAAACGTTAAGCGTACTATAGATTACTATTATACTAGTTAACTAGTCCCTACTAATGTTTATACTCTTCTAATACTTATATATCCTTTAAGTATTCTAATAGTTCCTAGGTTAACTTAGTATACCTATCCTAGCGGACTAATACCTTACGTTAATATCTACGTCTAACCTTCTTTTAATAGGTAGCTACTACTTTAGCGATTTTCTATTTAGCCTTACTATTTTTATTTATAATTAGTAGTAGTTATAGGTTATTTACCCTTTATCCTAGAAGTAAATTATTAGCTACTAGATAGAGGAGATTAATATAAAACATAGGATAGATGTTTCCTAGATATTAAGTTTAATATTATATAGGCTAATAACGTAAGTAATAGTATACTTATAATAGAGCTAATTGAGCTTCTAATTTAGTCTTAGTAAATAGTAGTTTCTTATATATAGCTAGACCTTATTACTAACCTTAAATTAATTAATAGGGCGTTAATATCGATTTACTATTTCTTCTATTCGCACTTATATAGTAGTAGCTTTAGCGTAGATAATATCTATCGTATTCTTAAGTTAATCTACGAAGAGTTTTACTTTCTATACCTTGATAGAAATACGTTCTCCTTTTTTCTCGTAGAGTTTAATTAGGTTTATGTAGTAACTATATTCTATAAAGAAGGGGCTAATACTAGTAATAGAGGATATCTAATTATTAAGTATAAGTTATATAGTAAGTAAGAGGTGCCTTAATTATCTTAAGTAAAGTAGGTATAGGCTTAGAGATATTACTATATCTCCTAGTTAGCTCGTTCTATTACCCTATTTATCTCTAGATAATAGCTAATGCTTAGCTATTACTTTATTCTAATTAATTAATAAAGCTTATACTAGAAGTTGCCTATCTAGTTTAACCCTTAGTTAGAGATAATTAATATTAATATACTATAAAAACGAAAGTATATAGTTAGGAATCGTTATATATAAGTAATAGCGTCTATTATTATTATAGCTTCTAGGGTTAAGGCCTTCGTTATATAGTTTATAATTACTTAGAGGAACTTATATTAATTACCTTTTATTAGTAGGAGTAAGGTAATAAAATCTATAGATAGATAGGTATAGGTTAGTCTAGTACTAGGAGAGGTTATAAGAGAGTCCTCCTTACCTTACGCTAGATATAGCCCTAACTATATAGTCTATAGTTATATACAAAACGCTAGATCGCTTACGTAATTCCTAGCTAGAAGAATTATCGTAATATAAAATATTATAGGTACTATTCTTACCTAGGTATCTAACGATTAGAGACTTATATACTTACTAAATTAGCTATATTCGTAAGGTATCTAGCTAATTACCTCCCTCTATTATTAATATAGGTTTCCCTAGGACTTAAAGGTAATCTCTAAAAAGAAACTACCTAGCTCTATTAACTATATATTCTAATAGTTATATCTTTAAAACGTTTAGTAGAAGTTTATAATCTCTACTTTATACTACTCTAAGGACGAGTTAGTACTTAGTATTAATTATTAATATTTCTTCCTAAAGTCGTTATAACTCCTTATTAAGCTAAATTAGGTAGCCTTCTCCTAGGATACAAATAGTTATTACCTAACCTACTAGGTTAAGTCTAAGGTTAACTTAGGCCTTTTTTAGGGTAACTTCTAGGTTATCCTAGGTATATTCCTAGGCTACTCTAGGGTACTCCTAGATATATTCTAGGGTAATTAACTAGATAATATATCCTTATTCTCTTTTATTATTAATTCCTACTAGTGTATCTTATTCCTACCTTAAAAGTACGTCTAGGACTACCGCGTGTTTTCCTAGTTAGTACTTAAGAGAGTAATTATATCCTACTAGGTTAGTTACCTAGTAACTCTACTATTCGTTTAGCTATTTATACTATATAAAGTATTAAAGGTTATTATAGTCTATTTATATTCTAAAGGGTAGCCTATTCTATAGCTCTAGCCGCTAGAAGTCTAAGTAGCGGATAATTATAAGTATCTCCTTATTATAAATAGAATAATTATACTCTACTAGTAATAACCTTTTAGAAAAGAAGCTAATCGTATATTTATACCCTTTAGCGTTAAGTTAGGTAAGGATACCCCCTATAGTAAACCTAGAATAGTTAGTTTCTAGGATAGACTATCGTTCTAGATCCTAGGCTACTAAAATTAGGGCTTAATAGAACGCTTCCTTAAGTTAATAAAAGGCTATATCTTACTCCTTTCCCTAGACAAATAGCGTGTTCTTCTTTATTAGGGAGTTAAGGGGTTATATTAATCTTAAGTAAAAATCTAGTAATAGTTTACGAATCCTAAAAGGCTTTTAACTCCTTTAACTATATAAGGTACTTCCTACTCCCTAATTACTCGAAGTTTTTCTAGGTTATAATAGAGCCCTTATTTAGCCTTAATAATATATCCTAGATACTTTACTTCCTAGATATAGAAGGTATATTTCTTTAGGTCTAGATATAATCTAGCTTTAGCTAGTTATACTAAGACTAGCCTTACCTTCTCTATATATTTAGCCTAGGATCTTAATATATAAATTAATACGTTATTAAGATAGATAGTTATAAAGTCGTCTAGAAACTCTTAAAGAGTTATATTTATATATTATTAAAACGTTACTAGTAACCCTACAAACCTAAATAGATAGACTAGCTATTTAAAGAGGCTAAAGCGTGTTTAAAAAGCTATCTTATACTTATATCTAGCTACTATATAGATTTTATAAAACGTAGAAATAATATCTAACTTCGTAAACTACTTAGCCTATTAAAGCGCCTAAAGCGTTTCTCTAATAAGTAGTAGACTATACTTATTCTTCTTTATAATTATATTTAAAGCTTAATAGTTATAGTAGAACTAGAGTTAGCTATTAGCTTTTCTAACGAATAGGATAAGGGCTACTATAGAGAAGCTACTAGCTTAGATTATCCCTTAATTAAGGAGTTTACGTAAGACCTTTTATTAGATAAGGAGTTCCTCTTATAATATATCGTAGAGTAGCCCCTAGGAAGGTTACGTTTTAATAGGTTATATAGATTAGTTAAAGGGTAGGAGTTCTATAGATTTTTCTAGTATAAAAGGTCTAGGAATTTCTCTAATATCTCCTTTAGGATATAGTTAGCTAGGTTTACTAGTTCCTTCTTTTATAAGGCTTTTTAATATTCTATAAAGTACCTTATAGCCTTATATATTAATTTCTTGTTAATATTCCGCTCTAAAGACTAACCTAGAGACTAATTAAGCTTAGAGGATTTATTAGATCTATATAGAATCTCCTATTAGGAAGAGAGAGACTTTAATCTTCCTAGTACTATACTAAATTAATTTCTTAGTAGCGAAGTAAGTAACCTTATTCTTAACTATCTAAGGTCTTCCTAGATATAGAGGTTATCTAAGGTTTTTAATTATATTAGTAAATACCTATTCTATCTATCTATTAATATCTATTTAGAACGTTATAATCGTATATAAAAAGATAGGTAGAACGTTTATTAAAAAGGGTGATAGAGGTCTCTTTTTCTTATTAATATATAGTAGCTTTAACTTCCTTATAGTATATAGGTTAATTATAGTGTAGTAGTTATATCCGCTATCTAAGAGGGCTAGTGTTTCTTTAGTTCCTATATTAATAGTTAAGGATATAGGTAATAAGGTATATAGGTAATTATTATGTAAGTTTACTTTTTCTAACTTAATTATTAATTACCTCTTCTAATTATATTTCTTTTTTATTAGGTCTATTAATCTACTAGTACCTTTCTATCTATAGCGGTGGTACGTTATAGATAATAACTACTAGTTCCTAACTCTATTAATACTAGACATCTATGTATCGCCCTCTATGTCTTATCTAAATCCTTAGTTCCTCGTAGCTAGGTTTAGTCCCCCTATTACTAGCTATAGGTTATAGAGGCGCTTAACCCTAGTAGCGATCTTAGCTACCTTAATATAATACTTTACGAAGTTATTAGAGGGTAGATCCGTAGCTACTAAGGCGTTCCTAATTCTATTATTTAGGGTACTATCTAAGAATAGGATCTTTATAGAGGCTACTTATATACTACTATTAGCTTCTACTAATTTCTATTTAAAATAGGGAAGGTAACTAGTAAAAGGCTTTCTTTCTCCTTATTTTATTAAATAGAGGGTAGTAGCTATATAGAATTATAAGTTAACGTCTAAATAGATCGAATCGATATAGCTTATAAATTTTTCTAGATTATAGTTAACGTTACTTTTATTTTAAAAATATATCGAGACTATCTATTATAGCCTAGAGTCTAAGTAAGAGTAGATATAGTAAAATATCTCTTAGTTTATATCGAAGAAGTCTACGTTAATAAATATTTTCTCCTTAAGTAAGTATACCTAAAAAGGGTAGTAACGTCTTTATCTATTAAACTTATCTAGCCTTAGTAGTAGCTTCTAGTACGTAGAGGGTTTAGCCTTTATATTATTTAATCTAGGTAGAGTTAGCTATATTATAGGCGGTCTCTAGTTAAGTCGCTCGTTTAATGTTATTTTTAGCTCCTCTATTATACTACTTATTATTTAGTTTAGTTATTATTTTTAATCTACTTATTCCTTAGTTACCTATCGCTTAAGGGTTTAGTAAAGGAAGGAGTCTATATTAGCTAAAGGGTCTAGAGTCCTAGTATTAGGATAGAGGTCTATTATTTTATTATTCATTAGGGTATTTATAGTAAGAGAAGTTATCTTAAGGTATAGAAGAAGTATAAGGTTTAAGAAGGAGTTCTAAATATATTAAGGATTATACTAAGATAGTATTTTAGTTAAATAGATAATTAATAAATATCTATTTAGAACTAGAGAGGTATCTTTTAGCTAGATCTCTAGGTAACTTATATACCTATAGAATCGTCTTTATCTTAGCGCTTTTAATAGTAGGTATACTATCTTATATATAGTATTCCTAGCGCTTAGCTAGCTATATAGTCTAATATATTTTAATACGTATTTACTAATCTCTATTAATACTAATCTATAGTTAGATAATTCTAGGGTAAAGTTAGCGCTACTCCTAGGATATAGCTAAGCGATCCTAGCGTTGTTCCTAGGGTCTTTAGGGGTGTTTCTAGGGTACGTAAGATGTTACGTACTTATAAGTACCTAGGTATTACTTAGGTAACTAGACTAGCTTAGCCTATAATATCCCTAAACTTATTAAGGATGTTAATTACTTAAGAAGTAGCCTTTCTAGCTAGAAAATTACTATAATCTACCCTATTCTCTACTCTCTTTAGTAGTCTAGTAAGTATAACATATAGGTCTAGAATTAATTTATATATAAGGCCTATAGTGTTTTACCTCTTATAGCTAGATCTAAACTTTATAACTCTATTAGACGCTAGCTAGGCCTTCTTTTTATAGTACTCTTTAAATCTTAAAGGAACTTAGTAAAAACATCGTAATAGAGTATATAAGCTATAATCTTTTGTACTTCTAAGTAATCTAGGGTACTTAAAAGTATAGTTAGTACTATAATAGCCTTTAATACATTTACTATTATTTTAAGTAAAGTAGTATAACTATAGTAGTTAGCCCTAACTTTACTTACTATAGAAACTACGTTCCCTTTTATATCTTTTAGGCTCTCTAGCTAGTTTCCTATTTTAGGCACCCTACCCTTCTTACTATATATGTTTAGTATAATACAACCTTTAGGGATCTCTAATAAAGGTATCTAATAAGCTATCTACCTAATTCTCCTTATTACTAGTTATAGAGTCTCTAGTTCTACTACATTTAAGTTAGGCTAGTTCTAATTAATCTAATACTAATATACTAGATTTTCTATAATAACCTTAAGCTTAGTCTTCCTAAAGCTTAGGTTTAAGCCCTTATCTTCTATCTATAATTTCTAGCTAATATAGTTAGCTACGTATATTATCTTCTACTAATTAAATTACTTAGTAAGTAATTTTAATATTACTCTAAAAGTTTTTACTTTTATATAACTATATAAGGTAGTAAATGTCTTTATAAATAAGGCTTAGTAGATTCTTAACTAAGTAATTATATATAGTAGTTATAAAGAATACGTCTTAGCCTTAGTATTAATTAGTAGCTAGTAGGAATATTTAAAACGTATTTACTACTTTCTTAGGTAGTATAGCTAACCTACATTCCTAGTTTTACTCTCCTTTCTTAGTCTTAAATGTCTATTAAACCTCTTCCTTTATAATTAATACTAATATAAATACTAGTAATAAATTTACTAATAGAAGACTTATTTTAGATAAATGTTTATAGTATAAAAGAATATATAAGGAGTTTAGTTATAGAAAGAGGGGAGAACTACTTATTACTCGCTATTGTTATTAACTAATAGCGTGCTATTACTAGGTAACTCCCTTTTCCCCTAGTTCTAGGTTTTAAAATCCTTTTATAACTTTCTTCCTATTTCTTCTCGTCTAATATATACGCTACTCTAATCTTTCTCTCTCTTTATTATAGGCTTCTATAAGTTCTAGATCTACAATATCTTCCTTAAGTACCTACTAGTTATAGTTATTACCCTAGCCTTTCTAGACTATAAGATATTCTAGGCGAGCGTTTTTCCTATTCTTTCTATATTAAAGCTACTAGTCTAAGACTTAGTCTACTTCCTAGTAGTTTATTTCTTATACTAGCCCTAGTTTCTCTTTAGGGGACTTCCCTACTTAGAGCTATACTATAAGTATTATAGAATATATATTTATAGAGTCTTCTATATCTAGCTAGTAGGCTCTATACTTAACTCATTTTAGTATCTAGAAGGGTTATATTTACTACTTCTTTAGCTTTATAACTCTTATATTAGCTACTTTATATCCCTTCCCTAGCTATAGCTATATCTAGTCGCTAGGGCGGAATTTAACCTTCTAGTACTTCCTATTATATTTTTCCTTTATAGTAGCTTAGGTATAAGCTATTTTAATACTAGCTTAGTCCCTTAGGAATTCCTAGGATTTCCTAGTTATCCCTTCTTTTAGAAATCTTAAGCTATTATTTATTTAATACCTAGTTAGTAGCTTATTTAGGGAAGTCTAGATTACTTTAGAAAAGGAGTTATTTATTAAGAATTATAGCGCTAGGAGTATATTAATCTAACATTTATATAGGAAGTCTATCATAAAGAATCTTAGTATAAGTTCTATATTTTAGTTATATCTTTCTTATAGTCTATCTATTTAGGAGCAATAAGTAGTAAATATTAATAATTTTAATCTAAAGGCTATTTATAATTCCTTTTAAAGTCTAGATATAAATTTTAAGTTATAATTACAGGAAATACACTTTAGAATTCCCTAGTTATAATATATAAGCTTGTAAAATAATTACTAAGCCTATTCTTCTATACTAAAGGTATCGTTTCCTAGAATTAGAATATATATCTTTAAGAACTTATTTATTATAGTTAGTAGGGAGTTAAAGAAGCTCCCTTTTAGCTATAATAAAGTAATTTTCTAATAATATATTTAGTAAACTAGTAATAAAGTCTATAGTAATAGTATAAAATAGTATATCTAGAGTCTAAATAAGTATTAGTTCCTTAGAGGGCTACTATTATTTTATTTAATTCCTTTATTATGTCTTATAATTCTCTATAAACTAATTTACCTTCTTTTCAATCCTAAAATTATATAACTTATAAATAGGTCTTACTATAGCCTCTTTCTCTTTAGATAAAAGTTATACTAATATTTCTCTTAGATAACTTCTATTATATACTCTTTTAAGATATATTATTATCGCTACCTATTAACTTCCTTAATATAAAGTAGTCTATATAATTATATAAATACTAAACTTAGTTAGTAGTTATTATCTCTAAGCTACTTAAGAATAGCGCTCTATATTAAGTTAGTTTAGTACCTATCCTTAATTCTCTATACTAGCTCTAGTAATATATACTTATATAGCTTATAAAGAACAATATTTAAACTAGCTACTAATTATAATACTAGCTAGCTATAGCATTAATATAAGTATAGTAATTAAGCTTTTAGAAAGATAAAGTAGTATTCTAGATTAAGCTATCTTCCTATTTCCTAGGGCTTCTCCTTCTGTTATTTCTTTCCTTCCCTTTTACTTATTCTATAGAATGTTTTTCCTTATATCTTATAATACCCTTATTACTCCCTTTACTCTTCTAGATACTTATTCTTACTATGCCTAGATTTCCTAGAAATTCCCTTCCCTATCTTAGGAAGTCCTAGGAAATCCTAGGAAATTCTAGTAAATCCTTTCTCTAGAATTCCTATATAACTAGAAATCCTAGGAAGTCCTCCTCTACGTCTAAATAGGACCTTACCTATTTCGTCCTATAATATTTACCTAGAAAGAAGCTTAATAACGTCCTATTTATCTTTAGTACTTTTAATACTTTATAGAAGGCTTCACTAACTAGCGGAAGTATTCTTAGACATTAATTATATTACTATAGTTTATAGAATACATTTCTAATAATAGCTTTTCTTAGTTTACTCTATACTTTAATACTCTAATTATAAGGAAATATCTACTAGTCTAAGAAAGTGTTTAAATCCCTAGAGGGGATATTACTTTAAAACCTTTAAGTTATTATACTACTATTCTAGTTATTACTAAAAGAGTTCCTATTAGCTATAAGCTTAGCGTACTAACTATCGATAAATTAATAATATTACTACTAGCTAAGACAGAGCTAGTTACTAGTAATAGCGTTTAAACGTAGGAAGGTAGCGCGTTGTTATCGATAATAGTAGGGAGAAACTTAACCTATAGGTACTTCCCTACTATAACCTATAGAGTAGTAGATGCCCTAAGAAGTAGAATAGCTATAACTTACCTTAGAAAAAAGAGTTACCTAGGTATTAGTCCAATCTAAGTCGTCTTAATTAGTAGAGCCTAGTAGTTTTATCTTAGGCTTAATAGTAAGTATAATATATTTACTAACCTTCTATAAGTAGAGGGCTTTACTCTCTATATATAAGTGCCTTTTGCTATTTAAATAGCTTTATTACTATTGTCCCCTTCTAATTCCTTTATAAGATCGTCCCTATTCTATAGTTCCTATAAAGGGATAACTAACTATACCCTTCTAGTAATATTATTTTCTTTATTAATACTAAGCATTTTAAGCTAATAGTTAAAGTCCTTTATCTCTTTTATATACTTAATATCCTAAATAGTAATCCCTTAAGGATTACTATTACTAGTTCTAAGTATTAAGCTTATTATATCTTTACTAAACATATAATTAACTAGTACTATAGGTAGTAAATTATATCTTATATAAGCTTATAGGAACTACTTAAGTACTACTAATATAGGCTACACTTAATCTTCTAGCTATATTTAAGCTATAGTTACTACCTTTATAGCTTTGTCTAGGTTTATAAAGGTAAGGATACTTCTTATTATTTTTAGGCTATTATTAAGATCCTTAGCTAGCTAGTAACTAATAACCTATACTATTAAGTATGTTTTAATAATCTATAAGTTAGGAATTCCTACTAGTACTATATAGCTCTCTAGGAATAACTTATTACTAGATTACTTATAGACTTTAAAAGTTATAGTAGCTTAGGTCTAAGCTACTACTATACTTCTATAAAGTATAAATTAGTACCCTACTACTATAACTCTAAACTTAGTACTAGCTTCCTTATAAGTATAGTTTCTAATATATTAGAAACTAAATTTATCTTAGAACTAGTAAGGAAGGTTAATCGTCTTAGTAGCTACCTTTCTAGCTAGAAATCTACTAAAGGCTACTCTATTATTACTTATAGACTCCTTTAGTAGTCTAGTTAGAGTAATAAATAAGTCTAGAACTACCCTATAAGTTAGATCTACTATAGTATGTCGCTTATAACTTAATTTAAACTTAGTTACTTTTTTAGATTTAGGCTAAGCCTCCTTCTTTATAACGCTCTCTACTTTTTAGTAGTCTAAGGTTCTTAGTAAAATCTTTAGAGCTATAACCCCCTTTAGGGCCTTAGTTATTATTTCTAATAAGGCTATATAACTATAGTAGTTAGCCCCTATTTTCCCTATTACTAGAATAAGGTTTCCCTCTATATCTTTTAAGCTTTCTAGCTAGTAGCTTATATTAAGTCTAGCCCCTTTCTTATTCTACGTAGTAGGTATAATGCATTCCTATAGGATATTAGAGAGTAGTATCTAATAGGCTAGCTACTTAACTCTTCTTCTTACTAGCTAGGGCGTCTCTAGTTCTACTATATATAAGGTAAGCTAGTCCTACGTAGGATTAAGCTAATATTAGTATACTAGTTACTCTATAACTACCTTAAGCTTAGTCTTACTAAAGCTTAGATCTAAACCCTTATCTTCTATCTATAATTTCTAACTAATTTATTTAGCTACGTAGACTACCTTCTACTAATTAAATCGCTTAGTAAGAGATTTCGACATAGCTTAGAAGGTTTCTTTACTCCTATATAACTATATAAAGTAGTAGAACTCTTTATAAGTAAGGCTTAGTAGGTACTTAACTAAGTAATTATATATAGTAGTTCTAAAGAAGGTATCTTAACTCTAGTAGCGATTAGTAGGTAGTAGAACTATAGGAAACGCATACGCAAGTCGTTTAGGTAATATAACTTACCTATCTATTTTTAAGTCCTCCCTTATTACCCTACTACTCTTCCTAAGTTTTCTACTACTAGGCTACTAAAGTAGTAATGCTTAGGATAGTAGTATAAGCTATTCTAACTGATTTCTTTTACTAGATAAGAAGGTAAAGAGGAATTATACTATAATAGGGGATAAGTAGTTAGTTATATGTTATTATTATTAACTAATAGCGCGCCGTTACTAGGTAACTCTCCTTTTCCCTAGTTCTAAATTTTAGAAATCTTCTATAACCTTCCTCCTACTTTATCTAGTCTAGTAAACGTATTATACTAGCTTCTCCCTCTCTTTATTATAGGCTTCTATAAGTTCTAGAGTAGTAATGTCTTCCTTTAGTACCTACTAGTTATAGTTATTACTATAACCTTTCTAGGCTATAAGATATTCTAAGTAAGCGTCCTTCTTATTTCTTCTACTACGTAGTTATTAGTCTAGGATCTAGTTTACTTCCTAGTAGTCTATCTCTAATACTAGACCTAGTCTCTCCTTAGAAAGCTTTCCTACTTAGAGCTATACTATAGATACTATAAGATAGATAATTATAGAGTCTTTTATATCTAGTTAGTAAGCTCTATACTAAACTCGTTCTAGTATCTAAAAGGGTCCTATCTACTACTCTTTTAGCTTTATAACTCTTTTATTAGCTACCTTATATCCCTTCCCTAGCTATAGCTATACCTAGTCGCTAGGGTAGAATTCAACCTTCTAGTACTTCTTATTATATCTCTTCTTTATAGCTACTTAAGCGTAGGCTATTATAATACTAGCTTTATCTCTTAGGAATTCCTAGGATTTCCTAGTTATTCCTTCTCCTAGAAATCTTAAGCTATGATTTATTCGATACCTAGTTAATAGCTTACTTAGGGAAGTCTAAATTACTCTAGAAAAAGAGTTATTTTTAGAGAATTAAAGTACTAGAAGGGTATTAATTTAACGTTTACTTAAAAAGTCTACTATAAAGAATCTTAAAGTAATTTCTATAGCCTAATTATATCTTTCTAATAGTCTATCTATTTAGGGATAGTAGGTAGTTAATATTAATAATTTCGATCTAAAGACTAACTATAATTTCTTCTAGAATCTAAATATAAACTTTAAATTATAATCTAATATAATCTGTTTTAGAATTCTTTAGTTACAACGTATATGTTTATAGAATAGTTACTAAGCCTACTCTTCTATAGTAAAGGTATTATTTCCTAGAATTAGGATATATATCTTTAAGAACTTATCTATTACTATTAATAGGGAGTTAAAGAAGCTTCCTTCTAGTTATAACTAGGGTAAGTTTTCTAACGATATATTTAGTAAACCTATAGTAAAGTCTATAGCGATTATATAGAATAGTATATTTAGAGTCTAGATTAGTATTAGTTCCTTAAAGGGCTACTATTAATCTATTTAATTTCTCTAATTTTCTTTATAATCCTCTATAAACTAATCTACCTTTTTCTTTAATCCTAGGATTATATAGTTTATAAATAGGTCTTACTATAGCCTCCTTCTCCTAGGATAGAAGTTCTACTAGTATTCTTTGTAAATAACTTCTATTATGTATTCTTTTAAGGTATATAATTGTTGTTACCTATTTACTTTCTTAAGGTAAAGTAGTTTATATAATTATATAGATACTAAACTAGGTTAGTAGTTATTATCTCTAAGCTATTTAAGAATAGTACTCTATTTTAGGTTAGCCTAGTACCTATCCTTAATCCTCTAAACTAGCTTTAGTTTAGCTAATACTTTAAATAGTAGTATTACTTCTAGTTTGTTCTCTTTCTATACCTATTCTAACTCTTCTTTAACCTTCTCTAGCTCCTACTTTAATAGAAGTTATAATAAGACGTTAGTAAGTATATTAAATGCGCTAGGAATATAGTAAACCTCTAATAGGTACTAACTAAGGAATTATAATACGAGGATTAGATAAGTATTATTTTAGATACTTATAGTATATAGTATAGTTTATTTAACAATCTATATAATTGTAGTATAATCTATATAGATAATAATCTTATTATAGTGTATACTAATAAGGTAGGACTATAGTTTATAATAAGCCTATACTAGGTACCTTATTTCTAGCTCTATTAGCTAGTATTAGGGCTCTCCTCCTTTTAAGGACTAGCTTAGATATATTACTAGCTAGATTCTAGTCTATAGTAGGCCTCTTTCTAGAACCTAGCTATCTTACTTTTTAAGATAGAATAAGTAAGCTATATATTTATTATTATATAATGTGTTAACCTATAAGAATAGCTACTTATCTAGAAAGAATTAACTTAAGGTAGCTTCTTTATATAAGGCTTATATAATATCTATAAAGCTAGCTAGCTCCTCTTCTATTAGGATAAAGGTCGTTTTACTTTTAAAGTTAATATGCCCTTACCCCTAGGATAGTACGCTTACTTTCCTTCCTTTATATAATAGGGTTATCTTCTATCTTTATAGTATATTAATTCTCTACATGAACCTTAGTTTAAGGTGTTATATTTACCTAACTAATCTAATCTATTACTTTAGCTATTATAGGTTATCTAGGAACTTTATATCTTTTAATACTTATACCTAGGATTTTATATTAACTAGCTATAGGCTATCTACTTAGAAACTAAGGAGCTCTACTAACGGATAGTATAGGAATAACCTTTTTAGTAATAATAATAGGTTTATTCTATAAAGATTTTTAATATACCTTATAGGTATTATAGGTATTTTTTATAATATTAGAAAAGATTATAATATTATTAATATATCTAACTATATATTTAGAATACTTATATAGTAAGTAGTCTATAAACTGTTACGTATAGGCTAGTAAGTTCTTATATCCTATTAAGGTAATAATAGAGCGTTTTAAACTCTAATAGCTAACTACTAAAAGCGTTCCTAGTTTCCTAGGTTTACTATAAACTAATAAAAGAAGCTTTTCGCGTTTACTATAGAGATATACCTCTTTTCTATAAGCTAGTAAATTATTTCTAATAGTATTAGTATAGAATACACGTCTAGGATAGCTACGCTATTTAACGTAAATCTATAATAACTCGCCCTATTCCTTTTTACTATACTATAAAGATAGGGCTAGTAAAAGTAGATACTTCTATTACTTATTCTATCTATCCTTAGCTCTATAACTCGTTATACTTTCTTTCTAGAAATACCTTATCCTTTTTATTAAGTAGATACAGCTATATACTAAGCTTCTACTTATACTATCCTTCTACTAATAGTACCTTTATATAAAACTCTATATCTACTTTAATTAGTCTAGTATTATTCTATAAGTTTAGTAAGAACTTAGCTAATTTCTTAGCGTAGGTAGCTAATTTAGACTCTACTAAGTATATTCTAACCCCGTCCCTTATTTTAATTTCTATAACGTTAGGTACGATCTAAATACCTAGTTAGTAGGGCTAGCTAGGATCTAGTTCCTTTATTAAGGGTTCTTCTAGGTCTTCTTAGGACTCTAGGAGCCTTTAGAAGGCTTCCTATTACTAGTTTAGCGTTAATTACTTATGCTAGTTAGGGTTATCTAGCTCCTTTAGTAGATCCTAAATAGTATTAAACATTATCTTATTGTTTAAATCTAGGATTAGCCTAATCTTCTACTTCTACTTTATTATAACTAATTAGGTACTTAAACTAAATACCTCTATAGCGTAGAGATCTTAAAAATTACTCTTAATAGATTAGGATAGTCTAGGTAAAACACTAAGTCTCGGTTCTCTAGGGGGTTCTTTACTAATGTTAGGATAGTAGCTTTAGAAAATAGCGGAATTATAACGCTAGCTACTACTACTACTCTTTATCGAATAGCCTTCCCTCTACTTATATAGCTAGTATTAACTATTAATCCTCTATAATACTTAATATAGATCGCTTACTTAGTATTTAAGATATCTACTCTATAGGGAATAGTAAAGCCTTACCTTAATAATAGTCTAGGGGCTAACTTCTCTAATACCTAAGCTCTTACTTAATAAGCGCTAATAACCTATTTACTATTCTACTTACCTAGAAAGAAAATAGTAAACTCTACCTATCCTTCTAACGTTATAGGTTTATTTCTTACTCCCTTTATTTATTGTCTTATAGGAGTAAACTTTAGATTAATAAAGCTATTAAGTAAGTCCTTCTATATAGTATATCTTAATACGCCTATATTAATGTAAATCTATTATTACTTAAATTCCTTAGTGTCTATATATAGGAATCTTAGGATGTATAAACTATACTAACTAACCTAGATACGTATCTTAGGTCTATAGTATTACTTTATAATTAGGACGCTTACTAGAATTAAATCTATTATACTATTAACTAGTATATCTTAGTCCTTGTCTGTTATTAGTATATAGAAGTAAGACTACTTAAAGAGTTACTCTTATTATAAGTCTAACTTTTTAAGCCTAACTCTATTATACTATCGCTCTCTTCTTCTTTATAAGCTATTAATAGGTTATTATAAGCTTCCCTAGAGATTATATAGTTTCTCTTTATATTAGTAGTTACGTTAATAAGCTTATATATAAGGTTTATTATAATAGGGTTTATCTAGCTATTCCTAGTACCTCTTCCTACCCCTTATTTATTCTTAACCTATAGGGGTAGAGTTCTAGAAGTCTACTACTTAGTAACGTTCTTTATTATTATTACTTCCTAGCCTAAGGTTTCCTAGCTACTTCTCTTACTTTAGTCTTCTAAAGAGTAGTCCCTTATTAACTATTAGGTTTACTTATAAAGGATGAGTTCCTATTAGCTCGTAAGTTCCTCTAGTCTATTATCTAGGACGAATTCTATGTATATCTAGTAACGTTAATATATATCTTCCCCTAGGTATCTATCGTTAGCTTAGTTTATAGGTTTAGGATAAGTACTTTATATTTATTAACCTAGGCATTAATAGGCTTACCTCTAGTTAGCTACTAGGAGCTTTCCTCTAATAGTACATTAAGTTATTTATATAGTAGTATATTAAGAGTTAATAGTAAATAGTAAGCTACCCTAGCTAGTTACTTTATAAAGGATACCTATACTTAGAAGGTAGTTCTATCTTATAAACTATTTACTATATATTGCTCCTAGTATAAGGCTCTTAAAGCTACTTCTAGGTAAATAGTAAATCGTTTTAATAACCTTTCCTCCTATTAATTAAAGCCTAGGTAGGGCTCTATTAGTATAGTACGATCTTATAGTCCTAGATTTCTAGAATACTACTTAGTAGTATTTCCTTATAGTAATAAGGGAATTAATTAGTATAGCTTATTAGTATACTCGTTACTCTATATAGCTATTTAGTCTAAGGTATTTATAAAACAATCGATAATCTAGTAGATAATAGTCTTCTCTACCTCTTTTAGTATATTAAAAGTTATGTTAAATGTATAAGCTAGGTTAAATCTTTTAATATCCTTACTATAAAGGCAGATTAAGTACTCTCTTATTAGTAGCGTCTAGTTCTATCTTAGCTAGAAGCTTAGTTATTAAAGGTCTAGTAGTCTATTTAATATATATCTTACTTATTATTTTAGGAAGGGCTAGTCTCTCTTCTATTCTTCCGCTAGAACTTACTAGATTATTTTTTATATGTTCTAACGAGTTATAGTCTATACTTACTATTCTTCCTATTAACTTCCTAACAATATCTTTACTAGGGATCCTTAGGTTAGCCCTAGAATCTCTATAGCGTTATATAGTAGAGCTAGTATCTTCCCCTTACTTTTAAAACGTTAATTATAAGGACTTTAGGGTAGCTACCCTACTATTAGGGTCTAGAGACTAAATTATAAGTCTAGTGTCTTTAGTCGTAGTTTGCTTTTACTAGACCCTATCTCTCCTAGTATATTTAGTATTAGATTAGATATAGTATTTAGGAAGTCCTAGATATCCTATAGTTAATCTTAGATCTTTACTCTAGAGAGGTATAGTCTTCTATTAAAAGTATATATAAGTATATTAACTCGTTAGAAGAGTCCTTCCCTATCCTTAAGGTTTTCTTAACTATTGAAAAGGTTAATTACTTTCTTTACCTTAGTCTAGGGATACTTCTTCTATAAGTTTACGAGTCTTTTAATATCTCTTTCTCCTTCTTCTACCTTTAAGTATCCTAATAGAAGGGGGTAGGGTTTTTATATATAGGTATATTTAAAATATACCTTTACTTCCTTACTTTAAATAGTAAACTCCTCTTCTAGTAGTCTTAGGAAGTCTTCTAAGAATAGTCTTTAAATGTTATTAAGTTTATTAAAACTTTTTAAAGGCCTAATAGTAAGTTAATTTATATATAGCTAATAGAGAATGGCTTAAAACTATCTAGTCCTTCTAAGTTATTCTAATAGCTAGGAACTTACTAGGAAGTAATAGTAATGTAGAAATACTACTAGATAATATATACTTATATAGCTTATAAGAAACACTAGTTAGACTAGTATTAGTTTATAATACTAGCTAGCTATAGTATCGATATAAGTATAAAATTAAGCTTATAGAAAGATAAAGTAGTATTCTAATTAACCTATCTTCCTATTTCTTAGGGCTTTTTACTCTTTTATCCCTTTTCTTCCCTTCTATTTATTCTATAGAACGTTTTTTCTTATATTTTATAATACTCTTATTACTTCCTTTACTCTTTTAAATACTTATTTCTACTACGCCTAGATTTCCTAGGAATTCTCTTTCCTATCCTAGGAAATCCTAGGAAATCCTTTCTCTAGAATTCCTATATAACTAGAAATCCGAGGAAGTCCTCTTCTAGAATTCTTACATAACTATAAGTCCTAGGAAGTTCTCCTCTACGTCTAGATAAGACTTTACCTATCTCGTTCTATAATATCTTGTTTAGCTAATATTTCTAATAGTAGTACTATCTCTAGTTTATTTTCTTCCTATACTTATTCTAGCTCTCCTTTACTTTCCTCTAGCTTCTACTTTAATAGGAGTTATAATAAGGCGTGTATAAGGATATTAAATATACTAGGAATATAATAAACTTCTAATAGAAACTAAGTAAGGAATTATAAAACTAGAATTAGACAAATATTATTCTAAATACTTATAGTATATAGTATAGTTTACTTAATAATTTATATAGTTATAGTACAATCTATAAGGATAATAATCTTTTATAGTATATACTAATAAGGTAAGACTATAGTTTATAATAGGCCTATACTAGGCACTCTATTTCTATCTCTATTAGCTAGTATTAGTGTTCTCTTCCTTTTAGAGACTAGATTAGATAGATTACTAGCTAGATTTTAGTCTATAGTAGGCCTCTTCCTACAATCTAGCTATCTTTCTTATTAAAATAAAATAAATAAGCTATATACCTATTCTTATATAACGTATTAACTTATAAGAATAGCTACTTATTTAGGAATAATTAACTTAAGGTAGCTTCTTTATATAAGGCTTATATAATATCTATAAAGCTAGCTAGTTCCTCTTTATTAGAGTAAAGGTCGTCTTACTTATAGAGTTATTATGTCCTTACCCCTAAATTAGTATACTTATGTCCTTTCCTTTATATAATAGGGCTATCTTTTGTCTTTATAGTATGTTAATTCTCTACGTAAACCTTAGTATAAGGTATTACATTTACTTAACTAATATAATTTATTACTCTAGCTTTTATAGGTTATCTAGGAACTTTATATCTCTTAATACTTATATCTAGGATTCTATATTAACTATATATAAGCTATCTTTATAAAAACTAAGGAGTTCTACTAATAGATAGTATAAGAACAACTTATTTAGTAATTGTAATAAGTTATATTCTATAAAGGTTTTAAATATACTTCGTAAGTATTATAAGTATTCTTCTACTATATTAAAAAGATTATAATAATATTATTATAACTAGCTATATACTTAAAATACTTACGTAGTAGATAGTATATAAATAATTACATATAGGTTAGGAAGTTTTTATACCTTATTAAAGTAATAATAGAGCGTTCTAAGCCCTAATAGCTAATTACTATAAAGCGTTCCTAGTATTCTAGGTTACTATAAATTTTTAAGTAAGTTAATAGCCTACTTAAAGCTAAAAGTAAGCGTAGTAGAGTTAAGTAGAAAGTATAGAGTAGCTTAAAGCAATTAAGGTTAATAAAGCTCTAATTAAGTCTCTAATAATTCTACTATCTAAAGAGAGAAAGCTATAGCTATCTATATAGTCCTTAAATAACTACTTATTTTTTATAAGTTATCTATAGTAATATACATTATTCTTCCTATTCTATTTATATAAAAACTACTAAATCTATAACTTAAACACTACTATAGAAATAAGACAAGACAAGAACGCATAGCCTAGTTAATAACAGAAAGAAAGGGAGTTATATAAATGTATCTAAGGTTATAGCATTTAGTATAGAAGACATAATAGTTAACTAAGTATTAAGGAAATTTATCTATGTCTAATAAGTAAGTAAGTAAGGCTATTAAGTATCTAGATCTAGATTAGTAAGTACCCTTATATAGATACTTAATAAACCCCTTAACTACGTAGTATATAACTACCCTAAGGTTAAGTTATAAATATCTACTTAATACATAAGGTAGAAAAGTAGTAAAAGGAGTAACTAGTAGAAAATAAAAATTTAAGCTAAAAAGACCTTTTATAGAGAGATTTTTACTCCTTTAAGTATTACTATTTAACCTAATTAAATTAAACAAAGAAAAAGCATTTAAATATTAAAAGAGTAGTAAGACTATATAAGGAAATATAAGTAGGGAATGTAACGAATAGGAGATTTACTAAGCTAATCTATATATAAATGTCTAGAAGTATGGAAGTAGCTATAGGTATAGTAGTATTACCCCCTTAAGTAGCTAGGGTTTATAACATTTATCTAGTAGGAGAGGTAGTAGCTAAGGCTCTTTACTAGCTAGTCTAGGAAGCGGTAGGGATTCCTCTATAGGTTCTATTAGAAGAGGCTCCTATTAACTAATGTATCTATTAATTTAACTCTAGATTAGGTTAATAGGATTATATATATATCTAATAGAATTATATAAAAAGATAAGGAAGGAAACCTCTCTCCTAAAATAGACACTAGTACCTTAAGTTAGTATAACCTATAGAATTTAAGTTACAATATTATTAGGTTCTATAACAAAGATAGCTATTTAATTAGATTATCTAACACTTCCTTTATTAATCCTTATAATAGATTTATCTAGTATCTAGAATGTTATGTTAGTAAATAGGAGACTCGTTATTATAACTCCCTACCTAATACTAGGTTCCTAATTAAGTTACCTTAAGGTAGCTATAATCCTACTAGTATATTTTAACATATTCTTTAATAGAAGCTAACTAGCCTAACTAGTATAAAGTTAAACTAGTATAGTAAGAGGTTCTAGCTATATAAAAGAACTATTAAAGAGATTACTAACTATATTAGCTACTAGAATAAGTACTATATTAGGGCTAATAAGGGTCGCAGTAGTAGCTTAAAGTACTTAGCCTTAGTAAGTAAAATAAGGTCTAGTATTAGTAAGTACCTACTCTCTCTAGATTAGGTAGGTACTTACTAGGCCTATCGTTATTTTAGCGAAGATTATATTAATATAAGTAATAATAATACCTAAAGTAATGTTATTTCTTAATAATAATTAATAATAGTTTAAGAGCATAACTAACTACTAGTATATAATAGTACTTAGGTACTATTAGACCTTCTTTACTAGTATAGCTTTAAAACAAAACTATAATAAATAACTCCCTAATTACTTAAACTACTAGTTATATATTAGCCCTAGTTAGTGTTAGTTATAGTAAAGTTATTAACGATTAAAGGGAGTTAATTCCCTCTAAAGAAAGGGCCTACTATTATTAAGAAGCGTTAAAAGAGGTCTAGAGGGCCCTATGTTAGCTAGCTAGGTTAATTATATTATGTAATCCCTAGCTATAAGCTATTATAGGGTCCTTACTCTCTCTAAGTAAGTAGTTAGCCTAATTCTAGTAGGAGGTAGCTTAGGCTAGTTAGCTTATTGTCTACTTTTTCTAGTCTAGAGAATAGAGCTTAGGGATAATACCTATTATGTTAGTTTAGTTTATAAAGTATATAGTAGTTATTTAGTATGTTAGGAATATAGCCTCTTTATTAGATAGACCTGTCCTAATTAATAATAACTACTAAATCTCTTAAAGCTCTAATTATAATTTAAATATACTAAATTACTACTTTAAAAATAGCTTCGTAAGTCTATCTATTACTATCTTACTCGTAGCCTTCTATAAGACTTTAAAATGCTCTTAAAGATAGGCCTACCTAGTCTAGGCATTATATATATCTACATGCTTAAGTACTATCTATATACTTAAATACTATCTTAATCCTTAGTATTTCTAAAGTAACTAGCTTAATAGTCTATTAATTATTGTAATAAATAATTAGTTAAGGTATTATAAGAGTAATAGAGTTAAGATAGAAATAAGCTCCTTTACTATAGATAAGAAGGTAAGTAGCTTAGCTTTAATAGAAGAGGTTATAACTATTAATTACTTCCTAGCTAACCTTATAATGTATTCTCTAAAGATCTTAAAAGGTAACCCTAGGATAACTTCCTAGATTCCTTATTATTTATAAATAAGGTATCTAAGTATATCTTAATCTTAGGATACTAATTTACCCCCTTACTATTATAGACAATAGTATTAAATCTAGTAGAGTAAAGATAGCAGATAATATAAAGAGCTATTAAGAGATACTCTAGAGAAGGATTTTATATAAATTCTATAAGCTTATTAGTTACTTTAGTAACGTCTAGTTAAGTTAATATAGCTATATAGTTAAGGCTACCTATAATACTTAATTAATAATAAATTTACTCCTTTATAGCCTAACCTTTAAACTTCTAATATAATAGAGAGGGTAGGAAGGAAGAAAAGTACTAAAAATTATTACTATCCTAATCCTAACTAGAGGAATTAGTAATCTTATTAATATAACTATCTTATACTAATATAATAGAGCTACTATTTTAATCGCATATAACCTAGATAGAAAGGAACTATTCTAAGTCCCTATTATTAGTTATATTAAACTTCCCTTTAAGTCTAGTAATAAAGTTATTAGCTTCCTTCTAATATTACTTATAATATATAAGGATAATACTATTTATATAGAAAAGAACTATAAGATACTAAGATTAGTAAATATATAGACCCTTATTATAGTAAACAAGGTTAAGTTAAATAAGTACTACTTAGAGTTCTTTCTACTAAAGGAGAGATAAGTATTATAATTTATAGTGTGCCTCTTAAGCTTAAGGACCTATCTAAGAACTTAAAACTATTTAAATAATAAATGTATATATTTTTATTAATAGGAGTATTAATAAAGGTATTAATAGCGTTAAGGGAATAGATTTTAAAGTTATACTTAGCTATAATTACTATAAGTACCTAGAAGTTACGAGCTATAAGGGTAGTAGTATAGGTTTCCTTATAATTATAGGGCTATAGATCCCTATAAATATATAGTTGTCCCTTATACTTAATTAGATACCCCTATTAGTTAAACTTATACTTAAATTTCTAGGTAATAAGTAAAATACTTTTACTCCTTTTAAGCTACTTTTATAAACTCTTTCCTATATAGGTAATAGAGGAGCTTCCTCTACATATTAAGTTCTAGGGTAATTATTAAGTTATATTCCCTTTCCCTAAATTATTGTAAAAGCTTAAAGATATAGAATATATATAATTTAGCTTATAAGTACCTTATAACCTATTTAATTTAGTAGACCTTTCTATATTCTACTTAGTAAGATAAGTAAAGCTTAGTACTTATAGTTATAATAGGATATATACCTTAATCCTTAATTCCTAAGGTACTAGTTTAAGCGTTATAACTATTATAGGTTCTAAAAGTATTAAAATTTATCTTATTAATATAGGTATAGGAAGCTATTATATTTCCTATAGTAGTATATTTTTAGCGTCTCTTTACTCGTATACTTAATAGAGAAGAGTCTAATATCCTCTAGTTCCTTACCTTAACTTTTCTAGGAATTTAATACCTAGTTCTTTTAGTATCTATAAGAGTTAGTTAAAGCTTAGGAAATATTCTTTTCCTAGGAAGGTAATATCCCTTAGTCTCTAGACTTCCTTCCTTACTAGAACTAAGATATAGAAGATATTAGAGGAATTATATCTAATAAGGTAGCTAATTTCTATATATAGCTTAAGCTTAAGATTCTATTTTCTTATTAATTAGAGTACTTTTATTATTATTAGATAGGCCTTATATTTATAGTCTTTTAGAAATAATAAGTTTATATACTATAATAACTTTAGGAGGGTTCCTTAATTATTATCCTTTATCTAATTATAGAAAGTAGTTACTAGTAAGACCTATTATTTACCCCCTAACCTTAAAGGAGTCTTATTATAGATAAACGTTACTATAGCCTAAATTTCTAGCTATAAGTTTTCTAAAAAGGTTGGAATAGATTCTTATTATTTAGGTCTTAGTAGATATTACCCCTATAGAACGTTTAGCCTATCTATTCTATATAGGAGTTTATAGTACTATTAGCTTATTAATAAGACTCTCTTCTGAGATAAATTAAAGATACTTAGTTTATAAAGCTAAATTATTATTTCGATAAGTAACTAAAACATAAGAACTATATTATTATTAAATAAATTAAAATAAGCTTTAGAAACACATAAGAATTAATATTATTATAGTATTATCTAAGGGATAAAAGAAGATAGATTTAGTAAAATCGTTATTAATAAAAAGAGTTAATAATATACTATTATATACTTAGAGTAAAGAGAAGACATTAATAAAGATATAATAAAAAGAGATATAAGCCTTTAAAAGGGGCTCCCTTTAAGAAATTAGTTAATAAACCTTAGAGAGACTATAGGCTTTATAGTTAAATAATGTATCTATAATAAGCTTAACTCTAAGTTATTAAGCCTCTTTAGTCTTTTAGACTACTAAGCTAGTATAACTAAGCTAGTTATACTACTTATAAGCTAATCCCTTTATAGTTAGGACCTCTAGGATTATTATAGTATAGGTAGTAGTAAATATAGAGTTTTTAGGAGTATATAGCGGATTATACTCTATAAAAAACTAGTTATAGATAGTTAGAGTATAAAAGACGAGCTAGCTATCTTTAGATTTAAGGTCCTAATTATACCTAGCTTTCTTAAGAGGAATAACTAATATAAGGTTAGAATAGAAATCTAGGATATAGGTTTAGGTAAGGGAATTAAAAAGACTCTAGAAATATAAATAAGGATAGAGCTAAGTTCCTTAATTAGGATCTACTATATTCCTATATAAAGTACTTATTCTAAGTAAATAAAATCTTTAAAGTATAAGTAGTTGTTATAAGTATAACTATCTAGACTTATATTATAAATAAAGGAGTTATAAAGAGAGTAAGCTATATAAGATTATCCTAAAGCTATAGCTACTTTATAGATTAACTAGATCTAGTACCTTATTTACTATTTTTTTATTAATATACTCCTTTTATTTAGCTAATAAGTTACCTAGCTACTTTTAATTATTTAGGTTAGATAACTACTTCTTTATCTTAGTTTTAGTTTTTCTTCTAAGCTTAAAGTCTAGATACTTAGTTTTAAGAAACGTAAGCCTTTTTAGATTAAGGTAAGTATATTAAAATAAGAAGTACTTCTTAGTCTTTTTTAGATTTAGTTAATTATTACTATTATTCCTATTTAACTATTACTATTAAGACTATTACTTATTATTAGGTTCTAACTATTCTTACTAAAACGTTAAGATACTAGATTTTTAACCCTATTAATAGGTTTCTTCTCTATTAAACTAACGCTTAAAGATTTCTAAAATAGTAAATCTATCTAACTATCTATCGTTATTTATCCTTTCCTAAGTCTTAATATAGTTAAGCTAAAATCCTTTAAACTAAGGATTAATACGTATAACTACTTTAACAAAGTCTTAGGTAAGTCTAATAGCCTAGATATCTAGAAGGTTAATTATAAGAGCGTTTATAAGTGCCTTTTACTACTTTATAATCTAGGTAGGGATATCTTTTTACTTAGTATCTTAAGGGAGTTCTTATACTACAACTTAATAGTATACTCCTTACCTTACTTAGTTAGCTTAATCTAGTTCCTTAAGAGACGAAGTTACTTATAGATATTATCTTCTTTCTTAATAGTAGAGTAGTAGTTACTAATATTCTTAATAATAAATAACTTAATAGAAGTAAGACTATTTTATTAATTCTTATAAATCTTCTTATAGATTTAATACTATATAAGCTAAAGATCTTAAATCTTAAGTAATATACTATTTATAAGGTTAAATTTAAATTCTAGCTCTCTTAGCTTAATTATAAGAGGATTAACTTCTAAATCTATCTTTAATAAGTTAATATTCTACTAAATTCTTTATTAACGAATAAACTTCTTAATAATACTAATCTACTTATCTTAGTTCTTAGGTTCTTATAGCTTTATAGAGCTAAGACTTAAGGGGATTTTAATATTAGATTTAAACATAATAAATAATAGGTTTTAAAGTACTAATTATTCTTAATAACTTAATAACTAAGTTCTACGTTTTAGTATAGCTTCTTATAAGCTAGGTTTATTATAGCTTTAATTTAAAGATAGTTTAAGTTATAAGCTCCTAGGCTTATAACTATTAAGTAAGTTAATAGCTTACTTAAAGCTAAACGTAAGTATAGTAGACTTAAGTAAGAGGTATAGAGTAACTTAAAGTAACTAAAGTTAATAAAGCTCTAATTAAGTCTTTAATACTTCTATTATCTAATGAGAAGAAGCTATAGCAATCTATATATCCCTAAATAACTACTTATTATCCTTAAGTTACTTATAGTAATATATATTATCCTTTCTATTCTATTTAAATAGGAACTACAAGTCTATAACCTAAACACTACTATAGAAATAAGATAGAGAAAGAATGTATAGCCTAGTTAATAGTATAAGGTAAGGAAGTTATATAAATATATCTAAGGTTATAACATTTAGTATAGAAGGTATAATAGTTAACTAAGTATAGAGGGAACTTTATCTATATCTAGCGAGTAAGTAAGTAAGGCTATTAGGTATCTAGATCTAGACTAGTAAGTATCCTTAAGTAGATGTTTAATAGTATATTATAACTATATGTTAACTACTATAGTTTTAATAAGATTATAAGGAAGAATTACAACCCTCTCTTCCTAGTTTTAGAGATTATAGACTCTATTAAGGGTTTTACTATCTTTCTAAAGATTAACCTTTATTATATATACTATTAAATCTATATTAAGCCTAGGTATAAATAGAAGACTACTTTTTAAACCTATTATAGCTACTTTAAATACTTTATTATACCTTTTAGTCTTATAAATACTCTAGCTACCTTCTAGTACTATATTTATAAGGCACTAAGTAACTTTATTTATATAATCTATATTATTTACCTTAATAATATACTAATTTACTCTTATAATAAAGAAATATATATAAAGTACCTCTAACTCGTTCTTAAAGGCCTTTAGTAAGCTAACCTTTTACTAACTTAGTAAAGTACTATTTTTACTATTTCTTAATTAAATTTCTTAAATATATTATCTCTACCCTTAGAATTACTATAGACTTATAATAGATTTAGAAGTTACTAATTAAAAAGAATTATAGTCTTTTATAATAATTTGTCTTCCTTAGTTTCTATAACTACTATAGACGATTTATTTAAGGATACTATAAGTATATAACTCTCTTATCTAACCTCCTTAAAAGGAGTAAAAATAGCTTTAAATTTAGCTCTTATTTCCTTAGCTTAGACGAATAGGTAGTGTTTTAGACGCTTAAAGACGCTTTTTAATAAGTAGGTCTCCTTACCTACTTTAACTTAATAAAGTAGACTTATATTAAAACAAATACTTCCAATTTTACAATAGTAGGGATCCTATCCTAAATAGACGCTAGGGGCTACTATTATATTATAGCTTACTAGTCTTAAAAGGTCTAAGGAATAGAGTTAAATTTTATAATAGCTAAAAGGAGTTCTATACTATCGTTAAGTTATTTAGATACTAGTAATACTATGTTAAAGGCTTAGCATTTATAGAAGAAGTTCTCTTTTATTTTCTAACCTCTATAGTATTGTATAGTAATCTTCCCTTAATAGATAGTAGTAAAGATAAGTTATATATCTCTTACTATACAATTTCTATATTCTCTATAGACTTAGGTATATAAACCTAGCTAAGACTTATCGCGTAAATTATAATACATAGGTAATTCCCTATAACCTCCTAAGGTCTACCTAAGTTAGCTTAATAGCTCCTACTACTAACTAGTTCTATACTTTATATAAAGGTTATATAAGTAATCTTAACGCTTAGTAAGATATCTTTAAATATAAAAACTTTACTAGTAATTATTATAGAGAATTTAGATATAAATTACTCTTATTTCTATTATTAAGTAAAGAAGACCTTAGGCTATTAATAGCTAATTCTCTATAATAAAGTCTATATAGTAAGTACTATAGATTCCCCCCTTAATAAAACTACTTTATAATCTCTTACTTAAGTACTTTAGTATATATAAGAAAAGAATGTAGCGATAGTAATAGGCTAATAGAAACGTTCTAAGAAAGACCCTACTTATTAAGGTAAAGAAGGACTATAGTTAATAAATATAGATAGCCTTATTTAATAGAAGGACTATATTGTTATCCCTACTAACTTAGCTCTAAGGATCGAACTTCTTATACTCTATTATAATAATCTACTAGTAAGTTACTTTAGAGTTAACTATATATAAGAGCTAATTATATACTACTTCTACTAGGAAGGTATATATAAGAATATATAGGAATAGCTTAAGACCTATTAAATCTACTAAGGGGCTATAATAAGGTACTATTACCCTTATAATACCTTAAAGTCCCTACTAGTTTCTTAGTAACTATAAGTAGATACTATGTTTAATTTTACTAGAGGACTTCTAGTTAGACATTAGCTTAGAAATAAGGTTACTAGTATACTTGTTATTATAAATTAATATATAAAGTACTTACTTATACTTCCTATATTAAATATAATCTTAGTAGTAGACTTAGTAGAGCTCTTTTATTATAAGGTAGAACTCTATTTTAGAGCGCCTAAAGGTATTATATCTAACTAGGGTAGCTTTTTTACGAGTAACTTCTAGTTAGAATTCTATTATCTCTTAAAGATTAAGTAGTAGTTAGTAATAGCATTTTACCCTTAAACTAATAAGTAAATAAAGAGAATAAACTAAGTTATCTAGTATTACCTTTATTATTTCTTAAATATAAGATAATCTAATTAGCCTTAGTTACTACTAATTACTTAATTTATAGCTAATAAAACCTATTATACTATAATAAGTTTTACTCTAATAAAAGTACTTTTTAGCTATTAGTTTAAGTTCTAACTATATATTAATAGTACTATAACTCTTATACTAGATACTATTTCCTATATTAAGAAGATATAATAATTACGTTAAAAACTTAAGGATTACTAGTAAAAAGCTCTTAAGTACTAAACGAAAGCTATAATAACTAGTACTAAGCCCTTACCCTTTTAGTTAGAATACTTATTAGTCTCTTAACTAAGAATATCTTATTTAAAGACTAGAAAAGAAACTCCTACTAAAGTATATTAGTCCTTTTAAGTTCTTAAACGTATTAGTATATAGGTGTAATACCTTACCTCTTTAAGAAATACTCTTAGCTATATAACGTTTTTATATCTCTATACTTAAACTTTAGACAACCTATATAGATAACTTAGATATAAGCCTCCCTATGCCTTATCTTAAAGTTAAAGGTAAATAGGAAGTATAGGAAGTTAAGGACTCCTATAAAATTAATAGTATTATTTACTTTCTTATAAAATAGAAAGACTAGTCCTTAGAGTATAACTAGTAGATCCCTTAGGAGGATATAGTAAAATATAATAACTTATTATAGTATTTATAAAAGTATAATATAATAAGGGTTAGAAGAAATAATTACTTCTATATCTTTACTAAACTCTACTATTAGCTACTAGCTAGTTTTACTACCTTTTATTATTCGTACTACTAGGACCTAGGCGCCTAGCTATTACTTATTTACTTACTTACTACTATAGTAGTCTACGCTTACTATACTATAATCTTACTCTTTATAGAGAGTAAGCCCTATACTAGTATTATTATTAGCGTTGTCCTTACTATATACTTATAAAGCTAATAGAGGGGTCTCTTCTATTCTTATCTACTACTATTATACTAGTATTAAGTTAGAGTTCCTTATTCCTTAGTATTACTATAGCGTCTTTTAGCTAGTTTAGGCGTAATAACTTAGTTACTACTATATATATATAACTACTAGTACTCCTTTTAGAGGTTATTAATCTATGCCTAGATATTGTTAGTAGCTATAGGGTATAAAGAGTAATTAGATAGTATGAGGGAGGGCTCCCTTATAATATTTACAGATTAAGGAAATTAGCTAGAGTAAGACAATAGCTAGGATAGCCCTCTCTAGTAGAAATAATTAGAGATATACCTATAAAAGAACTAGGCTATAAGAAAGGATTAGATTTCCCCTTAAATAGTATAGATAATTAAAATTATAACTCTCTTCGTACTTTTCTATATCTCTCTACTCTCTACTATATAATTACTATTTAACTGTACTATAATTCCTACTAAACCTACTTATAGCTATTTAATAGTTATAAGCCTAGGAGGCTATTAGAATAAACATAATAACCTATAACTTCTCTATAGTAAATTACTACTAATTATTAAATTAATAACGAACCTTTTCTTATTAAATATAAAGATTTATAAAAATGTTAATAGAATTAAGCGCTATATAAGCTAAGCTTACTAACCTTAAGGACTAGGATACGTAGGAGAGAGAAGTAATAAGTAGGATCGACCCCTAAGTCTATAATATGATTTTCTTAGACTATAAAAAAGAACTAGGAAAGCTAATTCCCCCTATCTTTCGCGACTATCCTAGGGGAAACCGATATAATAATAATAATCTAGTTACCTTCGCTATATTAATAGTATAAGGGAAGATAGACTATTAGTTTACCTATAAGTTATATAAGTTAGAAAGAAAGGAGTACTAGTATATCTTATCGCTCCTAATAAAGGCTTAAGTAATTATACTTAGATTAATTAGCGAAAATAAGGCTACCTCCCTTAATTAGTAAGATAGGATAAGGGATTAGTTTAAAATCCTTAAAGTATTATAAGTACTATTAGAGGTTATATAGCCTATATTATAAGTATAGACTATATAGCCCTAATAGCTAACGTTCGCTCCTTTAAGTATAAGCCTAGGGATTAGGTTAATTAGTAGAAGAGAACTCTAATAAACGTAAAAGATATAAACTCCCTTAGTTATTCTCTAGAGTATAGCTATAAGATATCGCGTATATAGTTAAGTAGCTTAGTAATAGGCTAGCTATAGCTATCTAAGAAGAGGCTATAATCTAGGAAAGAAAGTTAGGAGAGCTATTTAAGGTAATAGTAATAACTTTAAATAACCCTTTAGCGACGGTTATAGTAGTAGTATTAGTAATAAAAGAGAGTATCTAGACTATATTAGTAATCGTAAGGAAAATTCGTAAACTACTCCTATAGGAAAAGAGGAGGAAATAAGGGGTAAAAAGGGGAATAGCCCTAGTTATAGATTCGAACCGCTTAGAATCGCTAGTAAAGAGGACGAGAAAAGGGGAAGAGAAAGAGAAAGATAGTAACGACTCTTAAAGGAGGACTAGAACCTAGTTATCCCGCTCTTAATCCTAGGGGGGTAAGAAAAAGGGTAACGAAGACTATAACTAAGACTATAGAAACCGTAATTAACCCCTATAGTACGAGGCCTATAGAAAACCCTAGTATAAGCTTAAGAAGTACTAGGGAGTTAACGATACTATAGCTCCTAAGTAGTAGTTATCGTAAGAGGTAGAAAAAGTAAAAGTAAGGGTCGAGTATACTATAAAGACCTATCCTAAGATTAAGAGGAAGGTTTTAGAGATTAGAGAGAAGGTAAAGAAAGTAGATTAACAGTTAGGGAGGCTATAGGCTAGGAAACGGAGAATAGCTAGAGAAGTAAACATTTATAGTAGTAGAAATAAATCCGTAGACTATCCTCTAGTTAATTCTTTAATTCTTAACTATAGTACCTCTATTTATGTATATAATAACCTCTTATGCTTTATATTATTTAAACTAAGTTCAACGGATTTAGTATAGACTAGAGATAGTAAGGTTAACGTTAAAAGATATAGAACTATTAAACTCTTAGTAACTACTCTATAAGGAGGGTAAAGAGTCCTCTACCTAAAACCTATTACCTTTTACTTAATATTTATAATAATAGTAGTATTATACTACCTACTTAAGCTTTAAGGACTTTACTAGGACACGAGCCTAGTACTACTAAATCCGTTAGTAATCGTTTAGAGAAGAGATAATAAACTAATCTATATAGTTACGTACTAGAACTCCTAGTTCGTCCTATAATACGTCCCTAGACCTAATAAAGATATACTAGAAGTAGCTATAATAGTATAAGTTAAGAGATTAATAGCGAGAAAGATCCTAGAAGCTAAAGCTAGGCTATAGTATAAGAGACTTAGATACCTAGGAAGCTAGGTACTAGAGAAACTAGGATAGCGACTCTATATTAAAATTAAGGGACTAAAGATAGTTAAATACGAATCCTATACTTAGGGCGTAGCTAAAAGGTAAGTATTAAGAAGACTACTAATCTAGACGAGAATTCCTAGAAAAGAGCTCTAGATTAACTAGACTAATCTTACCTTAGACTATAATAAGTTTATTAGGGTTATATTTATAATAAATATAGTATTAAGTATAGTTACGCTATATTTTATATAGACTTATCTTAAGAAATATAACTAGGCGCCCTCTATACCTATATTTAATAGGTTAAATACTACTAGGATAAAAAGGTAAAAATCGTCTATTCTAATAGGGGGCTCTTTACTAAGAATATTAGAGACTAGCTAAGGGGTAAGAGTATCGATAGAGAACCCTCTATACCTTATATACTTACCTAGAACAGAGGAGCTAAATGCTTAGAGGGTATAGTAATAGAGTAAGCGAGAAAGATATAAATTATAGCTAATCTTTTATATAATTTATAGTTAAAAATTGTTAATGTAGTAGCTTTTTTAGGTAATAAGACCCTAAAGCCTCCTAGGAACTCTAGCTAAAAGAATAATAATTAGCTAACCCTATTAGAAAGGTAGTAAGGTAAAGAAGAACCCTATATATACGATTATTTAAAGGTATATAAGTCTAGAGTATATACTATAGTATAATAAGAAGGACGACTTAGTTAGAGAAGCTAAAACCTAGAGCGTAGATAGGGTACCTTATTAGATATACCTCTATAAATATCTTTTAAATCTAGGTCCCTTAGCTTAGAAAAGTAATCTCTACTAGAAACGTTACCTTTAATAAGTCCTTAATGTATAATCTAAATAACTTACTAAAGGAGCTACTAGAGATAGTAGCTAAGGTTATTAAAATAATTATAATACTAGACGATTAAGTAAGTACTTATAAGGCCCTAGTAGAAGAAATAGAGAAATTAGACCTTAAGAACCCTAGAGAAGATAGCGTAGAGGATAAGATTATAGTTATAATAAATATAGACGTACCTATAGATAATAAGCTAGATATAGAAGACTTAGAGCTAAGGGAGGACCCTAAAGCTTCTAATTAGGGATATAATAAGAGCCTAGTAAGTATACTATCTCCTCTAATAATAGATAACGATCTAAATATAGTTTTATTAGTTTATCTACTAGTTTACTTAAAGAAATAAATAGCTAAGGGGCCTCTAATACTAATACTATAGAGAGTAATACGGATAGGACTAGGTAAAAAGTAAGGTAAGAGACTAGGTATTCCTTTAGATAAGGATTTATAAAAGGTAAAGGAGGAAGTTACTAGATAACTATAATAAGTAGGAAGCTATTAGTAAAAGTTAGACGATTTAATAACTTTATATCGTAAAGGATCGAGTTACTAATCTATAGAGTTTTTCTTATAGGTAGATAATTTAAAGTAAAGCCTAAGCTAAAGAAGATAATATAGGATTTACTATTAGTACTATAGAATAAGAAAGAATTAGCCTAGTACCTATTAAAGAATAACTTCTGTAAGGTATAGAAAACTTACCTTAAATCTTATATAGACTTAAAGTTATAGAAAGAAATCTCTATATAAAGAGCTATTAGAGCGTAGATCCTATACTATAAGTAAGTATATACTTATAAGGCTAATAAGGAAGGTACTCTAGCTAAGTATAAGGCCTAGCTCGTAGTCTATAGGAACTAGTAATCTAAGTATAATCTTTTAATAAGAGCTATAACCCTAGCTAGGATATCTATAATAGCGTTATTAGTAATAGAAGCTAAATATAACCTTAAGCTTAAGTAAATAGACGTTATTAATACATTTATTAATACCCTATTAAAAGATAAGGTTATATATATACAAATGCCTCTAGAATATAAAAAGTAAGGAATAGTCCTATAGCTCTATAAAGTATTATATAGACTCTATCGCTTATCTTTATTATAGTAGAAATTCTTTCTAGAAAAGCTCGAGGCTTAAGGCATATATAGGATACTATAAGAACCGTACGTAATAATAATTAGGTAGCTTATTACTTTCTTCTTTATAGATAACTTTATTAAGGCCTTTATAGAGAAGAATAGAGGACTTAAGGAGTAGATTATAGAGAAACTAAAGAAGCTATTCGAGCTAATAATAGTTAGTAACTTAAAGTAATTCCTAGGCATTTATATTATCTAGGATTAAGTAAAGCGTTATATATACCTTACTTAGGAGGCGTATATTAATAAGATAGTCTACCGTTTTTCCTTAAACTTAACATATTTAGTAAAAGGATACTATAGATTCCTATAAAGTAAGTTTAGCTAGAAAGGTTAATAGAGATAGCCTATCTAGAGGATATTACGTAGTATTAGTAAAAGGTAGGATTACTTACCTTTATAGCTACCTTAACTAGACTAGATAATAGCTTCGCTATTTCTAAGCTTTCGTAGTTTAAATTAAACCCTAACTAATCTTATAAAGTAGTAGTAGACTAGGTTCTTAAATACCTAAAAGGGACTTACTTATAGGGGATTTAACTAGGAAGTAGTAGAATAAAAGATATACTAAGGTTCCTTAGTTTAAGTAATACATTATTTATAAATAATATCGCAGACTAGAAGAGCTTAAGTAGATTTATAATAACGCTATATAGAGGCCTAATTACCTAGAAAGTAATAAAGTAAGATATAGTAACTACCTTAAGTATAGAAGCTAAGCTACTAGCTATTTTATCTATAGTAAAAGAGGCGATCTTTATTAGTAGGTTACTTAGATCCCTAGATATTTAGCTAGAAAGAGGACTTTACTTAGAATATAATAATAAGTAGACTATTAGATTATTAATAGAGCCTAGCGCGAGCTTACTATAAGACTATAGTACATTAATATCTATTAATACTAGCTTTAGTAAGAGGTCTAGGCTAGCTAGATTAAGGTAGACTAAGTACCTATAAACGCTATAAGGGTAGATAGGATAACGAAGGCTCTCTTACTTTAAAAGCTAAAGGAATTTAAGTCCCTTAACGCGATCTATAATATAGAAGGCTTAATTTAGGAGGAAGAAGTAAAGAAAAGTATAAAGATATAAAAAGAAGAAGTAAGTAGGGCTACAAATAGAAGAAGTAGTTAATAGCTAGTTAGCGTAGATAAAAGTTAATTCTAGGCCTAATTATTAGCCTTAGTACTACCCTAGCTATTAGGTAATCTCTAACGTTTTCTACTAGACCCTATACTACTAGATACTACCCGCTTCCCCCTCTCTAGGCTCTTTATAGTAGACTTTAACCGCTAAACCCCCTCCTCTACTATCCTAATCCTCCCCTCTAAACCCTCTACTACCGTTAGCTAGCGATTAAACCTAGTAATAGCCTAGGACACCGTAGATAGTATAGTAGATAGACTACTCTCCTCTCTCTTGTTATCTTCTTCTTTGTCTTCTTTGTCTTCTTCTTTAGCTAACTTCTCGTTAGCTAGGGGGGTAGCGGACTTAGTTAGGACCGATCTAGTAGTTAGGTAAGCGCTAGATAGAATAACATTAGCGGTCCCCCTATAAACAATAAGTATCCTCTAAAGAGATAGAAGGAATTAACTTACTTTATGATTTTCCCTACCTTCTCTAGTATACTAAGGTAGTACTCTACCTACTTAGCTAAAAAAAACTAAGTCCCTCGCCTTTATTGTTACCTTTACCTCCCTACCCTTATAGTAAAGGGCCGCCTACTAGGCGACTATAACGTCTGTAAGAGTAGGGGTAGGCTATGTATAACGCTAGCGGTTAGAAGCGTACAAGGCGTATAATTTAGCGTAGGGCTTCCTAAGCTAGTTATAATATTCCTTGTTATTAACGAGGTATAGGGAGTATAGCTCTACGCGATAATTCCTAGAGACGATAGGGTTCTTAATAGTCTATAGATAGGTAAGCTAACTATATCTAATAATTTATAGGGCTAACGAACCTTAGCTAGAGCTATAGAAGGTATAATAGGCTAAGCTGTCTTACTATTATCTATGTTGTCGTTGTCGTCGCTAGTAGTAGAGGTAGTACAGGCAGTACTAATAGTAATACTAAGGGAAATGTCTAGCTAGTCTAGTTCCTCCTACGAAAAGGGTAGGGAGTAGCTTATCTATAGTATAATAGGGTTAGCGTTAATCTAACGAATACGTATAGGAGCTAGAGAAGCGGAAAAGAGCTACTTACAATAGATAGGAGCTTAAGGAAGGGAAGAAGAGGGAAAATCTCAAGCCCTCCGTAGCTTTTATCTTAAGAGAAAGTAATACCTTAGGTAGTAATAGTAGCTAGCTGCGCTATTTAAGGCTAAAGAACAATAAGTCTATTTAGGAATATTTACTCTATAGTATTTAAAGTAGGAAGAAGTAACTAGAAAAATTAAGCGATCTTAATAGAAGCGAAGTAAAGCTATTACGAAGGGTAGCTAAGTAGAGTGCCTTAGCTAGGGGGGTATATTAGTAGCTATAGGGTATAAAGAGTAATTAGATAGTATAAGAGAGGGCTCCCTTATAATATTTACGGATTAAGGAAATTAGCTAGAGTAAGACAATAGCTAGGATAGCCCTCCCTAGTAGAAATAATTAGGGATATGTCTATAGAAGAACTAAGCTATAAGAAAGGATTAGTTTCCCCCTTAGATAGTATAGACAATTAAGATTATAACTCTCTTTATACCTCTCTATATCTCTCTACTCTATACTATATAATTACTATTCTACTCTACTATAATTCCTACTAGACTTACTTATAGCTATTTAATAGATATCCTCCTTAAGCTCGCTAGTATACTCTACTAACATAGTATTTACTACCTTTTAAACGTAATAGTCTATTATATACTATTAAGTAAATAAGGCCTTATATGCCTATGTCCTATAGATAAGACAAGGTATAACCTTGTCTACTTATTAGGACATATAAGCCTAGTAGCTCTTATAAGCCTTACCTTTAGCGCGTTAAGGATAGGGGTAGCTAGTACTAAGCTAGGTACTCTTTTAGTTAACTAGTGCCTTATAAGCACTCTATACGTCTTACTTTAGTTAGCTATATATATTGTAATATAATTTACTAAATATATACCTAATTATTACGCTTTAAACTAGCTAGCTTGTAATCCTAGTAGTATCCCTCTTAGATAGCCTTAAAGGTCTCGCCTAGCTACTAAGCTACGCTAGTAATAATATAGTACTCCTTCTTATTAAAAATGTTAGGAGTATTGTTATCCTCTATTAGGTCCTAGCTATAGACTACGACTTTATATATATATTATATAATATTAACCCCTTAAAAGAAGTCCTAATTATCCTTAGCTATTAAGCGTATAACTTATCCGCTATCGTTAGCTCTTTACTATATACTCTCCTATAACTTAGAGTACTTATAGTTATATATTAGTCTTTTTATTTAACGTACTACTTATAGCGCTACCTCTTATAATCCTCTAGTATATAGTCTATATTAAATATAGTAAGTAGCTTGTTATAGTAAGTAGTATAGTCCTTAAGCCTAGTATTTAAATAATATATATATAGAGTATATACTACTTAGCTAGTTAAATCTACCTTAGGATAGGTAAAAGTTTTACTTTAGGCTACTTAAGCTTAGTAGAGGGTATACTTACTCCTTACTATATTATTACCTTAGCCTTAGCCCCTTTATTATTATTATTATCGTTACTACTAGAGTTGTCTCTATCTCTACTAGCTACTACTTGCACTCTCTATAGCTACTTACTATAGGTACACTCGCTTAGCTATAGCTTTACTACCTTCTCTTCTATATTAATAGGACACTATAGCTCCCCTATGTTACTAGTTTTACGCTAGCTACCCTCCTCCTCCTAGGTAGTCTTAAACGATATATTAGTAGTACTAGTTAGCTATATAGCGTTATTAATAAAGGTATTATTACTTAGACTATAGGACTACTCTTAGCGCCTATGTATATAACCCTACTAGAAGCTTAGTATAATAGGCTTACTCTTATTATCTATCTCTCTTTTAACTACTATGTCTATAGTAACTAGTTAGTAATACTTTCTTTATTATTTGTCCCTAGTAACTCTTTTTACCTATAGTCTTTATTAAACTTAGTCTCTTCTTTTACTTAATAGTAAATACATATGTTTAATAACTTCTACTAGTCTTTAGATATATTAGCTAAATTATTAACTAAAATAGAACTAGGTATATTAGCCTCCCTTATAATACTAGTTCCTATTCTTTAAATTAGCCTAGTCTTGTCCCTAAATTATAAGTAACTTACCTTATTCTAGGACGAGCCTATGTACCTCTACCTTAAGGGAAGCTAATATAGACGATTCTAGTACTATCGCTCTATTACGTTTACTTATAGTCTAGTAATAGTAGTTATATAATCTAGCGTATTGTTAGCTATATAAGGGGTATATCCCTTAATAAGTATTAAACATCTACTTAAGGATACTTACTAGTCTAGATCTAGATACCTAAAAGCCTTACTTACTTACTTACTAGATTTAGACGAATTCCTTAATACTTAGTTAACTATTATACCCTTTATACTAAATACTATAAACTTAAATATATTTATATAACTCCCTTTCTTTATATTATTAACTAGGCTACTTGTTTTTTATTTTCTTATTCCTATAGTATTATTTAGGTTATAGATTTAGTTATTTTTATATAAATAGAATAGGAAAGATAATTTATATTATTATAAGTAACTTAAGAATAATAAGTAGATATTTAGGGACTATATAGATAGCTATAGCTTCTTTTCCTTAAATAGTAGAATTAATAAAGACTTTATTAGAACATTATTAACCTTAATTTACTTTAAGTTACTCTATACTTTCTACTTAAGTCTACTACGCTTACGTTTAGCTCTAAGTAAGTTATTAACTTACTTAATAGTAATATACTTACCTTAATCTAGAAAGACTTATAATCCTTAAAACTAAGTATCTAGACTTCTAGCTTAGAAGAGAAACTAAAACTAAGATAAGGAAGTAGTTATCTAACCTAAATAATTAGAAGTAGCTAGGTAACTCGTTAGCTAAGTTTAAGGAGTATATTAATAAAAAATAGTAAATAGAGTAATAGATCTTAGTTAATTTATAGAGTAGCTATAGCTTTAAGGTAATCTTATATTACTTACCTCTTTATAACTCCTCTATTTATAATATAGGTTCTAATAGTTATATTTATAATAACTATTTATGTTTTAAAGATTTTACTTACTTAGAAGAGGGCCTTTATATAGAAATATAATAGATCCTAATTAAGAGGATTAGCTTAGTCCTTATATATAATTCTAGAGGATTTTTAAACTTCTTAACTATACCTATATTCTAGATTTCTATACTAACCTTATATTAGCTATTTACTTAAGAAAGCTAGTTATAATTAAGACCTTAAATTTAAAAACGTTACTAAGGATAGCTAGCTCTTATTTTATACTCTAACTATTTATAACTAGTTTATTATAGAGTATAATATATTATATACTCCTAATAACTCTACTTTTATTACTACTTATACTATAATAATCCTAGAGATTCTAACTATAAAGGGATTAGCTTATAAAAAAATTAACCTAGTAGTCCTTAAAACTAAGGAGGCTTAATAACTTAGAGTTTAGCTTACTATAGATAAATTGTTTAACTATAAAGCCTATAGACTCTCTAAGGCTTACTATATTATTTTATATAAGGAGCCCCTTTCTAAGGCTCTTATCCTATTTTATTATATCTCTCTTAATGTCTTCTCTCTACCCTAAATATATAATAGTGTTTTCTTAATAGTTTTTCTTTAAATAATCTTACTAAACTTATCTTCTTTTATCCTCTATTTAATATTATAATAATGTTAATTCTTACTTATCTTTGTAGCTTATTTTAATTTATTTAATAATAATATAGTTTCTAGATTTCTATTATTTATTAAGATAATAATCTAGCCTTATAGACTAAGTATCTTTAATTTGTCTTAGATAAGGGTCTTATTAATAAGTTAACTATACTATATACTCCTATATAGAATATTTAGGCTAAACGTTCTAAGGGGGTAATATCTACGAAGGTACGAATACTAAGGATCTATTCTAACCTTTTAGAAAACCTATAGCTAGAAATTTAAGCTATAGTAATCTTTATTTATAATAGGACTCCTTTAAGGTTAGGAAGTAAATAATAGGTTTTACTAGTAACTACTTTTTATAGATAGATAAAGGATAAAAATTATAGAACCTTCCTAAAGTTATTATAATATCTGAACCTATTATTTCTAAAGGACTATAAATATAAAGCCTATCTTATAACGATAAAAGTACTCTAATTAATAAAGAAAAGGGATCTTTAACTTAAACTATATATAGAAATTAGCTACTTCGTTAGATATTATTTATCTAATATCTTCTATATCTAGATTCTAGTAAGAAAGAGAGTCTAGAGACTTAAGGATATTACCTTCTTAAAAGGAAAATACTTCCTAGGTTTTAATTAACTCCTAAGGATTCTAGAAGAACTAGAGTTTTAATTCCTTAAGGAAGTTAAGGATAAGGAACTAGAAGATATTAGACTCTTCTCTATTAAGTATATAAATAAAGAGACGCCTAAGGAAGTACTACTATAGAAAATATAATAGCTTTCTATACCTATATTAATAAGGTTAGTATTAATACTTTTAAAAACTATAATAATTATAACCCCTAAACTAGTACCTTAGGAATTAAAGATTAAGATATATATTCTATTAAGATTATAAGGACTAAGCTTTACTCAACCTACTAAGTAGAATATAAAAAGGTCTAATAGCTCTAATAGGTTTTAGGGCACTTATAAGCTAAATTATATTTACTTTATATTATTAAGCTTCTACGTTAATTTAAGGAAAGGGAGTATAATATAATAATTACTATAGAACCTAATACGTAGAGGAAGTTCTACTATTATCTATATAGAAAGGAGTTTATAGAAGTAGCTTAAAAGGAGTAGGAAGCTCTTATTAACAGAGATATATTTTAGCTAGTTAATAAGGATTAAGTTAGAAGTTATACGATTCTACTTATTACTTAGAAATTTAAGTATAAGTTTAACTAATAGAGGTATTTAATAAAGTATAAGGGATAACTTTATATTTATAGGGATCTTTAGCCTTATAATTATAAGCAGACCTATACTACTACCCTTGTAGCTTGTAACTTCTAGGTACTTATAGTAATCTTAGTAAAGTATAACCTTAAAATCTACTCCCTTAATACTATTAATACCTTTATTAATACTCCTATTAATAAAGATATCTATATATATTATCTAGATAGTTTTAAGTTCCTATAAAGGTTTTTAAGCTTAAAAGGGTACTCTTTAAACTATAAAACTTACTCCTTCTTTAGTAAAGGGAACGTTTAGAAGTACTTACCTAACTTAACTTTATTCCCTATAATAAGGATTTATATATTTACTAATCTTAGTATCTTATAGTCTTTTCTATATAGATAATATTATTCTTTTATATTATAAGTAATATTAGAACGAAGCTAATAACTTTATTACTATATTAAAAGAGAAGTTTAATATAGCTAATAATAGAGATTTAGAATAGTTTCTATCTATTTAGGTTATATAGGATTAAAGTAGTAGCTCTATTTTATTAGTATAAGATAGCTATATTAATAAAATCGCTAATTTTTTATTAAGATTAGGATAGTAATATCTCTTAGGACTCTTCTCCCTTCCTATTCTCCCTATTATATTAGTAGTTTAAGGGATAGGCTATAAAGGAGGAGATTTATTAATATTAAAGTATTATTAGTAGTCTTAACTACATAGCTATATTAACTTAACTAGATATCGTAAAAGTATCTAATAAGCTTATAGAATTTATATAAAACCCTTCTCTAGAGTATTTCTTATTAGCTCTTTAACTAGTCTACTTTCTTTATTGTACTAGATTTAATACTATTGTTTATAATAGTAAGGGGGAAAATTAGTATCTTAAGGTTAAGATATACTTAGATGCCTTATTTATAGATAATAAGGAATTAAGGAAGTTATCCTAGGGTTATCTTTTAAGATCTTTAGAGGATATATTATATAGTTAGCTAGGAAGTAAGCTACTATTATAACTTCTTCTACTAAAGCTAAGCTATTTACTTTCTTATCTATAATAAAGGATCTTATTTCTATTTTAAGACTTTTTAACTCTATTACTCTTATAATACCTTAACTAATTATTTATTATAGTAATTAATAGACTATTAAGCTAGTTACTTTAGAAACACTAAGGATTAAGATAGTACTTAAGTATATAGATATATATAATACTTATGTAAGATAAGCCTATCTTAAGGGCACTTTAAAGTCTTATATAAAGCTACTAATAAGATAGTAGTAAATAGTCTTATAAAGCTACTCTTAAAGTAGTAATTTAGTACATTTAAGTTATAATTAGAACTTTAAGAGATTTAGTAGTTGTTATTAATTAAGGTAAAGGTATCTAATAAAGGGACTATATCCCTAATGCGCTAAATAACTACTATATAATCTAGGAACTAAACAAAAATAAAAGGTATTAATCCTAAGCTCTATACTTTAGACTAAATAAACTACTAGATAATAAGCTACTATACTTTAGCCTTTTCCCCTAATAAGAATAAACTAAGTAATAGGCTAACTTACTTAAGCCTCTATTTACTAGAACTAGGTAACTTACTTACTTAGAGAGAGTAAGGACCCTATAATAGCTTATAGCTAAGGATTAGATAATATAATTAACCTAGCTAGCTAATATAGGGCCCTCTAAGCCTCCTCTAATACTTCCTAACGATAGCGGGCCCTCTCTTTAGAGGGGACAAACTCCCCTATTTGTTAATAACCTTATTATAACTAATAGTAACTAGGGTAAATATATACCCTATAGTCTAAGTAACTAGGAAGTTATTTATTGTAATCTTAAAGCTATACTACTAAGAGAAGGTCTAATAGTACCTTAATACTACTATATACTAGTAGTTAGTAATGCTCTTAAATTATTACTAATTCTTAGTAAGGAATAATATAATATTAAGTATTATAAATACTTATATTAATGTAATCTTCTCTAAAGTACTAATAAGCCTAGTAGGTACCTACCTAATCTAGAGAGGGTAAGTACCTACTAATACTAGACCTTATTTTACTAGCTAAAGCTAGAAACTTAAAGTAGTAGTACTACCTTAACCCTTACTAGTACTAATATAGTACTTATTCTAGTAGCTAATGTAGTAAGTAATCTCTTTAATAGTCCTTTTATAAAGCTAGAACCTCTTACTATACTAGTTTAATTTTATACTAGTTAGATTAGTTACTTTCTATTAAGACCTATACTTAAATAGACTAGCTAGATTATAGCTACCCTATAGCGTCCTAATTAAAAACCTAGTATTAGATAGTAAATCTTAATACTAGGTCTTTTATTACTAGTATAACCCTCTAGGTACTAAATAAATCTATTATAAGGATTAATAAAGGAAGTATTAGATAGGTAAATTAGGTAGCTATTATAGTCTTAAAATTTACTAATCTTATAGCTTAAATTCTAGGGGTCTCAATGTTTAAATCTACTAGTATCTAACCCTAGAGGGAGGTTCCCTCCTTATCTTTATAGTAAATTAAATTAGAGACATATATAATATAGTTTACTTAATCTAGAGTTAGATTAATAGGAACATTAGTTAATAGAGAACCTTGCCCTTAAAGGCTTATAGGGGAGCTTCTACTATTTCCTAGTCCTACTAGAGATAAGCCTTATTTACTTCCTTTATTACTAGATAAATATAGGAACTTATAACTACTTAATAAGGTAATACTACCTTATATATAGCTACTTCTACTACCTCTAAAGATTTATATATAAGTTAGCTTAGTAATCTTCTATTAGTTACATTCCTTACTTAGATTTTCTTATAAAATTATACTATTCTTTACTCTTAAATACTTTTTTTTCTTAAATTCTAATTAAGTTAAGTAGCGATACTTAAAGGAGTATAAATTTTATATATATAAGGTCTTTTTATCTTAAATTTTTGTTTTCTACTAATTACTCCTCTTATTACTTTTCTACCTTATATATTAAGTAGCTATTTATAACTTAATCTTAGTATAGCTACTTACTATATAGCTAAGGGGTATATTAAACATCTACTTAAGGATACTAACTAGTTTAAATTTAAATACTTAATAGCCTTACTTATTTACTTACTAGATATAGATAAATTCCTTAATACCTAATTAACTATTATACCCTTTATACTAAGTACTATAAACTTAGAAACATTTATATAACTCCCTTTTTTATATTATTAACTAAGCTACCTATTCTTTTATTTTGTTATCTTTATAGTATTATTTAGAATATAGATTTAGTTACTCTTATATAAATAGAATAGGAAGAATAATCTATATTACTATAAGTAACTTAGGAATAATAAGTAGTTATTTAAGGACTATATAGATAGCTATATCTTCTTCTCCTTTAATAGTAAAATTATTAGAAACTTAATTAGAGTTTTATTAACCTTAATTTACTTTAAGTTACTCTATACTTCTTACTTAAGTCTACTATACTTATGTTTAGCTCTAAGTAGTTTATTAACTTATTTAATAATAAAGCTAGCCTTAGTACTTACTAAGCCTAACTCTTCTCTACTAGTTATAATAATAGTAGCTAAAGTAATATAGTTAATAATTTAAAGTAGTAAGTAATATAATAGATATCTCTTTATAAAATAAAGAGGAAGAGAAAAAATTTACTAGAATAAAAACATAGGGCTATCTAAGAGCTTTACTATTAACTACCTAGCTTTTTACTATAGTAACTAAAAACTATAAATATATAACTATTCTCTCGTTTTTATTAATATAACTTACATATACTTATATCTATATTATTTACCCTATAATACTATATAAAAACTAGATATACTTTTATATATCTCTATCTATACTTAATAACCTTTACTATTAAGAATCGCTCTAGTATCTCAGATACTATAATATAAGTAACTATTATAAGGGTAAAATATTATTAAAAGGAAGAGATATTGTAATAATGTTAACTATATTATATAGTAAAGGAGGTACCTTATACCTACCCTATAGGTATAATAAATTACGTAACTATATATTAGACTTATAAGTATAACTTATAGTACCTTACTTATAGGTACCTAACTTAAGTACTTAACTTATAAGTACCTAACTTAAATACCTAACTTAGAAGTATTTAACTTATACGTATACTACTAGTAACCTATATACGTAACTTACTAGTAAGGTAAGCCTTATATACCTTACTAAAGTATAGAGGTAAGGTATAAAGATACTCTTTTACTTAGTAAAATTTAGTCTTTCTCTCTAAATATAATTTAATCTTTCTCCTACTCTCTTTACTACTTCTATTCTAACTATTTAAGCATACTTTATATATTGCCTCTTATAAACTTCTTATAGAGTTATTCTTATTATAAGTCTAACTCTTCTAAGTATAACTCTACTATACTAATACTTTCCTCCTCTTTATAGGCTATTAATAGGTTATTATAAGCTTCCTAGAGATTGTATAGCTTCCTTCTATATTAGTAGTTACGTTAGTAAGCTTATATATAGAGTTAATTATAATAGAGTTTATTTAGCTATTCCTAGTACTTCTTCCTACCTCTTACTTACTTTTAACTTATAGAGGTAGAGTACTAGAAGTCTATTACTTTTAATAACTTTTATTATCCTTCCTTAGCCTAAGGTTTCCTAGTTATTTCTCTTACTCTAGTCTTTTTAAGAGTATTTATTTCTTAACTATTAGGTTTACTTATAAAAGTAGAGTTTTATTAGCTTATAAGTTCCTCCTATTAGTTATCTAGGAAGAATTTTACGAATATTTAGTAATGTTAGTATATTTCTTCCCTAGGTACCTATTATTAGATTAGTTTATAGATTTAGGATAAGAGCTTTATATTTATTAACTTAGGTATTAATAGGCTTACTTTTCGTATACTACTAGAAGCTTTTTTTATAGTATATTAAGTTGTTTATATATTAGTATATTAAGCGTTAAAAGTAGATAGTAAGCTACTCTAGCTAATCGCTTTATATAGGATACTTACATTTAGAAGTTAGTTCTATTTAATAAACTATTTACTATATATTGTTCCTAGTATAATGCTCTTAAAGTTACTTCTAGGTAAATAGTAAATCGTTTTAATAACTATCCCTTTTATCTACTAAAGCCTAGGTATAGTTTTATTAGTATAGTATAATCTTATAGTCCTAGATCCCTAGAATACTACTTCGTAGTATTTCTTTATAATAATAAGGCAATTAGTTAGTATAGCTTGTTAGCGTACTCGTTACTCTATATAGCTACGTAATTTAAGATATTAATAAAACAATTAATACTTTAGTAGATAGTAGATTTTACTGTCTCTTTTAAAGTATTAAATATAGTATTAAAAGTATAAGCTAGATAAAATCTTCTAATATCCTCTCTATAAAGGTAGACTAGTTATTCCCTTATTAGTAAAGTCTAGTTCTATCTTAACTAGAAGCTTAGCTAACGAGGATGTAGTAGTCTATATTATCTATATCTTACTTATTATTCTAGGAAGGGCTAGTTTTTCTTCTATTCTTCTACTAGAACTTATTAAATTAGTTCCTATACATTCTTAGGAGTTATAGCCTAAGGTTATTATTATTCCTCTTATTAACTTCCTAACAATATCTTTACTAGAAATTCTAAGGTTAGTCTTAAGATCTCTATAGCGTTATATAAAGTAGCTAGTATCTTCCTCTTACCTTAAAAGCGTTTGTTATAAGGGCTCTAGGGTAGTTATCCTACTCTAGGAGTTTAAATACCCTTTAGTAAGCCCTAAGTCTTAGGTTAAAGTCTAATACCCTTAAACGCTCCCTTTTCTAGTACGTTCTAAGTAGGATTAAATATAGTATTTAAGAAGTCTTAAATATCCTATAGTTAATCCTAAAAGTTCGCTTTAGAGAAGTATAGTATTCTATTAGGAGTATATATAAGTATATTAATTCGTTAAAAGAGTTCTTCCCTATCTTTAAGGTATTCTTAACTCTTAAAAGGTTAATTACTTTTTACCTTAGTTTAAGAATATTTCTTCTATAAGTTTATAAGTCTTCTAATATCTCTCTCTTCTTCTATTACTTTTAAGTATCTTTAGAAAGGAAGTAAGGTTTCTATACTTAGATAAATCTACGATACGCTTTTACTTCCTTACTTTATATAGTAAACTCGTTTTCTAGGAGTCTTAGAAAGTCTTTTAAGAATAATTCCTAGATATTAATAAGTTCGTTAAATACTTTTTAAAGCTTCTATCTATAAGAGTTAGAGTAGGCTTAATTAGAAAGGGGATTATAAGATAAGGAATACAGGTATAAAGAAGTTAATTTAAATAGTTAGATAGAGTAATTAAAGTAAAACAGAATAGTATAAGGTACGTAACAATTAGGTAAGTAGTAGAAGAGTAAATATAGGAGGAAGATAAAGAGTCTAGGATTCTACTTAACTATCTATAAACTTAGTAGGAATCGAGTAACGTTAAGTAGTCCTCTCGTTCCTAGCTAAGTACATAGAAAAATAGGTCCTAGACTACTAAATAGCGTGTCTAATTCCCTATAAAATTAATATTTTTATGTCTCTTTAAAGTCTCTTAATAGTATACTATAGCGCTAAAGTATATACTTTTGTTATGTATTTAAAGGAAGGTTTATTAAGGTATAGCTTTAAGGTTTAGTAGTACCTTAGAAGCTTATTATTACAATATTATATTACATATGTCTTAAAAGTCTAAAAAACGTCTGTCTAATAGAGTTTATATGAACTATAAAAAGGGGAGTTGTTTATCTTTTATTGTGTCTTTTCTAATGTATGTTTATACTATCCTAATAGTAAGTTAATTTCTTTATAGCTAATAAAATTAGTTTAATACTATCTAGTCTTCCTAAGTTATTCTAATAGCTAAAAAATTACTAGGAAGTAATAGTAACGTAGAATTACTACTAGATAATATATACTTATATAATTTATAAAAACTCTAGTAAAACTAGCTACTATTTGTAATACTAGCTAGCTATAGCATTAATATAAGTATAGTAATTAAGCTTTTAAAAAGATAAAGTAATATTTTAGATTAAGTTATCTTTCTATTTCCTAGGGCTTTTCTCTCTTCTTATCCCTTCCTTCCTTTTTATTTATTCTATAAAACGTTTCTTCTTATATCTTATAATACCTTTATTAGTCTCTTAGCCCTTCTAGATACTTATTTCTCCTACGCCTAGTTTTCCTAGGAATTCCCTTCCCTATCTTAGGAAATCCTAGGAAATCCTAGGAAATCCTTCCTCTAGAATTCTTACATAACTAGAAATCTAAGAAAGTCCTTCTTTACATCTAAGTAAGATCTTATAAGTCCTATTCTAGAATACTAACTACTCTACTATACCTTATATACTAGACCTATAAAATTTTCTTTAAAGTACTAATAATAGTAATAATAAGAATAAGCTTAGCTATAATAACCCTTTTAATATATATTACCTAGATTTAACCCTAGCCCTTTAATTATCTTTTAAAGTCTATCTTAGTACTGTAATTATAGATAATAAAGATAAGGATAACTCTAATAATAGAGATACTAACTTTTAAAAATAGGTAACCCCTTATTAAGGGTAAATTACTAAGACTACCTAGCTTTAAGCTCTTATACGTTACTAATACTACTAAAGGTCTTTTACTAGATTATTAAATACTATACTAAGCTTATCTAGCTCGCCCTCTATAGCTTAGCTACTTTTAATATTATTACTTTCTAAAAGACTACTATCTACCTAGGGGTAGAACCCTTAACCCTAGGTAGAATACTATACTAACTTGTCTACTAAGATAGTTATACTATAGTTTATATCTATAAGCGCTATAACCTTTCTATCTAGACCCCTAATGCTAGGGAAGATTAAGTAAATATAGCCTTTACGTCTAAACTAGAGATACTAGCCCTCTACTCCCCTCTAAATATAGGGCGTAATAGCTTACTCCTATACTTACATATAAGATACTAAACTCCTTAACTTATTATTATTAGTAACTTTAATCTTTACTACCTTACTTAAGACGCTTATAATTATATAAGCCTAGGGGCTAAGGAGGTAATTAATAAAACTATAAGACTAGGTCTCTTCTTCCTAAGACTAAGAGAAAAATATATAAGGACTTTCTATAGCTACTATAATAGTACTATAGACTTAGCTTAGGTAATACTTAACTAAGGGGCGTAATATACTAAACTAGACTTTAACCTTACTAGCTTTAACTATATCCTATAGACCTTTATTATTAACCTCTTAATAGACTAGAATAAGGAGTTACTATAACTCTACCCTTACTAAAAGGCTACTAACTACTAAACTATTACTAATAAAAGCTAAGTTTAGACAATACTACTAGTAACCTTATTTATTACTATATAAGTAATTAATAAGGCTATTAACTAACTATACTCTAAGCTTAAGACTACTATCTAAGCTAGAGTACTATTTACTATAAAGTATCTACTTATAGTTACTTATAAGTCTAGATCTAGATGCCTAATAGCTTTATTCTCTTACTTACTAGACATAGACAAATTTCCTTAATACTTAGTTAACCATTATACCTTCTATATTAAATAGTATTACCTTAGATACATTTATATAACTACCTTTCTTTATATTATTAATTAGGTCTATAGTCTTTTACTATATAGTCTCTATAGTATTGTCTAGGTTATAGATTTAGTAGTTTTTAAGTAAATAGAATAGGAAGGGTAATATAGAGTACTATATATAACTTATAGATAATAGTTAGTTATTTAGGAATTATATAAGTAGCTATAGCCTCTTTACTTTAGATAGTAGAATTATTAGAGACTTAATTAAAGCTTTATTAAATTTACTTATATTAAGCTACTCTATACTTCTTACTTAAGTCTATTATACTTATGTTTAGTTCTAAGTAAGCTATTAACTTATATAATACTTACTATACCTAAGCTACTAACTAGTAAGGCCTAGATTGTCTTATAAGTTTAAAAGTCCTTATAAATAGTAAAACGAGCCTATTACTACTACCTAAGAACCTAATCTTAATTTACTTAGAAGAACCTATAGTAAGCTAATAAGACTTAGAAGATAGAAGTTTACTCTACTTACTAAGCTTATTAGAGGGGCTTTTTTAAAGAGATTAATAGCTTAAACGAGAAGTTCTAGTATATTAAGCGCTATTTATAACTCTATAATAACCTCCCCCTAGAGCCTACTTACTTCCTAGTAATCTAAGACCTTAAAGGCTACTTCTATACTAAATTCTCCATATAAGTACAAACCCTTACCTAGGGTTTCTAGCTAATAGGAAGACCTATTACCTTATAAAGCCTAACTAACGCCCCTTTACTACCCTAACGCCCTATCTTAGTAGCTAACCTAGTTATTATTAAGGATATTAGTTATATAATAGTAGGTATATTAAGCTAGAAAGCTACTAGCCTAAATAAAATACTAGTTAGCTTCCTTAAGTAGTATAATGTCTTTATTTACTAGAAAATAGTAACGATCTTCTAAGCTTACCTTAAACTCTAGTATGTTCTATATTACTTTATAGCTACTAACATTGTTATCTTCTATAAGTTTAGTAAGAAGCTAGAAGTTTATTAAACCCCTAAGGGCTAGCGGCCTATATTATTCCTAAACTACCTTAGTAAGGTCCTTAAGTCTATAGTTACTAAGAAGATTACTTATATTACTAAAGCTAATTACGTTTTCCTTAAGAGATAAATAGGTAATAATTATAACAAGTTAACTAAACTAGCTATTTTAATAGCTATAGAGCTAGTTTAGGTACTATAGATTTAGAAAGAAGTTACTTCCTCCCTTTAACTTAATATCTCTAGAGCTTTTAATATAGTTAACTATAATATACTTACTTAAGAGTTTAGTAACTTAGGATACCCTAACTAGCTAGTTAGCTTTGTTAATAGCTTTTTTTAAGACTAGACTTCCTCCCTCTACTTTATTAAATAGTAGGCTAAACTTAAATATATCCCTTTTAGAGTTCTTTAAGGTTTCCCTTATTCTTAATATTATTTCTTTACTATATTACCCCCTATACTACTATCTAGAGTTTACCCTAGGGTTACGCTTTATTAGATTCGCTAACAACCCTAATCTTCTTATAATTAGTTCTACCCTTATAACTATAAAAGCTTAACTAGCTTAAGATTAGTATACTTATAATATATAGGCTTTCAATTTTAGTATAACGTTTTCTTTATCTAAGTCTAAGCTTATTTACTTAACTAGATACTAGTACTTATACTTTATACTACTTACCTTAAGTAATACTATTATAATCCCTAAATCCTTAGTAAGGCTTTTTAGAGTTTAAGTATATTATAAACTTAAATAGAAGGTATATCTTAATAAGCTATAAAAAAGTTAAAGAGGTAAAAGCTTACCCTTACTAGCCTTACTACTTTAATATAAGCTAGCTCCTTTATAAAGTTATATAAGCTCTATAGTAAAGTAGTTTAGAGTCTTATATTTTATACTAGTATAGGTTTTAAGACTATAGCTATCTCTAGTAATTTAAAGGCATTTTATAGTCTTAGTTAGAGTAATATAGTATATTATTATACAATTTATAATGTTTTAAGCTAGACTAGTTAGCTAAAAGGTATATTTTAAAGCTTATTATCTTAATACTTTTATATAAGGGAAATAACTTTATTCTAACTTAGCTCTAAGATATTAAGGGTAATGTTTATAATCTTTTACTAAAGGTCTATAGTAAGCTTAACTAAAAGATTATAGTATACTATTTTTCTTTAAAGTATAAAAATTACTTTTTAATAGAGTTTAAGAATAAATAGAAATCTATAGAAGATTAACTTAAGTAATAATATACTAATATAAGGTTTAGTTTAAATATTATCTTGTAGTCCTTAGCGTCTTTTATTAAGCTTTTATTATACTTAGTAAAGTTAGCCTATTTACTATTAATATACTAGCGTTCCTTAGATAACTCTCTTTCTTTATAGTAGGACTACTAGTAAGTCTTAACATTACTTACTATAAGATTCTTAGTAAATAGAATTTTTATTATATCTTACTTAAATTTCCTTAGAGTAGTAAGAAATATATCTTCTAAGTTATTAGTTTAGTCCTAGAGTTTATAGTCTATAATAGGAGTAATAAGCTTAGAGATATTCTAAAGTCTTATGTCTTTATTATAGCTACTATTAGAGTCTAAGTAGTTATTATAGGAATAGTACCTTAAGGGATATATAAATAGCGCTATACTTTTAGTAATTATAGAAAGAAGTAGTAGTAGTTTTACCTAGTTACTATAAGCTATAAGGTTAGAGATTTACTACTAAAGAGCTACTATCTTCTTAGTTAAGATATATAGTTCCTTAGTATAAGCTTAGTTTTCTTTAGAGACTAAGTTTATAAGCGCTAGAGTATTACTAGGGAATCGCTAGGGAGTTACTTATTATTATTCCTTATATAAGCGTTTTAAAAGACTTAATACCTTAGAGGGTATATTACTTAAAGAGAAAATTTCTTTATTAGATTCTAGAATTTCCTTAACATAATAGTTAAGTACTTTAGCTTATACTATAAGGTTATATATAAGTAATATAATAGCTCTAGTATATTATTAAGTATTTAATACTATTTCTATTCTAAGTATTTAAAAAAGATTTAGAATTATAATAAGGTAGTATATAGGCTATACTTAAATAGCTAGAATAGAAGTAATAGTAAGAGTAGAGAGATTAAATTATATTAAGATAGTAAGACTAAATCTTACTAAGTAAAGGGAGTACCTTTATATCTTATCTTTATACTTTAGTAAAGTATATAAGGCCTATATTACTAGTAAGTTACGTATATAAGTTACTAGTAGTATACTTATAAGTTAAGTACCTTAGAGTTAAATACTTTAAAGTTAAGTATTATAAGTTATACTTATAAGTTAAATATATACTTATATAATCTATTATACTTATAGAATAAATATAAGGTACTTTCTTTATTATATAATATAGTTAACATTATTATACTAGCTATATATTCTAGCTATAGCTCTTCTTTTAGTAATCGTCCTTATAAATTATACTATAATTACTACTATTATAGCTTAAATATCCCTTTTCTTTAGCGTAGTCTATAATAATAACTATTTTATTATAAGGTCTTAGTATCTAAGCTAATTTCCCTCTAGATCTTTTTATATTCTAGGGGCTATAAATGTCTTAGCTAATTCCCTATCTTACCTCCTAGCTACTAATACCTTCCCTTAGAACTCTAATACACTTAATACTATTTAGGATTCTCTTATAGCTAAGCTCGTCTTTTTTATAAGTAAGTTAGACGTTGTTTAAACTTTATCTAAGTACTTCTTTATACTTAATTTCTATTAAGTAATTATAAATAGTTATATAGTTAACCCTTACTTTTCTAAGACTCTTACTTAGCTTATTAATGTTAAATCTAGGGAGGGACTACCTTTTCTTCGCTATAGTAACCTCCTCTACCTTTAAGTAGCTAATAGTTACTATTATTTATATATTTCTTTACTTACTACTCTTAATATACTTATTAATTTCTATACCTAAAAGCTCTATACTAGCGTAAGCTATATATAGTATAACCTTTCCTATAACTTTATAATCCCTTACTTCTAAGCCCTCCTATATTACCTTATTAGCTACTATAATACTTATAATTATAATTATACTAACTATAGGTCTACTCCTAGTAAGCTAGTCCCTATTATAGCTCTAGTATTTCTCTTTTATACTATTACTATAAACTTTATTACTAGCCTCTTAAACGTTTTATAATCTAAGACCCCCTAGGCGCCCCCCTCTAAGGAGTTTTTAATACTCTCTTTACTATTTCTAATTAGTTCTTTAAGAGCTACTTCCTTATTCTAAGCTATAGTAACTTTTATAGTAGAGGATTAGGTTTAGAAGCTATATACTAAGCTCCTTTACTATAACTAATGTTTTCTATAGACTATTATCTCTAACTATAATACTAAGTTCCTCTCTATATTTTAGTACTAGCTCTAGGAGTCTTTTAGGTCCAAGCTTACTATCTTTACTATTAGTACCTATAAACTAATAGGTTATTTAAGTAATAAAACTAAACTATTAAAGTAGTACTTTAGTACTTTACTAGTAATTTTCTATTTTACTACTAGGTTAATAAACTTGTTAGCCTCTAGTTTACCTTAATAACTCCTATATTAAGGTTATCTATATCTCCTTAGTGAACTCCTTACTAGTATATATATAGATAGTAGCTAGCGCTACCTTAGTAGTAGTAACAATAGTAAGGATTTTTACTTTCTCTATAATAAAGTAGCTATTTCTATTACTTATACTAAGGTTATTATAAAGTAACAATATAATATAAAGTATTAACTACTTACTTTCTAACTTATTAACTAGGTATAGCTTAAGCTTAGTAAGGGCTTTAAGCTTACTAATAGCTATGTTATAAAGCTCTAAGTATACTATATAGGGCCCTTTTTAGTAGTTAATTATATTAGCTATTAAGCTTACTACCTTAACTTAGATAGCTCTATAAATATTTATAATATTATCTCTATTACTATACTCTAGCTTACTATAGCTTCTAAGGCTTGTCTAAGCCTAGCTAAGGATTTAGTATACTAGGAGATTAACTATATCTTAAATAATCGGTTAGATTACTATAGCTATAGCTACTTATAGTACTAGTTCTTCGTTTCTTAGAAGAGGTAGCTATTTAATTATAATTAGTAGGTTTTAATAGTAGATCTTAAGTCTTTAGCGTTTACTATATTAGCTACTTACCTTTCCTATAAGAAAGCCCTTATATCTTAGCTTTAAGCTACTTACTACTTATAATAGCTCTAGCTTACTACTTATTCTATATCTAAGCTAAGTAATAACCCTAGGATTACGTCTAGCTTTAGCTAAGGCGCGCTACTAGCGCGCTAGATTATATTAGCTTAGGGGAAATCCTAGTAATTTCTATAGCGTAGTTAGGAACTAGTCTCTTCCTCTATCCTAGTATATTCTCTATATTTATATCTAGTATATTTACAATATTTATATCTAGTGTATTTACAATATTTATATCTAGTGTATTTACGATATTAATATCTAGTATATTAACTATATTTATAATTTTATATTACCTACTAGCTAGACCTTTTCCTAGTCCTACTTTAGCTCTTTATGTTTTTTTCTACTTTAATAAGCTATAGTTTCTATACTAATAGAGTAAGGTATTACTAGACCTACCTCTACTCTAGTTATTATCCTTTCCTATACCCTTCTCTTACCCCTCTTTTCCTCCCATTCTCTCTCCTAATAACCTTAGGCTATACCCTTATTCTTAGTTAATCCTCCTCTTAACTATTACTTCTAGTTTAAGAACTAGCTATATCGCTAATATATATACTACTCTTTACGCTATAACCCCTATTTCTTAAATTTATAGGCTTTTAATAGACTATCTAATTATATAGTAATAAAGGGGAGTTTTAGGTAGCTTTAAAGAGATAAGGAGCTATATATATACTTTAGGAAGGTTCCTGTCTAGACACTTTTATATACTACTACTAGGCTCTTACCTAAGAGTGCTTTAACGTCTTTTATAGAGAATCTAATAGGTTTACTTACGTTTCTATAGTTATTAAGTATACTTACTTCTAAGATAACTATATTACCTTATACTACCTATCCTACTACTCACCTATACCTAATCTCTTAGAGACTAGTAATAATAAGGGCGTCGAAATCTAGATAATTTCCTTAAATATAGCTCTTTCTCTTACTACCCCTTACCCCTAGAACGCCTAAGGTTAATTTACTATAACTTCCTATTTAGCTAGCCTCTTTACTACCCTTATTAGTACTATAGGTTTATCCCTATAAAAGAGGGACGCATATAGCTATTAACTACTTAGGTCTAGCTAATTTACTATAGTACTACTTAATATAACTAAGGACTATATTATTAGTATACTTATTACTAAGAAAGTTTACTAAATAGCTATATTTACTACCTTAGTTAACTACTTACTAGTGTTCCTATAGAATGCGTCTAATGCTTTTAATACTCTTACTACATTTAGCTATCCCCCCTTACGTTATACTACTAGGATTAAGTACTACTAAAATAAAGTAAATACTATATTTATAACCCTATAAGTCTCTACTATCGCTTACTCCTTTACTATACTATCTAGCTTATTAAGATAGTTATAGTAGATCTAGATAACGCTTAGTGCCTATAGTTACCCTTTTACTATACTTATTACTACTTACCCTATAAACCCCCTAGTAGTTATAGCGTACTTAGACTATAAGGTACTACTAGATAGTTACTTTACTATTATATTTAGTAATATAGATACTACTACTATCTAGGTAGCTTTATTTAATAAACTCTACTAAAAAGCCCTAGACTTTCTCCCTATTAATACTTATACCTAGCTATATAATATTCCTAACTATCGTATAGTAGTAGTAGCTTATAGCCTATTTGTCTTTACCTAAGATAATGCTTTAGATTTTACCTATTATACCCTAATTAGCTATGCCTTATTCGAGTACCTATAAAGAGTAGCTAACTATATTATAGCTATTCTCTAGTACTTTAAGAATAGTAGTTAGCGCTAGGAAATAAGCGTTTCTACTATTACTACTACTCCTATAATATACTATCCCTTATATTCTATAGATATATAGAGCCTTACTCTAGTTGTTATACCTAAGTATTTTCTTTGTTAAATACTAATCTAGCTAGGGTATATATTACTATTTTTCTCCTAGATTAGCTTACCCCTAATACTAACGTTAGACTAGCCCTATTAACTATTATTTTATATAGCCTAGTATATAACTTAGTACCTTAGACGCTTACTTAGTCTACTAGTATAGTATACTTAATAGCTATCTTTACATTATATAGTATAGGTCGTTATAGATAAATAAGTAAACGTTAGTTTACCTATTCTATAAAAGTTATAGGTTAGTTCTATACTAAGTTTAGTAGTATATATACCTTCTAGGAAGTTATTATAATATCTAATTTAGATTTAATAGTTATTTTAGTTTATATAAAGGTTCTATATAGTATTTATTTATTACTTCCCTTAGTAGCTTATAGTTTCTATTTATAATACTACTAGACATTATTTCGGTTTTCTGTCTATACCTATAGATTTCGCGTTTTACTATCCCCTTTTTACTCTCGTATAGGATTTTAGTACCTATATAGTACTAGGAAACTCCTTAGACTAAACTATTCTCTTTTACCTACTCTTTCTAACTATATAGTTAGTTCCCTAGGGATAGTAAATAGTTCTTAGGGGGGGCTTATTATAAAAAATCCTATAATATTACGTAATAAGTTTCCTAGGGAGGTATCTTAAAATTTTCTAGGAAATTAACCTATATTTCCCCTAGGGAATATACTAGAACTTTACTATAAGATTTTACTAAGATTTTACTATAGAGGTTTACTAGGGTTTTAACTAGAGAGACCCTATAGAATAACTTAAGAAACATAATATTATATTTACTATATAGGGTATATATCTAGATAGAAGAAACAAGGATAAGCTTTTTACTTTAGATCTTTCTTTTATATGCTTATATTATAATAGTTTCTAGTCCTAGGCTTTATTCCTATAGTTAGTTTCTAGTATATAACCTATATTTAGGGCCTTTCTATAGTATCTAGCCCGTTTTATAAGGTTACATATAAGCGCTATAGTAGCCCTAGTACGTTATTAAGTATTTAGTACTGTTTCTATTCTAAGTGTCTAAAATAAATTTAGAATTATAAAGGGGTAGTATGTAAGGTACGTCTTAGATAGTTAGAATATAGGTAGTAGAGAGAGTAAGAGAGAAATTAAATTATATTTTAATAGTAAGACTAAATCTTACTAAGTAAATAGAGTACTTTTATATCTTACTTTTATACTTTAGTAAAGTATATAAGGCTTATTATTAAAGGGCTTATAATACTAATATAGTACTTATAAAGTTATAAGTTTTTAAAAAATAGTAATATTAGCTAAACTAAAGAGCTAGTATAAGGTATATATAGGTAGGGCTATATAGGCCCTATCTTTAAATATAGGTAGACTAAGATCTACCCCTACTATATATATCCTACTAATATACTAGCCCTATACTAGCCTAGTATAGGTCCTATATAATAGGCCTATACTAGTCCTATATAGTTTTAAGTATGTTATCTATATACTATCTAGCTCCCCTCTAATACTAGTACTTATTATATTAATACCTATATTACTAGTAAGTTATATATATAAGGCGCTAGTAATATACTAGTAAGTTAAGTATTTTTAAATTAAGTACTAATAAGTTAAGTACTTATAAGTTAAGTACTTTAAGTTATATCTATAAGTTATATATATAGTTATATAATCTATTATACTTATAAAGTAATTATAAAGTACCTTCTTTATTATATAATATAGTTAATATTATTATAATTCTACTAATAAACTTAGTATTTCTATTAGAAAGATTTATACTAGGAAGGCCTCTATTAGTTACTATATATAGTATAAATATATAACTTAGCTCTTTAGGAGAGGTTTTCCTCTTAAAAGGTAAACATAGCTATATTTAGTATATTTATTAATAATAATTAAGATATAGTTATTTTTTATATTTACTATAAAATTAATTAATAAAGGTAAATCTGTTATAAAATGTATACTAATAAAATTCTATAGTTTTTCTAGGACTTCTATAAGCTTTTAAACTCTATAAGGCTTATATTTAAAAGTATTAAATTTATTCTAAATAGTTTAGTTTTTTATTTAAGGTTTTCTATGTTATAATATAACATTATTCGCTTAAAAGTCTTATTACCTCCTTAATGTATATATATAGAGTAGTTTTTAGTTATATAAGGAAGCTTTATAACTTATAGTCTTTCTCTATAAATGCCTTAATTTTAGGTACTCGATTTATTACAATAGTAGGAAGGGTAGGGGTAGTGTTGTTTTTCTCTTCTATCTTAACCTTCTTTAAAGAAGTTAACATTTTCTTATAAAGGGATAGTTATAAAAGTTTTTTCTTAAAAGGTATAGAAAGCCTAATTAATTATAGACTAAATATGTAAAAAGTAGGTCCTTATATTAATATTTAACGTTTATAAGGAGTAATAAAGTAAGTATATAATAAGGTAAAATAACTTACTTACTTAAAGCCTACATAGAAATGTAGGAAATTTACAAGAAAAGTAGGACAGTTATATAAGTAAGAGCTTTTAACGTATTAGGCCTTAACCTATTTTAAATTACGTAATAGTCTGAATTAGGAATGTCTATAGCTAGCTATAAGTAGGAGAGTAGAAGAGTTGTTTTAATCTACTTAGTAAGGGGTACTTAAGTAAGTAAGGAGCTAGGTTTTATACCTGGAGGTAACTAGGCTACTATTAGGCTTTAGAGAAAAGGTTAGGTAATAAAGGGGTAATTTCTTAACAGGAAATGTAGTTATAATGTATTTATAAAAGGTAGAAGTAAGGAATAAAATAAGTATAGATTAAAAGCTAAGAAGAGAGGGAAATAAAAAAGAGGGAGCTCCCTTATATATACCTAATCTTAGCTTACATAACAGGACTACCTACCTATTATATTTAGCTAATAGTAGTCTTATTCTTTATACTATAATTCTATTATCTTCTATATAGTTCTATAGTTTCTTTTTCTTCCTTAGTTTCTAGACTATTAAATAAGCTAGAGAGGTTAGGTAACTTTATATTAAATAGTTTAGCTTCTACTATATACTATATAATAACTACTATTTGTCTTATAAAATCTATTATATTAATATAACGGTTTTTATATAAAGGGTACTTAGTTAATAGGGTTATTTAACTATAGAGCTAAACTCTAGTATAGTCTAGGTTATATAGTACTTTAAAATCTATTATAGTTTTTAATTAAATAGAATATATTAAAATTATAGACTATTATATAATATGTTAAATAATATACATAATAATATATAAATTATAATTGTAGTACTTTAAGTAACTAAGTTATATACTATTAAAGACGTAGTATATTATATAATAGTATAAGAGTAAGAATAACACTATATAATATATTATATAATATAAAAAATAGTAAATATCTAGTAACTATATATTTAGTTATATAATAAGTATATTATAGAAGGCATTATATAAAGCCTAAACTAGACCTTTAAGATAGTAGTAAAGCTATGTATGCGTTTAATAATATCTAAGGAAGGAAGAGAGAGAAGGAAAAGATATATATAAGGGTAGGGTTTTAAAACCCCTAGCCCTATACCTACATTAGTATAGAAATACAAAAATCCGCGGCTATACGTAAGAGTACATATAGCCTAGACCTACCTAGTAATAGCCCTAGGGTAGTTACGGACTAGCCTCGGGCTAGCTATAGACTTACCCTAGAGTAGCCCTAGGATCCTAGAGCTACCTTATATAATAGCTCCCTCTACTATCGCTAGTACTAGTGCCTATACTAACACTCGACTCTTTTTCTAATCTAGACCTCCTACCTAGCAATGCCCTCCTTTAGGTACTACTTATTATTATTATTCTTTCCTCGCTTACCCCCTTAGATATTATCGTTACCCTTTCCTATAGCTCTTAACTTCCTATCTGTCTACTCCCTTTCCTACGGTTAACCTATGCCTTAACGCGTACGTATACCCCCCTATAGTCTAATAGGAGCTCCTCTCGAAAGTAGCGTTAGTAGCGTACTTCCTAGATTACCCTCGAGGAATTTTGTTTTAGGCTAGCGCAGGAGTAGGGCAAGGATATCCGTTATTAGGGTTAGGCTAGGGGCGAGAATATCTATTATCGGGGTTAGGCTAGGGGCGAGAAGTGCGTTAGTAGCTTTACCTATAATGTTATGTATAGGTAGCGCGATAATTAACTTTCCCTTACTTACGCGAGGTAGCGGATTAGCGTTATAGGAGGTAGGCTATCCCTTACCTATAGTATTAGGGACCTTCGTCTCTTCCCTAAGGGGTGTTAGATAGGCTGTTAGTAACAGACGTTTAATATATTTTATAGTATTCTATATAGGTATTAACGTCGTTACTTTAGTATTAGGGCCCTTTGTCTCTTCCCGCTTAACGTGCGTACTATAGGCTAACGGAGCTATAGAGAGTAGTAGCGGATAGGAGGCGCATAGTTTTAATATAGCTAACTCGTATATAAAGGTAGTAGCTATTAGCTCCTTATAGTCCTATTTAGGTATATCTTCTACTTATAGAAATAAAATAAGGGTCTTAATAATTAGAGCCCTTTTTCGTCCTATATAGAGGCTCTTCCCTTATAGGATCTATTAGAGCCTACTATAGAGAGTATAATTATACTACTTAAACGTTATAGCTGTCTAACCCTTAAAGTCCTCCTAGAATATCCTAAAGATCTAATCGTTACTACACTTAGTCCTATAGTACTAGCTAGTATAGGAAAGGATATACGTATTAAGTTCTATACTACTTATAGTATTGTCTAGGGAGTAAAGGTTCTAAAGGTTCTTACTAAGATACTAGTCTAAGACGTTAGCGTCCTTAGTAATCTTAATCTCTAGCTTCTTTATAATATTAAAGTATCTTAGGGAAGCTATCGTCTACTATATATAATATAACACTCTCTTAGGAATAAAGATTAGTAATAAGGGACTAGTCTTATTGTCTAGAAGTATACCTTTAGTAGGGAAAATTCCTTACTAAAGTTATTTAAGTATACCTACGAAGACACTAGCGATAAAGGACTAGTCGAATTCGTAATGTCTCTTCTTCGTAGCTATTCTGTCTCTATTAGAGCCTAGAGACTAATTAGTATAGAAGGCATTATATAAAGCCTAGACTAGGTCTTTAAGATAGTAGTAAAGCTATGTATGCGTTTAATAATATCTAAGGAAGGAAGAGAGAGAAGGAAAAGATATATGTAAGGGTAGGGGTTTAAAACCCCTAGCCCTATATTTACATCGGTATAGAAATACAAAAATCCGCGGCTATACGTAAGAGCACATATAGCCTAGACCTGCCTAGTAATAGCCCTAGGGTAGTTACAGACTAGCCTTAGGCTAGCTACAGACTTACCCTAGAGTAGCCCTAGGATCCTAGAGCTGCCTTATGTAATAGCTCCCTCTACTATCGCTAGTACTAGTGCTTACACTAATATATATACCTATTAATATCTTATATTTTAATACTTATAAAAGATTAATAAGTATAGTAAGCTATTACTTAAAACGGGTAAATCTTATAACTATTACTACCCTTAGTAAAACACTTAGTTAAGGTAAGTTCGAATTAAGTAGTAAACTACTAAAGTTAAATAGTCTTATCTAATAGTTAAAGTTAGTACTAGTATTACAATTAAAAAAGAAATAGTATAAATAGATCCTTACTACGATTCTAGTAAAGCCCTTATAAAAGGAAAAGTAGTACAAGTAAAAGACTATAAAAAAACTATAGCTAAGTAGCCTCTAAAGACAGCCGGAAAGAATAGATATCGGATCTAAAAATCGGAAAGGGGCTAGTTCCCTACAAAAATGCACTAGTCTCCAGATTTTCCCTTTCAAACTCCTGCCCCAACTTCACTGTCCGCCTCCCTCAGTGCCTTACTAGGCCCTTCCACACTATCATTTAGCCCCTATTTAGCCATCACGCTCACGAGAACGCTTGCTATCCTACCTGCGATGGCATCTTAAAGTCTCCAGACAGTCTCGAAACTCGCAGCACTCGTGATGCATGGCTGCTATGTGCTACGGGCATCTATTGAGATACCCATATTGCTAGTGAATACACTACCTACTCAACCGCTCTTATCGCCCCCGAAATACTCTAGAGGATGTCTCAACAAAAGTTCTTGGCCAAAGACCAGAAATTCTCCATCTTGACGCGGGCCAAAGTCTCCCGCGCCTCGACGTCAGTCTCGCAAACCTTGCTGCTCCATTTTCTGAATGCCCGCGCTTTTTGCTCGCCCGAAAAGATGAGCTTGCACTCGTTCAACGATATATCTTTGAGCTCTCCGTCGTCGCTCTCTGCTCGAAGCCAATTATGCGCCGAGGCCCGATTACTCTCAGACTTGGGGGCAGGTGAGTTTTCGGTCCATTTGATCCGTTGAAGCATGAGCTTTCTGAACTTATCGATGCTCCATGACCCCCCTTCCACGATGACAAGATTATGTTTCGGGTTCATTATGCAGATTCCAGTCAACGCTAGTTGCTCGGCATTTACTCCAATCTTGTAACGGTGCTGCCCGTTGGCCAATGTCGTAATCTTGAAAGCTTGGATATGAATGCCCTTATTGGCGTCTGTGAGTTGATTCTTAGTAAGCTTGTCATGCTTCTGCGCCTTGGTCAATTTCCGTTCTTCGTTCGTTTGCATGTGTTTCTGTTGTCGTTCTTCGATTTCGCGATTCACTCTGGCCTCCACCGCGGTGGGGTCTTTGACAGCAACTGCAGCAGTGTCAGCGCCTAGGATCTTCCACCCTGGCATCCACCAACAGTCAGTGTGGGAAGAACTAACCATCCCCGAGAACGCGCATCAGGTTTGCTTTCTTCACTTTCGGGGGAGGTGCTGCAATAAAGCCAACTCTAATTTTGGCCTGCAATTCCTTCAACTCGGCAGTCCTTCTTTGCCGTCGAAGTTTTGCCTGTTCCTTGGAGGTCAGGAACATCGGCTTCGCTGGGGTTTGGTTACGATCCTGAGGTGGCTTGAGCGCGACTGGATGCTGTATGTATTCGGTCACGATGCTGTCCGCAGTGTTCAGTTTTAACTTTGTTGGATCTTCGATGTGGTCGTAATTCCGTCCATCCAGTAAGCCCTCGTCCCACCACTCAATATCAGGTGGAGGATCAGGAACAAAGTTCTTCTCAACATCAAGGTCGTCGTCAATGCCTGCTCTCCTGGTCTGTTCCGCTATCCGCTTCTTCATTGCCTCGAGATCAGCTTGCCGACGTAGAGCGGCAGCCTGCTGAATATATTTCCCCTTTTGGTTGAACACCAGTCTCTTGGGCTCACGATTCCTAGATCCCGTCGCCTGTGTCGCAGAAGCTTCGTCGAAGTATGGGTTACTACCCTTGTTGCCAATACCGAGACGAGCATTTCCCTTTAGGTGGACATTTTGCGAGCCTGGATTTGAGAGAGACTTGGGCGGCGGAGTATTTTGAGTTTTTGGGTTGTCTCCGGATTTGCTCTGAGACTTCCAGGAGCTAAGATCCTCTAGAGCTGGATGAAGCCCAACGTTCAAGCCGCCCTTCGATCTGCTCGTGCCTATGGCAGCGGCGACGCGAGCCTTGAGGGCGGCTTTCTTCTCGGCCGCCGAGGATGGCTTTTGAACTCGGGACGTGACGTCAAGCCGAGGGCCGAGGCCCGCGGGACGCGTGTCCATGTCGAGAGAAGGCCGGTGCTGGATAACTGGTACTGGGTATTGCAAAATCGAGCTTTCGAGACGACGGCTTAGAGTTGCTTTCGAACAACTGACGAGGCTGGCCGTATTACTAAGTGAAAGTGACTTGCCTACTAAACAAACACAGCACACCTAAGGAAACCCGTACTAACTAATTAGTAATTAGTAGCATTTACGAGGCGTATATTTAGCAAATAAAAATAAATATTAAAAAATTAGACATATTTTCTTTTCTATCTTAATTGAACATTTTATGTTGTTTTTAGTACTAAATTTAGTTTTTTTTTACCTTTATATATAAATAAGCTACTTTTTAGGGTCTTCTACTACTAATAATAGAGTTATTATAATAGTTATAGAGTTTACTATTTACTTATAGGACTTATAGGGATATTAAGAATAAAGGAGCTAGCTAACCCTTACTTTAAAGTAGTAAGACTATAATAATACTATAAATAATGTCTCTTTCTATCTTATAATACCCCTATAAGTTAAACTAAATAGTTTTTAAACTCTTTTCTATTTATTTCTTACTACTAAGAGTAAGAGTAGTATGAAAAGATTTATTTTACTTCTTATATACTAATAACTTCAATGTATTATAGAGTTATAATACTCTAGTCCTTTAAGATATTAAAACTATAGCCTCTTCTTATTAAAATATAGTCCCTTAAGTATAATCCTAAGCTATAGTAAGTCCTAATTAGGCTTACTATAGTAAGAGGGCTATAACAATAAAATATAGTATAATAATCTAATAAAATTACCTAATTTAGCTAATAAACATAGAAGATATAATTTAACTAGTATCGCTAACTATATATAGAAAATAACTATACTAAAGCCTAGGCTCTAGTAAGGCTCGCTTATAAGAGGAGCTTAGCTAAGTTTATTTATTAACTTATTATAACTACTAAAATTAACTATATTTAATAATAAGTTAGACCCCTATTAAGAATTTTTACGCGCGTTTTTAAAACATAGAGAGGCTAGTACCTAGCTTAAAAAATATAAGAGAATTCCTTTACTACTTACTTTTATGCTCTCGTTTTATTTATTTCTATTAGACTAGATTACTTATAAATGCCTTTAATCTTTATATAAAACAAAAGGTAGGAGAGTAATACTATATATATATTAATCTACCTCTTTCTTCTCTATAGAATAAAGAGATTATATAGAGACTTCTATAGTAGTAATAGTATAACTAAATTATATAAAGGAGAACGATAATAGTCTATCTACCTTGTAATGTAAGGAGAGAAGCTTTACTCGACAAGTAAGGCTATATAGATAGTTATATTAAAGTAACCTCTTAATAATAATACTCTATTATATCTATAACATTAATTCTTATACTATTCCCTTTTATAAGTACTCGCTCTAGCTAGTAGTTAAATACTAGTACTTTTTCTTTTATAGTATAGATACTAAACATTAGAAAATAAAATAATAGACTTATAATACTATCTTAAATAGCTATCTACTTTTCTTATCTAGTCTAACAGTATGCGTTATAAAAAAGAAAGGTAGTAAGAGCTCTACTAAGCGAGTAACTAAGTAGTAGAAGCGTAGGAACCTATAGTAGCGAGGCTATACTAGAGTATATAAGTAAAATTTAGTAGAGGAACCTAGTAAGTTATAATAGCCTTATATAGTTGTCTTCTAATTGTAATAACTAGTAGTTTATCCGCTTTTACCGCTTCTACTATACCTTTAAATTCCGCCGCTTATACTCTTCTTCTTCCTTTCCTTTCTTTCCCTCTTCTTTTTTAGTAGTAGTAGTAGTAGTAATAGTAGTAGTAGTATTAGTAACATTAGTAGTAATAGTAATAGTAACATTATTATTAATAATATTATTATTAATAGTATCTCTCTCTCTCTTACTTACTCTTATTATCTCTAGACTACCTAGTTCGTTCTCCTACTCCTATATAGTATAGAGCTTTTCTATTAACTTATTTTAAAATAATAGAAAAATTAAATTAAACATTACTATTATGTCTACCCCTACTAAGATACCTATCGTTAACACTACCTTTAGCTCTCTCTAGATAGGCGCTAATATTCTTATTAGTAGTATAAAAAGTAGTTATCCTACTAAATAATAAGGCTAATATAGCCTTCTTACGTTAACTTATTTACTATGTTTATCCTCCTCTTTCCTTTTACTTAACTAATAAAAAGAAAAAAGAAAAACTAACAAATAACAAATAACGAATAAAAATTATAAGAGAACAAAAAATAAGTTATAAACTTTCTTACCTAGCCTATTATAGTTATTATCTGTAATAGTACTAACCTTACTAAGTAGGTTACTAAGGTTACAAGGTAGCTAACCTATTTAGCTATAATACTTATTACTACCTATAGTATATATATTAATAGCATTAATATAAAATAGTACTATAGGATAGGGGGCTTCCCCTTTATATACAATTTCTAGGTAGAAGGATACTACTATTTAGTATATTATAAACACACGTTAGAAAAGACGCGATAAAAAATAAACGGGCCCATTTTTTAGGGTTTTTATAAACTCTATTAGAGAGATGTTTTCTCGATATTCTAAGATATATATAGTATAACGTTATTATAATAAGCTTTTAAGGTACGGCTAAACCTTAAAGCTATGTCTTAACAAACCTTCTTTTAAACGTATAATAAAAGCATATACTTTAGCGCGCTATAGTACGCTATTAGGAGACTTTAAAGAGACATAAAAATATTAATCTTATAGAGAATTAGACACGCTGTTTAGTAGTCTAAGACTTACTTTTCTATGTACTTAGCTAGGAGCGAGACGGCTACTTAAAGTCACTCGATTCCCGCTAAGTTTTATAGATAGCTAAGTAGAATCCTAGACTCTTTATCTCCCTCCTCTATTTACTCCTTACCTACTTACCTAATCGTTACGTGTCCTATACTATACTATTCCACTTTAATTACTCTATCTAACTATTTAACTAGCTTCTTTTTACCTTTCTTCCTTACCTTATAATCCTCTCTTTAATTAAGCCTACTCCGACTCTTACCTAGTAGTAATTCTTCGCCCTTACCTACCTCGAAAAAACTTCGGAAAATCTAAAGAAATAATATAGCTACTCTTTAGCTATTTACCTATCTAGGGGATATTAAAACTACAATAAAAAATATGTCTAGTAAGTTACGCTTAGTAATTAAAAACCTCTCTAGAAGTATAAACTATACTTTCTAGACTCTATAAGTAGAAAGCGCTCTAATTAGAGAAAAATCTATTAAGGCTAGAAAAACTAAAAAAAACAATAGAAATCAGACGAGGCACTAGCCCTAATTAGACTTTTTATCGATAATAGGCTATTAACTTAAATAATATATATTGTAGATACTTATATCTATTATAAAAAATTTAAAGAACTATATAATCTAAGTTTATTTACTATAAATTATATCCTAATTAGGAACCTATTCTCTATAGAATATAAGAAAAATATAGAAGAATATTTAAATAGTATTAAAAGCACTTATAAGAAACTAAAAAGTAGAGAGATTATTATACTAGAAATAGTTATTGTCTCTTTAATTCTAAATAGGCTAAAAGATAACTAATATTATATAAGCTATAAGATCTAAATGTATGGAATTTACGCTCGAAACCTTAACTCTAAGCTTACTTAATAAGGAAAAAAGGCATTATGCTAGAAAAACAATAGAAAAAGTATTTATAGTATATAAATATAATAAAAACAATAATAAAAGAACTTAGAAGAAGACAAAGAAATTTATAACATATAAGAACTATAAGAAAGATAGCTATAAAAAAGATAGCTATTAGTTTTTACATCTAAATAAAGCCCCTAAATAGTTTAAAACGGAATAAAGTAATAAAGGCCCTAAAAGCAAAAAACGTAAGTTTTTAGAGACTCTATAAAGCTTAGGGAAACCCCGAAAAAAAAGCTATCTAAACAGGTAGCTATAGTAAAAGTAGGGCTTTCTGAATCTACTTATTAGAAAACGCTAACAAATTCCGTTACCTTTTTAGAAAGGCGTAAGCTCTTTAACATATTAAAGGCTATTAACAAAGAACGGATCGAGAAGCAGGTAAAAGAAGCGTCTACTAAAGAAGTAGCACACCTATTATCTAAAGACCTAGATCTAATAAATATAGATAGGTAAATTAAAGAGCTTATTAATATAGAAGGAGATATATGAAGCCTTCTACTATATAACTTAAATAATAATACTAAAAACACACTAGGATCTCTAAAGATACCTAGGTTATAAAGACTAATAGATAGGCTATAGGAGATAATGTCTAATCTTTATATAAAATCTATACTTAAATTTAAAAATAATTACTATTTATTTCTATATAATATAGGGGCTATAAAATACATTATCTATATTAAAGAATTTTAAATAAACTATAGAGTAATAAATACTACTATTAGTAAAGGTAGGGCAAATTCTATAAAAATAAAAGGTATAGGGGATATATATTTTAGATTTTTAAATAACCCCTAAATTTATAAAATATAAGATATATATTATATACCTAAAATAGGTATTAATATTATAAGCTAATCGTACCTAAAAAATACTTCTATTATAATAAATAATAAGGGCATCTACTTATTTAATAATAGATATTAGCTTATAATAAAGGGTAAATTAAAAGACAAACTATATTATATACATCTTACTATAATAAATAATATAATATATATATATAATAAGGAGGCTATTTTATAAGGAGATAATAGAGATAATAATATAAATAAAATAAAGAAAAACGTTAACTTATATATATAGTATCGGTAGCTAGGTTATATCAATGCTAGAATATCAATATAGCTGCTAAATAAATATAAAGATAGGATAACAATAGACTATTCTAGTCTATAAAAACAAAATAATACTATAAGTATATATAGGCTAAATTAACACACGATAATAAATAGCCTTCCAAAAGCCTTATATCTACCTAGAAAAATCTATATAGATATCTAAGGGCTAATAAAAGTACTAATATATAATAAATATATATACTTTATTACCTTTTTAGATATATATTCTAGGTATCTATAAGTAGCTTTATTAAACTATAAATATAAAGCTCTAGATAAGTTTAAATACTATAAAGCATAGGTAGAAAATAATAATAATAATATAAACATTAAAAAGGTATATTTAGACAATACTAAAGAATTTATTTATAATATAAAGAATTATTATATAAAAGAAGGTATATTATGTTAAATAATGTCTAAATATATAAAAGAGCCTAATAGGTATATAGAAAGAATAAATAGAACACTACTTAATAAAGTATAAGCTATTATTTATATAGTAAAATACTATACTACCTCTAAGGTAAAGCTATTCTAGCTACTACCTATATATATAATAGAACACTACATAGCTCTCAAGGTTATAAGATACCTTTAGCGTTAAAAAACAATAAAAGAAATCACTCTAGAAGAGCTAAACGGAATAAATATACTTAGTAGTATAATATATTATAAAAATAAAAATCTAGAGACTAAATTAGACCCTTAGAATAATATAGGAGTTATAATAGGTTATAGTAAGAATGTATATAAAATCTAGGATTTTTCCCGTAAGAGAGTAGTAGTATCTCGTAACTTTATAATACTTAAAAATGAATTTCGTAAGGAAACTAATAATAAAATAGATAATATTCTAAACTCTAATATAATTCCTAATTAGAGAGCCCCTTACCTAAATTATAAGGTATAAAATTTTTAGATTTTATAACTAATAACTCGAATTAGAACGAGCCTAATAAAAATAAAGGTTAGGAGCTAGATTTAGAAAATATAACTTAGGTAGAGGTAAGGACCCCTATAGAAGTAATACTACCTAGAAAGCCTATAGGGGATATAAATAACTATAAAGAATACCCTCTATATTTAGTATAGTTATAAACCTAAAAAGGAAAGCTATACTAAGCCTACTAGAAGCTAACCCTCTAGAGCCTAGAATTTTAAAATAAGCTCTATAAAGCCCTAAGTATAATAAATAGAATAATGCTATAAAGCTAGAAATAGACGAGCTTATAGTATAAAGAACCTAGGATATAATAGAGGTACTTAAGAATAGGGAACCTCTAGGAGGCCGCTAGGTATATTAGCTAAAAAAAGACAATAATAATGATATAAGAAAGTATAAAGTAAGATACGCTATATAAGGCTTTAATTAAGTTTTAAACCTAGATTATTAAGAGATCTTTAGTACTATAGCTAGGCTAGAAAGTCTAAGAATACTCTTATTAATATTAGTTAATAATAATAAGCCTATGTTATAATATAATGTAAAAATACATTTATATATATAGAAATAGATATAAAAATCTATATAAAATTACTAGCTAAGTTCGAGAGCTATAAAATAGGGTATTCTAAAAACTAAAGGAAGAATAGCTTCTTAGAATAATTAAATACTCTTTTAAGTATAATAAGCTTATATTAAAACTTAAAAAGTATTATACAGTCTAAACAAAGTCTAAAGCTTTAGTATAATTACTTATCCTCTATATTAAATAAAAAGGCTTAAAGACCTTAATAATAGATAAGGAGATCTTTATAAATAAACAATTAAAAATTACTATAGCTATCTATATAGATAATTTATTAGTTATAGATAGAACTATAGATATAATAATAGAAGTACTAGAGGAAATAAATAAAGACTTAAAGGTCTAATACTTAAAGCTACTAGAAGACTTTCTAGGTATGTATTTTATTAGAGATAAAAACACTCTATAAATAACCTAGGAAAAATATATAAAGAGTAAATTAAAAGAGTATAAAAAGAAAGATATAGGTACTTTAGATATACCTAGCTAAGTTAGCGTTAAATTAAATAAAAACAATAAAACAATAGCTAATAAAACTACTATTTTATAGTATTAGAAAGGAATAGGCTCTCTACTCTATTAAGCCTTATATACTAGGCTAGATATACTCTATTTAGTTATAAGTTTTGTTCATTTTAGCTCTAATCTAGATAAATTACATTAAACTACTTTAGATAAAATCTAGAAATACTTAAATAAATATATAAATAAAGGCTTAATATATAAAGTAGGGATACCTTTAGATACATATAGTATAAAAGGTTTTTAGACGCTAGTTAAGCTAGTAATCTAGAAGAAAGAAAATCCTTTTTAGCCTATTATTTTTCTATATATAATAATATTAGTAGCTAGACTTATATTAAACAAAAACGTAAAGCTCTTTTAAGCTATAAGGCTAAGTTTATAGGCCTAAGGGAGGCTAATAAAGAAGCGTTATATTTAAAAAGGCTACTAAAATTATTTATTAATTATCTATAAGTAAAAAGTCTAAAGAAAATATCTATATTATTAATAGACAATATAGCTACTATTAAATTAATAGAAAATCTAAAATTCTATAAAAGGACTAAGTATAGAATCTTAGCTTATTTCTATTTACACTCTATTTTAATATAAAAGAAGATAATAATTTTATATATATATTTAGAAGATAATAATATAGATGTGTTTATAAAAGAGTATATAAAACCGCTCTTTTATACTATAATAAATTAAATAGGTCTATATAACTTATAAATATAATATTACTTTATACTCTAAGGAGAGAGGTTTCTTACTCCTTTAAGCTTTTCGAGTTTTCTTCTTATAATATAATTAATTTACTTACTTTTCTAACTTAGTCTTTATAGAGTAATATAATAAATAAACAAATACAATAAACATACAATACCTAGTGTTTTTCTCTATTACGTAATAGGTTTTCACTAGTAATAAGCATTAAAAATAAACGGTTAAAGCTTTAGTATAATAACTATATCTTTAAGGGAGGCTATAAACATACGTTAGAAAAGACGTAAAAAAAAACAGATCTACTTTTTAGGGGTTATATAAACTCTTATAGAGAGACATTTTCTTAGGCTTCTAAGACATATATAATATAACGTTATTATAATAAGCTTTTTAGGTACAGCTAAACCTTAAAGCTATGCCTTAACAAACCTTCTTTTAAACGTATAATAAAAGCATATACTTTAGCGCGCTATAGTACGCTATTAGGAGACTTTAAAGAGACATAAAAATATTAATCTTATAGAGAATTAGACACGCTGTTTAGTAGTCTAAGACTTACTTTTCTATGTACTTAGCTAGGAGCGAGACGGCTACTTAAAGTTACTCGATTCCCGCTAAGTTTTATAGATAGCTAAGTAGAATCCTAGACTCTTTATCTCCCTCCTCTATTTACTCCTTATCTACTTACCTAATTGTTAAGTGTCCTATACTATACTATTCCTCTTTAATTACTCTATCTAACTATTTAACTAGCTTCTTTTTACCTTTCTTCCTTACCTCGCAATCCTCTCTTTAATTAAGCCTACTCTGACTCTTACATATATATAGCATATATATAGGTATTAAGGGAGGGGGAGTACTCCTACTAGGAGTAGACCCTACTACTGTCGCTATTAGTAGTGCCTCTATTATCTAATAACGGAGATAGGAGAGAATAGTAGCTACTAGTACTATATAGTATTAATAATTAGCCTATAGGCGTCCCTTACCCTAAGATACTAGCGCTAGGGAGCTCCTAGGCGAATAGTATTCTAGTTTCTAACAACGAGGAGTAAAGATACCTATAACTAGTAGAGTTAGGTCTAGTTTTTTATTTAGGGTATTAGTAGTTTATAATTTTAATTAGTTTACTATACTATAAACTTTAATCGTAACGTTACTATTATATATTATCTAGTTAAGCGTCTAGTTTTCTATTCCCTTAGTTATAGCATTAGCTAGGTTATTATTATTATAGATCTATTATATTTTATTAATCTCCCTCTTTTATATATATTATAGAGACTTATAATATTAATTATAAGCCTCTTCTTTAATGTTATACTAAGCTTAGCTAATTATTTATATAAGGAGTAGGAGTTAGTATATAATATAAGTAGGAAGGGGAACTTCTAGTTATTTATAGATTCTAGCTAGGATCGTTTTTAGAATAATACTATAGTTAATCCTATTAATAATACTGTATAACTTAGATATAAGTACGCTTAAAGTTACACGCTAATACTTAAACGAATTCTAATAAACAATGTTACTATAGATATTAAACTAGTAGTTATTCTTAAATATATCTTCTTTACTAAGTATTATTACGTATCTAAGTTACGATAATAGGTTATTATTATTTATAAATACTCTACCTATTAATATGTAAAGTTTTATATAAGTAAGCTCGAGTAGTTTATATTATAATAGCTAGAAAGTTACCCTTAGTATATCTTAAATATACTAATTTAATTCTAAAATATCTTCTCTTTTAAGAGAAGTAACTTAGTTAGCTACTATAATCTAGTATACAAACTATAGCTAGTATAGCGTAGCTATATATGTAGCTTAGGCGTACTAGGAAACGTATTATTATAGTACGTCTAGTATAGTAGGATTAATCTCCTTAAGCTTATTAGTTTAGTTCTTTAAAGATATATTAATAATTTACAATAAATTATTATCGTTTAGCTCAATCTTTATCCTATTAAACTTAATAGGTACGTTAATATTAAGATATTTTAGGCTTACTCTAAAAGCCCTAGTTAATAATAGCTACCTCCTCTTTTTAATAGAAATTACTAGTACTAATAATAAGGGTATTGTTATTTATATACTAATAATCCTAAAATCTAGTAAGGTAGTCTATAAGATAAGGAGGTATAGGTTATATATAGAAGTCCTTATATATAAGTTATCTTAATAGTAGTTATAGTAGGTTCTAAACTAATATAATCTAGACTCTACTAGTCTATATAATAGCTTTTAGATCTTTATTACTATATTTAGTAGGAAAGTATACTAGATCCCCTTTAGTAAGTAAGTATAGATCTTATATTAAAGATTATTAGTTAACTATATATAGACTTATGTAATTAGCTATAGTTTAACATATATACCTTAATATATAAGTATAGGGGTAAGAGTAAGTTTAAGGCACTAACTAATATACTAGATCGTAAGTACCTAGGTAAGTACTATCTTTTTATTATAATTGTTAAAGCCTTAAATAACGAGTCTAGACTTCTTATAGGGTATAGCTATTTTACCCTTAATTTCTTAAATAAGCTAAGAACGGAAAATCTTCTAGCTTAAACAGACCTTCGGATTAATACGCTAGAATTTAAAAACTCTACATACAAAAAGACTATTAATTTCCTCCTAGTTTAACTACTTAAAAGGCTATCTAAGAGTATTAATTTTACTAGCTATTCTAAGATCGAGTATAAGTTAATATTTAGCTTTCTCTTTATTAGAAAGGTAAGTTAAAGCCTTATTAAAATAAGGTAATAAAGGTTAACTATTAAAATTATACTAGGTACTCTTTAATTTAAGATAAGGTAATAAAGGCTAGTTATAAAGATAGTAAAAATAGCTCTCCCCTTTACTAGAGCCTTAAAGAACTACTATTTAAAAGTAACTAGTTCGTAGATTAGTATAGTCTAGATAGTATTTAGACTTAGATAGAAGCTTAATATAGAGCGTTAGTAGTTAAGGCTAAGCTTAAGGCTCTATACCTTAAACTTAAGACTAGACTTAGGGTTAGACCTTTAAAAATTTCCCTATAGAAGTTAAGTCTATAGTTTTTATAAGCTCTATTGTTCTCTATTTAAAGCTTATAAATGTATAAGGTAACTAATTAATACTTATAAGTAGGTTTATAGATAGTTCTAGTATCTATTATTAACTAATTTAATTAAGAGAAGAGTAAAGGAGACTAGGATCTATAGGGTATTTTATACTTAACTTAAATAACGATATCTAGTTATTTTTTTATAAGGGTTTCATTTAAGTAATTCGAAAACGAGTTAGCTCCTTTAGAATGTTAAGTATAATATCCTAGTTCTTATATACTATAACCTTAAAAGGTTCTATCTAACCTTTCCCTTTAATATATAAAGGTATTACTTTAAAATAGGAGGTGTTTCTAAGTTTAAAACTTTAGGTTAGCCCCTAGACCTATTACAGATTTAATAGTCTATTATATATAGATTTTAGAAATTTATTTTATTACCTTCTAAATTACTATTACTCTAGTAATAATAGTTAGTAATAGTAGTAAATCTTTTATTAGTTATAGATATACTCTAAATATAAAAAGTATTAGAATAAGTCTATTAAGTTTAAGTATATCGTTTAGTACCTTAGTAGTAAGCTAGAGGATAGTTTTGTTATAAATAAAAGTTCTAATATCTTACTTAGTTATATTATATATATATATATATATTAGAGAAACGTATAAGCGCGTTTAACTTTCTAAATAGCCTAATATACCTTAATAGGTATCCCCTAGCATATATTACTAGTAGTTTAAATAAAGTTTGAAATTTATCTAAAATAAAGTTTATACTAGGATTATAGCTAATATAATCTAGTAGTCTAAGATAGTAAGCTATTTAATACTAATAGAGTGTATTTTTTACCTTTTAAGCTAATGTTATCTTTAAAAAAGTTATAGCCTAGGAAGAAGTTACTTAGTCTATAATATAAAGGGCGTTTTACTATTAATATATACAATATTAATAATAATTTTATAGTTAAATTCTATATTATCCTTTAAGCGGAACTTAAATTAGTATAGTATAGGATCGTAAAACTACTATTCTTAGTATTTACTCCTAATACTATTAATAAGTTTATTAGTTATATCCTTATATCCTACCTTCTATAGTAAGGTACTAAGCCTCTTAGTATATAGATAGCTAAGTTTATAGTATAAGCGCTTAATTTCGCCTTCTATAAGAAACGTATACTATTCCTTATAAAATAAGTAAAAGAATAGATATCTCTATTTCTAGATAATAGGGATAGTCGTCCTATCCTAGTAAATAATAACGTTAGAAACTTTATTAAAGAAAGCCCTATACTTATTAGTATTCTTAAGATAAAAGAGGAATAGTATTAGTATATTAAAGATAGAAAACGTAAAAGTACTAAGCGGTCTAGTAATATCTATATAGCTAATTAACTAGATAGCCTTACTGTTAGTGCATTACGTACCGGCCTCGGCTAGGTATAAGGTTACGTGTCGACGGACTAACGTTAGCACTGTCGTACTAGCGTTAACCTAGCGTACACGTAACTAGATAATTGTTTTTCCTTTTCTAACTTTAGGGAGGGGAAGGGTATTTTAACCCTCCCTCCGCATAATAGTTACGGGAGAGGATAGAGATTTTTAATACACACTTTTGTTCCTTTTCGAAAAGGTCTAACGCCTACGACACTAATTAGTCTCTTATTAGCGCCTACTTCGCGTGCCCGCTTATAAGAGATAGACTAGCTAGCGGAAGAGACTAAGGACGCTATATACGTATTCCTTAGTACTTAATTAGAGAACGCTAAAGACGAGTAGCGGCTACATAACTATATAAGGCGTATAGCTAAGCGTAAATTTACTATAGACTCTAAGCCTAATATAGTCTAGGGATACTAGGGCTCCCCCCCTCTAGACGTAGCTACTACTTACGTAGATTATAGTTAGGAGCGTCCTATTACGTAATAGATTCTACTACTCCCTCTATAGATACCCCTAGTGCCTTAGGTACTATAAGAAGAGTTATACGCTCGTAGACCCCTACTACCTTAGCAAGGAACCCCTAGCGAGAACAATGTTAGGTAATCCTTAACTAGCTTAAGATAGTAGTTAAGGACGTCGCTAACGAATTCCTTATAGAAAGACTTAGACTACTACCCGAAAGCGTAAGTAGGATAGCGTATAATATATTCGTTATTAAGTAGATGTCGTACCTACTATATTAGACTAATAGCGATCTCTAGGCCGTCTTCTACGAATACTTTAAGGGTTAGAAGGTAACGGACTTCGAAAACCTTAAGGAAGGGTTAGCGAGCAAACTCCGTACATTTCTACGCTACCGCGGAGTACTAGTAGGCGTAAGGAGGGATAAGGTGCTAGAAAACCTCGTTACCGTCCTCGAAGAAGATGTAATGCCGCTCTAGGAGAGGGAACAACTCCTTACGACGAAGGTTACGGAGGATACCTATGCCTTCGAACATAAGTAGGCATTTAAGTAGGGGGAAGACCCGTTCTAAGGAATTCGACGTAGAACTAACAACAACACCCCCGTAGACAATATAGCGCCTAAGTTTCCCTCTGCCCTAGACCCCCGCCGTAGTTAGTTACGGGTACTACCGCGAGCCGCTAATCTCGAACGGGATATAGACAACGCCGCTACTTAGGGCCCCCTCCTAACGTTAAGACCCCTAGTAGAATCGCCGGCAACGACTATAAAAAAGGTAATAATATTCCCTATAGGGTTCGACGTACTAAGGTATAACCCTATACGCGGACTAGGAGGCCCTATTAGCGAAAGGTCCTATATACTTCCCCTAGTTAACGTTCTAAACGAGCTAATAGACGCCTCGCGGGCTATTAGCTTCGCGAAGCTTTAGAATAAGGACCGGAGCTATAGCGGGAAGGTATATAATATCTTCGACGATAAAGTCCGAGCTTTTCTTAAGGTATGCTAGACGTTATAGATTCGCCCTAGAGAATTCTATACGGTATTCTTAACTACTCTAACGGATCGGGCTTAGGACTATTTTCTCTCTTACGTCCCGTAAACGTATACCTTTACATAGGTATACTAGGCGATAAAGGCCTATTTTAATACTAAGTATAATCGCTAAGTGTATTATAATAACTAGTTAAATTACTCGTTTACTAGTATCCGCTAAGTAAGTAGGGACAAGTTACTAGTTAAGGTCCTTAATCTCCTTATTAATAAGCTACTACTATACTAGCGGGCTCTCGCCCTAGCATAATAGTAGGAGATAGACCTTATCTATATACTAAAGAGAGCATGCCGTAGAACGCCTAAGTTAAACATAGCTCTCTTCTAAGTACTACTCTCTTTCGAGAAGCTTGTTATAGACCTACGTACCTCTATCGATATTAGTACCTTAGTTAGGAACTCTATATCTTTCCTTATAGATCGTAAGTATAACTACTTAGGTAAGGGAAGACGCCTAGGATAACGTTACTAACAACAGTTTTCTCGTAGTAATAGTAACAGTAAGAGTCCTTCGTAGCGTAAGCAATATTATGCCTACGATAAGGAAGGTTACTTCTCGACGAAGCACTCGTTCGAAGAATATAGAAAAGTATAGGAGCGGTTTAACCGCTAGTAACGCTTTAATAGGAAGTCCCCTTAAGCTCGTAGGTATACTTTATATCTACTTAAGTATAAGGGAGATAACCTAGAAGGCGAGGGTAATCCTAACGCTTTTACTACGGACGACGACGACGACGTAGACAGTACCTTCTCTAACTAGGATAACGAAGATAACGCTAACTACTCTACTACTACTACTTTTCTCTATAACAAGGCTATACGTTACAAACTTAGTATTCTAACCGCTATACTAATAAAATAGGCTAGCGGAGCGTTAAAGACGTCTACGAAGACGCTTATAGACGGGTTTATGTCTAGTCGCTACTCCGCGTAGACCTTCTAGGGAATTATCCTAGACACTAGCGTAGCGTAGAATTTAACCGTAGGAAGACTGTAGTTCGAGGCCCTTTAATGTAAGCGACCGTATATATCGCTTAATAAGTTAACGAAGGGAGTAGTAATAGTTACCTTTAGAGGCATTACGCTAATATTGTCTCTTAGCTCCGTATATATCTAAATGCCTATCGGGGAGGTCGAGTTTTACGTCCTTAACGCGAGTACTCCCTTCCTACTTTACTTACGGGATATATAGCGACTTTATTATTATCTTAACGTACTAAGACGATATATAGTATACTCTAACGGACGAGAAGTACTTATCGTTTTTCGCTTTAGTTACCCGTAGTTTTTCCTAGACCGTTATTAGCTAATAGCCTCTATGTGTTTTCTTTTAGAACTTAAGCTTTACTATCTTTACTAACGCTTTAGACATCCTTTAGTCCGACGACTATATAAGCTATTACTTAGAGCTAGACACGAGGCCCTAGTCGATACTCTCGAAGAGATCCGTAAGATATACTACTACTACTAGGTTAAGGGTAAAGCGCTAAGACGCTTTAAATTCTCGCTACGTAATAACTACGACTTTAACTTTAAGGTAGTTACTAATATAATATACCTCGACGGTTATAACGTTCTTTACGTAGTCGATATAGCGACTTTCTTCTAGGCTATAAGATTCCTTTAGGATATAATAGTAAAGTATACCTAGGAGACGCTTAAGGCGTGCTAGATCGATACGTATCTTAGGCCCCCTAATTTCCTCGCGTATAATGCTAGCACGAACTTTACTACCGTAGAATTCCGTATAGAGGCCTAAATAAACGGTGTTACCTACCGCTAGGTCCCTGTAGAAGCTTATTAGAGTATTAGTAAGGTCGAGCGCTATTACGCGCTACTCTAATAAGTATATAAGATCTTTAGGGTAGAGCTTATAGGTATCTCTACCGAATTCGTCCTATAGATAGCTATTAAAGCCGTTAATAACACTACTAGCCCTAATAGACTCGTGCTAACCCTCCTAGTGTTTAGAGCGTACCTACGGATAACAATTAATTCCGCGCCTTTACCTACGGTAATATAACGAGCCGTCGCTTCCGCGAAAGCGTTAGCGGAGCTCTGTAAGATAATGTCTACCTACCGAGTAAAGGACGCCCTACGTATAGGAGGCCCGAAGGATACCCTCGCTCTACTTCCGTCGTCGCTACTAATCGGATCGGAAGTCCTCGTCTTTCGCGAGAAAGGTAGCTAGTAAGGTCTATTCCGCGTTATTTCTATTAGTCCGAATAAGGTAACGATTAACCTTAACGGCCCCTCTACCTTCCGTAGCACCTACTTTAAGCCCTATTATCGTTAGTAGCTTAGTGCTATCGATACCGAGCTAACTAGCGCTATCGCTAAGGAGCTAGGAAATAGGGAGGAGAAATTACCTAAGCTATAGGAAGGATAGATAGTAAAGATAACGCCCCTACTAACCGCGACGCCTACTCTATCGAGGACAAAGACGAAGCTTATTGTCGCTATCCCTACTAAGAAACGTATAGAAGAAGTATTCCTCGTACTACGCGAGATAGTAGACTACGAACTCTTAATCTAACTCCGTAAGGAAGGTCGTATTACTACCCTAGGTAATCCCTTCGAGGCGTCTAACGCCGTAGAGATTAACGCGCTACTTACTTCCGGTACGATCGTCCTAATCTAAATGCTAATAGATATACCTAGAAGAGTTTTTCGGTTACGACTCGTACGCGAGGTAAAGGGTAAGAATACTAACTACCCGTACGAGAAGTCCTAACTCGTCGTCTAAGGGTATAATAATAAGGAAAAAAGGGATTTACTTACGTAATTCCTAATAATCTAGCAGAGTAGCTAACGCTTACTACTAGCTCTCGTACCCTCTCTCCGCGCCTACGGACTCTAGCTCGCCTTCCGTGACATTACATAGGTATACGTGTAGTCCCGTTTAACGCTATAACGAGATATTATTGCTAAGCTCCCGAAGGAGCTTATAACAAAGTTTGCTAAGGGGATAGTCCTATATATTGTAAAGCTACTATATAGGATCGCTAAAGTAGGAGTCTACTAGTTCGAGACGTACTAATCGCACCTCTACGAAAATCTTACGCTCTCGTAGACCTTTAACCTATGCCTCCTCGTCTCTAACGAAGGGAAAGCTTTTAGGCTCTACGCGCTATAAACTAATAATACTATGTTTCTTACGGACGAGAGCTTCCTAACGGCCGAGGAAGAAGCTATCTAGCGCGCGGGAATTAAGGCTAAGGACTGTAAGGTCCTTAGGTATAGCGATAACGGTACCTACGAGACTAAGACGGACTTTAACGGCTATAGGATTCTCCTTACTAAGGACGAAGCTATCTAGGTAAGGCAGAAGGGCTAGATATAGAAGATTACGCTTATAGATAAGTCCGTAGGATCTAATATAGTATAGATAGCATACGTCTAATAACAGGCCTAGGGAGCCTATATCGTAAGTATCTATTAGCCTAAAGTAGTATATAATCTCTCTATTATAGCATAGGCGTAATAGCCTACTAACTAAGAGATTAACTAGCTAAATAAGCGGCTCGAATAGTAGAAGGTAAACCCTAACCGTAGCCTAACGTTTACCCTACTAGATCTCGCGCGGGCTAAGCTCTTTATCTTTACAGACGCTTCCTTTACTAATAACTAGGACCTAAGCTCGTAGATTAGGTTCCTAATCGTGCTTACGGAGGAAGAGGCTAGCCCGTAAGATTCTCTTAGCACCCCTATATACTAGCCCTATAACTTCTCGTAGTCTTTCGCCCTAATAGGGAACATCCTTTATTAGACTTCGATAAAATGTAAGCGAGTTACCTATAGTGTCCTAGCCTTAGAGATCTATAGTCTCGTAGTAGGATACGATATAGGGTTTGTAATCGCGAGCGTCCTTACTACTATTAACTCGCGACTTCGTTTACCCCTACCTCCTATCGTCGTCTATACTAACTCGTACTTACTATACGAGTGTCTAGTTAAGATAGGATTAATAACGGAGAAGAGGTTAATAATCGACCTACTAGCACTACGTTAGTTATACGAGCGGCGGGAGATTAACGAAGTACAATAGATCGATAGCCGAGACAATCCCGCGGATACACTTATAAAGTCTATAGCAAATAACGCGTTAAAGAGGCTTATCGACAGCAGGCGGCTATAAGTACGCGTAGAAGCTTAGGTAGATAGGAAGGGTTAGTAGGAAGGTTAATAGAAGGGTTATAGGGATAATAATAACGCCTCCGTAGCTTAGTCTACGGAGGGAAGAGGGGGAGAGAGAGGGTAGGGAGAAAAAGAGTCGAGTGTCGGTACATTACGCACCGGCCTTAGCTAGGTGTGAGGTCACGTATCGACGGACTAACGTTAGCACTGTCGTGCCGGCGTTAACCTAGCGCACACGTAACCGGATAATTGTTTTTCCTTTTCCGACTTTAGGGAGGGGAAGGGTATTTTAACCCTCCCTCCGCATAATAGTTACGGGAGAGGATAGAGATTTTTAATACACACTTTTATTCCTTTTCGAAAAGGTCTAACGCCTATAACACTTACTATTATTAAACTAAACTATTTTTCTATTAGATTACTATATAATCTACTAATATAGAAATTCCTATAGTAGGTAAGTGCCTAATTCTTATTAATAGTAAAAACATATAATACTTTAGTATCCTATAGTTAGCCTTAATACTCTTTCTACTATCTAGTAGTTAAAAGTAATTCTACTAGTTTTTCTTAGTATTAGGTAAGGGCTTATAATATCCTCCCTAGTAATATAATATATAAATAATACTACTATAAGAAAATAAGTTACTTACTATTTAATATTATTATTTTAGTTCCTATAATATCTCGTTTAGCTTTATTTAATAGCTAAGAGTCTTATAGTTCCTTATATAATTAGATAAATACTTGATATCTTTAAGAGGTTCCTAGCTATAGTTATTATAATAGAGGAGGTATGTTTACCTTATAGTATTCTTCTCTACCTATATATATTCTAAGGAGTAAAATTATTTATATATAAAGTATCTATTCTTCTAATTTAGTTAAAATAGTTATTACTAATTCCCTATAGTTTCTAAAGGTAGGTTGAACTTTATTACATCCTTAGTTTATATAACCCCTTATTTAGGTATTAGCCTTATCGATTCCTATAGTTATCTTTTATTAGTAGTAGAGATTAGAAAGAGTTAGGTTTTAGAGTATTTTTATACTAATCTATATAATAAACTATACTATTATTAGTTATTTCTAATATTATTAATACTATATACGTTACAACTATATATTAGTTAGAATTAATTACTTATAAGATACGTAGATTTACTTATAAGTATAAGAATAAAGACTACTAAGTAATATACTTAGTAGTAAGGGCAATAGAAAACTCTAGTATCTTATAGTAGGCTTATATTACTATATTATAGAGATTCTCCTCTCCTATTATAACTCTCTAAGGAAGAGTAAGCTTATTAATAAGTGCTTTAAGGACTTTATCCTTAGTTTTAGTTAGATTTTCTCATTAAATACTTTAGAAGGTAATCGTATTTTAGTAAACTAAGTACTAGGTTATATTATATTAAGTACTATATTATAAATCTAGTAATTTAAACGTTTCCTTCTAGTATATTTTAGGTCTAATATAGTATATGTAATATATGTAGGCTTTATCTAAGAGCGTATTTAGGAATACTACCTAGTATTAGTCTTCTATAATACCTATTTTCTAATAGAAGCTAATAAAGTACTATATTTTATTATAGAAAATATTATAATGTTTACCTATAAATCCCTACTAGCTCTTCTAGTATTTACTAAATATAATAAGTTTATTCTATAGAATTAGGCTATTCTTAATATATTGTATTAGTAGTAAATCGTATACTTACGTAAGTACTAGGACTAGTATTACTATAGTTATACGTAATATATAGTAATTAATCTAGAGGTATATATATATCTTATTTAATAGCCTTACTCTTAATAGTATAATCTAAAGTATTTTCTTACTTTTATATTTATTACTCTATATATTATTAATATCTATAAATTTATTCTATTTAAGTATTTAGTAGATAACTTCCTCTAGTAGAATTATTTACTCTTTATTTCTCTAGCTATAGATAAGGCGCGTAGTAAGTATTTATTATTATAATTACTATATATTATGTCTAGTACTTTATTAACCCTAATAGCCCTAACATAGTATTCTTAGGATTATCCCCTAAGTAATATTATTATCTATTATTAAAGGAAGCTAGGTTTCTAATATTTTCGTATCTACTCCCTAACTAAGATACTAAATAGGACTTTAACTTTTCTTTCGTTAATATTTTAGAAAAGTTCTTTAAAGAAGGTATAAGGTATATAGTTAAACTATACTCTTTCCTATGTAAGAAATTCTTTAAGTATAGTTTATAAGAGGTACTTTCCTAGAGCTATCGTTTATAAACATTATAATTAACGCGTACTATATATATATTAAGTTACTTATTTATAACTAGGTATATAAAGTCGATTTCCTTATCTACCTAATATTATAGTTAGATATATCCTTCCTAAAGCGCGAATAGAATATAGCTATAGTAGTAGGGTTTTATAAGTTTATTATATTAAGTATTAGCCTATTACTTAAGGGGAATTTATATAGAATACTTTACTAATTATAGTCTAATTATTAAAGTGTCTTTATAGATCTAATAGTTATTTCCTATCTACTTAAGTTCTTAATATATTCTACTTAGCTTACTTCTTTCTTCCTAAATATATCGTCCCTAGGTATAGGTATTATTATACTCTTCTCTTTCTAGTAATAGTATCCCCTTACCTTTTCCTTTCTTTAAAGGTATTCTATTATTATATTAAAGTAACTACCTTCTCTCCTTATTATTATTTAAGTAAGAAGGGTTAGTCGTTTTCGAGTTATTATCTTAATAAGGTAGTAAATTACTCCTTACTATTATTTAGGTATGATTATTATAACTTATTAAGTTATATTAGCTATAGTTCCTTACTACTTACTATTATTAAGCGTAATCTCTATAGAAGTCCTTTGTTATCCTAGCTAATTTATTATAGCTTTAGATTCTACTATTCTTATCTCTTAATATAATTTAGCCTTAGAGAATAGTAACACTAATTAGTGTTAGACTAAATTACTTATAAGTACCTATAATCTTTATATAAAATAAAAGGTAGGAGAGTAATACTATATATATATATTAATCTACCTCTTCCTTCTCTATAAAAGGAAGAGGTAGTAAATTCCCCCTTAGATCTAGTTATATAATCTTATATTATAGATCTTATTTACTTTATTCCCTCCCCTAGCTACTAAGTTAGTAATACTTACCTTAGTAAAGCCTAGGGTATTAAAAATACTATTAACTAGCTATATAAAGCTTAAGTTAAAAGTATAGGAAATAGTCTAATACTAACTTTTACTACTACTACTATTTAAGTTACTAGTAAACCTTATAATAATCGAATTAATTTCCTTAATATTACTAAGTAGCGCCTTAATATTTTAGCTATTTAAGTAATAGGATTAGAACTATTTAGTCTAAATAATAATAACTACTACTTAGAGAGCTAGAAGCTATAAGTTAGTAATTTTATAGACCCCTTTATCCCTTAAGCCTTTAACTTAGAGCTTAATAAACTACTAGCTAAGCTACCCCATTTAACTCCTATAGTAACTACAATTTCTTTATTTAAGATTTTCTAGAAAAAAATAGAACTTGCCTTAGCTATAAGTATAACTTAGTTATAGAAATAAGCTACTTATACTTACCTTAGTAAATATAGGAGCTATAACTAACATTATTAACTATAGTACTACTACTTATCTTAAGCTATATATAACCTTAAAGAGTATTAATACTTTTTTATATACTTATTAGAAGACTAGTTCTAATAACTTTATTAACTAAAGTGATTTTATTAGTAGTGTTAGGGTACCTATATAGCTCTATATTGCCTCTAATATAGTCGTAATCCCTCTTATTCTAGGTATACTCTTTATCTATAGGGCTTACTTATTGTTTAAGTACTATAGAGGTACTAGTAAGCTCTATATCTACTATATCTTTAGTAACATATGCGTTACTATACTAGTAGCTAGTCCTACTAATTAGGATAATAAGTTTACTTCTAAACTACTAGCTTAAGTTAATATAAAAATGTTTATAGTTATTATAAATAAAGGAACTAATACCTACTACTTAGCTAATAGTAGTAAGTCCTCTAACTATAGTAATAGAGAGATAGAGAGAGGTATAGTATTAGGCTATGACTCTTATAATTAAGGCTACGCTACTAATATAGACAACTACATTATTAAGAGCTATGTCTTATTACTAAGAGATATAGCTATACTACTAAGCACTCTAGCATTTTAAAACTACTTAAAACTATTTAATCTTAACTATACTAAGCTATTACTAATAGCTTCTAGCGTATACGTAGCTTTAAGTCTATTAACTAGAGATGCTATTAATATCCTTACTATTCTAGTTAACAATAGTAACTAAATTATAAGAGCTAAAGTAGCTAATAAAAGAACGTTTAATAGCTACAATAAGAATAGTTTAAGCTAGTTATAGTTAATATAATATATAAAAGGAAGGCTAAGAAGATTAACCTAAGGGATAACATTCTATCTAATAGCTTAACTCTTATTAGTATATATAAGTAAATAGTACTTAGAAGAAGAGATTAGAGATAAAGCTAAATTAGGAAGGTTATACTTATAATAAAATGAATCTAATTAAATAAGTAGATAGATAAAGATAAGAGGAGTATAATAGTATATAAATAGTTTTTATAGGATTAAAAATAATAGAGAAAATAAAAGAGAAGGTATATATTTAATTATCTAACTATCTACTAAACTATAAGGGATACTCCTATTTATTGTATAACTACTTAGTAACTACTATACTTTTTAGGAAATATAATACGTTATTACGTACGCTAAAAAAATACCTATTTAAGTATTAAAACTAGAGTCTAAAAGGTTAAATAATAGTAATATAATAGTATTATAAAGAATTTATATTAAGTAGTATTTTATAATACATTAGATACGCTAGACCTACTTTTATAGTTTATGTTAGGATAATTTATAGGCTTAATTATTACTTAATAGCATTGTTCTATGTACTATTTAGGAGCCTAGAAACTTCCCTAATAATAATAGTATTTAGGATATAAAGTAAGTAAGTCTATATTTTTAAATTAAGACACTTCTTTATAGCCTCCTTTACTATATAAAGAGAGGATTAAAAACATAGTATACGTTTTAAATCGGGAAATAAGTAAAAACCTATTTAAATAAAAAAAAAGAAATACTTATTAGATAAAAAAGACATATAAAAGCATTATAGTATATGTTTTAGTAAAGAAAATAGTCTAGATAAGCTAAAGAGAGTTTTAATACTAGAGAAAAACTTAAAAGGCTTTAAAAGAGTATTATTATTAATTTTAACTCTAGTAGTCTATAGAAATATTAAAGATACATAGCTTATAGTATGGATTAAAAACTAGAGACCCTAGTAGTAACCCCCCCTTCGTAGCTATAGAAATAAGTTAAAATTAAGTCCTAGGTATAAAGAATATACTCTATATATAAACTAGTACTCCTAGCTCGCTAGACTATAGTAAGAACTATTAGACTAGATAACTTATAAGTACCTATAGTATTAAACAAATAAAAGGTAAGAGAGTAATACTATATATATATTAATTTACCTCTCACTTTTTTATAGAAGGAAGATATTATATAGAGACTTCTATAATAGTAATTATTAATTAAGTTAATAGCCTACTTAGAGCTAAACGTAAGCGTAGTAGACCTAAATAGGAAGTATAGAGTAACTCAATGTAATTAAAGTTAATAAAGCTCTAATTAAGTCTCTAATAATTCTATTATCTAAAGAGAAGAAGCTATAGCTACTAATATAGTCCCTAAATAACTACTTATTATCTATGAGTTACTTATAGTAATATATATTATCCTTTCTATTCTATTAACTTAGGAACTAATAAATCTATAACCTAAATAATACTATAGAAATAAGATAATAAAAGAATGCATAGCCTAGTTATTAACATAAAAAGGGGAGTTATATAAATATATCTAAGGTTATAGTTATTAAGTAAGTTAATAGCCTACTTAGAGCTAAATGTAAGCGTAGTAGACTTAAGTAAGAAGTATAGAGTAACTTAAAGTAAATTAAGGTTAATAAAGCTCTAATTATGTTTTTAATAATTTTACTATTTAAGGAAAAGAAGCTATAGCTACCTATATAGTCCTTAAATAACTACTTATTATCCCTAAGTTACTTATAGTAATATATATTATCCTTTCTATTTTATTTATATAGGAATAACTAAATTTATAACCTAAACAATACTATATATATAAGATAATAAAAGAACGCGTAGCCTAGTTAATAATATAAAGAAAGGGAGTTATATAAATATATCTAAGATTATAGTATTTAGTATAGAAGGTATAATAGTTAACTAGGTATTAAGGGAATTTATCTATATCGAGTAAGTAAGTAAGGCTATTAGATATCTAGATCTAGACTAGTAAGTATCCTTACATAAATGCTTAATATACCCTCTTAGTTACGTAGTAAGTAGCTACTCTAAGGTTAAGTCGTAAATAGCTACTTAATATATAAGTAGAAAAGTAATAAAAAAGTAATTAGTAGAAAATAAAAATTTAAGATAAAAAGACCTTATATATATAAAAGTTTTACTCCTTTAAGTATTACTACTTAACCTAATTAAACTAAAGAAAGAAAGTATTATTTAAGTAAAGAAGATTAAAGTAAAACTATATAAAGAAATGTAAGTAGGAAATATAACGAATAGGAGATTATATAAGCTAACCTATATATATATGTCTAGACCTAGTAAACGTAGCTATAAGTATAGGGGGATTACTCTCTTAGGAAGTAGGGGCTTACTATATTTATCTAGTAGCTAAGGAAGTAGTTAACAGTTATTCCTAGCTAGACTAGGGAGTAGTAGGGGCTCCCCTATAGGCCCTTAAGGGTAATAGTCTCTATTAACTAACGTTCTTATTAATTTAACCCTAGATTAGGTTCATAGGATTGTATATGTATCCTTAATTAACTATAAAGATAAGGAAGGGAACCTCCCTTAAGGTTAAATACTAGTATATTTAGTTACTATAACCTGTAAAACTTAAGCTATAAGATTAGAAAATTTTACACCTATAATAGTTACTTAATCTACCTATCTTATATGTCTTTCGTTAACTCTTATAATAGATTTATATAATACTTAGAAAGTTATACTAGTAAAGGGAGATCTACTATCTAGACTTACTACTTAATACTAGGTTCCTAATTAAGTCCCTATAAGGGGGCTATAAACTAGCTAGCCTATTTAAGTATAGGCCTTAATATAATGTAGTTAAGCTAACTAGTATAAAGTTAAACTAGTTTATTAAGTAGTTCTAGCCTTATAAAAGGACTATTAAAGAAATTACTAACTATATTAGTTATAAGAATAAGCGTTTTATAGCTATTAGGGAATTATAGTAATAGTTTTAAGTTTCTAAACCTAGTAAATAATATAAAGTCTAGTATTAGTAAGTATCTACTCTCTCCTAACTAGGTAGGTACTTACTAGGCCTATTAATACTTTAGTAAAGACTATATTAATATAAGTACTAATAATTTATAAAGTAATATTATTCCTTACTAATAATTAATATTAGTTAAAGAGCATAACTAACTACTAGTATACTATAGTATTCTAGTATTACTAGACCTTTCTAGGTAATATAGCTTTAAAACTATAATAAATAACTTCCTAGTTACTTAGACTACTAGGTATATATTAGCCCTAGTTACAATTAGTTATAGTAAAGTTATTAACAGATAGGGAGAAATACTCTCTAATAAGGAGAGGGTTTATTACTATTAGGAGGTATTAGAAGAGGCCTAGAGGGCTCTTTATTAGCTAGTTAAGTTAATTATCTTATTTAATCCCTAGCTATAAGTTATTATAGGGTCTTTACTCTCTCTAAGTAAGTTAATAGCCTAGTTCTAGTAAGATGTAGCTTAGATAAGTTAGCCTATTATTTGCTTTTTCTAGTCTAGAGAATAGAGCTTAGGAAAGATATCTATTATATTAGTTTAGTTTAAAAATTATATAGTAGTTATTTAGTATATTATAAATATAACCTCTTTTATTAGATAGATTTACCTTAATTAATAATAACTACTAAATCTCTTAAAGTCCTAATTATAATATAAATATACTAAATTAGTACTTTAAGAGTACCTTTATAAAGCTACCTACTACTATCTTATTAGTAGCTTTATATAAGACTTTAAAGTATCCTTAAAGATAGGCTTATCTAGCCTAAGTATTATATATGTCTCTATACTTAAGTACTGTCTTAATCCTTAGTATTTCTAAAGTAACTAGCTTAATAGTCTATTAATTATCGTAATAAGAAATTAGTTAAGGTATTATAAGAGTAATAGAGTTAAGAAGTCTTTAAATAAAAATAAGTTCCTTTACTATATATTAGTATAGTAAGTACTAGTATTAGAGGGGAGCTATATAAAGTATAAGTAATATACCTAGAACTATATAAGACTAGTATATACCTACTATATAGCTTATACTAAGTTAATATAAAGATAGTATATTAGTAAGATATATATAGTAGGGGTAGATCTTAGTCTACTAATACTTAAGGGTAAGACCTTTATAACCCTACCTATATATACTTTATACTAGCTCTTTAATTTAGTTAATATTATTATTTTTAAGAACTTATAGCTTTATAAGTATTATATTAGTATTATAAGCCTTTTAATATTAATTAGTTATAGAAATACCCTTTAATAAGTCTAAGTCTAAAGAATAGATTTAATAGATTAGTAAAAAGAAGAGATAAGGGTTATATGTTCCTAGTATTATTTAAGTACTATAATATAACTATAAAGAAAAGGTCTAGTATTAACACTATATAGTAGTATAAAATAGTTTCGTTTAAATAATATAAGAGTATACTTAACTAGAGAAGGTTACTATTATACTAGACTAGATATAAAGTAAATTAAGAGCGTCTAATTATATAGATAACTATATTAATAACCTAACTATTAAAAGGAATAAGTAGTAAGAGTATAATATATAAGAAGATAATTACTACCTTTAAGATTATCCTTTCCCTTAGTAAGGTTTATAATTATTACCTTAAGGAGGACTACCTATATTTAAACGTATTAGTACCCCTAGAAGTACTAAGTATATATAGTTTCCTTAGGATATATAAGTACTATATATTATTATATAGTAACTAAACCTTACTTAAGTACTTTTAAAATAACTTAAAGAAGTAATATAAGGATATGTTCTAGTAGATTCTATATAAGCTTATATAATACTTACGTAACGTTTTATAAGAGAGGGGGATCTATATAAGTAAAGTATATACTTATATTATATACTCCCTATATAAGTTACTATAGTAAAATAAAGCGCTAGACTAAGATAAGGAGGAGTTATAAAAAATAAATATACTAAATAACTTATATACTTTTAAGGTTAAGTAAAGGCTATAAGAGGGTAGCTAGTAACTATTAACTTAGACAATAAGTTTAATAGAAGGGAAGGAGGAAGTAGTAAATAGTAAGCTAGTAAATAACTTAATAAAGACGTATTTTATATTAATACTAATTATAAGGAGACTACTAATTAGCTATAGGCTAACTCTTAGTTTTAACCTAGTATAGTATATAGCTTACTTAATAATACTATAGACTAAGCTATACTATATATAGCTACTAAGTAAGTTAATAAATAAGTTTATATGTATTCTACCCCTAGTATATATATATAATAAACTAATTAACCCTTACTAGGCTATTAACTTTATAAAGTTCTAAAATAAGGAGATAAGCTATACTAGCGCTATTTATAATATTTTACATAATAAGATCTAAGCGTTTATTAATATATATTAAATACTTAGTATTAAGCTATCCTAGTTCTATATAGTCTTCTCTCTATTACTTATAGGCTATACTTATAACTTCTTCCTATTATATATCTTATAGTACTATACCTTTAACTAAATATATATAGTACTAAAAGTATAGTTTAATACCTAGTATAACTATAGAGTGTACTAAAATAACTAAACTACTATGTCTTTTATAGCCTTTAAGGGGTATAATAAAAATAAGATAGACATAGAAGTCCTAAACTTATTAGTAAATAAACTACTACTTTACTAACGTATACTTATATTTATATAATAAAAAAGGAGGACTTTATCTATATAATAAGGAATACTTATAAGAGTATACTAGAGCTTAGTATAGCTCTTTTCCTTATACCTATAATATTCTAGAAGTTATATACTAACCTATATACTTCCTTTAATAATAATACTACTAGCTACTTACTAGCTAATGTATTCCTTATAGAACGCTAGTATAACTACTTAAGTAGTAAGTAATATTAATAGGGAGGTAAGTAGCGCTAACTATAGAGTAAGGACTTAATAGGGCTAATAGCTAGAAGAAGTATTATATATATAATAAGGTTAGGTACTTCTTTATAAAACGCTTAATTAAGGGTTACTATAAGACTTACTAATAGTTAAATTAGTAATAATACAATAATAATAAGGACCTACTTAGGGCGAGGTTTATATTATACTTACTTAAATATAAGGCTTTTTCTAGTCTAGAAAATAGAGCTTAGAAAATATATTTATTACGTTAGTTTAGTTTATAAATTATATAGTAGTTGTTTAGTATATTATAAATATAGCCCCTTTTGTTAGATAGATCTATCTTAATTAATAATAACTACTAAATCTCTTAAAGTCCTAATTATAATATAAATATACTAAATTACTACTTTAAGAGTAGCTTTATAAAGCTATTTATTACTATCTTATTAGTAGCTTTATATAACACTTTAAAGTACTATTAAAGATAGGTTTACCTTATTTAAGTATTATATATATCTATAGACTTAAGTACTATCTTAATCCTTAGTATTTTTAAAGTAACTAGCTTAATAGTTTATTAATTATAATAATAAATAATAAGTTTTAATATCTTAAGTATAATAGAGTTAAGAAGTCTTAAGATAAAAGTAAGCTCTTTTATTAAAGATAAGAAAGTAAGTAACTTAGCTTTTATAAAAGAGGTTATAACTATAGCTTACTTCCTTACTAACTATATAATATATTCTTTAAAGATCTTAAAAGGATATCCCTAGAATAACTTCCTAGATTCCTTATTATCTATAAATAAGGCATCTAAGTAAATTTTAATCTTAGGATACTAATTTACCCCTTTACTACTATAAACAATAGTAGTAAATCTAGTATAATGAAAATAGTAGATAATTTAAAGAGCTATTAAAAGATACTCTAGAGAAGGATTTTATATAATGTCTATAAGCTTATTAGTTACTTTTAAGATATCTAGACGAGTAGAAATAGTTATATAGTTAAAACTACTAATAATAGTTTAATAGTAATAGATTTCCTCTTTTATAGTTTACCCTTTAAATTTCTAATATAATAGAGAGAATAGGGAGGAAAAGAGTTCTATAAGATGTTACTATCCTAATTCTAGCTAAAAGAATTAGTAATCTTATTAATATAGTTATTCTATATTAATACTATAGAGCTACTAGTTTAATCCTATATAACTTAAATAGATATAAACTATTCTAAATCCCTATTATTAGTTATATTAAACTTCCCTTTAAGTCTAGTAATAAAGTTATTAGCTTCCTTCTAAAATTACTTATAATATAGAAGAATAATGTTATTTACATAGAAAAGAACTATAATATACTAGGATTAATAGATATATATATCCTTATTATAGGAAATAAAGTTAAGTTAAGTAAGTACCCCTAAAAGTTCCTTTTTATAGAGGAGGGGTAAGTATTATAAACTATATAATACTTTCTTAAGTTTAGAAACCTTTTTAAACCTTAAAAACTATCTAGATAGTATATAAAATATCTTTATTAATTAAAGTATTAATAAAGGTATTAATAGTATTAAGGGAGTGGATTTTAAAGTTATATATAGCTATAATTACTATTAGTACCTAGAATTTATAAGCTACGAAGGTAGTAGTATAGGCTTCCTTATAATTATAAGATTATAATTTCTTATAAAAATATAGTTATCCCTTACACTTAATTAGTTACTCTAATTAGTTAAACTTATACTTAAAATTCTAGTAATATAAAGTATTACGTTATGTCTAACTTTATACTTATTAACTAGCTTAAAAGTTCCCCTATTAATAAGAGCTTTTACTCCTTTTAAGATACTTTTATAAACTCTTTCCTATATAGATAGCGTAGGAGTTTCTTCTATATATTAGGCTCTAAGGTAATTATTATATTATGCTCTTTTTCTCCTAAAGTAGCGTAGAAGCTTAAAGACATAAAATATATATAATTTAGTTTCTATATTTCCTAAAACCTATTTAATCTTATAGACCTTCTTATACTCTACTTAGTATATTAGGTAAAGCTTATTCCTTATAGTCTTAAGGGAATATATATCTTAATCCTTAATTCTTAAGATACTAGTTTAGTAGTTATAATTATTATTTATTCTAAAAGTATTAATACTTACCTTATTAATGTAAGTATAGGAAGCTACTATGTTTCCTAAGGTAGTACTTCCTTAGGTGTCTCTTTACTAGTATACTTAATAGAAAGAAGTCTTATATCTTTTAATCCCTCTTTTTTTATTTCTTTTAGGAATTAAACCTCTAGTTCTTCTAGTATTCTAGGAGGTTATTTAAAGCCTAGGAAATATTCTCCTTTTAAGAAGGTAATATCCCTTAGTCTATATACTTCTTTTTTACTAGAATCTAGATATAGAAGATATTAGACAAATTATTATTTAATAAGGTAGCTAATTTCTATATATAGCTTAAGCTTAAAATCCTATTTCCTTATTAATTAAAAGTACCTTTATTGTTATAAGATAGGCTTTATATTTATATTTTTAGAAATAATAAGTCTAGATACTATAGTAATTTTAAAAGTAATCTATAATTATTATCCTTTATCTAGTTATAGAGAGTAGTTACTAGTAAAAACTCTTAGCTATCCCCTAACCTTAAAAGTGTCCTATTATAGATAAAAGTTACTATAGCTTAAATTTCTAGCTATAGGTTTTCTAAAAAGTTAGAATAAATCCTTATTATCTAAGCTTTTATAAATATTACCCCTTTAGAACGTTTTACCTAACAATTCTAAGTAGGAGTATATAGTATTATTAGCTTATTAATAACACCCTTATTTAATATAAATTAAAGGTACTTAGTTAATAAGGTTAGATTATTGTCTTAAAAATAACTAAAACTATTAAAGGGCTTACAATACTAATATAGTACTTATAAAGCTATAAGTTCTCGAAAATAGTAATATTAACTAAACTAAAGAGCTAGTATAAGGTATATATAGGTAGGGCTATATAGGCCCTACCCTTAAATATAGGTAAACTAAGATCTACCCCTACTATATATACTCCTACTAATATACTAGCCCTATACTAGCCTAGTATAGGCCTTATAATAGGCTTATACTAGTCCTATATAGTTCTAGGTATACTACCTATATACTATCTAGCTCCCTTTTAATATTAGTACTTATTGTACTAATACTAGACTCTCTTTATACCCCTACTCCTTCTCTTCCTTATATATACCCTCTCTTCTATCTTCCTTTCTCTACTCTTAATTAACTTAAGCTTCTATCTATATTTATAGGTTTCCTTTACTTATAAGCCTCTTTAATATATTATTTATGTTTACCTTTATTAATGTATTTATAAAGTTATTTCTTGTATTAATCTATATAACCTTATTAATCTCCTATTACTTATATAACTAATATAGTACTATTAAGTTAACTATTAACTACTTCTTAGTAGTTAAACATATCTTTATTAGGTACTTATATAGTAAGTACGAGTCTATATAAACAATAATAGAAAGTAGTAGAAGACTAAAGTAAGAAGTAACTATAATAAGTATATTAGTAAGAATAAACCTAGTATTAAACTCTATAACTAAACTATAGATTTCTAAAGTAAGTATACTATACATTACTTACTTATACTTAGTAGACCCCTAGTATAAGATATTACTAGTTAGTTAAAACGCTAGTCCTCTTTTAGTTTATTACTTTATTACTCTTCTACTAAGTTAATAAGGAATCTAATCTATAAACTTAAATCCTTATTATTTACGAAAGAGGTATTTGTAAAAATAAAGACCTTTATATAGGTAAGGTCTAGGAGGGTAAAGGTAAGACTATATATTAAGTTTACTACTTACTATTAGATATATTTATTAAGGTAGTTAACGTCCTCCTTTACTAGTTACTATACTTATACTATAATAAAGGGGTTAAAGGTAGCCTTAGGCTAGTAGAGGCTTATAATATATGTACCTTAAGCGCGCTACTAAAGATAAGCTACCTTAGTACTAAGCTATTCTACCTTAATATAGGCGAGTTTCTCCCCCTAGCCCTTCTAGCTAATATAGAGGTTATCTCTTATAGCTATAATATAGTAGCTATTAAAGTCCTCCTACTAACTACTAATAATAAGAATTGTCTATTCCTTAACTTTAAAAGCTACGTCCTTAAGTTATTATTATTTTATATTAAGGAATATATTATTACTAAGAAATATAGTACTATTAGTCTATAGGGTATATATATTAAAGTCTATATTCTTACCTATTATAAGTAAGTAAGGGTTAAATGTTAGAGCTAGCGCTAACTTTTTATAGAGGTAGCCTTAGTATATTTTAAACTAGTATATGCTTATTTTTATAATACTATATAGTAGCTTAATAATCTATAGTATAGTCCCTTTAAGGAACTTTATAATAAGCTTATATAAGAGCTTAGTAAGAATATAGCGCTAGAGATATAACTTTAACTAGATATATACCTATTTAATATCTTAAAAGGCAAGTTATATTCTTAGCTAATAGAGGAATAGAATTAATATAAGTAAAAGGTATTATAAACTCTATTAGATTATTAGTAAATAAGTAAGTAGCTTAGCCTTATTATAGTTATTATACCCTTAGATAATAAGGTAGAACTTCTTATATAGTGTAGTTATAATCTACCCTTAACCTTATATATAAGCTAGTACTTAAAGATATAGCTTAGATAGTAAGTAAGTAAGGGAATAGGCTTAACTATACTAGACGTAAGTAAGGCGTTAATCTTAGTAGTATTAGACTCCTTAAAGGGCTACCTAGCTATAGTAATCTTTCCTTTTACTTAGAGGGAGATAGTAAGCTCCTAGTTAGCTATTTTATAAGCTAAGTTAAAGCTCCTATCTAGGGCCTTAGAAGTATATTAAAAGGGAATTTTAATAGTAATATATACTAGGATAAGGCTAGAAACAGTTAGGCTAAAGGTTAGTTTAGGTATAGTATTAAGGTATATTACTTACTAATAGTATAGCCTTATATATATATTATAGAACGTAGCTATACTATTATTAAGCGAGAGGTAATATCTAAGTCCCTTACTATAAGTAAACTAAATAAGTCTTACTATCCTTACCTTTCTTAGTATATAAGTACCTTAGAACTAATAGAAAGTATAATAAGGAGCCTAGTTATAATATTTTATAGGACCCCTTAGTATAGAGTCTTAGTAATGTATTAGATATTTATTATCTTCCTTAACTCTACGAGAGCTACTATAAAAGTATATATACATTATATTATTATAGGTAAGGGTATAGAATTAAGGGTTATTTATATATATACCTTAAATATAAGAAGTATTAGAATAAGGCTATTAGGCCTAGTAGTATTATTAATAGCCTTAGTAGCTATCTATAGTAGTGTATCTAGTTAGGTTATAGAGAGCTTAGCCTTAAAGATCTTATATATACGCTATAATAGGGTATAGTACCTCTTAACCTTTCTAATACTATAGTATACCTTAACTAGGACTTATTAATAGTTAACCTTATATAAATATACCTTAGACTAGAACTCTATAATAGTAAAGTTAGTTCTTATATTATATACTATAACGTTAGGTAAGCTAAGGTACGTATTAATCTAGTATACTTAAAGGGTTTTTAATATATAGTAAGCTATTATATTATATAGGAACTAAGTAGCTTAGAAGGATATAATAAAGTTAATAATATATAAAACGTTCTACTTATTAAGGTATATAATATTAATAATAACTTTAAAGTTATAGTTATAGTTATCCTTAAGTATAAACTAGAAGCGCTATAAAGCTATACCTTTTACTTAGTAGTAGTAATAGAATTACTATATAGCTTTAAGAGTATCCTAGTTAACATTATAGCTAGTATAGGTAAGTAAGTTATATAATTAATATATAAAGAGATAGCTAAAGCACTTCTATAACTAGTATATCTTAGTCTTAGTTATAAATAGTATAGAGATAGTAAGTACCTAGTTATTAAGGGAGAACTAAGAGTATCTTTAATAGACAATAACTAGTACTTCTAAGCTATTAATATAGATTATAACCTCTTATAGAATGTAAAGATAGTAGTTAAGTCTTTTTATATCCTTAAGGGATAAAAGGAAAGGTATTACTATGTTAAGGATATAGAACATTATAGTTTTAATAGAGGTATATACTATAGTAGACTTAATTAATAATAGTCTTAGAAGGCTATTAAAGGTATTACTTATAGAGCCCTTTATTAATATATTAAGTAGAATATCTAGTTACTCCTATTAAAGTATATAAAGTTACTATAATTCTCTAGTTAAATTCTATATAGAGCTAGTATTAGGGATAATACCTTAGAATGTCTAAGTAGAGTACTTATTAAGTAGGAAAGTAGTAAGTAGCTTATTACTAGCCTAGCCCTAGCCCTATATTACTCTAGTATTAATATTAGTTATAGGCTTTCCTTACCTATCTCCTAAACTTATAACTATTAATAACTCTAGTAAGTAACGTATAGCTTTATTATAAAGAAAGAACATAATTACTACATTACTATAGTACTTCTTATTAGTATCCTCCTTACTAGAATCGTAACTACCTTTATCTATAAAGGAACTTAACCCCTTCTTTTTATTAATTTATTACCCTTATACTTAAGTAAGTATAATATAAACCTTACTCCTAGTAGGTTCTTATTCTTACTATATTATTACTAATTAAACTATTAGTAGACCTTATAGTAATCCTTAATTAAGTATTTTATAGAGAAGTACCTACTCTTATTATATATATAATACCTCTTCTACTACCTAGCCGTTAGCCCTATTAAGTCCCTACTCTATAGCTAGCGCTACTTATCTCTCTATTAGTATTACTTACTACTTAAGTAGTTATACTAGCACTCTGTAAGAAACGTATTAACTAGTAAGTAGCTAGTAGTAACGTTATTAAAGAAAGTATATAGGTTAGTATATAGCTTCTAAAACATTATAAGTATAAGGAAAAGATCTATACTAAGCTTTAGTATACTCCTATAAGTATTCCTTATTACGTAAATAAGGTCTTCCTTTATTTATTATATAAGAGTAAATATATATTAGTAAAGTAGTAGTTTATTTACTAAAAAAGACTTCTATATCTATCTTATTATTATTATACTACTTAAGGGTTATAAAAGATATAATAGTTTAGTTATTATAATATATCTTATAGTTATACTAGGTATTAAACTACGCTTTTAGTACTATATATATAATATATCTAGTTAAAAGTATAATACCTTAAGATATATAATAAGAAGAAGTTATAAGTATAGCTTATAAGTAATAGTGAAAAGACTATATAGAACTTAAATAGCTTAATACTAAGCGTTTAATATATATTAAGAAACGCCTAGACTTTATTGTCTAAGATATTATAGATAGCACTAGTATAGCTTATCTCCTTATTCTAGAACTTTATAAAGGTAATAACCTAGTAGGGATTAATTAGTTTATTATATATATATCTTAGGGGTAAGATATATATGCACTTATCTATTAATTTACTTAGTAGTTATACGTAGTATAGCTTAGTTTAGGGTATTATTAAGTAAGCTATACTCTATATTAAGTTAAAGCTAAGGGTTAGCTTATAGCTAATTAGTAGTTTTTTATTATTAGTATTAGTATAAAATTTATCTCTATTAAGTTATTTACTAGCTTACTATTTACCTCTTTCTTTTTTATTCTAATAAGCTTATTATCTAAGCTAATAGCCGCTAGCTACCCTCTTATAGCCTTTACTTAACCTTAAAAGTATATAAGTTATTTAGTGTATTTATTTATAATAACTCCTCCTTATTCTAGTCTAGTACTTTATTCTATTCTAGTAACTTTTATAGGGAGTATATAATATAGGTCTATACTTTACTTATATAGATTCCCTTCTTCTATAAAACGTTACGTAAGTATTATATAAGCTTATATAGAATCTACTAGAATATATCCTTATATTACTTCTTTAAGTTATTTTAAAAGTACCTAAGTAAGGTTTAGTTACTATATAACAACGTATAATACTTATATGTCTTAAGTAAAGTATATATACTTAGTACTTTTAAGGGTACTAATATGTCTAAATATAGGTAGTCTTCCCTAAGGTAATAGTTATAGACTTTACTAAGGGGGAGGATAACTTTAAGGGTAGTAATTATCTCCTTATATATTATGCCCTTACTATTAGTCCCCTCTAATAGCTAGGTTATTATTATAGTTATTTATATAATTAAACGCTCTTAATCTAATTTATATCTAGTTTAGTATAATAGTAACCTTCCTTAGTTAGGTATACTCCTATATTATTTAGGTAAGACTATTCTATACTACTATATAGTATTAATACTAGACTTTTCCTTTATAGTTATACTATAGTACTTAGGCAATACTAGGGAAATATAAACCTTATCTCTTCTTCTTACTAATCTATTAAACCTACCCTTTAGACTTAGATTTATTAAAAGGTATTTCTATAACTAATTAGTACTAAAGGGCTTATAATACTAATATAGTATTCGTAAAGCTATAAGTTCTCGAAAAAGTAATATTAACTAAACTAAAGAGCTAGTATAAGGTATACGTAGGTAGGGTTATATAGGCCTTACCCTTATATATAGGTAAACTAAGATCCGCCCCTACTATATACGCCCTACTAATATACTAGCCTTATACTAGCCTAGCGTATGCTCTATAATAGGCCTATACTAGTCCTATATAGTTTTAGGTACGCTATTTATATAATATCTAGCTCCCCTCTAATACTAGTACTTATTATATTAATAAAAACCTAAAGACTATATTATCGTTAAATAAACTAAAATAAGCTTTAATAATAATTAAGAATAGATATTACTATAGTATTAGAAAATAGATAAAACAAAATAAGTTTAGTAAAGTTATTTCTAGTAAGAAGGGCTAATAATATACTATAATATACCTTAAGTAGAGAGAAAATATTAATATAGATATAGTAAAAGGAATAAGAGCCTTTAAGAAGTACTCCCTTTAAAAGACGATTTAATAAGCCTTAGAAAGTCTATAGACTTTATAGTTAAATGTCTTATCTATTATAAGTTTTATACTAAGTTATTAAGCCTCGTTAGTTTTAAGAACTACTATAATAATATAATTAAGTCGATTATACTATTAATATATAGATCCCTTTATAGTTAGGACCTCTAAGAGTATAGTTATTTTAGTAGTAGTAAAAGTAGAGTTATTAGGAGTATATAAAGCGTTATACTCTATAATAAACTAGTTATAAATAGTTAGGGTATAAAAGACAAGCTAGCTATCCTTAGTAACGTTTCCTATTCCTAGGTCTTAGTTATACTTAGCTTTCTTAAGTAGAATAGTTAATATAAGGTTAGTATAAAAGTCTAAGATATATATATAGTTAAGGAGTTTAAAGAATCCTCTAGGAATACATATAAGAACTAAGATAAATCCTTAAATTAGGATCTATTACATTTTTATATAAAGGGCCTCTTCTAAAATAGTTAAATCTTTAAAACATAAGTAGTTATTATAGATATAACTATTAGAGCTAGTATTATAGATAAAGGAGTCGCGAAGAGAGTAAGTAATTTAAGGTTACCTTAAAGCTATAACTACTTTATAAACTAACTAGGATCTATTACCTTATTTACTATTTTTCTTATTAATATACTCTTTTTACTTAGCTAACTAGTTATCTAGCTATTTTTAGTTATTTAGGTTAGATAACTACTTTCTTATCTTAGTTTTAGTATCTCTTCTAAGCTAGAAATCTAGATATTTAGTTTTAAGGAACGTAAGCCTTTCTAGGTTTATATATATATATTATAATAGGAAGTACTTTCTACTATATAAGTAGTTCTTTTCTAGATTTAACTAATTATTACTACTATTCCTATTTAACTATTACTACTAAGACTATTACTTGTTATTATTAGATTCTAACTCCTAATTATAAAATAGTAAGAAGCTAGAATTTTAACCCTATTAATAGGTTTCTTCCTATTAAATTAACGTTTAAAGATTCTAAGATAGTAAATCTATCTAAGAGTTCTTCCTACTATCTATCTTTACTTATGCTTTCTTAAATCTTAATATAGTTAAGCTAAAGGATATAATATACTAGCTTACTACTTAAAGTTATTAAAATAAAACCCTAACACTTATATTACTTATTTAGTAAAGAGTAGGCTTAATTTATATAAATTAAGTAGTAATTAAGCTACTCTTTACTAAATATAGATATATATAAGCGCTAGGGATACTTACCTTAGGAAGGGATATAGTATATAAAGGAAGGAAAGGTAAATAAATAGTAAGGGGGGGTATATGGTTTTTATACCTATAGTAAAATTGTATTAATTACTTATCTTACTACTAACCTCCCCTTTAGCTAAACGTTAGACTACTATATTTATAAAGGGTTACCTTAAGTAACTTAGTACTAAACTAGTATTAGTTTAGTACTAAGCTAGCTAAGGCCTTATATCTTATAGAACCCTACTATACTACTAATTATATAATATAACGTTAACTACTATAAACATACTTTTTATATAGGTATTACTAGTATAATATATTCTTATTTGTAATGTATTTATTTTAAATATATAGTAGCTTACGCTACTCCCTAAAACTACTTATCTTCCTTCTCTAGTACTTTCTAGAAGGGGTTTAGCGCATAGTATATCTCTAGATAAGCGTTTATCCTTAGTAGCTTCGATAGCCTCTATATAGACCTACTATAGCTATAGTTAGTATCTTTATTAAAAGAGAATAGAATAGGGTATATAAGCTAGCGTAAACTTACTAAATAGTAGTAGCTACTACTCTTTATATAAGTATAGTATAACTTAGTAACTAAGTTAACCTACTCCTAATAGGCTATAGCTTAACCCTAAGCTATACGCTTAATATAAGTATAATATAATAGGATACGCTACTTAGTACTTTAGTAGGGGGGTATTAGCTAAGCGTTTTAAGTATAAGAGGCTCTAAGGGTAAGTTAGGGATTAAGGGGTTTTTAGTACTAGCTTATAGGGCCTCTACCCTTATTAGCGTAGTTAAGGGAGTATAGCCCTAGCTATTAGTAGGAGCTACTATAAAGACATATGTAATAGTAGATATAGAACTATTTTAGATAATAAGAGTATTAAACAATACTTTAACCCTTACCTTAACCTTAAATACTTAACTTATTAGAGCTAGGAGCGTAGATTAGAGGGGGGGCTAGCTAGTAATGTAGGAACTTAGAGGAGAAAGAAAAAGTAAGCTAGCTAAGGTACGTATTTCCTTTTAATAAGGTAGTGTACTAATAATATACTATATATATATAATAATATACTATATATATATAATAATATATAGATATATATATACTATTATAGAGTAATATAGAGGGGTATTTAATTATAATTTTAGCTTTTCTTTTATTTCCTTAAGTAACCCTTACTTAATTTCTATAAGGGGGTTTATTATAAACTAAGCTTATTAGATAGCTTAAGCTATATCTAAGTATAACGTTACTAATATATGTAATATAATAACTAATAATATAAGTAAAGGATAAAGACTACTTAACTTTACTTACTTATAATAAAGAAAAAGATAACTATAATATTAAATAGAGGCTAGAAAACCTCTTAATAAAGATTATAGCAATAGCTATTATTCTACTATTATCTAACTAACTATTAGACAATAGCTAGGAGATAGGCTAAGAACGTTAGACTACTTAAGGGATAAGCTAAGAGGAGTAAGACACTAGTCTAATATAAGTATATTACTAGACTAGTATTACCTTAATATATAAGTAGTATTTAAGTATAGTAAATAGGGTAATAAGGATAACGTTTATATATATATTAAGACTAGGGCTATATAGAGATAGCTCTTTAGAGATTAAAACAAACATTTATTATTAAAATAAAACTAAGACACGTCCTAGCTATAAACTTTTATAATAAATAGTTAAATTATATTATATATACTATTTTATCTTTTTATTTATATTTTTCTATTATTTCTTACCTAATTTAGCTTATTTTACTACTATTATCTTTTATTTTAACTTCTCTACCTATTTATTTAACTTATTTCTCTATCTAACTTTATTTATTTACTAATTACTTTTCTACTTAAACTTATTTAAACTTTTATACTTTACTAAAGTAATAGATATATATAGTATAGTTTACTTAGTTTTAATAATATACTATTAATATAAAATTTTCTATTTATCCTTATACTTTAAATTAAAAGCTTTATATTACATAGTAATTAGTTCTTAAAGCTGGAAAAGTATAGGAAAACTCTTTAAATATTTGCGTAACTTTCTCCGTACTAGCGCGATAGAATCTTATCGGTTATCGGAAGTATCTCTAACGAGACGATCTCTTTCAGCCTTGCGCACGGCTCTCTCACGGGCCGTCCAGCAACCGTAGAGGAAGGCTGCGCAGGCTCCCTACAGTTGTAATAGATCTTGGAAATCCTTGCATACTTGCCTATTTCCTGACTTTTACTTCATCCCTTCATCCCTGCGAATCTATTATTCTCTTTCAACCAGCAGTCATCGAAATCACAATGTCTGACTCGACAAAGAAGAAAACATGCTTGGGAATCGACTGTCAGAACGACGTCGGATCGCTCCAATGCCCGACGTGTTTGAAGTTGGACATCAAGGATAGCTACTTCTGCTCACAGGATTGCTTCAAAAAGAGTTGGGTCCGTGGTTCGAAACTGTCTTGTGATCCTGTCTGTGGCCTGACTGTCGCTTCAGAATAGTCACAAATTCCTGCACAAGACACAAAGTAAGAGTCACCATCAGATCGCCATCGAGATAGCATAGAATCTTACGAGATGCAGAAGCGGACAACTATAACCCTTTTCCAAGTTTTCCCTTTTCTGGCCCTTTGCGCCCGGTCTATCCACTTTCTGAGACCCGGGTTGTACCGAAATCGATACCTCATCCCGTGTGGTGGCAGGACGGAAATCCTAAGTACAGCCGCTCACCATTGAGTAGAAATAAGATCGAGATCCTCGATATCAAAGGGCAGGATGCGATGCGCAAAAGCTGTCGCATCGCCAGGGAAGTTCTTGACATCGCGGCAGCGGCGGCACAGCCCGGTGTTACGACCGACTTTGTTGATGAAGTCGTTCATCGTGCCTGCATAGAGCGCAATGTAAATTCCATGAGATCCGTCTGGCGCATGCTGGAAGTGTCGGAGACTTTGGAGACAACATGTATCGTGTGACTGACATCTTCCGCACAGTCATATCCATCACCACTGAATTACAACCATTTTCCCAAGTCCTGCTGCACCTCAGTCAATGAAGTCATATGCCACGGGATTCCCGACAAACGGCCATTGGTGGATGGTGACATTCTCAACATCGACATTTCTCTTTACCACGAGGGATATCACGCCGACCTGAACGAAACTTACTACATTGGCGAAGAGGCAGCCAAAGATCCTGAAAATATCCGGGTTGTCGAAGCAGCACGACAGTGTCTAGAGGCGGCAATTCAAGCCGTGAAGCCAGGAGTTCCGATACGCGAGTTCGGCAACATCATTGAGAAACACGCCAAAACGCAAAACTGCAGCGTCATCCGAACATATTGCGGGCACGGAGTCAATACTCTCTTCCACTGCGCTCCTAACGTACCGCATTACGCCAAAAATAAGGCGGTGGGCGAATGCAAGCCGGGAATGACTTTCACCATTGAGCCGATGATAGCGTTGGGTAAGTACCGCGACATGACCTGGCCAGACAACTGGACCAGCACTACAATTGACGGAAAGCGGACAGCGCAGTTTGGTAGGTAATCTGAAGTCAGTCAGTTCCCTGGCGGATGCCAAATGCTAAAACAATCTCACAGAGCATACTCTCCTCGTCACCGAAGATGGAGTGGAGATTCTTACTGCGAGAAACAAGGATTCGCCCGGGGGCCCCGTCATGATGCCCGGCGAGATTCAAGCAGTACAAACGTTCAGTTGAGACTTGAGAGTTGAGCAGATGAGTTGATTGGGTAGCGTCAACAATTAAATAGGGGTTGTTTTGACATGACGGCATCTGCAACCTCGGCGCTGGCTTGGATCCGACAGGAGGGTGTCATCACGGCGGATGTAAGACTGTGTTCTGTGTCGCATGGGATACAGGCGTTCAATTTCAGCCTCCGAGTATTTCGTTGTGTACGATGTTCATCCTGTCAAACTTGTTCTACCCATAGCGTTATGGGCTGTGGTTTCGAGAACTCTTTTGTGCTGTCTCATTCAGGCTCTCTCAAAGAGTCCTCTCAAGATGTGGTACATGCGGTATCTATCCATCAATCGAGACCTGTGCGCCTTCCGTAGCTAGGGCCATCGCATAATCTCCTTGAGCTTTGGTGAGGGCATGCAGTACCGGATGCATCACAGACTTGACAGCATCACGTCCTCCACCGATCATATCGGACTTCCACCTGATCTTCTTGCCCGTGCGCTCGAAATGCTCCCTGATCTCCTGCTTGCGCTTCCGAATCAGTGTCTGTCTCTCTACTTCAGCGCCGTCTGCCACAGCAGCGATGCGGGTTTCAGACAACTTCAAAGACTCTGCTAGATATTGCAGTTCTGAGGCCCGTTCGAGGTCACCGGAAAGAAAAGCGTTCCAGAACTGGTGCAAGAACTCGACAGTCGTGGCGTGTGTCAGGGAGCATTTCTCTGCTATCAAAGAAGGCAATCCCATTGGAGAGGAAACGTCAGGACCCAGTTCCTGCGCCCGCTGCTGGAGAATATCCTTCATAACCTCAAGCTCTGCGGCTCGAATGGCTGCGCGGGATCCGACGCAAGTTTTCGCGAGTGACTCCTCTTCGCTGTCACTCTCTTCGTTGAAATTGATAGAGGCCTGAATGGCCGTTCCGCCACCCTGGTCAGTCATGATCCTCTGGAAGCTTTTCAACGTCGCCAAGACGTCTGCTGGATTTTGCTTCGAGAATACCAGAGCATTGGCGGTCGGTGCCACCTCCTTGCTGGAGAAAAATTTATTTTGCTCCTTTATTTGGAGCATGACGCGATGTGCCTCTGCATTGCCCTTCAAGTCGCGAAGCGAAAGTTCGCCGCCATAGTGATCATTTGGCCCCTGCCTATCATTGGTCATGTTGTCAAAAGGTGACACATTGGCCATGATCTTTTCACTCAGACTGTTCAGCGTCTTGACAATGGGTATATTGGCTCGAGGACGCATCTCTACATCCTTTGCGTTTCCACCCTTGAACCCGCCCTGATTCTCCTCGTTGGCTTCCAAGTTTATCATATGGGGGACCGCCTGCGCCATTATCTTGCTGTGGGATTTCTCAGTGTTGTCTGATACGTTGTAATGGTCGAAGAGAGCATCGGGTTGATCGTTCTCAGTTATACGCTCGCCTCTGAGACTTTTGGCCAATTGACTGAGGAAAAATCGGGACCAAAATTTGGTTTCGGAGAGCTTCGGCACATTCTCATTGTAGATTCGTTTCACCAACGGGTGCTGAGCCAGAACCAACTGCACTTGCTCGACGCTGATGTTGAGTTTCAGCTCTCCGTCAACGGTGCGAGGCTTGATAGTTGACAGAACATTGTAAGCGCCTTTTTTCTGGTTGCTGTCGATTGCATGTGCCCGCAGGAGATTGACTCTGGTTGACCAGAATTGAGAATTGAAGGCTGCGCCAGATATGGATTCAGGTTTAGTTGTCATAGCCTCCATGTAAGTCTGGTGTAAGCTCTTGTCCTTCTTCATCAGTGACTGTTGAAGCTCGATGTCGTTCTTGAGCTGGTTATCATCAAACCATTTTGACGAAAACGGATGTGAGGACGCGGCACCAGTCAGAGTTATTGATGCTAGTGTGCCGCCAGCTCCACCAGTATCTGGCGGTTCTGTGGCCAGCGATGTTCCCTCACAGGGCTTGGGCAGACTCGAATCATTGCTTCGAGCATCGGCTAATAGTCGAGAGAGCACATCTTTGAGAGCCTTCGCTTCAGCCCGAGCATCGGGAGAGCAAAAGTGAAAAAGGTATGTCGTAGCTTCCTGTCCTTCGATTGCCTTCTCGAATATCTTGAGCATAACCTTGGAAGAATTATCCGGTGTTTGCTGCAAATCTCAAGAGAGGTAAGCGCCCAGACACGACAGAGGCGGTAGGAAGCCTAGTAAGAGAAAGCTTAGAGACTCACTAGATATTCGGTTGACTGGCAGCGAGATGCTTGGAGAAGCTGCGGACGTTGGTGTCCATGTCACGGTCTCGTAGTCGCTTGTCAGAGAGAGGATGCCGTTCTTCTTCTTGAAGAGCGTCCGCCCACTAGGTAAATCCATGATTCATGACGGAATGATGTTGCGGTTAGACCAGTCTGTCTTGCGAGGGGCACGGCAGCCGATACTAGAAGGGACGCCGTATCTACCAACAAGTGGTAGGTAGGTCTATATGCAATTCAAGGTATTAAGGAGATAGACAGTCAACCTATCCATTTGACAGCAGTAAGGCCTCCCCTCGGTTACGGGTATAGCGAGTTATAGCAAGTAAGTCGTCCCGCATTTACTAGTCATTTAATTTACTATCCCTTTACTAGTGGCAAGGCCTTCTCTTAGTTACTAGGAGGAATTATAGTAGATAAAATGTCTTAAACTTACTAATACTAAAGTTTAGAAGAAAATCTTGTTATAGTAAAAGTTCTATTAAGTTATACTTACATAAGCTATAATATAGTAAGTATCTATAGAAGTCCCCTTTAGTATATATATATAGTAGCTATAATATAGCTTTATTAAAAGTTTTATTAAAGTTTATTTATATTAAAGCTATAAGTTATATAGTTATAAATTTATAGAAACTTTTACTATAGTAAAATCTTTAAGGGTTATCTAGAAAATACATTCTAGTAAATATATAATAACTATCTTATTAAGCTATTTATAATTTCTATTTATAATAAAAGAATATATAACTACTATAAAAGACCTTACTACTCTTTATCTAGTTTTATACATATATTAAGATTTTAACTGTATTTACTCTCTACACCCCTTAAGTGTACCTAGAAGATAATCAGTTTGCGTAGAACTATTTAACCCCTAGTGTTGACGTCAGAAGACATGTGCAAGGCGCACTCTTGACGTCATCATGACGGTGAAGGACCCCTTCTGCTACATCTGCACCCCGAACTCGGTCCCCGGGAGTACATACATACGTCATGATATGAAGATGTACATCAAGTTAACATTATATACTACATTCGCTATCTGAAGATGATATGACGCTGCCATGGAAAGCAAGTCTGACGTGCTAGTGCCCTCCCCGGCGTTTGTGTTTCACACCTGGCAGGTCAACGTCGGGATGGCACACGCGATAGTGCCTCGTCAAAGCGTCGGCGCGGCTGAATGTTTTCTCCTCTGCACACAAATCACATCGGACCTTTTGTTTGCGTGCATTGTGAATCGTGTCCTCGTGTCTGGTCAAGTCATAAGGCCGCGAGAAGACCGTATTGCATGACTTTCCAGTACTCGGGTTGACGCGGTCGCAGCGGTGTGGCCCGGCCTGCGTATTCAATAGACCAGGCGTGATGCCCGCATCGATTGAGGAGCATGATCCTTGCGACTGCCGGTGTCCTTCTCGTTTGTGTTTTTGCAACAATAAAGGCGTTTCAAACCGTTGTGTGCATCCATGATAGGTGCAAGTGTAAGTCCCAGCATCCGCACCACATCGCGGTGGCTTGACCGCATCCGTAGTTGAGTTGTTGCTCTCCGAAGTGATCGAATTCGATCGTGAAGAGCTGAGTCGCGGCGGTGTGTGGTTACCCGAACCTGTCTCTGAGGACGATGAACATTTCGACGCCGCGATCAAGCCGTCGGTGGTGTGAAGCGCAGCACACTCTAAATTGTTCAAGCCAGTAAGCTGCCGGTTGACATTCGAGGGGCTAAATGAATCGTTGGTTAATTGACCTATGATGTCCTTTGGAGGCGACTGGATCGTAAAGGTAACTGTATCTGGAGGAAACAAGGGGAAGTTAATATCTGCCTCAGCCTCGCTAAATTCTAGAATGGCATCCTTGGGGGAAATCGTCTTGGGTGTCTCCGGTTCGTTGTCGATATTGACCAAGGCACAATCTTCCGGCTCCGGCAATGACGTCACAGCCTGCTTCAACTTGCTATCCTCAGGTGACCTCTGTAACTGATTGGTCGTAGGCCATGTAGCGTGGGGTGAGGACGACACAAAAGGTGAGCATGTTCGAAAAGGTGATTGGGTTCGGAATGTTGTAGAGGACGGCGAATGTGCCGCATTCAAATGTTGGCTATTGGCGGCGTTGATGCGTTGACTAAAAATGTCGTTACTAGGCGATACCTCTGTGTGGCTGCGCGAAGGTGATGTTGATGTGATGGCGAAATTTGGGCTGTAAAGTTCATCGCTGTAAATGTCTGTCATAGTTCGATCCAATTTGGGAACATTGCGACATCCTAGGTAACGTGTGAGGCGAGAGGGAAAGAAATGTGAAGGCCATGGCGCGCTCACCACCATTTATTCTCTGTGACTCGTTGACGTCATCGGTCACGGGCGCCGCTTGTCCATCCGCGGAGCTGCTTATCGCTGAGTCTTGACGAGGCTGCGATGCAGAACCACTCGTTATTTCCAAATCAAGCTGCGCAGCACGATCGAGACCAAATCTCTTGAAGGAGTTGTATGTCGCTGATGGAGAAGAGGCCATCTCGGTTTTTGCACATTCGTCGCCGGCTGTACGAAAGGCAGTCTGTGGATAGTTCGTGAACTGTTGATTATCGGCGCCGGTTCCGAGGGAGGAGGTGTCCGTCGGTATTATTTGGGTTAAGCACGATGAGGTGGTTCCAGGTACAGATAGTGGAGGGCTGGGAGGTATCCGGTCGTCGACGAGAAGTGGTGTTGAGTTCCGCGAATCAGTTGTAGACGATGCCGGCTCGTGGCGAGCAGGTGTCGGGCTCGGATCGATTGACGAATTCAAGTCGCAGGTGTCTGTTGACATTGATGTCTGCGATAGACTGCCCGGGACTATACAAAAGTCTTGATTGTCGTCGGGATCGTCGAAGTCTGGGTCAGTGGACAGGGGGGCGGCAGCGCTGGAAGGCGAACAGTCTGGCACTTCTGCGTTGGCGTTGCGGTGGGTAGGCTGTTCTTGCTGGTAACTGTCTGTCTGCGGAGGACGGCGAGATAACCGGTTACAGGAGGGGTGAGTCCGAGAAGCGGAAGTGATCATGATGATCTTCATGTAGAGGGGTGGAGTAGCTTAAGGGACAGACCCCGATGACGTCCGCGTGGCAAGGATCGGGACAAGAACAGCTCTATACCTAAACAGACAATACATCCTACCTAGTACCTACATGAGCACTCGATAGAACCAGTCACAGCCGTAAGTCACCACGTTGGCGCTCTTTGGGAATAGTCGCAGGGCTTTGGATGGTGGGGAGGGGGCGTGAGAATGGTGGCCTCTCTTAGGTGTTTCCATAGCAAGGCAAGCACGGGGTTATTGTTTATGTAAAAAACGTTCTAGATAGATTACTAAGCCAAATATCATACCAGAGAAAAAATTTGATTTAATTGAAAGCTAGGTTTAAAACTATACTTAGATATATTTAATTATATTTAATTATTTATATAAATTTATATCTAGATTTACTTATATAATAGTTTTAACTAATTATATTGTTTAATAGTAGTACTCTAATATATAAGTAAGTTTTACTATAATATATAATACTATAACCTTTAAACTATATAAATAACGTAATATAACTTTAAGATTTACTTAATATAGTTTAAAAAAGGTATTACTAAGTATCTAATTTAAAATATTTTTTTATAATATAGTATATATTAGTTTGTATATTAAGTTAATTACTTATAGTACAGTTTACTTCTAAAACCTATAGTATATAGCCTTAATAATATATATATATATATTAAATACTTTTTTACTTCTTATCGTAAAACTTTTTATTTAGCAAGTTAGTGCTTTCACGATAGTCTCCCTATGTAGGTCACCGCGTGTCTATATTCCTCGATCAGTCGTAGTCTCACGAGTAGATAGACACCTCGATGCAATGCCCTCCCTTAAACGTTCTAGATCAGGGTTTAAGAGGTTGTAGAGAAATGATGGCATATGATCCAGATCAGCAGTGGTGGTTGAAACCTTGTGTAGTGCACTGCATCGTCGGCTAGCGATTTGGAGGCGATCCGCCCTCCGGGAGACTCATTGTTTCTCTGAAGATCAGGGTCCGATCTTATATTCTACGTATTCGTATTTCCCCCACATTCGAAATCGATAACATGGGAGAATAAAATGCCCCGTATTTACAAGCACTGTCATTCACTTGTGATTCGAAACTAGTCAACGTTAGATGAGCATTTTCCTATCTTAGTATTGGTTCTCTAGCCCTTCATCTTTCGGAGCTATTCTTCCCACTGCTTGACTTTAGAGGGTTCTCTCTCAGTCTTCTCTGAAGCTAGACCGTCTTCCGTAGCTCACCGTTTTTGAGCCTCATGACCTCTCCCGTACGGTCGCGTACCGGTGGGCAGCTTTCAGATCGCAGGGCCAAGGCATCAGCGTCGCCACGAAAGACGCCACGCAAGTCTGGAAGCACAGTTTCACCACGACAGCGACAAACAAATCAACCGCTGCTCATACGAATGAACCTGACTGAGACGCAAATGGATCGAATCACGGATGCGTAAGTCTCTTTGTTCCCAAGGTCGCTCTCGAATTTATGAGTAATTTTGCTGACTCTCAACTGTGCATGCGCAGCTTCACGAGAAGCGTTGAAAGTAGCCCTCTGAAGGCGCGTCAGAGGGTTCAAGTGACGCCTGTGAAGGAAAACGCTCTCCAGAGTCAACAGAGCTGTGACTTGTCTCATGAGGCGAACCCTTTCGTAAGCTACGGCGGCGGCGGTGAAAACACATATCAGATGGATGCCAAAAGCATCTCCGATCTCAACAGCGAGAGGCAGCGACAATTTGCCCTGGAAAACTTGGCCGAGCGCCGCCAGAGGCAGACTCCAGCATCGCTTCAGGTGTGGAGAGAACAAAGAGGCTTGACGTCCAACCTACTTAGTCGACCATCGCTGGAGCCTGTCCCTTGCGCTATTTCGCCCCTCAGCCTCGTACGTGATGAAAGCCCCGACAAGTCCGGAAATCGAGAGGTCATCTATCCTTATAGCTCCGTTGCTCAGTCGCAGTGGGCCTCCGCCGAAGAAACCGGCCTCCGCTTTGGCAAAAGGGATCGAGGTGGCTGCGCTTCTGAAGATATGCATGAGAGGGCCTGGCAACACGCAGGCATCGCAGCCCCTGAGCGGGAAGGTCGTTGGGAGACGTCGAACCAATATCATCAACACCCGGAAAGCTCTCCAGACGGACAAGGATGCACGAAGAGTTCTCCGCCTCCTGCTTGGCAACCCACCAACAGGTCCCAGGCGCCCGATGTTGAATATGCAGCGCAGGCGTTCAACAGTCCCCTATTTTCTCCTCTTGCGCTTTATTTTCGCGGCCAGAGCTTTCCGACGACCAAGAGAGGAGAAAAGACGTTGATCGGCCACAAAGGTTGGCTTGAGCGGCCAAGTCTGCCCTCGGACGACAAGGAGAAGAAGGTTCCCCCGAAGAAAGGAGGGTTTCTCGGGAGTATCAAAAAGATTGCCAGAGACGTGGTAAGCAGCAACTGTTTGACTCACTTTTTGCATACCGACCTACTGACTTACCCTTTTTAGACGGCCGAGTTCCAAAATACTAACAAACGTCTTCAGCCGTCGGCAAAAGAGACGCACGGGTGCCCAGTTCAAATTTCCCTTGACCCAAGGGAGCAGAGCCTGCTATACTGTGAACTGGAATATCATCTGACCACCGCTCTCAACGACTTCATCACCGCCGAGCTTGAAAAGGGCCACCTTGTGCCTGACAGCCTCAAGCAGATATCCGACGTATGGGCAAGTCGCGGTCGGTCCAAAGTGATTGGCTTCCGATACGACCTTGAGACGCAGTTGCAGCTTGTCAGTTTACATGTGCACGACTTTGAATTCCACGGACGGCGTCAGAGCAGCCTCTCGGAGATCGGAGCCCTGCTAGGTGCCATGAAGTCTCACGCTCGCCAAATGCGCGTGCGCACGTTCTGCCGGCCAGACTTGGTGATTGCAAAGGAGCTCGTCGACTCGCAATCCTTGTTCAATCTGATCAATGTGCCAAGGGTGCAACAGCTCGCTCTCGCAGAGGCGGCACAATTCTTCGAGGTCATCGTTGAGCGGGAGAAAGGTCGGCGACAGCAGCGTCTTCGAGCAGTACGTCGGACGCTTATATATGAGCCCAAGGAGCATCTTGCAGGCGACGATGAGTGTGCAGGTCCATGAGATGTTCCGATTGATGGTCGGTTGCACTTGCAAGGCATTGCAGCTGCAGGGGGTTTCACACAGTAAAGGACGACGTCGAGGAGGAGAATCCCTTGATCTGTAATACTCGTCATAGGCTCTGGGAAAGTCAAATACCTACCTATTTCTACAGCTCCCTTGCACAAGCGAGGCAACAGATGTGAGATTATTTCAATCAATAGAGATCGTCTCGATCATGGGGGTGTGGTGGAGAACTACCCGTAGGTGGGGGGTTGGGAGCCTACCTATTTCGGAGAGTAGGCCAGAAAAAGCTAGTATAGTACGAAAAAGCTAGGATAAGATATAATAGACCTACTATCGTAGATACCGCTATTTTAGTGTAGCGCGCTACTAAAAAACGTACTAACATTATACTAAGCTATATTTAACTGTCTAAATAGCTTCTAACTAGCTCTTATAATTAATAAACTAGCTACTCTTTATACTATAAGGTAGGTTTTAGATTCTTATAATCCTTTAAAGTACTAGATTACGTACTTAAGCTAAATCGTAAAAATAACTATATGTAATACTACTAACTGCTTTAAAGTATTAAAGTCCTTTATATAGTAAGCTATTAAGTAGCTTAAGGTTACGTAAGCTAGGTAAAAGGTTAACTAAGAATGTTAATATATTATAAAGATAACGCCCTTATTACGTTTATAATATAGCTTTAAAAGGGTAGCTTCCTAGCTACTAGGGCATAGATTATAACCGCTTACTATAATATTTACTACTACTAGGACCCTAATACTATCTCTTTATTTAGCTAGTAGTATAGTAACTAGTTAAACAATTATTTAGAGCTTTATACCTTATATATTAAAGCTATTAAGAAGGTAAGGAAGGCCTTTAAAGCCGCTAATCCTATTAGGGTAAAGAAATTCTTTAAAGTCCTTATAAAGGTTATTAAATACTATTACCTTAGGGCCTTAAAGGTCTAGAATAAAGATAAATATAGTATTTATATAAGTAGCCTTAGGGAGTGTATTTAAGTCGTTATTATACGCTCTAGTTATTACTAGAGACCTAAAGTTACTAAGCTAGGCTGTTAGTAGGAGTAAGGTGTAGTTAGTACGCGTAGGTACGAGCGCGGGCGGACGGAGGTAGGTTTGAGTTATAGGCGCTTACTAGCATACACCTGTGCGGGGTTAAGGCCTACTCCGGGGCTATACTAGGCTAATGTAGGGCCTACTCTAGGGCTATGTAGGGCTAATGTAGGGCCTACTCTAGGGCTATATAGGGCTAATGTAGGCCCTACTCTAGCCCCTCTAGAGTATGTGTGTAATACTATTACTACCGCTATAGTAGGTGCCTAACGCCTATATCTTACCCTCTTTCCCCCTCTCTATAGATCGGTAGAAAGGAATAAGTCTAATAATTAATTAATTGTTCTCTTACGTCCTTTCGAAGGATTACTAGCCTTCGATACTAATTAGTCTTACTAGCTCATTAAGATAGATAGTAAGAAGAAGAGACTTAGTTTATATTCCGTCTAACCTCTTTAGTAGTTAGACTACACTAAGTACTATAATAATTTCTACTCCCTTTACCTTTTCGATAAGCTTAAAGGAATTCGATATTATACCTATAGAGGATTTCTAGAGAAAATAGGTTCCTAAAGAGTCCCCTATAAGGAGCGTTACATTACGTAGATAACATAGTATTATCCTTACGATAAGGTACCTCTAATAACGAAGCTCTTAGCTAAAGGTATTATGTAATCCTTAATAGTATAAATATTACTAGCCGCCTAAGTAATCTTAATAACATCGCTATAATAGTGGATCTTACGTAGCTAATAGATAAGACGATAGACATAGAGCTTAACTCTTATATCGTTAGTAAGCTATAAGATTATACTTTTTATAATAATAATTTAGTACTATATAAGACGTACTAATATAACTTTAAGGGATAGAATAATGCCTTATTCTATTAGGTATTACGGCCGCTAGTATAATAGCTTCGACGCTTACTTTAGTCGAAAGGTATCTACGCTAGCTATCGAAACGCTAGGATCGTAAAATCCCTTACTACCCTTATAGAGTTAGAAGATATACTAGAATAGAATAGAAACGACTTACTAATATCGTATGTAGCCTATAGATCTACTACCTACTAACTCTAACAACAACTCGTCTAAGGAGACAAAGATCCGTTTAATAAGGGTAAGTAACTATTAGTAGGTAAGCTAACGGCTCCTTAGATCCTCCTAGGTCCTATTCCTCCCGTTACCGTATCTGTACCTAATCCTATACCTAAGTCTATCCGCTAGATACCTACGTTATACCCTACTCCCTTAGGTTATAACCCTAGCTACATAGCTCTACGTTAGCTAACGCGCTCTAAGAAGGACGACAAGGCTAAGGCATCGTAACCTCTAGTACGCCTATTCTCTCTACCGCTTCCCGACTAATCGCTATACGAGTTACCGCTACCTAATGTTAAGGATCGTACTAAGACGGTATTTTAGTTAAATAAATAATCGATAAATGTCTATTTAGAACTAGAGAGGTATCTTTTAGCTAGATCTCTAGTTAACTTATATACCTATAGGATTGTCTCTATCTTAGCGCTTTTAGATAGCAGGTATACTATCTTACGTATAGCGTTCCTAGCGCCTAGCTAGCGGCTATGCGGTCTAATGCATTCTAATACGCATTACTAATCTCTATTAATGCTAATCTATAGTTAGACTATTCCGGGGCGAAGCTAGCGCTACTTCTAGGATATAGCTAGGCGATCCTAGTGTTATTCCTAGGGTCTTTAGGGGTGTTTCTAGGGCACGTAAGATATTACATACTCGTAAGTACCTAGGTATCGCTTAGGTAACTAAACTAGCTTAGCCCGTAACATTACCCCCCCCTTCTTATATTATCGGGGCAGTGTAGGGATTACCCTAGTAGGGGCCCTACCTATTAAATCAGTAGGTAGCGGATTAGGCTAACGGTCTTACTTTTTACGTTTTTTATTATTACTATAAAAATAACTATAATAATAACAATTATAACAGTAGTAGTAGTAACAAGAATAGTAATAATAACATTAGTAGCGTTAGTAGTAGTAGTAGTAACAGTAGTAGTAAGGTAAGACTATAGCCCTATGTAACATCTAGAGCGAGGCCTAATCGTTAAACTAAGCTAGCATAAGTAACCTAACGGATCTCGAGCCGTCGCCTGTACGTAACCCCGTTACGCTGTCTAGGAAAAAAGCTCCTCGGCCGCCCCTAGCCGCGCTAGCAAAACTAGCTCCTAAGGTAGGCACGCGGCGCCGCTAGCCGCCCTACGCGGTGTGCGTAGGTCGGATGGCCTAGGGCGAGGCGAAGGCCTACTAGGAGTAGGCCTCTGTCCGCGCCCGGGTCTGTTTTAATTACGCCCGCCTAGGCTTACGGTGCTAGCCTATAAGTATAACCCTTATCTATCGATGTTTACTAGAGAATAGATTGCTAATAGGTTATAGATAGTATAGGTAAAGCTAGAGGGGGTAGCGGCGGCCCTTACTTTAGCTAATTTTTTAGAGACCTATTATTAAGGGTTAGACGAGGCGCTAGACGAGGATAACGTCTAATTCTAGCGTATCGCCTAAGAGGCGATATAGCTCTAAGGTTAAAAACTACGTAAATACTACTTAGTCGTTATCCCTTCTTTCCTAGTTACGTAATTATCGTAAACGTCTAAGGTAAGTATACTACTTTAGTGCTAAAATAAAACAATAATCGTAGAGTCTTTATAGCTAGTTAATTAAGCGTACTATAGATTACTATCGTACTAGTTAACTAGTCCCTACTAACGTTCGTACTCCTCTAGTACTTCCGTGTCCTTTAAGTATTCTAACGGTTCTTAGGTTAACTTAGCATACCCGTCCTAGCAGACTAATACTTTACGTCGACGTCTACGTCTAACCTTCTTCTAATAGGTAGCTAGTACTTTAGCGATTTTCTATTTAGCCTTACTGTCCTTATTTATAATTAGTAGTAGTTACGGGTCGTCTACCCTTTATCCTAGAAGTAGATCGTTAGCTACTAAATAGAGGAGATCGATATAGAACATAGGATAGATGTTTCCTTAGATATTAAGTTCGATATTATATAGACTAATAACGTAGGTAACGGTATACTTATAATAGAGCTAATCGAGCTTCTAATTTAGTCTTAGCGAATAATAGTTTCTTATATATAGCTAGACCTTATTACTAACCTTAAATCAATTAGCGGGGCGTCGACGTTAATTTACTATTTCTTCTATTCGCGCCTATATAGTAGTAGCTTTAGCGTAGATAAAATCTATAGTATCCTTAAGTCGATCTATAAAGAGCTATGCTTTACGTGCCTCGATAGAGACGCGTTCTTTTTTCTCTTTACAGAGTTCGATTAGGTTTATATAGTAACTATATTTAGTAAAGAAGGGGCTAATACTAGTAATAGAGGACGTCTAATTATTAAGTGTAAGTTATATAGTAGGTAGGAAAGTACCCTAATTATCTTAGGTAAAGTAGGTATAGGCTTAGAGATACTACTATATCTCCTAGTTAGCTCGTTCTATTGCCCTATCCGTCTCTAGATAATAGCTAGTGCTTAGCTATTACTCTATTCTAGTTAATTAATAAAGCTTATACTAGAAGTCGCCTATCTAGTTTAACCCTTAGTTAGAGACAATCGATATTAGTATACTATAAAAACGGAAGTATACGGTTAGGAATCGTTATATATAAGTAATAGCGTCTATCGTTATTATAGCTTCTAGGGTTAAGGCCTTTATTATATAGTCTATAATTACCTAGAGGAACTTATATCGATTACCCTTTATTAATAGGAGTAAGGTAATAAAGTCTATAGATAGATAGGTATAGGGTTAGTCTAGTACTAGGAGAGGTTATAGGAGAGTCCTCCTTACCTTACGCTAGATATAACCCTAACCGTACGGTCTATAGTTACGTACGAAACGCTAGATTACTTACGTAATTCCTAGCTAGAAGAATTATCGTAATACGATATTATAGGTACTATTCCTACCTAGGTGTCTAACGATTAGAGACTCGTACGCTTACTAGATTAGCCGTATTCGTAAGGTATCTAGCTAATCTCCTCCCTTAGTTATTAACGTAGGTTTTCCTAGGACCTAAAGGCGATCTCTAAAAAGAAGCTACCTAGCTCTATTAACTGTATATTCTAATAGTTATATCTTCGGGACGTCTAGTAGAAGTTTACGATCTTTACTTTATACCGCTCTAAGGACGAGCTAGTATTTAGTGTTAGTTATTAATGTCTCTTTCTAAAGTCGTTATAACTCCTCGTTAAGCTAAATTAGGCGGCCTTCTCCTAGGACACGAACGGTTATTACTCGACCTACTAGGTTAAGTCCGAGGTCGATTTAGGCCTTCTCTAGGGTAACTCCTAGGTTATCCTAGGCATATTCCTAGGCCGCTCTAGGGTACTCCTAGATACGTTCTAGGGTAATTAACTAGATAATACGTCCTTATTCTCTCTTATTATCGATTCCCGCTAGTATATCTTATTCCTACCTCGAAAGTACGTCTAGGACTACTACTTATTCTCCTAGTTAGTACTCGAGAGAGAGTAATTATATCCTACTAGGTTAGCTACCTAGCGACTCTACTATTCGTTTAACCGTCTACGTTATATAAAGTATTAGAGGTTATTATAGTCCGTTTATATCCTAAAGGGTAGCCCGTTCCGTAGCTCTAGCCGCTAGAAGTCTAAGTAGCGAATAATAGTAAGTATCTCCTTATTATAAATAGGATAATTATACTCTACTAGAGACAATCTCTTTAAGAAGAAGCTAATCGTATACTTATATCCTTTAGCATTAAGTTAGGTAAGGACACCCCCTATAGTAAACCTAGAATAGTTAGTTTCTAGGATAGACTATCGTTCTAGGTCCTAGGCTACTAAAATTAGGGCTTTATAAAACGCTTCCTTAAGTTAGTAGAAGGCTATATCTTACTCCTTTCCCTAGACGAATAGCGTGTTCTTCTTTGTTAGGGAGTTAAGGGGTTACGTTAATCTCGAGTAATTATAGATAAAAATCTAGTAGTAGTTCGTAAATCCTAAAAAGCTTTTAACTCCCTTAACCGTACGAGGTGCCTCCTACTCCTAAATCGCTCGAAGCTTCTCTAGATTATAATAGAGCCCCTATTTAGCCTTAACGATAAATCCTAGATACTTTACTTCTTAGGTATAGAAGGTACATTTCTTTAAGTCTAGATATAATCTAGCCTTAGCTAGTCGTGCTAAGACTAGCCTTACCTTTTCTATATATTTAGCCTAGGATTCTAAAGTATAGATTAATACGTCGTCGAGATAGGCGGTTACGAAGTCGTCTAGAAACTCCTAAAGGGTTATGTTTATATATTATTAAAACGTCGCTAGTAACCCTATTAACCTAAACGGATAGACTAGCTATTCGAAGAGGCTAAAGCGTATCTAGAAAGCCATTTTATATTTATATCTAGCTACTATACGGATCTTATAGAACGTAGAAACGATATCTAACTTCGTAAACTACTTAGCCTATTAAAGCGCCCGAAGCGTTTCTCTAATAAGTAGTTAACTATACCTATCCTTCTTTATAATAGCGTTTAAAGCTCGATAGTTATAGTAGAACTAGAGTTAGCTATTAGCTTTTCTAACAAATAAAATAGGAGCCGCTATAGAGGAGCTACTAGCTTAGATTATCCCTTAATTAAGAAGTTCGCGTAAGACTTTTCGTAGGATAAGGAGTTCCTCTTATAATATATCGTAGAGTAGCCCCTAGGGAAGGGGGGGTTACGTTCTATCCTTATTAGGTACTAGGTATATTTCGTAATCGATCCCTAGTCGAAGGGGTAGTAGTTCTATAGATTTTTCTAGTATAAAAAGGTCTAGGAATTCCTCTAATACCTCCTTTAGGATGTAGTTAGCTAGGTTTACTAGTATCTTCTTTTATAAGGCTTTCTCGATGTCTTATAAAGAAACCGCCTAAATGTTAAGTACCTCGCGGCCTTATATAGTAATTTCTCGTCGATATTCCGCTCTAAAGACTAACCTAGAGACTAATTAAGCTTAGAGGATTTGTCGGATTTATGTAGAATATCCTATTAGGGAAAGAGGGACTTTAATCTTCCTAGTTCCGTACTAAATTAATTCCTTAGTAGCGAAGTAGGTAACCTTATTCTTAACTATCTAAGGTCTTCCTAGGTATAGAGGTTATTTAAGGTTCTCGATTATATTAGTAAATACCCGTTCCGTCTATCCGTTAATATCTATTTAGAACGTTACGATCCTATATAAAAAGATAGGTAGAGCGTCTGTTAAAAAGGGGGATAGAGGTCTCTTCTCCTTATCGATATATAGTAGCTTTAACTTCCTTATAGTATATAGGTCGATTATAGCATAGTAGTTACATCCGCTATCTAAGAGGGCTAGTGTCTCTTTAGTTCCTATATTAATAGTTAAGGATATAGGCAATATTAAGTATAGTAGCCTCGCCCTCTTCTATTCTTCCTTAACCTATTTCTAATTACCCTTACCCTAACTTCGGTAAGGGTTTACTCGTTTTCTAACTTAGAGTCGTTGTCTATTAGTACCTCTTCGATCCTTTCTATCGAGGTACTTATTTTCTTAGTTAACTCGTTTTTCTTCTTTCTTCTCACTATACTTCTTCCTTCCTTTAGGTCTTTAGGTCTCGATCGATAACCCCTCGCTAGGTACCCTTCCTATCTATAGCGGTAGTACGCTATAGACGATAACTACTAGGTCCTAACCTTATAGATGCTAGACATCTACGTATCGCCCTCTACGTCTTGTCTAAATCCTTAGTTCCTCGTAGCTAGGTTTAGTCCCCCTATTAATAGCTATAGGTTATAGAGGCGCTTAACCCTAGTAGCGATCTTAGCTACCTTAATGTAGTATTTTATAAAGTTATTAGAGGGTAGATCCGCGGCTACTAGAGCGTTCCTAATCCTATTATTTAGGGTACTATCTAAGAAGAGGATCTTTATAGAGGCCGCCTACGTACTACTACTAGCTTCTACTAACTTCTATTCGAAACGGGGAAGGTAACTAGTAAAGGGCGTTCTTTCTCCTTGTTTTATCGAATAGAGGGTAGTAGCTACATAGGGTTAAAGGTTAACGTCTAGATAGATTAAATCGATATAGCTTATAAATTTATCTAGATCGTAATTAACGTTACTTCTATTCTAAAAGTATATTAAGACCGTCTATTATAGCCTAGAGTCTAAGTAAGAGTAGATATAGTAAAATATCTCTTAGTTTATATTAAAAAAGTCTACGTTAATAAATATCTTTTCCCTAATTAAGTGCGCTTAGGAAGGGTAGTAACGTCTCTATCTATTAAACTTATCTAGCCTTAGTAGCGGTTTACGGCGTATAGAGGGTTTAGTCTTTATATTACTCGATCTAGGTAGTATTAGCTATAGCGTAAGTAGTCTCTACTCGAGTCGCTCGTTTATTATAGTTTTTAGCTCCTCTAGCATACCGCTTAATATTTAGTTTAGTTATTATTTCTAATCTGCCTATTCCCTAGTTACCTATCGTTCGAGGGTTTAGCGAAGGAAGGGGTCTATATTAGCTAAGGGGTCTAGAGTCCTATCGTTTATTAGGGTATTAGAGGTAGTAGAAGTTATCTTAAGGTATAGAAGAAGTGTAAGGTTTAAGAAAGAGTTCTAAATATGTTAAGGATCGTACTAAGACAGTATTTTAGTTAAATAGATAATTAATAAATGTCTATTTAGAACTAGAGAGGTATCTTTTAGCTAGATCTCTAGTTAACTTATATACCTATAGGATCGTCTCTATCTTAGCGCTTTTAGATAGTAAGTATACTATCTTATATATAGCGTTCCTAGCGCCTAGCTAGCGGCTATACGGTCTAATGTATTCTAATACGCATTACTAATCTCTATTAATGCTAATCTATAGTTAGACTATTCTAGGGCGAAGCTAGCGCTACTCCTAGGATATAGCTAGGCGATCCTAGCGTTGTTCCTAGGGTCTTTAGGGGTGTTTCTAGGGTACGTTAGATATTATGTACTCGTAAGTACCTAGGCATCGCTTAGGTAACTAAACCGGCTTAGCCTATAATACCTAACGTCCTAAATAAGTACCCTAACTCCTATCGTATAGCTACCTTCGTGAAGGGATAGGATAAGGGTAACCGCTTTAGTAGTAAACAATTTAAGCTATTCGATAATATAATAAATGCATTTATATAGACGTACTAGCGGTATAAGATTAAGCCTAAAGAGGCGTATACTATTTTTCCCCTTATCCTATATAGATACGCCTAGAAGCATTTTAACGCGTATATAGACTAGAAGGGCTATATAATTAGAGAGCTATACTAACTTATAAAGGCCTAGTTCTCCTTAGACGAAGATCGCGTTATTTACTATAATAAGTACTAGATTGTCTTATTTACCTAGATATAACGTAATAACCCTAATAAGACGAAGCTTAAAGTTCTTAATCTACTATAGAAGAGACTTCTTAACTACTAATGTACCCTATTACTATATCTAAATAACTACTTATTATAGTCGACGTTAACCTATACCTATTATAGTATCCCTAGGTTTAAGCTTACTCTTAAAGGACGTATAGATTTATTATAGGCACTAATCGTAGCCCTACGAGTAGCTATTATAAAAGGTAACTTAAAGCCTCCTACGATCGCGACGATAAAGATTATAGACACATTAACACTAGCGCTAGTACGTATAACTACTTCCTTTCTTACGGATAGGAAATATAACTACGCTAGCGCCTCGTTAAGTCTAAATAGTCCCTATCGCTAGAAAGGAGCGGTACCCTTAATACTATCGTTATAGACTAAGAAGTATTACGTCTATAGTAAATCTAGCTACTTCTTAACGAAACATTCCGATAGAGAACGCTATAAAGCTCGCCGTAAATACCTCCTATAATAGTAGGTTAATAGTAAGACAGTAAGTAACGCTATATACGCTTCCTAGCTCGTAGTATACGAGGGTAATTCCTATAACGACAATAATAAGTATAAGGCTAAGGCGTATATTATAGAGGAGGCCTCTAAGGACGAAGACGCTAACGAAGGCGTTAACCTTAACTTCTTTATAATAGCTACTACGTTCCTTAGTAACGAATGCGTACGTTACTAGCTTAGGCTCCTAATAGTAGCCTTAATAGCCTCTTCCCCCGTCTCTTTCTCTTCCTTATTAGCTAGATTAACGGCTATAGCTTCTTTTCTTCTTAACTAGTATTCCTCGTAGGCCTTTTAGGGTATTATCCTAGACATAGGTACTGCCTAGAACTTAACGGCTAGTAAGTCTTAACTCCTTGCTTTATAGCGCGAGGAGCCTAGTATCGTGCTCGACGAATCTACTAAGAGTACGATTATAATTACATTTAGTAGTATAAAGCCCGTCTTGTCTATTAGCTCTACCTTAGTACTAATACTAGTTAGCTAGGTTAAATTCTATATCCTAGATACCCCTACGCCCTTCCTTCTTTACCTCTAAGATATATAGTAGCTCTCCTACTATCTTAACGTCCCTCGTAGTTATATAGTGCGATTAGACGGTTATAAGATCCCTATTATCTTCCGCTAGGGCTACCCCTAGATGTTCCTTAACTAATACTAGTAAGTAGCGGTAGCCTCCTTTCTCTTAGATATTAAGCTACGTTATCTATATAGTTAATTTAGTTACTCTTCTATCTAATGCCTTTACGATCTACTTACGAAGGCTAGCTATAAGGTTAAGTAAGACGACCTTACTAAGATTAGTAAACTCTACTACTACTACTAGGTTAAGGGCTCCTCGCTAAGAAGGTTTAAGTTTACGTTATAAGACGATTACGACTTTAACTATAAAGTAATTATAGACGTAATGTACCTCGATAGCTACCTAGTCCTATACGTTATTAACTCTACTATGTCGTTCTAGGTAGCCCGATTCCTCTATAAGATAACTACCTAATACGCCTAGGAAATAGTTAAAGCCTACTAGGTAGATACCTATCTTAGTCTACTAGATGTCCTTACTTATAATACTAGTATAAACTTTACTATAGCTAAATTCTACTCTAAGGTATAGCTATACGGTATCTTGTACTAATAGATCCCTATAAAGGTATATTAGAGTATTAGGAAGGTTAAGAGATATTACGCCCTACTTTACCGTATGTACGAAATCTTTAGGGTAGAAGTAAAGGACGCCTCTATAGATTCAGTCCTTTAGATAGCTATTAAGGCTATTAATAATATAGCTAGTCCTAATAGCCTCGTCCTAACGTTATTAGTATTTAGTACCTACCTACGACTTATAACGGAAAGCCCTCCTTCTACTACGATAATATAACGTACTAAGGTATTAGTAAAAGCTATAGCTAAGCTACGACGGATTATAGCTTCGCGTTATGTTAATAAGGGCCTCTAGCTCTAAGGATTAACGTAAGGGACTACATTACTTCCGTCCTCCCTCGCCCTTAGTAGTAAAGTTCTTATCTACTAGGAAAAGAAGGAATAGTAAGGACTATACTAAGTCCTCGCTATAGATAATTATAAGGTTACTATTAGCCTCGCCTACGGTCCCTTAACTTTCTAGTCTACGTACGTTAAGCTATACGTACGTAACGTTATTACTAATAAGCACAAGTTAACTCCGCGGTAATTAGGCTACTAGAGTAGCTAATACCGTATTATTATAGGTATCCCTATAGGGATCTATAATAATAACGACGAGTTCGAGACCTTCCTTATTACCCGCGAAACGTTAGATAAGGAGCTATCCCTACGTCTCCGCTAGGAAGGGAAGATTACTACGCTAGGCGCCCCTTTTAAAGCATTTAATAAGGTTAAGATTAACGCCCTACTAGCTTCTAGTACGATTATCCCTACTATATATAATATACGAAGACGCTAATACGTCTTTAAGTTACGGCTCGTTTAAGAGGTTAAAGGTAAGACGATAAATACCCTATATAAGAAATTACGTCTTATCGTATAGGGGATATAACGATTATAAAAAAGCTACGCTATTAACGTAGTTATTAACGATATAGCGTAGTAGTTAACGTCTTATCCTTACCCTTATACCCTCTCTTTATTAATAAGGCTTTATACTAGCCTTCTAGGACATTATATAAGCCTACCTATAGTCTAAGTCTAAGCTATAATAAGAGGTTATCGCTAAGTTACCCTACGAGCTCGAAATAAAGTTCCCTAAGGGGACAGTCTTAAGGATCGTTAAACCCTTATATAGGATCGCGAAAAGTAGTATTTACTAGTTTAAGACATACTAGAGTTACCTTCGTAGTAACCTCTTAATAACACTAACGTTCGACCTATACTTATTAATATTAAACGATAAGTCTAAAATCGGTTTATATGCTCTATAGATAAATAATATAATATTCCTTATAAGTAGAGCATTCCTTAACATTAAGGCTTATAAGCTTCTTAATATAGGTATTAAGGCTAAGGACTAGAAGGAGCTCTACGCTAGCTAGAACGAGGACTTTAACAGATATAGGATTACGATATACGATAATAAGTATATCTACGTAAGTTAGAAGGGCTAAGCTAGTAAGATCGTAAGCGTACTAAACGAAGATCTTATAGTATATGTCTAATAATAAGCTTAGGGCGTATATATTGTAAGTATCTATTAGCCTAAAGTATTATACGATCTCGCTATTACTACCTAGACATAGGATCCGTTAGATACTAATATCACTCGCCTAAACTATTAGCTCCTATAGTAATAACAGAACCTAGATCGTAGCCTTACGTTCACGCTAATAGACCTATATTAGGTAAAGCTATTTATCTTTACTAACGTATCCTTCGCGAATAATAGGGACCTCTCCTCGTAGATAGGGTTTATTATTGTTTTAGCTAAAGACGACGCGAGCGAGGATAAGAACAGACATACCTTTATAATAACTAGTAACATCCTCTACTAGGCCTCGACGAAGAGTAAGAGGGTTACCTAGAGCGTACTTACTTCGGAGATCTACGCCCTCGTCGCTAGATACGACTTAGCCTTTGTCCTCTCTAACGCCCTACGTATTACTTTTACGCGACTTAGTCTCCTAGCGCTACCTATTGTTATGTGTACTAACTTATACTCTCTATATAAGTGCTTAGTTAAGATAGGTACGACTATAGAGAAGCGGTTAATAATTAACCTTACCGCCCTACGTTAGTTATACGAGAGGTACGAGATTAAGGAGGTTTAATAGATTAATAGTCGCGATAACCCTACTAATAGCTTAACGAAGTAAGTAGGGAACGAGGCTCTAACGAGGCTAGTAGATAAAGGTAAGTTACGAGTACGAATAGAGGCTTAGGTCGATAGGAAAAGGGATACGTATTAATACAGATTTTAGAACTAATCTAATAGGCTCTCTTTCTCTAATGTACGTACCTTCGCGATTAGAAAGAGAGTCTAGTGTTAGTAGGAGTAAGGTATAGTTAGCACGCGTAGGCACGAGCGCGGGCGGACGGAGGTAAGTCTAAGTTACGGGCGCTTACTAGCACACACCTATGTAGGGTTAAGGCCTACTCCGGGGCTATGCTAGGCTAATGTAGGGCCTACTCTAGGGCTATGTAGGGCTAATGTAGGGCCTACTCCGGGGCTATATAGGGCTAATGTAGGCCCTACTCTAGCCCCTCTAGAGCATATGTGTAATGCTATTACTACCGCCGTAGTAGGTGCCTAACGCCTATATCTTACCCTCTTTCCCCCTCTCTATAGATCGGTAGAAAGGAATAAGTCTAATAATTAATTAATTGTTCTCTTACGTCCTTTCGAAGGATTACTAGCCTTCGACAATATCCTTCTTATAATCCTACCTCTATGTTTAATATATATCCTTTAGCCTCTTAATATAAGTGTCTTTTAGTTATTAAAGTAAGTATAGTAAAAGGCGCTTTATATCTTTATTAATTGTAGTAAGCTTAATTTTTATAGGGTTAACTTCCTTAAGAGCTTTTAGGAAACCTTCGAAGAGGGCTTTTAAAAGAGGTATATTATTAATAGCTTTAAGAAATTATATCCCTTTCCTCCTAATCTAATATCCGCTATTACACAGCTTCTTTAGGAGTAACTAAAGTAGTAGTAGGCTATGAATCCTACCTTTACTACCCTTTTTCTTCCTAAGACTCGCTTTAAATAAGTAGCTAATATAATAAAGAATATTAAGAACTACTACTATAACGTCTTTAGCTCTTTAATATAGTAACACCTCTCTATAATCTCTTATATTATTATAGAGGTATTTATAATTAAATTATAACTTAATAAATACTATTAAGATCGCTATTAATAGGTTAAGAAGCTAAATAACTATTATAAGTAAGGAAAGGGTATATAAGCGAGTAATAGCTTTTATACTAGTATTAGCCTTAGCAACGTTCGTAAGGCTAGCTCTTAAATATAGGCTAAGAAGGCGGAAAAGTCGATTAAGAGGTAGCTACTTAAAGCGAGAAGGCTCCTACGTATAGAGTAAAGCTACTTTAACGAGGAATATTATTAAGATAAGGTTTAGACTATTAATAGGAAGTAGAAGTAGCTTATAAAAATATAGTAGCTTAAGTAGAGGGACAAAGAAGGCCTCTTTCTTAGCTATAAAACCGCTAAAGAAATCTATAAGCGTATACTTAGCCTAAAGGCGCTCTAGAAGATCGACTTTATACCTAACGTACCTAAAAGACCTATAGAAGAAGAAGTGTAAGAGTTAGAGTAGGCTTAATTTAAAGAGAGGATTGTGAGATAGGAAAGAAAGGTATAAAGAAGTTAATTAGGTAGTTAGATAGAGTAATTAAAGAGGGACAGAATAGTATAGAGTACGTAATAATTATGTAAGTAGGGAAGGGGTAAATAGAGAAGGAAGATAAAGAGTCTAGGATTCTACTTAACTATCTACAAAACTTAGTAGGAATCGAGTAACTTTAAGTAGCTGTCTCGCTCCTAGCTAAGTACATAGAAAAGTGGGTCCTAGACAACTAAATAGCGTGTCTAATTTCCTATAAGCTTAATATTTTATGTCTCTTTAAAGTCCCCTAATAGCGTACTATAACGCGCTAAAGTATATGCTTTTGTTATGCATTTAAAGGAAGGTTTGTTAAGGCATAGCTTTAAGGTTTAGTAGTACCTTAAAAGCTTATTATAATAACGTTATATTATATATGTCTTAGAAGCCCGAGAAAACGTCTCTTTAATAGAGTTTATATAAACTCTAAAAAGTAAGTCTATTCATTTTTTATCGCCTTTTCTAACGTGTGTTTATAAGAAGCGGTAATTAGGAGGACCGCTACGATCTTTAAGGACTTCCTACCTCTATCGTTATTGCTAGGCTTAGACTACAATATCTTATTAGACGAGTAGGATTAAGCTAACTTTAAAGATAGGAAGGCTACTAGGAAGGCTACTAAAAAACGTAGCTTTATTACCCCTTATAGCTTACTACTACTACTATCCTCTTCTCCCTAGGTATATCTATTGTATCCGCTACTATTACTATTACTTCGCTTTTCCTCGCTAGCTCTACTTGCCCTACCTATCTCTAGCTTTAAGTAATTATTAGAGGTATTAGTTATACCTTTATTACTAATACTAATGTAGCTAATGTAGCTAATGTAGCTAACGTAGCTAACGTAGCTAACGTAGCTAACGTAGCTAACGTAGCTACCTAATTGTATTGTAAAGTTTAAAATAATCTAGAAGGAGATATAGGACTAGTATACTTAAAGCGTAGCTTTAGAAGACGCCTAGGACGAAAAAAATAGTAGGTAAGGCTATACCTTATTAGTACCTACTTAGACTATGTGTTTATAGCTTTAAAGGCTTATAATACTATAGATAACGCTATAGGTATCGTTTTTAGTATCTTTTAAAGGTTATTACAAGCTTTAGAAAGTATAGTTACCCCTTAAAAGTATATATTATTAATTAATAAAGCTATAGAAACATAAAACTAGTAGAGTATTAAGTTCTCTAGTAAAATAGCGGTATCTACAATAGTAGGTCTATTGTATCTTGTCCTAGCTTTTTCGTGCTATACTAGCTTTTTCTGGCCTACTCTCCGAAAGGAGAGTAGGTAGGCTCCTAACCCCCCACCTACGGGTAGGGATTAACAAACGCATGTCGTGTATATGTAATTAAGTGGGGATATGCTTTTTGCATGTAGATCTCCCCGCACTTCCATTACCCCTCTTTTTGTAACCTAGCTGCTACGATGATGCCCTCGCCGCACTTTATTCCCAGTGCATGGCGTCTCTGATTGACACAAGACTTGCTGCGCGCAAACGCTCTTCTTTGCTGTCGAGTCTATGACTCGCCAGAAATGGTGCAGTGCGTCTGTATGTCACTCGTCAAACCTGTCGTCGTGGCTGTTCTTGTAATGCGCCTCTCACATCCTTCTTTCCCTGAGTTTCTTCAGCCGGGGAGCCTTCGTCGTCCAACTGATCATTGTTTCTGAAGTGAATAGTCTGCGAGTGTTTCTTGTCTCTCGATATCTCTCGAGAAACTCAATAAAACTTCTCTTTGGTCTGCTCCTCCAACCAGGCAATGAAGCTCTCGGGCTTCTCTCCCTGGCTCCTGACAAACTCCCTCCGCACCAACGTTCGTCGGGCTGGTCAGGCAAAGTAAGGCAAATTAGACTGGTGGCGAACATCTGGTCTACTTACTTTTCGCAGCTCTGCTTATTACGTCTGAGTTGGGCAAAGTTGCTCTCGACCAGTCTCATCGACGTCAGCCTGCTCCTCATCTTGCTCCAATTTCATTTACATACAATACACAGGTCTACGCTGTATCACCTTTGAGCATAATACACGATACGGAAGGGTTGTTGACTTGTTTGCCATGTCTACCATTGCTCTGTCCTGGCCTATTCCACAGAAGAAGACCCCTGATCATTCGATAACACCGCCGCACAAGCTAGATAACGTCGTTGCTTCGGTCCAGACTCACGTTGCACCGTGCTCTTCTCTCTTGCCAAAGAGCGTCCCCTTTCGTCAAGAAAAGTCTGCAGATGATGGCTCAGGGACTCCACATGCGTCTCACCGAGTCGTCAATGAGGCACGACAAAGATCGCTATTGTACCCTCCGGAAGGATACGTGCGAGTCGATGCTGGTGGACTGTCCATCTACGAGATCGACGCCGACCAGACTGCGCAAGCCGTGGATTTTGCTGCAAGACAGCCCCTTCCTCCCGTCGCTTTAGTCTTCCCTTGGCTTCATGGGCTCAACCCTCACAATCGAATCCAGCAGGCTTTTTTCACGAGTCGCTGCCGCTTGTCCCGGGAGACGCCATCATGTCTCCGTGGCGTCACGCTTGTCAAAGCCGACGGCGACCTCAGCGTCGGACGATTGAAGGGCGCCGTGGCGCCGGCTGAATTTATGCGTGGAAGCGCAGGCTCTGCCAAGTTTATCGAGGCCGATCCGGTAGACGGCTTTTCCGTGAGGAATTTCCAAATCCAAACGGCCAAAGTCGCTTTCACGTCGGACTTAGTTGTGTATGGTGATGACCCGGTCGAGGCTCGCAGAGTCTCATGGGACTTGGCGGCTGCCCAGTGCCAGTGGCGAGAGCAACATGCGTCTCAAGGTCACTCGCTCCCCCGCTACAACACTTTTCTGTGTACGAGCACTATCCGCGACTTTGAGCACAGTCACGATGATATCGTGTCCATCGACTCACGCGGAAATCCCACTGGAAAGGTTCTTGACTTGATGCAACAGGAACGCCGAGAAATGTGGCATATGACGGAGACGTCCGAGATATCTCATAACGTCTACATGGGCCCAACTCCGGAGCCTCGAAGCGTCGAAGAAGCGTCGTTTGATGTCTTGATCGAGTGCTGCGACTTGGGTCGACTGAACCCGTCTGCCTTGCGGCTAATCGCCGAGAGTTCGGATGGCGCGGCCTCTCGGTGCTTCATCGATTTCCCGTCTTCGGGAAGCATTCTGCCTTCGACCTGGTCACGCGACGAAGCTGATGATATTCTCGAGATCTGCCATTGGATTTACTATCTATCCCACGGAAAATGCCCAACCCCGAAGGGGCCTTCGCGTCGACCGCGAAAGATTCTCATTCACTGCGTCGATGGCTATACGGAATCATCCATGTTGGGGATCGCCTATCTGAGCTACAGCACCGGCTGTCCCGTACCCGATGCCTGGCTTCGTCTCCATACATCCAAGCGGAGGAACTTCTTCGCCTACCCGACCGACGTGGCTCTGTTGTCAGCTCTGGCGCCTCGATTACTGCAAGAGTCCCCCATCCATGCCGGCCGGCCCTCCATGGGCATGGCCGACGTGTGCCGCAGTGAGCCGAGATGGCTTCCGGGTCTGGACGGCTCGTTCCCTAGCAGAATTCTCGATTATCTGTATCTCGGCAACTTGGTTCACGCGAATAATCCGGAACTCCTCAAGGCGCTGGGCATCAGACAGATTCTCAGCGTAGGGGAAACAGTCGTCTGGAAGGACGGTGAAATGGACGACTGGGGTCCTGAAAACGTCTGCCTCGTACGAGAGGTTCAGGACAATGGCATTGACCCTTTAACGGATCAGTTCGCTCGCTGTCTCGAATTCATCGGTAGGCGTCCATCCCTCTGGCTGGCTCTCATTCATAACAAACGCTCACTCTCTTTCGCAGACAAAGGTATACGCAAAAAAGTGGCCACCTTGGTTCACTGTCGAGTCGGTGTTTCTCGAAGTGCCACGATCTGTATAGCCGAAGTGATGCGAGCTCTGCGTATGACTTTACCGCGCGCCTACTGCTTCGTCAGAGCTCGGCGGCTCAACGTCATCATCCAGCCGCATCTGCAGTTTGTTTATGAGCTACTGAAGTGGGAAGAGTTCTTGGCAAGAGACGGCAGTTCGGGTGCGTTGGGCAAAAGGGAGCTAGAATGGGGAGAGATGGCCCGAGAGATTGCCTCAATGAATCGTCCATATTCGAGATGAAGGTAGGCGAAGGTGTTTTGCCCCTCAACTTTACGTAGTACACAGACGTCTGTTCACGCGCTCTTCTTCCCTGGCGGCATCAGAGGCGAAGCTCCCTTTTGGCTAGGCTGAGGAAGCGATTCCTGTTTGGACGATGGTTGGTATCTCGATATACATATGAGAGACGATGTATCCATCATACATGGCTTGCATATGAGCAAGACGCACTTGACGAGTGCAGGGTCTGTCTGGAGTCATGGCCCTCGCTGCAATGAGAATTGTCTAGGCAGTCGCAAGTGGAATCGATTACGAAGTACGGTCCATGCCGGCTATGAGGTTGGCTAGTGACTGTCCCCTGCAGCAGCTTGCTCCTGTTTGCGGATGCTCCCAAAGGGTCAGGCATGTCCAGTACCATGATAGCCTTCAACTGATTCCCTGGAGGGATCGTCGCTCCCAACAGCTGATTATGTGATGATCAATTCACGGGTTAGGACCTTGCTGAGCAGAACATCACGATGCCAAATTCCTTTGTCCCAACGTCATCATTGTCTTGACTTGTGGTTTATTGCATGGCGCAGCTGTTAGGGATTTCTAGGTCGAAGAAAAAAGCAGCTGTCAAGTCCGTGACGGCATTTGAATTATAAAAAGGCCTCGTAGAGATTAAGACGAAGCCGTGTAACTACGCGTTGTGGCGGACATGATCCCGACGTAGCAGATGGACTACCGTTCTCACGGGTGTGTCAGAGCAGAACCTCGGGGAAGAGGAGTCGTCGTTCATCTGCACGACAAGTAGCGCGCCGAGAAGAGATCAAGACATGGACGTGGCCTAGGCACCATAGGTTGACGCCTCGTTTCTGTCGTCCCCTTCCAGGATGCTGTGCACACGGTTAGCTGAACTGTTTCGATGCGGGTCTTTCGGGACGTCGACTCACGAGAACTGTTTAACCAAATAGCCCTCGCCCCCATTCTCCATGTCGATGTTGTAGACGTAGAAGCCTCCGTCGCTGGTAACGACCATGACCTGGGGGCTGCTGCAGCTCATGGCTACGACGCTGCGCATGGGACCGGCCGAAGTTCCTCCGGCAGAACGGGCTGCGGCCGCTGAAGCTGCAGGTTTGGGGATCTTGATGTAGGCAAAGTCTCTCATAGGCTCCCACATCTCCGTTACCGACTGTGGTAGATACGAGCCGACGACGCCGGCAACGCCGCGGCCCATGAACTGAGAAGATCGTCGGAGGATGGTGCCGAAGGAGCCGCTTTGCCTACGGTGGCCCTGCTTGACCGCCCCCGCCGGGGTCGCGCTCGGATCGAGCGCGTCGTTTCTCGGGGACTCGGCGAGGCTGTTGGATGGAGAGTCCCCTTCGTCGTGACTTCTTGCGCTCGACCACCGATCTTGCCGTGGCGAACCGGGAGACTCGATGGGAGCTCCCGCAGGCGTCGTATTTCCGGGAGGCACTCCGAGACGAAAGATGTGGACGGTGTCAGAAGCGGAGGACACGCACAGTAACGTAGAGCTGAGGTTGAAGGACATGCTCGAGATTGTTGAGGGATAGGTGCCGCGTCGAAACTGGTATAGCTTCTGTCCGCGGGGAACAGAGAAGACGCGAATTATGGTGCCCGTCTCGCTGGCCGTGGCGAGCATTGTTCCGTCGTTGTTCAAGCAGATGCAGCTCAAGGGTGACCGATGCGCTTCAATGACGTTGACGGCTTTGAGAGTCAATGTGTCGAAAACGAGGACCTCGCCAGAAGTCGGGGGAACATATGTAGACAGAGGAGGAGCGTGAGAAGGCCGTTTCGAGTCTGAGTTCTCGCGGGGTTTCGGGAGAGGATACGCGATGAAGCAGTTATCGGACGAGGGCGAAAGGGCGCAGATGGCCGTTGGGTTCGGTGAAGTGGGAATGGTGTAGAGGAGGCTCATGTTGCTGATGTCGTAGACGTAAATCTCTTCTTCTAGTACGACGGCCAGGCGTTTCCTGTTCAGGCGGACAGCCAGAACAGCGGAAGGAAAGGTGAGCTCACAGATCACCGAAGACCTCTAGAAAGCAGTTAGGACTTGAGTGAGTAAAGCAAGCTGAATATGGAAGGGAGCCTGCGTACCTTTGTGTTTTGTATGATTAGATGGCGCGGAGACAGAATCAAGGCGACGAGCGAGGTCGAAAAGAGCATTTCAATGAGTGCGATATTGCCGTCATCGCTGCTGAATATTCTGGAAAAGGGTTCCGTGTGATAGATGCGGAAGCCTTTGGAGGTGGCTGCAAGATAAAACCGTCAGAAGCATGACCCCATGACGGACGAGGAACAGCGCAACATACCGACAGCAAGACAGCTGTGATCCTGGTTGAAGGTGATGAAGTTGAGCGACAGGCTCGCCATGGCTACGGTCCTCCCCCCGCCGCCGCCCGGCGGGACTCAACGGGAGGAGCCTCGAGAGGGTAGTGAGATCGAGGCAGTTGGCGCGATGGAGACGAGGCTCTGGGAAGGTTCGAGACGACGATGAAGGATTTCGACGACAAAGTGACTGAATAAGTAGAGAGGCGGTTTCGACGAGATGAAGGACAAGTGCAGGCTAGACGAAGCTGCTCGATGGTGGACGGTGGTGGTTGAGGGGTGGAGGAGGAGACCCGCCGTTCGGATCGGGATTAACTGCGGGAAGTAGAACTACCAGATATAAGCAGACAGGGCTGGTACAGGGTAGTAGCCGCCAAGCGTTAGCGAGACTACAATCCTCCAGATACACGATGCCACGGGTGTCTAAGTCAGGACGCCAAGCCCCAGGCCTCATCCTCGGCCCGCACAGCGGCAGCGGACGAGTCCTCGAGCTTTGCACTGCAATGGGAGCCAACACTACATACTGTAATTCCAGACAGAACTACTACCTAAGCAGCCTCCTCCTGCCTTGTCCGTACTTAGCTTGAACGTCGTCCCAGCGTCCATCGACCGTGGAAGATACACGGATGGACTGACGCCCTGCATCGCGAGATTCATCAAGACGTGATGATGACTGTCAATCACATACAGAGCTGACCACGTATTCATACAATGACAATCTGCCTGGGTATCCGGCGCCGGTCTATCTATCAATACAAAACCTGCCGAGACCAAATCAAACCAGGCCAAAGGAAACCAACCTTCTGGACAGATGTCCAGCACGATCCCAAATATCAAGTCTCCTGTGCTCGGCACTCATCCGCCACAATCCCTCGCGCCCCGTGCTTCACCAGAATCTTTTTTTATCCACATTTGATCATTTTCAACTTTTTTTGAGTAGTTTGTGGCGTATTCAACCAGTCGATCGGTGCCAACACCGCTCTCGATCCTCGGGCGGTGCATCCAACCCCCCCCCCATCCTCCCTTCCCCGATCGTCATCCGACGCAAGATCGAGACGCGCCAACTTGCGGCTCTAGTAGCCGCCGAGGTCGAAGTCGCCCGTGAACCCGCCATTCAGCAGCATGCAGGCGATGCGGATGCGCTGCGTCGCCATGTCCGACGCCGCGTAGCTGCGGACTGGGCTGAGGCCCAGGGCCAGACACATGGCGTTGGTGATGGCGAAAACGCCACAGTCGTGCCCGTTTGTCTGGGCCGGGATCTCCTCCCGCACGACCTTCCACTCCGAGGCGACAAACTTCTCCTGGAGGACTTCTTTGAGCCATGCCATGGCGAGGCTCGTAAAGGTCGACGACCCCCTCGGGTCGAGGGAGTCGAGGTGCATCAGGGTCCTGTGCCCTGGACGCACCACCAGCAAGGTCCAATGGGACCGATCGCAGATCGGCAGGACGATTGTCTCGACGTCCAACAAGTTGTTCTTGTTGACGCCGCAGCGTCGGAGCTTTCGCTCCGTCCCGCAAGGCCCCTTGTTGAGGAGGTCCTTGAAAAAGAACGAGTTCAACGTGAGGCACTTTCTCGTCTGCCTCCGGACGTCATGGACGCCCGCCGCCTCGTTGATGGCCTTGTCCATCCACATCAACGACCCGTTGATGATTTCGTCGTTAAGCCACTGCGTCGGCGGAACGACAGTGGCGAAATCGTGTCGCCGCAGCTCACTGCCCTCGCTGGTCGTCGCCAGCGACCTCGACGCCGTGGCCGTGAGCGTGCCCTGGGCCTTGTCGATCCATTCGCGGTTGGGCAAGGCCACGAGCGGATGGCGGGGCGAACGGAGGACCCGGGCCTCCTCGGCGAGCCTCTGCGCGGCCTCGCGGCTGGCCTGTTCTTCGGCCTGGCGCTTCTCTTCTTCTGCAGCGAGTCGCGCCGCCTCTGCTGCGGCGACTCGGGCTTGCTCCTCTGCGGCGATGCGGGCCTCCTCTGCGGCAATGCGGGCCGCCTCTGCGGCGATGCGTGCTTGCTCTTCTGCGACAATGCGTGCCTGCTCCTCTGCAGCGATCCGAGCTGCTTCCTTCTCCTCTGCAATGCGCTTCGCCTTCTCGTCCGCGATGCGCTTGGCTTCCTCAGCGGCTTTGCGCCTGGCTGCTCGTAGACGATTTCGGTGCGAAACGTCGAGCAGTTTCTTCTGAATCAATCTTTCTGCGATGTCGCTCAAGTCTTCCGGTGCGAATCCCGGTGCGGGAGGAGCATTGATCATCTCACGGAGTTTATCTCCTGACGGTACAAGTCGGCCACGACGAGCCCATCTCTCCTCGAGCATTGCTATTCTCCGAGGGCTGTACTCAAAGAATACGGGCACATCAGACGGAAGCTCCTGGTGCTTTTCCTCAGGTTTGTACCAAGCGCCTTCAATGGGCCAATGAACTCCAGGTTGGCGTCTGTGTCCGAAAGTATTGTCGGCCGAAAGTCGAGAAAATGGTCGCCGTCCGACAGCGATGAAAGGGTCATCAACTGTAGCTCGCTCCTCGTCATGATCCAGTAACCTTGGGACATCCAGTCCCGTGTGCGTCCGTGGCTGAGGGCTGAGGGTATCATCTGTGAATCTCACAGCCCTGGGAGGTCGGCTCATGGCTAGACGTTTGGGAGTGCATCGTGAGGTGTGTTTCCGACGATTCTTGAGGATTGTCCTCGGTTTCCGGGCATCTTTGGTCGGCGTCTTGGGCGTGAAATCAGTGATGTAGGTAGCTTCGATAGCGCGGTGAACGTCGCTCTCGTGATAAAATTTCTGGCGGAAGTCTCGAGCTGTTATCTCTGAGATTCTCCATTCCATGTAATCGGCACGAGTTGGGTCTATGACGGCTTCCGCGATAACTGGCGCAGGAGAGGCCGGCTGGGGTAGAACTTTACCCTGTTCAGACTCCTCCTTTGGCGCAGCTTCGGAACATTGCTTCTCGTCTGTCTGCGGAGCAAGTTTGGCGTCATCTTTTGTTGCGGGGAACGAGCCGGGGAAATGGAACTGCCGGTCCTGTTCAAGGCGTGCAGGAAGTCGGAAAAGACGGCATAGACCATCCAGGAAGGGACCGGGTTCAACGAAGCTCGGTAGAGGAAAGGCACACAGCATGGCCTGCAAGTCCACGACGACCTGGTTCGCAAATTCAGTGGGAAACTCTGCATCTGGAGAACCCGCAGCCAGCTGAAGAAAGTCGGCGCACACAGACGGCAATGCTGGGGCACAAAGGAAGTCTCGAACCATGTCGAGCATCTCTCTGTCGCGATCATCCATTCCATAGTCGACAGCTTGATGCAGGGCAGGGTACTTCTTTTTCTGCGAGAAGAAGAAATGGATAGAGTAGATCGTGTCCAGTACCTTGATGCAGCTCGCCACGTTTTTGGTCCATGCGTCGCAGAGATCACCACCATCGTTGGAGAAGGCGAGGGTCAATCGAGACATCTTGTCGAATGTGAACCGAAGAGGCTTGAGACGTCTGTTCATTTCGGATCGGAGGTCCTCGTCCTTCTGGGAGGTGATGGCCATGACGTTGCTGACGCGTCGAAGATAGTTGAGCAATCCATCCTTGCTGTGCATCAAGTTGTGCACGACCAGCTCGCTGGGGTGCCACGAAGCGTGATCGTCTTCCACAGGGGCGCCAGCGTCTTCCTCGGGGGCGAGCTTAATGCGCTTGTTGGCGACGTGCGGTTCATCCGACTGGTCAAGCTCAACGTAGGCGCGTTGTTCCACAACTCTGTAAGAGAAGGGGATGATGCGCATGAATTTTCCACCAAGGGTGGCGACGCTTGAGAGAATGTTGGACATCATCGTGGTGATGCGTCCGAAGAAGTGCCCTCCAGACATACGGGGTGAAGACTCAGCTTCCTAAGCGAGTTCACGACCGTTGTCTAGCAGGGACTGTCCCTTGCGTTCAACAGTGACTGAGGTGCTGCTCGGGAGTTTGTGCAACCCGACAATGAGATCAATCTCTGTGCCCTCAGCAGGCCTTTTCCGTGTGCCAACGCCAGCGGTCGTAGATGAATGGGACTGCTGGCAGACACTTGTGCGACATTTCTGACCAACAACGGAGACAGCCTGTATATCCGCAAGAGCGGGGTTGCCAGGTCTGAGCCACGGAAACTTGGTGTCTGCAATCAAGCGGGTGTTTGGTATGGGAAAGTCGAGACGCGATGGTGGTTTAAACCGGTGACGGGGAGGTGAGATGTCAAGATGGTCGGGCGAGATATCAGGATGCTGAGACGCGACGTCGAGATGATCAGACGCGTTTTCAAGATGTTTCTGGGTCGGAGTTGAAGGCGAATTGATGGCGGCTTCTTCTTGTCGACTCCAGAGTGAATTCCGCTGAGCAAATGGTGCCAGGCGACTGATAGAGAGCAACGTCCGGCGTTCGTCAGCGGACTGCCTTGCTAAAACAGCGTCAACCGCGCTGATCGGGCGTCCAGGTAATCCCCGGCCACGACGGGAAGGGGTGGCAGGGTCGATGAGCTGCGAGGCCACGTGCAGCATGATCGCAGGGGCTCCCGGGCACGTGGATATGAACAGATGCGTCCAGGGTGTCGAGGGCAAGGCTGGTGATGGCGCTTGCGCGAAGATGATGAAATTTCGCGGACAGGCGTAACCAGGCAACAGGCAAAAAGCAAGTACGAACAGGTAGACGGCAGACGGCAGCTGAGACAGGTAGAGAACAATAGCCGTGAGGCAAGAGCAGAAAAGAGCAAGACGAGATGCGTGCAGTGCAAGATGATGGTGCGTGAACGCGTCGTGATGCAAGTGCAGTGGTCTCGATGAAAGGTGGAAAGAGGGGAAGAAAATTTTTCAACAAGAGGGGGAATAACAGACGGATACGTACCCACCAGGTGTGGAGATGACGCGGCCAGCACGTCGCGCGTCGTGTTGGGTCTCAGCGTTGCCAGGCGACGGCGCGCATCACGTGAGATGGGGACGCGCTAGAAATTGGACAGCGTCGAGGGGAAAACACGATCAGGATAGGAGATGGCTGGTTGTGCCGGCAGCCGCGAGGTGGGCAGATGGACGAGTGTACTAACGGACTGCAAGGCGATATGCGCGCCCGAGGTGAACGAGTTTTGCTGGCGTCACCCTAGCGAACCCCCAGTCTCTCAATTCCTTTGTCTTTTACTAAGGTACACCGTACTGCTGACCCGCCGACTCGAGCTCTCGGACCTACATATACCTAGCTACCTCTATCTGTGTACCTACCTAGGTAGGTAGCTAAAGTTCTAGAGATCGAAGTCGCTACTTGTTTAGACTAGAAAAAAGATGCTAGCAGTGAGGTAAAATATAAATGGTTCGAACATTAAATAGAGTATATGTTTAGAAAAAATCTTATTAATTAATATTCTCATTAGAAAATAGTAATAAAATTACTTATTAAAATAGCAATATATATTTACTTAAATACAATAATTTTTTAAATACTAAAAGAATGTTTTAAATACTTATATAATTATAATAATAGTATATATTTTTATATAAATTTAAATTTCTTAGTATAATAATTTTATATCTAGTATAAGAATACTAATTTAAAGTAGCTTTCTATAGTAAGAGTAATATAAACTTTAAAAATAAAGCCTATTATCTTAATATATACCTTTTCTATTATATATTAAAAAAACCTCTATATTATTTATCTATTTAGTAAAAAATATAAAAGAGATAAGAGAAATAGTATTAAAAGAAATAATATATAAAAAATGTTAATAGAATCTAATACTAGATATAAATTATAAAATTTAATAATAGTAGTTTAAGACCTTATTATAAGTAGAAATAGAGAGTAAATACTATAATTAAAGTAAAAGTAGTAATAAAAATAAGAGTTATTTATATATCTTACTCTTAAACCTATATAGTAGAGAGTTACCTATTATTAAAAAAGGTTTAATTACTTTCCGCGTCTACTTTCATATGTTATGTATGTAGGCATGCTAGAACATCGGGCTTGCCTAAGTATCTCTTGTACAATTACATACATAAAAGCCCTTGCACTTGCTTACCTAGCCATAGTCAAAAGGGAGCTTCTAACAGGTTGGATGGACCTCGGCGATAATGTGGGGTCCCGGGGAGCTGGCTGACACCTTGGCTTTGACGTTCACCTAGTAAGAGGTCTCTGATCAACGTCTCGACCTATCTCGCTACTTCACAACTCGCCTTTGGCTGCCAGCAGCTCGAGCAACAAGACAAATGCGTCGTGTCTCCGAATTTTAAACCTCACCTCTCCGCTGGCCCTTCAGCCATACGTCGTCTAGACAGCGATTTAACCAGTCTTTGCCGGCCATGTTGAGCCAATCTCTTTGCAGAGCTGGCCGGCCACTTCTTTGGCGGGCCAGGCATCCGTTGTCGACGTCAAGATGCACTATACCGATGAAATCCGTGACGATAACGTCTCGTAGACTGGGCGCCTTGCAGACGTCAGCCGCTGCTTGCTACGCCACCAGCGCGACACATTCGCCGCCAGATCCGAGTGACAACTTTCTATCTGGAAGTACCGCTAATTACATCGACGAGATGTACATGCAATGGAAGCATGATCCAAAAAGCGTCCACGTCTCCTGGCAGGTCTACTTCAAGAACATGGAAACCGGCGACATGCCCATCTCTCAGGCGTTCCAGCCGCCCCCAAACTTGGTGCCTAACATGACAGGCGGCGTGCCTCGCTTGGGTGGCGGTGGCCTCGCCCTCGAAGATGGCTCCGATGTTACCAACCATCTCAAAGTTCAGTTGCTGGTTCGCGCCTACCAGGCCCGCGGCCATCACAAAGCCAACATCGATCCCCTAGACATACGCAACACAACGACTGGTTTTGGCAACATTAAACCCAAAGAGTTGACTCTCGAGCACTATGGTTTCACAGAAAAGGATATGGATAAGGAGTACACTCTGGGTCCCGGAATTCTTCCTCGATTCAAAAAGGACAACCGCGTCAAGATGACACTTCGCGAGATTATTGCCGCCTGCGAGAAGATATATGCCGGCTCGTACGGCGTAGAATTCATTCACATTCCCGATCGCGAGAAGTGCGACTGGCTGCGCGAGCGGCTTGAGGTTCCTCAACCCTTTAAATACTCCATCGACGAGAAGCGTCGCATCCTCGATCGCCTGATCTGGAGCTCCAGTTTCGAGGCGTTTCTGGCAACTAAATACCCAAATGACAAGCGTTTTGGACTTGAAGGCTGCGAGACTCTCGTCCCTGGTATGAAGGCGTTGATCGATCGAAGTGTTGATTACGGCGTCAAAGACATAGTGATTGGCATGCCTCACCGCGGTCGTCTCAACGTCCTCAGCAATGTCGTCCGGAAACCAAACGAATCCATTTTCTCCGAATTTGCCGGCACCGGCGGTGCCGAGGACGAGGGCTCTGGCGATGTCAAATACCATCTGGGCATGAATTTTGAGCGTCCTACGCCGTCGGGGAAGCGCGTCCAACTCTCACTGGTCGCCAACCCGTCGCACCTAGAAGCTGAGGATCCCGTCGTTCTCGGAAAGACGCGCGCTATACAACACTACAATAACGATGAGAAGACGCACAGGACAGCAATGAGTGTCCTCTTACACGGTGACGCCGCATTAGCCGCTCAGGGCATCGTTTACGAGTGTCTGGGCTTCCACTCGCTTCCGGCCTTTTCAACCGGTGGCACCGTTCATCTTGTCGTGAACAATCAAATTGGGTTTACGACTGATCCTCGCTTCGCCCGCTCCACGGCATACTGCACCGACATTGCCAAAGCCATTGACGCGCCAGTCTTCCACGTGAACGCCGACGACGTTGAGGCCGTCAACTTCGTCTGTCAGCTTGCCGCCGATTGGCGGGCCGAGTTTCAGCATGACGTCGTCATCGATCTCATATGCTACCGCAAACACGGCCACAATGAGACAGATCAACCGTCGTTTACGCAGCCGCTCATGTATAAACGCATTCATTCCAAGAAGCCTCAGATTGATGTGTACGTCAATAAGCTACTTCGGGATGGCACGTTTACCAAGGAGGACATCGAGGAGCATAAGCAATGGGTTTGGGGCATGCTGGAGGAGAGTTTCGACAAGTCCAAGGACTATCAATCGACTTCAAAGGAGTGGACGACATCAGCCTGGAACGGCTTCAAATCCCCCAAAGAGCTTGCCGCCGAGATCCTGCCCCATCACGCTACCCGAGTTGACAGGAAGACGTTGGATCACGTTGGCGAGGTCATCGGATCGGCTCCCGAGGGCTTCCATATCCACCGTAATCTGAAGCGCATCCTGAGCAACAGAACCAAGTCGGTCATCGAGGGACAGAACATCGACTTCCCCACGGCCGAGGCTCTCGCGTTCGGATCTCTGGCTACCGAGGGCTATCACGTTCGCGTGTCCGGTCAGGACGTCGAGCGCGGCACCTTTTCGCAGCGTCATGCCGTCTTCCACGATCAGGAGACTGAGGAAACTTATATACCCCTTCAGCACGTCAGCAAGGACCAAGGCAAGTTCGTCATCGCCAATTCGTCTCTTAGCGAGTTTGGTGCTCTCGGATTCGAGTACGGCTACTCGCTGTCGTCTCCCAACGCGCTCGTCATGTGGGAGGCCCAGTTTGGCGACTTTGCCAACAACGCGCAGTGTATCATCGATCAGTTCATCGCGTCAGGCGAAGTCAAGTGGATGCAGCGGACCGGTCTCGTCATGTCTCTGCCCCACGGATACGACGGCCAAGGCCCGGAGCACTCGTCAGGCCGTCTGGAGCGCTATCTGCAGCTGTGTAACGAAGACCCGCGCATCTTCCCATCCGAGGAGAAGCTTGCCCGTCAGCACCAGGACTGCAATATGCAGATTGCCTACATGACGACTCCCGCCAACCTGTTCCACGCGTTGCGCCGCCAGATGCAGCGTCAGTTCCGGAAGCGTACGTTGTGCCGTTGATGACTGTCTGGTATCGACTGACATGATGGCAGCTCTCATCATCTTCTTCTCCAAGGCTCTCCTACGTCATCCTCTCGCGCGATCCAATATGGAGGACTTTGCCGGAGAAGACGCCGGATTCAAGTGGATCATCCCCGACCCCGAACACCAGAATGGCAGCCTGAAGTCTCCGGATGAGATCGATCGTGTGATTCTCTGCACCGGTCAGGTCTGGACAAGCCTGCAAAAATACCGTGCTGACCATGAAATCGACAACGTCGCGCTCACTCGGATCGAGCAGTTAAACCCTTTCCCTTGGCAACAGCTGAAGGACAACTTGGACATGTATCCTAACGCGAAAACCATCGTCTGGGCTCAGGAGGAACCTCTCAACGCCGGCGCCTGGAGCTTCACGCAGCCCCGTATCGAGACGCTGCTCAATCAAACCAAGTACCACGACCGGAAGCATGTCATGTATGCCGGCCGCAACCCGAGTGCCTCAGTAGCGACAGGCATGAAACAGGTGCATTCTAAGGAGGAGCAAGAACTCTTGGAGATGGCTTTCACTGTCAAGCAGGACAAGCTCAAGGGTGAATAATCCGAGACTTTGGCTGTAAGACGTGGAGGCACGGTACGGGGTTTCTGTGACGGGAGGAGAGCTCAAGGCCTGAGGAGAATGATGAGGAACTGTGAAAGTCTTCAGGTCATGGAGATTGCTGAGGATGGACGCCCTGTATATGCATGGCGCGTGGAAGTGCTTCGATGACGATAGGCTGAAGAACAGATGGTTCAGGTTTTATGACGGACGGTATGTATATATATCGGGCGAGGCGGAAGAGATCCATGAATAATTCAGAGAAATCTTTTCTTTCTTCAACAGATGATGTGTGAGGTTTGTGATATGAATATCGAATTGCAAGAGTGCCACGGAGTGCGAGATACATCCTACATGGACTCGAGTATTCAGGTTTGATACTGATCCCATAGACCACTGATTCGGCTCTGGAGACGCTGTGTCAGTGTTTTTTGCACCGCAGCCGTGGTTCTTCGCCTTGAAATCAGGCTTCATCTCTGATGGGCTGGTCGAATCTCCGACTGTGCGTCCTCGGCCGATGTGACACCCACTTGCGTGTAGGGAGGCGTCTCACGCTTGTCAGGGTTCGAAAATGACGCTCCACATGCGGATCAACCCATCGTCTCCCGTCGTGACCAGCATCTCTTCCTTTCCGCGCCCGTCACCAGCGGCGTCATCGTAGCGGCGGCACCAGGTGATGTGGTTGATCTCGTAGGGTCCATGCGCGTTGGGTAAGGTGGCAACCAGGTCCCACGAGGTCGAGGATGGCCGCTGTTCCCCGGTGACGACGGCAGACACGCCGGAAGCTGTGGAGTCTTTCTGACATGAGGGCGAGGCTTCTCTATAGACGGCGATGGTTCCGTCGCTGCCTGCGCTGGCGACGAGCCCCGACTCATCACTCCAGGCGACAGCGTAGATGTCCCCGTCGTGTACCCTAGGCAAAATAGCAGTACAATTCCACGTTTCCCGCAAAGATGCCCTCATGGTGTTGGGGATTCTGCCGAGCGCGCCGCTCAACTCTTGAGCTTCGTCGCCGTCATCGCCCACGTCCTCCTCGACAGCCCATATACGCACCGTTGCATCCGAGGAAAACGTCAGCAGGCGCGGAAAGCGGTCGGAAGGAGTCGTCTTGGTCTCCCACTCAACGCCCCAAACGGTACCGTCGTGGCCCTCAAGGACGGATACACAGACCCATTCGGCGTCGGCGTCCTCCCGCCATATACGAGCCGTGTTGTCGTAGCTGGCGCTAGCCAGGACATCGGGGCTGTAGCGGCGGCGGGCGTTGCGCCCAGGGACGTCGGGGCACCAGGCTACGGCCTTGACGTCTCCTTCGTGCTCGTTGAGGATGGCCTGCGTTTCCCACTCGTCTTCGGCTCCGGCTGAGCGACCGATATCTTCCCATATCCAGACTGTCTTGTCGCGCGAGCAGGTGGCCAAGTAGGCGCCTGACGGCGAAAAGGAACAAGACTTAACCTCCGACTCGTGACCCTCGAGCACCAGTGCAAAGTCCCATTCTTGCTGCCCGGAATCCGAGCCTCGTCCGTCACGACGACCAATGGCCACCACCTCCGTCTCCATCCCCGACTTTTCGTCCACATCCAAGCGCCAGAGCCCGGCTGTGGAGTCGAAGCTACCAGTCACTAGGCAGAGCTTGTACGACGGTAGACCAGGCTCCCAGGCTACGGAGCGGACGGAGCGGGTATGGCCGCCCGTCAGCGAGCTGTGAGAGGTGAGGGTGGCGAGAGAGAAGACGGTGACGCCCCTGGCGTGCGCGGTGGCGAGCAGCGGAAGGCTGGGGTGCGGAATTGAGGCCCAGGCTCGTTCGTGAAGGTCAGGTTCAAGGTGGTTTAGGAAGGATATTTTCGCCGCTAGAGACTCCTGGGTGGCCATGGCTTCTGTGATAGCGGCCCTGGGGCCGGTAATGATCCAGCAGCTCGGGGCGGTGGGTACTGCAGGATATTTGCGTATAGCGTGCTGGCCTTCGGGCACTCAATCGGATGGTCTCGAGGCTGCCGAGGCTGAAGGACGCGACTGGGGAGAACAAGACAGCCTCGCTTACCAAGTACACCGATATACAGATATGAAATTACCGAGTGATTTTACTATAGTGCTATATATAACTATAATTGTGTATTTTAATACTTCTTACATCTACTTAAAAGACAATAAATAACAGTGTCTTGTTTAACCTACATAGGAGCTACTTTATTATATAATGTTTAAATTATTTTAATATAAACTATTGTTTTATTTTTTATTAACAACTATTTTAAGAAATTTAAAGACGTATACTATACTAATTACATTAGCTTTACTTTTATAACTAAGTATTGTTAGGACAATAGCTTATAAAATATGTTAAAACTTAGGGCTATAAAGTATAAAAATCTTTTAATATATATTATTTTAAGTTAAAAATGTAGACTATAAAGTAGTAACTTCTAGTTGTTTACAATAGTACGACTTATTATAGTTTTTCACTAATTAAAAGCTTGAAATCAAGTATCATTACGAAGTTAAGGCTTTACTCCTAATAGCTGTGACCTCTTCACTGTCACGTGCTGTCGCGATAGTTTGGCACCCCGATTCTTTACACCAAACGTCATCGCGGCGGAGCTCAACAACGTTATACAACTGATGGCCCGACAGCTACCCTAGAATCGTGCATACGCCAGCATGAAGTTTGAGATAGAGTACGAATCCGTGAAGTCGTTCGCGGCCTCTTGCGCTGACTCTGTTGCAGGGGCCTGCCGGTCCTCTTTCCATATCCCCGAATATATCCAGGTATGCTCAAATCTACTCTGCCGGTTCTTTGATAACTAACCTGGACGCGATGCTCTTGCAGAACAATACGCGTGAGTTCCCGCGCCTGGGACATTTCTCGCAGCTTACTGACTTGCATACGAAGCTACATGTGCGATCTCAAAAGTACAGGCTGAGTGCCCTTCGTCTACGATACGATATCCTCTGCTCCAGTGCTGACGCGCGACAATGTGCAGAAACTCTCGACGCAGGCGGTCACTGCGTTCTTGAGATGCCTTCCGGAACCGGCAAGACCGTGTCGCTACTCTCCTTGATTGTCGCATACCAACAACATATGCCGGAACGTCGAAAGCTCATATATTGCTCACGTATGATCCCGAACCACAGAATCGCACCTATATGTCATAGTACCACTCTGACTATAACCCAGGAACAATGTCTGAGATCGAAAAGGCACTGGTCGAGCTGAAAGCCTTAATGAAGTACCGGGCGGAACAATTTGGGCACGAAGAGAATTTCCGAGGTCTGGGGCTCACCAGCCGTAAAAACCTCTGTCTTCACCCATCAGTCAAGCGGGAGAAGAGTGGTTCGATTGTTGATGCTCGCTGCAGGAGTTTGACGGCCGGCTTCGTCAAGGAGAAGAAGGAAAAGGGCGAGAACGTGGATGTCTGCATCTATCACGACGTAAGATGGAAGCCTTCCCCTTTCCTCGGTTCCCGGAACAATCCTGACTTGCATACAGAACCTCGACCTCTTGGAACCATACAATCTAATACCTAACGGAGTTTGGACATTTGACGGCATCCTTCGATACGGAGAAGAACATAAACAATGCCCTTACTTCACCGCAAGAAGAATGGTAGGCAATCCTGAGCTTCTGAAATGAAAAGTTCTGATGGCAAGTCTTTAGATGCAGTACTGCAACGTCGTCATTTTCTCGTACCATTACCTCCTGGATCCCAAAATTGCCGAGCGAGTCTCGCGGGACTTCTCCAAAGACTGCATTGTGGTATTCGACGAAGCTCACAACATTGACAACGTCTGCATAGAGTCTCTCAGCACGGACATCACAGAAGATTCCCTAAGGAAAGCATCACGAGGAGCGCAGAATCTGGAGAGGAAAATTGCCGAGATGCGGGAGACAGACCAGCAGCAATTGCAAAATGAATATCAGAAACTCGTCCAGGGCCTCAGGGATGCTGAAGAAGCCCGACAGGAGGACGCCTTTGTTTCCAATCCCGGTAAGAGCCCTACACTATTGTCGCGACTCTGGTCAACTGACACCTTTCATAGCTCTCCCTGAAGACCTCCTCAAAGAAGCTGTGCCTGGAAACATCAGAAGAGCTGAGCATTTCATCGCCTTTCTCAAGCGCTTTATAGAGTATATGAAGGTGATTTCACTCGCTTACCCGCAGCAGTTGCATGGCTAACTGGCAGCAGACGCGGATGAGAGTCCGCCAGGTCATCTCTGAAACGCCCCTTTCTTTCCTGGGCCATCTCAAGGAGCACACCTTTATCGAAAGGAAGCCCCTGAGGTTCTGCGCGGAGCGCCTGACATCACTTGTGCGGACCTTGGAGTTGACCAACATAGAGGACTACCATCCACTGCAGGAGGTGGCAACGTTTGCGACGCTGGTAGCGACCTACGAGAAGGGATTCTTGCTGATTCTGGAACCGTACGAATCGGACACTGCCGAGGTCCCTAATCCCATTTTCCATTTCACGTGCTTGGACGCGGCCATTGCTATCCGGCCGGTGTTTGAGCGATTTTACTCAGTCATCATAACGTCGGGAACAATCTCGCCTCTCGAGATGTATCCCAAGATGCTGGACTTTTCTACCGTCATCCAAGAATCTTACAGCATGACTTTGGCGCGAAGGTCGTTTCTACCCATGATAGTCACGCGCGGAAGTGACCAGGCTTCTGTCTCGACCAGCTTCCAGGTCAGAAACGAGCCAAGCGTGGTGCGCAACTATGGCACCCTTTTGACGGAATTCGCGAAAATCACACCCGACGGAGTCGTCGTCTTCTTCCCGTCCTATCTCTACATGGAATCCATCATCAGCATGTGGCAAGGGATGGGCATCCTCGATGAGATCTGGAAATACAAGCTGATACTGGTCGAGACGCCTGACGCGCAAGAGACATCGCTGGCTCTCGAGACGTATCGTACCGCTTGCTGCAACGGAAGAGGCGCCATCCTCCTCTGCGTGGCCCGCGGCAAGGTCTCAGAGGGTATCGATTTTGATCACCAGTACGGTCGTACGGTGCTGTGCATCGGAGTGCCCTTCCAGTACACCGAGTCCCGCATCCTCAAGGCCAGGCTCGAGTTTCTCAGGGAGACTTACCGGATCAGAGAAAACGACTTCCTGTCCTTTGATGCCATGCGTCACGCTGCCCAGTGTCTCGGACGAGTGTTGCGAGGCAAAGACGACTATGGAATCATGGTGCTAGCCGATCGTCGTTTTCAGAAGAAGAGAGCGCAGTTGCCCAAGTGGATCAGCCAGGGATTGCTCGAAGCCGATGTCAATATGAGCACCGACATGGCAGTAGCCAGTGCCCGCAAGTTTCTCAGGACCATGGCCCAGCCGTTTCGCGCCAAGGACCAGGAAGGCATAAGTACTTGGGGGCCTGAGGATCTGAGGAGACACAGGGAGAAGATGGACTTGGATAGACGCCTTGAGCCCGAGGACGCTGCCCTAAACCCCTTGGCCCGGGATATCTCGGCCGTCGACGGTTTTGAATTCGAAGATGGGGTCCTTGACGAGGAGATGATGGACATGGACGGTTTTTGAGGGGCGTTCATTCGAGGCCTGCTATATATCTCATACCCCTCTTCTTTGTATAAAATGGGGGTTCCGGCTTGAATGACTTCGATATACCAAATCACCAACCACAAGAGATGCAATAGACAGAGCGCCAGATGCAACCTGAGCTGCTACTGCGTAAATCGCCTGGCTGCCTTGACTGCCCTCATGGCAGGCAAAGAGCTGGCTCGTCCAGGCTCCCTACCAACTTCGATACACAACATTCGGATCAAGTCCTGGCTGGTCCAGTAGCTCGTATGCGCGCTCAACATGTTCAGGTACTGTAATTCCAGCGGTCCACCGCCCGAACGCAGGACCCAATCGATCTGGCCATTGTCGTTGAGCAGGAATGCCTTCTTCTCCGCCACCTCTTCCCGGGTGAAATCGTGTACTTCGAGCTCTAGCTGTGAGGGAAGCCGCATCGTAGGAGGGCGATCGAGAGGAGTGGTCGAGGCTGGAGCCAAGCCTGGGACCACGTTTCGGACGGCGTCGGTGACGGACTTGAGGAACGAGGTCGAGGTGCTCGGGACGTAAGCCGTCTTGAGGCTTGCTGAGAAGTTGGCATCGACGGCTCCGTTGAGGAGATATGCCACGGGGTCCTCCTTGGCCAGAACGTTGTAGATGTTATCTACGGCTAGGCATCCCATTGTACCCACGTCTCCGACCACGTTCTTCGTCACGGTATCGGCGGCATCGGCACCGGGTTTCCGACGACCGCGTCGGGGGACCAGTGCTTTACGCTCTAGCAGCAGGAAGAAAGCAGCCGGGCTCCCGAGGAGGAACAGGTTCTTGGTGTCGAACTCGAAATGGCGTGACGACGGCTCGCGCGTTAGATCCAGCCTTGGCACAATTGTCGGCTGGTGCGAGAGGATATCTAGTGCCATGACGCTGCCGAGCGAGTGGGCGATTAGATGGACGCGGCCCTTTTCGGAGAAGCCCGGGTTGTTGATGCACCACAAGCGGTAGACGCGGTTGGCTTCGGATACGAGGGCCTTGATCATCTTGCCCTTGTGGTGGGACATGTAAAAGGGGATGTCGAACATGACGTCTGACATGATGCTGCGGACGGCAGGGATCGTGCCTGGTTCGATATCCTTGAGGGCAAATGAAGCCGTCACGTCACCTTGCTGCAACGGGCCGCCGTCCTCGAACGATAGGCCCATCCTCCAGTTCAGGGGCAGAATCATGAGGCCGGTCTGACCTTTCCGAACGACAGCCTGAATGCTGGGGCTGGACATGTCGGTATTGACGGCCCGGCGAAAGGCGTTGATGGCGTGTGTGAAGTGGAAGCTTTCTACTCTCTCGGCGAACTTCTGGCCGATGCCGTGGGCGACGAGAACCAGGTCGTTGATCTGGCCGCGGCTTGCGTCTGCCTTGCAGGCCGAGCAGACGGCCGTTGCGGCGCTCTCGGGGCTAGCTTCGGCGACGGGCGTCTCCGGAGGGCGGGGCTGGCGTTTACCACTGTCCCATGTTTGCTGATCGAAGCCCCTGGTGACGGGTATGCCGATTGCAATGCCTCTCATTATCTTGGTTACCGGCTTTCTCCCGTAGTAGGCTGACGGCTTCAAGCTCTGCTTCAGCAAGTACGCATCGGACTTGTCCTTGTAAATGACGTGATAGTTTGCAAATGGTCGATTGGGCGCTTCTCTCGGGGGGCGTTCCAGTGTTGGGTTGCTGGCTCCTTGCGTCGCTGCCTCGCCCTGACAGCAGCGTGCTGCACAGAAGGGATTAGACGATATAGTCGGCTCAGCTTCGTCTTGCTTTTGTTCTTGACCCTGAGTTGCTTCTTGAGGCCATAAACAGTGCGATACCTTTTCTTCCCCTAATGGACCGACCTCAATCGCACATCGTAACTCGTCGGCCCAAGTCTCCGTCCACGGACGCAATTCTTGATAACCAGCCTCTAGCTGGTTTGCTACAGCAGGGGGGACTGGTATCATAGTATCCCTGACTGTCGTCTTAGTGCCGTTACGTTGAAACAGAGCCCGATGAACCAACCTATAAAACCAAGTTGCTCTCATGACGACCGCCACGTCGTTCACAGGCGACCAATATATCGGCAGCATCTGCAAGGCCGGGAGCGATACCTTGTGTAACCGCGAGACTCCGACCACGATCTCGAGCGGCATAGCACGGTCGTCTGTGTTGAGGGTTTTTATGGCTTCGGGTGTTTGAGATGTAGCATCGACGAGGTCTGCAGCCTCGCCGTCCTTCTCAACCTCAGGCATTTCCATAAATTGACTTTCGACATTTGGCAAAGGCAATGACGTAGAAAGGCTCGACGTACGGACTTTTTCGACTCTGGCAAACGGCGTTCTGGACATGCCGTCATCGCTTGCGGATGCAGGCACTGGGCTGTATTGGTACGAAGATGCTTTGACTGTATGTGACGTGTTTAGTCGCGGAGTTCTGAGATGGTCAGAAAAGGGTCGGTTTTCCACGCAATTTTCTTTCCCCTTTGATGGGCGCAGCCTGGAGCCAGCAAAGTCGGCATCAACACTATGTTGGCTTTTCGGACGATTGGGCGACACCATCTTTGGGGCACCAGAGCGCATTTCAGACGAGGCTTCAGCGGGTTTGCGAAGACGCTCCATCGTCGTCATAACGTCATGAATCAAATTCTCGGGACTGAGCTCGTCAAGCTGTTTCCTGACTAGAGCACAAAACTTGTTCTCAAGCTCTTCCGAGACATCGACCATGAGCTCGGGACAGCAAGGGGAAGTAGAGATGGCCCCGGATAAGTGTCCAACTGCACCAGGCAGATTGTGAGACCGAGATCCTGCGCGATGCCTCTCCAGATGCCGTGTTGCCAGCAGCAAAACTAGCTGGCGTCTGGCCTCGATGGCAGCTCCAGTCGCGGTGGACATCTTGTCCCGTCCGCCTCGAGCTTCAACATGCTGCTTGCGATGGGTCTCCGAGTAGAGATCAAGCCATGCCTTCTCGAGCGCATTATTATCGCCCTGACCGAACGGACGAAGCTGCCGGTGGGAGGACTTGGGTTCGTAGCCGCTGGCACCGGGCTTGAAAGACAGAGGATCGTCGATGGGGATCAGTGACGAGTAGAAGAAGCGAGCATCGAGGGAAGGACAACCGATGTCGCTGGAGGCGCGACGGACGGGCGCCAAGCGACAATTTGTGGCGAATGTGTGTTTTGCAGCTGCCATGGCAGGTTGCTTCGCTTCGGCTTCCGCCGACAATAGGAAGATGACCAATGCTTCAACGTGGTGTCAGTGGCAGCAACATTGCGCTGACCATTTCATAGCAATTTCATGCGCCGCTGACTTCTTCGGCGATTTTGACCAGTGCCGCAATGCGTCGTCACTAGTCACATGATGTGTAGCGGTCGAGAGCAGTGGCGTGACGTCGACGATGACGGAAGAGGTGGATTACATTAGCCAAGCACGAGTCGCAATCTAGGGATGGCACTTATTGAGACATGCGGATATGCCGTATAAGATGATGTTCCACATTTCAAGTTTAGAATTGATAAGAAACACAGATATACCTAAGTTGAGACAATTAATTATATTAACAAGCTTATTCTATTCTTTCTCTACAAATAAATATATATAAATAGTATATATATAAATAAGTATAATTAATATAATTATAATTATATTTATTAGTTAAATAATATAGTTAGAGTATATATATTTATTGTAAAACGTTAAAAATATGTATATAATGAAACCTCTAACTTTTATAATAAACGTAACTATAGTATGTAAGTCATGCTACCTACCTAGGTATGTAGGTAAGTGAACTATTGTATACATATGTACATAACATGGATATTCTAGAAACCCTTGATCTTTAATTTTCCCGCTGCACAGTAAACTGCGAGTATCTTGGAGCTATATGCATGTTGGCCAATAGTGGTAGCGTCCTTCTAAAGTCGCAAGTTGCTTTACACGCGGTCGACCTCGCCTCCACTGGCAAAACCTGGAACCACGATATGATCTTCGCACTGGTCAATTCGTCCCCTCTTCGCCGAATTCGTCATCACACATAAACTCCCCGCCGGTGTTAACGCCCTCAAACCTTTCCTCGACACCCTGATCACCACCCTTCTCAGCCGCGACCCCGTGGCTCCACCGCTTGGATGCTTGCAGCAGCAGCTCCCTCACCCCTATGTCACACGGCTATTGTCGTCACCAGGGCCTACCTGACTGCTACGCGTCGGTCTCTTCACGTGTCAAGCTATCGGAGAAGAAACGAAGGTGCTGGCGCAAAGCCCACGGAAGACTCAGAGGCCCATCGAGATGGCGATACCGGGTCGCAGGCCGGCACGGAGATACTCGGAGGGCGGCTGAGGAGCCAGGGTGCTGGTTTCTCCAGGGCTCGTCAGACTCGTAAACACATCGCCCCAGCGCTCCCAGCTGTCCAACTTCCGGCGAGCTTTCTCGAAGAAAAAGTCACGAGTTTCTCAGGCGAAAGGACGCTGAAGCTGCCGGCTGCTCTGGCCGAGGACGCGGAACATGTAAAAGTCTCCCGCCTGTTCTCTGCCCGACGTACAGGACCGGTACAGCCCTACTCCGCAGTCGCCGAATACTTCGAGACAGCTCTGGCCTTACTTCGGATCCAACTCCATGAAACCATACTGTATCTGTTCAGACCTGATACTCCACAAGGCTACATGTTGATATCAGCCCGCAATCTTAACTCCATGCTGAAGAGACTTGTTCGAATTAATAGCATGATAATCGACGCGGCCTATCATCTGGTCGACTCGCTATACCCCTGCCGGCAGGCCGAATATACTTACACGACTCGTCCATTCTGGTGGTGGGATATATACGAAGATCCCAATCGCAAAGTCCATCATCAGGAATTCAGAACCTTGCGCATCCTCAACCAGGCCGTCACGAATGTCGATTATTCCATTGCGGACGCCTTGGCCGATTGTCCGATAGAAGCGTTGCTATTTCTCACGAATGCTATTCACAATGATCTGCACACGCCGCCGCCGCCGCCAAATCTCGATCCTAAGGCAATCAAGCGGCCTGCTCCGGTCCTCGTTTTGTCTGGCTATGGTGGAAAGGCCATCGCAGAGTCCATCGGACGACAGATTGCAAGGAGAACATCCGCAAACCTGATTCAGTTGGATGCTTACGACCTGTCGGTACTGGTTGGCGACTACCTTGGGCAGAACTGGGCGTACTCGCGGGGCTCCGTGTCAATGCTTGGCTTTCGTGCTGCTGAATTGGGCGGAAGACTAACGCTAGACTCAGAGACGACGGGTGGGCGGCAGGAAAATGTCGAGGACTCTGATGCCGAGCCCGTTACCAGCGGCACCCGCGCATTATCTGCAGCTACGCTCGAGGAGCTTCAGAAGATTAGGCAGGGAACCAGCGCCGTATTCACCAGATGGGAGAATCTCAAGATCGACAAAGTATTGGAACACATCATTCAAGCTGCGGACCCCAAGGACCCGTCCGAGTCTCCTCGTCGGGTCTTGATCCATGTGCACGATATAGTTGAGCTAAGCATGACGCTGGAAGGGTCTCTGATCATCAGCAAATTAAGAGCCTTGGTTGATTCCGCGTGGCAACAAGGCGTCAAGATTGCCTTCTTGGGGACTTCGTCATGCGAGCAGCCGACAGAGGAGTACGAGAGTGCAGTTCGCGAGTTCCTCGTCGATGACCTCGTCATCACCCGCCGTATCCAGCCTGATCGGGCGGACAAGAAGGTTGCGCCCGAGTTCAACTGTCCTGCCTTTAACCTTCAAAGGGCAGATTACGTGGCTGAGAATCTGGACAACGTCAGAAGAATGCTGGCAGCGATGAATCCGGGACCGCCGAGCCGGCTCACCAGGGCCGGTCTTGAAGTTCTGAAGAGGGACTTCCTGACACGCCAGTCATCCGACGCCAGTTCTCGTGGCCCGATCCTCTCCGCATCTGAGGTTCACTACATCGCGTCTACAATTCAACAAGGAGGGCTGGAAAGCCCCCGATTTTTCTCCCTAATGGCAAGGTCACCGTTGCGCCAGAAGCTGGTACAGCGAGATCAGATAGAGGAATTCCCGAAAAACAAGACAGAGGTGATTGAGAAGGTCATGCCTGATACCAGACAAACCAAGAAGTATGATGAGTACGAAAAGCGAATTTCGGTTGGCCACATTGACCGCAAGAGTATCAAGACGACATTTGCCGATGTCCACGTATCAGCAGAAACTAGATCTACGCTGAAGCTACTCACTACGCTAGCTCTTGTGCGACCGGAGGCCTTCTCCTACGGTGTTCTGGCCCAGGACAGGATCCCTGGCTGTCTACTTTACGGACCTCCAGGCACTGGCAAGACGATGCTGGCCAAGGCAGTGGCCAAGGAGAGCGGCGCCAATATGCTGGAGATTAGCGGTGCCCTCATCAACGACAAGTGGGTAGGAGAGAGCGAGAAGCTGATCCGAGCCGTCTTTTCGCTCGCCAAGCGCATCTCGCCCTGTGTCGTCTTCATCGACGAGGCAGACGCTCTGCTAGCAAGCCGCAGCTCCTTCACTGGCAGCGGAGCACGTCGCGAGTTCATTAACCAGTTCCTCAAAGAATGGGATGGCATGGAGGAAACCTCGGCCTTCATCATGGTGGCCACAAACCGCCCCTTGGATCTCGACGATGCCGTCTTGCGAAGGCTCCCCCGCAGGATCCTCGTCGATCTTCCCCTCCGAGACGACCGCGCCGCCATCCTCCGCCTGCTCCTCAAAAGCGAGACGCTCGACAGCTCCGTCTCCATCGACGAATACGCAGACAGGACAACCTACTACTCAGGCTCCGACCTCAAGAACGTCTGCGTCGCCGCAGCCATGGCAGCCGTCGAAGAGGAAAACGAAGTAGCAGCCCGACACGAAGGCCCAGACCCATACGTCTACCCCGAACGCCGCACACTCACCAAAGCCCATTTCGAGAAGGCCCTTGGCCAGATCCCGGCCAGCATAAGCGAGGACATGGCTTCCCTAAAGCAGATTCGCAGATTCGACCGCGAGTACGGCGACGGCAACATGGGCAGTAGGAAGAAGACGACGATTGGCTTCGGTGACTTTGACAAGGGTCGCGCGAGTATGGATGAGGTTAGGGTTCGGCCGAGTAAGAAACCCTGACGAATGCACGCGCGGCGACTAGGTATGGTGTTTTAGACGACATGGGTTCCATGTGATATGTGTGATGGCCGTCAATAGGATCAGTCATCAGCCTCTGACCTGTTCCATCAGCAGCAACGTCGTGATTGTCACCCAGGCGCCTACACTTGGATCGGTAAAAGTGGTCTCGACGTTGCCGAGCCATCCCTTACACCAAGGGACAGTCGCCGTAACACCTCGAGAGGAACAAAGACGACCGTACTCTAGGATCAGAATCAGAAGCAAAAAGTCACCTAAGTCTGAATTACTTCTTACAAAGCCCACGCCTCAGAGCTTGAAATGATGCGGGTTTAATGGCAGGCCAACTGCCTCTCAACTGCCGGCCGACCCTCAGCTTCTAATCTAGCTGCTGGGCGCCTCTAGTTCTTTTCTAGTTCCGCCAGGATCTTCTCGCCCTTTGCCCTGGCCGAGGCCAGGTCACCAACCATGTAAAAGGCACCCTCGGGCAGATTATCGCCTTCTCCGTTCAGAATCGCCTTGAAGGACGCGATGGTGTCCTTAAGATCGACAAGTTTGCCTTCGATGCCGGTGAAGACTTGGGCAACGGTAAAGGGCTGGCTCAGGAAACGCTGGATCTTGCGAGCCCGCTCCACGGTCAGCTTGTCGGCCTCGGACAACTCGTCCATTCCAAGAATGGCGATGATATCTTGCAGACCCTTGTATTCCTGCAAGATCTGCTGGACACGTGTGGCGGTATCGTAGTGGTCCTGGCCGACGACTCGGGGGTCAAGCATGCGGGACGTGGAATCCAGGGGGTCCACGGCAGGGTAGATGCCCAATTCAGAGATGCCTCGAGACAAGACGGTGGTGGCGTCCAAGTGAGCAAAGGTGGTGGCGGGGGCGGGATCTGTCAAGTCATCGGCAGGGACGTAGACAGCCTGGACAGAGGTAATGGAGCCTTTCTTGGTGGTAGTAATGCGCTCTTGCATACCACCCATGTCGACGGCGAGAGTAGGCTGATACCCGACGGCCGAGGGAATACGACCAAGAAGAGCAGACACCTCAGAACCAGCTTGCGTGAAACGGAAGATATTGTCGATGAAGAGAAGAACTGCGCAAGACATTAGATGCTGGCTGCTCGACTAAACGCCACTTGGGACGGGTAGAATCTCACCGTCCTGGCCTTCTTGGTCACGGAAGTACTCGGCTACCGTCAGGCCAGTGAGGGCGACACGCGCACGAGCACCGGGAGGCTCATTCATTTGACCAAAGACGAGAGCGACTTTGGAATCTCCGTCGAGCTGGATGACCGAAGTCTCCTGCATCTCGTGGTACAGATCATTGCCCTCACGAGTCCGCTCGCCGACGCCGGTGAAGACGGAGTAACCGCCGTGGGCCTTGGCGATATTGTTGATGAGCTCTTGGATGAAGACGGTCTTGCCGACTCCAGCACCGCCGAAAAGACCAATCTTGCCACCCCTAGCATAGGGAGCAAGCAAGTCGACGACCTTGATACCCGTTACCAGAATCTCGGCCGAGGTAGACTGGTCAATGAAGGCTGGAGGCTCGGCGTGGATCGGCAAGAACTTGTCCGTCTTGATGGGTCCACGCTCGTCGATGGGATCGCCGGTGACGTTCATGATGCGGCCGAGCGTGGCAGGGCCAACGGGAATGGTGATGGGGGCACCAGTGTCAGTGGCCTTGGCGCCCCGAACGAGACCCTCGGTACCTATTTGACGACGTTTAGCTTCAGACGGCGGCGAGCGACTGCGTCTAACTCACCATCCATGGCGATGCAGCGAACAACGTTCTCGCCAAGATGTTGCTAAGATGTCTGTCAAAAACTGGCCTACCCCGCAAACTGAACGTCACGTACCGACACCTCGAGCACGAGCTTCTGGCCATTGTTCTGCGTCTCGAGGGAGTTTAAGATGGGAGGCAGCTTGGCCGTATCGAATTTTACTGCGGATATTTCAGTAAAGCGGGCTCGAGGAAGGCAAGCTTCGTGTTTGCGACTGACCATCGACGACAGCTCCGATGACCTAGGGAGGATGAGTGCCAAGCTCTGAGCCGAGGAATAACTTCTCTCACCTGATGAATCTTTCCATCTCCGACGCTCGTAGAGGATGCGAATCGTTTGCTGCTGCGAAGGATTCGAGAGGAAGCAGGCCTGAGAGCACGCCCCGAAGCTGCAGCCGTAAAGGACGGGCGAACACCTCTGGCCACAGAGAAAATGCCGCTGCTCGAGCGAGACCAGTCAGCTTTAGGTACGCCAATTGAAGCGAGATACTTGATAAAAGCGACGTCGTGATATCGCAAAGCAGTTCCTCACCTCTTCAACATGTTGCCAATGGCAGAGCGATGAGGTATGGGAGTGGAGTGGCTGGCGGCTGGTGGCAGGCAGAAGCTGAGGAGATTTTGCAGCTAGCGGAAATGCTACAACATCGTCGGCCAGGTACCACCGACCTCCCTAGAGGTACCCGCACCTGCCGCCTGGAGCTTGCTGAGCTTATCACGTGAGACAGGATGAATGACTAATGCACCGAAGGTCCAATACGGCTACAGCCTTACGCTAGAAATTTGTTGGAGCTTCACGCGTCTTGTGGATGACTGAACGCGTGCTAGGCTGCTAGCAAAGGCGCGTCCACTTGCACGTCGTTTCCACTGACGTTGCCTTGTCTCTCTGTCCGCTCTTCTTCTGGAACTTTTTAGGTGTGTTATGGGGTTTTTCTATCTTTAGTGCAACTTGCAGAAGGCTGATGTTCCTGTTTACAGACCGTCTGATCGTCGACAACTCTCGTCCAACGACACCTCCGCCTTCACGCCAGTAGCCTCCCGCAGCCTAATACAGTCCTTTTTGTCAATGAGAACTCACAAATTTGAGAGGATATGACTATAATCGGCCATGCCGAATTGGAGCGAGCTGGGGGAGGTCCCAGATTCGGAAGAGGATTCAGGGTTCGAGACGCCGGTCCCAACGACTGCCACAGGCACGGATGCGAAGGCGCAGGAAATCGATATATGGGAAGTTCCTGACTCACCTGTGGACAAGCCGCCTCTGCATCTCGCCGGTGGAAATTTACTTTCTATGCCGCAGACCAACCCTAAGCTCGTCTCATCGCCGCTCTCTTCGGTTCCTCGCGATGAAAGTCTCCCTAGCTTACCTATAGACAAGCCGCCTCTGCTTCCCGCCGGTAGAGAGCTATTTTCTATGCCGCAAACCAGCCCTAACCTCGTCTCAACGCCGCTCTCTTCGGTTCCTCGAGATGGAAGTCTCTCTATCTCACCTATAGACAAGCCGCCTCTGCTTCCTGCCGCTAGAGAGCTGCTTTCTATGCCGCGAACCACCCCTAATCTCGTCTCATCGCCGCTTCCCCCGGTTCTTCGCGATGAAAGTCTCCCTAACACACCTAGAGACAAGCCGCCTCTGCTTCCCGCAGATAGAGAGCTGCTTTCTGTGCCGCCAACCACCCCTAATCTCGTCTCAACGCCGCTCTCTTCGGTACCTCGCGATGAAAGTATCCCTTCAACCCAAAGTCTTCTTCTTGGAATAAGGGCTCTCAATTGCATCTCTTCTACGAATGAGAGCCGTGACCGACAGACCCCCGAGCGACGGCCGAGCGTCGGAGCCGACTCATCATCCAATCGACCGCAGGAACATTCTTTAACCCAATCCAAAAGCCCCGACTCGAGAGACAACAGGAATGATCGTGGCACTCAAGAGGCCAGCAGTCCATGTCAACGGTCTCTACGTCCTCGCAAACCTATTCAGGAGCACCCATACATGCTCGAGAACGCGCACTACAGTCTCATCATGCGAAAGCATGGCGTCAAGCCTCCCAAGGTAGCCGCTGCGGTCGAACGCCAATATGCAATACAGGCAGATATGGACGACGAGTTCGAGATAACGATTCAGGAATCTGCCCAACATGATCACGAGACAGATCAGCCGAATCTTTCTGAGCACTCCCCGGTCTCCTGTTCCTCCACCCCCGTGAGAACGTTTCATTCGACTGGTCAGCTCAATGCCACTAGTCCAGCCAGCTCTTTGAGTAATTCGGACAAGACGAGCATTGCCGATGACGACCTCCCAGCCCTGGACGAGCTCCTCAGCCGTCCGCCTCGCCCTCTGCCAGAGAAGGCAAGGTCAAAAAGGCCGGCGGCGTCACCGTCAAGTTCGAGCCGCCAGAAGCGGATACGGCTTCAAGTGGATGACGACAACAACGGGCCCAATAAGCTATCTTTTGGGAATCACAGGCCCTCTGAACAAAGCTCCCCGTCGAGTCCTCCAGGAGATGTCCCGGATGTGGACGAGTCTGTAATGTCGCAGCCTGGTCACCGTCGCATTGCAATACTCCTGAGAAGCGCATCCTCCACGTCGGCACCATGCTCGCCATTGCAGCCACAAACAGAGGAAGTCATTGATATCTCTTCCGATGAAGAAGGCGGAGGAGGAAATGCATCGACGCGTGTCGCTTCTTCTCTCGATAGCGATACGGAGAGCGACACGGATATCGTGAATCTACTTGGCCAGCGGATTCGAGGCGTTCTGCCTGCTTCATGGTTGCGCCTTGATCGACAATCAGGTCGGGACAAGGCCCAGAATAATGTCTCGAGGCAAAAAACACGTCTTCAGGAGAGGGCTGATCGACGGGGAATCGCTCAGGCCAGGCAGGCGTCACCTGGCAAGACAAAATCACCGCTGCTATTTGACGACTCGTCCGATGAAGACTCGATGCCAGTTGCCTCAACGAGTGCTGCTTTGCAGCAGACTGAGATCCAACAGAAGCCGATGCTGAATGGAGCCGAAGTTCCCAGGATACATGTGATCGCAGCAGACAGTGAAGATTCGGCGGTGGATGACAACGGGCTTGATCACATCTCACCTCCGAAGCCCGAAAAGTTGCGGCAGCTTCAACTGCCCCCGTCGGTTCGCGGCCATCGGGTGCCAGCTGATTCGACAAAGAAGCTGGCTCGACCAAGAAAGAAGCCTTCGAAGCGAAGTGAGAACTCAAGACAGTCACGACTTCAACCGAAGTCGAGTCTCGGTGGAAAGTCCAAGCCAAGTCATGCAACGGGCAGCAGGATGGCGTCAACATCTCTGAAACGGCCGAATGGCGATGAAGCGGGGGGGCGGACTCTTGCGATGCCCCCTCCTTCATCTCTCAGCATCATGGATGTCATCGAGACGGATGCTCCGCGATTTGTCAAGATTGCAGCTCGGGCTGCCAGCAAGCAGCCTAGCGGAGGCCGAGCAAGTCCGGGAAGAAAGATAATACAGCTCGCTACTCGGAGAGATCATACAGATGCAATGTCTGTATTGCACAACTGGAGGACAGGGCTGATCCCACAACGCCCTTCCGTCAAGACCGTGGAGAGGCCGTCTAAACGACGACGCAAAGAGGCCCCGCAGGCGCTCTCCAAGGTTCATAAAACTCCGGCGCCGCCTCCCATCCAGAAGAGACCAAACGAGCCTCGGGCCGTTCAGAAATTGGGCAATGGAAAGTTTCCAGCGCGTCTCCCGAATGGACTAGTCGTCAGAAAGCTTCCAGACCATATGATTATTGCGAATGTCATTCAGTCTCGTCCAATCACCGCCGCTCGACCTGCACAACTGGAAGTCGACGAGAGAAAGCGGAGCAAAGCCGATCTGTTTCACACGCGAAAGAGGCTTCTCGACAGTGTTTACTCTGGCGACCGAGTCGAAAAGGTAATGAGGTTCCTTAAGGCCAACAGAATCGAGCATACTAGCCTTGTGCACGGGACCTCTCAGCCGATGGCAGCTTTGCTTCCGCCGCCGCCGCCGCCGCCTTCTCGAAAACCCCTTCGGCAAAAAGCCAGGCCTAATCGGATCGATCTTGAAGCACCGCAATATCGTCATGCCAATGATCCTCTACCCCAGAAGCCCCTGTCCGAGCCTAAGCAAGTTCCGACGAAGCGCCTTGACGGCAAGTTGCTCGGGCTCGGGCCTTATGGTACAGTCTACACCCATCATTTTGAGATCTTTCCTCTTGATTTTGGCGTGTACTTTCACCAGTCGACCCTGTTGGGTAGCGGAATCGTCGAAGCCTGCCATGGCGGTAATCCCAAGATGACGGTGACTGTCCCGAAGCGCGCAGACTTCGACCTGGATGGCATGTCCCTTCATTGGGGTCCCTTCGACGCCAAGGTCTTCTCAGAGTTGGGAATTGCCCTGGACTTTGTGGCGGACCAACTCGAGGCTACCTTTGAGTGCGGTAGCTTTCAGAACTCTTGGAAACTGGTCAACGCTGCTACATTTCTCCTGAACTATTTTCAAGACTCGGCGAGCAGTTCCGAAGAGGAAGTGGTCAAGTCGCTAGCGGCTCGGACGGGGGAATGTCTTTTGTCTTTCGACGAGCGGATAAGACTGCAGACTCGGCGCATCATTCGAGAACCTGAGGAGTGCGAAGATGTGTTGCGAATCTATGATCGACTGCTTTTGGTGGCACTGATTGTTTTCACGACTTGTCGCGGTTTGCCTCCGGTGGAGGCTGAGCGGCTTCAGATAGAGGACTGCCTTCAGAAGCTGTGCCAGACGATGCTCTCGCTCCTCTTTGGTCTCGGAGTTGGCCAGCTCAGACGGTTGTACGAAGAATGCAGCCAGACTCGCTACAGACAGCGCGGGCTCAGAAACGACGCGCAGGTGATTCATTCCTGGGTTCTGGTGATGAAGACACTAGAGGTTGCTCAAATTCCGGAAGTGTCATTCTGGGATCTGGTGCAAGCCGAGATAGCCTCGCCACAAGTCTTGTCGAGTTGTGACGCCCGCGAACTCGAGTCGTCGTGGGAAGCCTTGTTCACCCTCCTGCCTTTGACGGAGTTTGACAACTTCGGAATCCTCATCCATGGCCAGCGGCACAAGGCGACAAGCGACGGTTGGAGAATCCCTCAGAAGCTGCTGAAGCGAGTGTTTCAGATGTACGAGGAAAACAATCGACAGTTGCCGAGTTTCAACAGTTACTGTCGAGCTCTCATCGGTCGATGTCACCATATTGTTCAGCACTGGGGGTGGCGGCGAAGCACGTTGGCTGTCGGAGCGATTTTCGATCTCTTCGGGAACCAGAAAATGATCGGCCTTCGGCATGAAGAAATTCACGGGTCGCCGCGCTTTCTCGAGGATCTCAACGGCCGGCCAAACCTGGATATCGAAGTGGACGACCATTGCTTCCACGTCTTCTTGAAGCTGGTCGCCCTGAGCATTCACAAGCTGAGCAAGGTCGGGGCATCCAAAGACATACTGAATCTGTCGACGAGAGTGATGCCCAATCACGGCAGGCAGTATCTCAAGGAAGAGAAGTTTCGGGCTCGAGACCTCATGGCTCTCAGAAACCACCATGATCTGCTATGTACTCTGTTTTGGGCTTGCCCGCCAGGGCTGCGTCCGTCGGTGAGCATCATGGAGGGACTTGTGATGCCGACAAGATCCCATCAGGAGGCGTGTCTCGTCAACATCAGCTGCTGGAACCGGATCTCCCAATACCTTGTGAGATCAGGGGAGGCTTGTCGCTCGTTCGAACCCTTTCGCCAGTGGCGCAATAGATTCTTCTCGCAGACGCTGCGGCAGGTCGACTCTGTTTCGAAGGATGTGCAGAAGCAGCTTTTGTCGTTGAACAGAAACGTCAGCAGGTCCATCGGCCAAAATCTTGTTCGGATGACCATCTCGTCAAACGAGGCGGCAGTCTCGGAGGTTCTACAGGCGAGCGCTACAGCATCGCTGGACGTCATCAAGCACGCGCCTGATCTGGAGACGGCGGCGGTGGTGTTCAATACGCCCCAGCTACAGAGCGTCTTTCAGCGCTTCTCGTCAGTTACTCCTAAGCTCAGCTGGGGGTTACTGAGCGTGTGCCTAGAGACGCTAGAGACGTATCTCGAAAGGGTCGACGGATCGAGAAGGGCGGAGGAGAGTCAAGGTAGCGATGAACACATTTCCGATTCGGTACTGACTGTCGACCGCGACCTCGAAGAGAGCTTCTTTTCCATGGCTCGATGTGTCTTGTCTTGCAGCGGGACCGCGGTGGCCAGACCGATAAGGACCAGCTGCTTCGAGCGGATCGTGACGCTGGCAGCGAGAATGGGGGTTGATTACATCAACGCCGACGCCTGGCGCTTGTCGGACTTATTCAAGGGCGGCAAATACGGCTTGTTCAAAGGACCGGTGCACAAGTTGAGCCTGGAGCAACGCCAAGTGGTCCCGTTGTTGATGGCGTCTCTTCTCAAGCATGGGCTAGACCACCCCTTGGCCGTCGATATGAATCTGTTGGATCTCTGGATTCTGTCGATTGTGAAGCCCCGGGAGTTTTGCAGCCATGAGATGCAGTTTGCGCGGGAACTGATACGCCACGGCAAGACCTTCGTCTCACCAGCCGCAAAAGACTTGGCAGTCGAAGCCGACTACGGCACAAACAAGGATCTCTTTAAGTTTGCCATGACGGCGATGCGTCAGTCGGTTCGAAGGTCGGATCCCTCGAGTCGAAAGTCGTTGGTGGCGGAGCGCTCGAGGGTGTTGAAGCAGGTGATGGAGCAGATCAAGAACGACCTCACAACCCTTTCGGCGAGTGGAGCTGCCGGCCACAGCAGTTATATCTTGTTTGTACAGGAGATCATGTCCCTCATCAAGACGCACGGATCGGACTTTTGCACCGTGGACGGCTTCTTCTTGCATTTCAGCAAGGCATACTCGCCATCAGCCCGCGATCCGGCCCTGCGCCTGGCCGGGCTGATATCGTACGGCTTGCAGCTGGAAGAAGGCGACGGACGTATTGTTCAACCCTTGTTCTACCTCCTCCTCAACAACGTCAAGTTTGCGATTGGCAGCAACAAGATGAATGAAGAGGTTGCGATGCTACGGGGCGGGATGAGGAATGCGGGTATCCTCGACTTCATCTTGGGAAGAATGGTGCCGGTCGTGATCCGATGCTGCTACAGAAATAGCACTGCCTTTCCCATGCTGGACGTGTACGCCCAAGCACTACGGATGGTTCTTACCGCCAAGACGGCCCCCCAGGAGCTCGACGAGAATAACTTGGCGCACTTCAACAGGATCATGGGTGCCACCGTCGAGGGCATGGCCAACATGGCTCGAAGCAGCTCGCCCCTGACGGTGCCGCAGCTGCACGTGGTGCGGCAATCGATGGCGTTGTTGAACCTGCTGTGGCCGACGCTGTACGCCGTGAGGGTGTCCGGGACGGGAACCATGAGGGGGGACATGTTCGAGTCTCTCCGTTACCTGCGATACTTTGCATCACTCCGAAGGACGACATTGGCGGTAAGTCGCTCTGGGATCGTGCCGGCATCGGAGATCTTTGCCGGTGTCATAAATAGGCAGCCTCTGGAGCTGGCATTTGGCATCGAAGCCGACATATTCACCGACACGTTGACGCGAGACGTCGACAAGAACTGGCTTTACAGGGGGGGGGCAAGCATGTCGATCCAGCTGGCGGGCAACCGGACGCGGAGTGAGGTGCGGATCCAGACTGAGCAATGGGATGCCAGGAGTGTGGTCAAGGACCTGGAGAGTCGGATGAGGGAGTGGGCATGGTGGTGGCATAAAACGGGTGGGCGTTCCATGCGTGCGAGGCTGGCGGATAGCCTGGTCTTTTGATGGGGATGGTGGGTGAAGATTGAGAGCGGCTTTATGCTGTAATTAGGTATACCATGTCTGTATCTGTATGTTTTTGATACTCAGATGGGTTTGTTATCGTCGTCTGCTCGTAAGACGATGGAGTGAGGTTGAAGAAGTTGACGGTCGGGCTACAGGGTAGGCGAGCTAGTTGATGCGACGCTCTAGGGTAGGCAGTATCACGCGACGACATGAATGAGTATCGCGTCTCCACCGTGAAGCTCCAACCCTCGCCTTCTCACGCGTCTGCACCGGCTCGACAGTCAAAATAATGGCCTCCAGCTTCAAACTTCCCAACGAGACCACCCTCGCAAGCGTGATACAGAGCTTTCCGGGACGAGAGCAGCAGATCCGGTCACTGGCCTCTCTCGTGCACGTACGTCCCAACACCCAAACCCTCACACTCAGTCGAACAACGTCGCTAATTCAACAAGCCAGCCAGACGCAGCCCCCTGCCGCAACCTGATAATCCACGGCACCGAAGCGACCGGCAAAACAGCCGTAGCAACACAGCTCCTCGCCCGTCTAGCCGAAGAAGAAGCAGAGCTAAAGTACGCCATCGTTCGGGCGGATCAGTGCGTGACGGGACGGCACCTACTCGAGACGATCATCGGGTCGGTATCCGATGCTTTGCGGGGAGGTGATGATGATGATGAGGGGGGGGGGGAGGATCGGAAGTGCGAATCTCTTGCTCAGTTGGCTGTTCGGTTGATGGCTTTGGTGGGCGGTGCGGTTAGGGGTAATAGGTGGAGGTTTGTGCTTGTTCTTGATGGGGTTGATGGGGTGAAGGATGGGCCGCAGACTTTGTTGCCTGCTTTGGCGAGGTTACCCGAGATGGTGAGTTTCTCCCCATATCCTCTATCCATCGAACGTCTCTAACGAAGCCAGCTCCCTCCCCTCTCATGCATCTTCATCGTCACCTCTCCACCCTCCAACCTCGTCCGCAGCCAAGCAACAGCACACCTCTACTTCCCCCCCTACACGAAAGTCGAATTCGTACGAATCCTATCACTGCATCCGCCCCCGCCGCCAACGACAGACGCGACCATGGACGAAACAGCCAATCTATGGACGCGCTTCTGCGCCGCCGTTCACGACGCCCTCATCCGTCCAGCCTCACGCTCGCTCCCTGCCATGAGGTCTGCATGTCAAGCTCTCTGGCCAAAATTCGTCGCCCCTGTCGTGGAAGGCCAGCTCAACGCGAGCGACTTTTCCAAGTTACTCGTCAGAGCCAGGCTTCATTTCCAAGACGAAACGCTACTGAACCCAAGTCTCATCGCCCAAGGGAACCATGATGACAAGATGGTCATCGCCCATGGCGCACCAGCTGATCTCGTCGGTCTCCTTCCCCTCTCCGCCCGTCTCATACTCCTCTGCGCATACGTGGCATCCCACAACGCCCCACGACACGACCTCTCCCTCTTCTCAACCCACCACCACGGCCGCAAGCGCCGTCGAGCCCCCTCCTCAAGGCCACGGTCGAAGCATCGCAAGATCCCGCGAAAGCTTCTCGGCGCGCACGCCTTTGTCCTCGAGCGTATGCTGGCGATGCTGGAAGCTGTGCGCAGCGAGTGGGAGCCCGCGGGGTGTGCTGTTGCTCCGGCTGGGGTGGATGGCGATGTTGGCACTGCGCTGGCTACGCTTGCTAGCTTGCGGTTGCTTGTTCGCGTCGGGTCTGGTGATGTCACTGACAGGTCGGGTAAGTGGAGGATCAATGTCGGGTGGGAGGCCGTGAGGGCTATTGGGAGGAGTATAGGCGTTGAGGTTGAGGATTGGCTCATCGAGTGAGCGTGTCGACACGAAGCCGGATTACCTTCGTACTCATATACAATTGGGACGCCAGCCTTCGTCTACGACCTTTGCTGGAAAGAAGCAGCCGTTTCCGTCAGGGCCGCGAGAAGAGCGCAGAGTCCGCGCCACGACGCCAGAGATTCCAGACTCCTGATATCTACATGTCCTCGCGTAGGGGGACTCATGACGGCATCTAGCCAAAGAGATCCTTCTCTGGACCTTCTGATATGGGCCAACAGCTGGGCAGAGCCCGGTGCGGCGACAAGGGAAAGAAAGAGACGAAAACACAGAAATTAAGAAAGACAACCGCGTCCGTCCTTAACACCAGCCCATAGGTCATTGGCCTCGCAACCAGCTCGTAGTGCTGCTGCCCCCTGAACGGCTGCGGCCGACCCTGACGTCCGACTTCTTGGAGTCGTGACTGGCAGCGGTCGGGCCCAAGTAGCCTTCAGTGTAGGCGTGCGGGCTTGAATTGGCTGACGGGTCGGGGCTGCCGTCGTTGCCCCTGGCTGGCTTCTCGTCGAGCGGTAAGAGAGGCGTGGCGGAGCGGGTGTGGGCTATGGCGCGCGCCTTGCGGTCGGCCTTGTTGCTCTCACTCGAACGGTCGTAGAGATACAGACCGAGGAAGGTGAGGGCGATGCCGACGGCTTGAATCGGAGTCGTCGGGCTCCTGAACCAGACGATGGCCATGACGATGACGAAGACTCTCTTGATGAGGCTGGCGACGGAGTACGTGACGGGCGAGACCATGGATAAGAGAACAAAGGCTAGCATATTTTGGCTGAAGTGGAAGACGCCGTTGAAGATGAACTCGAGAGTTAGGCGGCCGTGATCCATGGCCAGAGGGTGGTTGCTGAGGTCGACGGCGCCGTCGTGCAGGACGTCTCCGACGAGAGCGATACCTTCTGTCCAGAACCAGATGGGTAGGGTGACGACAAAGGCCATGCCAGACGAGTAGCATAAGAGGTTGAGCTTGTCTAGTTTCCTCGACTGCGTGCCGGGAACCTCGGCCTCGGCTTTTGCGGCCTCGTTGAAGATTTTCTTGGACACAATGTTTTGCGAGACAAAGATGAGCGTGGCGAGAAGAGCCTGAAGCACGCCTGCCAACTGACCGCCGTACGTGACCTTGCCCGAGCAGGCGAGCATGACGCCGGTGGTCAGGGGCACGAGAGAGAAGTAGGTGGCTCGGGGGTACTTGATATCGTAGAATATTCTATAGGCCAAGACGGTGAAGAGAGGGGAGAGGCCCTTGATGGTGTGGACGAGGGAGACGGGGATCTTGGCCGTGGCCGTCGAGCTCAAGAGGTGGCCTCCGATCTGAAAGGCGGCGAGGGGAAGCGTGGTAGAGATGACATGGGCACTGGGCCTTCGAATTGGGTGCCGGAGGACGGCCATCGTGGAGGGCAGAACGGGAAAGACGCTGGCCAGCCAGGCGAGGATGATGCAGAGCGAGGAGACGAAGGCGAATTGGACGAGGGTGAGGGTGGCTGGCTTGTCGAAGGCGATGAGGATCGACTTGGACGACGTGTTTGTCAGGGCCGAGGACGTGTACCAGAGCAGGCAGAGGGCCTTTTTTTAGGCCGTCGTCAGCGACTGAAGCGATGAGGAAATGAGTGGATGGATGGATCAATGACGCACGACGAGCTTGGGAGACACAGGAGCCCGTAGCGCGTCGGCAATTTCATGGGCATTCTGGCTGACGCTTCCGTTCCTCGACCGAATCGTGCGAAAGGCATCGCTCAAGCTCTTCTGGCGATTGCGACCTGTCCTCGGCGCAGACAAAGACGAGGCGAGCGCTTCATCTCGTCTGGGCATCCAGCGATCTGTCAGCAACGACGAGGCGGGATTCTCGAAGCCGTTCCCGACACCATTGGCGCTGCCATTGGCGGCCTGGTGGTGCTTCGACGGAGGACCCGGAGGCGTAGGCGGGGATGCTTCCTGCACCACAAACGACGGCGAATCGATGTGATCGGGGAACTTTTCCATGGCCACGAGTGCGTGGGTCGCGTCACGACCCGGCCGCGGGGCCGCTGCTGGTTGCTGCTGGTTGCTGCTGGTTACAGCTGGTTGCTGCTGACGGTGCAGTAGGTAGGTAGGTAGGTAGGTAGGTAGGTAGTGATGAGTGGAACGACGACACCAGGTGGCTAGAGTCTGGTCGTACCCTCTATCGTATGTATGTATGTAGGCACGAAGCAGGAGATGGGTGCGCACGCAGGCTCGAAGCTCGGCATTGGGCAGCGGATTGAAGCCCGTTGTTTTTGTTTTCCACAGGCCGTGTTTTGGCTGTCTTTGCTGGCGTCCACCAACCACAGGTAGCCTGCTAATCGTTAGTCCATGCTGAAGAGACGGTGACGAAGCCCCTCTTCCCCCTGTGCAACGGGCTGGATATCAGCCTTCAGCCGTGACTGTGAGGCTCAGCAGGGTGTGTGTGTGTGGGCGTGCGGGTGTGTGTACATATACCTAGGTAGGTAATTGGCAGCGGGCGTACGAGTATTTGTACCCGACACGTCCTATTAGCAACAGTCTTAGGTAACCGCTCACAGCTTCCGCCGGTATTCAGCCGACCTCACCTCGATAAGATAGACCAGCCGCATCTTCTTCCATCTTCTCTCTTCCATCGCCTGCTTTTCATCACGCACAGTATCCCCAACCCCTCGAATCTTCCCTTCTGCATCGCGAAACTCTTTCATTTTAATTCTCTGCCGCCATGGCAACCCCCAAGAAGACCAAGAACCAGCTGCGACGAGCCAAGAAGAAGGATCAGAAGAAAGCTCAGGTCCAGGCATGTTTTCTTTCTACCATCTCCGCCTTTCTCGGCATCCAATTATCTGACCCTTCCATGTACGATGAGCAGACCCTTCAGGCTGCCCCCAAAGACTCTGACACTCCCGCTGAGGCTGAGACTGCCGCTGGCACTGACCCCGACGATGGAAATATGGATGTCGATGACCCCGTCGCCGGTGCTTCATCCATGACGGCTCCATCCGACCTCGCTGAAAAGCCGCTTCTCGACGAGGATCAGGAAGATAACCCCGCCTTCGCTGCTTACAAAGAAATCTTCACCAAGTTCGGTGCTTCACTGGAGCAGGATGAAGTCGCCAGGCAGGCCAACGCCGGCAACCAGGGTACCGTCTTCTTCGATGACGACGCCGACATCCCCGATGAAGACGACGAGAGAACTGGAAAGACGAAGCTCTCAAAGAAAAAGCGCAAGCAGATGAAGACACTTTCTGTTGCCGAGCTCAAGGCCATGGTCAAGCACCCGGAAGTCGTTGAATGGAATGACGTCTTCTCTTCGGATCCTCGCCTCCTGGTCCAAATCAAGGCCCAACGCAACGTCGTGCCTGTTCCATCGCACTGGTCGCTCAAGAGAGAGTACCTTTCGTCCAAACGCGGCATCGAAAAGCCTGCCTTTCGCCTGCCTGATTTCATTGCCGCCACGGGCATTGCTGAAATGCGTGACGCCGTATTGGAGAAGGAGGCGGAGCAGAGCCTCAAGCAGAAGCAGCGAGCTCGTGTGCAGCCCAAGATGGGAAAGTTGGACATCGACTACCAGAAGCTCTACGACGCATTCTTTCGATTCCAGACCAAGCCAGAGCTGACTCGCTTTGGCGAAGTCTACTACGAAGGCAAGGAAGCCGAGGTTGATTTTCAAAACTTCCGCCCCGGAGAGCTGGGCGAGGCCACCAAGGAGGCACTTGGAATGCCTCCTGGTGCCCCTCCGCCCTGGCTCATCAACCAGCAGCGGATTGGCCCTCCTCCTTCGTATCCCACCTTGAAGATCCCCGGGCTCAACGTACCTCCCCCCCCAGGAGGCATGTGGGGATATCAGCCCGGTGGCTGGGGAAAACCGCCTGTCGACGAATTCAACCGTCCATTTTATGGAGGGGACGTGTTAGGTCTGAGCCAGCCGGCTGCCCAGTCTGGTCCGGAACTTCCGCCGGGAGAACCCGTGGAGCGGACCATTTGGGGTGTACTGCAGCCTCAGGAGGAAGAATCCGAGGAAGAAGAGGAAGAGGAGTCGGACGACGAGGATGAAGAGATGGCCGAAGCCGAGGCCGGACCTGCCGACGTCCGGGGACTCGAGACGCCGAGCGGATACGCCAGCACCGTAGCCCCCAGTCAGGGCGTCGAGACGTCCATCTCGGGCGAGATGGATCTCCGCAAGGAGCGTCCCAACCGCGGCACCGAGACGCCCTCTGGCCGCGCCGCCTACACGGTCCTCAAGGAGAAGAAGACGCAGGGCACCGGAGGAGGCCTCTTCGGCGTCGGCCATCAGTACGACCTCGGCCCTGCCGCCGCTCCGCCCGTCCTCGGCGCCGGAGACGAGGCCCGCAATCGCAAGAAGCCGGGCGACATCGACGTAGCCATCGACGTCGACTCCCTCACCGCCGCCGGCTCCATCAACAAGGATTCCATCCGCCAAAAGTTCGACGAGGGCTCCAAGCGCGAGGGCATCGGCGCGAACTGGCAGCACGACGAGGACCTAGACGACCTCATCGCCCAGGAGAGCTCCCGACGTCAGAAGAACGACAAGGAGCGCGTCGAGCGTCGTCGCGAGGGTCGAGGAAGGCACTGATTTTCCCTCTTCCTCTTCTTTTCTTAAAGTGTGGATACGGTCTCTTCGCAACGGACGGGATGGCAGAGGCGCAAGCTCCTGCCTTTGCGGTACTTATTTTGATGTTGTTGCTGGGCGTCGGCGTTGCCACGACGGAAGGATACCCTTGTCCTTCGTGTTTGAATAGCGATCGGTCACGGTACGGTGAGAGAGACGGTCTCTCACCATTTATGGGAACCTACCTACGAATACTTGGACTTTGTCGTCTTGCTAGACAACTAACTAGGTAGATAGGTATGTATTCGTGACGTAGGTAGGTAATCCCAGAGTATTCAGGAAACAAGGATACTCTTTATCAAGACGCACCTCTGGGACGATGTCATTGGTTTCTTCGCCTTGTTGGATCTACGACTGGGAGTATTTTTCGACCGGACATGCACGTCATGCATACCTAGGCACTAGCTTGCAGCAACAAGTCTTGTATTGCGCGAGACTCACCAGCCTCCTTTCTATAAGATATCACCAATTCAGAATCCAGTGACCACGACGGGAAACGAAAATAGGTTTCAACAGAGAAAGCAGGAAAGGAAGATTATATAGAAGCAGTGATGCGGCCCCCTGTAAATACAACGCGTCTCTGCGCATTCGAAGCAGCCTCCCCATGCCGACCGCGCCCCCCATTAACTTTGAGCCCGCGGCTTGAAACCCACAAGGCCTGCTGATACCTCGGTTATTTCCCGGGACTCGTTACGGAACCAACAACTCGAGTCAAGCCGGCGCCGGAGCTTTACCCTTGGACCTCGAGGAAGCCTTCTTGATTACTGTCGCTTTCAGACAGGGTCAGCTAGACCCATTCATGCCACAACAAGCACCGCAAAGCCATTTCGCTCGAGGGATCGGCAGGATGGACTTTTCGATGCAAGTAGAATGATAGAGACGTTTCGAGCACGACTGCGGGAGAAACCCCGTCAGCACACTCTCAGGCAGGCAAGGCACGAGACAGATACCCACCGTATTGGAGCATATCAACATCGTCGGGCCGAGAACCGGCAACTGACACACAACGCAGCCGCTGGCGCTCTTGCGAACCTTGGGTGACTGTCTTGGGCTCGGGACGCCGGCTGCCGGCTGCTGCTGCTCGTCTACTTCGTCTTGGCGGGCCTGCTGCTTCAGCGCGGCTCTCGCTTTATCGATCATGGCGAACGCGTCCTCCATCATCGTGTCGTTCAAGAGGTTGCGGGCGAGCAAAGCGCTCGAGTGCTTCCCGAACTCGAGCATCCGTCGCTTTTCCGACACGAGCCACGTCGCCTTTTCTCGCACGAAGCCGAGCCACTCACGCGGGAAGTAGGCGAGCGATGTGAGGTTCTTGCCGAGGATGTAACCGTCCCACTCCCAAATGTACTCCTTCTCGGCCGGCGTCACGTCAGAGAATTCGGCTATGCTTTCTCGGTGCCTCTGAATAAGCCACGTGTTGTCCGGCTCCGTCTCTGGCACCTCATCGCCGGGGTTCAGGCGCGCCCTGCTAATAGGATGATAAAGCGGCTGAGGTATATCTGGCACCACGGCCTTGATAACCTTTTGTTTTCGCGGACGACGCTGTGCCAGGGGCTTTGAACCCTTGATGGCCGGCGATCCAGACTGCAGTCGCTCGGGCCTGGACGGAGACAAGTTGCTGTTGGTTTCATTTTCCAAGGCAGGACGCGACGTCACGCAAACCTGATCGTGGGTATAGAGGTGAAAGGGCCGCACTTGGTGTCCACGGCCGTGCGGCTTGATGGAAGTTTCACGCCGAGCAGAGACTTGAAACTGCGGCCCCTGACTCGTCGACTCGAAAACATAGTCGAATGCTATGTGGACGGTGCGGAGATGAGTCTGCAGCTCGGCCATGGACTCGTGAATCGCACCGCAGCTGACGCAGCGGAAATAGTCGAGGCAGACGGGCTGATCGGCCGGCAAGAGATACTGAACGCAACCCTCGACAGTCGTCGTCACGCTGCCGCTTCTCCCGCCTTTTGTCCGGTCTCTGCCGTGTGCCTGGTCACTCAAGACTTTCAAATTGTAGACCTTTTCCTTTTCTCGAGTCCTTAATGAGCGAGACGGCGTATTTCCAAGTACCGACTCATCATCTGGTTCGACAGAGGTTTCACCATTGCCATTCCCATGGCCGTTGGGACCTTGAAAATCTGCAAAACGACAGGAATGGACCTCGGGATCGATAGCCGTAATGCACGGTTTCGAGTCCTTGTCGGCATGCTTGAGCGCTTTAAGACCAGCCGACCATCGAAGGTCAACGTCCATGACATAATCAGTCTCGTAAGGTGGCTGTTGCGGGGACAGCCTGGCCGCCAGATCGAGCGAGTTCTTTAGCCTGCCGACGACGCTGTCGAAGCGGCTGGATAAGATCCAATGCTGGGTGGAATCTGCCTGGGTAAAAGGCATTGCGGATGAGAGGCCGAAATCATTGGTGTCGAGGGGAGGCCAGCGACTTCCGTTGGCGGCTTCCAGCTCGACCAGGAGCTGATACGAGTCGGATAGATCAAGCCTGCCATCTTCGGGCCTGTTGACGAGGATGCTCTCATGGGGAACGACGAAAGGGCGCGGCAGATCAATGCGGGCGACGCGATGAGGGCCCACGGGATTTTTGAAAGTTACCAAGTCGCAGAGCTTGCTCTGGCGGTCAAGGACCAGGGGCTGATCGGAGCTGGTGTCGAAAATTGTGATTCTGCAGCGGGCCTTGGTGATGGTGAAGTCGTGGGGGATGTTGGAGGTCTGCATCGACCTGACCTTTTTGGAGTCCTTGTGAAAAATCTTGAGCACCTCAATGCACAGAGCCGAGCCTAGTTCGGCCATCTGAGGGGCCGCGAGCAGACGGTCCAGCTCGAATGAGTCGGGCGACGTGAAGCGGCGGCGCTTGGCCGGGCTAGGGCCATCCGTGTGGCGTGGCAACGGACCCTTGACGGCGGACGATGTGATATTGCCCATGGCGGAGGATTCCTGAAAGGCTCTGACTCCCTTGAGCCAGGTACGATGGAGGAAGGGGGCTGTCCGCTGGCAGGGGCTGTGTACCGTCATGGCGAACAAGGTGAGAGGGGAGAAATCAAGTATGTAGTTGGTCGCGTTGGGCGGAAGCGCCTCAAGAGCAGCGCTGGGGCATGTGCACCATTGTTGATGCGGGTAGGCGAGTGAGCGGCGAGGAGAGAGCCCCGGAGCGAACTGGGTGCGAGATTGACGGGTGGCAGGTCGGCAGATGCAGCCTGGGAGTGACGGGAGAAGCGCGATACTGGGTAGTATGTATGTATGATGGGCGCCGGCCGGGAGAAGCGGGAGAGGCTGAAGCCGGAGGCTGGTGGATCACAACAGGGAGCCGATTCAAACGGGGCCAGAGAAACAGGAGCAGAGCATGTGCCCGTGGGATATGCGACAAGCAGACGGAGAGGACGGCAGGGATCGTGAGACGACTCAGGGCCGAGGCAGTGAGAGGTTGAAAAAACGAAGAGGAGGGAAAGATAAGGATGGCTGTACATAGGCAGGTCACCTTTCGTCTTCACAGAGACGACGCGTGAGGCAGCCGCAGGGGACAGGGTGAATCGCGACGCCCAAAGCAGCCTAGCGCGGGCAGCCTCTTCCGCACCAGCGGCACCCAGTCAGTACTGCACTGGCGCTCATGAGGCTACCTGCGAAGGAAGGAATGCAGCAACCCAGGTGGTATTACATACGTACATACCTAAATACCTACATACATATGTACGTACATACATATGTGCATACATACGATACAGTACATACATACATACAACAAGGTAAATCGGCTCGCCCAACTCTCATCGATGGATGGGATACCGAGGAGGAGGCTGAAAGGATGATGATCAGCAGCCACTCATCGAATGCCGAGCAATGGGTGCGCCTCTTCTCTGATGACGGGGCTCGAACCGAGCTCGTCCTTCTCTTATCTTTCTCTTTTCTTTTTTCCGACTTTTGGGTTTTGCAAAAAGTCTGTTTTTCTTGATCCACTCCTCGACTCGCCCCACTCACGTGACTCCGCACTCCACAGATTGGCGATACGTATCCAATGGGGCTCGTCTCCGATCCTCGAAATCGGATTATCTCAGCAACCAACTCCCAGCTGTCTGCGCTCGTCAGTCGGTCAAGGCGTCATCACTTGCTTCTGTCTCTGGAGCCACCTTCACCTTGCTGCCCCCGATCACTCATTACGGCCGGCCTCTCGTATAAAAGGGCTCATCCGCACTCTTTCTATCCTCTCTTCTAATTTCTCGGCTCCTTTCGAAGCCCCGATTCTCCTCATTGTCTCGCCTCGCAAGAAAGACCCTGATGAACACGGCATAACAAAGTCGCAGAGGGCTGGCATGTCAAAGTCTGGAATGGTGGCCACCCGCAAATCGGCACGGACCGACATCCGGAGTGCTCACCGCCGGAAGTCTGGGCCTGTTTCTCGCCGGCGTCGACGAGCATCACCATCTTCTTCCAATAACGATGACCAAGGAAGCGATTTTCATCCTGAAGACGACGCACCCTATCCGGGCCGCAAAGAGAATAAACGCGGCAGAAAACGTCGCGCGCCTCTAACAGATGTCGACTCTAATGACACGGTTTTGTCCCTGTCGGAGCCGTCTCGACGAGGCTCTCAGGAACCGCGAGCCAAGAGTCGCCAGCCGGCTACGCTTCCAGACGACCATGAACCAACCAGTCTGATCCCGAACTGGAAGGATGCGCGCATCACTTTTGACTGCTGGACAAACATATTTTTTTTCGCCGCGACCTCAGCATCGGTCGACGGCCTTTCCACAGGCTGGCTCGTTCAAGCCGCCACTTCATGTCAAGCTTTTGCCGAGCCGGCTCTGACGGCGCTCTACCGATGTCCTCCAATAAAAAACACCTTGAAAGCCAAGCGTCTCGCCGCCTTGCTCGATCGCCCCCCTTCGGAAACCCTCTTTAATTACCGAGTCAAGGTCGAGGCCCTGTACATCAACGTTCACATCGTCCCCCAGACCCTCATGTACCAGCTAGTTCATCCTCTTGGACGGCTCAAGGAGCTCCTCATCTACACTCCATTGGACCAGCCGCCCTACAGAGAACTGGAAAGGAATATCCGGTGGCAATATGCGGAAGACGTCTTTCGCTCACTGGCAGCTGCGGAAGCGGACTCAAGCAAGGCTGAAGCCAAGTCTTTTCCCACGATCCTTGAGAGCTGGGAGTGGAGTGGGAGGTTCATCGGCGGCTATGTTGCCGACTTGATGTCGGTGGCTTCGATTCACGAAACACGGTCCTTCTCGTCTCTCACAAAGCTCAGCTTTACCAACTTTCAACTGCCATCCTTAGCCAATGTGCGGCTCAGGCCAGATAGCGACGAGGAGGCGCTTCGAGCTGAACAAGAGGATGGCCAGGTGATTGAGGCCGTTGCTCATGCCATCTCACGCTTGAAATACCTCGACCATCTGGTGTTTGAGTCTTCAACCGTATTGAATGACCGCCTGCTCCCTCTGTTGCCCAAGAACCTCGCCCATCTAGAGCTCATCAACTGCTGGGAAGTCAACTCAAAGGATCTCGCAGAATTCCTCATCACGCACGGCAGCAGGCTGCGAACCTTGAACCTGATGCACAACCAGTCCTTGGACCTGAGCTTCTTGACCACCTTATCCGAAACGTGCCCCAACCTCCGAGAACTCCGCATCAACATGTCGTACTACCGTCACCATGAAAGCTTCAACGATTCGGATCCCATGTACGAATGGGCCCTTCTCCCGACCCAAGTCCCGCAATGGCCGCCCAGCCTCAGGGTGATAAGCATCGAGCACATACGCAACTGGACCGTCGAGGCCGCAGAGGTCTTATTCCAATCTCTCATCAACAGCGCCCCGAGATTACCCTGCCTCCGTCACCTCTCTATCAAGACCAGACTCGACATACCCTGGCAAGTCCGTGCGACGATGCGTCGCGAATGGCGCGCCACCATGGAAACAGTCTTCCTCCGTCCCACCGCCTGCCCCCGGCCGCACACGAGCCTTCACACGCCAATAACGAACGACGTCCAACCGCCGCGAGCTCCCAAGAGGCGTCGCACGACGGCAACCAGCCCTCCCTCTCGCCGGAGCGGGAGGATCGCAGCCGCCAACGTCGGCAGTCGCATCTCGTCAAGCAAACGTCTCCGCCGCCGCCAACAGGCAAGACCCTCGTACAAGGATCCGGATACGGACGAAGATGAGGCCTACGAGGAAGACACCGATGATGAAGACGCCCAGAACGTCTCTTCCGCCGACTCGGCCGACGGAGAAACTGGCCCGACCATCCAGGGCCTTTGCGAAACCGTCAACCTCCAATTCGACAACCAAAAGGTCCGCGAACTGCAGTGGGGCATGGAAGACTTTCTCGACCTCGACGACAAGGTCGAGTCGGAGGATGAATGGGAGGGAGACGAGGACTAAGACGAGCATTGTCTCCGTTCACTGATGAGGATTGGCTACCCTGCCCACCCAACCCACCTATCTGCCCTTCATAGAGGGCATCAGCGTTTTCTTTTTGTCCTTTGCCCGAGTGGCCGATACACTTGGGGCTTTAGACGTGAACTCGACAATGACTCTCACGAGGCTATACTTTGCTTTCTAGGTAGAGGGCGAAGGCGCGGAAAAAATGACACTGGCTTTGATATTCTCTGGTACTCCGCGCAAGTGATGTTTCCAGATCATTCACCCAGGTTACTAGGGATGTCATTAGGCGTCTAGGTATTTAGGTAGGTATCAAGGCAGGAAAGGCGACACAAAGACAATCTCGATGTCGGAAGGCTTAAAGTCTGTACTGTGATCCGGTGATGCTGAAATTAGCTCGGATGACGACAGGCCGTCGACCGCCTCTTCATCTCTGAAAACACCATTTTCTTTTCCGTCATCTCGACGCCAGCGCTAGGAAACAAGCCCGTCATACACGTCATTCAGAGTAGTCTTCCTCACGAGCCAGGGACCGATTCGCAAGGCAGTACCAAGAAAGGTGGAAGTATCAAAAGGCAGCGCCGCCCATACCCTCGCCCGCCAGGTTCTTCATGCTCTTTTCGCTCAGATCGCTTCGCAGCTCCCAAGCGCGAGAGTCCCGCTCCAGCTTGTCCCAGATGTAGAGGCTTCGTCGCAGCCGTTCCTGCTTAGATCGGAGCTCGTCCCGCAGCTTCTCCTCCTCGTCACGAAGCTTGCGGTAGTGAGGCTCGAGTTCCCGCGTCACGCCGAGTGCCATGGGCGTCATCGAGAGATCAAGCTTTCCGCCTGGAACCAAGGCTGGCATGTTGGCGAGAAGGCTCTGAGCGAGAGTCTGCCGCTGGCCGCCTCCATGTTGAGAAGACGGGCCGCTTGGCGGGTTGAAGGACCGCTGCTGAGAGGAGGATGATTGAAAAGATGAATTTGCCGGCACACTCCTGGGGCCGGTCGGAATCGTCGATGGGCCGCCCGGTGTCGACGAAGGAGAAGGTCCTGAAATCTGCCTCGATGGCGCGTGGTTCCATCCGCCGCGCCCTTGACGCAGGGAGAAGCCACCCTTAGAGGGAGGGACGTAGCCTCGAGGCCCAGAAGGCGGATTGGTTGGGCTAGTCGCATCCGACCGATGAGACGCCGCTGTCGCGCCCGGAGTCTGAGGGTGTCTTCCGGACGAAAGAGCTGGAGAGGGCGCAGAAGCCGCGGCGTTGCGACCGGAGGAGACGCCGGGACCGGACGCCCTCAGAGCAGCGGGGCCGCAAGGCGGAGACCGGGCTGGAGTGGCTGTCGAGTCGTTGGGCCCAGAACGGGAAGCCTCCTTGGCGGACGCCGATACCGAGCCCGCAGCTGGATGCGCAGGGTCCTCAGGGGACCGAAGCTTCGTCGAGCCCGGGCGAGGCGATGTTTTTTCAGAAGCTGGTCGAGAGGTCATTGCCGATGAAATGCCAGATTCTCGGGGGGGAGGCGACCTTCTGAACGACTGATGGTATCTGTCCCCTCTTCGGCTCGGGGATCGAGACATGGGCCGATATGAGCCGCCGCGAGGAGTTGGCTTCGATCTGGCGGGGGGAGATGCCCTCTCGCGACGGTCCCGGCCGTATGGGGAGCGTGACCGGCGTCTTCTGTCATGTCAAACACCCAGCTTCTTATCATCGCAGGGCTCGTTCGCCTCACCTGTCATCGCGTCTATCGTCTCTATCGCGAACACGATCCCTATCTCGGTCGCGGACTTGGTCTCTATCGTTGTTCCAATCTCGACGAGGGGATCTGATGCGGTCGTATCTGGCCTCTCGGGAAGGGCTGCGACGGCGTATCGGAGACCGCGTCCGTTCTCGTCTCCGAGGGCTGTCTCGATCACGGGAGCGATCTCTTCGGTACCGATCACCGCCGCTACGGGATCGTCGGCGGCCTTGATACCGGCCCGGAACGTAGCTGTCTGATCCAGGCATGATGGGGCTGCGAGGCCGCGGGCTCCTGAGGCGAGGGCTCCGAGGCCGATCTCTCATGGGGCTCCTTACCCTCCTCGGCGAGCGATCTCCGCCCCGATCTCCGCCCCGAGGAGTCGGTCGCCAAGACTCTCCAGCTCCATACCTGATTATTTCACCGTCATCGTACCTGGAAACGTTAGAGCTCGTCACTGAGGCCTGCGGCAGCTGACAACCGAAAGAGGGGTGAAGGAACCAGATAATCGTCAAGGCATCAGGATACGCCGTGACTTACCTGCGACCTCGACCGTCTCGGTCACGGTCCATGGTAATTGGAGAGCGAGTGCGAATTTATGGCGATACTGATTTGACAGCGGAAAGGCGGAAATCTTGCTGTGCTGGAGAAATGCAGCGAGAGGCTAGAGCAAACCAAAATCTCCTGACAGACCTTACTAACGCGAGGCTGTGGGCGAGGCTGTGTCACGTGAGCCCGTGGTGTTAACCCGAAGAATCATGACATTACACTACACCCCTTGATATTGCCAGCCGCAAAGTTTTCTTCTCCGATCCATACATACTTCGTATATTTAATACTTCAAGAGCCCAATGCGTTCAAAAGTCGCTGAAACAGCTGGGAACACCAGAATACTACGCTGAATGCATGCTCCTATTCTAAGCCCCCTGACGGCATCGAGCTGACTTGACGTGGACGACGTGCCAAGTCAGTGTGCGAATTACCGGGTTAGCCTGCTCCCATCACTTAACCCCGCAAAGCTCGTCGCTCTGACTCGCGAAACGATCCACGCTTGCGCTTCTTCAGCATGCTCCAGCATCATCCTGTTCAACCCAAGTTTCCCGCTGCGGATAACCGTTCCGAATCTCTTCTTTTGGACCTTTCTCGTAAGCCCCGCATCGTTCCAGCAAGCGTGATCATTAGAGACGTAGACGCGCGAGTTTGCCTTGTACCAAGATGAGAGGTCGGTGTCGACGTCTGACTTGATCGGTCGCAGGTTGCCGGTCACGTAGTTAACCACGCCAGATATCCTCATCTTGCAATCTGTAGAGAGTCAGTCATGGGTGCGTTTCCGACGGAAGCTATTCGTCCTTGCCTCTGTTGATGAGCAGCAGCTTAACACCGAGGTACGCATTCCCCACGCCCAAGAGAAATATTCTATCCCAGCCGAACGGCTCCAGAAAGTTATCCCAAATATAACAGACGAGCTGCTGTACTTCTTCTGCCATAGCCTTGTCGCTCAATGCGGGTTGGTGAGGATCAGCATCCTGATCATGTTAGAAACACCATACTACAGCGTCAACTGTCGGAGTGACCGACCTCGTCATGAGTGATGTAAGAGGGGATGTTGACGTCCATGACGCCAAAACCGTTGGTTGTGGCCCAGTCGATGTACCGAGTCACCCCGTCCACCTGGAGTTGATCGGCGTCATTAGCAGGTCGATATAGGAGTTCAAAGTAAAGCTCACCACCCAAGCGTTGTGTGGCTCGATCGTGGCATTGACTGCGTCTGGCTGCGCCAACAATTGAGGACTGCATTTATTCAGCAAGCGGAAAGTAGGGGAACGAGGTGCCGCGTACGGATCGTGGATGATGATCAAGATCCTTTTGGCTTCAGAAAACTTCGGCGTCACCAAGACTTGGTTCTCGAACGACTTGAAAAGCTGATCACGCTGTACGTAAAGGGGTAGCATGCCGTAATTTTCCTGTAGGACTTGACGCTGTGCGGTTCGCAAGACATCGTGAAGACGAGTAGCGTTGAGAGCCTGGGCCTCCAGTATGTCGATGACGCCGGGGCGCATAGACTCCCAGTACGGAGCCTGGAGTGCCTGAACCTTGGCCAAGATCCGGATGGCCTCCCTGTTGATCTTGGGCATTTCCATCTTCGGCGGCGGCTCTCCCATGAGAGTCTTGGCCACGGCGACGGCGGAGTTTGAGATGGCGGTGAGATTGTAGCCGCCTTCCAAGCACACGGCGACTTTGCCGTCTGCTAGGGACATGAGCATGTGAGTCATGTGGGCGTAGCAAGCTGGTGACACGAAGCATCCTCCCAGCTCGTCTCCGTCGGCGGCGTCGAAGCCGGCCGCGATGACGACCAAATCGGGATTGAACTCCTTGGCTATGGGCATGACGATCTTTTGAAAAGCAGCCATGTATTCGCCGTCACCCATGCCCTGATCATGCCAGCCTATGTTGATGTTCTTGCCCAAGCCCTCGTCTGATCCGCAGTTCTCGATGCCGCCGTCCGGAGTCATCGGATTAGGCGGTTTTCCGGGGTAGAACTGGCCATTTTGGTAGACGTGAATGGAGATGTATAAGACGTTTGGATCTTGGTAAAAGATGTTCTGAATGCCGTTGCCGTGGTGAACGTCCCAGTCCAAGATAAGAACCTTGCGGCATATGCTGGGAAAGTCGCGCTGGCACACCCGTACGGCCACAGGCACGTTATTGAAGAAGCAGAAGCCCATGGGCGCGTCCCATTCTGCGTGATGCCCTGGAGGGCGGATGACGGCAAAGGCGTTCTTGACCTGCTCTGTGACAACGTTCTTGCAAGTATCAATGGCGCCACCGGCAGAGAGCAGTGCTGCAGGATACGACATGCTTCCGACATAGAGCGACTCGCGGCCTTGGTCGTACTTCTTGGTGAGTTCCCTGAGTTCGGCTGTGCTGATCATTTCGAGACCTTCGACCCAAGCAAGATGGTCCGCCGAGTGCGCGAGACGTATCTCATCTCGAGTGGCTTGTCGAGCAGGAATCCTCCACATGTATCGGTTCGGACAATCCTGAAGTATCTTGGGAAGCTTGGCCTGCGGCCCACTGTAGACGAGACCGGTGCGCTTGAAGGCCTTGAAGATCTCGTGGATCCGACGAGGGTCTTCTGGATGGTGGGCGTTGGGGCTGAAATCGGCGTTGATATGTAGCTTCATACGATCGTCGTAGCAGCAACCTGTCGGCTTCAGGCCACGGCGACGAAGCTGGCTTAATGCCAGTTTTTCAGCATCCGTCTCCGACTGCTCGGACGCCGCGCCGCGGTCGGCGGTAACACCATTCTCTCTCCCATCGACACCGTTCAACATGGCGACATCCCGGGAGACGCGGCTAACGATTTCCAATAATGTGCTCTCATCCAGGTCGAGCTCCGGAACTTTATTCCCTACTGCAGACTCCATAGCTTCGGAGGCATCAATGCACGAGGGTTAGAACGGGGTCTCAAGTCTAAGACGATATCTGTCGAGGAGTCTTCTGGGAGAGCGTCAGCTTCCGAGGGAGCATTAGAGGTGAGAGAGAGGATATAATGTGAAGAAAGAAACTGGCTTTTTACATGCATGCTTCGTCGTCCCATCTCCTACAACGAGATCGCTGTCCGGAAGATAAAAAAGAACTCTATAGGCCGGAAGCGAGAGGCACAACAAAGGGTAGGGAAGCTTTTGACAAAGCGAAGTTGGATATCAGAGACAGAGCGTCGCAGGACGCGGCGAGCTAAGCAGGAGAAACGCAAGCTCACCTTGAGGTTCGGAGAGATAATTTGGTACGCTTTGGATCTCAAAGAAAGGATCAAGCCGGACAAGTAAGCCAGATGTCTCAGCTGTGGCTGCGATGCAGCTTGCCGTGCTTGGCAGATCAAGACCGCCGAATAAAACTGGCAGAATGAAGTCTTGCAGAGTCAGTCGAGGCGTAGCCGGACAAGCGCGTAGAGGCGTTCTTCTTCGTTGTGCGAATAGTGGCATCGCGCTAGGGGAACCTGAGCACGTGATGGCATGGGTCTCCGACTCACCGATGAATCAGAGGCCGCAAAAGTCTTCGGCAGCCAAGCGAAAGCGATATTGCCTGCGAAGTACATTATCCGTATTTATCCCCATCGGCATTCTAGACATCGTCGGCCGAAGCGCAAATTACCCTCATGGCTACCGTCTACAAGTCTCTCTCGAAAAAGACGGCCCAGAAACCTCAAGGGCCAAGCAATGGAGTCAAGAAGAACAAGCAGCGCGTCCTGATCCTCTCCTCCAGGGGAGTCACCTACAGGTCGGTCGACTGAATTCGCAGAAAAGATTTTTGTGCGACCTCTGACCTCTGCTGTACATCCAGACATCGACATTTGTTAAACGACATCGCATCCATGCTTCCGCACAGCCGCAAAGACGCCAAGTTTGACTCTAAATCGAGGTTGAACGAGCTCAACGAACTCGCCGAGCTGTACAACTGCAATAATGTTGTCTTCTTCGAGGCGAGGAAGGGCAAAGATCTCTACGTATGGCTGAGCAAGGTTCCGAATGGCCCGACGGTCAAGATGCATCTGCAAAACCGTAAGCGGTGGCTGCGCCCAAAATTGCGACCAAGTCTGACGCGCCACAGTCCACACCATGGAGGAGCTTCATTTCACAGGGAATTGTCTCAAGGGATCCAGACCGATTCTGTCGTTTGACGCTGCTTTTGACAAGTATCCCCATCTCCGCATCATCAAGGAGCTGTTCTTCCACAGCTTCGGCGTCCCACAAGGCGCCCGGAAGTCGAAGCCCTTCATCGACCGTGTCATGGGCTTTAGCGTCTTGGATGGCAAGATCTGGGTTCGCAACTATCAGATATGTGAGGAAGAGCGATCGGCTCTCAAACCGGCACATGATGGTTCAGAGACCGCAAAAAAGAACACCGCAAAATCGGGGTCGACAGCTGCCGATACAGATATCCGCCTCGTCGAGATCGGCCCGCGGTTTGTGCTCACGCCGATCGTCATCCAGGAAGGATCTTTCGGAGGGCCTATTATCTATCACAACCGCGAGTTCATATCGCCGAACCAGCTGAGATCCGATCTACGCAAGTCAAGGGCGTCGAAGCACAACGCAAGAGCGGAGCAGACGGTGTTGCGGCTATCGAAGAAGGGGGATTTGGGGCTGAGATCAGAAGGAGGCGTCCAGGTCCCGAAGGATGACATGGATAAAAGAGCGCTTTTCTTGTAGTATACCAATTCAGAGTGTGCTGCGAAAGCGAACATTGAGTGCCTCTTTTTCAGCCGATCAGTGTAGCCTGTTGATGCAACTCTGATCCCGCCAAATTACAATACAGTACACTTGGAAAGGGCATGGCTGCGAGTTTATCATACACGGACAGCCATGGGAGCATCCTGTGAACCGCCTTCCCAACTGTCTCATCTCATGATGGGGTGTTGGGTCGCGGAGAGACAAATAGAAAGTTGTTTAGCCACAAGGCACCTACGTAACACGTTCGTTTCGCAGACTCCGTCCATCGCGCGCATCAGTCCCGAGTCACCGGCCTGACAATGAACAAAGGAAAGTCGAAAGTGCCCGCGCCTTCTAAGACCAAGAGAAAGGACAAAGGAAAAGAAACACCGCCACGATTCCTCACCTCGTCGACGCTGCGCCAGCCCCTCCTTATGTGACGTACATTTCGGAGTACATGAGACGTCTGGTATCTATCCCAAGCCTCTGCGAAGCCCACGAGAATTCGTTTTGACATGCCGACGGCTTAGCAGCATTTGCCGCTCTTGGCTGCGTCGTCATCTGCAGGTTTGCTGAGGGAGATGTTGGTGCCGGCGCCAATCGTGGCCTGGGCTCCGTCTCCGCTGTCGAGAGCCTTGCTGGAAACGATCCGGTAAATTTCTGGGCGCGAGGCCACGTCAGCGTCCCGTCTCCTTACTATTATCCACGGAGGCATACCGGTGAGGATGTTTTGGAAGGCCAGCTCGACGTTGCTGGCGTCCAAGGCGGACGTCTCGATAAACGACAAGTGGTTCTTGCCTGTGAGCGTCGAGTTAGAAATCCCCAGGTCAGGGCAGTGATGGTCATGGCTTACTAGCAAAAGACTTGGCCTCCTCAGTCGGAACGGCCCGCAGGTGTCTCAAATCGCTCTTGTTTCCGACAAGCATGATGACGATGTTGGAATCGGCATGATCACGCAACTCTTTGAGCCAGCGGGTTACATTTTCGTACGTCTGATGCTTGCTGATGTCGTAGACGAGCAGGGCTCCCACAGCGCCTCGATAGTAGGCAGAGGTGATGGCACGGTATCGTTCCTGTCCCGCTGTGTCCCAGATCTGCGCCTTGATTGTCTTGGAGTCGACCTGAATGGACCTGGTGGCAAACTCGACGCCAATCGTCGACTTGGAGTCCAGGTTGAACTCGTTGCGCGTGAACCTGCTAAGAAGGTTGGATTTACCAACGCCGGAGTCTCCGATTAGAACGACTAACGCCCGAGGCTGGAGTATTAGCAACGAAGCCTGGGTGCGCTGGACCGGCGTCCTTTCGACAAGGGGGGGCAGCAACAACCTTTGAAGAGAAACTGTTGGTAGCGCTGCAGTTAGCGGTTGAGACAGCCGGAGGGATGAGGGTTTTGCGAACATCATATTCATCGTTGGCCATGATTAAGTAGCCTGAGCAGGGCGGCGCGAAAGAATCGAGGGCGGGGTTGATCTGGTGATGATGCGTGTTTGATGATGGAGGATGTTCGTGGGCGACGCGGAGGGGGAAAGGGTCGCGCTACCTTGTGGTTGTGGCGGAGGTATTTCGGTGCGCGCAGGCAGTTGACGGAGGATATCGAATACCGGACGACGATAGGCGCAGGTGCGGGCAGGGGAGGTATCGGACTAATGGCTGGCGAGTTGCGAGGGACTTGGCTCCGTGCGCCACCACTACTAGCAGCGCCGAACAGTGTTGACAGCACTGTATATAATATGGATCTGTAGGAAGGTACCGATGTACTTAGCCTTCAAGTTGTGATGGAAGGGCCAGCAAAGACAGCAGCGCAGCACAGTCGAGCTGCGTAGCCGTTTCACTTATTTTTCCTAGTCATAGTTGCTAGAGCGCTAGAGCCTTGCCCTAGGAAGATAAGGAAGGCTGCCCAAGGAAGGCGGCAGCTGCACAACATACCTTCCTACCTACCTACCTAGGTATTCATCTAACTTTCTGTCTACCTAAATACCTACCTGGATACATACATATCTGATAGGTGTGTACGGATAGACGTTCGCTTCGTGCTAACACTGCTAATCTACATATGTACATACCTAGGTATGTATGTATGTAGGTACAGTACCTATCTGTATTCCTGCCGACTTGTCGCGGGCTACCTACCTACCTCCTAGTCTTCATTTCCTTGATTGCAAATACATACGTCGATGAGATTCCACTCTAACTACCTACTACAAACACTTACTACCTCTTTCGCAGACTTGGATATTCTCTAGCTTCAGAGGTTGGCTCACAAGGCTGCAAAGCCTCCGCACTTTTCCGAGGTGGCAAGAGCGCTGGCTTGGCGGTTTCCTCACTTTTCTACAGTGCGCCACACGCGGGCACCGTTTAACGTCCTGCACCGCGAGTCGCGAGTCGCGACAGCGACAGCCTCTCCTTCGTTCGTGACCGCCCCAGAGCTCCCTTGTCAGGCTTCACGGCTGCTCACCTCATTCAAGACGGTTCGCCGAGCCTTGAGTCCATCTGACAAACGCTATGTGCTACTAGGTCTCTACCTATCCAGTCTGTGTCTGTGTCTCGTTTTCCTGCTGAACTCTGATGCCAGAGTCCCCCGCTGCTGCCGTGGCCGGTGTATGGGTTGATGTGTGAAGTCGACATGATGGACGGCCAAGATGTCTCGATGAGTGACGCTGGTAGCGAAAACATGGACACGTCTTCTTCAATCGCATCCGTCGACTCTGCCGACGAGTTCAGCTTCAACCAGATACTGGCAGAAAGGATGCTTGGTGGCGTTCCCATGTTCTTAGTCGAGTGGGATAACTATGACCTAAACGAAGCCACCTGGGAGCCCGCGCGGCATCTCCATCGAGACACTATCGACGATTGGGAAGAATTCAAGACTAATACCGGAAGACGGTCGCAACCAGGCTTCAAAGTCAGCACATGGAAAGAGGCGGTCCTTGCCAAGGCCCAAGAAATTGAGAGGGACAATGAGAGACGACAACTTGCTGGCAAGCGGTTGAGGCAGAACAACCCGGCAATCATTCTCGACTCATATGCACTTATTGAGGAATTCGAGGATTCTGACGAAGAGTCCCTTTTTGTTCCAAGTTCTGAATCTCAGCAAGCGCAAGACTCACAATCTTCGCTCTTCGACTCGCTCTTCGATGATGATGACGACATGGGAGAGGCAGCCACCATGATCCCGGATTCGAACCTCGCCCCGTCTACTGACCGAGATAGTGGCAGACACACAGGTATTGATGGGTTGAGTCCGGTGACACTTTCTGGCTTGACCAAATCAGGACCGTCAAATGCCTCGGAGACAGTCTCGCACATCGACTCGCGCCCCTCGTTGAGCAGACTTGCTCCGAAAAGAAGACCATCGCCGTTCTTACAAACTCGAGCTTCGGTGACGTCGGCCTTAAGACGACGAATAAGCCAAGAGTCTCATAATGCCAATGCCGCTGTCAATGTTTTCGTCGGCGGAAAGCAGAGAAAGGAGAAACTGAAACTTCTAGATGTGGTTTCGGATACGAGCAAATTGCCGAAGCTCTTGAAACTGCGCCACCAGAACATCGTCCAAAAGGGCCTGAGGGATAGGGAGGGAGTCGTTGCGCCGGCCCTGAATCCGAATCAACTCATGCCACTGAGCAACAATACCGCTGTCATCCAATCAAATCCTCCTGCTATCGGGACAGAAGGCTCTCGAGATGCACCCACGAACTTGACTGAAGCTCAAGAGACAACAAACAAGAGGAAACGAAAGGTTCATTGGGACGACAATCATCGGATTCATGTGATCCCGCGTCTCGGTGAAGAGCCGTTTGGGATGGGTGAAAACGAGATTAGTGCAGATATCGATGATCTTGGCGGCAGATTACACCTTATGGAAGTGCAAGAGGGCGCGCAGTTGCGAAATCGCCAGTCTCATCTCATCTTGGGCCAGCTTGGCTCAAACGGGCAGTCGACATCCCTGACCCTTCATGATTTACCAGGAGACACAACCGCCTCGTGGCTCAAGCATCTCAAGAGTCAGAACCGAATTATCTTCACGCATACGTGCACATTCCAAGATTGGAGCGCTTGGCCGGACCTGGTAGAAAAGAGGCTTTGCGAAGGGACCGTGTCGGCGTTTGTCGATGTGGCAAAATTGAAGTCGGTCGCCGACTGGCTCGAGATTGGCTGCTCGTGCTTGATGCATCACAACCCGCAATATTCCATCATACTTTTCCCGCTCACCGACGAAGGACGCTGGGTATCTGGCGATGGAGAGACTCACATTTTGAAGCATACCATCGTGAAGCCGAGCGGCGTTTTTGACGCTTCTGCCCTGGCTCCGCTGTCCTTGCCACCTACGCCGGACGAGCTTGAAATTTCGGCGACATCGGGGATCCCCATCTTTGATACTGTTTTCGGGTTTGGACTAGACGAGGTTCTATCTTGGAAAAGTCGTGAGTCGGGCCAGACTTCGGTCTTCATCGCCTTCCCGGCGTCCGCTCGGCAAGAAGCCAACTTCATCGTCGAATGGCTCCGATATCGGAAACCGAATTGTCATGTGAGATTCAGTCTGCACCCCGGCGAATGGCTCAGCTTCCTCAAGCTGGAACACGGCGCTGCAAAGCTACAACAGGGCACTGTCATCATCCATGAAGACGCCATCTGGGCGATACGCTCGTTTCCGCATCTTGCCCAACTTCTCCATCGACCAAGCGACGAAATCAGCTTTCACATATTCAAGAGGGCTTTACCAAAGTTGCTTCCGCCCTTTTCGCCGATCCCCTTTTCGCCGATCCCCAGCGAACCTGTCCTCAACTGGAGACCATCTGGCGAGGCATTACAACAAGTCTTTCGCTTGGGCGACGCGTTCCTACTAACACCAAGCTTTTTTGTGTCGCAACCGGAGCAAGCCTGTAGCCTGATGGAATGGCTGTGGGATAACAAGAAGAGGTTCTCTTCCAACTATTTTCGAAAGAGGTTGGTTGTGTGTGCCAAGATCTGCAACTGGCTACACAAGCTTGCCAGTGAGAAGAAGGAAAGACTTCAGAACTCTACAGAAAGTGAGAGATGGTCTTCTGGGTTGACTCAACGAGCCATCGACTCCTACTTCAAAATATGCGGCCTTGCGAGACTCTTCGTGGGTTTGGCTGAGGACCCGGACAGCCCGGTTGTGCTGGCACCCGAGAGTATTGGTGGAGACGATGAGCAGAGCCTGGTCAACTGGTTTGGGTGGTGGGCTATCAGTAAGATGGACCTCGTTCGACGGTTCTACGTTGTGGGCTCCGAACAGCGTCTTACTCGCAATGTCCGACTGCTATCGGTGTCAGACTACGTATACTCCAAAGCCCCAGATGCCAAGGTACAGGATCGGCCGTTTGAGAGCCGGCGCGAGCCATTGAAGCTTATTCCAAACGACAAGACACCTACCATCAGAGGTTTCCTCCAAGATATTGTCGAGGCAATCAAGGGAGAATTGTTTCGTCCGATGGCGCTATTTTTCATTCCCATCACGTCGTGGGAACCAGGCACATGGTTGATGAACTCTGGAGACCTCAATAATACAGCATCCTACGTCCAGTGGTTAACGTTTTTGAAGAAGCGGCCAAGACAGTGTAATACATTCTCGGCTTTTTTCTACACGTCAGACAGCGATTCGGACGCACCTGATCCACGGCAGGATGATGGCAAGGTCAGACGACGTCCATGGATTGCTATCATCCGTCCGTCCAATCCTCATCAAATTCAGAAGAGCACGAACATGGAGTTGTTCATCTGGGACGTCGCGGCCTGGGTCCAACATGCGGGGAGCATAGATATTTACGAGAACGATCTCATTCAGGCGCAGAGAGCTCTTATTCGGGTTTTCCATTCAGACAGTGTCTCACTTTTTGGACACCCGCTGGATCAGGTTTGGCTGGGCGGCTGTTCGGCTGTTCACGGGGGAGAAGGCTTGTCACAACCTCTCGATCTTGCGCTCCACTGGCTGCAACAGCTCACGTTCACTATCAGGGACGTGCTACCAGCCCCGTCAAACAAGCTTCCACTTAGAGGCTGGAGAGGGGTCACGCCCGGGGGGGCGCCGGGGCTCCGGCCGGGGCCGGCAAATTTACCGACCGCGGTGCCCGACGGGATGGTCGCAAGCCCGGGTGACACCGAAGCGGAAGCTGCAGCATCGGCATTGGTGAAGACTCGGCTGGCCGTGTTTCTTCCTCCAGGCTCTGATGGCACAGTCCTGACGCACCGGAACTCACTTTACGACTGGGCTGAAGGGGAGCGAAGGCGTGGTGTGCATGGGAAAACGGAGTTTGTCTTTGAGCCGACGATGAAGTGGTACGGCGCTCAGGTTCAGCGTGGGCAAGGGCTACATCATCTTGATTTCGTGGGTTGGAAGTCGGTGTTTCAAGGCCATAAGATTGCCGATCTCTAGGCTGGGACGAATCATGGGACAGCGGCGGCACGTGATTGGCGATGATGAAGGATTTCAAGATGCAGCTATTATCTTACAGCGAGTCGAAGGGGAGATGTCATCTTGTGGAGGAAGGGAAGCTTCGAGTGCTGAGGAGGGTGCCTTTGACTCTTCTGATGTTATCGCGGACCTTGCGGATCTCATCATCGGGCTCGCTTCTCTTAGTGCCGTACATCTCGTATCCGCCGAGGAAGAGTGCTCTGCTCCCGTATGTCATGCCGTCGAGGTCGTCACGCAGCACGTCGAGCAGCGTCCGTAGCTCTTCTAGATGATGGCATTGCGAACGAAAGTCGTCCTTGAGACCAGAGAGTGTGCGGACAGCGTCGGAGAGACGATCAGCCTGACGGTCGGATGGCGAACCTGCAACGGGCTGGACCTGGGCGGCGCCGGCAGGGCTATCGGGGAGGGAAGTTTGAGTGCCGACATCGCGGTGGAACATCTCGGAGGGATCTTCGGCGTCGCTGGCATCGTCTGCGGGGGCGGAATGGCCGGCGGCGGGAGGGATGACGGAGACGGACTTTTCGAGAGTTGGGAAGAGAGCGAGTAGTTTGCTGCTCGCGGTGGTGTATAGATCGGAGCGGGCTTCCGTTAGGTCGTCGACCATGGGCGCGAGGTAGTACCTGCTCGTGCCGTAGAGGAGCGTTGCGAAGCCGGCGAAGCCATAGACTGTGTTTAGGAGGCGGGTGGTTGTAACGAGTGGTGGTGGTCTGACGGGTTTGGCTAGGAACTCGGGGTATGTGACTATGGGGGGACGATCTGTTTCGGTCTCTTCTGATGGGAGGGAGGCGAGGGGGCGGTTGGAGGCATTAGCCGGTGATTGAGGTTCTGGCTTGGCAGTCTGGTTGGTGTAGGTAAGAAGCTGTGATGAGGTTGGATAACTCGGGAACTGTCGACGGGAGACGAACCTCTATTTGACGACTTTGCGATTCGAACTCTGCTAGTAGTTTCTGGATATCTCCATCGGAAACGCCCTTGGACTTTAGAAAGCTGGCTTTCTCCTCTGGAGATGCCGTTCTGACAAGGTCGTCTTGGAGGAAGCGACGCGCTGTATGGAGCTGGTCTTGCGGCTGTGTGGCTGCGGATGGAGACGTCTCGTTGTGATCGCTTTGACTGTACGAACCTGAGTCTTCTGAGTCGCCCATGACGAGTTGCTGCTTGCTAATGGACGTCGACTTGAGGAAAGGAATTTGGCCGAGGCTGGACAATGATGGAGGTGACGAGCATGTGGGACTTCAGGCTGAACGGCTAATGTCCGGCAGGCACAATGGCAGACACGTCATCGTCGGCCCGAGGTCGGATACACGGCAAAACGTCGGACGGCGTCCTCCTCCCTGACGTCGTTGCAAAGGCTCGGAGGGAGCCGGATCAGAATCGAGGAAGAGGAGCATCCACTGCTGGAACGGGCGACGATCTTCTCCGGGAGTCCTGTGATGCGCTACGCTGGGCACGTCGCACGCCGGATCTCGAGCTCGGTATCTTCTAGTGTTGGGGGAGTTGAGGGGAGTTGAGGCCAGGGAGAGGACAGGTTTACAGCCTGCTACGAGGTGAGGCTGCCCTATTTTTACCCTTTTCTTTCCTTCCTTTACTATTGTCTGCTTCCTTGGAGGCTAAATCTTCTCGGTTCTCTTGCTTTCGCCCGTTTCTTTTCTGCGTGGGTGTACCATGTAGGTAACTACTGCCTTGCCCCATCCATCCTCCCCAGCAGCCAACTCTCCCCCTTTCCCGCCAGGAAAACATGTGCAAGTACGGGTACACAGACAATGCGGGCACACCAAGTAGGTAGCTCGTACAACAAGGCTCCTCAGATGGCTGGTCCCTTTGAGCCTTTGGGGGATGGAAGACTGGGAGCGGCATCCTGGAGACGTGCCGGTGGCATGCCGAGACGCGAGACCTTCAGGCCGTTGCCTTGCCGAGAGCGGACGCGGCTGTGGCACGGGACGAAGTCGTCTTGGACCAATAGAGTTGGTTTGAGAGAAAAGGCTGGGGCTGTGGACGGCAGTGCCGCCTGGCCGGAAGGACCCGAGCTTTATCATTTATTGACTTCCATGTCTGTGTCCGTCCTTATCTCCCCCCCCCTGCGTTTTTCTTTTATTTTGTTGTTTTATCTCTGCGGGAGACGGAAAGAAGAAGTGGTCTCGAAGTCGTCACCATCGTCGTCATCGTGTTACTATTGGGAGAGACGCTGTCAGCTGCCAGTGTCTAGCATTGATCAAGCCAATCCCACACGCATACGAATACCTACGCATAGATATACAGGCTACAACCATCCTCCATCCCCCATCGCTCATCTACCCCGCCAGTGCGGTCGTTGCTGATCCCATGGCTTCACGTCCTCGTCGTTCAGCCGCTGCAAAGGCTCAGCAGTTCATCTCGGATCACGCCAAATGGGCTGACGCAAGTGATAAAAGAGACCGTCATCGCGCAATGGCCTCACGAAGATCTGGCCGCGCTGCGCTGCGCGATCCGCCCTCGTCGCCCAGCGATTCGCACATCAGCGTCAACGTCAATACGTCCAAATCCGCCAGGGCCAGCGGTCGTCGCAGCGAGAGGTTCGAAGGCGGTCAGATCGTCACCGGGACTCGGAACCGTGGGGGAAGGAAGAATTACGTGATAGAGTCGAGTGATGACGACGATGACGACGGTGATGCCCGGGTCGAAGACGATGACATGGACGATGATGATGATGATGATGGCGGCGACGACGACGAGGATGCTGAAGGCGAGGAGATGGAGGTTGATGCCGAGGGAGACGACATGGATGTCGAAGCAGATGATGATGCTGAAGGCGACGATGCCGAAGGTGATGTTGCGCCTGCGGCTCCCACGATCCGGGTTTCACAACCGTCATCCGGGCGACCTGCTGCCAGAGCCGCGGCCTATAAGATTGCAGCGGAGAGGGCTGATGATGAAGAGGACGAGGATGAGGAAGAAGAAGAGGATGACGATGTCGACGATGAAGAGCTCAGCGATCCCGGAGAGAGCGATGCTGCAGACCAGAGGCTGGGGATTGCTGACGAGACTATGGCGGATGAAGACGCCGAAGGGGAGGAGATTGAAGTCTTGGGCGAGGACGAGCCGGAGTTGGTTCCAGAGCCTGTCTCTGACGTTGATGGCAGTCAGGACGACTCTCCCGATCTGACCAAGATGACCAAGCGCCAGCGGGCGCGGTTCGAGGAGCCTCAGGAGTATATGAAGCTGTCAGACGGTTAGTTTACCCTTTTCTGTAGTTTCTGTTCCCGAGCTTACAATTGGATGCAGAGGTGCAAGTCAAGAAGCATTTCACGGCCGAGGAGCTGTCGATGCGTCGTCAAGAGATGGCTCGTCGACGACGAAACCTCAGCGAGAAGCGGACGGAAGAAGTCAAGGCAAGTCATACTCCATCTCCAAGGAAGTATTCCCGTGGCTGATAAGTCGCATAGATGGAAACCATCAACAAGCTTCTCAAGAAGCAAGCTCCCAAGCTCAACCGCAAGGCAGCCGCTGCAGCATCTTCAGCAGCTGCAGCATCAGGTACGACAGCACTTGGAGTCGCGACGCCGGACGAGGATGAGCCAAGGCCGGATCCCTTGTTCATCCGTTGGGTCAACAAGAAGAGCGGCAGCGTGATCTCTGTTCCTGGGGAGCTGCTGTCTGGCCCCGCGGGCAGTGTCTTTGTCGGCGGAGGCGGGTTGACTTCTGGCAAGATGGTGGAAGAGGTCACCTAGGTAAGATGGCAGTCTCACGGCAAGTTGATACAGACGAGTGTAAGGATAGGTAGTCTTCTGATTTGGGAAAGCTGAGCGAACGTCTTTGTTTTGTCTCGACCGCGTCAACTGCGAATCGTGATATCATCTTTCCTCATGGGGTCTTGCAGCCAGTGGGCCAGGCTACAGTGTAGGTACAAGTACACCTTATTGAAACCGAACCAGCTTCCTACACCCAAGAGTGAAGATTCACAGTTCGATGAGGAGAAGGCACGGACTTCTTGTCTGGGGAATCACCCCCAGCGGGATCAGGAGAAGATGGATAGGGGGAGGTTAGAAGGCATCGTCAGGGGAGTCTCTCATATGATTTGCAGCCCTTGAAGAGGCCAGGAAGCTAACTTGTGCATCTCTAATTATGGTCTCCTCTTACATGTCGTGGAAACCAGTGAATCTCGTCCATGAAATCCAGTCGATGGAGGCATGTCACCTCGCCACAGCACATAGCTTTCTTCCACTCTCTTCCACCCAGCCCACCTATATCTTCCCTCTCCTTCCTCCTCCCCCCTCGCTTGAAAATTTCTTTCTTCCCTCTTCATCTCGCATCGTCAAGAGATATTGCACCTCGAGTATCATCTTGATCTTTGCACGTCTTGTTCTATGGCTTACTGGGCCTTTGCATCTTGAACACCTTCATCCATCACTTCTATCGCACACGCTTGATCCTGCTTCGAGGGCTTCCGGCTTTGGTCTGCTGGTGGATTTGCCTCTGTCGGGGAAGAATTGACGGATCTGGTGAAATTTTATCTTCTCTCAACCTCTGCATCGTCTCTAAAGATCACTCACTGCCCCTTACATCATCGTGCCTTTTATCCTGAAAAGCACCCTCTCGTCACAAATCATCCCTTTCATCCCATCACCGCAAGAATTTTAACCTCATCATTCACCTGAAATTTCCACTCCTATCTTCTCTTCCATCTCGCACAAGAACACGTCATGATGGATCTCGAGTCGGTCCCTCGCGATGCTGGTGTCTGGAAGAATGAGGAGCCTGCTGGCTACAATACTGGTTTCGCGAGCATCAATGACGACGCTGGCATTGAGCAGATGTTTCGGTATCTTACCAACATTGAGTATGAGGATGATGACGCTTCTGATTCTGGGATCGTGAACTCGGAATACACTCATCTTCCGCAGAGAAGCGCTGAGGAAGGCTCTCTTGAGAAGCTCTTTGAATCGCAGATGGTCGACTCTGCCTCAGAGAAGAAGTTCAACCTCGCTGGCAAAGAATCGGGTGAAAGTTCGGGCAAGAAAATGGCGTCCTTTGATCTTCCTGAGAACATCCTACTTACGGACGACGACTTTGAGCGCTTCTGGACCATGGGTAAGATTGGAGCTGGACATGGTGCAAAGTTGAACACGCTTGCGGAGATGAAGCCATCGACTGCATCCCAGGAGAATCAAGCCATTGTCAACTTGTCGTCTTTGGGACAAGCAAGCCGACCAGATCGTCGAGCAGAAGGAATCGGCTCCGGGTATCATCAGCCCTGCCTTGCCTTCCATCAACCATCAGAAACGAATGGAAGATCAGAAGAATCTCTTGGCCTGGATTGATACTCCCGCGAACACCAACGTGGAAGTCGGTATGCTATCCAATTTCATCAACCCTGCTCTTTTGTCCCGGACCCCAGTGTCTTCTCTTGCACCCTCTGCCGGACTCTCGGTCATGAACATCGACTCTTCTGCTGTTGCCGATTCCGGTCACAGGGATGAGAGCGAGCACGCGTTTGGAGATTCTGCGACTGCGGCATCGCTTTCTGGACTTTCGGCTTCGGATGAGGACTCGACTGGCAAGACGGACTCTAGCACTTGCAACGATGGAGACGATGATGCCTGCAGCGTGTCGACTGTGATTCATCACGATGTTGCTGAGAAAGGAGAAATTGACTTTGAGACTTTGGAACGAGACTTGGCTGCCAGCTTAGAGACGACTACAACGGGCCTCGTCGACGATGACGATAATTGCAGCGTCACGACCGAGATTCATCATGACATCTCCGGGAAAGCCGACTTGGACTTTGAGATCCTTCAGCAGCATGACACCGACTCTCTGTTTGACGACGTTCCTGCCTCGGATGAGCTGGCTGCGAACCAGGACAACTTCACTACCATTCATCACGACAATCTCGACGAAGCGGTGACAGGCGCCGACTCTGTAATACCCAACTTCAACCAGCAGGATGAGACCAATTCCCTGCTTCACCACTCTCCAGCTCCGGCTGCATCAACCCTCTACCCGACCAACGCGTCAAATGCCACCATCAGCCAGGATCCCCTCAGCCAGAACTTCACCGGCAAGAAAGCCGCGTCTATCATTCCCCAGAGCAAGAAGAGCTACGGCGCCCTCTCTCTCTTCAATCTCCCCAAGGCTCTGCCCCAGACTCCCATCCCCGAAAGCCCCATCATCTCGAACCCCAATGCTGAAGGCATCTTCCAGTAGGACTGTGTTGAGCCCGGCGTTGAGGCTTCGGCCGAGGACTTGTCGGCTTTTGCCGCTGCCTTTGATGGTTTCGTCGAGTTGGACGATATGCTTGCCTTGGCTGGTGGCTCGAAGATGGTGGTTGATAGCGATCGTATTGCGACTTCTGTTCAGCGGACTCAGCCCGCTGAGGGTTCCAATGAGTTTTTTTTACACTGCTCGGTTTTCCCTTCTTCAGTCCTTTATTGAGAGCGACAGTTCGACCCCTATGGATTTCGTCGACTCGACTCCCGCCATCAACTCTAATGCTTCCGATCCTATGCAGCAGAACCAGCAGTCGTTTGACCACCATTCTGGCAACCAGTCTGTACTCCCTGGCGACGGCTTTGCGACCTCGAATAGCGCCGTCCCGACTAGAAACACAGCCAAGGGGACTCCCGAGTCTCAGACCTCGTCCGCCAACTCTGGCGGACCCAAGACGGCGCGAGCTCCTCAACAGGGCAAAGCGAGACCTGTCTCCCGCGTCCAAGCTGGACGGGGAAGCCAAGTCGACGCCGGCCAAGAGGGCCAGGGCGAATACCGCCCATGGGGCCAGCCAGGCGAAGGGCTCCGGCCAAGGGCCGTCCCGGGATGCGAGAAAGTTCCGGAAGATTCCGGACGGGTTCGCGATCCGGCCCCTGCCGAAGCGGCCGGACGCGAACAGGGTCAAGGTGGTCGACCCGAAGGGCAAGAAGAAGGTCGACGCGTACCTCCTCACGGGGTACGTGTGCGAGAGGGTAATCAATGGTGCGACGAAACTGTCGTACCATTGCTCGGACGGCAACGTCCGAGTCATCTCGGGCGAGAAGCTCTACGCCGCCTTGGAGCGGACGTACGCGGAGATGGACGAGGGAGAGGATGCCAAGAAGGGCGGGGAGAAGCAGCAGTGAGGGCTGCGGGGAGGAAGAGGGGAGGGACGAGAGGAGAGGTGGAGGGGAGGAGGATGGCGGGAGGGGAGGAGGCGAGGCTGAGGATGGGGGGAGGCTAGGTATAGGGTCGACAGCATGCTGGCAGATGGTTCTGGTGACGAAGAGATCGGTTCGGCGATGGTTGGGATGAATCTTGTTCGTGTATGGATCTCGTGGCGGCGGTGGTGGTGATGGTGGTGAATCATGTGATGATGGTGATGATGGTGAGCGGGAGGTCGTCGTTCGTAGCCTTCGTAGGTAAGCAGAGGTAACCTAAGCAAGCGCTTACCTAGGCATCTACGACTACAATCTAGATCTCTTGCCGACGTCCGTCGCATTACAGAATAGGTACGAATACGGAAGACGCCGTCCATCTTAACACCTTCACGAAAGACGGGAGACGCCGTCCGTCGTCGACGAGGCTCGCCACTGTGGCTGACAGCCAGCCGCGTCACACCGTCTCGGCATGGAACGTTGGCGGTGCAGGCATCTAGGCTGGCCGAGACTGAGACCCTTAGACGGTCGAGAACGACGGGGCCGCCGGTCAGCCGTTGCATGGATGGGCGGCTGGTGGCGGCCATGGGCTGGTGGTCAGGTATTCATTGTCTCCGTAGGTGGTGATGGTGGGTTTCTTGTAGCGGTCTGACAGTGGCAATGGACCAGTCAGATTATCTTATTCATTCCTACGTACCTACATATGTAGGTAGGTACCTACAGGTAGGTATGTAGGTACAGTGGGTTACCACTCAATTCGAGCTTATCTTAACGAAGTGTCTACTGTAGGCCAGTGATGGTGTTAAGATTTGCTCGTTTTGAGTGGCAGCCCAAGGTAGGTAGGTATCTAGGTAGGTCTAGGACTCCATCCATCATCAGTAAAGATCTGCGAATACTCTGTAGAAACTGATGCCCCGGACTGTCTCTGTCATCCCAGCTCATACCCTCGCATACATGCATATCTCTTCACCCTCATTGCCCTGCAGCCATCCCCCTCCAGATATCATCCTCATCCTCATCTCCCATCGAATCGAGCTCAACATCAACTGCCATGGCTTCCTCGTCTCAATCCAGCCTCTTCCGGCTTAGCAACCACTCAGAAAATAGCCCGTCCAACGTCCCATCAGCCCGCCAACACGAATACGGCGCCTCCCGTTTACCTGCATAATTCTGCGTCACCCCTCCGGGCCTCCAAGCTTTGCTTTTTCCTTCACCTCGGCACTCGACCTCAGCTCAGCTCTCGACGCCTTTCACCATCCTCTCTCCCGTCCCCCTGTCCAGCCCTGTCTAGCCCCGTGGCTGCCTCATTTTACTTGGTCTCGCCTCTCCGTAGCGCGCCTCTTCGCCTCGTCATATCTCCGTCTGCGCCTCTTGCGCCTCTCGTTCGCCTCTTCACTTCTTTCATCTCGTCTATCGCCAACTCTTCTTCCAACTCTTCTTCCGCCTCCTTCGCCGGCTCTAGCTTCAGTCCACTTCCTCCCTACGCCTTCTCGGTCTCCGACAGCGCCTCCGCCTTCTCCTCCGCTTCCCGCAAACCAACCAATCTCCAACCTACTACTGCCCACGGTAACTCCGGGCTACCTCGTCCACCGCCGCCGCCAGCCCTCGATTCCCGCGTTTTTCCTGCTCCTCGGCCGTAACATCCCATTCTCCGTATCTCGGCTCGTCCCGGCGTCGCTTGCCTGGAATTCCGCCGGTGCAAGAGGCGCCCAGGCGACGAGTTGACGCCATCAGCGCAACCTCGACCCGTGGCCATGGTCCGCTGACCGCCACCTGAGTGTACGGTTCGTCTGCGTTGTTCTGCGTCGCGTCCATACGTAGGTATTATTCTTTTCGGTGGACAAGATCTTTACCATCTTCACCGCATCACGTCATCATCTTATTCGACACCATGGCTGCACGTTACCAAAGAACCCCATTGTTTTGTCGAGTCCTCCGCTGAGCTTCTTGCTTCCAGGCAAATACAGATTTCTTTCCGCCCAACACTCCACCCTCACCTGGCCAATCGTCCCTTCTCCGCCAGGAAGGCTCACCGGCTCGATTACGTCGGGCTGAGTCCAAATCCGCCATGATCTTCTCCGACTTCTACAAGGGCCCGCGCTCTCCTTTGGCCAAGCTGCTGCATTCACACTCCCAACCGCAGGCCGAGTCGCCCGTCGCCACTCCAGACTGGGCATCCGCCGAGTACGCAGATTTATTGAGCAGGGACAAAAACAGGCAGAAAGAGGCCATCGTGCGCTACTTGGATGACAAGGTCAGGTCTGACTGGGATTTTCCTTGGCCTCCGCTCGGCCCAAAGCTGCCCAAAGTCGAGAACCAACCAGCAGCCAGCGGTGACCAACAGAGCGAGGGCGACCAACAAGTCCAGGACGAGACCCGTGACGACGATGGATACCAAGCAGACGGCGGCTCCTCCGACATGGAAGAGACGTCAGGGCTGGAAGTAGGAGTCGACGAAATCAAAAAGGATGACGATGTCCAGTCCATCTACAGCATTGTGTCGGAAGACGCCATCCACTATCGCCCTCGCCTCGAGTCGCCCTCGGACTTTTCCGACAATGAGCTTCCATCCCCTAACCGGCTCAGCATCGCCGAGCCTCTACGTTTGCACTCCAAGACGCGGGAAATGGAACGCAAGACTCGACGTCGTAGGGCTTTACGTGACGAGATGACGTGGAACGATGGGTTGGCATGTTTTGAGGCTCGTCGAAACGCATGGACGGGCGCAAAGACTGTGCGTGTCCGAAGCAAGCCCATGTCTCCGTCGTCTACGTCTCCGCGTTCGCCTCGACGATTCTTCGCCCGTCACTCCGTGTCTGGCTCGCCCCCGACTTCAGCCAACAGCGGCGCGGTGCAGAGTGCGGGCGCGTCGGGCACCACCGCCTCGGAGGCCTCGTCGCTCGTCCGAGACGCTGAGAGAGAACTCAACAAGCATCAGACGCGTGAGTCGACGGCTTCAGATCCAGTGTCGCCTGACGATCACCCCGTCGAGACGCTTGTGCCTGTTGGGCAGCCGCTGCTCCCTCCGAACAGCCCGTTGCGCGCAACTGTGACCCCGGCAATATACAACAACATTTACGACAAGGTGGTGCTCAACAGCTTGCAGCCCGCCTGCCCCGTCAACCTATCCGACATGCTACGGGCCTGTGTCACCGGTTGGAAGAGAGACGGCGAATGGCCTCCCCGACCGGCTGCTGCGGATCCTGCCGTGGCCGTGCGTCGCAGCAAGAAATCGGCGGCCGTTGGAGGTGACTGTGGGGGTAATGTTGCTCAGCGGATGAGCTTCGGTATCCTCAGCCGGAACAAGGATGATGAAGGTCGGACGGGCAAGGGATTTCGCCGTAGCCTTCAACGGGCTCTGGGATTGGGCATCGGGCCTGGGAATGGAGAGTTTATGGAGGGAGCGACGATGAGGGGAAGTTGAAGGAGTCTACGAGTGATGGTCCGTCTTTTCATAGCGTTGACGACTCCGCGGAGACGTCTGTTCAGGACGAGGCGATGTGGCTGAATTGGAGGCATGGGGAGTGAGGCTTTGGCATGTTGGTAGGATAAGATGTGTACAGCATCATCAGGCTGGATTGGGCAGCGTGGCACGCGATGGTGGCATATACCCGCAGTGTGAGCGAATTGAACGGTCTCATGCAGTGAGTTTTGCAAATTGCAGAGATGGGCTGGACGAATATAATGTTCTGTTTCTGTCGTTGGCTGCTGCCTGGTTACAGGTTGATGAATTGGATGGGTTGAGACGAGACATGGGGTGCGATGGCTGGTATGCACGGAGGGAGAGCTTCTGTCTTGCTTCATCTATATTTCGAGACTATCTATATCTGAAGAGGTAAAGAGGTAAAGAGGTAAAGAGGTAAAGAGGTAAAGAGGTAAAGAGGTAAAGAGGCAAAGAGGATGTTAGGTAGGAAACGAAGTTAAGATGGTCGAATAGACAGATATCGTGATAATGTGCGAATAGAGATTGTTTGAGATGAAGTTGTCTGATTAGTCAGGTGGAATGGATCTTCGTGTGGATTTAGCGAATCTCATCGACTTTATTTAGCGGGACGGGCTAATGTCTCACTTGGCAGCTTCCGAGATTGGCTATGGACCTGCTTACGCTGCAGGAGGTTGGACGGGATCCGACCGTGATGCGCCGGGAGTTTTGAAGTAGAGAAAGCTGTTGTTATAGCTATCGTGTGATGCTCTGAAGGGTGGATGAGAGGCTAGAACGTAGAGAAGAGGAGGGGCTTCTTTGACGAGTGCTACTCTGAGCGGCAGAGAAGAGTCTTGATGGCCCGTTCGGACCACGTGATCTTCAGCGGCCACGTCTGTGAGGGCCTCGATGCATGTCTTGTGCATGAGCATTCACGGTCATGCGGGTGCCATCGACAGCGAGGGTGGCTTTGCTTTGTCCGATGCTTGATGGTGGGAGCGACCAACAGGTGAGGGCGTTTTACGGTGGCATTTTACTTGTCGGTTGACTATTCGACGGCGAGGGACGGTTAGATAGTTGATGTTAGGTATGAAAGGGAGCAGAAGGAGGGCGGAAGAGCTCTCATACCGTCTCGCCGATGCTTCATCTCAGGTCCAACCAGGGATAAACCAGGGATAGCCACCTACCGCTTCTTTCAGTACAAAAGATGGTCCAAGCACGTCAGACAACATACCTACCTACCTATCTACCTACCTACCTACATACATACATATCCGTACTTTGTATCCGTACATACACATGCCGACCAGCAGAAACGACGGCCGGCATCAAAAGGCCTCCCTCCTGTGACGCCCGTGACGGCCTCGGCGTCGCACCCGGTAAGACGAAGGTGGAAGTCACATGCAAAGGCGGCGGACGCGAGCGGCGCGCGAGTCATCTGAGTCTGAGACGCTGAGGCGTGCATCAAGGGAGGCGGCTGATTGGACAAGGAATATTCGTACATACATACTTCGTACAACATACATACAGGCAGAATGCGTAAATTGCCGGATGACGGGCATGGATATGAATGCATCGGGCCGCTGGCGCCAAGGCGGCGTGCATGCCTGCTTACGAGGCTAGCATCAGGAGGTAGACTCTAGGTAGATAGCGGTTGTGAAAAAGGGTCGTCAGTCAGTCTTTAGGAGGTTGCACCGTCTGTCTGGCCAAGCTCCAGCTGAATTGCTTTTCCCGCGCAACCTACCACGAAAACAGAGGCCAAGACGCCACCACGATTCCGTCAGCGGCTGCCTCCGACGCTCCCTCCTCCGCTGACGCCAACAGACGGCCGACGGGCGATCGAGGAGGAGGGAGACGCGAAGGTGACGATAGAGTCGACGAAGACGAAGACGAAGACGAAGAAGAAGACGAAGAAGAAGAAGAAGAAGAAGAAGAAGAAGAAGAAGAAGACTTCGAAGACGAAGCCTACGACTACGAGTTTCATAACTGGGGCATTAAGCTCCACCGCCAGGAGGCCCACCGCATTCAGGCCCAACAAAACTCTACTGACGAGCACAAAAAGAGCCCTTCTGCCGTCGAACTCGCCGATTATCCCCGATCCGACGCACATCACAGAAGGCGCCGCAAGCGATTGTGGAAGCGTCGCTGGCTCGAGAAGCAGGACGATATGAAGTTTTCGCATAGTATCCAGTTCAATGCTGTTCCCGACTGGAGCAGCCATTACATTGCCTACAGCAACCTCAAGAAGCTGTAGGACGCCCTCGCCCCTGATTGCTACTACGGGGCATCCTCCTCGCTGACCTTGACCTCTACCTAGCATCTATCAGCTCGAGAGGACGGTTCATCAGAGTCGATCCAATGACGTCGAATCTAGGCCCCTCGTCGCCGCGGATAATCCGGATGATGTCTTTTCCGTCGCCCTCAACGTCGAGCTCGACAAGATCTGCTCCTTTTACGTCGTGAAGCAGAAAGAGGTGCTCGATGAGGCTGCCCAACTCCTCCGCGATATCCAGGATCGGTCCCATCCGCTTGACGGCGCCGCCCCTCTGCGAAGAGTCGTCTCTGATGGCCACCAAGGTCGGGGCGTCACGTCCGACGACGAAGACGGCGAGGATAGCGCCAGCGACGACGATGAGACTACCGGTCTGAATAAGCCTGGACATACTCGCAGAAAGAGGCTTTCCTCCGTCGGCCATCGCCAGGATCTGGCCTCGTCTGCCGAGTTTACTCGTTCGCGCCGGCTCAGCAACGTAATCGACTATTACGAAGAGCCGTCTCTCATGCTGCTGCAGGACCTACATTCGTCCGCCATCATGCTCAAGAAGCGCATCATCGGCCTCTACGTCCAATCGTGCGAACTCAAGTCGTACGTCCAGCTCAACAGAACAGGCTTCGCAAAAGTCCTCAAAAAGTTCGACAAGATCCTCTTCAGGGAGCTCAAGGGCCCGTATCTCGGCTCCCACGTCGACACGGCCTACCCCTTTAGACCGGACACGAGGAAGCTGGTCGACGACAACATCGCTCAGATGGAAGCCGCCTACGCCGATGTCGTCACCGGAGGCGACACGGGCACGGCAAACAAGGAGTTGCGCTCTCACCTGCGAGAGCATGTCGTCTGGGAGCGAAATACGGTCTGGAGGGACTTGATCGGCATCGAGCGTCGGGCTGAGGCTGCTCGGCTTGGACAGTCGCTTCTTGGTCAGGATCAGGCTGTGGCGTTGCAGGGCGACGCCGCCGATGGTCTGCCTGCTTTCAAGCACATGCAGACGCCCCTGGGCCGTGTTTCGCTGCCGGTCTGGCTGGCAAACGGGTCGATACCGACGCTCGTCATCTCCATCGCCATCTTTTTCGCTCTCCTCTTCGTCCCCATCCTGCAAAGGGCCGAGCAGCAGAACTGTCTGGCCATGCTCGTCTTCGTCAGCATCCTCTGGGCGACCGAGGTGAGTGCTGGTCGCGGCCCCTTCACCCCCTCCTCCCGGTTCTTCTCTCCTGACTGGTCCTCAGACAATACCGCTCTTCGTCACCTCGCTGCTGGTGCCCTTCCTCTCCGTCGTCCTAAGGGTGGTCCGCGAGGAGGACCCGGACAAACTCCCCGTCCGTCTCGACTCTCGAGGGGCGACGCATGCCATCTTCGCCTCCATGTGGACCCCCGTCATCATGCTGCTGCTGGGCGGCTTCACCCTCGCCGCTGCGCTGTCCAAGTGCACCATCGACAAGCGGCTGGCTACGCTTATCCTCAGCAAGGCCGGCACTCGGCCGCGAACTGTGCTGTTGGCCAACATGTTTGTCGCCGCCTTTGCTTCGATGCTTATCAGCAACGTGGCCGCTCCTGTTCTCTGCTACTCCATCATCGAGCCGATGCTGCGGACGCTGCCGTCCGACTCGGACATGTCAAAGGCCATCATCATCGGCATCGCCCTGGCGTCCAACATTGGCGGCATGCTCTCGCCCATAGCCTCTCCGCAGAACGTAGTGGCCATGGGCATCATGGACCCGGAGCCGACCTGGCTGCAGTGGTTCTTCATCGTCATTCCCGTCGGCGCCGTCTCGCTGCTGCTTATCTGGCTGCTGCTCCTCGTCACCTTTCAGCCTGGCAAGGGCACCGTCATCGTCCCGATCCGGCCGCTCAAGGAGCCGTTTACGGGCGTGCAGTGGTTCGTGTCGCTCGTTGCCATTGCCACAGTGGCCTTGTGGTGCGCGAGCCATCAGATGGAGGGCGTCTTTGGCGACATGGGAGTCATCGCCATCATGCCCATCGTTCTGTTCTTTGGCATCGGTATCCTCACCAAGGAGGACTTTAACAACTTTCCCTGGACCATCATCATCTTGGCTGCTGGCGGGCTATCGCTGGGTAAGGCGGTGCGGTCGTCGGGATTGTTGCACGTCTTCGCTGAGGTGGTGTCGGAAAATGTCCAAGGCATGAGCCTTTACGGCATTCTCTTCGTCTTCTCAACCTTGATACTCGTCATCGCCACTTTTATCAGCCATACGGTGGCGGCTCTCATCTTTCTGCCGCTGGTGTACGACGTGGGCGCGGCCATGGACCAGCCGCAGCCGAACCTGCTCGTCATGGGCGGCGTCCTCATGTGCAGCGCGGCCATGGGATTGCCTACGAGTGGCTTCCCCAATATGAGTATGTTTTCATCCCTCACGAGAGTTGGTTGGGCGTAGCTGACGAGATGTAGCTGCTATTATGAAGGAGGATGCTGCGGGGCAGAGATATCTGCGTGTGAAGCATTTCATTACCAGGGGTGTACCGAGCAGTGTCTTTACGCTGCTGGTTGTCATGACGCTCGGGTTTGGTATCATGGAGGTTGCTGGCTTGGATTAGGAGTTGAGAGGGCATTTGCGATGGTGTTGGAAGCATGTTGGTGTTGACTTTTTACATTGATGTTGGTGATGTTAGCGAGAAGGTGTTTGGTGTGGGCTTGGGCTATTGTAGGGTTGTATTTCGTGGGAACGTGTCTGGGAACCCGATAGACTGATGCTTCAACTCGCAATATATATTCGTACATGTGTTACAGTGGTGACTGTTTCTTGTTTCGTTTACAAGATTAGGGAGGCTGTTGGACTGGCAGTTTGGAAGTTGACTTCTCTTAGACGTGTTACTGCAAGTATCCGCCTCACTATGAGAGTTCGACTAGGCTGCGTAAACGAGGCTCTTTTCTCGCATGGGTATGCAGGTAGGAAAGAGTCATGGCAGATGCGAATCGATACGGACTCCCCCAGCTAATCTCCGGAGCCTAGCGTCGAGACATCGCCGAAGTGGTGAAGCAGCCTTAGCCATGGGCTACCTACAACCCTTAGAGAGGAGGCATTGATCGAGGAGAAAAGGTCGGGGGGACTGTTCCTCGGGGCGGTAGCAGCAACAGGGGGCCTTTCGGCGACGGATACAGCAGACGTGTCAGTCGTTGCTGTGGGGGGAAAGTTTTGTCCCATGGTCTCCGGTTTTCCCTTCCTGACATACATACATACCTAGGTATAAAGCTATACCTATGTAGATATCTAGATGGACCTCTAATTCTAGGGGCATGGTGTCTATGTTGCTTTTATTAGTCGATGAATAGGTTTTGCTATTGTTGTAAGCAGGTCAAGGTGTTATATTGGCCCTGCTCGCTCTGTTGGGCTGCTCCCCCGAACAGGTTGTTGGCTAGATTCACTTACATCCTACTTTTTGATGCTCTCACATCTCTCTCACACTCTATGGCAGAATGAAACTGGTTGCTAAGAAAGGGACTTTCCAGTGTTCACGTTCTGTACCACCATCTCTTTGCGGCAAGTCTGGACAAGTCTGGACAGTTACTTGATCTTAAGAGGTTGGCTGTCCGGTCTATGGGATTAATCAGACAACTCTTTTCGCAACGGGTTCACTGGATTTAATCATCTGAGCAAGTACAGAGCAGAGAAAAGACAATTGCAATTGTGCCATTACTCATTACGCAAGTTTGCCTCTGGTCTGCTTCTTTTCGGATCTCATTGTCCACGTGATTAAGAGCTCATCTTCATCACGTGATAACCTTGCCGCACTTCCCTCCCGACTATGACACCATGATATCGTCCAAGTCAGCTACCTCTCTCATCTACCACCGTCCCTCAACTCGAGGCTCCAACAGATCAGCAAAGCTCAGTCATGGGCTGATGCGTCACCGCTGACAAGACGGCCGTCTTTCCAGAACCCAGCGTCATGCTATCCGCCTTCACCGCCCGGCCCATCATCGAGCTGCGGCCACGAGACAAATCCCGGATCGAGACCATCCTCGCATACGGTATATGGTCTTCTTCTGTGGCTTCTCGCGGGAGAGGATACTAACGAAGCAGTCCCAGGCGATCGCATCCTCGTCGGCCTCAATAGCGGCGCCCTCCGTGTCTATCGGCTCAACGAGCTCTCTACCCCGACCGACCATCCTCCAGACTCGCAGGAAGTCCAAGCTCAGCATGGGAACGAATCAGCTAGACCGGCCTCGACGAAGCCGACGGATCTTTTGCGCGAGGTCGACAAGTTTTCGAGCCGCGCCATCGAGCAGCTGGCCATTATCAAGGAAGCCAACATCATCATATCCCTTTCCAACTACCACGTCTCTCTCCACGACCTGCAGACCTACGACCTCATCGGGACCCTCAGTCGTTCCCGGAACGCTTCCTGCTTCGCCGTAACCTCCAACATCGTCAAGGACCCCGACACCAGCATACCCGAAATTATCAGCCGGCTCGCCGTTGCCGTCAAGCGTCGTCTTCTTCTCTGGAGCTGGCACGAAAGCGAGCTTCACGACGATGTAGGCGAGATCGTTCTCTCCGAGTCAATTCGGACTGTCACATGGGCCAGCGCGACCAAGCTCGTGTGCGGCATGAACGGCGGTTACGTCATGGTCGACTCCGTCACCCACGAGGTCGAGGATATCGTCAGCCCCGGCATGGTGGGTGCTGGCGCTCAGGGTAGCCGCTTCGGTGCCGTCAGTAGCGCCGGCATGGGCTATATGGGGTTGGGGGGATACATGCCGAGGCCGCTCGCCGCCAAGCTGGCCGACGACGAGATGCTCTTGGCCAAGGACATCAACACGCTCTTCATCAAGGCCGATGGAAAGCCGCTGGATAGGCGTCAAATACCCTGGCCATCCGCTCCAGAGTCCATCGGCTTCTCCTACCCCTATATCCTAGCCCTACAGCCGCCGTCCAAGGGCTTCCTCGAGGTTCGCAACCCGGACACCTTGTCCCTTCTCCAGAGCATCTCGCTCCCCGGCGCCGCTCAGCTTCACTTCCCTCCGCCTACAGTGAGCCTCGCGCACGCGGGCAAGGGCTTTCACATCTCAAGCGAGCGCTGCGTGTGGAAGATGGCAGCGACGGATTACGACTCGCAGGTGGAGGAGCTTGTGGATGGTCATTCGTTCGACGAGGCCATTAGCGTACTCAACATGCTCGAAGACGCCCTTCTGAAGAACAAAAAGGAGACGCTCCGGGAGGTAAAGATGCTCAAGGCCGAGATGCTTTTCAAGAAGAGGAAACATCGGCAGGCAATGGACCTGATGAACGAGGACGACGTGCAAGCACCGCCAGAGAGAGTGCTGAGGCTCTTTCCGCCTCAGATATCCGGAGACTTGTCCCGTTGGGCTCATCAGGACGGGGACGGGGGTGACGAGGTGGTCGCCGTCAAGAAGCCCAACGGGACAGTCCCGGAAGGCTCGGAGGGACTGGCAGACCATCTGATGATGCACAATCCCATAGGCGGCTTCGCCAAGCTGTTCAGGGCCTCTAGTAAGAAGGGCCCCTCAGACGCGGCGTCAGTCGCCTCGGTAAAGAAGGAGACCGCGGACGAGGACGACACGGAGAGCGCCAAGGAGTCGTCTGCCACCGAGGACAGGCCCCTCGAGGGCAAGGATCTAGTCAAGGCGGTTCAGGAGCTCAACAGCTACCTGGCAGGGACCCGGGCCCGGCTTCAGAGGGTCCTCGATCCGGTGACGGGCAAGCTGAAGCCCCGGTCGGACAGGCAGGAATCGACGGAAGAAGCGGCCGAGCGGTTCTTGAGAACGACGCAGAGCGAGTCAGAGCAGAGGCTCGAGACGGAACTTCGCGCCACCTTTAAACTGGTTGACACAACCCTGTTTCGCTCTTACATGCTGTCGCAACCGTCGTTGGCGAGCTCGCTGTTCCGGATCCCCAACTTTTGCGACCCGGATGTGGTCAACGAGAAGCTACTGGAACACAACAGGTTCACGGAGCTGGTTGATTTCTTCTACGGCAAGAGGTTGCACAAGGAGGCCCTGCAGCTCCTTTACAAGTTCGGATCGGCAACGAAGCCGGACGAGGCAGCGCCGACGCTACACGGGCCCGACCGGTCCATCCAGTATCTGCAGAGTCTGCCGCCGTCGGAGATGGACCTCATCTTGGAGCACGCCGCCTGGACGCTGGCCAGCAACCCCGATTACGCCATGGAGATCTTCGTCGGCGACACCGAGAACGCCGAGACGTTGCCGCGAGACCGGGTCGTGGCCTTTCTTCAGAGCATCGATACCCAGCTCGAGAGGCAGTATCTGGAGCACATCATCAACGAGCTCGACGACATGACGCCCGACTTCCACAACCGTCTGGTGGACTTGTACGTGGAGAACCTCGGGGCCACGAGCCAGGGGCCGGAGTGGGACAGGCTCATGGCCAAGTTCATCCGGTTCCTGCGAAGTTCTCGTCAGGTCTACAGCCTGACCAAGGCGCTTGGGCTGATTCCCAGGGATGGTGAGTCGGGCGAGATGAGAGGTCGGGAGCGGCTGAGGAGCGCTGACTCGCTTCAACAGATGCGGCGTTCTACGAGGCCCGGGCTGTTGTGCTCAGCAATATGGGGGAGCATAGGGAAGCCCTGGAGATTTACGTCTTCAGGATGAAGGACTATGCCAAGGCTGAGGAGTGAGTAGGGTCCAAGTCCGGAGGAGCTTCTATTCTCTAACAGGAGCTTCCAGATATTGCAACCGCTTGTACAAGGCGAAGGAAGCCACTCGTTCGTCGGTGGCAGACAGTCCCGCGTCCCTGGCCCCCGAAGATCCGGCCAAGTCCATCTACCACACGCTCTTGTCGCTGTACCTGAAGCCGCCAGCCGCTCACAAGCAGCAGCTCGAGCCGGCGCTGGATCTCCTGTCGAAGCACGGGTCCAGGCTCCCTGCCTCTTCAACCCTCGGCCTGGTGCCTGACGATCTGCCGGTCAGGGCTCTCGAAGCCTACTTCCGAGGCCGCATCCGATCAGTGAACAGCCACGTCAACGAGTCCCGGATCGTCGCCGGGTTGCGCAAGGCCGAGGGCATCTCCGTTGCGGCCCGATTGCATCTCGGCGACGACGCGGCTGGCGGGCAAGGCGGGCGCAATCGCCACGTCACCATCAGCGACGAGAGGCACTGCGTCGTCTGTCACAAGAAGCTCGGCGGCGCCATGCGCATCGGCGGAAGCGTCGTTGCCGTCTTGCCGGACAACACGGCTGTGCATTATGGCTGCCTTAACAGGGCGACCGGGCAGAAAGCGGACAGGCTGCAGGCGCCAAGCTGGGCAAGGGGCGGTTGATGGGGTTCGTCTTGCCCTTGCGTCGCGTCTCCCTGCTTTTATTCCCTGTTTTATCTGTCTCCCTCGTTTTGTTCTTTCATCCTCTCGGTTGTTGAAGTTTTGTAGGTTATCACTGTACACGCGAATACCCCGTAGGCGACGGCGATGGACCTGGCTTCTTACGGGCTGTTTCTCGGGGACGGGTGAAGTTTTGGTTGCTGCGGTATCACTCTTCATCTTGGGCCTCTTCGCCGTAGTTTTCTTCTTCCTTGTCCTCGTCCACACAAGATCTAGCTGTGGCGTTTCCGGCTGACGCCTCGCGAGTTTTATCCTCGTCCATGCGCGCGGTCAATTCATTATTGACCAGCGCCTGGATTTCGTCGACAGCGTTGCGGAGAGCCTCGAGGTACTGGACCTTTTCGGTCACAGCATCCGAGGCCGGAGGTGGAATATTCCGAGCAGAATTGAAGGCCTCGTTGGTGGGCGAGGTATAAGTGGCCGTCAAGCTCGCGTCCCTGCTAGTGTCCGCCATTTCGTTATGGTTCGGTGGCTGGGGAATGAAAGGGAGGATTTCAGGGGGAGGAGGGAAGAGGGAAAAGTCAAAGACAAATCCGAGAGCACCGTCCGGACTTGGAAGGCGGTGAGGCTCAGGGAGGGGGGGGGGGACGCGGGGTCCGCTGAGTCATCTGGCTTTCTATTCGCTGGGGTTGGTGCCTGGCTACGTCAGGGCGAGGAACCTGCCACGCGCAAGCGAATTGTTAGACACCGAAAGCATCACGACTTTACGATTTCTGCACGGCTGCGTGGATTTCTTTTCCTATTTGCATTTTTTTTACTCGGTGTCGGCTTCTTGTACAAAGAGCTTTTGCGGGCTGTGATTCTTGTTGCTTTGTTTTTGGTCGCTTGTGTTGAAAAGGGTGCCTTCTGGCTCAGCCTCAGATCCGGACCTGTCGGTCGTTTCATCCGGCTCTATACCTTCAGCGTCGATAGACAAGGCTGTCACACCTACTCGACAGTTCTACGATCCCCCTCTATCAAGCCTTCGTGTCGATCGAATCGGAAGTGGGAAAAACTCACCATGTGATTGGGGCCCCGCCGCTATCCGCGACCATGCAGCCTGGACAACACCAACCACCGGCGTCGTCGTCATCGTCGTCGTCACGCTTGCGAGCCATCGGTAGTCTTTCGTCTCTGACGGGGACTTCGAGCTCGTCGTCTATGAAGCCTAATTCGTCTGCTGCGCCTCAGCGGCCACCTTCTCTGCGGATAGAGTCGTCGTCGTCGGGAGGGGATGGCATCACGCCCTCTAGTGCCGTCAGCAAGACACGTGGATGGGATGCCTCACCGGCGACGCCCATTTATAACCAGTTTGCTACTGTTCAATCGAGTGCCAGCGCCTCCAACCTTCATCAGAACTTCTCGCGTCCTGCCGCTCCGCCGCAGCTGACGAAACCGATGGTGTCGCCGTCGTTGCTCAAGGGCCATTCAAGGAAGCTTTCGGCTACGCAGGGCTCCTTTGACTCGAATCTGCCCTCGGCCGCTGCGTCCAATCTTCCCAATGTCGGCACGGGACAGTCGCCGACGGCCATGGGGCCGCCGCCTACGCCCTTGACCGCCAGTCAGATGGCGGCAAAGGCGGCCATCCTGTCGCACCAGACTACTTCTCACGTTCGACAGCGGTCACAGACGGTGCCCTTCCCCGGCGAACCCAACGAGGGCTCTAGGAGAGGCAGCGGGAGCAAGGTGCCGGTCAGCCCGCCGATGCTGAGTCTCACCGAGGCCAGCGCCCCTCGGGACTCTGGCTTTGCCGGCGCTGCGGGCCAGCTCAGGGATAGGATGGGCTTCTCGCCTGCATCGACAACTGCCACCGCTGCCAATGTCGTCTTCCCGCGAACGGGCCCCAGCTCGCCGAGAGAGAAGCCCATGTCACCGCAGTCTATGCCGCCTGTGCCGCCAGAGAAGCCTCCGAGCAGACTGGACAAGCCCAAGGTCAAGCTGTTCTCACGGCCCGTCAAGATCGGCACCAGCAAGACGGACGTCAAGGAAAAGGCGCTCCCGAGCCCCGGAAAGATCGGGACCGCGCTTTCGGCCCTGCAGCGCGGCAACTTTAGCACCACCAGCCTCGTCGAGCCGCCGCCGCCGCCGCCGCCGCCGCCTACCTCTTCGTCTTCCCTCTACAGCCTTCAAAACTCGTCTTCAGCTACTATCCGGCCGGTCGACACGCCGACGGAAGACAGGGGCAAGGATAGGGACAGGGAGAAGGATCGGGATCGGGACAAGGATAGAGACAAGGAGAAGAGGCATCACTTCCTGTCGCGACAGAAGCAAAAGCTCAAGGACGACTACCACCTGCCGCTGTCGTCGGCCTCCAGCAACTCGAGACCGACGGACCCCAATGCGCCCAGCAGCCTGTACAGCTTCAACGTGCCCGCCAGTCCGGGCCCGGGGTCGTCGGCCTTTGTCAAGGCAAAGAAGGACAAGTGGCTCGCCGAACGGTCGGAGAGTCGGACGGACCTCGAGCAGGGCCTCAGCTTACAGGGCGACTGGTCCGGGTCCGTGGGCCTTCCGCCGTTGCCTCAAGCACCGACGCCGTACGATGGAGTCGACGCGGCTAAGCTCGGGCTGCAGAACCACGTCACTCTCGACGACGCTTGGCCGTACCTCAAGGCCAAGCTCCTGGTCATCTTCGAGGGCGAGGATCTGAGGCTCCCGGTGGAAGACTTTAACCGGGTGGTGCAGATGCATATCCAATGGTGCATACACAAGAGGTCTCCCGGTGCCATGCTCGAGGATCTGAGCGAGCTGTTGGCTACGGGCTTCGCCTCGTTGGACCGCACTCTAAGGATGACGGCCGAGCATCACTTCTTGCCCACGCTCGTCGAGCACTGGCTCTTCACATTCACCTCTATCCTCCCCTACATGCAGGCCGTCTTCCTCCCGCTCGAGCTCGAGGTCTCGGGCAGCGGCCTTCTGATGACGGCCGAGCAGGCGCGTGACTTTTGGAGCGGCGTCGTGGCTTCATCACAGCCCGGAGACAAGGCTGAGCGGGCGGCCATGGCAGCCAGCCTCCTCGACGTCCGAAGGTTGGTGCTGGTCACGTACCGCGATACCGTCATGCTTCCTCGCTACGAAACGCTACGAAGCATGTTCTCACGACTCTCCCTCGAGTTCCTCCCCTCGTCCTTCGCCAGCGTCGCAATGGCCTCCCCTCCTCCCGAACCAACCAACCTCTCAGCCTCACCCTCCGACTCCCTTGCCTCCTCCTCAGCAACAGCAGCAACAGCAGCAGCAGCAGCCGCCCTCTCCGCCCGTCCCGAAACAGCAATGTCCCTCGACCCCTCGATAGCAAGCTCCTCCTGCACCTCGACGACGACAGCGACGACGACGACGACGACGACGACGACGACCCTCCTCAGAGAGGGCAGCTCCTCAGACCTCGGCCGCAGCCGCGCCGTCAGCAACGTCAGCTTCGGCAGCGACGGCGCCGTCGCCGCCGCCGGTGGCAGCGCAACCAGCAGTCTCCGCCCCTTCACCCCCCAGCTCCTCAGCAGCGTGCGCGAGCGCAACGTCGAGGACTCGAAGCAGGTGACCGACATGGTCGGCCGTATGCTGCAGTGCATGAGCGTGCTTTCGGGCCTGGCGGCCGATGCTGAGGGGAACAGGCGCATGGGGGAGCTGTGCAAGTTGCTCAAGCTGAATTGGCTCGGGAGGGGGAGGACTGGTCGCAATCGGAGGGGGATTGTTGGCGGGAAGGTTAGGAGGGATCTTTGGGGAGGGATGGGGTCCGCGTTGCCTGAGGGATGAATGATGATGATGATGGGGCTGTGGGAGGGAGTCTCGAGGCGAGTGAGAGATTCTCGGAGTCGTCGAGGGATACTCGTTTGGGTGACGAGTATTCATGAAGATTGGTCGTTCTTGGTTGGGTTCTACCGTCGAGAAGGGTAGCTGTCACGATTTACGATGCACCGAAATTGGGTACGATACGACTCAGAGACGGCGCATTTTCAGTTTTTTTTATATAGAGTGAAGCCAGACACGGTCGTCAGATAGATGCATGTATTGAAGCAAGCAACTACAGACAGCTACGAACTCCTGCGCGTCGAAGCTAGCCCATGTGACGCGTCACAACTCGACTCTGCTAGCCAGCTTCTCCAGCCGTTCGAGACGCGGGCACATTACAAACTACCTGTCGTTTGAAAAGGTCAGCGTCATGGTCTGGCTGGCGCGTGCACAAAACGTCAAAGCACATCTGCCGGATCAGACATCCAAGGAAGGATTGGCCCTCATCTGTCCCAAAAAGGCTCTTTAGGGACTCAAGTGGAAACTGCGAATGTGATTGGAAATTTCATCACTAGGGCAGGCGGTGGCGAAGAATAGAAACGAGACGACGCACAACTTACGTGTGTTTCGACGGGCTGACCGTCGTCAGCTCACGAGGCGTAAGTAGGCAAACGGAGAGCGAACTATCAGCGCCGGTCAGCATTGGTTCGCAAGAGGCGAGCAGGTCATGTGCAGGTTGTAGACGGTCACGGTCAGACGATTGATACTGGCAAGTAACAGGCCTAGGGCCCGAAAAGACTGAACTTCCTCATGGTCGATTCAGTTGGGAAAAGAAGACTTGTTTTCGCGTGTCATCATGTAAAGGGGCCGAGGGGTCGAAGGGGGGGCGGGAGGCAGGGGGCAGGCTGCAGGAGGCGCAGGCTGAGCGACACATCTCTTACCTCTCGGGGGGGGGGCTGAAGGCGTCGCCGTGAGGCCCGTCAGCTGTCAGCGGTGAGGAAGAGGGGGGAGAGGGGATAGAGAGACAGAGGGAGAGAGAGAAGAGAGAGAGAGAGAAAGGGGAGAGGGGGAGAGTCGAGATCTGGGAGAGCAGACGGAAGGGAACGAGGGAATCGACATTGTGATAAAGAGTGTTCGCTCAGAGAGTCATTGACATCAGGCAGACGCACGTCGGTCGAGTCATCGGGCGAGGCAGAGGCTGGGGGTTGGGAGAAGAGGAAGAAAATGAGGAGGGGCGCCTTGTCCGGCTGAAGATATTGCTCAACAGTGGCTGCAAAATTTTCTGCAACCCCGGCACACTGTGCCCGTCACGTGACGAGGCGGCGCCACTGCGGATAGCGTCGCTTTAGTGGGATATCGGCAGTGCCTTGCAGGGGTATGTAAAGAGAGATATTCTGCTAACGGAGGAGCATGAGCTAGGTAGGTACATACCTGGTAGGTAGATAGGTAGGTAGGTAGGTAGGTAGGTAGGTACCTACGACCGGGGGGATAAACAAAGAGCGCGGTGAGTGTTGCTCACGGGGAGCGCGTGAGGTGAGTATGTACCTACATATCTATGTATCTGCCTATATAGATACCTAGGTACGTAGGTAGGTAAGTATGTAGGTACCGAGGTAGGTAGATGTGATGATTATGAGTTGACGAGACTTTTCCGTGGTCGCTGACGTCTACGAAATACGAATACATACGAACGACCGTCGTTGTAGATGCGCTTATCCCAGGCACGCATGTTCATGTCGGGCTACAGATCCCTAAGGCTGGGTTTCATTTGCTTCATGGCCCCGATAGAGGGTCGAATGCCGCAGCCGTCGGGCTCCGGACACGTGCATACTCTAACCAAGCACCGCTGCCACTAGGAAGCTGACGGCTGGCCCGATAGCTGCATACCCCGATAGCCAACCAAGGCGCCAGACGTATACCGGCATCCGCAAGACTGCAAAGACTGGGGGAGTATTCTTCTCCCCCCATATAATTCCCCCTGCTTGGTCTCTCCCGCCCGCCGCCCGTCTCGCACCGACGCAGCGCGCAGCAGCAGCAGCAGCAACCACACACTCTGCCTGGCTGTACAAATACATGCCGCCATAACGGGCGATTGCTCACCAAGATCCCCCCCCCGAGGCTATCGACTACTTGTTCGCTGGGGGGCTTTTTTTTTCCCCCCCTTCCCTAGGGGCTTTGCTCTCCCGCCAGCTCGGGGCGCTGTATCAACGCCATCGCTGCACTGCGACGCCCCCCCCTTCTAACAAACCACCACCCACCCCCCCCCCCGGGGCGCCCGCGCGCGTCCCCTCCTCGCTCTCACCCACATACGACTCTTAATCCGTCTGCATCATCAACCGACGTCCAGCTCATTGACTCCCCTGGCGGCTCTTTCTCGCTCGCCAGCGCCCTGGGTCAAGACTTGGCCCGCTCGATTCTCGATCCGCTCGCGACGATTCGTTCGCCTGGATGCTACCGAAGGCTTGGGCTCTGCTTCCTCTGTCGGTGGGCGACAAGCCGCGACGCAACGTCGAAGACGACGAAGGCGACGACGACGGCGACGATTTGACATTCATCTTCCCATCACCGTGATTCTCGTCAAACGCCTTTGCTGCCGTCCTCGGTGACGCGCGGCCTCGGCCAAGGCCTGGCGCCTGGCATCAAACAAGATTCCTCGACCTCACGACGCCAGACTGCCGCCGCCCTCTCGGCCTTCTTTGACTCCCCGCCTTCCTGTCCCCTCGCCCTCTACCCGTCTCTCTGTCGGCGCAAATACCGCTTCCGCTTTTTTTCGACTTTTCTTTTTCGCCGCCCCCCTCCCTTGCTCCCTCCAAACCTCCGTAACGTTGCTATTAGGCTCGCTGGGAAGGGTTAAAAAAAAAAATATCCATCGACGTCTGAAACAGGCGAGGGCTTGCTCACGACGACTGGCTGGGCACATTATTCGCTTCGTCGACGTCACCGCATGCGGTAAAGCTCGCACCCGTTTGTCGACTTCCACGTCCTCGCTGGCCGACTGGGGATTCCGGGAGACATGGCCACGAGTATGGGACCCAACTTCACCGGGCATCCTGCCGGCATGCCTCACCAGTCCGTCGCCGGTCATCCCTTGGGGCCCGGCATGCCCCCCAACCCCGGTCAACAAGGCGGGCCCGGCGGCGGCATGCCACAGCAGTATGGAGGCGGCCACATGGGCGTGACCGGTCCTGGGGGTCAGGTCAATCCGGCCCTCATGGGTCAGTTACCGCCGGGCCTCGGCCCGCATAACCTGCAGCACTTGACGGCTGCTCAGCAGCAACAGCTGTTCCAGCAGCAGCAACACCATCATCAGCAGCATTTGCAGAGCCAGTGTATGCCACCCTCATCCCCATGCTCATCTTCGTCTCCAAGCTCGCTAACCTTGAGGCCTTTGCAGTCAACAACCCCAGCGCCATGGTGGCGATGCGGCAGCAACAGCTGCTACAACACCAACAACAGCAGGCCAGACAGGCTCTGATAGCCCAGCAGGGCATGCACAATATGGGCGTCAGCAACGGCCTGCCCATGAGCATGCAGATAAGTCATCAGCAGATGCAGCAGCTCCGGAACGCCGGCAGGCTTGGACAGGTGAGGACGTTTGCTCGCAAGGCGTCGACGACGGTTGGCTGACTGGTCCGCGACCACCTACCTAGAATCCTCAGGCTCAGGCCGTAATGGCCCAGCAACTCGCCCTGCAGCAGGCGCAACAAGTAGCGCACGGCCAGGGCATGCCCGGCGGTCCAGGCCAGGCACAGCACATGCAGATGGGCGGCCCGGGCATGGCGGCGGTGCAGCAGCAGCTGCCGGGCCAAGGCCACATGACAGGCGCTGGCGGCGGAGGGGGCGGCCAGAACCAGATGGGCGGACAGCAACAACCGGGCGGACAACAGGCGCCACTCCACCCCCAGTCACAGCCCCCAGGCCAGCCTCAGCAGACGCCGCAGCAGGCCCAGCAGACGCCTCAACAGAGCTCACAGGCCGGGACGCCAGCTCCAAGCGGCCAGCAGACGCCGTCGCAAACGCCCGCCCCGACGCCGGCACAGGCGAGCCAGCTTCAACAGAGCCAGGCTCATGCCCAGGCTCAGGCTCAGGCTCAGGCTCAGGCTCAGGCTCATGCTCATGCTCAGGCTCAGGCCCAGGCTCAGGCGCAACACATGAACATGGCGGGGCAGCAGCATATGGCGACGGCTCACCAGCTGGCCATGTCGAGCGGCTTCCTGCAGCAGCAGAGGAGGGACGGGTCCAAGGGGCAGTGCCTGCTGAGGCTGCTCCAGTTTAGCGAGCACCTCAGCAGCTATCCCGTAAGTCGAGGCCCCTTCCATGGCATGGCTGGGAGGGAGGGGAGACCAGAACTGACTCGCGATAGGGTCCCAAGGGCAAGGATGACCTCTCGTACTGGAACATGTTTGTCGCCCGCTTCTTCTCTCCCGCGGGCGTCTTCCGACAGTCGCTCCATATCAGCGACGCCGAGGACACGACGGACAAGCAGTACGAGATCGCCTACCCTGCCATCGCGCGCTACTTCCACACGCACTTTGGGAGCGGCGTCAAGAGCATGCAGCTGTTCATGGACAAGGGAGGAGCGGACCGACCGCTACCGGGAGACGGCTACTGCATCGAGAACGCTCGGTCCAGCATCGTTTACTGGTACGAGACGGGGTCGCACGTGAGTCTTGGGATATCCGGAGCGTCTGGAAGAGAGAGCAGCGGCTGACCAAGGCATCAAACAGCTGGTGGCGACGGGCAACCTGCGGGTGCACTTTGACGCTGAGCAGCGGATCGAGCTGTTTGAGTTCCTGACGACGGCTCACGAGGAATACGTCTCGCGCAAGATCGTCATCGACGCGGCCAAGCCGGCGCACATGTGGCTTAAGGAGTGGCACAAGGCCAACTCTCAGGACGCCAAGCTGTCGCCCGAGATGTCCAAGAAGTCCAAGGCGAAGCTGCTCCGATCGCCGCAGACGCAGCCGCCGGAGCTGCTGGCGGATCTGCCGGACTGCGCCGTCAACAGCAAGGGGGTGACGGAGGCGGTGCACCAGTTTCTCGAGGTGGGTGTTTTCCGACGAGAACGATGACGATGATGACGTCGCTGACGAGGCGTGCAGATTGTCGAGGTCATGGGCCAGATGAACCCCCTGATCGGCTTCTGCCACGGCAACCCGGGAATGGGCCCCTACGCGGCTCTGGACCAGTACGTGTCGACGTTCATCAGCGGCGGTCCGCCGGCCATGAACGGGGCGCAGCAGGGGCCGAGGACGCCGAGCTTCGGCCAGTTCGGCATGGGAACGAGCCCGGCGGCGGCACACATGAACCTACCGGTCTCTCCCCACATGGGCAGTCCGGCTCCGGGCCACATGCAGGCTCCCGGCATGCAGCTGCAGGCGAGCCAGCAGGGGACGAGTTCCAGCGGGCCGAGCGCCAACACGTCGCCGGCTTCCAACAAGCGGAGGCGACCCTCGGGCATCAAGGAGGAGGAAGGATCGGGGGCGCCGACGCCGGTCGGGTCGGTGCCGCAGATCAACGGAGCTCCGAGCCGGCCCAGCAAGCCGCCGACGCCGCGGATCCCGAAGAGGGTCAAGGGCAATCCATAGTCTTCCGTCTCTTTCATGTTGATTCTTTTTCATTATTGTACCGGCTGGCATTGAGAGAAGTCTTTTCTTGGTCTATCTTCTCTTGTTCTCCCTCATCCCATCTTTCCCTGCCTTTCTCTTTCCTCTTTTTATCTCTTTTTTTGGCTGGGTGTTTTTTGCATGCGCGCGCGAGACGAAAAGGTCAAAAAAATCCGCCAGACACCGACTCTTTCTCGACTGATACCCAGCAACAAGCCAGCTTTGTCGAGAATGACAGTCGCATCAAGGATTGGGGGGGCCTTTTTCTTGTAACTTTTTTTTTCTCTTATCGGGGTTTGTTTTCCTTTTGCCGCAGGGAGCTGGTTTTAGCCGGAGAGTTTTTTTTTTTTTTTTTTTTTTTCCTTCGCGATGAAGGCGTTGGGCGATATTTTCCTGGTGGGTTTTGACTGGTGAGCTGAGAAGCAGGTGCCAGGTAGTCACGGGGCGGGTGTGAGTGGGCGAGAGCGAGTGATGCGTATGATGGCTGGCGGTGAAGCATTGAGAGGAGGGGTTCGGTAATTAGTATATGGAACTGTACGATATTAAAAAGAGGGTGAAGCGTGCACTTTTTGAGTTGTGAGTTGTGAGGGGGGGGGGGGGGCTTGTGATGGGTGTAGACTGTAAAGGGTTGGGGCTGATGGGATTATGAATTCTGTGTTTGTTAGGCACGTGTGTGTTTTGTAGAGGGTAGGTTCCGTTGATGTTGTTAGGTAGTACTGTCTAGAGGGTGTAGTTAACTAGGTGAGGATATGTAGTAAATCTCGTTCTATTAACTCTTTTAGATAGCGTTTCTTCTCGTGCCTTTTCTCCTTTTCTTAGCTTTTACTGTCTTTAAAGTTGGGTTTTCTTTTGTAAGATTTGTCTTGACTCCTCTTTACAACTCCTCTTTACAACTCCTCTTTACAGCTCCTCTTTACAACTCCTCTTTGTAAACCCTCTCTACAACCCCTCTCTATAGCCCCTCTTTACAACTGTTTATTACAACCCTCTTTACAACTCCTCTTTACAACTCCTCTTTACAACTCCTCTTTACAACTCCTCTTTACAACTCCTCTTTACAACTCCTCTTTGTAAACCCTCTTTGTAAACCCTCTCTACAACCCCTCTCTACAACCCCTCTCTACAACCCCTCTTTGCAACTTCCGCTCTCTTTCGTTTCTCTACTCGCCCTCTATTCCACGACCCTCACTTTCGTTTACAACTTCTTCTCTCCCCCTCCATCACTCTCCTCTTTACATCCCCCTCGCCTCCACCACAACTCATCTCAACCTCTCCCACCCCTCACTCCTCCCCTCAACAACCCCCACAAACCAACAAAACACATCCCCCCTCCCCCAAACCCCTCCCAATCTCCCCCCCTCAACAACAAGACACTCCCTAACCCCTCCCCAACCACCGGTCCCACCACCGCCGCCCCTCCCCGCGACAGGCCTGCACCCGCGATCGACGACCCAGAGCCTCAGCCCCTGTATGCGCAACGTCCCCGCGGGGGGTGCCGGGAGGAGGGTGCAGACGCTCGGCGGCGGCGCGGAGGTTGGTCGTCGGGTGGAGGGCTTGTTCGCTAGTCGGCCACGGGTGGGTTATGGGGGGCCGTGGAGGATGATGGTTAGGAGGCGGCGGGTGGGAGGCTGTTCTTGAGGGGTTGAAGTTGGGGGTGAAGGTAACGGTGTCGGTGTTGTCGTGATGTTGTAGGTTATTGTTTGAGGCGTCGTCACCGTCACGGGAGTCACCGTCACGGCCGGAGTCATCACCACCACCGGCACGACAGGAAGCGTCTGAGCCAAAGTAACGGGCCTGGGGACGTAGACGGGGATTTGAAAGATGGGGGGTTGGAAGTAGTACGCCATCTTCTGTTCTTAGGCAGGCAGCCGGTTGAGAAGATTCTGTGAGGATAGGATAGATGGGTGTGGATGCGGAGGAGTCTTTATGGTTTTATAGAGGGGTGTGGTGAAGGCGAGTTGTTGTATTTATTTACTCCTTTGGTTTCTCTTCGGCGTACTCGATGGCGCAACTGATTCACTCACTCACTCACTCACCTGCTCACCCACATCACTCATTCACTCATTCAGACACACCATCAATCACTCACTAACTCACTCACTGACCCACTCGCTCACTCACTCGCTCACTCACTCACTCACTCACTCTCACTCTCACTCTCACTCTCACTTTCTCACACACACTCTCTCTCACTCACTCACTCACTCATCCACCACTCCCATTCACACCCCTAACTATATACAACCACCCCAACCTCCGAAACAAACAACCTCCAACCCCTCATCAGTCATAACCACGTACGCCAAACCACCCAACCCTACCTCCCTCCCCTCGTCACAACAAAACCTTCGACCACCTACAACGTCTCCCCCGTCGGATTCTCATGCTTGGCCGTGCTCCCCTTCCCCCTCCACGTACTCACAGCCGGAATATTAGCCTCGTACCGCACCTCCTCAGTCCCGTAAGCCCTGGGCGTCAGCTTGATGAGCGTGTGAAGCGGCACGTTCATCCACGGGCTCTTTGCCTGATCCTTCTTCATAAAGTAGGCGTAGATGCAACGTAAGACCGCCTGGTGCGTCACGATGAGAATGTCCTCGCTGCGCTCCAGTTCCATGATGATGGGCTCGAGCCGGATGACGACGTCGCGGTATGACTCGCCGCCTCGGTAGCGGTAGTTGTACTTGTCCTCGTCGCGCGCCGCGAAGTCGTCCGGGTACCGATCCTTGATCTCCTGGTAGGTGAGGCCATCGCAGACGCCCGAGTCGAGCTCGTCGAGGGCCTTCCACTGCAGCTGGTTGTAGTAAGGGGGCAGGAAGCGAGCCGTGGCGATGGTGCGCTTGAGCGTCGACGTCCAGACGGTCAGGGGGCGATCATCCTGCGGCGGTCAGTAGAGTCCTGTAAGTAAGCAAAGAGATCGGCTTGGACGTACGCCCACAGACTCGCGCACCAACTCCGGCAGCTTACGGGCGTAGGCCTCGCCGCGTGGTGACAGCAGCGTGTCTCCGCCGATCCTGCCATCGAGGTTGTAGAGGGATTCGCCGTGCTGTAGACGTGGTGAGATATGAGCAAGACAACAACCAAGGGAGACGACGAACCCTGGATAGCCAGACGGAGCGCGGGCGGATATGCAGGTTCATCAGGTAGTAGACGATGCGGCTCTGGAGATAGTCCTGGATACGGTTGATGATGACCTGCTTTCCGACGTCCATAATCTTGAGGTACGTGTACTCGTCCTCATCACCATCCTGATCAAGCGTCTTGTAAATCTTTTCATAATTGCGAATGCGGTTCCGAAAGTCAAGAGCAGCATCATCCGGATCCCGGCCACGATAATCCGGGCTCGTCGTCTTGACGTCACGGATGTTGGCCATGATGATGTCGTCGTCATCACACTTGCTCTCGACGAACAGCACCTCGATACCATGAGCGGTACACGCGTCCGAGACCCAGCGTCGACGCTCCTTGGTCGAGTTTGTCGCGTCGAGGATTCCGACGACGCCTCCAGCCCGGAACCACTGCAGCATATCAGCTACAGCGGCCTCTGCGGCGGCGCGACGCTTCCGCTCCCCCTCTGCGTTGTTGGTATCGAAGAAGTCGGCAGGCGGTTGAGGCGCATCGTTACGACGATAGCTGCCGACGTTGAAGGTCTGAGAGGGAATTGACAGCCACTGAAGGTAACGCTGGGCTAAGCAACCATCAGTGATAAGCCCTGGTCGGTCAAGCATAAAAAGGCGGAAACCCACCAATCTGAGCGATATAACTCTTGCCGCGCGCCGGCAAACCAACCATGACGACGCATATCTTTGTATCTTCCACCTGAACACCAAAGCTAACGTTAGTCTTGGAGGGCATCGCGACGAGAAAAGCAGGCGATGGCAAGCCAAAAAAGGTGAACAGCGACAAGACGTCGTCGACAACAACAGCATCGGGAAGAGCAGGCGGACGACGTCGGGATTATTAGCGGTCCGAGAAAGGGGGCAGAAGGAAGCCGGGACTGGGTGAGAGGCTCAGACGCAGCGAGGTAGATCAACTGAGTCCTGCTTCCCTCGGGCCTGGAGCTCGCCCGAGAGCGCGCACCAACGGGCGCTAAAGTGGCCGGTACTGAGGGGCCTAGCAGCGGTCGTGCAGCGCAAGTCCACTGTACCTGAGGTAGGTAGAAGGTACCTGTACCGCCAGCCTTCAGCGCATGCCCGGAGGATGGCTACCCTTGGGTGATGATGATGGTGGTGGTGGTGGTGGTTGTGGTGGTGGTTGTGGTGGCGGTGTTCAGCACCATCCATCCAGCTTCCCGGACCAGCGGACGGCAGGCGAATGATCGGTACCATGGATGGATAGCAGCGGCCTTGGCGACACTCGAACGAACGGGAACAAGGATCAACAAGACAACTCAATGGAACCACCATCCACCCACCTTGCTGAAGCTCCAGGTATTCCCCCGCGTCCGGCCCAGAGGCGACCCCTCCCGCGGCGAAGGCGGGCCCGCGGACACGCCCCTGGTCATCGTCGAGCTGAGAACAGGCTGTTTCGGCGCATCCGAGTTGCTTGGTCAGTGAACGGAGAGGTTGGTGAGGTGAGAGAGTTCTGACCTGCTAGGCTGCTAAGGAGAGGGAAGTCCCATCTTGATTGCTTCTGCGTTCCGCCCCTTTTTCTTTATGGGGCTTTGTCCATTCGGGAGCGTACCCAGTACCACCCGTCTACCGAGAACGGGGCCCCGCTTCGGTACCCTCTCACACATTCATCGCCGAGCTCTGACTTACCGAGACACGATGCGGCTGTCATGATCCGGAAGATACCGAGTAGCAGTTACCGCCCGCCCCCCCGCTGAGGTAACTCGTCCTCGGGATAAGCCGGGACGCCAGGCCATTCCTACGACGACCGACGACTCAGGAGCAACAAACAAACACGACCATCACCAACTGATACCTCCCTACTTCGCATACCTACCTAGGTACCTACCTAGGCATTCACTAATCTCGTTCAATCACCGCGAGTAGAACCGCATCTGCGCCGCCCCAACATCAAACACCGCCACCACGTTCTGCAGAAACACATCTCCCAGGATATACGGCCCGGTCCCGCCGCTGGCAATGGCCACGGCACAGTAACCCGTCAAGGGATCCCTCAGGTCCTGATATATCATATCCGCCGCGTTGATGCTAAACTCGACGCCAGAAATCACCACCGACACCGGCGGCGGCACCGAGTGGCACGGCGCAAAGTACGAGCCCCATTGGTATAGGTACACGGCTCGCGGCTGAAAGGCGTTGGCGATGGCTTCAGCCAGGGCTGTTCGTCCACTGTTAGCCGCGTCCTCTCTCTCTCGTATCTCTCCCTCCCACATCGGCCACATCAGGGGAAACCCACGCGGAGGCAGATAGTTCATCGTCGTGCCCGTGTCCACAATGTACGGAAACTTGGTCGAGTCCGTCGTCTGACCCCATCTGATGCCGTCCGGGATAATGGTGTAGAATGAGTATCTCCACGACGTCTCAGCCTGATCGATGAGGTTGGCCTGCCGCCCCAGTCAGCTCATACCCGATACGAATCCCGCTCTCAACTGACGATAATCAGATCCGTCGTCGCCGTCTTTCCCTGCCGCCAGTCCACCGGCGGTAAACCCCCCCAAGCAATAAGGCCATCCGTCGAATTCTTAATGAGCGCAACGCTGAAGACCGGATCCATAGCTCCCTGCAAGATGGCACTCGTCAAAAACGGCGTGTACGAGATGGCGTTCCACGGTGCCTCGGCCCCAATGTCCCCGTAGTAGGCGCTCGTGATGGACGGATACGCCAGCCCAAGGATCCCGACCGTCAGGTTATTGCCGTGCCAGTACGTGTAGTTGGCCAGTCCGACCTGCTGCTTCGTCACCAGCAGCCCTCCGCAGACAATGTCGCTGAATCCCATCGGCCCCCTGACCCTCTCGCCGGAGCCGTATCGTAGCGAAAAGTGTAGGTCGGGGATGGAACCTCCGCCAAAGTCCTCGATGAGCGGCCAGCCGAAGCCGCAGCCAACGGTGCCCCCGAGCCCGTCGTCACAGTAGTAGTCGGACCGCACCGACCACGTATCGGCGCTCCCCGTGTCGAGCAGCAACCACGTGGGCGTCCCATCCCAGCTGCAGTCGATGGCATACTGCGTCGAGTAGATGCCGGCCCGCGTGATATTCTGGTACACGTTGTCGTGCCGCGAAGGAGGCGCCCTCACCGCGAGAGCCCGGCTAAGCGTCGATGGATGCTCGCTGTTGCTGATATGCTGAAGCCGCGAGAAATGCGACGCCGTCCGGTCCGTAGTCGCCGCTCGCGTCGCCTTGATCTGCTGCAGCTTGAGCCCGTGCATGGGCTGCGAGAAGTCGACCGCCGAGGCCCGGCACAGGCCTAAGCATCCTCCCACCAGAGCCAGCAGAGACCGAGCCACCTTCATGATGTCGAGAGAGAGCGTGATAACGAGTATGAAAAGAGGGAAGGAAGAAGGATCCAGACAAGCCGTCTTCTCTTTATATGAAAGGCGAGAGAGACCAGAAACAACCAAAATCAAAGGCGAAGACCACGACGGTTTATGCCCGAACCTCAACCCCGATCAACCCGCCACAACACCTCCCGGTTTGCCTCTCCCCGAGACAGAAAGGGGCGACCCTCCCCAAGGCAAGCAGCCGGTGAACCCATCAGCACCGCGTCAAACGTCAAGATCCAAAGGAGATGAACGACCCAGCAAGCGAGCAAGAGAAAGCAAACGCACGTCCGAGGCCGTTGCCGAGATTGACCTCATGGTCAGACGGGAAGCAGAAACGAGGAGAGAATAAAAATTAAAAGGGCTGGGTCGTCGACGGGATTCGGTCGCTTCTTCAAACCGGCCGACTTTTGGCAAGTCTTTGTTGCACAGGGAAGTGTTTGCCCTCGGACCAGATGGGGAAAAGACCCTGTCCTGGGCCCTGTTTGGGACTTCGCTTCCTCTCCAGCCGCTTCTCTTCATGTTCCTATGTCCGGACTCGGAGCGGAGCTTCCCCCTCGATCCGGGTTGGCCAAGCCGGAGCACCGGTCCGGGCCCGACGACCCTCGGCAGGCAACAGGTGATTTCCGTCGTGGCCCGTCTGTCTTTCTGTCCGCTGTCGTACGGTTGCCTTCGGGTGATTCTCGTCCGTGTCGAGCGTATCCATCATGCACAAGTCTCAAGACGCATCTCCTCAATTATTCACCCACACGTGGCCTCGTGAGATATTGGACCGTCGTTTCACAGTCGCCCATGGGGGACGAACTGAAATTTTGCGGGTACGAGGTGCGCGGCTCGTGTTATCTGAGCAATGCCTCGCGTATACACAGCGTGATGCCCTCGATAAGTCGTCCGCACTCTCTGATTTCTCCCCCCTTGCCCTTCTTTCTTCTCGCCTCTCACCTTTAACGCTATTCCGTCCGCCCCAAAGCCGTAATCATGCCGTGAGACAGTCGAGAGCCGAGAGAGGCCGGGGGTTGGAGAGACATGGTCTCGGGGATAACGTGGCGCCAATCAACGACGACGACCTCATGTTTTCTGTTTCTTGCGCTCGCCTTCCGTCTCGTCAGAGTCGGCGGGCCGCTTGGAGGAGTTGACGACGGTGGAATCGACATCTTCGACATCGCCCAGACCCTCATCCTCCTGAGAGCAACGATCACACTCTTGATCAAACTGATGCTGCTCGGCAAAGACGCCCCTCTCGCACTCGCCAAAGGCATCGTTGTTCTTGGCCTCGAGACACGATAGCTGCTGAGATAGGTCCTCCCACGTCTGCTCCTCGCCGCAACGGGTGCAGGTGCCGCTGAAAATGACTAACCGGCACATGGTCGACGACCCACGGGGAGACGTCAGAGACCTTCGGGCGGGTCCGTACGTGAGACAAGCGTGCCCGACTGTCGTGTTCTCGGCGGACCGTCGGACAGGATTCGCGACGAGACTGACCAGCCGGCGGACGGCGAGACGGAAAGCGACGGTATGAAGAAGGGGGAGCTGCAGCCGAGAGAGAGCGATGACTTGACGCCCGTCATGACAAGAAGGGGGGAAGCTATCGCCGAATAGAGCTTGGCGATACTGATGACGGCGGACGCGCCCCCGAGATGCCGCTGCACGAGATGGTGTCGCATGTACGAGGTCCGACGGCACGAGGCAAGTCAATAAGAGTTTGCGCGCCCGACGGTCGGATGACACGACGAGAGGCTTGCTTGTCTTGCTTTTGTTTCCGTTTCTTGTCCCTATCGTCGTTTTTGGTAGTATGTAGGTAGGTAGTCAAGCGGCTGGTAGAGTCGTTTGTGACGGGATACTGATGGTCACGGAGAAAAACCTGACGGACGGAGGGAGAAAAAAAAAAAAACCCCAAAAAATAAGACGAGACGATGCTGAGCGGATATGCAAAAGTAGAGAAAGAGTGAAAGCAAGGATCAAAAGAGAACAAGAGAGAGAAAAGAGAAGAAAAAAGACCGTCAGCTCAACGGCATTAGGAATGTAGGGAATAGGGATGGATGGCAGGGGCCCGCAGATGCAGACGCAGACGCAGAAGCACACGAGACTGAGCCGGTCGGCATAACAGCTGCGAGAGACGGAGTAGTGCTGAGCCGGTAGCCTGCAGATAGCCAGTAGATAGTCTGTAGATAGCAGGGACGACATTGCCGTGTGCAGTTCTGGAAATCCGTACCGTGTTGTCTTCGGTAAGTCGCAGGTCGTGCACAGTCCTTCCGTCTCCCTGCTGACTTCATGCAAGTCTCGGCCTGCATCACGCCCTTAACAAGCGATTAACGACGCCCACGACAATCGCCAGTTCGCAACAAATCACGCACAATGCATTGATTCCCACTATCAGTCATTCATCTTCCCCTTCCCATCCATTCATCCTTCGTGTCTCCCTCTACCGTGATTACTATCATAATTTATCATATACCTAACATTCGAGCATGGGCTGCCCGATTCAAGACTCTATCTCCGCAGCATCACGGTCCTCAAGCACCAGCATGGCATGTCATGTCAGAGACGCGGCACGAAGCAAGACAAGCCCTAGCGTAGCGTGGATAGAGGCACAGGTCAGTCAGTCTCGGCGGGGTATACGGTCATCAACGGCAAAGACGGCGTCCATCCTGGAGGGGGGGGGGGGGGGGGGGGGGGGAAGAGACAAAAGGCGTGTGTACATCAAGACGTCATGGGCTTTTGGCAACATCAGTCAGGTCAAGGCATCTCGCTGCGAACCGGGCAGCGTCATCTCACGGGCGGTCACTGAGCTCCCGGCGCCGGCGCTCCAGCCGATGCTCCGGTCGACGCTCCTTGTCCGCCCTGTTGCTGCTGCTGCTGCTGGTACATCAGCGATTGGTACCAGAGCGCCACGTAGTTTTGGTATCCGCCATCTGCGACGATCCGTTAGCTCGAAGTAGGGCATCTCCATCAGCAGCTAGGGGGGACTCACATTGGGCGTAGGGGTCGGACGCGTCGCCTGCAGCTGCCGGCGCTTGGTTAGTCGATGACTGCTGCGAGTAGGCAGCCCGTTCCATGTCGGGCTGGCCACGGCTCCGGCCGCCTCCTCCTCCTCCTCCTCCTCCTCCTCCTCCTCCTCCTCCTCCTCCAACTCCAACTCCGCCGCCGCCGCTCTTTGATCTCTGCAATGTCGTCGTTAGCAAGGTTCAAAGTTCATGGAGAGTGAGACAACGTACCACGGCATCCACCTTCTCGTCGATGGCCTGCTTCGCTCGAACGATACTATCTCGCGAGCCGATCAAAGCAATCTCTCGCTGCACCTCACCAGGCCCGGACGATTGTGCCACGTTGATCTTGCACCCAGTGCTGTTCTGCATATCCCGTATGGTCTCGCCTCCCTTGCCGATGATCATGCCTACTGCATCGGACGGGACGTAGATGACGTCGTTGGCCTTGTCCTGCGCGCCTCCGCCCATGTCCCTTGGCGGCGCCTCAGCTCGGCTGGCGACGGGAGGTTTCTTCACTGCGGGACCGTCGCCTCGAGTGTCACTGTCGACAATCTCCATGATGAAATCCTTGGCTCGGGCCGCAGCCTCAACCGTCCCTATCAGATTCACTGGCCGCAAACCGTTAACGCTCTTTGACTCTCCAACGATATTAATGTGACAACCCGATCGTTCCTGTAGATCGCGGATCGTTTCACCGCCACGGCCTATGATGAGTCCCACCGTTCGATCCGGAACCATGATCTGCATATGATCCTCGCCGTCTCGCAGTGACGTCGACCCGGTGACACGGGCCGCATCTCTCGACTTGTCCTGCGGCCGATTCAAGGCGCCCATTCCGCTGTCGTCGATGATGCGGTTGATGGCAGCTTTCACCTCGGCGCGGCGTTGGCGCGGACCCGAGATTCTGCATTGCCGGAAAGGAACACCATCGGAGGCTGCCAGGAACTGAACGCGACATTTTGAGTCCGTCTCTATTCGGCGGAGATTCTCGCCTTGTCGACCAATAATCAAACCAACCAGGCTAGACTCTATCTGTATCGTCTCCGAGTTGTCGTCGGCACCTCGCAGCGGGGATCTTTGCCGGCCATTGCCTCCACGGGGGGAGAATGTCCGGCCACGAGGAGGGGGTGAATAAGAGCGATCGCGTCCGTAGTGTCCTCCACCGCGCTCATCCCGATTGAATTCGGCTCTCGGGGAGCGGGATCTTGATCTTCGATATGATCGATCGTTGTTTCTGGCATCACCGCCATACCCGAGCGGCCGATCCGGGGGCGCAGGAGCCTTGTCGGAGGCGAATGGCCTTGCCTTGGAACCAGCATCGTCGAAGTTCATGGTGCCCGATGTCACGGGTCGAATGGCACTCAGATCAACATTTCCGCTGACAGCAGGCGCAGGCAGACCATGAACAGGGGCACCATAGGGAGGTGCGCCGGTGTTAGGGGGCGGCGGCTGGTAACCAGCTGACTGCGAAGACGGGGCTGGCCCGGGATAGCCATGGCCCGGGAGGCCAGGAGGTGTTTGAGTCGGGCCAGAATGAGGTGGACGCTGAGAAGCTGCGCGAATGACATTCAGCTCAAGTACGAATTCGGGAACGGGAAGCTGGGGGATCTCACCTAGCGCTGCAAGAATGCTTTGAATGTCGGGTTGCGGTTCAGCCATTGCCCCCCCCTAAATGAAGACTTGCGCGCGAATCGCGGACAGCTGTCGCGAGTAGGTCAGTTGACGACGACTTCTAGAGAACCGGACTCCGGAAGCAGCTCGCGGTGCGCGTGTCGTAGGTAGAAGACGCGCAAACAGTGCAAGGAATGCGAGATTACAAGGAGCGGCAGAAGGTAGCGACCAGGCTTCGGGAGCCCGTGGGGCGTATGGGCTGTCGAACACGATGGCTCGGACTTTGAAGTTGCGGCGAAGGAGTTACAAAGGCCCGAGTGAAGGTCCAAGCAGCGGGACAAAGGCGTGATCCGATTCTGAGAGTTCGAGGGAACAGCTTCCCATTTTTTCGAGGAGGCTTTGGACGTGCAGGGGGCTGGTCGGAACAACAGAGCGCCGAGTCCGATGATGGTTTGGAACGTCACGTGAGCTTCGATGGATACGCGTCATCGCCGCAGCCACGGTCAATGATTCGGTGAGTCGGTTGATGGTTGCAGCTGGCAGCTGGCAGCTGTCAACTGACGCCTCAGGGCGAGGCTGTGCCAGCCAGCCAGCCAGGTAGACGAGGCTTGTATCGCAATTCGCAACAGATAGCCGATTTTCCATTTTGCCAGGCAAACTCTGTCTTACCCACTCACTCAAAGCTGTTTGTCCGCTAAAACATCGCAAGTTTCCAAGAGGCTGGACAGCTATCGCGACGAGTAAAAGGGCTCACGATCCGTGTTCCTACTCAAACGATCACAGCGCTCATACATATTCTTCCAGTACTCGATCCTCCGCTCCGTGTCCATGTGTCTCCGAACCGTGGTCCAATATAAGTGCGAGCATAAGGTCTACCGGGGCACAACCGAATGCTACGCCAGACCCTGCCCGGGCCTTCAAGTCGAAGTGATTCGCAACAACGGCGACTGTCCGCAATGCGACGGGCAAGATCGGCTGCGATCTGTCAGATGGTGCCCCGTCGGCTTCGCCATTAAGCGCAAGGACATCCCCAACCCGTTCAAGGAGGGCTGCAAGGTTATGTGATATGATGAGAGAGGCTTGGTGAGCGATGTCTTCTTGTGTGTGATTTCGCGTTCTACGTTTCGTTTGCTAACTACGTATCCTTAGCAGATGCGGCTTTCCCTTACGATCGTACGATTCACGACCCGCGAGAGAATGGATGATGATGGCTATGGATACCGAGGAAAGGTCCCTGCATCTCATTTTCGTTTATGTTTCTTTGCTATAAGATGCTGACCGTAATATCCGCAATCATCTTGTCCTGCCCGTCTGTATCTCCGTCGTGTCTGTTCGTCCATCTATTTGCCTCTGACCCGTAGTATTCGTACTAGGGTTAGGGTCCCGTAGTCTACATACCTACCTAGGTAAGCAGTCAGAGCAGTAGGAGCAAGAGCCACAGCCAACATTGGCAACTGCAATAGACGATTGAGAATTTTGCCTCCTTCCCTACCTGTGCCCTGGGTAGTCTACCCATACTTCAGGTCGGGAGCAAAAACACCATCACAGACGTTGCGGCTCTCACCATCGCCGACAGACTCCTCGGGCGGGACTCGACGGTAGAGCATCATCGAATCCCACTTGCGAATCACAAGCTTCCTTCTTGCCGCTCTGTTCCCGAGTCCCGCGCTGGCCCGATAGCGTCTAGACGGACCCTAGACAGGCACCTTGACTTCTTCCCTCGTCTACCCGCGCGTCACGGCCACCGCTCCCCAGCCAGCCATGGCCAAGAAGGCTCGTCAGAGGATCAGCTACGGTGAGTCTCCCTCGTGTCGCGCCTCCACCGGCCCGCTGCCGCCGGCGTCGCACTCGACAACCTTCACCCCTCGAGCCGGCAGCACAGCTCCCAATTGATGGCCACTGACGACCGAGGCGTGGGCTGACGCTAGCCGCCTGTCGCAGTTCTCGAGAACGCCAAATCCTCGGCTGGCGGCCACCGTTTGGGCGTCAATGGCCTGGCCGTCGACGCCGGCAACGGCATCCTGTGAGCCGAGTCCTATCTCTTTAACCCTTCTTCTTTGCCTGTCTGACTGACCTGTCCCGCCTCACAGCTACTCGGGCGGACGTGACGGCGTCGTCTGCGCGTGGGACTTGCTTCTCGACTCGACCCGCCATGCCTCGAATCTCCCGACGACGAAGCTGCGAGCTCAGACCCAGGCGCACATGCACTGGATCAACGACATCGCCTTGGCCCACGCCAATACGGCCTTGGTCTCGGCCTCTTCCGACCTCGCCGTCAAGGTCTGGCGACCCTTCTCTGAGGAGGACAACAGCCGCGCCCTGGCCATCGGCGAGCACGCAGACTACGTCAAATGCGTCGCCACACCCCCGGCCGATGTCAATGCCAACTGGGTGGCCTCGGGCGGTCTCGATCGCAAGATTCGCCTCTGGGACCTCAACGGTGCCGGCAAGACGCTCGAGATCGACGTCGAGGGCGAGGAAATCACTGAAAAGGGCTCCGTCTACGCCTTGGCCGTCGGCCGCAACATGTTGGCGAGCGGCGGACCGGAGAAGACTGTCCGACTGCACGACCCGCGGACGGGTTCCAAGGTTTCGAAGCTCGTCGGCCACCTCGACAATATCCGATCCATCTTGATGGACGACGCAGGCGACATCATACTGAGCGCCGGCGCCGACAAGACCATCAAGATGTGGAGTCTCCGGGGCGGTCGCTGCATGTACACCTTTACAATGCACGACGAGAGCATCTGGTCCCTGTATTCCGACGATCCTCGACTCGGCATTTTCTACAGTAGTGATCGTTCGGGTCTGATTGCCAAGACGGACGTCAGGGGGAGCATCGACGACATCGACGACGGCCTCAGTCTCGCCGTCGCGCAGGAAAATTTTGGCGTCTTCAGGATCGTCGCCGCCGCCGGACACATTTGGACGGCCACAAACCGGTCGTCCATCAACCGGTGGCGAGATGTAGATACAGGAGACGATGACTTGCTGCCCGACGGCTTCAATCCCCCTCGAGCCACCAACACAGCGTCTCGATCTCATCCAGCCAGGACCAATGCTCCTACCAAGGCCAAGATTCGTCCCGAGTCGATCCTCCGAATGTCCAACACTGCCTTCCTGCCGTCCAGGAATGCCCTTAGCCCAGGCTCGAGCATACTGAACGAGGCCCAGGCGAGAAGGGGCTCCGAGGCGGCCCAGGACCAGCCCGAGCCGGAGATTGTGCCCATTCATCAGGTCCCGGAGGAGACCATCGAAGGCCAATTTGGTCTCTTGAAACACAAGATGCTCAACGACAGGCGCAGAGTCTTGACACTGGACACGGCAGGCGACGTGCTCCTATGGGATCTCATCGGGGTCCGTCGCCCAGGAACACATCTAGAGACTGAATACGCTGACGCTACGCAGTGCAAGCCCATCAGAAGCTTCGGCAAGCAACATCTCGAGGATGTGGAGAGGGAAGTCAACACGCGAGAGGCCGTAGCCCCATGGTGCTCGGTCGACCTCAGCTCCGGCAACCTGACAGTAGTGCTGGAGCCTTACAACTGCTTCGACGCCGAGATTTATGCCGACGAAATCACGTTTGACGAGCCAATAGACTTCAAGGACGATCAGAGAAGTAAGACAATATTGGCTCATTCTGAAGCTCCTGACAGCAGCTGACGCAAGATATTCCAGTCATCCTCGGACGGTGGATCTTGCGCTATTTGTTCGCGAACCTCATCGACGAGGAGATTAAGCGCGACGAGCTACACCGTCAGAGGCTGAACGAAGAAGTAGAGAGAAGACTGGCCAGCCGGCAAACAGCATCACTCGATCTTCCTCAACTGGACAGGGCGGGCCCCGAGGCATCTGACCAGGCTACGACACCTCGAGCCAACGTCTCCCAGCCTCTGGTGCCTTCGCTCGGCCTGGCCATTGGAGTCGGGCTCGCGACACCCGCCGTCGCCGGAGGCCTGCGAGATGGAAGCACGAGCGAGCGGTTACAAGGAGAAAAGGACGACTATTTCTCCTCGGAAAGGGCCACTAAAACTCCAGCTACACCAGCGACGGAGACGTCTGAGGGCAGGTCCCTCACGGAGAATGGCAACGAAAAGAGCAGAGACAAGGACAAGACGGGCGACAGCGGCAAGTCCCCTGCCACTCCCTTTGGCCGCAAGTTTCGCATGTCGTTCAGCTCCAAGAAGCTACGGTCTCTGTCGCAGGCGACGCAAGAGAAGCCGGTGGTGACGGCGGAAGACAGGACTGGTGAATCCGAGTCTTCTTCCAACCACGACAAGGAGGTAGACGACAGCCTCCTCGGCGTGATACAGAAGATGCACAACGACTACGACAAGCAACTGGCCGACTTCCCCGACAAGCCGGTGGAAACGCTCATGACGCCGAGCCTGCCTTCGGACACGCCCGTGCTGAAGCTGCCGCCGGGCACGAGGGTCATCATCCAGGAGGAGACGTCCGGGGGCAGCGCCAACATATATCAGGGCACGGTCGGGGGACTGGGCCGGGACGTGGACGTCATCGAGCAGAAGGCGCCCATGTGGCTTGGCGAGGTGCTCTTACGGAACATGATTCCGCAGAAGGATCCGGTCAAGGTGTCCTTTGTGCTGCATCCCATGGACGACCTGCCTCCCATACTGCCGTCGGACGGGACGAACAGACTCAACGCCAACAGGATGTTGCGGGTCAAGAAGATCCTAGCTTACGTGGCCGAGAAGATTGAGGAGCAGGTCGAGAGCGAAGAGGCGGATGGTTTGATGCCTGAAGAGTATCTGGAGCTCTACTGCAACGATCAGGTAGGCTGTCCGTGAGCCAAACAAGTTTTGAAGGCGGAGAGCTGACGTTGGTGGCGAGCAGCTTCTGAGTCCGACGATGAGCCTCACGACGATTCGGGCGCACGTCTGGAAAGGCGGTAACGACATCGTCATGTACTACAAAGGCACGGGCCGCCGGATCATCAAGCCCGTGAAACAACCGAGGCCGGCTGCATTGTCGGTTGACAGAAGCGCACCGGGGGGGCAGACGGAGGGCGACACGACGACGCATGCCTGCTAAGGGAGACGGGATATATACCCAAGTCCGCTCCGAGGTCAAGGTAGCTGTGGGCTGTTTTTGCGCTTTGACCGGTCCTCGGGGATAATGACGGCGACGTGTCTCGATGTCTCGTCAGTGCCGCGTCAGTCGACATCTTCTCGTTGTATATTCTGAAGAGTCGGTTTTATGGTCGGAGAGGAGTGAGACGGAGGATATGGGACGGAGGCCGGATCGCGATATACCACCAGTCTGTTGTACTGGGCTAGTCGATGCTTGCCATGAATACCTGGTTGGAAAGATTGGCGCAGCTGAGTTGGCGTTGCGAGTATTAGACGCGTCATATAATTGTTGACAGAGTGTTGATGGCCCATTGATAACTGCCGAGGAAGATGGCACCGCCAATAGATATCCAGGTGACTCGGGGCGCAAACCCAGCAAAGAACGGGCGCAGTCCCTCTTTGCGCGCCATGCTGCGAACAAGGCTGTGAACAGAAACCCTCTCAGCAGAGAGCATGACCCTCGTCTTGATGACATCAAGCGGCGTCGTCAAGCCAGCAGCAACAGCCCCAGCCAAACTCCCAAAGACAGCACTCTCCAAGGCCGTAACACGTCCGTCACGCCCCTCCCGCCTCCAATCCCTCATAGCCTCCCAGAGCGGAAACTGGATAGCAGTAAAAGGCAGCTCCCGAAAGACGGTAATACCCCAACCACGATAAAGCTCCCTCCAAACATGCGCAACCCCCCTGCGAGGAAAGTCGGCGACTATGGCCCTCAGCGCCGCAGCCGAAGATCCCCCGTGCAACCCCGCCTGCGCCCGCTGCTTGACGACCTCGGTGGGAACGCGGACCGCACAGGCAGCCACCTCCCCCACCGACGCGGCGACGACATGCGCGACGACGTTGTTGGTGGAGGTCGTCGCGTCCGCGAGACGGAGCTTGACGGCTTCGTATGCGAGGAAGAAGGAGGCGGCGCCGGGGGCGGAGCCGATGATGACGGAGCCGAGGCCGCGGTAGAGATGGGTGAGGCCTCCGGTTGAAAGGAAGGGGGTGCCCGTTTGGAGGCGGGTTTTGAGCGTGTCGAGCGGGTACAGGGTTAGGTCGACGGTTGTGCCGGCTAAGGCGCCGGCGAGGAGGGCGGCTTGGGGGGTTGGGGGGTTGGGGGGTTGGGGGGGGCATTTTGAAAGGGGCATGGTTCGGGGTGAAGGGTTTTTGTCTATGGATGATGGGTTGTTGTTGTTGTGGTGGTTATCGATAGGTGGCGGTTTCGTGATACCCTAGACTGCCTCAAACTTATGTACGAATACATACATACACTCACATCACCACCTACCACTACCAATCAGCATCACCATGTCGTGAAACAAACCGCACGCCACAGCATGCAACCCGCCAATGCCATACATCACCACCCATAAACAACAATCCCAAACGTGTATTCGTACCTATTCGCACCTACCAACAATTAGACCACCTCACAACCCCCCATCCCCAACACTCGTCCCCGCCTTAGCCTTCTCCTCCGCAACCCCCTTAGTCCTCTCCTGCAACGACCTCAAATCGTCCTTCTCCCCTGCCGCCCCCCGATCCGCCTTGACAGCCTCCTCGCTATCAGACGCCAGCTCAGGCTTCCAATGCCCCGCCCCGCGGCGCTGCTTGGACAGCGAGTCCTGCTTGTGGTGGTCGTAGTCTGTGCCCGTTTCTATTCCCCCCCTCCCCTTTTGTTAGTGGTGCGGGGCGTCGTGCTGGCATGTTACTTATCGGTGGTGGTGGTGGTGATAGGGGAAGAGGAGGAGCCAGGAGGACGTACGGGAGGTTGATTCTTTGAGGTGGAGGCAAGTGGTTGTTGAGATTGAGGCTCGTCTTGGGGTCAGGGCTGCGACGCCACGAAATGCGCGAAAGACCTGCATCGTTGGACGGAGACTGGGGTTCGACTGTGTTGGTGAATACTCTTGAGCGATGGGCAGCGATGATGATGAAAGGTTGAGGACAGTAAGAGCAGCTCGATATCACGGCGGGAGCATTGATTGTTACCTAAGGCTAGATAGGTAGGTAGGGACGTCTCAGAAAAATTCTAGACGTCGTCATGACGTCAGCACGTCGTCTTCCGTGGCCCCTTGCAGAAGAAGCTGTCCAAACCATATCCGTAGCTTTACTTCACAATCAGTCAATCACTCATGGCACAATTCGTCGGATCAAGTTGCTCCTGTATATCAACCGACTCATTGTATGGTGTTTATATACTCGCAGTCAATCGCCGCGGTCCCTCACAGTCAGATCCGGTCCCGTCTCAGTTCGCAACTCCAGCCGGTCCACGCAGGCCCGGTGATATCCCAGACAACCCGTCGTCGTGCCGAGCAAATGCTCGCAATAAGCAACATCGTCTTCATCACGTGCCCCGCCATCCCTCGCAAACAACATCATAGCAATCGCCATACAAGCACAGACACACACACAGACACCCAGACACCCAGACACACACACACCACCTCGCAGAATCGAGCCCTTCCAATGATTATCACAGACCCAAAGAAATCAGGCGGCCAACTCCCCGACATCCAGAACCCCGATTCCGGTTGCAAATATGCGCGCCAAAGACACCTCTCGTCGGCGCGGGCTGACCGAACGTCCCATATCTTCGCCAAAACGTGGTCGCCGGCCCGGTCGCTCGTAAATAACTCCCATCTATGTGTGCTGTGTTGACGATTTCATCATGAACATGTCCGCGGCGAAAGAAGGTCGCATTTTTTCGGGGTTATCCAGTCGACAACGCACGCTCCATTGCAAATCCATGACGAAATCAAAGAAAAAAAAAGAAAAAGAAAAAACTCCGTCGGCGTGTCGAATCAAACGGCCTCGTCGCCAAGGGCGGACGCCGAGAGGTGACGTAGCAAATAATTCCGAGATATCAAAGACATGTGTATAATGGTATCAGAACCGTTCAAGCCGCGCCCAAAGTTATTTCGCACAGGGTCCGAGGTCGTGTGATTTGAAATGAGGGGCGTCCGGGAGAGATTGGACTGGATGTGAGTGAGATGAAGCCGGGCTGACGAACGGGATGGACAGAAGCGAAAAAGAAAAAAAAAGAAGCAAGCCTCCCATAACGGAAACGAGTCCAGCGCAGACCAGTCGGAAGACCAAAGTTCGTACAATGTTCCGTAATGAGTAGTTGGATATTCCTCCAGACAGATTTTCCTCGAGCGCCTGCCCAAACATGTTTTTTTTGGCCTTTTTCAGATGCAAAAGTGGTGTCGTAGCGGAGTGGCGTGTCGCATGGCAAAAAGAAACGAGGGTGCCGGTGAGGCCTACCATCGGCGGATGAGGGAATGCTGCATGGCCGCTGGTGAGACGGACGGCGGCGGACTTGACATTGAGATGCCGGTGGCCGGATTGACGATGGGGATGGCATTCCGTCCGCGGGTAGCCGACGGTTGATGCAGCTTGAGGCTCGTATGTTGCGGCTGATAGCTCGGGGGAATAAAGGCGGGAGAAGAGGTGTTGAGGGAGAAGCCGGGAGCGACCGTCTGTGGTTGTTGCGTCGGCGACGACTCGGGCGAATTGCTGGCAAGCGAAGAGCGCTCCGAGGCACTGGAGATTGATACCAACTGTGATCGGGAGGCGGCAGAGTCAGGACTGCGCCTCCAGAGGAATAGGGTAGAGATCTCTGGTGATTGGCGGCTACTCACGTCCGTCTCGGTCAATAGATTGGGGCAAAACTCGAGGTCGTCCTCGAGCTCAAACGATCGACCGGCCTCGAACTTGACTCGGAAAGCCGACAAGGCAGCCGACTCGTTGAGGTCCTTGAGAGTCCGAGCACCGCGGAACTGCCTCTGGACGTTGTGCGATACCGACAACCGGGGCGCCCTGCGATTCCGACCGCCGCCGTGGTGATGGCTTTGGGGGACGGGAACCGGGTGCGCCGGTTGGGTGTTGAAGTGGTAGTATGAAGCCATGGCGGTAGGATAGGAGATGCCAGCACGACGAAGCTGCTGGCTGATTGCGCGGAAGAGGCAATGCGATCGGTTTTTTTGGAAGGGGGGGGGGGAGGAGGTAACGAGGGCCGACGCGGGAGGGCGGGGGCTGGTATTTTGTTGGGTCTCTTTTTATTTTTGAATTTTCGAACGCCGGCGGGTTGGAGGATCAACGCTCTACGGTTGCGACGGTCGGAGGTTCGAAATGAGGGCGGACGGACCGGGTGAGCGTCGGCGGGGAATCGAACGGTGATGATTTGCTTTTAGAGGCGAAGGGGAAGGCGATGGAAGATGGATGGATGGATGGATGGATGGAGAGGAGAGGAGAGAGTGAGAAAGTAGGTAGTGGTGGTATGTACCGGAGGGTGAGGATACGGCGTGACAGGAAGAAAAGAGAGGGTTTAGAAAGGGAGGGGAGGGGGTGCAGCGACTTTAGTCAGTTCGGAGCACACGACGAGGGTCAGGTTCCTCGGTACCGGCCCCATGCGCGCAAGTACCACGGCCAGGTACACAGTCGGGGCTCGCAAGGCTCACGGACAGGGAAGGCCAGTCGCGGGGGGGGGAGGGGTGTGGAGATTGAGACGCAGTTCCGCAGCCGGCGAATAGGAAAACGAGCATGCCGGATCCGCCGCCCTCGCCACCGGCCGGTGATTGGGCTGGAACGCAGGGGCGCTAGGCCACAGCGGGGCTAGAGGCTGTCAGGGGCGAGAGCCAGTGCCGTCTCGCACTGTAATCTCCGCTGCCGTCTCTGGCCTTTCTCCACCGGCCGGAGCGGGGCGGGGGTGGCCACGCGCGACAGTGTGTCCTGCACCGTGGTGCTGGCGGGCGGCTGAGCTCCCAGTCTCGTCTCCCTCCTCCCACAGAAGAGAGGTTGAAGTGGGTGGCCGGCTACTGGTAAGCGGGATGCACACGCGACGCGCATGCAGACAGACTCACACAATCTCATGGTCTCGGGGCAATCTGGCGCTAACTGATGCGCGTTGTATCTCAGACTCTCTTCCACCCTTGTGTGTGTGTGTGTGTGTATACGTACATACATATGTATGGGTGTGTGTAAATAGACCATGTATGTGCGTATAGTCAGCACCTCACTGATCAAGTCTGCCCGCCTGCGGAGGCACGCAAGCAATGAACGGTTCGAGCACTGTACATATGTACATATGTACACACGAATACCGAGACGCTGTTTTTAGACCGTCCGCTAAGCGGTAGCACCCAAGTATTACCTAGCAGTCGCGAGTCTAGCACTCAGAAACCCAAGACACAGTTCTGCCGGGTAGGAGTCCTACTAATCTAGGAAGGTGCCAGCAAGACGGAAATACAGTTTGCGCCACAATCGGTCTCATCTCTACGCCATGTACCTACACTACATGACAGAGACACGGCCCAGGCCTGTGGCACTCGACGAGGCACGCAACAACGACCGTTGAGTGGCATGAGCCTCCAACTACCGCCGGCTCGATGCTCGGCCTCCCTTTACATACATACATAGACATGTACATACTCTTGCGCCTTTTCCCTCTCTTTGTGGAGAGACGGCACAGGGAAAAGCTCCGGCGGTGAGAGAGGCAGTATCGGGGCAGCGACGCTGTCGGAATCCGTTGACTGGGGCTCCGAGGAACCTTTGACGACCCTGCCGCAACCAAGCGGAAACCAGAAGAGAGACCCTGTGAGGAGGAAACTTTCAGGGTATCACTAGTCAAGAAGCGATAAGGTCGTAGGTACTCTGCCCGCTGTAAACAGCATGTGGTGTGACTCAATACACTAACAGGAGGAGGCCCCATCACCACGCCACTTTAGCCCCCTTCCTCCCATTTCCCCACACCCCCCCGTCGAGCGAGCAGCGTTACCCTCTCTTCCCACACCGGGGCTGCTAGCATTCCAGTCCAAAGCCCGCAGGCACGGATAGGTAGGTAGGTACCTCACTACAACGCATAGTATGCGAAAACCGACTAGGTATCTATCTGTCGGTACCTACCTAGATACTCACGGTTCCGGCTGCGTCTCAAGCGGCTCCGTTCAACGGCCTTACGCCAATGTACACATGTACATATCTAGATATCTAGGTATCTATGTACATACTCGTGCCCGGCATCCTAAACAGGGGTCCTTTTTCCTCTCCCCCTTCCGTCGCGGCCCTGCCTAGTGCATCAATTATCGAAGGGACGGGCATTCAATCGTACGGCATTCGTTCTCTCTAAGCATCTACATACATACATACATATCTGACCACATAGCCACAAACGGCCTCTTCCACCATCCCTCGACGGATAGAGATTTGTCGTGCACAGTGTGTCTGTATCCACCTGCCCGTGAACACCCAACGCCCTACGATATGCGTCGCTATGCCTCCCCCCCCCCGGTTTAAGCTCTTGGCCGCCGCCTCCTTGCCTAGCTGTTCGGCAGCATCGTTTTAATCAATCGACGCCGGCGGCGTTGCGGATACTCACCGGGTTCCAAATCGCTAGGCGAGGAGTTGACATATTGAGTACCATGTTTGGGATCTGGGGTTTTGGAGTTGGATCTCGCCCTGGGGAAGTCGGCGATGCGACCAATCAGAGAAGCAGAGTCTCTCGCGAGTCCGCCCTTTCATCTCTCAATCGTGAAACTCTGGCCGTGGAGCCGGTAATGGCCGGTCAGAAAGGGCAGGGCAGTGCAGTGGCAGCACAGGGCATCACCGCCTCGTCCGGTCTGTCATACTCATACATACATACGTCCATACATAATATATTACCTATGTATGTACTTTGACATGATGATCAAGCCCATGCATGCATGGCCTTGACGGAAACATGCTCTCCCCCTCGGCCCCAGACGCAGATGAAACTCGCCTCAACCCATACCACTAGACATGTTGTACATATCATGGGCTACCACTCAGAACGAGCAAATCTTAACACCATCACTGCCTTACAGTAAGATAGTTAGTTAAGATAAGCTCGAATTGAGTGGTAATCCACTGTATGTACATACATACATAGGTACAGTCCTGGGCCCCGGGAGGCTGTGAGGTCGTACCCGTGCGGGCCAGGCAGATCCTACAGTGTGCGGCCCCGGCAAGCCGCAAAAACTGCCTTCTCTATCCTTCTCGGGGCTTCAGGCTTCTGAGTTCTCTAATACCGGCGTAGAGGGCGGACGACGTCTCTGGCTGGTGGCGGAGGCTTGATCGGGGGGGGGGCAGCTGACACGCACGGGCAAGCCGACGGCGATGCCCACCGCATGCATGGGAGTCCGAATTGGAGGCATGATGGCGCGAGATGCCTTCGCAGACATGCAAACCATCCCCCCCTCCTCATCCCCTTTCCCCCCTCCCTTGGACGTGGTTTGTGGGGTATGGATGAATGCTCTCGGGGCACACGCCGGCAGGACGCACTACATACACATGTATGTATGTATTCGCACGTACGTAGGCAAGTAAGTAAGTATGTAGAGACCATCAGGCGCATCATTCCAGAGCGCAGACGACGGCATCGTCGCGGCTAAATTTCGCCGGTCCATCTCGGGCCATCTGCTTAGGTCTCCTCGGTCCATCGTCATCGCCCTTCCAACAGGCAGCGCACGCACTGTAATCCTCCCTCAGCCCTGCGCGCGAACCTACCCTACAGCCCACTCAACACGCGACTGAGATCCCCCCCCCCCAACTTGTAACACAAACAGCCTACAGGCAACACTCATCAACCCGGTGGCGCCGGAAGACACACACTCATTCTCACTCTACAACACACACACACACACACACACACACACACACACACACGAATATTGAACAGCTCGCAACGCCGTCTGCAGCCCGTCTTCCAGAATTACATGCCTCCCCGCATCCGTTCTCCCGTTCCAGTTGATCACGCACTCCCGACGGGACGCCCCCAATGGTGAAACAAGCAAAGGGGGGGAGGGGGGTTGATTGCCGGCTTCGTCTGCCTGCACACCATCCACACTCGGAATCAGCGCCTCACACAACCGCCTCGCGACGCACACATCTGAGATTCTCCCATGGCCATCTCTTCGGCCCGTGTTCGCAGACGGTCGCCCGAGCAATGCGGCTCCTCTTTGTGCCCCTGGGTTGGGGAGCACGGCGCAGCCTCAGCTCAGGGCGACTCCTGTTCATCTATCCTTTCGAATAGATGAGATAAAGGGAATTGCGCGGTACAGTGTCACGAAGCACGGTGGCGCGGACCAGTCAAATCCTGTCCCACACCGCTCTCTTTTTCCTCTGAGATGTTTTATTTCTCTGGCCCGCGCGGCTTGTCTCAGCGGGTAACTAAAGTTAGGTAGCCAGCCGCTGACACGACCGAATTCTGTAGCTGGCCGCGAGAGGAAGACACTAAACGGCGCCGGCAGATGATCCGTCGAGTCCTCCCATGGAGATGCGTCTCGTCATCTAGTTGTTATGTATAAGCCGGTGCACCACCTTGCCGCTGCCTCCACGACAGTTGGCCACGAGCGCCGCTTGCCATCGGTCAACTTCTCTCGTCCCGCCGTCTCGGACCCCGTACGGCCTGGCGCCGCACGAAGCTGAGGGATCATGACGAAGGCTCGGGCGCCTTCCGAGTCCCGGTCAGCTCGATATCGCTAGTGGCCTCCCCACTTGGCAGTCACTTACATGCATACATACATTCTTCGCCGGTGTATGTAGATCCGTATCATCATAATGTCCGACGCTCACGGACCACGGACGTGCCGCTCGCGGCGGTGGACGGTTCCTATTGTCGAGCCTATTGTCGTCGAGTGCCGAAATCCGGGGCGTGACAGCTCCGATGACACGACGTCCGTGCCGTAACCAACGGAAGGCCAAGCTGTCGACGTCGTCGCTGTGCTGCTCGTCGTTGGCCGCGTCTCTTGCAAGTCGCACGTCATATACTTCGTATCGCAACGACCGACTACTTGTCCAGATTCCTGGCCTTGACGAATCGAGTAATTTGCTCCTTGGTAAGCTTATCATTGTACTGATCATGGCACTCGTAAAATGATATGATCTCCTGTGTCGCGTCGACCATGGCAGTAATGTCTACTGTGCTCTCGGCCAGCCAAGCCGCAAAGTGCTGAACCCTGGTAATCCTGGCCTCCTGCTGCTTCTCCTTGGAGTCGGAAGGGTTGGGTGTATCGAGGAGGTTCTTGAGACCGCTGGCCTTGGCGTGAGCCTGGCTTAAGGCCGCCTGCGCCGCCGCCAGACCGGCGACGGCGGCAGTTCCCGTTGCGCTCTGCCCCGGGCCTGACGGGTTTGGCCTTAGCACCAGAGCGAGTAAGATGGCTATGAGGGCGATGATGTGTGGAGCGCATAGCATGGGAAGGTCCGTCATGTAGTGATCATTGATGACCGACCGCGCAAGCTGGACGTCCTCGTCGGCTAGTGCCAACTCGCCGCGTAGAGAACTTAGTGATCGATACGGTTGATGGATGATGAGCTGCGAATTCATTTCGCTGATAAGGTAAAATTCGCATTCGCCGATCCTCGAGGTGTCGAGCCCGATGAATTCTTGCCACAACTGACGTGCTTCGGTGACGATAAGACGAATGTGCTGAGGGGCTTCCTCCATTTTGCAGGCCAAGTAGATGGCCGTGGTGATGACGAGATACGGGTTCGTGCGGCGGATCTCGACACGACAGTAGAAGCGCTTCAGATATACCTGGGCAGTAGCCATGGCCTGCTGCCGAATGCTGAGACGTTTTCCCAATCGAAAGAGCTCTATACGAGAGGAATTTTAGCGACTGGCTTCCCGCTGCTGAAGGCAGAGCGTACGCTGATTAAAGAAGATGGCCAGATGCCTTGGCTGAGGAAGGGTGAACATGCGGACGAGTTCGGCATTGTCGTCTTCAAGCTTCTGGCGCATGGCCGCCAGCTGCTCCTTTGTGAAGAGCCAGTTACGCCTCTGCGTCGAGTCCCAGTAATTGGCCGACATGGCGCGCGGATCGCGTCCCAGCGAGGGAGAGGAAAAGGCTCTCGAAGTTGTCGGCCGAGGTTGGATGCGAGTCGCAAGGGAGGGCTGCGATTAGATAAGTCTCAGCCTCCAGCGGCGAGGCTGCGGGCAGCAGCGGGCCTCTCCTCCCCATCCAAAGCTTCAGGGCTATCCAGGCCTACCTCTAGGCAACCCAGCCAATCAAACACGCTGTAGTAATCCGTGTTACCCGCCCACCCGGATGCCCCACCAGCCAGCTGCCGACAGCTGCAAGCTTTCATCGATCAACCATCGACGTCATTCCCCGGCTCTTTCGCCCCTTGGAACATGCTGCCAACTTGAGGTAGGATCTCGTCCGACAACTCGCCGAGGAACTCTGCGAGAGACATGCCGTCGATGCCATGAGGCGGCCCAAGAAGCGCGAGCCAGACGAGTCGCAGCTCCAGCGCGATGTCCGCCTCGGGGCTCTCTGGGAACAGCTCGACCCTGACCATGCGGGCGAGCTGGACCTCAAGGGCCTCCGAAGAGGACTGCGCAAGATTGATCATCGTGAGATTTTCCGCTGCTCTCAGTCAGCGCCTGGCTCTTCCGAGGGGAGAAGACGGAACATATGGATGGCTGAGCGATACTTGCAGCACTGAAGAATGCCGACCATCTGTTGAAGCAGATAATGGAAGAGGTCGATACGAATCACGACGGCAAGATGCAGTTTCAGGGTACGCTACGGTCGTTTTCGACCATCGGGTCTTCATACCTCGACACCGTCGCCCCTATATCGATGAGATCGCTTACAGTTGAGTTGCTATGCAGAGTTCTGCACATTCGTTCGGCAAGCAGAGAAGAAGCTTCTCCCCCTCTTCAGATCCATAGACAAAGATGGCAACGGAAAGCTCGACATGGCGGAGCTTCAATCGGCCTTTAGAGCATCAGGCTTGACCGTCTCGAACCGCAAGCTGTCCGAGTTTTTCAACGACATGGACAGGAACCACGATGGCTTCATCAGCTTTGACGAGTGGAGGCAAGTTTTCTTGGATATGGTCTCTTATTGTGGTTACGGTGGTTGGCTCGCGTGCTGGAAAACGCGTGATAAGGCGTGTCATGTGCCTCGGTTTGCCATGGTGACGGGAGCGCGAGGGGACACTCGACTTTGCTCATTGGCCCAGCTTCGACAGCTACGAGATTATGGCGGTTGCTGACCCTATTTTCAGAAACTTTCTCCTCTTAATGCCTGCTCGGCAGAACGACTCGCAGCTCGCAGCCGTCTTGTCCTATTACTTTGCCGTTGTCAACGTCACTCCCGAGGGAGACTCGATTGTCAGGGAAGACACCTTGGAGGGAACAGGTACGGGCGGTTCTTCGTCATCTCTTTTCTCTTATCTTTTCCACGTCCTCGTCGGCTCCTTGGTCAGAATCGCCTCCAGCTCAACTCGCCCTCTATCACCACCATCCGCAGAGGCTCGCACACCCAATATGGACGTCCCGGAAGGTGCTGCAGACTTGTTTGTTGACATTGCAGCCACTGCCGGGCCACCCGATAAAGGCAAAGGCATAAAGGCGGAAGCGAACGGCGATGGCACCTCGGACCAGAGCTTGGGAAAAGCCAAAAAGCTGAGGCTGACAGACCTTGCCCCCGATCCAGGTTACTTTCTCGCGGGTGCCATCGCCGGCGGACTGTCACGTACAGCGACTGCGCCCCTCGACCGACTCAAAGTCTACCTTCTCGTCAACACCAAGAGCGAGTCTCAGACGGCGACTGCGGCCCTCAAGCAGGGGCGTCTCGTGGCGGCGGCGAGAAACGCTCTGCGGCCGCTGGGCGATGCCGTCAAGGATGTATATCGATCCGGCGGCCTGAGCGGCTTCTTCGCCGGTATGGCAGCCAACGCATCTTTTCTTCCTGGCTCGACGCTAAAGGGGGTTTCGCAGGCAACGGGCTCAACGTGGTCAAGATCATGCCCGAGACGGCCATCAAGTTCGGAACCTACGAGGCGGCCAAGCGAGCCTTTGCCGAGTGGGAGGGCCATGGAGACCCGAGACGGATCAGCTCCATCTCCAAGTTCACGGCGGGAGGCGTTGCCGGCATGATGGCCCAGTGAGCCATGGCTGAGAGAAGCAGCCGAGGGATGAGCCGCTGATGAGATCAGGTTCTGCGTATATCCGCTCGACACGCTCAAGTTCCGGTTGCAGTGCGAGACGGTCAAGGGAGGCCTCACGGGGACGGCCCTGGTACGGCAGACGGCCATCAACATGTACGCCGACGGCGGTCTGCGATCGTGCTACCGAGGCGTCACCATGGGCCTGGTAGGAATGTTCCCCTACAGCGCCATCGACATGACCATGTTCGAGCTCCTCAAGTCGACCTACCGAACCCGTTACGCCCGCCGCACGGGCTGTCACGAAGACGACGCCAACCCGGGCAACATGGCGACGGGCATCATCGGCGCCACATCAGGCGCCATCGGAGCAAGCGTCGTCTACCCTCTGAACGTGGTACGCACCCGTCTCCAGACGCAGGGCACCGCCGGTCACCGCGACACCTACACGGGCATCTGGGACGTGGCGCGCAAGACGTACCGACGCGAGGGTCTCAGGGGCTTCTACAAGGGCCTGACGCCCAACCTGCTGAAAGTCGCTCCTGCGCTGAGCATAACATGGGTCGTGTACGAGAACTCGAAGCGGTTACTTGGCCTGCGCTGAGACGGACGGGCGTCGCGGTGAGACCTTATAGATCTTTTTTTTTTTTTTTTTTTTTTTTTTTTTTTTAGTTTCACTGCTATTTCTGTGTTTGATAGGGCGTTGTAGGGAATGGGGGGGGGGCGTTGCGGTTGATATCCCGAGCTTCCATCCAGGCTCTCAATTGATGTTTCAGCGTTGTGTTGAGTTTCTTGAGCGTGATGGAATCGTTGGCTTCAAGGGGGTTGATTGGTGATGGTTGTTATTGGGGGAGAGTTGTGGATGATGGCTGTTCGAAAGGTGAAGCTGAGTGAGACAGCAGTAACGGATCATGACGAGACGATCAAGATCCCATGTCATCTAGACGTAGATGAAAGATTATAACCCACAAGAACCATGGCAAGCAAGACGAACGATCCAACAGATGGGAAGGGGTGAAAGAAACCAAACCCTCACCAAGCAAGACAGCAACGAAACATCAACCTCAGCGCTCAACCTCCCAGGGCAAATCCCCCTCGCCGACAGAAACACAAGTCAGATACCCGACGGCATCCGCCAACCTCCCCGCCCCCACGACATCAAGCTCGAGGCTGGTGCCCAGAAGCGGAGCGACGACGTGGCGAGCCAGCGCCTTGAGCTCGTCGAGGCGTCTCTCGAAGCGGCGGAGGTTGTCGCGGCTGTACAGGTCGGGCGTGAGCTTGAGGAAGCGCTTGCAGTCTTCGTGAGCGAGGAAGGCGGTTGGGTTGCTGGAGCCGAGGAGGCGGTAGGCGCGGCCTATCGTTGTCAAGGGTTGGGGAGGGGGAGGGGGGATGTGGTGGAGGAGGTGGAGGGTCGACGAGGGCGGAGGGACGGTTGGTTGCTGAGGGGGATGGGGCGGGATGGAGGGGGGGAGGGAGGCGGTGGTTGGGGGTTGTGTTGTCGGCGAGCCATTGGCGGAAGAGGCTGACGGCTAGCCAGTCGAGGTAGCTGGTGGAGGGAGCGACGCGATCACCTCTGGGTGTCGTCAGGCTGAGACGAAAGAGACGGCCTTCGATGCGGCTGACCGTTTCCTCCAGCTCGTCGACCTTGTCCTGGATGATTTCGAGGACGAGGTCTGGAAGGGAGGCGCGGAGACTGCGCTCACCGACGGGCCACTGTCCGACGACGTGGATGAGGGCTTCCTGGAAGATGACCTTGCTGCGGGCCAGGTAGCCGAGACGCAGGTAGGAGACGGGATACTTTGCAATCTGCCTCCAGAGACGCGACTGGAATTGCAGGAGGTGGTGATCGACGCGGGGGCCGACGACGGCGAGGGCGTCGTACTGGTCTGCGAGGGCGAGCAGGGATTTGCACTGGATGTAGGCGTCGGCGACGTTGACGCCGTCGAGGATGGGGGGGTAGTTGTAGAAGATGCGGAAGAGGTTGTCGTAGTCGCGCAAGAGGTCTTCGTCGGCCGGCGATAGGGTCGACGAGGTCGAGTCGCGGCTCAGGTCGGCGACGGATAGCGAGAATGAGACGTGACCAGGCCGCTGCCTCGATCCGCCGAAGAGGGAGGATGGAGGGAGAGCGGGCCTGGCGACGGGCAGATCGTCCGTCTTCTGAACCAGCATGGGGACGTCTCCGGGGCCGATGGCGGGCTGAAGCTCATAGGTCCATCGGTGACGGGCATCGTCGAGGCTGATGGAGGATGATTGATCCTCTCGGATGACGTGAGATAGCTGGGCTTTGGACCATGGAGACGAAGTGCTGGCCTCGAAGAAGCCGCTGCAACGGGCGAGGGTATCGCGATGTAAGAGGTAGCGCTTCTCGACGGCACCAGCAGCGACGAGGATATCGACATCGCCGCTATGACTGAAGATGGGGAATTCGTTCTGCGGCACGTACGAGGAGGAGCCTCCGACGTGAGATCGGTTGTAACGCTTCTTTCGAGACAGTGACGGGCGTGAGATTACCGACGAGGTCGAGCAGAGGGCGCGCCCATGGGTCGAGAGTCGGGTGGAGGAGGAGGAGGAGGGAGCTGGAGGTTCGGGCTGGGAGACCATATGGTCGGCCTCTCACGGGGGGCATGGGCCCTTGTTGGCGGTTCGGGGGATCGGGTGAGACAGGGCGGGTACTATTCCGTAGCTAGTGGCTCGTTAGCAGATGAACGAGGCGCATATGTGGGATGCTGTGTGTGCGTTGTAGCATCGAGGCTGATGTGAAGGAGAGAAGATGGGATTGTCTGTGGAGAGATGAGGAGGTGTGGTGGTGGTGGTGGGTTGAGGAGGGGCGCAGAGAGGCGGCGTCTTGCTCGTGAGGGGGCTGTACAGAAGAGTGCATATATGAGGGGGATAGATATGGAGGTAGATAGAGATGGCCAGTTCCAGAGAGAAAAGGAGACCGGTTGGAAAGACGACCATCTCGACGATATGTGATGCCGACTCACCTTCACTTTTCTCATCAGTGATGTTTTGCCCACGGCCAGACAGACAGCAGCCGAGCATTGGGCAGCGGCCGAGCCAGCCGAGGAGTCCCGGCTCGTATTGTCCTGCATCCTGTAGTATGTAGCCTTTTCATCCGGGCGCTTCGGCCGTTGCAGACGCCCGAGACATGGATGGTGGATGGACGCACGTGGGCGGCGGATCGGCGGGGAGGGGAGGGGGAAAGGGGCTGGCGGTAGGTAGATGAAGTGCGCGCGGCTGCTGGTGAGTGGTAGATTGGTTGATTGTGAGTCGGTCTCTGGGATTAGGCTGTTTGGGAAGGGGGAATCTTTGTTTGTTGAGGGTTTTCGTGGGTGGGAGGAAGCTGTCGTGAGGTTGAAGCTGGGACTGTTTTGGCTTGTTAGTAAGCTGAAATCTCGGCATCACCAGCATCACCAGCGTCACCGCTCCCTGAGTCAACCCCCCTATCATCAGGACAACTCCCATGGAGAGGCATGGATGACTCTCATTCTCAGCCCCATCATCCCCTCTGAATGCCCCCCAAACCCATCTCACCCTCTGAATTCCGCCACGCCGTCGAGGCCCTTCTCTGTCGAACCACCACCTCCATCACAACCTCTCGCCATGTCCTACCACAAACCCTCGGTAAGTCCCTTGCCTCTCATCACGACCAACGCTAAGATGCCTCAGCCCTCGCCATCAGCGGAGGCGTCGACTCCATCGCCATGGCCTTTCTCTTCTCCCGCCTGCTGAGATCCGAAGAGGGTATCAGGACAGCGGACGGCACCGTCAGACGCGCCGTGGGCATCGTTGTGGACCACCAGCTGCGGCCGGGAAGCGCTCTCGAAGCGCTCTCTGTTGCGCGCGAGCTGCGGAGACTCGGATTGGGGGCTGTGGTTAAAAGGATGAGATGGTCTAGGGCAGCGGACGTTTCCAATGTCGAGAGTCTGGCGCGGACTATGCGCTATCGGTTGCTTGGGACCACCTGTCGGAGTCTGCTAGCGATGAACCTCTTCTTTGCTCATCACCGTGATGATGAGTATGAGACGGTGCTTATGCGGTTGATTGCGGGCCATGGCTATCGAGGCCTGGGGGGGATCCCGAACTGCAACGACATTCCGGAGTGTTGCCATTTGTACGGCGTGTATAAGAGCGGTTTGAAGGATGAGTGGACGAGCCGTCAGGCTGAACAGCCGAGGACTTTCCTTGGACTCGAGACGCGACCAGAACAAGTTCCCCTCCCAGACTTCGAACCTCTCGAATGCGAAGACGGAGGCGTCAAGATTCACCGGCCGTTGCTAGACTTCGACAAAGACCGGCTCGTGGCCACCTGCGAAGCCAACGGACTCCGCTGGTTCGAAGACGACACCAACTCGGACCCGACGCTGACGATGCGCAACGCTGTTCGTTACCTGATCAGGGCGCATCGTTTGCCGCGAGCGCTGCAGAAGCCTGCCATCCTGGCCTTGTCTGAGCGGGCGAAACTGAGGAGGAGGACTGAGGAATCGGAGGCTCATAGGCTGCTCGTGCGAGAGGCCGTAGTGAAGCACTTCGATCCCAATGCCGGTACCCTCACCGTTGAGCTTCCCAGTCTGAGGCCGGCCAGATGGAATCCCTTCCGACGAAGACGACTGTTCGCCAGAGAGAGGAGCCGGGCGCGAAGACGTCATCAGAGGGTGGTGGCTGCGGCGGCCATTCGCAAGCTCATCGACTTTGCCACCCCCGAGACCCATTTACCGCCTCTGAGCGCCCTCGAAGGAACAGTGGACCGGCTATTCCCGTCCGCCGGCCGCCGTCGTTCCGAGACCTTTACCATGTCCGGAGTCCTCTTCCGCCCGAATGTGGGTCCGGAGCCGAGGTGGAACCTTTCGCGGGCCCCCTATCCGTCATCCCGACCGGTCCCGCAGGCGACGTTTCCCGGGTCGGAGGCATCGCGCCGTGGGAAGTGCTGGACAGCCACCAAGCTCTGGGACGGACGCTTCTGGCTGCGAATCAGTTCGTGCGTCCCGACGAGACTAATCGTCAAGCCCTTGAAGCCGCAACACGTCAAACCCTTCCGTCAGACGCTGACTCCGGAACAACGAGCGAGACTCCAACTCCTCCTCAAACACCACGCCACCGGAAAGACGCGATACTCTTTACCAGCACTCTACAGCGAGGAAGCCGAGACGCGAACCACCAGGCTCCTCGCGCTGCCGAGTCTCGGGATCCAAGTCCCCGGGCTGAACCGATGGATTCGATATGGCGTTCGGTATAGGAAGACGGATGGTAGCCTTGTAGGGCTGGCTCGGATAAGTGAGGCTGACGGGCGTGGTCTGGTGTCTAGAGCACTGCCTTGATGGGGAGATGGATGGATGGCTAGAGGGGGGGGGGGGGTTTGGATTGGGTGGGAGGTTAGGGAGGTTCGGTGGGATGGGCGTGAGGAAGGATTGCGTGTGGGAGTGGTGATGTCGTGTGTGTGAGGGTGTGAGTGGCTCTCTCGTTCTCTTTCTCCTCCCTCCCTCCCTCTCTGTGTGTGTGTATAAAGGCTTAGTCTCATATTGGACCCCTTCTCTCCTAGCTGGTTGTCCTTGGTCGGTTTCTTGACTTGTAAGGCGCAGAAAGCAGTTGATTCGCGTTCAAGTTAAAGCATTGACGATACAGCAGTCATATCCCGGGGTGTCGATGTTGACACCGTCGTTGTTTGCGTGTTCCTTGTTCCCGTCGTTATCCCTGTGCTCGATTCCGTCCCTGTCACTCTGACTCTCTCCATGTCATCCCCATCCTTCTCTCATCCCCTGTCCCCGTCGTTCTCATTCTGTCACTCTCCCTATTATCATCTCCCCATCACCACCCCCCCTTCCCCCTCCCTATTCCCCTTCTCGTGCTGTCTTCCCTCCCCCCCTATCCCCCAACTAATCGCCTCCCAACCCGCTGAGGCCTCGTCCCATCCCTACCCCGAGCCCGACGCCTCACCACATCCTCCTCCCTCCTCTCCCGCTCAAGCACAAAGACCCCCTTCGGAAGCGCCAACTCAGACTGCCCAACCGCCCTCCGAAAATCCCCCTCCCCAACAAGCCCATTCCTCCAACAATGCTCCAAAAAGTGATAATCCCACCTCACATCCGCAGCCGTCAAGCCCTCATGGCGAAAGTGCTCAGCAATATGCACCATCCTAGCCCTATAATTCTCAGCTCTATCCCCCCCCACACCCTCAGCCCGAAAGTCAACGCCATCGCAGAACCAGCAGATGCAGCGGACGGGTAGCACGCCAGCGAGATGCGAGGTAACGACGTGACGGATCCAAGCGTCGATCTGATCGAGGGGGAAACGGGCTTCGCAGCCGGTCAGTTTGCGGAATTCGCAGGGGAGGCGGACTGGTGGGTGGAAGTCTGGGATGGGGGCGTTGACGGTGGAGGGGATCTGGGCCCTGGAGGGGAGGGTTGTTATGGAGGAGATGGATGGGATTGAGGATGTGGTTCGTGGTGTTGATGGTGTTGTCGTTGTCGTTGTCCTTGTTGTGGTTGTAGTTGTCGATGGGGGGGGGAGGGAAGTTGGCTCGGAGAGGAGCCTTTGAGGATAGGGAAATGAACCTCTATACAAGGTCCCCTGCTGATATGAATAGGAAGATTCCCGACTGCGCTCAAATCGGCGAAGAAAGTCAAGAATCTCAGCAGCAACAGGACCCCTGGCCTCAGACGACGACGACGACGAAGACGAAGACGAAGACGCCATGCCCAACACCCAAGAAATCCTCAACACCACGAACAGAACCTCAGCAACGAAGATGGGATGCAAAGACCAAGATAAAATATAAAAAAAAAAAGGGCGGGAAAGACTAGGAATCCAAGATAAGCAAACAACCCCCCCCCCTCTCAGACGGACGGAATACGCGCGTCACCACCACCATCAGGCCAGCGTCTCGACCGACATTTGATCAGGGTGTTTTTTTTTCTTTTTAATTCTTTTTTTCATTTCTTATTAAATATTTTAAAAAAGAGGTAGCTTTATTGTGAGTGGTTGGTACGATGAGATGGGTCTGGAGGCACGTTACGCCTGTGGCACCGCTCACGGGACCATGGTGGGAATTTGGACGAATGGACCGGAGGGGGTTTGACCGAGGATGCAAGTGGCTGCGTGGTGGTTTTGGGGGATACGAATTGCTTGAGGTTGTGGTACCCTGGTGATGTGAGTGGTGATGACTGATGGGGGTGGTGATGGGGAGTCGGTGGGGGAGGGATGGGAGGGATGGATGTTGAGGAGGGTTTGATCGAGTTGATGGTTGTCATCTTGAGGGGAGTCGTGAAGGAGTCTGCTAGGGTAAAAGGAGTAGGTAGTCTTCATCATCACCAACCTCGTCAACACCATCATCATCATCAACCTCATCAACCTCACCACAAACCTTTCACCACCTTCACCACCTTCACCACCTTCACCACCCTCACTCCCCTCCCTCTCTCTCCTCCCCAACACACAAAACCCTCGCCTTAGCAAGCACATTCCTCAACCCCATCCCCCCCCTCCTCATCCCCCCTCTTAACCAACCCCGGGAAGACAACACAAGCAACCCTCCCCCCACCAAAACCTCCTCCTCCAACCCTCCCACATCCTCCATCTCCCCGGCATCAAAGCCGGCCTCCACACACGCCCTCCTCCCCGCCCACCCGCATCACCGCCCGCTGCACAGCCAGCAACCGCGCCAGATCAACGGCCTTGCCGACGAGGATTCGCAGCGCGGATTCCCGGCCTGCCGCCGAGGTCCGCGCGGGGACAAGGCCGTCCAGGAGCGTCTGGATTCGCTGGACGATGCTGTCGATTTGGTCGGTTGTTATTGGGAGGGGGGGGTCTAGTAGGGCGAGGGTTGAGGAGCGCCATTGGTTTATGGCTTCGTCTGGCGCGGCTGCTTTGCGTGAGATGGATTCCTTGATATCATGGTAAGAGGGAGAAACGAACAGAATGAGCGAAGAAGCCGTTCCATACGCCGGAAATCGCCCGTCTGCTCCTCCGTCAGCCCGAAAAAGTAGGCGTCAAAAACCGTCTCAACCAAGACACTGGCAACAACCGACTGAAGCACATGAATCTTGGCCGACGGCAACAACCGCTCATATCCAGGGACCAGCCTGGCCAACTCCTCCACCGACGCAGAATCCGCCACCGAAACATCTATAAACCGTCAGCCTCTCCCATCCCGATAAACACAGAAAGAAAAGAATAGGGGGGGGGGGGGGGGGAACAAACCAAGCCTCGCCCTCCGAAAGTAAATAATAACCCAATTCTGCAACCCATCCGCCAACCCCCCAAAGCCTCCGCAAAACCTCATCACAAACCCTCCCTCCATCCCCCCCTCGTCCTCTCGCACACAAACTCCTTCAACCCACGAACCTGCCCAACCAACCTCTCAACATCAGCCTCCCTCCTCGCCAGCTCCCGCCGCAACGCCTCCCACCCGTCAAGCAAGTCGTCGCGCGAGGAGCGCACGAGACGGAGCTGCGTGTCGGCGTCGAGGAATTGTCGGTGGAGGGCGCTGTGTTTGGCTTGCCAGAAGAGGGTTGTTTGTGATTCGTCGCGACGGTGACTTCGTTGGAGGCGGCTTATTTCCGATTCGAGGTGGGCGATTCGTTCGTCTTTGGTGGTTTCTGGGGGGGTTGAGGCTGTGAGGTTGGGGGTGTCGTGTGCTTCGTTGGGGGTGTCGGAGTCGCTATGACTTGGACTGCAGACCTTGCTGTTACTTTGGCTGCTGCCTGTTCGTGGCACGATTCGGCGCCTGGATGTCGCGTCCATCGTCGTCGTCGTCGTCGTCGTCGTCGTCGTCGTCTTCTTCTTCTTCTTCCTCTTCTTCTTCTTCAGCGGATGAACGGGCTCGGCATCGCGGCTGCTGCCTCCCAGGACGAGTAAGACGATACCGCGCGCTTAGCGGTTGGATGACGTTGATGGCTTCCCAAGGCCGAGACAAGATGCTGGGCGCCTTGTTTGTACCATGTTGTCGACGGACAGACAGCGGCTTCTGTACGAAGTACGCTGGTAGTATTTGGGTTGGTTGTCCGGGTATAGGGTAGGCAATCATAACACGCTGAGTTGCATCAACCTGCCCAACCATAACAAAGCCCTCTCTATAATCGACAACTCACTCCAAAGATCGCTCAGCCTCAACAAGAAATTCCCTTTTCCCCTCACCCCCCTTCATCCCCATCTTGCAAATCTGCAACTTGGTAATAGGCACCTCATCCGCCCAGACAAAGTCGTCACACTCCTTCATCAACCTCCTAGCATCGACCATTTGCCGTTGCCTGTGTACGTGCATATTGTTCCAGACGGTAGTGTTCAGTTTCAATGTCCCCTTCGGCGGCTTCATCACTTTGCTGTCGATGAAATGCTTCCGTAGAGACTTGCAGAATTCGAAAAGCCAAACACCTTCATAAAAGGCATGCGCGTACAGCGCATGCGTCTTTGTACTCCTGCGAGGCGCATGTAGCCCACGGATGGACGCCGTCAGCGGGTTCGGGCTCGGGTTAGGGTTCCCCAATCTCGCCAGTATCTCCTTGGGCCTCAGCTCTTCCAGCGTCTTCTTCGCCTGCGAAATCTCCGCCTCGCCCGGTAGGCTGAGAACGCCGAGAGTCAAGTGCATTGAGCGGGGAGACCGTATTGCCATTTCTGAAAGGCCGTGTTTGGCGACGATGGGACGGAAGGCTTCAACGCTGGTAGCTAGCTGCGTGCTGATGAGAGGGATGCTCAGAAAGTGCGTAAGGGCCTGTCTCGTCATGGTGTAGAGCTACTGCAGTCTGCTTAGAGCAGGGACTGTGTTTGTCCCCGTTCAGCGGGCGTTTTGTAGGATGGAGCTGACGATGATGTCCTGTCGATGGATGGGCTCGCCCAGTTGATAAGATTGGCGTTTAGGAAGCGATTGAGTATCGTATTCGTCTCGGAACACCCCAACTCCAATAGCCAGACACCATGAGACGCTTCAATTTGTACTGAGACCCGCCGATCTAAAGAATCGTCTTCACTCGCTCCGGGTGAAAGACTCAACCCCGGACAAGTCTTGATGACATACACACACGACGTACGAATAGCAACCACACAACCGGGCCGACAACACCCGACCCTATCCAACAACCAGCCTATCAAAACGTCAGACTCTATAAGAGAAAGATAAAAAAAATAAAAACTACACCGTCCGACCAGCAACGAAGCTCATCGGACCATAAAAGGACATCTTCACCTTGCCTCCTTGGACGGTGAACGTGGCACCAAAACCTCTCGGGCCTTTGCTTCCCACTCACCAGCCGCCATGACATGGTGACGGTGGCACTGGTCGCACCGACTGGCCGTCTCTCGTGTAAGCCTGCTTCGACGACGGCCCTTTGGTTCCTCAGAAACAACATCCCCAAACCACACGACTGCCCCGAAATTTCCTGGTGAACCAGCTTTATGTCGCCTTCTCGTCGCCTCTCCCACAACCACGGCCGTCTTTCTCAGGGGCGTCTTTTGTGTGTACTATGTTTGGGGGGGTTCGATCCGTTTCCGACTGTTGGAACAGTGTCTATCTGCACTCGGGAGACAAACGTATTATCCGGCTGATAGAAAAACCACAATGGTACCTCCCTTGGTCCCGTAAAGAGACCCTCGCTTCTGCTTTGCCATATGAAAATATCACGAGGGGGGAGGGGGGGGGGTGGGGATGGGGGCTGTGCCGGCGTGGCCAGCCCAGACGAATACCGGTCGGCGGAATCATGCGTCGTCGCTTTTGAGCTTATCGCCCTCGTAGTACCTCCGGAGAACGCGCTCGACGTCCTTGTAATCGACCTTTACCGTCCTGAGAGCCTCGCTAATGAGCTTCAGACACAGTTCAGAGTCGGGCTCCGTCGACCCATCCGCGTTCTCGTTTTTGCCGTATCGCTCAATCTTCTCGCACCCATCGCGCACCTTGACGAGGCCCAGTGTGGCCGAAGAGCCTTTGAGAAAGTGACCGAGTCCAGCCAGTTTTTCCAGATCCTTTTTTTCCCTGATACTGTTAAGCGGGGACAGGCCTTGTCTCCAGAAAAAAAAAAAAAAATTCTGGAGAAAAAAAAAAACAGACTCACAGCGCCTTGTCCATAGATTCAAACGTCTCCTCGGCCTGGCCGAAGAAGCTGAAGACGATGGAGGAGCTGAACTCGTGATCGCCGGGCTCGTCCATCTCGAGTATCTGATTAAACGTGTTCATATCGACTGCATCGCCCAGCATCTGGTTAAGCCCGTCCTCGAGCGAAGCCTGCAGCAACCACCGTCAGCCACCAGTCCGACCGGACTGGGATCGTCAGAAACACTGCATGCCTTGTCGTCGGCCGGCGCCATGGTGAAGCAGGAGGACGAGGAGGAGGGGAGGAGGAGGGGAGGGTAAACTCGTCAGAGCCCTCGATGGTGGCGCCGCGCGCAAGAGTCGACTCGATGACGGTGGCTGGACGGCTTCACGGGAGGCGGGAGATGGGATGAGAGTCGGGGCGAAGAGTTGAGACGTGGCGCAAAATAGAGGCGAAGGGTTCGGCGAGGGAGGGTCTGGAGAAGGCGCTGGCTACGTAATGAGGCGTGGATGGATTCACCTGTCTAGACTGGTGGACGATGATGTAATCCACCTCGAGGAACTCTGCCGCACTTGTCGGATTGCCTCTGCTCCGGGCTTCTCCTTCCATCTTGCGCCTACCATCAACACCGTCACCACCACCATCAGCAGCACCACGACCAGTACAGCTATTACATACGACCATCACGACAGAATGCGGCAGAGCTATCGATAGATATTCATCTTCCATAATCCAGCCCTCATCATCCATCACCCGCTCAACCGCCCCCCCCCTCCGTCCCCCTACAACAACACGAGGTTCCGCCCCGTCCGAGTCCAGAACCGACCGCGGCCGAGGTCGCACCATGACGTCACGGCCCGCCCCCCGCCATCTCGTCAACGAATCTGCAGATGGGAAGATGCACGCGATATTCGTTGTACATACATACATACATACATGTATGTAGTAGACGGACGAAGCTGGCTTGGCTTATCCTCGGTTTCCCGACCGAACTCGACCCTTCTTCGCGGCAACGTACGACTTATCTGGGCCGGTGGAGCATACCTACATACATACATACACTTCTGCCCGTATCTTGGTATGACCCCCAGTCCTGAAGGATTCCTAGGCTGCCAGGTTGGATGCAAAGGCTCCCCTGCCGCTAGTCTTGAGAAGTATAATGGCTGTCCTTTCAGGTCGTAGTTGGCGAGGCAACATAAAAATACATACGGCCAGTCTCGAGGCTCGATGAAGAAGAAGATGATGATGAAGGTTGAGATTCCCTTTCCCGCCGCCATCCAATCTAACTATGTGCCTGTATACATACATGAATATGACCACACGCAGTACACGCAATCCATCGTGTTTCGGTTTCGTAAGACTGAGACGCCGTCTCGTCATCGTCGTAGGTCAAAAGACAACCTTGGACGCAACCTTGAGCAGCCAAGCCGCGTCTCGCCATCCGCCCTGATCCGTCGACGGCGGTGGAATCCGCTCCAGAGGCCCGCCAGAGGCATCGATTAGCTGACGCACCGGCCAGCGGCCATCGGGCGAGTCAGCACCCGCCGACGGCCTCTCGTCTGAGCCGATACTCTCCTCGCCATCCTCGTCGTCGTTCACCTCGTCATCGTCATCCTCTTCGACGGAGAAGAGCGACCATCCGATGACGTTGCTGATCCACGAACCCTTGCCGGCATGACCGTGTCGAACCAATCGTCGGACCGCGGCCTCATCCTCAAACGAAGTGTCCTGCTCGAGCTCCTCGAGCCTGGCGTCGAGATTGACAAAGTCGGGGCCACCGGCGTCCATGTCGTCAAAGTAGGCGCCGTCAGGCTGATACAAGGGCGTTGCCACCATGCTGCGGCCATCGACAATGCTCTGTCTGCGGCTGGTGAAACGACTGGTGAAGCGACTGCCATTGAGTGACGTCAGGTCATCGTCAGCCAACGCCGAGCTGCCATGTCGACTGCCACGGCGACTAGCCACAATATCGCGCTCGCAGGCGCCCTCCCCATCATCATCGTCGTCGTCGTCACCACGCAATCCGGCAAGGCTAGTAGAGCTCTGCCGCGACACCAGCCACGACTGACCCTTGAACTCACGCGCCTCCGAGGTAATCAGGGCACCGGTACGAAGCAGCCAATCGCCGTCAGCGGCGCCCCCCCCATCCTTAACCCCCAGACCCAACGGTCCATCATCAACACGCGAACGTCGACGAGGAGTAGCCGCGCCGGAAGCGGGTCTCGTGAGGTGAAACGAAGACGCGCTCTTGGTCAAGGCGTCAGCGCTGAGGGGAGCCGAAGGACGACGACGATGTTGGGAGCGCGAACGCGCGGCCGAGGGCGTCGTCGGCCGTGAGAGCAGTCGGGGCGTCGTGGGCGCAGACTTGCCCTGCAGATAGGAACGCGAGTTGTAGTACGAGGGACCTTCGGGGAGGTCTTCGGTGCCGGAGAGGGGGAGCTTGACGGTCAAGGGGGCGAGGGACAGGTGAGCATTGGAGCGGTCCTTGCGTCGAGATCGTTCAGCGTGTTGATCGTAGGCGAGATCCATGCTCTATGGAATGGGTTGGTAGGTGGAGGACGGCGGTGGGAATGGATGTGTTGGTAGGACTCGTAAGGGATACGATGAGGAGACGATGACGGGAGACGATGACTGGAGACGATGATGGATGGAGACAAATGATGGAGACAATGAGAAGCAGGGAATCGAGGGCTTTCAAGGGAGAAGCAACATCAAGGCCGAAGCCGCCGTCTTTCCCCTTCTCCCCCTCCTTCTTCTAGGCGAGAGCTTTTTTTAAACTCGGCCGCAAGTGGGAAATGTCACCGCCGGCCGCCCGAAAGTCGGGGCTAGACCCAAGCGGGGAAGACGGAAGGGACGGAATAAATCGACAGCCGGTCGGTGCGGAGGTCCGAGGGCGGGCCGAGGCTGTCATCATCTGCTATCTCTGAGGACGCCAAGAGGCGGGCAGAGGCTGTTAGCCACTGTTAGCCACTGCCATCATCTTCGCAGGAACCGTGCCACAATGGCGCCAAATAGGGCCAGCTTGTGGCGTACAGAAAGCACCTGATGCCGTGATTATCATGCCAGCCATCGTCTGACGATATGCAACGATGCTCATGGTATGCTGACCGGCTTTGCTTCCCGATGCCAGCCCGAGCCGCGTGCCGGCCTTGTGCGCTGCTAACTAGACCTACCTAGGTATCCAATCACCTCCAAAACGCCTGCTATTAACCGTCTCATATCCAAATACGAAGAGCCCCAAACGCTGTGCTGCGAATATTCGTATCCCCGTCCGTCCTCTATCCCATGTCCCGTCCCGACCAACGCCGTAACCTTGACCGGGCTGCACTACATCACGGTCATTATGCCGCTGCCTACCATTATTGCCGCCGCCACCCGCCACACGGACGGCCACGGCGCGCCCAGACTGCTGCTCGGTGACGCTTCGTCGAGGCTGACTTGAACCGGGTCGTGCAGCCAGTCATCGGGAACTTGGGCCGCGAAATCGGACCAGTAGTCTCCAAGCAACCGGTACCCGTCGTTGGTCGGGTGGATGCAGTCCCTCAGCTGGTCGGTGGGAAACGACGTGATGTTGGTCGCCAGCACGCGTTTCCCGACTCCGGACCGCTGCCGCACCATGTCCGGGATTTGCCGCTGGAACTCGCGCGTTGCCGGCGCCTGCGCCTGGTCGCATGTGGGGATGATCATGGCTACAAGGACGACGGCGTCCGGACACGCATCGACGATTCGGTCCACCAGCACGCCCAATCGTTTCGCCGCCTCGGTCGGATCGTTGCCCTCGGTCGAGATGGCGGGATTGGGATTCATGTCATTGGTCCCCGCGTGCAGAAGGACCAAGTTTGGCCGTTGCTTCAGCGACGGGCCGATGTTGTCGGTGATGAACTTGATCGTCTTTCCGGGCCAGGCCGCCTGTAGGAAACGCCAAGTATCAGTGTCGTCCCGCGCTCAAGACCGACCACGGTCGACTCACAAAGACACCGTCGTTCATCGTCCCGTTCGGCGCCGCCTCGGTTCCTGTAAAGATAACCCTATCGGCTGAGACAATCGACTGTCAGTTGACAAGCCCCGATGTCAGCGTCGCACATGGACGACTCACCCGACAAGTCGTCTCGCAGCCGAAGTCTATAGCCATTTCCGTCGCCGCCGTCTAAGTCGCTAAAGGTACCGGCCGTGATGGAGTCGCCGGCGCACAGGATGCGCAGCTGCGGCCCGGGACGATTGGCAAGGCGATTGCTCGGCGTCGGCAGCGTCTGGCGTGGATTCAAGACGGGACTCGAGTAATTGTCAGCCCTGACCACCAGCCGCCGGGCCTGGACCATCAGGTCTCGTTCGACGGTGGCTGCGGCGAGCCCGAGCAGGCAGCAGACGGCCACCGGTAGAGAGGCCCGCATCGCGACGAGACGATACTCGGACGAATATAGAGGGGACAGGTGCGAGAGCACACCGACGACGAGCCTGTCCAGTCAAGGTAAAGCCAATTGGTGTTTATGAAGATTAGTCGATTAAGCCATGACGGGTCTGCGGATCGACTCCCCGGCGTTGCATCGTCTGCTATTCGTTCCTGTAACCAAGGAGTGTCCGGGTCCACAGGCCCCACTGGAAACAAGCCAGGAGTGCTATTCAGACGAGACGAGACGGGGAATGAGAAGACGGAGAAAAAGAGAGGGCGTCGAGTCGAGAGCTCGGGCGAAAAGTTGCGTTTGACCGGGGAGGTCGGACGCCTCGCCAGGTACGAATAGGCGTGCTCCGCCCCTCTCATGTTTCCCTTGTCGTAGGCTTTTCTTCTTCCGTGCCATGTGGGAAGCTCTCCTTTTCCGCAGCCGGGGCAGGGGGGGGGGGGGGGGACAGACTGGGTCTAATTCGACGGCGAGGCCAGGGGGCTGCCATCATCTCGCAAGAAAGCAATGACGAGAGGCCGTTGGGCGGCCTTGGCTGTCGGCCGCACCGTTGTCGTTGTCGTTGTCGTCTTCCGATGCAACGTGGTTGTTTGAGCCTCCTATCGGGTAGCTAACCCCAGGCGGTTGTCGTTGCATGTTGGCGTCCGTGTTGCAGGAGTTACAGTTACATGTTCGTATGTAGTTGTGGATGTCTTTGTGAGGATAGGGAGTGAAAATAGACAGAAAGCGTGTTAGCCTCATTGAGCGAATGCTGGGCCCAAACTCGGTGAGTCGACGAGACGAAGAGAGAGGGAGCCCGCTCTCGGTGAGGTCTCGGTGAGCAGCTCCGCTCCACAAAAAAAAAAAAAAAAAAAAAAGGGCTTCAACTCCAAACCAATCAACCGACAGCCAAATGAAGCGCCCGCAACCGAAGCCGATTCCCGTCTATGCGCTGATTCACATTGGCGCTTGCTCCCGCAGGCTTCCCCGCCACGATGCGAAACCTCCGCAACGCCAGTTTCGTCCGCCAGACGCTGGCCCGCGCCTCGTCGCCCTGCCTCTCCGTCTGCTGGGATCCAGACACCGACGACGTCATCTGTGCTGTCGGACCAACGGCTCAGCGGACAAAGATTGAAGTTGTTAGGCTCTCACACGTGGACGGAGAGTGAGTCTGGCCTTACTTGATGTGTCGTGTAAGCGTGCTGACTTGGTCCTCGTTCGATAGTTCGCCTCGGACCGTTGCCATTTGGGATGCGCCCAGTCCGCACCCTGACTTGGCTATCGATCGGGTCGTCGATATTCACTATATTGGCGGTTCGGCGACGACCTGTCTTGTTCTCGAGGGCGGTGATGTCATCACTGTTCGAGAAGGAAAGTCTGCCGGCGACGCCGCCCGGGTCGAAATCGTCGGCTCCATCGACGCTGGTATCGCTGCGGCGGCATGGTCCCCGGATGAGGAGCAGCTCGCCGTCGTGACCAAGACTGACACACTGATCTTGATGACCAGCTTCTTTGACCCCGTAGCCGACATTGCTCTGACGTCGGATGATATAAGGGCTTCCAAATACGTTTCCGTCGGCTGGGGCAAGAAGGAGACGCAGTTTCAGGGTCGGGGGGCCAAAGCCCTACGAGATCCTACCATACCGGAAAAAGTCGACCAGGGTCTACCGAGCGCATACGAGGACGGTGCCATCACCATCAGCTGGCGAGGAGACGCTGCCTACGTCGCCGTCAACTCTACACGACAATCCGACCGACGAGTGGTCCGCATATATTCTCGTCAGGGTCAGCTCGAGAGCGCCACTGAGCCCGTCGATGGCCTGGAAGCTTCTCTCAGCTGGCGGCCGTCGGGAAACTTACTGGCAGGGATTCAGCGCAAAGATGATGGCGTCGACGTCGTCTTCTTCGAGAAGAACGGCCTTCGTCACGGTGAATTTCCTTTACGGTGTCCTGCTGGCGCGGCCTCGTCCAAGGGACGGATCCTGCTGCAGTGGAACGCCGATTCGACCGTTCTCGCCGTCATATATCACGATGCGCTCCAGCTGTGGACCATGAGCAACTATCACTGGTATCTCAAGCAAGAGATCCCGCTCGACGACGGCGTCTCCTGGCTTGCCTGGCATCCCGAGAAAGCTCTTCGCTTTGCTGCAGTTTCTTCGGCAGCCATCATCACGACAGAACACACGACGAGCACCGCGCGAGGAAGCTGTCGGCCTCCGTACGACAATGGCACGGTAGCGGTCATTGACGGCCGGACGATCAAGCTGACGCCATTCCGTGCTGCCAATGTGCCGCCACCAATGTCCCTGTTCGAGGTCGAAGCCGAGTGCCCCGTAATAGACGTGACTATGGGCCGCCGCAACGAGTCATTTGCCATTTTGCACCAGAAAGGCGTCGATCTCTACGATATGCCGGCGATAAGCGGACGGTCTGTTCAACCCCGGCTCAAAGCCAGAGTGCCCTTTCCAGAGACACTGAGGCCCTTGCGGCTTTGCTGCGTCGCCACCGGCCTTTACCGTTGCATCGCCTATCGAGACGGCGGAGGCTGTCTGCATCTCGGCATTAACGCAGAGGCTGGTCGGATGGAGATTTTGGCGGACAAGCGAGATTTGGTATCCACCTCGACGTTGGATGACGGCTCTTTGGTCGAGGGATTTGGACAAGATCTATCGGGCAATCTCTACAGATTGTCAGATTCCTCGTCAGAGCCGTTGTCGATTCGCTTCCTTGCGTATCTTCCATGGTTTGAGATTGTCAAGTTGGAATCCGTCGTCCTGGCCTTTGGTCTGTCGAGAAACGGCCATCTTTACGCCAACGACAGGGTGCTGGCCAAGAACTGCACCTCGTTTCTCGTTACGCCGAACCACATCGTCTTCACGACGAGCAACCACTACGTCAAGTTTGTACACTTGGACCCTGACGTCGATGGTGCGAACCGCTTGAATACAATAGCACGAGCCCCCTTTCCGCTGACTTTCCGAGCCAGATCTTGAAGTGCCCGAGGACGAACCCGAAAAGGACGAACGATGTCGAGGCGTCGAGCGCGGCTCCTGCTTGGTGGTGGCTATGCCGACCAACATGAGCCTCGTGCTGCAGATGCCCAGGGGAAACGTCGAGACCATCTTCCCACGGGCCATGGTTGTCTCTGGGATTCGCAGTCTGATTGAGGACAAGAAGTACGGACGAGCCTTTTCTTACTGCCGTACGCAACGTGTCGATATGAACATTCTCTACGACCACCGTCCGACGCAGTTCTTGTCTAGTGTGTCACAGTTTCTCGATCAGCTGGCCGAAGTATCGTACATTGACCTCTTCTTGTCGTCTCTTCGGTAAGCTCGCTGTTTCCGGTTGTCGTGATACTCATGGACTGATGGTGAGACAGTGAGGAGGATGTGACGAAGACCATGTATCAAGACACCAAGCGTCGACTCCCAGAAGCGCATGAAACCATGGACAAGTCGTCATCGACTGCCTCCAAAGTAAATACAGTGTGCGACGCCCTACTCAAACACCTCCAATCCCGCAGAGCAACCAACCTCCAGAACATGCTCACGGCGCACATGTGCAAGCTGCCCCCGGCGCTGGACGACGGGTTGATGCTCGTGACGGAGCTGATGAAGGAGGATGAGCAGCTGGCAGACAAGGCCATCGAACACGTCTGCTTCCTAGTCGACGTCAACCGCGTGTACGAAAACGCGCTGGGCCTGTACGAGCTCGACCTCGCGTTGCTGGTCGCACAACAATCGCAGAGGGATCCGCGAGAGCATGTCCCCTTCATCCAGAAGCTACACAGCCTGCCCGAACTGCGTCGTCGGTTCGAGATTGATGACCATCTCGGCCGCCGAAACAAGGCTCTCAAGAGTCTCCAAGCCCTCGATGCTTTCGACGAGCTGTGCGAATACACGACCCAGCATACCCTCTACCGAGAAGCTCTGAAGCTCTACCGCTACCATCAGCCTCGTCTACAGACGCTGACCCGTCTCTACGCCGAGCATCTCGAATCGCAGTCGGCCCATCGCGAGGCAGGCCTGGCGTACGAATCCCTAGACGACTTTTCCAAGGCAACCAGCTGTTACCGCGCCGCCGGCCCAAGCTGCTGGCAGGAATGCCTCTTTACAGCACAGATGCAGCAATCCCCCCGTCTATCAGAAGAGGCCATGATCGACCTTGCCACAAGCCTCTCCGACGCACTCTACGAAGCCAAAGACTACAGCTCCGCGGCAACCATCCACCTAGAACACCTCTCCTCCCTAGAAGGCGCAGTCCGCTGTCTCTGCAAAGGTTCCAAGTTCGCCGAAGCCATTCGCCTGGTCATGCAGAGAAACCGCCCAGATCTCCTACAGACAGCCGTCGACGTCGGCCTCGCAGAAGCAGCAGGCTCAACAACCGAGTTCCTAGCGGATTGCAAAGCCCAGCTCCAATCGCAAGTCCCGCGCATCACGGAGCTACGCCGCAGGGCAGAAGAAGATCCGCTGAGTTTCTACGAGGGGGAGCGAGTCGGCGGCGTGGGAATCCCGGACGATGTCTCCCTGGCGGCCAGTTCGCGTCTCAGCACGAGCGCCAGCCTCTTCACGCGATATACCGGAAGCATAGGAACGGGAGTCAGTCGAGCGAGCAGCAAGAACCGTCGACGAGAGGAGAAGAAGCGCGCGAGGGGCAGGAAGGGAACCGTCTATGAAGAGGAGTACCTCGTCAACTCTGTGAGGAGACTCGTCGAGCGGGTGGCGGCTTCCACCGTCGACCTCGACGCTTTACTCGCGGCGTTGGTGCGCAGGCGGATGATGGAGAGGGCGAGGGCCGTCGACGTCCTGGCTGTGGATGTGGTCGCCGGCTGTGCTGAGGCGGTGGCTGAGCTCTGGGCGAGGACTGCTGAGCCGGTGCTTGATGAGGGGAGGGCAAGGGAGGCTCCGAGCGTTCCCTCGTTGAAGAGGTTGGTTTTGTTGGCGTGATGGGGTTGATGTGTCACCGTCTAAGCAGGTGAACCGTCATCTCGGGCAAATCATCATCACCTAAAGCATCGTCTCATCGTATGTATGTTGTATGTAAGAGGCCGTCCGTCTCGCCGAGTGACCACTGACTACTCACTCACTCACTCACTCACTCACTATGAATACTAGTAGAAGTGACGTTCCAAACAACTCGGAATATCTTCATCACCCGCTCCATTTCTCGATTTCAAGATGACAAGGTAAAACTCGCCATCTCACCTCGCTACTAAATCACCACAAAGAAGCTGAATTTTTAATTTTTTTTTATAAGAAAATTAAAAAGAAAAAAAACTACATGTATCCTCATCACTACCCTTTCAAACCCTCCACCTCTTTAACCTAGAGCAGCAACTCAATCCGCCAACAACAACGACAAGCCAAGAAGAACAACATCTAGCTGAAGCGGAAGAAAACAGGTACCGCCGCTCAATCGCCATGAACCATAACCATAGCCCGAGAAACATGGGAAATCAAGGCCCATCCGGCGGATTCGGAGGCGGAATCTCAACCTCCGCCTCCGGCACCGGCCCCGACCCCTCCGGAAGTTTGCCCTCGGCTTCCACCATGCCAGCATCCCGCTCCGCTTCAAGCACATGCTCATGCTCAAACTCATCCTCGGCTTCTTCCTCGCCCTCCTCTTCCTCATCGAGCGGCTCCTCGGCTAAGAGGCCGTTCTGCCTCTCCCAGACTTCCCTCCTGATGCGATCGTCTTTGGCTTTGCGGGCTCGCTCCACCTCCTCGAAGCCTCCTGACTTGCGGAGCTTGCCTTCTTCGACGAAGTTTGCAATCTCGCGCTGCATGGCGTTACCGCGGCGACCTTCCAGCTCCTTCTGTCGTAGCTTCTCGGCTCGTTCGATGGCTTCGAGTCGGTTTTCGTGGTTGGGCTGGAGGGCTCGAACCTCACCCAGCACGTCTTCCTTGGCCGCGCTCTGGTCCAGGCTGTTGCCCAGGTTCTCGAGGCCGCGCGAGAACTGGCGAGCGATGCCGGCGCTGGCCCCCGTGCCGTTGTCCTTCATCTGCTCCTTCGTCGCCCGCTCGACCAGGGTAAACGTCTCGCTGGCCTTTTCCAGGTCGTCTCGCAAGTCGAGCAGTAAGTCCTCCATCACCCGGAGCTCGTCTCGGCCCTGGCACACGTCTTCCAGCTCCTTCTCCCATATCTTGGTCCAGATGGGCTTCTCCGCCTGCATGTAGTCCTCCATCTTCATGAGCTCCTTGGTCAAGCCGGCAATGTCCTTGGCCACGTCCTCGAGCTGCCGGGGCAACGGCCGCACTCCGCGGTGGACCACGTCCTTGCGGAGGTCTTCCACCAGGTCCTGGAGGTCGTCCACCTTGCCGACGAGCCGGTCCGAGTCCGAGTTGAGCTGCTTCCGTCCGTGCTTGACGTACGAGTAGCCCGCGTCGCCGTCCATGTCCGGTACGGCTACTTTGGCCGCTGCCGTCTTGACGTTGGCCGCCTTGCTGCGGATCGACGACATGGAGCTCTGGATATCCGACTGAAAGGTCGAGTACGTCTGCCGCATAATGGCCAGATCCCGCCGGAGGATCTGCAACTCTCCGAGGTGGTCTTGACCGAGCTTCCGGCCGGGTCCCGCCGGTAGCCTCGGGCCGTCCGTCAAGGCGCCGCCGGCCGTGACACCGGCTCCGACCGCCGATGGGGAGACGGTGGCCAGACGCGCCAGCTCGCTCGCCGTCTCCTGCTGCCGGTCCGAGACTATCTGCAGCGTTTGCCCCTGATCGTCCATGTTTTGCTTGACCTCGCGGACAATCTTGGTAAGGACCGACATGCCGTCGTCGATGTGTCTCTTGACCTCGTCCAGGGGTTCGACATTGAGCACCAGGACGGTGCGGTCCGACACGTCCGACAGGTCCTCCAGCTCGTGACGCACGCCCGAGACTGGATCTTGGATATATATCTCGGGCAAGTCTGCTCCGTTTTGCTGCGTGTTCCACGAGAACTTTTCGATAAAGGCAAGTTGGAGCCTTCCGATGGAGAGCTCGTCTTTCCCCTCGGGTAACACCATTTTCTTGACCTTGGACTTGTACTGCAAGAACAGAGTGAGGTCTTTGGTCGGTGTCGGTGGCGGAGAAACCGAAAAGAAGGTCTCGACCGGTTTCGACTCTCCCTCGCCAACCTTTTCTTGCTCCTCATGGTTCGCCGCGAGCTTGGCACGGCTCGATTCGGGGCTGGCGAATTGCGCCTGTCTATCGACGCTCATGGAGGCATCCATTGAACTTGACGGCGTCTCAGGCTCCTCAGACACGCGGCTCGGTATCCGAGAAGGAGAGGAGTCGACGGCGGCAGGTCGGGACTGGGTGGAAACGTTGCGGCTGTGATGAATGCCTTCTCGAGATTGCACGGCGCGCAGCGATTCACGGGCTTCCCTCCTGCCCCTGTTGGGTAGGGGCCCGTTCTGCGAAGGCAGCATGGGAACGCTGTTGGCCGCGCCGCCGAGATGTTTCGAGATTTGATACTGCGAGTACCGTCGGGAAGCTCGCCGCTCGAGGTCGCCTCCCTTCTGCAGGGCCGCTAAAGCGCTCGACTGATTGTCCGGAGGCGGTGGCGGCGGTGGCGGAGGAAATGAGTCGATGCTGAGATCGCTCGTCGACGGCAATGACGGCATCGAGGACTTGGAGCCATCTGCTGGGTAAGGCGGTAAGACGGGAATATTCTGCATCGTGTTGCTGGACAGAGTCGACTGTTCCGAGGTGAATGAGGCTCTAGAACCGTCCCTCTGCCCGTTGAAGCGCCGGCTTGGCGACGGGTAGACATTGCCCTGCTGCGCACCATCTCCGCGTTGCGAGCCCGGTCGATAGCCGTTCTCCAACCCTTCTTCTAACAAATTTGTAAGCCCCGTATTACCGCTGCTCACGGTGCTCACGCTGGTCGTCCTCTCGGGAAGGGGGTTGCCGTCTTGATCGCGGCCTTGCTGTTTCTGCCGAAGCCGCTGCTGTTTGCGCTTCAGGCCGTGGAGCAGATTGATGATGATGTCTCGAATTCTGGGTAGGTACTTGTCCAGACTCGCGACGCTGGCCTCTTGGCTCAGAGTGGCTTCGAGGATATGTCGCAACAGGTCGGGAACGTTGCCGAGATCCGAGGTGTCGACGTTGATGGCGGTAAAGGCACGACAAGCCATGTTGAACTCGTAACCGAGCCGGACGTAGACGTCCGAAACTTGCGAATCAGAGGCTTGCTTGCGGGACCATTGGGTCAAAGTCTCGAGTAGCTGCTTCGTCGCTACGAGCAGATGCGTGACGCTCTTTTCGATTTGCGACAAGGGCAAGTTGGAGCTGCTGCCGCCGGAGGCCTTTTTCACATTGGTTAGCGAAGAGACGAAGACGAGAATGAGCGGCCGATTCTTACCTCGCGGGTCGACCGCTTTGAGCCCGCGCCAGGCTGCGACGTCCGGGACGAAGCGTTGGAAGGCCGCGGCTGCATCGCCGGACCAGGCGAGTTGGCCCGTACATTGGGCGGAGGGCCAAGATCGGCATTCGGAGAGCGACGGCGGACATATCCTCGTTGAGAAGGGGCAGGAGAAGGAGCCTGCATGGTGGCGAGATGGCGAGATGGCGAGATGGCGAGATGAAGCAGGAGATCGCTTCCGGGGTGTCTGGCGGAACCGGGCAGCAGCTGGAAGACAGCCTAAGACAGGGGGCCTCGGTGAAGGGAATCGAGAGGCGAAAGCGCTGAGCTATAGACGGTGAAAGTTGTAGCACGAGAAGCCCATTGTCCAGCGAAGCGATGAGGCGAAGTGACGGCCCTAGAAGCAAGTTTCGGTAGCACAGGCGAGAGACGTTGGAGATGGACGTTGGAGATTTTGGGGGGGGACGTTGCACAGCCCGGGCAGCTTCATCCGTTTTCAGCCCGGTGTGGCGGCTGTGGCTGAGCAGCGGGGTACAGCCGCTTAGTACAGCCGCTGACGGATGCAGGTACAGCGGCTGCGGCTTGCTGGTCAGGAGAAGTAGTGGCGACCCTTAGAGACGCGGGCGACGGGGCAGCGAGTACCTGGCTTAGTCGGGCCGGTACGGAGAGTCAGATAGGGGTCTACTTGGGCTGAATTGAAGAGCCTGGTAGGTACTTAAGGTTTTTCAGCCAAGTCGTCGACGTGGCCCTCAACAAAGAGAGCATCCAGGACAGCACACGTGTACCTCTCTGGTGTGACCATGTCAGCCTCGGCCCGCTCAGGAACGGCTCCGTCTTCATCTCCCAACAGCACTCTAGTGAGTTTGGGCAGGAGGCTGGCAAGTTCTGCCTCTCAGCTGGACCCTGTGCCTCGTCTGTCTCCGCCTCGTTCCTTTGCAGACGGTTCAATCTGTACCTATCTAAGTAGGTACCTAGGTATGGAAGCCCCTGTGCATGATCCATCTGACTCGCTCTCTCAGGGCCCGTCATCTTCACCTGAAACGATCGTCCAGGTGTTCTAGAAGGATCGTGTCGCAGCTTTCCCCACGCGAATCCTTTCATTCTTGTTCACGTCCTGAACGACAATGAAAACGCCCGTGTCAGCCCCGTGGCGTTCACACAGCGAGGCTACCTGACTACATACATATGTATGTACGAATACACGGGTATGTATGTACTTTGTATGTACGAATATCTCGTGCCTCTTTCGCAGCCAGATCCCTTCAAAGCAGACGATCATACTAGGTAGTGTACATATGTACTTCGCATGTACATGCACGTCGACAGAGCCTCCGATACTATTAGTACATCCGAATCAACCTCTTTCGTGAGCTGACCATCAGCCAACAACGTCTCTTCAATCCGTCTACCAGCGCCTCCTGTGGCATTCACCGAGTCGTACGCGCCCTTTCTCGACAGCAAAGACTGAATTATTCCTAAAAGTCTTGGTATAGCCCGTCATCCATGGCAGAGGCCCCGTCCGGCTTTGCTAGCCCGCGTCACCATGGACAGTCCAAGGGAGCCCTTGATGGCCGGCCACGGCGACATGAGCGATGACGTCGATCCGGCCGCCGCTCACAGCGATTCTGCTCCACTCGGGCCCGTAAAGGCGGGAAATGCGGGTCCCGGCGTCTTCGTTCAGGCGTTGACCGTGGCGGCCGGCATCAGCGGCCTCCTCTTCGGATGCAAGTAGCCAGTCTCGTTTCAAGATCCATACGCTAATGGGGAATCTTGCCCGCAGACGACACGGGCGTCATCTCGGCGACTCTAGTTTCCATAGGCGATTCGCTCTCGAACCGGCCGCTGACGTCTATGGACAAGTCTATCATCACGTCGGCCGTGGCGCTCTTTGCCCTCGTTGCGTCGCCCTTGTCGTCGATCCTCGCCGACAGGCTCGGTCGCAAACGCGTCATTCTCTATGCAGACGTCCTATTCATCGCCGGCGCTCTCGTTCAAGCTTTGTGCTCGACCGTGCCGCTCATGGTGGCCGGCCGGTGTATCGTTGGCGCTGGCGTCGGCGCTGCGAGCTTCGTCGTGCCGCTCTACATTGCCGAAGTGGCGCCGGCTTCGCATCGTGGTAAGCTGGTGACGACCAACGTACTATTCATTACCCTGGGCCAGATGGTGGCCTACATTGTCGGCTGGCTCCTCTCGGCTTACGCGGCCAAGGAGACGGGTTGGCGCTGGATGGTCGGACTAGGTGCCGCGCCTGCCGCTCTGCAAGGAGCCATCATCGTCTTGATGCCCGAGACGCCCCGTTGGTTGGTCAAGGTCGGCCATCCGGAGGAAGCCAGGCTGGTGATGCGGCGCGTCGAGCCTGCGTCGATGGCGGACGCCGATGCCATGGTGGCTGAGATGGAAGCCGAGGTTCGCGAGGAAGCCGGAAATGGCTCTTGGAGTCTCGCGTGGCGGGAACTCGTCGGCGAGGCGAGGAACCGTAGGGCGCTGACGCTGGCGTGCCTGTTGCAAGGCTTGCAGCAGTTGTGCGGGTTTGTACGTGCTCATTCGGCCATCTGTCTTCGTTCATGGGCTTCTACTGACAGCAGATGTCGCAGAACTCACTCATGTACTACTCGGCCACCATATTTGCGCTCGTAGGCTTCACGAGCCCGACGTTGACGGCACTGACGGTGGCGGTGACCAACTTTGCCATGACGCTGGTGGCGCTGGGCATCATCGACCGGGTGGGCAGGCGACGCATCCTACTCTGGTCGATGCCGGGGATGATGCTGGGACTCGTGGCCGCCGCCGCCGGCTTTTCGATACTGCAACTGGAGCCCAAGACGGTGGAAAAGGCAGGACAGGGCGGCCCAGCGCGGCTGATCCTAGCCAGCATCATGGTCTACGTGGCGGCGTACGCGCTGGGGCTGGGCAACGTGCCGTGGATGCAGAGCGAGCTGTTCCCGCTGACGGTGCGGTCTGTCGGCAGCGGCGTGGCTACGGCGACCAATTGGACAGCCAACTTTGTCGTCGGACTGACGTTTCTGCCCATGATGGAGACTCTGAGTCCGGCGTGGACAATGACGACGTATGCGGTTGTATGCTGCGTGGGCTATCTGCTGGTGTGGCGAATCTATCCCGAGACGGCCGGGCTCAGCCTGGAGGAGTCGACGGGGCTGCTGGAGCACGGATGGGGGATCGGCGGGTAGGGAATGGGTGTTCTGGTGCGTGTCGGTGTTGGTTGGTTGGTTGATACTTGGCTCATTGATGTGTCCATGGTATTATTAGTCTGCATGTTTGAAGTTCATACATACACAGCGTCCATGATATAGCCTATACCACGAGATTTCACAGCATCCTCAAGCCCCGTTGACAAAGGCAGAAAAGTAAAAACAATCGACGACGCTTGTGGATACTACATATATATATGTCTCGACTTGGATGTTTCACGGGAACGCGGCATGTCGAGTCGGACCCAACAAGCTTTCGGATGCACGGGGCCTCTATTTCTTTGTGGTTTCTTCGGTGATGGCCGAGAGAAGAGGCTTCTGCTTCCCGTCGGGGTCCGCCGAGGCATTAAAGGTGTTTGCCGCTAGCAACTACCTAGCAGATCAAGGAACCCTGGTCGTATGTATGTGTGTATGATCTGACGGAGTCCCGGTTAACCAAGATTCTGGAACATCATAGAGAATTTGTATGTGTACAATGTACATACATACGTACATAGGTTAGGTATGTACGTACGTAAGTGAAAGCGGGCCTGCCAAGTATGTATGTATGTAAGAAGCAGAAAATTCTCCGCCATTTCCAAGGAATCTAACCGGATCTCGTGAGGTAATACATAAGAAGGAAGTACATAACGCATGTATGTATGTAGCGAGGGACGTGCCGCGATCCGGTGTTTGTTGATGTCTCGCGGCTGAGGCTGATGAGATGGCATCATTTCACTTGCATTAGCCTTACCAGCCTGGTACAGGTGAGCACATACCTGCATACATACATATGTATGTAGGTAGCTACTAGGTACTCAGGAACGAACGGGTCCGACGGGGACTCCGGCACTCGCAGAGCCCGCCCGGGCTTCAGGCAGGTCGCGGGTAGGTAGGTAGGTCCAGTCTACTACCTGTATACTCCATTCTCGATACCACGGGGGGCGGGCTGCTAGAGGCTCAATCTCCGGGCCCGGGTTTACATCGCTTGTATTCGTAACCACCCACGCTGACCCACCCCCCCCCCCAAGGGGAGATGATTAAGTCGGCTCCATCGTCTCGTGATGGCGGCATCGAACCCTCAGACTACCAGTACTAGCAAACGACTCTCGGACCTCTCTTCCTTACTAGCTTCTTACCAAACACCTAGTGCCAACCTTGGACCCTCCAGACTCCAGATGATATCCTTCCCCGTGCCATTGTCCTGTCGTCCGGCGTCTAACGAACTCTCCTCGGGACCATTGTCCTCACTTCCAATATCATCCCCATCGCCATTGTCAGCCTCATCGCCGCTTCATCTCCCTCATCATCCCATCTTCGACTGTCCTCCGTCGTCTCGCCTCTCCTCGAACTATCAACACGCCCCCGGATGAGGAGCCCTCGCCCCCATCCCCCCTTCTCGCCCCGATGCCCATGGACGACGCCGACCGAGAGGTCATCTCCGCCGAGGCCGATGCCGCCGCTCCAGAGTACTACCAGCGGCGCAATAGCGATGAGGTCGAACGTATCGTCTCGGCCTCGTCCGTCTCGACGGTCTCGTCGATGCACACGCCAGGAGCGCGTAACCGCATGAGCTACATCTCGACTCATCGCGATCTCGACCGTCACTACACCGAGCTGAGCCGGATCGAGACGCAGCGGACGCAGCATTTCGGCACCGTAGGTAGCTCTGCTGCCAGTGTTGCCGCTCAGCATCGCAAGCCCTTGCCTTCGTTTGGCGCTGGCAAGCCATTTCCGCCACCGCTGCCGGCTCGGGACGAGTATGTCGTCGAGTTTGATGGGCCAGGCGACCCTCTCAATGCTCAGAACTGGCCTACGCGCGTCAAGGTGGCCATGGTTGCCATGCTCAACTATACTACCTTTGTCTCGTCCTTTACCTCGTCCATCTACTCGCCCGCCATCGAGACCATCTCCAAATTCTTTCACGTCGACCTCGAAGTGGCTTTGCTCGGGACGACGCTCTACGTCCTCGGCTTCGCTTTCGGGCCCTCGCTGTGGGCGCCCCTTTCCGAGCTTCGCGGTCGTCGGATGCCCATCATTCTCTCCATGTTTGGCTTCTCCGTCTTCTGCATCGGCGCCGCTACGGCAAAGGATATCCAGACCCTCCTCATCTGCCGCTTCTTCTCCGGCTTCTTCGGCTCTTGTTCTCTCGCAGTCGTCGCCGCCATCTTCTCCGACATGTTCAACAACGTGACGCGCGGCATTGCAATCACCTGCTTCACCATGACCGTCTTCCTGGGGCCCTTTCTCGCCCCCTTTATCGGCGGCTACATTGTCGAATCCTATCTCGGCTGGCGCTGGACCTTGTATCTGCCCACCATTCTCGGCTTCTTCGCCTTCTTCCTCGACCTCTTCTTTCTCAAGGAGTCTTACGCGCCCGTCATTCTCGTCGGCAAGGCTGCAGAGCTGCGCCGTCGCACTCGCAACTGGGGCATCCACGCCAAGCAGGAAGAGATTGAGATTGACTTGACCGAGCTCATCAACAAGAACTTTTCTCGTCCCATGCGCATGCTCTTTACCGAGCCCATTCTATTTCTCCTCACCCTCTACATGAGCTTTCTCTACGGCTTGCTCTACCTCTTCCTCACAGCCTACAACATCGTCTTCGTTGGCATTCATCACTTCAGCTTGGGCGAGGCCGGTCTGACCTTTTTCGGCATGATCATCGGCGTCCTCATCGCCGGCATCGTCGTCTTCGCCCAGCAGCCGTGGTATCAGCGCAAGCTGAAGGCCAACAACGGCGTCCCGGTGCCCGAGTGGAGGTTGCCCAGCGTCATGGCCGGTGGCATCTGCTTCGTCATCGGCATCTTCTGGTTTGGATGGTACGTTTGAATATACGCCTTCTTTACTCGTAAGGGCATCTGCTGACATGACGATGCAGGACCGGATACAAGGCCAGCATCCCCTGGATAGCCCCGGCAGCCAGCGGCATCTTCACCGGCTTCGGACTCATGTCCATCTTTCTGCAATCCATCAACTACATTGTCGACGCCTACCTCATGTTCGCCGCCTCTGCCCTCGCCGGCAACACCTTTATGCGCTCCCTAGCCGGCGCCACCTTTCCGCTCTTTGCGAGGCAGATGTTTCTGGGCATGGGCGTCCAGTGGGCGTCGACATTGCTGGGATGTCTGGCGCTGCTCATGTGCCCTATCCCCTTCATCTTCTACAAGTACGGCAGCCGGCTCCGGGAGAAGAGCCAGTTCGCGCCGACGCCGCCGCGGCCGCCTCGCTCCAACTCGTCCGACGCCGTCGGCGATGGTGAGACGCTGACGGAGAAGAGGAAGCGTGATCGCTCGGCTGCCACCAGTCGGGACACGGCCGTTCTCAGCACCCGCTCGGCCTCGGCAGCGGGTGATGAAAGCGTGCTCTCTGGGGACAGCCACAGTTTGGGCCCTCGGCTGGACGTGTAGCGAGATGTCGTCTTGTGAAGCATTGGCGTTGTGGCCTCATTTTCAGCGTTTGAGGGCGTTGGGGGTACCTTTTTGGGGGTTTTTTTTTTTTTCCCTTCTTTTCTAATCACCTTCTTCTCTTGCCTATCATCGTCTTCTTCCCACTATAAACTTTGAGCCATGGGAATGGCATCACGAACATAATGAAACCGAACAGACTAATGAACCAGAACCGATATATTAGAGAGGGAGTGGAAGCGGCAGAGGGACCAGCGGGCAGGCCGTCCATTGGGATGAGAGGAGGCTGCAGCAGCCCGTACATATGTATGTACGAATACACATTGGCGTTGAGATGCAGGACGGGTGATTCAGCATCCACAAATGATCGGTGAGCGATGGCGGATTCTTGGTACTGCTCGTATCTTCATTCTCGTCCTGAATCGGATCTGCAGACGGGATCGATCCGAGCCGTTTCAGCTCAATTTGCCGGTGCGTGCGAGAACGCACTGTTCCGATCTCATGTTTGGACTGATTTATGAGCAAGATGGAAGATGTGTGTCCGCTGCGTGAGACTGTACCTCGTACCTCGTACGAATATGGACTGTGCTCCGGATCCGAGTCAGCACTACCTAGATTCGCTACGTCATCGGCTTCACAGTGATTGATGTTCTTGGAAGGAGCTGGTGGTGAAGATCAGTTGTGATGACGTAGCCTGCAGCTCAGTTGGCAGTCGCGACATGGCCTAATGCTTGCCCGAGGATATTGTTATTCCCAACCTCCCCCGAGCCTTTGGCGGCTCATCCAACAGCACTCGACCTTTGTTGCTCGACTACAGCTTTGACTGAAGCACGTCTCTGCTTCAGACATCTTGGGCGACGCGTCATGGACGTCACGGAACATGTCCTGCCCTCGGGCCAGCACTACAGTGGCCGCAACCGCATCCCTAACATCCAGCAGTTCGCCGAGCAGCTCGACTCGGAGAAGCGGCAGCGAGATGCCGAGATTGATGCTGAGCTTCGTCAGGATGCGGACGCGCGGGAGCATCATGCTGCGAATAAGGACAAGAGGGACCATACGCGCACCGTCCGCGATCCCGTTACGGGAAAGGATGTTGCCATTAGCGATGCTCACGCTGACTACAAGGAGGCTGTCGACGAACCTCAAGTGGGTGCTCCTTTGCCTCTCTCGTCGTCTCGTTTGAAGCTGACGACTGACTGCCTTTAGTTATCCGTTCCCAACGAGAATCTCGGCAGGCCGACGACAGTGAGGGTCTCGTCGCAGCAGTCGGGCGAGGAGTACCGTCGTACTCAGGACATCACGGCGCCGCCCGCTCCGGTCCAGGAAGGGTCTACGTCCGACGTCCCCATTAGCAGCGAGAAGACGTCGATTCTATTCTACAAGACGCCGTCGGTCAGCTACGAGCCCATGTTTGTGGCTCTCGAGCGCAAGGCAACGGTTCTGTGCTTTGGCATTTCCATTGCCATCGTCTTCATCGGCAAGTTGTTTGGTGGGAGGCTCCTTGGACTCATTCCCCTGGCCATTTGCGTCTCCTCAGGCGTCTTTCTCTGGGCTCAGGATCTCGTCCGTCAGGGCAGGGATGTTGAGTGGTCGAGCGAGCAGCAGCGTGGTGAGACGGCTACCGCGAACCTGATTCCCGAGTCTGTCGAGTGGATGAACACGGCCATTGGGCTGGTATGGAGCCTCATCAATCCCGAGATGTTTGCCTCTGCCGCCGACACGTGAGTCTTGCCTTTTCTCGTGTTGGAGGATGAGGGCGCTGACGAGAGAGGCAGGCTGGAGGATGTCATGGTTGCCTCGGTCCCAGGCGTCATTGAAAACGTTCGCGTTGCCGACATTTCTCAGGGCAGCAACCCTATCAGGATCCTCAGCATGAGAGCTCTGCCGGACTCTCACGTACAAGACATCAAGCAGGAGATTCACCGAGAAAACGAAAAGAACATGGACCCCAATGAACTGGCTGCCGTTGAGCAGGCTGGTTCCTTTTACAACATGGAGGTTTCCATCGCCTACCACGCCAAACCGTCTGGCGAGGACATCACGTCCAAGGCCAAGAATATGGGCATGCAGCTCATCTTCTACCTCGGCATCAAGGGTCTCTTCGGTGTGCCTTTGCCCGTCTGGGTCGAGCTGATAGGGCTCGTGGCGACGGCCCGCGTGCGACTGCAGCTGACGCCAGATCCCCCCTTCCTCAAGACGCTCACCGTCACCCTCATGGGCGTGCCCAAGGTGCAGGCCGGCTGCACCCCCATGATAGAAAAGGGCGTCAACATCCTGAACCTGCCGCTCATCTCCAACTTTGTCAACTGGGCCATCCGTACGGCCGCGTCCATGTACGTGGCGCCCAAGAGCTTGACGTTGGATATGAGCAAGATGCTATCGGGTGACGACATTAAGAAGGAGACGCAAGCCCTGGGCGTCATCTTTATCCGAATTCACAAGGCGACGGGCCTCAGCAAGCAGGACCACACGGGCAGCCGCGGCGGTGGCTCGGATCCCTACATTACGGTCAGCTGGAGCAAGTTCTCCAAGCCTCAGTTCTGCACACGCGTCATCCAGGACGACCTGAACCCCGTCTTCGAGGAGACTTGCGGCCTCTTGGTCACGAGCGACCTCATCAAGGCCGACGAGCAGCTGTCGATGGAGCTCTGGGACAGCGATCGTTCGTCCGCCGACGATGTCGTGGGCAAGGTTCAGCTCAGCATCCAGAAGCTCATTCAGCACCCGGGCAAGATGTTCCCTCAGGTCTCTCACCTGTGCGGCGTCAAGGCCGAGAGCAGCATGCCCGGTCAACTCCACTGGGAGGTGGGCTTCTTCGGCAAGACAAAGTTCCGCAAGGCGCTGAGGACCGACGGCCGCGACGTCACCCTGCCCAAGGAGCTGGCTGACAAGCCCGAGCTCCAGGACCAGAGGGGCAGCATCGACAGCAAGGAGGAGGATGCCGTCGTCCACACGCCGCCCGACCCTCTGTGGCCGTCGGGCATCCTCAGCGTCGTCGTCCACCAGATCGTCGGCCTCGAGCTCGCCAACATCAAGGGCTCTAACGGTAAGCGCAAGGGCCGGGAGTACGAGCCGGCGAGGCCTGAGGCGGGCGAGGTCAAGGAGGAGCAGAGTCGGAAGCTGCCGAGCTCATACTGCACGGTCCTGATCAACGATGATCTGGTGTACAAGACACGCATCAAGGCGGTTTCTTCGCAGCCCATCTTCAACGCCGGGACGGAAAAGTTCATCCGCGACTGGAGATCCTGCATCGCCACCGTTGCCGTGCGCGACTCTCGGAACAGGCAGCACGACCCCATCATCGGCGTCGTGCCTCTGCAGCTGTCTGACGTGCTGCGGACGAGCAGCCAGTTGACGCGGTGGTATCCCCTCGACGGCGGCATCGGCTTCGGCCGGATCCGCATCTCCATCCTCTTCCGCTCCGTCGAACTCCGACTGCCGCCGCCGCAGCTCGGCTGGGATATCGGGACGTTTGAATTCACGTCCGACAGCATCACCACGACGGGATACGCGCCGTCTCAGAGCGTCAAGTTGAAGCTGCGTACGGGCGGATCGTCGGCGACGGTCAAGAAGAACATGTCGACCAGGGAAGAGACGGGAATGAGAATCGACATCAGCGGTGGGGAAGACGGGAAGCTGATGCGACTCCCCGTCCGTCACCGGTATCGATGCCCCATCTTCATCGAGTTTTACTCGTCGAGCAGCCGCAAGCCGGACGCCTACGCTGCCCTGTGGCTGTTGGAGCTCAGCGACGGGGAAGAGACGGACTTTGAAGTGCCCGTCTTTACCTGTAGCAATGGCCTGCGTCTCTCTCAGAATTACATCACCCAGGACAACTACCGGGAGATTCCCGACATGAAGATTGAGGAGGTCGGCCGCGTCCGGTTCCGCGGCCGCTTCTCACCCGGCACCGACTCGGACCACATGAAGTTTGTCAGCGACAACGACTCTCGAGAGACGATTGAGACGTGGGAGGCGTGCTACGCCGAAGGTGTGCGGCAGGAAGAGGTCAAGGCGGAGGTGCCTCCGGTGGTGATGGAACTGCACGACAAGTCGTTGACGCACGGCCGAGACGTGCTCGCCCAGGCGGACGAAGAAGCCAAGCAGCGATGGCTGGCAAAGGACGGCACGGACTGGAGCGGTGCCTTTGGCAAGGACCCCAGGGACCTGATGGCGAACAACGCGGGGGGAGACGGCGACAGCGAGACGCGGGACGATGCGGCGGGAGAATACGACAGCAGCGACAGCGATCCGGATCTGGGCATCGAGGAGTACCCGAGCGCGACGGGAGATGAGACGGAGAATGGCCGACCGTCGGCGGAAACGAGGGGAGAATCGGAGTCGTCGTCTTCGTCTACGCACGACGGCAGCGGCAGCAAGAACCCGTACACCTTGTACAAGACGTACACGGCACGGAACCGCGACCTGCATCGCAAGCACCGCGGGTTGATGCAGTGGCGGCCGATGCGCAACGCGCAGTTTGCCAAGGACGAGGCCAAGTTTGCCCTGCGCAAGGTGAAGAATTTGGGGGGGTTGGGAGGAGACAGCCGGACGTGGAGACGGAGGTTTAGGGTTGAGGATGAGCTGTGTTTGTAGTGATTTTATTATTAGTGAATTGATAAGGTTAACAATTGCTGTTCGTGGCTGTAGCTTGTGAGGAACCTGTGAAGGTGTCGTGATGGGAAGAGAGAGTGGTTGTCGTTGAAATCAGGGTAGACTACCGACGGTCTCCCTTGACGTTGACTCGTGACTCGTGACTCGTGGCTCGTGACTCGTGACTCGTGACTCGTGACTCGTGACTTGCCGAGTCAGCAGTCGCAGGCTGCACACAGGGTAAGCTGCCATGGTTACGGGGTTGAGGACCCCGATACCAGCTGGCTTCCATTCCCCACCAGCGCCATCAAGGCTCAACGAAGAAACCTCTCACAGCCGCACGAAATCAATCGACGCGTCCATCTCCCCAAGATTCTCCCGCGGCGCTTCTCGCTCACCCCTCGATGCGGCGCAAGAGCTCCTAAACGCGCGGAGGCTCCCACGGCGACGTCGCGCCCCAAATTTGAAGCTTCAGCCTACGGAAAGCAAACGAACGACGACGACGCGTGCGAACAAGATGCCGTCATCTGAGGCAGTCGACATCCGACGCTTTTTCGTTGCTCAGCAGCAGCAGCAGCAGCAGCAGCAGCAGCAGCAGCAGCAACAGCAGAAGCAGAAGATAAGCAAGAAGCGGTCTTCGCCGTCGGGCAGTGCGGACGAGGAGGATCCGTTGTTTGGGGGGGAAGAGGGGGGCGTGAGAGCAAGGCCGGGGTTGGTGACGGGGAGGAGGAGTCTTGGGGCGACGGGGACGGGGATGGGGGCGGAGGATGTGGCTGAGGGGGTGAGGAAGAGGAGGAAGGGGGGGATGGGAGGATGGTGGTTTCGAAGGCTGTGAAGGCGAGGAGGAGCGCGGGGGTCTCGACACCGGTGAGGGAGACGACTGGTCCTTCATCCAGGAGAGAGACGACCGTTCCTTCATCCAGGAGAGGAACAACCGTTCCTATACCCAGGAGGGAGACGACTGTCCCTACACCCAAGAAAGAGTCCAGGAGGGAGTCGGCCGTCTCACTGCCCAAATTGGCGGCACGAAATGCTTCGCGATCAGCGGCGGCGACTACGACTACGACTGCGACGACTACGACGACTCCGACTCCGACTTCGACGTCGACGACGGTAAAGAGGCCCGTGTTGGCGGATCCCAAAAGCCGAGGACGGCCCAAGGGCTGGCGAGCGGGCATGTCTTACTCGGAGATGCGAGGCAGGTCGCCGCCCGGTCCTCGAGGGCGGCAGAGGCCGAAGTCGACGGCGGGTCCGGGCCTGGGCAAGCGGCGCAGACGACCGGCCAAGTCACCGTCGCCGCCCCCGCTCGAGATGTACAGACAACTACGGCCGCGGTTCCCCGAATTCCTATGCGAGTGGACAGGGTGTAAGGCGGAGCTGCACAACCTCGAAACGCTGCGGAGGCACGTCCTCTTCGTCCACGGCGGTTCGGGCTGTCGCTGCTTCTGGGGCAAATGCATGGCCTCGGTGGCGACGGCCGACGAGTTCAGGTCGCATGTGGAGGAGGCGCATATGGTGCCGGTGGCGTGGCACATGGGTGATGGGCCGCGGAACTGGAGCCGATATACGGGAGGCGATGGCGAGGATGGGCAGGTTCCGGATTACCTGCTAGATGAGCATGGGGTGCAGGTGACGCCATCGATTCGCGACCAGGAGGTCGAGGACGTGTTGACGTGGCGGATGAATCGGAGGAAGCTCAAGGAGTTGCTGATTCGGAGGGATGAGAATCTGCCTGATGAAGACTCGGACGAGGAGGGCGAGGAGGAAGAGGTTAGTTGAAGGCTGAGTTGAGGGGCACTTGCGGTGGGCTGTGAAGCCTGTGATGGAGCCTCAAACGGTCTGGACCACCATGACTGTTGCAGCGGCAGGCTTATATTGGCACACACATACTTAGTAGGGTAGGTAGTTGTAAATACAGTTATACTTGAAGACGGGGGAATTCGTCAGCAGTAGGTTATGATGCACGGGCGCCGTGTTGGGGAAAAGAGGCCGGTGCGAAACTACTAAGGAGTGATGTCGGTCCGTGAAAGGAAGGCCGAGGCTGTATGAAGTAGGAAATGTATGCATGTACCTACCTACCACCTACCTACCATAGTACCACCTATTGATTGGCAAAGGGGGTTGTTTAGTAGCGGTGGTTGGTGAGGAGGCGGAGTTTGCATTCCGGGGGATTGTGAGTGTAATGTATTATGTATGTACATTATGTATGTGTATGCCATGCTTTGGAAGGTGATTTGGGCGAGGCATGAAGGTTCAATATAGGCGGGATAGATGAGCGGGAAGTGCTTACCTACAGGCTACAGGCTACAGGCTACAGGCTACAGGATACAGGCTACAGGTTACCACTGACCAGGTAGATGCTAGACGGCGCTTGCACGGGCTGTGCTGGAAAAGGACAGTGGGCTGTGCGGCGGTTGTATGTCTACCTATGTAGGTATGTAGTAGAGCCATGAGCGGATGGGTAGGTAGGTAGGTAGGTAGGTAGGTAGGTAGGTAAGCAAGATTTACACCAAGAAATCACCAAAAACGGCCTAGTGAGGCGGGATTCTCGGTGCCAATCTCGTGGCTTGCCTCAGGCATCGCCACTCGTCAATCGTCGGCAGCCAATGACGATGCAGAGGTGCTCGTACCCTCTCCTCTCCCCTCCCGCGGATCCACAATCGCCCTTGTCTCCGTCTCCCGACTTTGGGCTCTCCCTCTCCGTGTCTCTCCTCTCTCAGTCTCTTCTCTCTCAGTCTCTTCTCTCTCAGTCTCTTCTCTCTCAGCCCCTTTGCCTCTCCTCTATTGCCTCGACTCTGCTCTGTCCCTCCGTCTCCTTCCTCCCTTGATCTTCCCTCGACGATACCCTCTCGCACGTCCCCTTCACATCGTCACCGCCTGGGCCATGGCACCAACAACTGCGTGAAGCCAGACGTCGTACGAACACACAGCTCTCGCAACGATGCCTCTGTCGTCCAAGAACGCGCACGGGTCGTCGTCGGCGTCGTCGTCGTCGTCGGCTGCTCAGGTCAGCCATCGGCTTCGCAACTTCTTTCGCATGAATGGCAGCGCCGCCGCCGACAAGGAAAAGGATCGCGAGCGGGAGAGGGAAAGGGATCGTCGAGATAGGGAAAAGGAACGGTCCGCTTCGTCCGGAAACGCGGCTTCATCTTCGACTTCGACGGCTGCTGGTAGCGACGCGCCGCCACTGCCCAACAAGACGTCGCGACATACAAAGTTCTTCACCAATGCCGTCGGCCGTCTTCGCGCCCATACCGTCGCTAGCGAGGGCAATCAGGTTGACGAGACGTTGAGCCCGACGGCTCATGCCAATCCGTACTTTGCTCATCAGGGACAGCCTGGCCTGCGCCATCATAACGAGGGCTCCGTGCCTCCCAGCCCGCCCGATACGCCGACGCTAAACGTCTCGAGCCCGGATACCGACGCCGCCCGTCATGGACAGCAGCCGCAGCAGCAGCAGGCGGCCGTCGAGACCAAGGAGGAGCTGGCCCGTCGCCTGAGGAGGGTCGCCAGCGCCCCCAACGCCCAGGGCCTCTTCTCCAAGGATGACGCCAAGTCGGACCGACCCGCCACCGCCGAGCTGGGCAAGGATCCGCTGGTCGAGGATCTCGGCGCCGGCACCCTCGGCCTGGCCGACAAGAAGCCCGTCAGGCTGTCCAAGAAGCAGACGCTCCGTCTCCCGGGCGACTTGGCGGGTTCGCCCTCGTCGCTCTCCTTCCGTAGGACCTACAGCTCCAATTCCATCAAGGTCCGCAACGTCGAGGTCGGCCCGGCCAGCTTCGAGAAGATCAAGCTCATCGGCAAGGGTGACGTCGGCAAGGTCTACCTGGTGCGCGAGAAGAAGAGCAGCCGGCTGTATGCCATGAAAGGTGCCGTTCAAGATACCATTCATTCATTGAACACCACCCAGTCAAGTCTCCATGCTGACTTGACGGTCCGTCATCAGTCCTGAGCAAGAAGGAAATGATTAAGCGCAACAAGATCAAGCGCGCCCTCGCCGAGCAGGAGATCTTGGCGACGAGCAACCACCCGTTCATCGTGACGCTCTACCACTCGTTTCAGTCGGAACAGCATCTCTATCTCTGCATGGAGTACTGCAGCGGCGGCGAGTTCTTCCGCGCCCTTCAGACGAGGCCCGGCAAGTGCATCGCCGAGGACGACGCTCGCTTCTACGCGGCCGAGGTGACGGCCGCGCTCGAGTATCTTCATCTGATGGGTTTCATCTACCGAGACCTCAAGCCCGAGAGTCGGTCCTCCCCGCTGCCCCCCCCCCCGGATGATGATGAAGCTGATAGTCCAAGATATCCTCCTCCACCAATCGGGCCACATCATGCTGTCCGACTTTGACCTGTCGAAGCAGTCGGATCCCGGCGGTAAGCCGACCATGATTGTCGGCAAGAATGGGGCCCGAACGGATGCGCTGCCGACCATCGATACTCGATCTTGCATCGCCAACTTTCGAACCAACTCGTTCGTCGGCACCGAAGAGTACATTGCGCCAGAGGTCATCAAGGGGAGCGGCCACACCAGCGCCGTCGATTGGTGGACGCTGGGCATTCTCGTCTACGAGATGCTCTACGGAACGACGCCTTTCAAGGGCAAGAATCGGAACGCGACGTTTGCCAATATCTTGCGCGAGGACATTCCCTTTCCGGATCACGGCGGCGCGCCGCAAATATCAAAGTGAGTCGCTGTCGTCGCTGTCGTCGTCGTCGTCGTCGTCGTCGTCGTCGTCATCTCTCGTCTCGTCTCGTCTCGTCTCCTCCTCCTCCTCGTCCTCGTCCTCATCCTTACTGACCATCCTATCCAGTCTCTGCAAATCCTTGATCCGCAAACTCCTCATCAAGGACGAGAACCGAAGACTCGGCGCCCGGGCCGGCGCATCAGACATCAAAGCCCATCCCTTCTTCCGCAGCACCCAATGGGCCCTGATTCGCCACATGAAGCCCCCCATCGTGCCGCACGCGGGCCGGGGCATCGACACGGTCAACTTCCGCAACGTCAAGGAGAGCGAGAGCGTCGACATTAGCGGCGCTAAGCTCAAGCCCTTGCCTCGTGATAGCGGTCTCTCAACGCCCGGTGCTGAGGCTGAGGATCCATTTGTCGACTTTAATAGCGTGACGTTGCATCATGATGGTGATGATCATCTTCATCTTCATGCGCAGCGGTCTGCCGGAAGGCACGTGAGCGCTTCTACCTGATGCCCAATCGTCGCTCCTCGATATTCAATCCCCTTGTCCTTTTTCCTTACTCTAAGCTCGTCGACACTTTGCTGCATTCGTGGCGTCAGGACAAGATTTCTAGTCTTCTTCTTCTCCTTCTCCTTCTTCTTCTTCTTCTTCTTCCTCTTTTCTTGGTTTCCCCCCTTGTCTTCCTCGATGGCCCTTTTGGTGCTGAGGTCTGACGTCGCTGCTCTGCTGGGGGGGGGGGGGGAGGGAGAGGACGACGGGTGCGTTGTCCTGGACGATTGGTTCGTCTGGGGCTTGGGCGTTACGGAGGTTGAGGGGGGTTGACGTATGGGTATCATGCCGAGGGGAGTGGGGGGGGTTTCCGTATCTACAAATAGAGAGGAAGGTGAGTGAGAGGCCTGTTGTTGGTGATGTCTTTCCGGGGAGAGGAAGGTAACGTCGGCTGAGACGAGTTGAGGCGGATGGGTTTCCACTTGATGATGTCCGTCTCGCAAAGACGTCGAAACCAACCGTCGATGCCGTCAAGTTGCAACTCAATCCCCCGACGATAACAATGCCTCAACCTTTGGTTTGCGATCGAGGCAGATCCGATGAACCCCATGCATATACCTCCTCAAACACTCGGGCACAACAACACATTCCTCCTTCTCATCCCAACACGTCTCCAACACGGCAGCAAGCACCCGCGGAACAGCAACAGCCGTAGCGTTGACCGTGAAGGGGAAGGAAATCTGCTCCTTGCCGTCCTTGACGGGGAGTCGAACGCGCGTGGCCAGCCTTCGCGTCTGGTAATCGGTACAGATGCTCGCCGAGGTGACCTCCCCCCAACCCTTGTCATGATTATCGGCGCGGCTGGGGAAGAAGGCTTCGATGTCGATCTTGAAGGAGGCGGAGGCGCCTAGATCGGAGCATGGCATTGCGAGGATGCGGCAGTGTAAGCCCAGGTCCCTGAGGATCTCAATCTGCATCTCGACCATCTCGTCGAGGACGGCGCGGGCGGTGCTGAATAAAGGTGGACACCAGGCGAAGAGCTCGACCTTGTGGAATTCGTGGACGCGGTAGAGGCCTTTGGACTGGGCGCCTCTTGCGCCCGCCTCTGCGCGGTAACATCGTGACACGGCGGCGTGTTTGCGGGGGAGGGAGTCCAAGGGCAGGGTTGAGGCTGCCTGCATGGCGGCGAGGGGGATTTCGGCCGTGCCGGTCAGACAGCGGGCCGGACTCGAATTTGCGAGCTTGTAGATTTGCGTTTCGTCGTTTTGGTCGCGGGGGCGGTAGCCGCAGGCGGAGACCATGTGCTCGTATACGAGGGTCGGCGGTGAGACGAGCTTGTATCCCCTCTGCATGGCTTTGTAGAGGGCGTGTTGGATGAGGGCTTGTTCGAGGAGGGCGCCCGCGCCGACGAGGTAGTACCATCCCCAACCAGTGGACGTGGCCGCCGACGAGAAGTCGAGGATCTTGAGGCGGGAGCCTATATCCACGTGCGAGGGGGGTTTCGACGGCTTGGGGGGGGAGGGCAGTTGATGTTTCCCAGGAGTTTGGGCTTGGGCCCGCGGGGGGTTTCTTGGCTGGTCAGGTTGGGGAGTTGGAGGGCCAGCCTCTCCATTTCCGCCATGGTTTCATCCGCTTCCTTCTCCATCGTCTTGAGCTGGGCTTTTACCTCCTGAGCTTTGGCGAGGATATCTTGTCGGCGGGGACCCTGTTCCCTGACGAGCGAGGATTGAAGCTCTGCCGCACGTTTGCGCATGTCGTTTGCGCCCCCCTGCTGCCGGGTCCATGATCCGTGGAGGCCGATTATGCGGGATGGGTGGTCTTTGAGCGAGGCGTAGTTGCGTTCTCGGCAGGTTGCTTCGTAGAGGGGGGCGTTGAGCCGGATGTGTTTGAGGTCGGGGGAGGGTTTGGGCGCCGTGGGTGGACGGGTTTCGTGGGTGAGATGGCGGGTTAGGATTCGGGGGGGTTGAGAAGGGGCGGAGGAGGGTTCTGGTCATCTTGGGATGGGTTCAGGTTGAGGAATTGGGATTTTGTTGTTGGTGATGGATTGGGATTTTGGTGGTTTAGTTAGCTAAACTGCGATAAGATAGATAAAATTGAGCTACGATAAGATACGATAAGATAAAGCACTAGCTTTATCAATCATCGTCATCGCAGCACGCGCTTATCGCCTCACCGCACGATGTCCTGACACCACCTCAACCCTCATTCAGGGAGACGACGATACAAAGACGGCTCTACAGCGCCCCCCAAACCCCCAAAGTCCAATTCCCATGATGGCCCCTCGCCAACCCTCCCGCACCGACCCCATGCCGCTGCTGCGCCTTTCCATCCACGTCTCCCGGCCTCGACGCCCCGCCAGCCCCCTGCTGCAGCCACTGCTCGCGGTCCATGGTTGCCGTCGCCGCCATCTTGACGTGACATGCCAGGCTGGCTCCGGCCCAGCCGCCCAGGGATTGTATGGCGCGCAGCTCGCCTTGGAATTGTCGCGTCCGGGGGCGGTTTCGCGAGATCTTGGCTTCGACGGGGTCTGATGCGACTTCTGTCGCTGTCGTTGATGTCGTCATGCCTGATTCTGATGGTGTTGTTTCGACGTCTTCGCCGGGTTCGGACGGTGCTGCTTGTGAGGAGTCGGCGCTCCATCTTTGGCTGCTTCCGCTGAGTCGCCGTGCTTGCTTGTTGGTGCTGCGCTTGCTTCGGGTCTGTTCGTAGGCTTTTCCCGTGACGGGCGCCCATCCGCGCGTTTCAACCATGGTCGTTACCTCGTCTACTATCCGTCCCTTTAGGCCGAGGGTTTCTGAGCAGCCGCCCGTGAACATTAGGCGGGACATGCAGACGGCTCTGACGTCCATGGGCAGCTGGAGTAGGTGTTGATAGACGAGTAGATGAACGGGGAGCTCGTGGTCGTCGAAGGAAGAGGGCGGGGACGAGCCGTCAAAGAAGCAATCGTCACATACGTCGGCCAATTTCGCAAACGGAATATTGACCGTCGTCGGCGGATCGGTAGACCGGAGGGGAATCTCCATCTGGCGGCTGAACGTCTGCGCCGTCTCATCGCCCGACTCGTCCTGCTCCTCCACCGTATCTAACTGCGCCGAAAGACGCCGCGGAGACTTTGAAGCCAGACCTCGACACCACATCAGCCGACACATGACGTCTTCGCACTCGTCGAAGCCGACTACGCGCCGCCCGTCGTCCGTAGCTTCGCTTTCTGGTTCCAGCAAGCTTCGCAAAAGATTGTAGAGCCCGTCTAGCAGCCGGCTTCCGCCGCGGATGCTCCGAGTCGTCTTGACCTCGCGGTATTCGTAGACGCTCGTCACTACCGTCTCTGCCCATCCCATGTCGACGACGAGAGCACTTCGGACCCCGGCGGCGACGGCCGACATGGTGGGAGATGACAGAAGAGAGACGACGGGAGCCTGAAAGTTGTTGAAGAGCGTGTCTAGCACGGCTGAGAGGAGGGGAATCGGCACGGCGGGATCGATGACGAGGCCCATCTTTCGCGGACGCGAGTCGATGAGCAGGAATCTACTCATTGTCAGGAAATCCACCCGGTGGAAGAAGCTAGCCACTGACCTTGTAAAAGCATCCCTCAGCAGACGATCCAGCCTATGCTGAAAAAGATCGAGGTCAAAACCGCGCAAGTCGAACCGCCAAATCTCGTAATCTCCAGCCCAAACATCCGTCGTCAACACCGGCCCCTTTCCTTCCCACGCGCCAAAGTCCCCAACGCGACGCTGCTGCTCAGGACTCCAGCCCAGCACAGCCTTGGGCGAGGAATCACCCGCGAAGCCGGCACGAACGAAGCGCGAGCCAATCTCCACCAGCACGAAGTCGTCGTCGGCGCGGACCGTCGATGGGGAGCCGTACGAGGATGGAAGAACGTGTGAGCTTCGAGTCGGTGTGTGAGGTTGGCTTTGAGTCGAGGGCGTCGGGCGGATGCCGTAGAGGCTTCGGTGGGCGGGAGCATTGCCCGTGGCCATGGCCGGTCTGTGCCAGAGACGAGGCTGATGGGTTAGTTAGGCTGGGAAAAAAAAAAAAAAACATGAAGGTGGGATGGGTGTCTTACGTCATGATCTCAGCCTTGCCGGAGCTTAGGTGCCGAAGTTCCGTGTAGACGACGTCAGTGGTGGTCGCTGCGGCGACGTATGATTTGTGTACGAACAACAGCCAACGACGCTCCAGGCGTGCCCATTCATTATTCTCATCTGCAGCGCTGCAGGCCGGCTCAAATCGCCTCTAATGGGGATCAAAGGGTATGTACTTATTCTGTCGGGTCTCTTGATGACCGCTGACATGAATTCACGCAGATTGTTCAACGAGTTGCCCCCTGGCCGGCCGGTCTCGCTGTCAAAGCTTTCAGCCGATGGCTTCGAAAAGTCGAATCGACCGATCCGGATAGCCATTGATGTTCCAATCTGGCTATTTCAGGTGCAGGCTGCCAAGGGTTCGTTCATGATGCGTCGACTCTAGAGACGATAGCTGACGCAAATGGACACAAGGGGGGGCGAACCCTGAAATCCGAACGCTCTTCTACCGCCTCGTGCGGCTGATGAGCACCCCCATACAGCCCGTTTTCGTTTTCGATGGCCGGCAAAAACCGCAATGGAAGCGGAACAAGCGGTCGGGCCTGGGAAAAGGCGGCTCCACGGCCCAGATCAAGAGCATGATTGACCTCTTCGGATTCGCCACGCACGATGCTCCCGGCGAGGCCGAGGCGGAATGCGCGCTGCTGCAAAGACAAGGGATAGTTGACGCGGTGATGAGCGAGGATGTCGACACCATCATGTTTGGCTGCACGCGCATGCTTCGCAGCTTGACGCCCGGCGAGGTGAGGAACATCAAGGACAAGAACATGAAGTCGCACATGATGCTCCATGAGATGACGAGCCAGGATGAAGACGAGGCTGGTTCGAAGCTCGACGCCCAGGGCATGATTCTGGTGGCTCTCATGAGCGGCGGCGACTATATCCCCGAGGGAATCCCCGGCTGTGGCGTCAAGGTGGCATGCGAGGCGGCCAAGGCTGGCTTCGGTCGATCCCTCTGCCAGCTCGACGTGAAGGATCCAGAAAGCGTTCGGGCGTGGCGGGAGAGTCTGACGCACGAGCTGCACAGCAATGAAAAGGGTCACTTCCGGACCAAGCACCCAGCTCTCAAGGTGCCAGACGACTTCCCCAACATGGACGTCCTCGGCTACTACACTCATCCCGTCGTATCGCAGCAGTCGACACTAGACTCGGCTAGAAAGACGCTGCTGCAGAGCAGAAGCCCGCGTCTGGACGAATTACGCGAGTTTGCCCGCAAGACTCTCGGCTGGGACCATCGACTGGGGGCCCTCAAGCTGATCCGGGTCCTCAGTCCGGCTCTCCTGGTGCACAAGATGTGTCACGACGAGAGCCCGGACCTGGTGAAGCGCATAACCCTCCGTCGTCAAGCCTTCAACACGGACGGATCACCGGAGCTGCGTCTCACGTACGTGCCAGCAGAGGTGTGTCCCATCGACCTCTCCATCGAGGTAGATGGACCACCACCACCACCACCTACGATAGCGGCCTCACAGGGCCAAGATGGCCAGGCCGTCACCGGTGACGAAGAGGTTGATACCGAAACCTCGACCGATCCAGCCCAAGTCGCCTCCCTCCGAGCCTTTGACGTGACGAAGCCCGACCTCGCCTGGGTGTTGGAAGGTGTGGCTCGCAAACACGTGCCCAGCGCCGTTCAGGTCTGGGAAGAGGCCGAGGCGGCCAAGGCAGCTAAAGCAGCAGAAGCAGAGGCAGCCAAGGCAGCCAGAGCGGCGAGCAGGGCCAAGTCCAAGGCTGGGGGCGTCCGCAAGGGGCCCCTCGATAGCTTCATCCGTTGCGTCACGAAGCCATCTTCCTCTTCGGAAGGGCAGCCTCTCGGACAAGCAGATTGTCTATACCTGGCCAGATCGTCGTCGTCTCGCCCCTACATAAGTAAGCCATCATCCTCGCCATCACGAGGCCCGAGCGGTGGGAAAGACTCGGGCTCACCTGTGACGCGTAGGCTTGGCCGTCGACCAGAGACGATTCTCATCTCGTCTAGCCCCGTCGGTCCGTCTGCGTCTTCCACCGAGTCGACTCTTGCCATCTCGGCCGATGACGGTGGCGAGGGACTTGAGATTCCCTCGTCTCCCACTCGTGCTTCCAAGACGAGCGGGCCTTGTCGTCCGGAGGTGACGAAGTGGAGGGCATCTAGGAGGCGAACTTGTACGAGAGGCGGCAAGTCGACGGCTCAGACGTCGATGGATAGCTTCGTCGTACGCTCGGGACAGCAGGCCGAGACGAAAGCTGAAGAGGACGACTTCGAGACGGCATCACGGTCCAAGGTCAAGACGAAGAAGACGCTGCTGACGGCAAGGGCGGGCTTCATCTACGAGGCTGTCATGGATGCTGACGAGAGAGAGGATAGGCTGAGGAGGTGTCGTGAGGAGGGGAGGTTCGCGGTCAGGCTTAGCGATGTTGCTGTTGTTGACTTGACGGGGGAGTGAGTTGCGGCCGAGGTTGTTGAATATATAGGGCTTTGGCGTTGCTTGTCTGGGGCTTGTCTAAGCTTGTCTCAAGACATGTTTATGTTGCATTGTGTATATATGGCAGCTACTATAAACATCTCGTTTGCGTGTGAGCTCTTTGTCAACTTCTCAACCTCATGGCAGTTGTCCCGATACAGACCCGGAGCAATACAGCCATTCAGCGTAACGATGACGTCTTCCGAATGCCAACCCCAACCCATCTCAACTGACCTCAAAAACGAGCTGTTGGCTCAATCCCCCCTTCTCAAACAAGCCGAAACAGCCACCCAACACCGCCCACCCCCGAAGAAGAAATTACCGTCAGGGATGAGGCAACCCTCTCAGCGAAGACTGTGGAGGGGTGTGATTCATTGCTCACCCCTGCTATAATTTTTTTTTTTTTTTTTTTTTGGTATATAAAGCGGTTTGATTCTTACGCTGCTCTTTTGGTCTTGACGGATGATTTTTTTTTTTCGTGTTTGACGGGATACGCTCACTATGGATTGTGCGCTGCCAGAGGGCGGGAATGAGAAGAAGAATGCTAAGAAGCAAAGGAGAAGACTTCGATCTCGACTGCAAGGTCTCCTCCCAAACCCACAAACGAAGCCGCTCGAGAACAACAACAACAACAGCAGCAGCAACAACAACAGCAGCAGCAGCAACAACAATAACAACAACAACAACAACAACAGCAGCAGCAGCAGCAACAACAACAACAACAACAACAACACCAACAACCCCAACAACACCAACAACAACAACAACAACAAGACTGCCTCCGTCACAGCCGTGCCCACCGAAGCACAAACGCAGGTGAAGAATCAGACGGGGCCTGCACCCATGACGATCAGGATTGTCGATCCTAGAGCACAAGAGAGGAATAGGCTCAGCTTCAACTCCGAGGGTGGCATCGGAAGATCGACGGTGAAGACGTTGAGGAAAGGCGGTAATGAGATTGAGAAGAAGATGATGGGCAGAGAAGTCAAAGTCAAGGTGGAATCACCCTCAACAACGCCCATCAAGAACAACAATCCCTTCCCACCACCCACCCAAACAAGCAAAAACACAGCAAACACGAACCCAAACAAGGCAGCAAACCCGCAAGCCGACCCGCCCAAGAAAGCCCGCAAACGCAACCGTCAGAAACGCCCCCTCGCAGACGCGGATCCCCCCCCCCAGAGCAAAAGAGCCAAAGGTCCGGAAAGGGGTCAGGGTCTGATGGAGAGGCAGCTCGGTAGCTTCAGACGGCGTCTTGGATGGGGGAGGCAGGGGGATTCGTCTTTGGGTTCTGGCGGGGAGGTTGCGACGGTGAAGATGGAGTTTCTGCTTCCGCCTCTGCCCTTTTTGCAGACGTCTCTCTTCGGCACGGACGCGGACCATGTCGAAGAGCGTGGTGATGTGCGGAGAGGAAGAGGGAGGAACGAGACGCTCGTCACCGCCACGGCCGCTGATGTCATCCCTCCGCAAGCACTAGCCGAGCTGCGCGCCAGCATCGCGTCGTTTAGGGAGTCGGCGGTGAGGCACAGGAAGATGGCTGAGGATATGGTTGCGGTGCTGAAGAGGGAGATTGGGAGGGTGGTTGGGGGGAAGAGGGGGTTGTGAGAGGTGGTGTTGAGGATGGGGTTTTGTGTGGTGGGTGTGTGTGTGTTGAGGGGAAGTTGAGGGGTTGTGAGTTGAGGGATTGTCAGTCGAGGTAGTTGTCAGTCGAGGTAGTAGTCAGTCGAGGTAGTTGTTAGTTGACAAGGTCGTTGGTCAACGGGGTTGTCAGTCGAGGTAGTTGTCAGTCGAGGTAGTTGTTAGTTGACAAGGCCGTTGGTCAACGGGGTTGTCAGTCGAGGTAGTCATCAGTTAACAAGGTCGTTAGTTGACGGGGTTGTCAGTCGAGGTAGTAGACTGCCGAGGTAGTTGTTAGCTGACAAGGTCGTTAGTTGACGGGGTTGTCAGTCGAGGTAGTTGTCAGTCGAGGTAGTAGACTGCCGAGGTAGTTGTTAGCTGACAAGGTCGTTGGTTGACGGGGTTGTCAGTCGAGGTAGTTGTCAGTCGAGGTAGTAGACTGCCGAGGTAGTTGTTAGCTGACAAGGTCGTTGGTTGACGGGGTTGTCAGTCGAGGTAGTAGTCAGTCGAGGTAGTAGTTGTTAGTTGACAAGGCCGTTAGTCAACGGGGTTGTCAGTCGAGCTAGTCATCAGTTAACAAGGTCTCTAGTCAACGGGGCTGTCAAGTAGTCAGTCAACGACGTCAACTCAACCTCTCCATCCCAACTCCGAATCCATTCCCCTATCCATCTAGCCAACAGACAGAGACAGATCCCCCTACCCCCTTTACCCCCCCCCCCTCCATCTCAACATCAACCTCGGTCCCCAAATCCCTCTCCTCCAGAAAAACCCTCCCCCTCAACTCCACGGGCAGATACTCCTGCCTCACCCTCCCCCCCCGATAATTAGGCGGATACTTGTAATCGGCCGCGACGCCCATCTCCCTCAACAACCTCGTGGGCGCATTCCTCAAGTGCAACGGCACCGGCAAAGCCGCAACCCCGGGCTCCTTCAACGCCGCCATGGCATTGTTCAAGCCGCGGTACGCCCGCGTGCTCTTGGGCGCCAGACTCAGCGCGACGGCCACGTGCGCCAGCGGGATTCGGGCTTCCGGCATGCCGATCTGTTGCGTGGCTGTGTATGCCGCTGTTGCGAGCGGTAGACACGTGCTGTCGGCCAGGCCGATGTCTTCCGAGGCTATCACCACCATTCTTCGGGCTATGAAGAGGGGGTCTTCGCCGGATTGGAGCATGCGGGCCAGGTAGTAGAGTGCTGCGTGGGCATCGTTTCCGCGGACGGACTTGTGGAAGGCGGAGATGGCGTCGTAGTGCTGATCGCCGCTGCGGTCGTAGATGAGTGTATGTGTCAATGCTGCCTTGACGTCCTCCTTGGTCGACCCTGGAGGAAGCGAGAGGGTCAGTTCCAGGAGATTCAGGGCAACGCGAGCATCCCCATCGCTAAACCCAGCCAGATATCCAAGCATATCATCATCCACCCTCATCCCGTCCACCTTTTCAGCATCACAAGCCCTCCTCAAGATGCTCACAACAGCCTCCCTCGCAAGCGGCGCAAGCGTCAAAGTCCGACACCTCGACAAAAGCGCCGCCCCAATCTTGAACGAGGGATTCTCCGTCGTAGCCCCTATCAAAGTCACAGTCCCCGCCTCAACAGGCTGCAAAAACACATCCTGCTGCGCCCGACTGAAGCGATGCAACTCATCGCAAAACACAATCGTCCGTCTTCCCGTAAGCGTCAACTCGCTCGCCGCCTCGACGAATAGCTTCCGGCATTCAGATACGCCCGAGCTCGTAGCGTTGAGCTCGACGAAGCGTCCGCCAACCGCCCGCGCAACGCAACGAGCTATCGTCGTCTTGCCCGTTCCAGGTCCGCCCCAGAGAATGAGCGATGGCAGGTTTCCGGCTTGGAGGAGGGCGCGGAGAGCTCCGTCTTGACTGACGAGTTCCTGGCCGTAGACGTCGTCGAGTGTCTGCGGACGCATACGCTCGGCCAAGGGGGCGAGTCGCTGCTGCGTCCTTATGCGCTTAGCAGACTCTTGAATCGCCTCGTTCACAGGAGCAGCAGCCCCCATATTTGCATCACCGGGTCCCTCGTCGAAGCTCCTCTTGGTGCCCGCCACCGTCGTAGTCGTAACGGTAGAAACCCTCGTCCTTTTCGCCGAAGGCACCGAGAAGAAATCCGCAGCACCTCGCTTCTGCTGCGCTCCATCGGCCTGCGACTGCGGCGGCGAAGGTTCCGCCACGAAGCTGGAACATCCCGAGTCGATATGGGCGTTGATCTGTGATGATCGCACCGGCTTCGCGCAAATCGGACACGCCACCGCCATTGTCGCTATTCGAGATTCTCAGTGGAAGAGCTTCGACGGATTGGGGCTGGAGCTTAGTCGCGGTGAGACGGCGATTTTCGGAGAGTGCTTGCGTGAGGAATGGAAAAAGGAAAAAAAAAAAGAAAAGACAATAGGGGCGTTGGAGATGCGACGCGTGACGCGCTTAGAGCGCTTAGAAATCTCGCATTACCGCCAATGCTGTGTAAGCGCGAGGCTTGACCTCACCTCACCTCACCTTACCTTACCTCATCACACAACTCTCACCTCACCTCACTTCAACTCACGAGTCACCGCGTAGCTCTCACTAACACTCATCTCAGTCCAATCTCATCACCTCATCTCACGTGAATCACGATCAAAGAATTCGAAAATGGCTCTTGATACCCTCTGCCTCACCTCAGCTACCAAGCCCCAATCACCTAGAGCATCATCTCAACCATACAACCCCTTCCCCCCCTCAAAGCAAGCAATCCACCGCTCAGCAAGAAACAAAAAAGCCGCCTCATCAGCAGACGACCACCTCCTAAACCCTCGAAGAAGAACCGCCCACCTCAAGCCCCTTATGCCGAAGTCTTCATCGCCCGCACCTTGGGAGATGACATGCTAGTCTCGGCCTTTCGCTTCCCGAGAATCAGCTCTGGTGTTCTCCTAGACGACGCGACAGGCGTTCCCTCGCGATCGAGAGTCGCCTCGGCGTGACACGACGCGTGGAAAGCCCGGTTTCCCACCAGAACCGCGTCCAGCCATACCCATTCCTGCGCAGTGTCCAGCCACTTGTTCTCAAACTTCTCCTGACAGATGGGACACACGTTGTGCACTCCGCTGTTGGCTTCAGGAACCGCTATAAAGGCCGGTCCCTTGTCGGCTTGTGACGCCTCCTTGGACGTCTCTTCGGGAGCCGCCACCCGGTCCGAGTCGACGGCCTCGCGGGACCTCACCCAGTCCTGACTCGAGCGTCAGCTCAGGAACAAGGTCTCGCGTCAATATTCGTAGTAGTGGCTTACCTGTTGGTCGACGTACCAGCTGCGGTGCGTCCCCCTCTTCTCCGCCTCGCTGCTCCGCTGGTGGACTCGGAAGTGCCAGTCCATGTGGCTCGTCTTCTTCGTCTTGCCCTCCGCGTCCGTCGGGAAGCGCCGGCCGCATTGCCTGCAGGGCGGTCCAAGCTCGTCGTAGAGGGCGGCGACGGCCTCCGGGTTGAATCTTGACCACTATCGTCAGTCCGCAACCTGGGCTGCTTGCCGTGGAAAGGGGGGGGGGGGGGGGTGACTGACCTTGCTTCAGAGGACCTGCATCGAGGCCGCGGTTGACGTCCTGAGCAGCCGCCGCCGCAGCCGCCCTCTGCGTCGACGACAAGAGGCTGGCGATGTTGGGCGGCACCATCTGAGAAGGCTGAGCGGCCGCGTTGGCCGCCGGAGGAAGCATCCCTGCCTGCCGGAGCTGGCCGAGGAGGTCCATGGTGTTGATGGGAGCAGCGGCCCTCTCATTAGGCCTTGATCGGATGGCGGCCTGATACGGTGTCGTGTTCTGACTCGTCGTGGCCGTCGTAATCATCGTCGCCGCCGACTGTCTCGCCATTAGCGTTGCCAATGCTCCGGGGCCCAGCAGAGAGTCCAGAGTGACCGGCGCCTGGCCCAGCGGAGTCTGAGCCGGGCTGGCAGATACGGGTTGCGGAGTCGCCGCCAGTGCCTGTAGCTGAGGCGGTACGAGCCCTGGCTTCTGAGCAGCGTTCTGCGCCGACGAGGGCCTCATTGTCACGGCAGCAAGTTCAGTTACTTTGTTCTTAATGAGCTCGAGCTGGTCCGGGGGGAGGCTTGTGCGCTGCACAAGGCCCTGTAGATCCAGCAGTGCTCTTAATCTGTTCTGAACACTAGCATCATGTGGGTTGTGCGAGAACTCGGCCTTCATCGCGACAATCAAGTTGTGAATGTCATTGTTCAATGTTTCTACGCTTATCCCTCCGTATGGTCCGGACTGAAAGGACAGCAGCGCGGCGCCACCCGCTTGAGGCGGCGCCTGCTGGGGATATTGCGCAAACATGGCCGGCGAGAACGACGACACCGGCTGCGTCCCGAGCGACGATGGCTCTCCCGGTCGACTGCCGTTTGGGACCGGAGCATAGGGCTGTCCGGCCATTGACGCCGTCGGCGGTGTCGCCGAGTTTCTCTGCGGCAGCATAGCCGATCGGGGCCTCCCGGGGACGGGTGCTGGCTGCTGAGGCATCAAGACAGCCCGAGCCTTGATGAGCGCGTTCTCGATCGGACGCACCAGCTCGTGCGAAAAGACGGGCCGCGTGTCCATGGATCCGGGAACGGGGTCCTTCCAGGTTCTCAGCATCTCTTCCATTTTGCGGCGGACGTTGTGATCGACCACGGCGTACGACTCCATAAAGGTCTTGAACAGGTTACGGCCAAAGTATAGCGTGTAGGGCGTGCCGACATTCTTGACGATCGAGTCTAGGACGTAGAGGGCGGGAAGCTTCTTGTTCGGGGGTGCCTGTGCCGCCTGTCAGCTGTGTGTGCCACGAGGAGACGTCTGCACCAGTTTTTTCACTTACCTTGAGAATGTGCTGCTGGAGAACCTGGGCGATTTTAAGGGCATGCTCCGTGTTTTCTCTCGCAATGACCGTCAGGTTGCTGATCTCGAACCGCATATTAGTAGACAAGTCCTCGAGTGCGTGCCGATAGTCCTCAGCCACTTCATCCCCGTCGGAAGCCATGACGACGAGGCTCTGAAGAAAGTATCGATGTTTAAAAGGCGGCAATGAACCAAAAGCTGTCACAGGTGCGAGGTAGATTCTTATCAATCAGGTGAAAAACGCGTCGAGAATATTTGTCCGCACCGATCCGACTCCCAAGCCGACGCGCAGGCAGGAAAGTTCGCAAGTAGGCAAGGAAAAAGGAAAAGAATAGGAGTATTCAGGGCGATTCAGGTTCAGGTATATTCCAAGAGACGCTCTTGCTGGATTCCGCCCAAGTCTAGAGCCAAGCACAACAAGGCAAGAAAAAACCCGAAATCAAATCCCAGAACCCTTCAGAAGCCAGACGGCGCCACAGCGGACATTGTGAGAGAGCCTGCAGGAAGCGATTCACACACCCGGCGCGGAGGCGCCTCCTACCAAGGAACGGCGAGCGGCTTGGCGAAAAAAAAAAAAAAAGAGGGGGGTGGAAGAGCGTGCGACGAAGCTGTTCGGGGCCTGGCTGGCGATCAAATCAATAGGCTGTAGTGGCGACGGCTTGCTCTGGGCGCGGGCTATAGGTTTCCTCTGACGGTTTCGGCTGGGCCGTTACTGGTTCGATGATATGGCGGATGGTGATGGGCAACAAAGGTTGTCGTTGCAGAGGAGGAGAAGAGAGGAGAAAGGAGAGACGTTGCTGTGCTGCGGACGGGCCAGCTCACGTGAGTTGAGAACCAAGATCACGTGGTATCAGATCAGCTGGCTGTCACCACTCGCTCCGTCGGCTGTATAAACCTCAGCATCTCCAGAAGCGAGTGAGAAATTACGAGATCCCGTCAAGCCATTGCATAAATAGATACCTAGATAGGTTGTGTTTAGCGTTTTTTTTTTCTGGCCTCATGCGTCTCCAGTGATGGAAAGCGATCTTTCATTTTTGGAGAACAACGAACCACGCGTTACTTATGCCATACCATCGTCGTTTGAGTATCTAATTAATCTCATAACCGTTCCTCTAGCCGCCATTCTTATCCTTGCTATCCTCATCCTCACTGGCTTCCTCGCTGTCTCCATAATCGTCGAACACATCATCAGAACCCCAGCCCTCGTCCTCTTCCTGCTGATCCTGCCCCGATTCGAATGCAATCGCCTCTTCTGGATTCCAAGCCGCGTTCTCCTCCATGACGCGCTCCCACTCGCTCAGGAATAGACGTGGCAACCGCAGCAGCTTGGCCTTCTGGTCGCCGCCCCTGCCGCCTCTGCCGAACCTTCTCGATGCCACGGTTATCGGGACTATCGCGTCTGCTGCCCGCCTGTAGGCCCTGGAGAAGATCCCCCATAGTCCTGCGTCGAGCTCAGGCCGGGGGTAGTAGCGGTCGTTGCCTTCCACGCCGGCCACAAGCCGGTCGATGATCTGTTGGGACGGCCAGTCGAGCGATATCTCATCAGCTTTATCGAAGTCCAGCATGTAGAGATGCGTTGTGCGCTTCCACAAGTCGTCGGAGAAGACATTCGCCGGTCCTGATGCCAACAAGGCGTGAGGAACAGAGGGCATTGTGATCGAAGTGCCGAGAACAAATTCCACGTCTGAGCCGTCGATGAGAGCAGCCCAGTGCATGATGGCGAGTCCGATTCCCATTTCTCGTGCGAGATCCGCCATTCCCAGGTTCAAGGCGCGCATGTGATTCAGGTGAAGGGGGAAATTCTCGAGAGAATCAGTAGCCCAGTTCACCGGCGCGTTGGCACCCATATAGGGCCGGACAAGACAGGCGTCGTTGCGCGCATCGTCGGCCATGGCTTTACGTTGAGCCTCAGGGACGAACTTGCGTATGAGGGCCAGTCTCGCATCAACCGGCATCGGAGGGATGCGGCCTGCGATCAAAGCCGGCTTGTTGATGTGCGTGCGGTCCTGAGATCTGAACCGCGCCGCAGTCTCAACAGTCCAAAATCCGGCATTGTCGGCCTTGTGAAATTCTAGCATAGCTGGAACAGCCGGGACTTGGAGGTCTTTGGGGAAGATTGTGCGCAGCAGCGAGATGCAGCTCGCAACAGCCTCGTGAGCGCGGTTGGTCAGGATAAAGTCTTTCCAAAGGCTCGCAGTGCCATCGGCGCCGGCAATCTTGATGACGATGGGCTCGCCAGGCACTTCGAACACTGTACCGCACGTCCCGCGGCCAATGACGTTGAGCAAGTTGCGTTCCTCGTTCATGCGGCGAGCGAACGCCGACTGTGTCGCGGGGACTCTTTGCGTCGATAGCGTTCGCTGAAGAATAGCTTCAGCCTCGGCCTCGGGCATGTCGGAGAGCAGATGTAGGGACTCCAAGAGGCTGTTTGCCTCTTCAACGTGTGACATCGTGATAGCTTGGAGAAGAAAGGAAGAGAGAGAAGACTGCGTTATTGAGTGGACATGCCGTGAGTTCTATATCATGAGTCACTCTTGCTCTGCCTTTGCCTCCTTTGGTCTTGCCTCGCTGAAGAGAGGCAGGTAATCTGAGAGCCATGGCAGGAGAACTGAATGTTAAAAACACCGTCTAAGACGAACCCGAGGCAGATGGCGAGAGTGGGAGGTGTTGTTCACTCGAGCCAAGGCAGATACAGGGAAGGTGAGAGGTTAAGACGGGTGAAGGGGATAGAGGCTGATCATAGAGCACATAGAAAGAGCCGCTCAGAGACAAGGAGCGGAAGGTGTCACGAGTAAGGATGCTTCGGTATCGAAGGGCCTGGGGGGAAAGTGAGAGAATGAAGTTGCGAGACAGACGGGCCGGGGAGAGAAGAGAGGGTCGCAGGGCCGATCGGGAGAAAGCGGGGAATTTTCGGGAAGATGTCGGGTAAGTTCGCATGTATGTAGACTTCTAGGCAGCGTTATTCGTCCGCTCTGTTCACTCAAACGAGTCAGAACAGGTTGCTAGGTAGATCTAAGATAGGGCAAATTTACGGCTACATAGTCTCATGCGCTTATTGTTTGAACAGCTTCGGTGGCCTGTTGTGGCTGGACTGAGCAGTGCTTGAAGCTACGCACGGTTATCTGCTGTCATGGAATTCCCCCTTTCGGCCAATCATGTCACTGAATGACTCATCAGAGCTGACGTAACCACGATGATGAGAGCTCCGAGAGCTTCAACTCCCTCCCACGAGACAACAATATCACAGGTCCTACGCCTCGCATTCAGATGTATGTATGTGAGTCATTAAAGAAATAAAACTAAAAGCTAGTCCACGGCGGCCAAAGACCGTTACATGGGCCGCTTCCTGCGTGTTTTTGCGTCCGCAACACCTTTATTCGCCATCGCTGAAATCAGAACCTCCCCGATGCCTTCGGCTCAGAAACGAGACATGTGAGCTTCGGAATACATGCTGCTGCGGTGCGTGTGCATCGGGTGAAGCGCAGTGTTAGGGCGCTTGAGACCCGGCACGATGGGGCTTCGTCGATCGTCGTCAAAGTGGCCCCCTCGCTCCATTTCATTGATAGACGTTGGCGCGCTGATGACCGGTCTGGACTTCTCCGTCTTGTTTCTCTTCCAGAAGAGGTTCATGAACGTCTTTGGGTGGTTTCCTTTGGCAGACGTCTTGGAAAAGGTGCCGGAGTCGTAGTCGGGCAGCGCTTGGCGACTCTCGGCGAGCGATCCGTTGGACCGGACGTCGCGGCAGGTGATTCCATCGCTGGCATCGCGCCAGATGAAGGAACAAATCATGTTGAGACCTCCGAAGACGATGACGAGAACCGAAGACGCAAGGACGAGCTTGGAGTAGTGCGGTCCCAGCTTTTCGGCTTCGTAGGCAGGCCTGTTAAGATTGCCGAACATGTCGCAGCCGATGAGCAACATGATGATGCCCAGCCAGACGAGGCCATGCTGATCCGAGACGACGGGCCAGTTGCGGCGAAAGTAACCCTTGACGAAATTGATGACGGGAAACTCGGAGATGATGAGGACGAGGCAGAGGATGAATCGGAAGAAATCCGTGGCGCATTCGAAGACGAAGTAGCTGCTTTCCCTGTCCACCTTGAGGATGAGAACCCAGCACGAGGCGGCGACGGAAGCCAGCGTGATGACGGTGCAGGCGCGCATCATCTGAAGAACCACCATGCCGGCGCCCCGGAGAGCAGCGGTGTCGACTTCGAACATGGCGACGGGATCGAGGTAGATTGGCGGTCGCACGGAAGAGTTGTGGAAGACGAGGTAGAGAAACTGAGCACAGCTCGAGTATAAAGCAGCAGAGTCAGTCGAAACGACGAGATCTGACCGGCAGTCTGAGGTCGTAGCACGAGTCAAGATGGAAGGGGATCCAGTCCACGAAACGAAGATCAGAGTAACGACTGTCAGATGACGACGACAAGGATAGCCGTGACGAAGAGTATTGAATAGGTCAGACAAAAAAAGAGAACAATAGGATTAAGTAGCGCGACGAGTGAGGTCTCTGGGCGGTAGTCTAAGTCATTGTTCGCAAGGGTGAATAGACCTACCTATGTAACCGTATAGACCCGCCATTCACGGAACAGGCCGCCGAATAGGCCTCTCTTCAACAGCACAAGCAGGGGACAAACACGACAAGACGAGCTACTAAAAATGCCACACGCGTCCCTGCACCACGGATTCAGGAAGCGAACGCAAAGGCACAAGCCAGGTCGCAGGCGACGAAAGCAGAACGACAGCGCAACCACCAACCATTACGCGCCCGGCATGGGAAAAGGCCATGACAGCCGCAGGACAGGGTTCACGGACGAACAGGTTTCAGCGGGCGAGCAACAAGCAGCCCATCAGCGACGGGCGCCAAAGAGGAAGCCAGCTTGAAGCGAAACGCCTAGCCGCCGTGGCCAACGACTGTCTGTTGACGCGCGGCTGCTGTCAGGCAGGGGGGGGGGGTTGTGACGCAGGGCGGTTTGCTGGCACTGCGTGTTTGTCGCCGAGCGTGCAGACCGCGGCCTGAGTCGGACGAGCGGCGTCACCGTCGGCTCAGCTGGGAAGGTCGTAGCCATCAAGTAGGAGGTTTTTGTCTCGTGGGAGAAGATGATGGAGAAGGGTTAAATTTGCAGGTTGACGCGATTATGCGTGTTGATTAGCTAATACTGGACTGGAGATAGATATGTATCACAGTAAGAGAAATCTCGATAAACTGTACAATTAAGTCAGAGCTAGAGCAGTAAAAGCGTAAAAGCGACATTCCCTCTCCTAGATAACCGCATTCCCTCACTGTATTACAGCAAAGCCACGACTCATCTCTCCTTTCTTCCTTTTCCTCCTCTCTTCATCACCACCAGCGTCAGCCTCGCCCTCTCCCTCACGAAATCACCGCAGCTGAAACAAAGAATCGACCCGGAGTCTCCCCGCCACGACCTCATTGGCCGCCCCCCCACAGACCTAACCCCCTTCCCACCCTTTGCGCCGCACAGCGGCCCTCAACCTCGCAGCCCAGAGCGTCGCCCTCTGCCTCGCCCTCAGCAGAGCGCAAACGAGTTCGGAATCGAGCATCTCACAGCAGTCATGGCTCGCGGAAACCAGCGTGAGAAATCTCGCGAGGCTAATCTGAAGAAGCAGGCGGCTCAGGTGCGTTGATGACGCCACGCTTCCGTACCGCGCGCATGCGCTGACGTCGCTGCAGAAAAAAGGAAACAACATGAGCGGGACCGAGATGCAGCGCTCCAAGGAGCATGCAGCGGATATCATGCGTCAGAAGCAGGCAGCCGGTAACCATCGCCATCTCCCCCTCATCCCGCCAGCCCAGTCTTCTTTTTGTCTGACTTGTTTGTTTTTCTAGCCGAGGCGAAGAAGGCTGAGGCTGCGGCCGGCAAGAAATAATCTTTTCTTGTCTGCCCGAGTCTGTTGGAATGCGCGGGTGTCGTGGCTTCGCAGCATGACGCTGGATTCGAAGCTTGTCGACGGACGGTGCGGCGGATCTGCCTGTTTAGGATAGCATTGGCGAAGGAGGAGCTTGTTTGAACTTGGTCGTGTGTGTGTGTGTGTGTGTGTGTGTGTGTGTGTCTGGTCACGAAACGGGCACAGACAAGCAGGGAGAACTCGGAATCATATGCACCATTCTATTCATCATGACCTCCCTCCCATCCTACCCGTGACACGATGCATACCAATCTTTTGTTTCCGCCTAGTCTACAAACTTGGCTGTCAGGCCGCAGCCAGCTCATAAAAGAACACATAGACAGAGAACAATAGGCTCATTAATAGCCTCCTCATTATATCGCTCATTGCATAACTCAAAAGTCTCCGCGAGGAACATGACGCGTTGCTTCCGAGTGATGCCCCAGACCTTTCCGTCGCTACTCCCATCTCTAGCCTCTCATCCACGAGTACAAGAACCCAACAGAGAAGCGAATCCCCAAGCCAACAGCCTCAAACGAGTCGTCGCCTAGCAAGACCGGTAGGAAGAGCAGCTAAGCGACAAAAGTCAGCATCTCAACCTCCGTAAAGAGATCAACACTCTTACCAGCAGTCATCAACCCCTGAGCCAAAGGCGGACCGGGACACACAACCGTACAAGAGCACGACCCGTCAGCGTCGAGGATCCCCGTCCCCGTCACCGTGTTGCCCCCGCCGCAAGCCGCCTCGCAGGGACACTGGCTGCCTCCGCCGAGGGATGAGGAGGATTCGCCTGATAGGGATCCGGAGGAGGAGGAGGAGGAGGAGGATGGGGGGGGCTCCGAGGCTCCGGCTCCGGATTGGGAGGATCCGCCTTCGGCGCTGTTGAGGGAGCCGGTTCCGGCGCCTGCTTCTGTGCCGCCTAGGGTTGTGCCGGACTCGGCGCCGCCTCCGGGGGCTCCACCGGCCTCTCCGCCGGCTGCTCCACCGGCCTCTCCACCAGCTGCTCCGCCGGTTTGGGTTCCTCCGATTGCTCCGCCGGCCTCTCCGCCGGCCGCTCCACCAACTGCTCCGCCGGTTTGAACGCCTCCGGTTGCTCCGCCGGCCTCTCCCCCGACTGCTCCGTTGGTCGCACCGCCTGTTCCAGCTTCTCCGCCGGCGGCGCCTCCTCCGGTCAAGCCTCCCGTCGTAGTGCCTTCTCCGGCAACACCTCCAACGACGCCATTACCAGCAGCACCACCGCCAATAGTAGCGGAGGTGTTCCCAGCCGCTGCTCCTCCTTCAGCTCCGGCACCACCACCAGACTCAAGAGCCTTTCGCTGAAACTCCTCCTGCGACTTCTCAACCGTCGGGTTCCAGGACGCCGTCATGCCAGACTTGCTGCAGTGATTAGGCGCCTTGCAGTATATCCCTGAGAAGCCAAGTCAGCAACTTACACTTTACGAAACGAGAAGCCATCAGACTCACAGACAGGCTTCTCCGTCATGACCTGCATGGCCACCCTCGGCGGCGGCACGATACTATTGTTGGGATTGGGCATCAAGCCCGTATCAAAGCCACCCTCAAGCTTCTCACACGGCTTCTCAAACGACGACTGCGTAGCGCTGTGATTGGCGTCGTAAAACTCCATTACGACCACGTCTCCCTTCTTGAGGTCCGTCAACTTATTGGGCGTAAAGACCTTGCCAGCTGGGCCTCCGATGGACATGGTCTGCGTTTGTTGCGCTCTCGCAGCTCCGTTGACTTCGCCCGCGCGTGTCACCTGTTGCTGTTGGTTCAAGGTCGAAGTCGCAGCGTTGCCTCCCCTGTTGGTCCAGATGATGACAATCTGTTGCTCTGTTATGGGAGCGACGGCTACTTGACCGGCGCCGTTGTTGACGACGACGGCTCCTCGTGCTCGTCCGTTGTTGACGCCTCCGCCCTGAGCGGCTTGCCTGTTTCGTCCATTCTGTAGGTTCTGTAGGTTCTGTAGGTCCCCTGTGCTTAATCTGGCGCTGCCGTCGCTTTTTGCGTCAACCTGGTTTCCTCGCGTCTGCTGATTGTTGCCGCCTTGGAAGAGGCCTCCGTTCGAGTTGCCTTGTTGTGTCTGCGTCCCGCGCCTGTCAATGTGTCCCAAAGTGTCAAGTTGGCCGGCCAGGGACTCAGACGCCAGGGCCAAGGTGGCGACTGTGACACTTGACAGCTTCATGGTCGCTCGCTTTCCGCGTGGACCGTGAAAAGGATTGCTGAGCCCTCTCACTTCAACCTTATCCTATCGAAGGGTCTGTTGATGAGTGCTGTATCGGATTGTAAAAGAGACCTGCTCATGTGAAGAACAAATAGCAAATATTAAAAGAAAGCGATGCAGTTATCGACGAAGAACAAACGACAATACACGGAAAACATCAAAGAGAAAGAAGAGCGGCCAAGCCGTCCGGGGGGCGGCCGGAGGGCCGGAGCTTATATCAAGCAGAAGATCTGACCAGTGTCTCGCCATCCGTCCTGATCAGAGACCTGTCCATGAGAGCCCCTGACGCCTCTGCTGGAATCGTCTCAAATCGCAGCCTTGTCTGCCTGGTCGGCTAGTGGTGTATCCGGCTAGACAGACTCGTCTGCCTACCAACGCAGACTCGTCCTGTAACGAGCTTCGTCCCAAGCGCCGTTTGATCTTCCAGCCGCCGTTCAATGCCGGATTTTTTAGCGCTTCGAATAAATGTCAAAACTCGAAGGAAAGGGGTTTCCTCGCGGGGTAACCTTCATTAACCATTCTTTGAGACCGGACCCTTTCTGGCATTCAACTTGTTACGTTACGCAGAAAGGCCGGATATGCTCACTGCCGTCAGAGTGCCGATGACCTTGGACAACGGAAGCCTCTGCTGTAGAAGAGGTCTGACAACAGACTCCGTAAACCCAAACAAGGCATGATCTAGCTGCTATTCTCGCGCTATAAGTGCACCTAAAAGGACGAGCTTCTGCGTATTCGTACGAATACACTGGCAGTAGATCAGATGCACCACAAGTACCCGTTTATTTTTGTAATGCAACGTACTTGAGTCTCAAGTCGTGTTAATTGGGAAACATAAATCATGGGGTGGCGGATGTCCATGGTTCAGCTTCAGATGCCGGTTATGCTGGCAAGCGCTTGACCGCTCTCAATGCTGCAGGCGGCAGAAGGTCATGCCTCGAAATGCACTCTGGACCAGAAGCCTCTCCAGCTGGAAGAGTTGCGGCTACAGAGCCACACTGAGACCCCGTAGGTAGGCGGCTGGGACAATGGAACCGAGCACTTCACGGCGCACACTAGCCAGTTAGCTCTGACTGTTGATGAAACAGGCCTCCTGATCCACGTGGGATTGATAGCCTATTCTGATTCTCCCATCTGAAATCATTTTATCGTGCTTCCCCATCCTTCCGGTGCCGTCCAGACTGACGTGTCCTGCCTAAATGCCTGGCCTGGCGTGAATGTCCGTGTGTCGTAGCCTCAGCGCAACGCCAGTTGGTCCGTCGGGCCTTCCAGGGAGATTAGGCTCGTTCCATCGAGAAGACGTGACGGCCCAACAGTTGCCACGACGCTGTAATGACCAACGCAATAATGAGCCTTTCTGCCCGACTTTGGCGTATCAATGCAAATGCGTCGTTCTCACCAAAACAGTCGTTCCCCCAGTCAAAATAAGACCACTTTCCTCCGTTCACTACCGGCTTGGGGCTACCCGAGATTATGGCAACCGCACAAACGGAGAAAAGTTGTTTGAAACAGCCCTCAAATGTGGCGGACGGCCGGCATCTTTTCTGGACCGGCTGCTCGACCGCTTCCCGTCTCTCTGACACACGGGGAACGGAAGACGCTTTCGATTGGCAAGTAGTAAAGGGGAGCGGAACATCTTTCGCCGCGCACATCAAGTTGTCGCGGCCCGAACTGCCAGACATGGACGTCGCCAAGTTGCCGGTCAACAAGGAGTCTGCTGTGCTTGCTGATGTCCTTCGTAGAGGCCCATGTAGTATCCCGCGTAATACCAAGCCATAAGAAGTCTCTTGAGGTTGTCATCTTGGACTGCAAGCGCGTCAGCCACTGGACCACTACTGATGAATCGCCGTCGGCGGAGGATCTCGAAGTCTGTACTGACCGGATCCCAGAACAGCATGAGTTGGGATCTGCGCTGAGTATTGGTGAATACCGTTGTTTCCGTGAGAGGGGTTCGGGCCTTCAGCCGATGACGCCTTGACGATGTTAGAAATACTGCCAAGGGAGCTCATTCAAGATGTTACTGACACAAGACTGATGTTCTTCGTCCGTCAACCTGATCTCCCCCTCCTCTTCCTCTTCGTCTTGGCTCAGGCCCCCTTCTCGAGCGCCCGAAGCTTTGGAGCCGCCGTTTCCGGTGCTCTCAGCTCCGTCAGGTGGACTGGCCTCACTGCCTGTCAAGTCAGCTCAAGGTTCGAATGCTCGATGATGGACAAGACCGACGCGGTAGCGATCTCGCGCTCGAGGTCTCTGATGCTGCCCCCTTTTGCGCGTATACTGTGATATTTCTGGCTCAGGTTAAAATCAGCAGATTTCGCACAAGATCTTCAAGTCGCACTTTGTACTCATTGAGGGCGTCGTTCCAAGAATCGACGAGAGCTGAATCGTTCCAATCGACGTCATCCACCCGCGCCATGGCTCAGGGCAACGACTTAAGTTTAGCGATGCTGAGAGATGATCTAGAAGCATGTAAAGAGTATCTTCGCTGTCCTCAGAGGCTCTGACGCCGGCGGATGGTCGCGACGTGCGGTTTTTGATCTCGTGACTGAGTTCGTTGTCGTGAGCTGCTCCGTCAGGCCTTACAGCACCAACGACCCACCTGAAGCGACAGGTACATAGGTAGGTAGCTAGCGCCTTCACCGCCCTGCGTCGCACGGCAGAATTCCCAATTTTTCACGCGCCGCCTCCAGCAGTCTTGTTTGTTCAAAGACCTCTCTGTTATAGCGACAAAAAGATGGCTCCCGGAACGAAGAAAGCAAAGCGTAAGCGCCCAAAACTCTTTCATTGGACCAGGTAGTGACCTTTTGCAGCCACGTTAGAGCCTCGGAGAAGCCTGAGAACAGCGACCAAGGCCGCAGTCGAGGCCTCGTCCAAGCCCAAGCGCAAAGGTGTGTTGCCCGCTACGGTCATCGTTGTCGCCATGCTCACATGATCCAGCTGTCGATGAATCCTCCCCTATCTCTCTCAAGAAGCAAAAGTCGGTAAAGCCGACGCCCGCACGGGAGAAACCGGCGGTAAAAGAGTCCAAAGCCGTCAAGTCCGATAAACCCAGCAAGCCCACCGAAGAGCCTCCAGCGGGCGCTGAGGATACAACAATTAGGGTCGCGGAGAGCTCTTCAGACTCGGAAGATGAGGGTAACAATGGCGTGCTACTTTTGGCTGAGGAGATGGACTCAGGCGACGAGGAAGGCGAGCCGAGCGATGGCGCGCTGTTTCAGCCCGGGCAAGCGGTGGGCAAGATACCGAGTATCTCCAAAGACGTGGTGAAGTCGGCCAAGCCGTTCGGAAAGCGCGGCGTCGTCTACATCGGCCGCATTCCTCATGGCTTCTACGAGTATGAGATGAGACAGTATTTGTCACAATTCGGACCGGTTACTCGCCTTCGACTCTCACGAAACAAGAGAACGGGGGCAAGCAAGCACTTTGCCTTTGTCGAATTCGAGGACGAGAGCACAGCCGAGATTGTTGCCAAGACCATGGACAACTACCTACTGTTTGGACACATACTCAAGGTCAAGATGGTGCCCGAGAGCCAGATCCACGCCGACTTGTGGAAAGGCGCGAACCGAAGGTTCAAAAAGGTTCCATGGGAAATATTGGATGGTCGCAAACTGGCTGAGCCGCGATCTGCTTCCAAATGGGAGATCAAATTGCAACAAGAGCGACAGGCTCGGACGCAGAGGGCCGGAAAGCTCAAAGCTCTTGGCTACGAATTCGAGACACCTGAACTGAAAGCGGTTCCAATCGTCGCTCCCACTGAAATCAAGGCCATTGAGGCGGCTCCTCAAAATTATGTCGAGGACGAGGTTGTGGTGAAGGCATTGGAGGAAGCGACAGGCGAGCAGGCTGAAGAGGTGGCTGAAAATACGACGATTTCACAGGCCCGGAAGGCGTCGAAGAAGTCATCAAAGTCCAGCAAGGCGAAGAGCAAGTAGTCAAAAGACATCCCGTCATGGCCGAATAGATGCAACTGGGGTGCAAATTTTGCATTCGTATCCGTACATGTACGCACATAAGCGAACCCAATGCACTCATGAATGACGAGCAAGCAATGGGATATTAAAAGGCGAACTCATCTTCTTCACGCGCGTCCGCGAGTAAGACACGGGACCATATTCTTGCTCGATTCTATTACAATGACGGCGGAAGATGATGAAGTTCTTGAGGACCGGAAATGCTCCTGAGAGGATATCCGCAGAGCCGGCTTAGTAAGCGTCGACCGTCCGCCAGTTCATTGGCCGGACTTTTGGGACCTCGTTCCAGCCTCGTGAGGCCAGATGCACGACTGCCTGTGCATGCCGATAGATCATCGTGCAACGTACCTACGGAGTACGACGATATTCGACGACGATACTGAAACACAGTCCTCAAACTCAGGCATCTCGGATCCCGGAGCCGGTCTTGAAGTTGGCGGACCGCGACGCCGTCGAGCCTCAGCCTCGGGAAGGAGAAGCTTTTCCGCAAGGGAGCCAACGTCATGGCGTCGACGCCCGGCTCGAAACCGGCCACGGCGCCTCAGTCGCGTAGGTAGTCCTCTGCCTGTTCATTGGAAAGAAATACCGTGTCTTGACGCCGCTGGAGCTGCAGCAACCAAGAAGAAAGCCAGCAAGAAGAAGAAGAACGCGAATCAGAAAAAGGAGGCCGTTCCCACGGCCAACGGCGAGACGCAGCACGAGAACGAAGGACAAGACGATTCTGAATCGCTGGGAGAAGCCGTGAGTGGCAGGAAAAAGGCCTTCAGTGTCGCTAAAGAACGCCGTTGACAGCCTATCTCCGCAGGACAAAGACCCGGGCAACGGCCATGCACCAGGAGGGCGCATCGTGCCGACCGTCGACGAGGGGACGGATCCCACTGCCAAGCTCGATGCCATGGGCAAGGAGCGCGAGGCTCTCAGAGCCGAGGTGGCTCAGCTGCGTAGACAGCTCGAAAGTATCCAGGAATCTCACGAACAGGATGTGTCGCAGCTACGGTCAGATTTAGAGGAGAGCACGACGGCGAAAGAGAAGGCTGAAGAGCAGTATCAAAATCTACTAGGTCGTGTCGAGAAGATCAAAGAGTCCTTGGGCGACAGGCTCAGGAGGGACAAGGCAGAGCTGGAGGAGGCGCGAGAGCGCATCGAGGAGCTTGAGGCGCAAAACGAAGAACTCCAGGGCTCGGCCCGGTCATCCGGCGAGGATGCGGACAAGCTACGAGAGGAGTTGCAGGCGGCGACGCGGGAATTGACGACTCTCCGCAGTCGCAACAATCTCTCGGCGCACAATTGGCTAAGAGAAAAGGAGGAGCTCAGCAGGACGGTACAAAATCTCAAGGAAGAGATGGAAACAACGTCGACGGCCATGGGCGAGTGGGAGGTGCTCGCTATGGAGGAGCGGTCTATCAAAGACAGCCTGGTAGACAAGGTATCGGAGCTCGAGGAGCAGATGCTCGTGCTGAAGGGGGGCTACGAGAGCGCTTCTGCAGAACGCGACAGCCAGACGACTCTCATCGAGAACCTACAAAACGCGCTGCGGGAAATCCAAGAGGCCCGCAAGAAGGAGCTGCGAGACATGGTCGAGACGACCGAGGCCCAGCTTCGCAGCCAAAAACAGCTGCTGCAAGAGGCTTTGACACGACGAGACGAGGCTGAGAAGGCCAAGGAGGATCTGTCCAAGGAGCTGGCCCGAACGGCGCCGTTCGAGAAGGAGGTCAAGGAGAAGAACCTGCTGATCGGCAAGCTGCGGCACGAGGCCATCGTGCTCAACGATCACCTGACAAAGGCGCTTCGCTTCCTGAAGAGGATGAAGCCGGAAGATAACGTCGACAGGTGAGTCCGACCCGCTCTTGGGAGGCGGCGAGATGACGTAGGGGGGATACTGAGAAGCGAGACAGACAAGTGGTGACGAACCACTTCCTCCACTTCCTGACTCTGGACCGAGGCGACGCCAAGCGCTTCCAGGTCCTTCAGGTCATAGCCGGTTACCTGAACTGGACGGACGAACAACGAGAGCAAGCCGGCCTGGCGCGGCCGGGGGCCTCGAGCGGCAGCCTCCGTCTTCCACCGTCGCCATTCCACCGCACGCCCAGCTCGCCGTGGCTGGGACCGGACATGTTCTCAGAGCCGCCGTCCGCCCGGGACAAGGAGTCTCTCGCCGAGCTCTGGGCCGGCTTCCTGGAGCGGAGCGCCAGGGAGGGCGCCGGTGAGGCTCCGGCGTCTTCGCGGAAGGACAGCTTGGGGAGCGCGGCTACGGGGACGGGCCATTCCGAGTCGGGAGCCTCGTGAGCGTTCCGGTCTCTGGATGGGTTGTGTCGATGAGCGGCAGCTGTTGGATCGCCAACCTTGAGAGATGGCACGCGCTCTCGCTCTGTCGGAGGCGAGAGGTTCAAGTCGAGTCACGAATGATGCAAGACTATGTGGTAGACCTTCTCTTCGTCTACTCCATGATGCTCTGTTAGCATGAAAGGCGTAAAGAAAATGTATGAATCATACAGCATGACGGCTCGCAGGTTTACGTCGCATCATCAGGCGTCAGGCTCTGCAGAGGCTGCAAAACAGCCTGGGTATAGGCGTCGGCATCCTTGAGGACAGCCTGCATATCAATGCGGCTGCTCAGGGCATTGTTGATACCCTCGACAACGTCCCTCTCCTCCATAACCTCGCTCATAAGACGGACCTCATGAGCCCAGTAAGCCTGACTGCGCGACCTCAGGTCCGAATCCCGAAGAGCCGTATTCCGCACGATGCCCATGGCGCTCATCTTGCTCTTGACGGACATGAGGCTACGGGTAAGAGCCTCGATGCGTTCCGGAGCAGAAGGCAGCGTTATGAAGGCCCGGTTCGTGCAGGATAAGTAGATGAGGACGGCGAGGATGGTGTCGAGGGCGGCGAGGGCGACGAGGCGGTAGCAGCGCATGGACCAGAAGAAGAAGTCGATGTCTTCGAGGCGGATCGAGGCTGAGTTGGATTGATGATCGTATGTTTTTACGATGAAGATGTCTATCGCGGCGAGACAGGCGGCTGCCAGGGCGGAGAGGGTTCGCCACTGCGAGCCATGGACGTCTGTCCAGATGGAGGAGGTGACGAGAACCATGAGAACGAAGTTGACGAAATGCGGACGCAAGAGGTCAACGACAGTGTAGAAGAAGTAATAATCTGGCTCATCCGAGTTGCAAAAAGGACAGTCGCCGAGAGCTTCAGGCCCATACTGAAAGTAAAGAAGCCTACTCTCGAGATTGACGAGCCTGGCGCGAAGAGCCTCATCACGAGTCGTCAGCATCTGTCCCGGACGTAGCGCAGCCAGACGCGTGAAGAGCACGTCGACGGGCGTAAGGAGCCTGCTCTGCGTGCGGACGAAGATGTTCTCAGGTTCGAACGCGGGTGTTGTCTGCGCTACGTACAGCGCTGCTGCGGCGAGGAGGAGGGCGATGGCGGGCCAGATTCGGGTTGGGACGGGACGGATGGCTGGTTTGGATGGGGAGGGCGGTGTTTTCGAGTTGCGGTAATAGCTGAAGCCCTTTGCGAAGGCCAAGGGGCCGAGGAAGAGGGCTATAGAGAACATTCTAGGTGGGGGGGGGGAAGGAAAAGAGTTAGCTGTGGTGAGCGTGAGGGAGGCTGACTGCTTACGAGTCCCATGAGAATGCCATGATGGCGACGATGGGAGTGATCCGTTGTCCCTACCGCGTAGTTTTGCGGGTGGAAGGCGAAGAAAGGGATTGCTTCGTGTTCAAAGGGGTAAAAAAATAAAGTGGCGTTTCGCCAGTAGACGAGGCTGAATCGCCAGCCTCGTGGAAGGAAAAAGGAATATTCTACGGCCCATAAAAGTGGGGTCATGCCTTTAGCCTTAACAACGGCTTCACCGCGACGACTTTTGCTTTTGATTATCCTTTTTTTTTGTTTTTTTGTTTTTTCGGTGGCGAAGCGGCAGTTTGACGACGTCAGGCTGAAAAGAAGGAGACGCGGCGGATAAATATTCCGAAACGGGCTTGCTGGTGATTCGTGTGGCGTTGGCTTTTGACTTGACACGTGCGGTGGAGGCTGAGGGACAGGGGGATGAGTCGGAGGTGACTCGTGAGGCTTGTTGGGTTTGGGCTGCTGGGTGAAAGGGAGTGATTGTGTTGAGATGGGTGGGAGCAAGCTGGGAGTGGAGCTTGGATATGTTGGTTTGCGTGGGTTGTTTGGGGGGGGGGGGTTTGGATGGGAGGTTTGGTGTTGTTGCTTGGATGCAAACGAATAGGCTTGGTGAGCGTCTCGAGGGCTTGAGGAAATGGTACGATAGTATTAAAGCATCTACTACAGTCATGAGCATCGCCGCCGAAAGCCACGACGAAGCAACTACCTCCATCATCAACACCTGACTCCCAACCACAACTCCAACATGTGCGTCTTCACAACCGTCAAAACAAAGACCCCTACCGCTCAACCGGGCAACCCATCATCGGCCAGCCCTAACGCGGAACCGCTCGTCAACGGCTGTCGGTGGTGGCGCGTGACTCATGAGGATGGGTCGACTTCGCTCCGTAAGAGAGACTGCGGTCGGTCGAGCTGTCCTACTTCCAGCAGGTATTTCGGTTGAGGAGGGAGGGGCTTCATATGTGGTTTGCTGGTGAACTTGTTCCGTCTTCCTTCCTGGCTGGCTTTCTGTGTTGTTGTGGGAGTGCTGTGAGAATTGTCGAGTTGCTAGTAGGCTTTGCTCTATATAGTGTTCTGGGGGAATTGAGTGAAGGTGTGTTAAGTATGTCACGAGAGATCTGCTGGTAAAGTTTCTGGGAGGCTATACTATGGAATGCAAGAGGAATCGAGTGATGGTATATGCTAAGCGTCTCACGAGACAAACCGAAATGTAATGTCAGTCTCTGATGAGACCTACATGTATTCATGCCAAAACTTGACCATCAGAACAAGGCCTACTCTTCCCTCTTCCCATGCAAAGAACAAAACAGACTCATAATCCAGGTGCGTCACACTGACGGAATTCATCCTTCAACAACAAAAGCTCCCCATAACTCCCAGGATTCTTCGTAACCGCATGCTCATAATCGACAGGCCCATATATGAACCAACCGCTCATGGGCTTAGCAGTAACCCATCCCTCACTCACCGTCCTCCGAACACCAATGTTTCCAGCCAGCAGGTAGACGTCCGTCGTCTGAGATGTCTTGGGGTAATCTTCCAGGTAGAGAGGCACCTTTGCGTAGCTGATGGGCAGCTTTGTGACGTCCCGGGCCGGATATCTGACTTCGCCCAGCTTGACGCCGAATCTTGACGACTTACGAGCGCTCTTCGAGGTCAGAGCCTTGCCTTCCCTGTTCCAGAAGTAGAAACCCGTGATCCAGCCGGTGACATAGCCGCGGGTAACGCACGTGGATTTCTGACGGCCGTCGACGATCTTGGACCAGAAATCCTTGGTGGTCTTGGCCTCGGGATTGTTCCACGTATCGACGAAGCCTTGAAGGATGGGCTTCAGAACGTCGGCGTACTCTTCAGCTTCTCCACCAAACCATTTGAGACGTTCCACCTTCTCCTGCAAAGCAACCCAGTCCGTCTTGTTTCCGAGCAGCGTCACAGACGGGAGGCCGCAGATGAGACTGAAGGAATACTCAAAGTAGTGCTGCGTCAGCCCCATCATGAGTACGGCGGCAGTGAGATCATCGTCAGACGTCGACGTGCTGAATCCAGGCTTGATCCATGAAGCAAGCCAGTCCGTCTTGACGCGCTTTTGAATAGCAGAGGTGAAGGAAGAGATGAGTGTTTCGGCCCAGTCCTCGGCATATAGGAACCGAACACTCATCTCCTGCTTCCCCTCGTGGTCGACGAAGAGATGACGCATTGCGCTGGCATTGGCGTACATGTAAAAGTTGAGCTGGACCAGGATCTCGAACCAGATCTCGTCCGGCCGAAGTACCAAATGCTGATGCTGACCCCAAGCTTCGACGACGCCTCGCACGAAACTCGAAGACGAGGAGAAGATCTCCCCGTCAACGAAGAAGGCGTTGTGGACCTTGTAGTACGACGTTGCTGTGACGAGCTTAGGGGGTCCGTGTTTGGGGTATCCCTCCATCTCTTCTGGACAGCTCTTTGATAAGAGGTCTTGAGCCGATGTGGCGAGGTCGTCTTGTTTGAGCGGGAGGGGTTTGACCGTCTTGTCCAGGGGGATCGTGAGGTCGTGAGTGAACTGAGCTGCTGTGAGGACGACGAAGCCCGAGAGGGCCATGAGAAGGGCGTGACGCATCTTGAAGGGTGGAAGAGTGCTGTTTGATGGGGGATGACTTGTGGTTGTGGACTGTGAAGCCTTGATTCCGGTCTGATGTATTTGTAGGGTTGCCGAGGAGAGCCGAAAGACTATTTAAGGGGAAAGGGGAGCGGAAGACAAGATTGACAGCCATCATCATGTCACGCCGACCCTGAATCTTGAAGTCGAACGGCTGCGGGGGTTTCGAAAATCCTGAACCTTAGGGGGGGCAATGGGTGAACTTTTTCTGGTGTCACATGTGGGATATTCCAAGGTTATGGCGATTCTTCTTTAGTTGACAGTGACTTGGAATAGCTGCTGAGGTTTCGAGCTTCTTGAACCTTTTGGGGTGAGGGAGGGGTATGAGTGAACTTTGTCTGGTGCCACAAGGTGGTCATTTTCAAGGTCATATTGATTCGCCTTCAGTTTTCATGACTTCAAAGTTGAATCTTTAGGGGCCTGTTGAGCTTAGACTGGTGATACGATACATTCAAGTTAGTGATGATGCCTTGGGAAGTCTTCAAGTCGTACATGTAGATAGATCACCAACCATCCAGAAAAGACGCCATCCCTTCTCCACCAGGTCCCGTCGCCTTCTAGTCCCCTCACCGCCAAGAAACCAAGACCAAACCTCAAGGGCGGTAACCGATAGCAACATCGTATGTATCCTTCAGTGGACCGTTGTCTTCAACACGAGAACCTCGCCACCACCCATCTAGACGATCCCTAACGGGTCTCTGGGAACAAGATTCGTTGCGATCCGGTCGTCTTTTACTGTGCATATTTGCGTCGTCATCATCGGGACGATGGGATGTGTGCCCCTGTCAAGTGACGACGTTTCTTGGCCTTTTCCTTCGTTGATGCCCATCACACGTCTTGTCAAGTCGGGCGTTTGAACCGGCGACAAATTCTCTCAGATTCCGACACTCATCTCTCCTAAACCTGAACAACTCCTGCTTTAGCAATACAGTATACTTGGAATCGAAATAATGGCCATCTTGAAGCCCGTCCTCGCTACGACTCTCGCCTGTGCCGATAGCGTCGTCGCCCTCAATCCCGAAGCTGATCATGGTCTGACACATCTAGTCGACCTCGACGAGCCCTGCGCAGAGGCGACCTCAGAACCCTCAACATCTATCTCGTCGGTACCGTCCTAAACGAGCGCGGATCGCTAATCGTAGGTTACGCTTGCCTGCTAGACTTCGTAGCGTCAGGGCCGACTATGCATCTCCTAGACGGCGTCACCGCAAACCTCAACAGCCTCCTCGAGGAGTTAGACGGCAAAAAGGGGCATGACTGTCGTTCAAGAGACCGATCATTGGTTCAGTCTCTTGCACACAGATACCGGCAGCTGTAGCAACCATGGCGATCACATCGATGACACCCTGCCAGGGAGAGATACTCATAAACATATCTTGAGAGCCCGACTCACCCTGTGAGGGTCAGGGTGTCGTCAATAACTTCATCGCCGCTGGCGCTGGCAACGACTATGTTCTCGGTGTCCTCTCAATGACGGGAACAGCTGACTCGAGATTGACAACCACTGCCTTTTGGGATTCACGCCCGGACAGATGAGACGCGCTCGTAATATGTGTATAATGTGTCGCCATACATACCAAGTTGAGGAGAATCCCCGAGACGGGCGAATGCAACAAGTTCCTCTCTTGGGGGAGCCAGAGGCCGCCAGGGGACAATCCGTCAGTGTCGCCGAACAGTACGACGTCACGTACCACAGGTTCCTCGAGCGCTTCTTGAAATTCAGTTGCCATGAGTTTCGACTCAATGTGCTGGGCGGGTGCTCGCGGGGAAAAGGGACCAACTGCGACCAGTGTCGGGAGGTGTTTGGGAAATTTATAAACTGGGGTTAGCCGAGGGACATGAAGACAGATTCTTCGAGGTTGAAATCCTTCAACGCCGCATGTCATGTTAGAGATTGTTCCCGCAGTTCATCCCTGGCCAATGAGGCAAGTGGATGATAGCAGCTCATCTTGCCCAACAACTGACTTGCGTGGTTCGAGATCGAAGGCCTGTCCCAAGATTGATGGCTTGACACGTCTCGGCATGTGCCCATGTCGTCCAGCTTGGCGCCCGTCGTCTCTGTCGAGGGCGAGATCCGGGTCCAAATCGGCACGTTCGATAACAAGGCTGTCGAGTCTATTTCATTCCCTGCAAGACCAGAAGCCCAGATAAAGTGCGGAGCGAATGCAGAAACTTGCAGGTGACTGAAGAGTCTGGTTGATGATTCGGATAAGTCGAGGATGGCCCGGGCAGCCTGTGTGCAAATGTTGCGAGGCTGGGCTTCGAGATTGGTCGGAGCAATCTTGATCAGAGGTTGAAAGAGGCAAAGAAGGCAGAAGTGGTAATACATACTGGCATGACTTGTCAGACAATCCTAGCCCCTTTGACGCGGATACTTACTGGACAAAGAGTGTGAAAGGTGTGCCGTTGCCACTTGTTTGCAGTCGAGGGAAGATATCGTCATACCACTCGAGGCATCTGGTATATACAGCAAGCGCCTCGCTCGGGTCGCAGGTGATCGGCAACAGATTGTACACCAATTCCGTCAGCTGAAACACCTTTGCTGGGATCGGTCCGAGGTTGTGCAATCGCCAGTCGCAGGCAGTTTTTGGATCCGATGCTGGGTTTCCTGTGGCTGAATCGTCAGATGAGCCGTGTGGTCAACGCTCGAAACACTGACTCGATGGGATCCGACTGCCCTCATGGCTGCTCGTTGTCCAGTTAGGAATCGACGAGACTTCTTTCAGGGCGCAATCGGTCGAGACTTGGTTTGAGATAAGACGTAGGATGCTAGAAGTTCTCGTCATTCATCGTCTTTTCTGTGTATGCGAAAATGTCCAGGGAATAGGATTGGACAGAGCGAGGAGGAGGACCTTTGAGAAGTTTCAACTTGCGTACCGAATCAAAGATACTGCACCGCAGTAGGAGATCGCCCGGACTTTGCACCACTCTTCCTCTTCCACTCCCACCAAAAGCTCATGAGGACAAAGCCCAGCGATACAAGAGGCGAAGGAATCGGCAAGTTCTTGAGCCTCGACTTGGCGTCCACAGGCGAACTCGTAAAGAGAGCAGATGCCAAGGGCCTGGACGTCTGGGATGCTTTTAGACCGTCCGGAGTTCTCGACGATTGCCCTTGTCTCGTCCAAGAAACTAACACCTCGAAACCAGCTGGTGCCGAGAGCCTCCTTCTCACCTTGTTCCTCGTCCGAGATGGCCCGGACTGCCAATGCAACGAGCGATTTAACAAGAAGCGGGGAACAGAATCGATTTGAGACGAGGCAGAAATCTCTAAGGAACAGGTCCTTGCACATCAAGGATGAAGACAGATAGTCCCACGTGAATAGAGCATCGAGAAGGCGATGCACATGATCCATCTTTAAATCCACTCGCGTCCACCAGGAGCTCTTCGACAGAAGGGATGGAAGATGAGCAAATGTTGTGATGGCCGGTCTCGAGATCTGGCTCGATATTTCGGAAGAGCCCGATGTAGAACAGTGTCTCGTCAGCGATGAGTGACGACGACTTGGGCCGACAACCACCTGGCTGTCTGAGATGGGCGGCGCATGGCTTGACTCATTTGGGTTCTCTTTCCCAGGCTGTTGGATCGAGCCATCTTCCTCTTTAACCGAACTAGACGCCCTGAGCAATGTGCCTCTTTTCTCTCTGAACTGGGTCTGATGGCCTATATCGGCCTTGAGACGTTGAACATAGTTGGACGAGGCCTTGTTCACCCACGGCTCTGCTGCCTCCGAGTCACCGGTGGATCTGAGGCGTTGAAGCAGCTCGATGGCCTCCGTCTCCGTCCCTTGGAGAAAGGACCGGATCAGGTCAGCGTAGGCCTGAGTCTCAGCCAAGCCTGGGTCGTAGAAGCATTCTGATTTATGCTTCAAGCAGGGCGTGCATCTGGGTTGCACGCCGTCACACTGAGGGGCTTATAGTCAGGGACGAGCTCGTGAGAGAAGCGGTACAATTTACGCGGGTCTTCCTCAAGCGACACAGCTCGCATGCTGTTCGAACGCCGATACGCTGTCGTTTTTCGACTTTGTAGCTCGTTGTAGCTACTACTCGTGCGGGAGCGGGAGCGATGGTTCTCAACTGCGAGTTCATGGCTTTGGGAACAGGAACAACTCTTCTTAAAGCATCTGCAGTGGCAAATTCTGGCTGGAGAGATATGTCTGCCCTTGGATGCGCCAATCTTAGGTCATCTCCGGCCATCCGAGCTTGCTCATTGGCTGCTCGTAAGCAAGCCAATCATGTCTGGGAAAAGCCACATACGTACATACCTATGTATGTACAGTGGGTTACCACTCAATTCGAGCTTATCTTAACTAAGTGTCTCACTGTAGGGCAGTGATGGTGTTAAGATCTGCTCGTTTCGAGTGGCAGCCCACTATAGGTACCTAGGTAGGTCCCCTAAACAGGCGTGTTGAGGCGATACATAGATGGTTCGACGAGCAGGGCCAGTGGTGAGACTTGGGTACAAGTGCCGAGGTGGAGACACGACTTGCATGGTTGAGGAGCTTCTCTTTATCTGTCGAAGCTTGCTACGAAGCGAGGAAACCGCGGACCGTCAATGGACGTGATGGCATCTGAGGAGAAGCTGCTTTGCACTGGAACACGTTGTCGGAGTCCAGCCTTTCTTTCTCTTAGCCGTCCCTGTCCGGTGTGTCATTAAGACGATGCTTGCAGTCCACTTCAAAGATCGTATCAAGGGAGAGTGAACCCGCCTGCTGGAAACTATTCAATGAGTTATCAGATCTTCCGTTCCCAGCATCAGGGGCTAAATGCACGTGACGCTGTCAAGCTAAGGTGTGGTGTGGAGAGTTATGCTGAGTCAGGTTTTCGTATGTATAATTCGAAATGCGGCACGACAAAATTTGCCCTCATTTCTCCTCGACTCCAACCATCAGCGTCAAACAATCGTAGGCAACGCCTCGCGCCTGGGCGCCATCTCAGGTATCAATGATGAACTTCACGCAAGCCCCGTCCCTTCTCGTCTCCTCGTCCATGCGCCCTTGTGAAACGTTTCCTTGGCACTTTCGAAGCTTTGACGGCTCTCTTTTCCATGGCCGCCACAAGTCAATAAGTATGCCTAGATCAGAGTCCAGTTCTCTGTCGTGTTACAAAGTCCTAGCGTTGGCAATGGGGAACTTTGCGTCAAATTTTAACGAGACACAACCTGGCTTGGTTTGCTCTTGTGCTGGCTTCTATGAATCCTTCTTGGTCTCCTGGTCCGTCGTCGATGCCGGTACAGGCTGAGCCTGGCGTCGCGGCGGTGTATACGTGCCTGCCTTTTGCGCTTGTCCTGCGCCCTCTTTATTTGTGCTCGCCGGCGAGAGGATGGAGGCGACGAAGACTATCGAGTCGGAGACTAGCACGATGAAGCCAGTGCATGCGAGCTGCCACGACGGAGCGCTCACGCTGCCCATGGGCGCGCTGGGAAAGGAGATGATCCATTCGGCGTAGTATGGGAACCAACCGTAAGGCAGCCAGAACATGGGCTGCTTGCCGTACCAGAACGGAATAAAGTATTGGGGAAGCTTGGTCACGAGCATCCGGAAGACCCAGAGAGACTTGTCAAAGTTGGACCTCGAGGCCTCGAGTTCCTTTTCTGTCGTCCCGTCAGTCGTGCAATAGGCGGACCAATAGACAAACGTACTCGACGCTTCGAGCTTTTCGAGCAGCTTGTCATGCTGCCGCCGCAGCTTGGCCCATTTCGCAAACTCGTCCTGACTGCTCGTCCCGTTGAGATCCCGTCTTACCTTGAGGTACTCTGCCTGTAGCCGGCGCTGCTCAGCGGCCGCCTTGGCCGTCGAGACGGGCAGGTAGTTGTACAGCGTCCAGGCCTGAGAACAGTCAGCGGGTTCGGCCTCGCGGACACGGGCTCAAACGGGAAGGGCGGATACCAGACTGTTGATACGCGATGAGCCGATGGTATTGACCAGGTGAGCCACCAGCTCAATGGCGAAGATTAGGAAGACGAGGTCCAACATCGTTGTCGTGGCCTGGAGCAGATCGAGACGAGGCTGAAGACGGAAGCGCGGGAAGGATGCCACGCTTGCGAAAGTTGATTACATAATGCGATTAGATGCGTTGGTGTGCCGCGTGACCAATCAGCATCGCGCGCTGAAGCTTCTACGATGGAGGCTTTGGACGAGAAGCTGCATCCAGCTACAGCCTCGCTGAAGGCTGGCAGTGTGGCCGGTACCTGAGTAGGTAGGTAGGTAGGTAGGTATGTCGCGGGCGCTGGAGCCCGGCATCAAGGAGATGCTCGGCGATGCCGACCATGCAGCAGTCTTCAAGGAGGTCACCGAGGCACTGATGATGCCGGCTTTGCTTCAGATTGACATACTGGGCCGTTACTACTTTGAATTCGCCCCGGATGCAGACAAGGTGCAACTGGACTGCAACGCCGTTGGAATCCCAAAAGTACGGCTTGTTCAAGCCTTTATACATGCGCGGAGCGTCTTCACGGCGCACCCGGAGGGGGATCAAGAGGACCTCATGCTCCGGGCGACGGCGGTGATGCTGCTGTTGGATCCGGAGCACCTGACGGCGGCCAACGCACGCAAGAGACTCGTCTCGGTCGAGGGCCCGGACGCGGAGAAGAGGCTCTGGCGCGAGAAGCTGTTTGTCGACAGCTTGCTAACGAGCTACCTGCATCGACACAGCAAGTCGCCCACGCTGTGGAGCCATCGGCGTTGGCTGCTGGAACGCATGAAGAAGCGCGGGCAGGCCGTCGATCCGGTCGAGGACCTGCGGGACAGGGTCTTTTTCGCGGCCGAGAGACACGCTCGGAACTATTACGCCTGGGGTCACGCCCGGTACATGGTGAAGTCGGTTGAGCGGGGCAGCAGTTGCTGGCGGTCGATTCTGACGGAGACGGTCAAGTGGTGTCGCTGTCACCACGATGACGTGTCGGGCTGGATGTTTCTCGCGCTGTTGCTGGAGAAGTGGCCGACGGAGTCGGTGCTCGTCGATGTGATGAAGCTGACCGAGTCGCTTCGATGGCGGAACGAGTCGGTCTGGTATTTCTTGCGCAACGTCATGGCGGATGAGCGCGTGGCAGGGCTCCGACCGCGCTTGGACTCTGTGTTACGGGAAGCCCGCCGGGGGGTCGATGCTGACGGTCAGGGTAGGGAAGTGATGGATAGGGCTTCGAGGTGGATGATCAGGTACCCTACGAGGGCGAGTTACACGACGGATGATAGCGAGGGGAGACGGCCAAGGGACGGGGCCTAGGGTCCGAAACAGGAGTGATGGTGCTCCTTCTAGATGAGGAGCTCCGGGGAGAGAGTGTTGGCGAAGGTGTGGTCGAGAGGCTGAAGGGAGGCTCCTTGGGCTTGCAGGTGACCAGGAGTTGCGACGATGAATATGTAAACAAGTGCCTTGGTGTTGACGATGCCTGACGATGCCACTCCCTTGAGACGCTCGCTGGTGGTACCGCAGGGAGCAACAAGCTTAATGCCGGGCACAACGCAGCAGCGCTCGTGAGCCAAAGAAGACGGACTCGCAGGGAAGCGAATACCGCAGGGATAGAAGGGACCCAAGACAGCGTCCATGGTGATACGCAGGCAGCCGGGCGACGTGCATTCGAGCGTGAGACACGGAGGCCGCCCTCGAGGGCACCTATGTAGGTAGGTAGGTATTCGTAGGTAGGTAGGTAGGTAGGCGCTAAACTAAATGGCCAAGATGGGAGTCTCCAGGGCATGGATTTAGGATGGGAGATTTCTAGGGGGTTTCTTTTTCTTAGAGATTAATCTTCTGTGTGAACGTTGCCTTGGTGGCAACCTGGTGGGTGACATGCAGCTCGGTTTCAGCCGCGACGATGGCGTCCTCCCTGCTGATTCAGTGGATGAATTGCTTTCCCTCTGTTCGGCTTGGTGGTGAGAGACCACAACTTGGATGGAGGACCAGGCTGACGTTCCGGGGCGAGGCGAGCGATGCAAGCCACCAGGGGGGTCACGGGCAGCTTCTATGTAGGTGCCTTTCCGTACAGTGAGCAAGGGCACGGTGCGGCTCAGCGGAGACCGGGCTGCCCCTGTGGGGTGGAGATGATGGGCGCTGAGTCCACTGAGACTCCCCATTTTTGCGCTGGGGTTTGGGGAGTGTTGGCCAATGGGAATGGGCTGGGATGTTCACCAGCCGCCGTGGGGCGCTGGAGCTGGGCACTACCTAGGTAGAGAGGTGGTATCTAGGTACGTACCTCCTACATACCCCTGACGACGTGAGCCGGGCATCCACTGTGATGGATGGATGGTGTGGTGTCCTGCATCCTGCTGGGAGCAGATGAATGGGCAGCACGCAGTCAGAGCAATAGTACTTCGCATATCAACACAAAATATAGCAGAAAGGGAGACTCGCCCCAGAGATGCCTACTCCCCCTACAAGACCCTGCCTCGTGCCCCCCGTAGAGACGCCCAGAACGTGCCCGAGTTCCTCCCTTCCCTCTGTTGTTGACGTCCGTCTCGTGGGAAAAAGGATAGCGCGCTACCCCTGTCCCGCGTACCCCTCCCCTACACCCGCAGCCGCCAAGGTACCACCCCTGTCCGTACCCCCGAAGGAGACCTCCATGTCAGACAAAACCGACAAGAGGCGAGCCAGTTCAACGTCTTCGGTTTTGTCGACTCCAAGTCGCCTTCATCTCGGCCTTGTCTTATCGCCTCCGACCGACCCTTCTTCTCCTTCATCTTCCTAGTCCTCCCGTCTTCTTCGCCTCCTTCTTCTCCTTCTTCTCTTCCTCTTTTCTCCTCGCCTACCTCCTCCTTTCGCTCTTTATCGTCGTCTACAGTCTTTAGCCTGGTTCGAAGCTCGTCCTGCTGGGAAACAGCTGGCCCTGCTGTTCATTTCGACCAACTCTCGAGCGCTCTCTCTCTCTCTCTCTCTCTCTCTCTCTTCCTCGTGACCAATTGGGCTGCTAGGCTTCTTGCCCTGCCCACAAACCCTGGAAATGCCTTTTTCTTGATTCGCCCTTCCAGAAGCATCCACCGCTTCGCAGCTGTCAGGATTTCCCCCTCTCTTCTCGCCTCTGCTTCCGCCAAACGCCTTTCTCCTCTCTTCACCACTTTCCCTCTTCCTGGCCTCGCACGACCTTCTTTCATCCGTCAACGCTCTCCCTCGTTCGTCTCGCAGACATTCATCTATAATATCCCTCGCACAGACACTCTCGTCTTTCATCTACCTTCCCGTGAGCACCTCTTCACAACATCATCATGCGTGCTGGGGCTGCAATCGTGCAGCTGACGCTCTGCGTCGCCGCCGTCGTGGCATTTTTCCCCTTTATGCCCGCCTGGCACAAGGACAAGCTGGGCAAAGGTGATTCTGATGGCATCACCTTCGCAGTCAAGGTAAGCTGCCTGTTTTCCTTCCCTATTTCCCAGGTCTTGTAGACGTTTGCTAACCGTCTTTCCGCTCAGGCTGCGAAAGTTCCTGCTATGAAACCCCGTGGCGTGGCCACTCGCATGCCGAGTAAATACGGCGGTCCCCGCAATGTCGAAATGGTCACTAATGACGCTCTGAAAAAAAGAGAAAACAGATATCAGATCCAAGAGGCCGTTAACCCCAAGGATCCCATGACTGCGGGCATCAACCAGGACGGCACCGACTTTGCCTACTTTGTGAGGGTCGAATTGGGATCCAAGCACAAAGCCTTGAACATGCTTCTTGATACTGGCGCCGGATCCAGCTGGGTTATGGGACCTGGTTGCAAAGATCAGGCATGCTCCATGCACAGCACATTTGGCCCGGAAGATTCGGACACGTTCCACGATACACAGCAGGAGTTTACCGTCTCTTACGGCTCGGGCATGGTGAATGGAAAGCTCATCGAGGACAGCATCTCCTTGGCCAGCGCCAGCTTCGACTTCAAGTTTGGCATGGCTGGGACGACTTCGACCGAGTTTGTCAAGTTTCCTTTTGATGGTATCTTGGGTCTCTCCATGACGCGTGGCAACAATGACAACTTCTTTGCAAAGATGAGCGAAGCGTCCAAGATGGAGAAGAACATGTTTTGCGTCGCTCTCAACCGCGCCTCGGATGGTCCCAACCACGGCGAGATCAAATTCGGCTCCGTCAACCAAGACAAGTTCACGGGCAACATCTCGTACACGCCTCTGGCCTCGCAGGACGGCGAGTGGTCCATTCCCATCGACGACATGGCCTTTGACGGCAAGGAAGCAAAGGTGGGCGGCGTGCACGCCTTCATCGACACGGGCACCTCGTTCATCTTTGGGCCCCCGGACTGGGTGGACAAGCTGCACAAGCTTATCCCCGGCTCCAAGACCGGCGATGGTCAGACGTATCACGTCCCCTGCGATACCACCAAGCCGCTCGTCTTTACCTTTTCTGGCGTCGACTGGGAGGTTTCGGCCCAGGACTGGATCGCGCCCAAGAACAGCGACGGAGAGTGTACGAGCAACGTGTACGGCTATGAGGTCGCCAAGGGCGCCTGGCTCATCGGCGACACGTTCCTCATGAACGTCTACTCTGTCTTTGATAAAGACGAGAAAAGGATTGGTGAGTTTCTTTGGTACTTTGTCCGTCGATGCTGGAAGCTAACCGTCGTCGTTTGCAGGTTTTGCCAAGCTCGCCGGTCCGGGATCCAAGCAGACGGCGACGACGGCGACGACGGCGACGTCCATGTCTCGTTCGACCACGGCCTCTACGAGCACCACTTCGGGCCCTGAAGAAAGCCGCGAGTCGGGCGTGTCGACGCAGGGCCCGAGCCGTGGTCAACCGGGCGGTGGCCTCGCCAGTGGTGTCGAGAAGCCGCAAGAGACGGCCGCTTCGTCGGGCGTCGGGGGTTACGTCGGCAAGGCTCAGCTGGCCATGACGGTGGCCGCGTTTGCAGCCGCGATGCTTTAATGAGACGTGGACATTTCTGCCATGGATGGTGGATAATGATTTGCTCGGCCGACGGTGAGCCGTTGGTTGTTCCTGAGCCCTGGGATGGCGAGCCTGTATATAGGATGACGTGGCTTAAGGATACTCAGGGCTCTAGGGATACATGGTTATATATGCGATTTGTACATGCGTGTTGTGATATGATGTGATGTGATGTCTGGAGACGGTGAATCAGCTCGACTCGAGTGGTAGAGGTTGTTTTTGTTGATGAGGATGGTTTGGTGTGTTTCATGCTCCTTGATACGGCACATGGAGATGGATGAGGGGCATGGATGGGCTCGACGCGGTGACGAGTTTGGCACATTGAAGCTGGTATCTGTTGCATTAGTCAGGAAGGGGTTCGTTAGATTCAGGGGTAACTAACTCAATGTCGAGATGAACTCGGGTAAATGTTTCTACCTGTGTTTACGAATGTGTAGCTGGGTCTACCATTACCATTTATACGAATACATAGAAAGCACGAATACAGCGAATAGGTAGTTAGCTAATCTGCCAGTCTATTCGACATGACTCTATTGAGTATTCGCAGGAAATATTGTTGTCAGTAGCGTCTCACAGTAATTCCCAGCTCTTCTCGCACGGAGCAAACACGGTTCTTGGCACCAGCAACAGCAACCCCCCCCCCCGAAACAAACCCACAAATCCACACTGTAGACTTGCCTCCACCCAATCAGCGACCTGGTCTCTGGACGCCTCCCTTCGTCTCAGATCCATGCATGGCCTTTCAACGCTTTTGCGCGAGTCCTGCGCAGGATGAACCTCCGATAGCTTCGAGCGATGATGATGACGATGATGAAGACGACGACGACGACGATGCGTGATGACGAGGGTGTTTTGCTAGAGAGGGTTGTTTCGGGGGGGGGTGATGATGATGAGGAGGAGGAGGAGGAGGAGGAGGAGGAGGAGGCCATGGGGCATCTCGAGACGAGGCCGATGCTGTCCTCGGCCGCCGACGACGACGACGATCATCGTGACGAATCCCACGAGGAAGACGACGACGACGACGACGTTATAATCCTCGGACAATCTCAATCATCCCACCAAGTTGCCCTCCCCTCCACCCTCCAACGCCCCAAATCCAACCTCCAATCGGCCTTCATGAACATGGCCAACTCCATCATCGGCGCCGGCATAATCGGCCAACCCTACGCCTTCCGCCAAGCCGGCCTCCTCACCGGCATAATCCTCCTCGTCGCCCTCACCGTCGTCGTCGACTGGACCATCCGCCTCATCGTCATCAACAGCAAGCTCAGCGGCACCAGCAGCTTCCAGGGCACCGTCGAGCATTGCTTCGGGAGGGCCGGCATGGTGGCCATCAGTTTGGCGCAGTGGGTTTTTGCCTTTGGCGGCATGGTGGCTTTTGCCGTCATCGTGGGAGATACCATCCCTCACGTTCTTACCGCCGTCTGGCCGCGTTTGCCTTTTGTTCCGGTGCTGGGCCTCTTGACGGATAGACGGGTGGCCATCATCGTCTTCGTCATGGCCGTCAGCTATCCGCTGACATTGTACCGCGACATCGCCAAGGCAAGAGTTTTCCCCCTTTCCCCCCCCCCGGGCACTACCAACAATACATGTGCCCTGTATCGATGTAAGAGGGACGGGATCTCAACAACGATAGACTAACAAAAGAAAGCAGCTGGCCAAAGCCAGCACCTTTGCCCTCATCGGCATGATAGTCATCGTCACCACGGTCCTAATCCAAGGCATCCTCGTCCCCTCGTCAGCCCGCGGCACCTTCACAACCCCCCTCCTAACGCTCAACACCGGCGTCTTCCAAGCCATCGGCGTGATATCCTTCGGTAAAACGCCCCCATATAACCTCTTCTCCCCCCCCCCCCCAAGCAACTAACAAGCTAGCCAGCCTTCGTCTGCCACCACAACTCCCTCCTAATCTACGGGTCCCTCCGCACGCCAACAATAGACAACTTCTCCCGCGTAACCCACTACTCGACCACGGTCTCGATGCTAGCCTGCTTAACCATGGCCCTAGCCGGCTTCCTCACCTTTGGCGACAAAACAGCGGGCAACGTGCTCAACAACTTCCCCCCCTCGAACAACATGGTCAACCTCGCCCGCCTCTTCTTCGGCCTGAACATGCTCACGACGATGCCCCTCGAAGCCTTGGTCTGCAGAGAGGTGATGCTGACCTACTGGTTCCCCGACTCGGCCTTCGACCTGAAACGGCACGTGCTCCTCAGCACCGGCCTCGTCCTCTCGGCCACGGCCCTCAGCCTGCTCACCTGCGACCTAGGCGTCGTCTTCGAACTCGTCGGCGCCACTAGCGCCGTGGTGATGGCCTACATCCTCCCTCCGCTATGCTACGTCCGTCTCGCCACCGCGACCGGTTGGCGCACTTGCGTCGCCTACCTCGTCGTCGTCTTTGGCGTCGCCGTCATGGCTATTAGTGTTTTGCAGGCTGTTGCCTCGCTGGTGAGGGGGAGGGAGGCTGCTGCCTGTACGTGACGGCCGGTGTACAAAGTATGTATGTATGTATGTATATATGCATGAGAATATAGAGAGAAAGCAAAGTCACGATACCATCCATTTATCCATCCATCCATCCATCCATCCCTCCCCTCCATCCACCCAACTCCCAACCACCCACATCCCCCAATCCCACACCGCCAAACCCCGCACCAATCCATCCATCCAAAACAACAACCCCCCTATCCATCACCACCCATATAAACCCCTCGAGCACCCCCCCCCCCCCAAATACCCCATCCCATCCCATCCCATCCCATCCCATCCCCATACATACATACATACATACACATACGAAAAACATCAAAAAAAAAAAAAAAAAAAAACTCAAGATGCTCAACGCAACCCACTCCTCCTGTCCAAAGTGCGGCGTCGCCACAACGGGCGACTCCAAGAAATGCTCCAGCTGCGGCGCCGTTGGTTCTCCCCGCTTTGTGCCTTGTCTGTCATTCATGGGCTTCTGCTGACTGACGAGGAGACAGTCGTGTCCCAACTGAAGCTTGATCCCATCTCGTCAGCTGTGAATCAACTACTTCCCGTCTTCTTGTCGTCCGTCACAATCATCATTCCCTACCTATCCTTAGCCTCAAATCTCAATACATCATTTCTCAATACGACAGCGACTGGAACCGTGCCATGTATAGAAAATCCACCTACGCTCGACGGTAATTAAGAAACAACAACAACAACAACAACAACAACAACAACAACAACAACAACAACAAAAAAACTATGTATGATAGAGCCGTCGGCTTGCCTCGTGCCCCGGCCATCTTCACGCGCGGTCCATGCCTACACTCTTCAGCCCATCACCGCAACAGTCCATCCGCTGCCTGCGCGACAGTCCTCAAACATGCACACAGCCACCGACCCCCTTCAAGGCCCATCGCTGACGCCATTCTTGCCGTCGCTGCCTCCAACAACATCGACCCGTCCGTCCTTGTGCAAAGCCGAGCCGACAACGTGACCTCGACTCCTTTACAGCACAAGACACTTTTTGCGTCCGTTCTTGCCTTTGGCGCGCGATAGGAGAGCGGCCCGCGTGGCATGCTCGAAAACGTCGCGCACGCCCTCGTTGGTCTTGGCCGAGCACTCGAGATACTTGTAGGCCGAGATCTTCTTGCGGACTTCCTCGCCCTGTAACGACCACGTCAGCGAGCGTCCTCGGTGATGGGATACGTAAGAAGAAGAAAAAGAAGAACAAGAAGAAAACTCACGTCTTCGGGTGAGACGGGCTTCTGACTCGTCTTGCGCAGCTCCTCGATCGTCTTCTGATCGTACCGCAAATCCTTCTTGCAGCCGACCAGGATGATGGGCAGACCCTGACAAAAGTGAAGGACCTCGGAGATCCACTGCGAGACGATGCCAGTCAGCAACCGAACCCTTTACTCGACGGGAATCACCATACCTTTTCCTGGACGTTATCGAGCGAATCGGGCGAGTCGATGGCAAAGCAGATCAAAATGACGTGCGAGTCGGGATACGAGAGAGGGCGGAGCCGGTCGTAGTCCTCCTGACCAGCCGTATCCCATAGAGCCAACTCGACGCGTTTGCCGTCGACCTCGACATCGGCCACGTAATTTTCGAAGACGGTGGGGACGTAGACCTGAGAGTGATTAGCACAAAGAATAACAAAAAAATTAGGTGAGGGGGGGGGTGGAAGAGGGGAGAGGGTAAGGGGAAAGGGTGAAAGACTGCCGAGACGCGTCGAGGAAAGAGTATGGGCTTCATGGGCGACAAAAGTCGGCACATGAGACCTCAGTTCCATCAAGAAGCGCGACGGCAACCATCCGAGAGAGAAGACGTGGTGAAAGAAGGGAAAAAAGGAGGGGAAAAGGGCAAAATGCGGAGGCCTCATCAATTCTTCTTACCTCGGGAAACGTGCCCTTGGAAAAGACACTGCAAAGCCCATCAGCCCATGACAAACAGACCCTTCCGAAAAAAAAAAAAAACACTCGTTTGCCACGCGCAAACGGAGGTGAGCAACTCACATCAACAAGCAGGTTTTCCCGCAGGCACCATCGCCAACGATGACGAGCTTTCGACGGATTTCAGCCATGGCGCGCAGGCGTCGTCGGGATTCAGCCGCTTCCTGGAAGACAAAGCCGACGGATGCGAGAGAGAGGGAAAAAAAAAAAAAAAGATCAGCGGTGAAAGGGCGGGGAAGGCAGAAAAGGGCCCAAGTGATGAGGGACGAAGGGGGAAGAGTGAGGGAATGGGGGGGGGGGGAAGAGAGGCGAAAGCGTTGGCGATGACGGACGAGAAAGAAAGGGGATTTTGGGGGACGTTGAGGTGACGGTGGAAAAAGACGGGTCTGGGGACCTGGACAGGAACTGGCCTGGGCCTGGGCGGTGGACGAATAGCAGACATGTGCAGGGAAGGGACACTGGCCTCTCCTGGTTTTTTTTTTTTTTTTCACCCTTTATTTCAAGAGGAGTCCACTTATTGGTACATACATACATACATACACACACATACATACATACAGCCATGTGTGGCTGATGATGGGCAGGGACGTGGATAGTACCTCAGCGACAGCCTCGGAGCCTCCCATTCTCGCCGTCACTCTCCGTACCCCGTTACTCTCTCGTCGACAGCATTCTACGGTGGCTGCCTGCTGTGGCCGTGTCCGGGCAGCGAGACCGGGGTTCCGCGCACATTATCTGTGACTGTCGCGATAGCAACTCTCACGAGGCGTCGACCGTGGCAGCCTCCCGGGGCGAGGGGGAGGGGAAAGGGGAGGGTCTGTATGTGGGGTACCTCGTATGTACATACATATGTACGAAAACACTTGTACGAGTAGATCAGTAGATATGAGAGCATGTTCTTTATGCGAGTTTTCACGCCTATAGCTACTTTCCGGCTAATGGGCTCCGAGTGCTGCGCCCACCCCAGCCGGGATACAGCCACAGTCGAGTCGTCCGTCCCCTTCGCGATACCATCGAATACTGTAGAGAAGAGCTGATGCGTTAGGCCCGCTGCTCAAAGCCACGCCCCCGGCAAACAGCGTCCGACCGTCCGGCGAGTACCGACGCAGAATACATACATAGGTCGGTACCTAGGTAGGTAGATAGGTAGGTAGGTAGGTAGCCCGCTAGAACTTCCATGCTCAGCCCACGTCAAGCGCTAGCACGTGCAAAAGGGCTTCGGCCCCCGCCGTTCGACGAACAGGCCCCTGTTCAGCCGCGACGCGAGAAGGGTCTCGCCGTCTCGGCCACGATGCAGCTGCTCTCGGTCACTGACAGCAGGAGAGTAAGAAGGGGGATTGCATCACTTGAAACTGCCGCGTCTAATTGCCCATGTGTAGGGGATAGAGGCATCGTCAACCCCTTCACCCTTCTCACGACTCTCCTTCATGGTCAAGCCATGCCCGAAACCCCCATCCAACAGCAGCAGCCATGTCCGAGACGGCAAGCTTGCAATCGTACGAATACGGCATGCAGAGGACTGAGCCGCTGACGTGTATCGGCATCAGATCACTCATCTGTGCCGAGTGTCGACCGACTGTCGTGGCGCTTCCAAGACCGAGGCTGTCTAGACAGATCTGCGGACATCAGAGACCCGGTCGAACGGATGAGTTCCATACTCGTACCCAGGTGGCCCGACACCACCTAGCCGCCACCACCGAGATACTGCAGCGCCTTGACAAAGGCGTTCCGGCTGTAGACGTTGACATCCACCAGCTCAACCGCAAACTCATCCCCAATCTTCGTATCCTTGAGAAGACGGCAGTCGCCCAGTTCCTCAACGTCGAGCCGCGCCGGCACGTCAAAGAGATCGAGTTGGCCGAGCAAGCCACGGGCCCAGGTCGCCCTGACCCGGAACCTCAGCTGGCCAATCTTCTTACCCTCAAAGAGCCAGGCCCGAGCCAGGGCAATGAGCGTCCAGTCGAGCGATCCGCTGCCGATCCGCCGCGCCGTCCTCTCCCGTATCTTCAGCCACGGCAGGTTCAGCCCGCTCGCGGTAAAGGGCAGGATGGCGGCCAGGTCGTCCTTGGACTGGTTCAGCTTCCGGCCGTGTTCCCTCTCAAACGCCAGCGCCGCGTGGATCTGCCAGTGAACGAGTAGGTCCCCAAAGCGACGCAAAGGGGACGTGGCCTTGGTGTACATGTCGATGCCCATGAGAAAGTACGGCCCGGGCCTCGGCGAAAGTTCAATATCTCCCGTGAGCAACGTGAGCATGTGCTGCTGCTGCGGTGTCGGCCGGATACCCTTCCGGACCAGGGGATAGAGGACCTCGGTTGCGTACTCGTACGCGTCCTCCATGTTGTTGGCCGCTTTGGTGTTTCTGCGGTACGGGATTGGGATGCTGCGCTGCGCGCACCAGCTTGCCGCCACCTCTCCGGCCAGCACCATCAAGCTGGAGACGACGGTGCTGTGTATGGAAAGGTCGGTGCCCACCTCGATATACGGATCCGCCGGAATCAGCTTGGCTCCCTGCGGCGGCTTCTCTCCCGAGCTGGCCTCGAAGCCGACCGACACCGACGGCTTGGGAAAGTAGTGCGGCCAGGCGCCCTTGGACAGCCTCTTCTGCTTGATGGCCTCGGCCAGCTGGTAGAGGGTCGTGAGATCATCTTTCTGCGCCACCGTCAGGCCGTCCGTTTCGTCCATCTGTCGCAGAGGCCAGGTCGATTCTTTCCGGTTTCCCACCGCAAGCCGCCTTTTCATCTTTTCGTCCAGAGGCGGCGGCGGCGGCTGGTCGCAGAAATTGGCCACGTCTTCGGGTGCCAGGTAGACGACGTCTCCGAGCGTGCACGGCTCAATCTTGCTGTCGAGCACGTCGCCGGCTCGGTTCACCCTCGCGCTGAATGTAAAGGCCGGTCCCCCTGGACGTAGGGAAAACTGCTGGACAAGGCTCTCGGACGTCGGGTCGGTCGATTTCAGCCCCAGGTGGCTGGGTATCATGGCATCGTAATGCCCTGGGAGATAGACGTTCTCTGGTAAGAGCTCGATGTATTTGCTGACCTCGGAATTTGGCAGCAGTCTCGATGCCGGATCGGCAACGTGGATGTGAATCCAGAATTCAGTATCCCATTTCGTGCGCTCCAGAGACACACCATCATCAATGAGGCTTGTCGAGGCCGCATCGATGCAGAAGACGGTCTCGCCCCGTCTGTCTCTCCTGTGTCCGGCGGCTATATCCGGTCTCATCGACTCCTCGAGGGCCCTGGGCGCTGGGCGGCTCAACCCCCCGTTCTTATCGACGGGAACACCCGGCATTCGATGCTTGAAACGAGACGGCAGCTCCCACGGGGAGAGGATGCCGGCTTCTTGCAGAAACAGCCAGGCCGTGCCTTGGTTGAGATCCCTGTCCGGGTACAGATCCAGGGCACGAAGGATGGTGGCCCCGTGCGAGTGAAGTCGGCATTCGGGAGCAAAGATGTTGTAGACCGACCAATACTCGAGGAACTTGAGGACCTCTCTGCTGGTGGCAGAAAAGTTTGGCTTCTCCAATTCGATGGCTGATGAAGGCTTGATCAAACCGCAGGACGAGGGAGTGCGATGGCGACGACTCTGGAGAACGACATGACGAGCTTCTTTTATAAATGTCAAGAGGGGCGTCGTCAACAGCTGGATGTTGGGAGGCAGTTTTGTGGTGGTGAATGCTGAGCCGGCCGGTTTTTCTTTCGACATGACATCGCTGACGTATTCACGGACCATTTCCGAGACCTTATCGACGATCAGGGCGTAGGCCGGCGGATAGATCTCGAACAGATGGTCGGGACGGCGACAGTCTGCAGCAGTGTTGACAGAAGGGCAGGCGATATCCTGACTGGTCAAGCCTTTGAAGACGGCGTAGAGCACGTGGGGAGGGAACGAGCCGTCGCCTAGTCTCAGCGTGGCCGGCAGAATGCGATCGGCTACCTCGACGAGGCTGAGATACTCGACGTCACTCGTTCGAGGCACAATTTGCTGGATGTTGTCGAGTTCGCCAATGTGTCTAGCATAGACGACGTTGGCCTCGGTTCTGAAATCTGCCATTAGGTTCATCAATATCTCGCCGTCTTCTCGCTTCGGTCCTTTGCTCCTGGACTGCAAGTCGAAATAAAATTCCGGGGTCCCATCTTCGGGGATCTTTTCTAGGATCGAGTCGAGGAGGTCGGGGGGGGCGAATCGAGTGACGGTGAAGGCGGTGGGAAAGCTCATGGAAAGCATCCAAGTGCCATTGACGGAGAAGAAATGATAGCAGCCGCCAAAGTATCCGATATAGATGGCGAGATTGGAGACGCGGGAGCCAATGGACCTGGCGACAAGTTAGCTCAGACGCTCCGAGACTCCAAAGAAGGGGGTGGGGAGAGAGGACTTGAGTTCGACAAGATTGCCGGGGATGCGACAGTCCGCAGAAGAAGAAGTCGAGGCCACTTCGTCCGGTTGACCCTCTCCAATAGCGTTCTGCGACAGTCCGACATCGCGATTAGAGATGATGACAAGCCCTTGAGCTCCTGTCGTCTGAGTGCGGGTCAAGCAGTTGGACAATTCGCCTTCGGGCGGCAGATCGCTGGGCAAGTTTTCCGAGCCCAGGGATTCATTCTCCTCCTCCCACTTGCGCAGAGTCTCTCGGATGGGGAGACCGCGTTTTGGAGGCTCTTGCCAGAGACGGGATTCGTTCGGTTCGTACGTGGGCAGAGGCGAGTAAAGGCGGACGCCAGAGGCCAAGGGCAGCGAGGCGATTCGACCCGTGACCAGCACGCGGGCAGGAGCCAGACATAGGATGCATACTGGCCGGCGATGGAGCCTCGACAGCATGGCGCGGGATGGTTTGCGAACGGACGACGACGGGTATAAGAGCTACCAAATTTTCCGTCGAAGCTATCGCCAGATCATGTGACTGTTTATCGGATGATCATGTGACTTGGTGAGAACTGCGGAGGATACTTGATTGATTTTCCATGTTTGTGCAATTAATGCAATCCTTACGATACTGGGACTCCCCACGCGAGGCCACTTTGGACTCGACTTGATCCATTCCCCCGCGTCACAATAAACAGGGGTTCTCTGGCTCGATGCTGCTACACGGAGGTAGCACTGCATGGTCTCTCCGGTTCCCCGTTGTCGTCGCCTCACCGGATCACAAGGACGGTACAGCACGGGGAGACTCGGTGGTGGTGGGTGGTGGGTGGTGGCCCTGGTGGATGGTGGCACAATAACAAGAAGGCCAACATACTTACTTGCATACAGGTTCTAGGCCTCATCCGAATACCTACCTACAAATCTAAACACCATCCTTGTGCTCCCTCCCTCCCCAGATATGATGACCGGCGAGCTGCAGCATCCTCGCACAAGCAACAAGGAAAACAAAACATGCCTTTCCAGCCAGGATCGGCCAAAACAGCGGAAAAGGGGCAATGCTTGTCGCAGCCCGAGGGAGACGCGGTCCGTGTTGGCCAGAGACGGTCCGTTCAGGGGTGGAAATTAGAGCCGTCCACCAACGCAGCCCCTATTCGTCAATCCACGGCTCAGCCATCCATCACCATCGCTTGTCTCTCTTCCCTGCCAGGTCCTTGCAGCCGACGCGGATGCAATGATAAGAGGAACCAACGTCCCATCTTCCTCTTCCTCCTCTCCTCGCTCTTCTTTTTTTTTTTTTTTCCCTCTTCACCGTCAGCCTGATGTCGAGGTCGTGAAGACGCAGTCCGTTCTTTAACCACATATTCTACCGCTTCACTCTTTCAGCGGGCATTCATTCTTTTTTTTTTTTCTTTCTTTAACCTTCTCATCTTCGTCTTTACCATTTATCGAAAATGAAGGGAGTGGTCGCTGCCACGATGCTGGCGGCCTGGACGGGCGCTGTCACGGCGTCCCTCCAAGGCCACCGTCACGGTCGTCTCTTTATGAAGCGCAGCAGCAACATGGTGGACGACATGTGTCTCCCGGGATGCACCACCATCTGGAAGACCATCACCGGAGAAGCTACCTGTACGTCTTGACCATGGATGAGCCCAATCGAGAGACTAACAAGAAGTGGCAGTGGTGCCCGTCAGCGTTCCCACGACGTCAATTCCCAAACCAGCTACGACGACTTGCTCGGACACGACGACTACTGCCATGGTGACGACCACCTCAGTCGCTACAACCACCATCACCATCATGTCAGCTCCTCGACGCATCGCCGTCCCCACGCCTCAAGCCCAGATCTGTCCCACGCCAGGCACTTACACCTTGCCGGCCACCACCATCATCCTCCACCAGCCCACGACAGTCATGGCTCCGATGACGACGCAGGTTCCGGCCGGAATCCACACCATCGGCGGCGTCACTACCGTCGTCAAGGTGGCCACGACCGTCACCTGCCCCGTGGCCACCGTCGTCAAGTCCGGTAGCGTGACGACGAGCACCATGGTCCAGACCAGATACGTTTGTCCCAGCGCCGGCACTTACACCGTGGCCCCGATCACCACATCCGTCGGCTCCAAGACCGTCATCACCTACCCCGTGCCGACCGCCTACAGCCCGGGCACCTACGTCGCCGACAAGAAGGTCGTCACCGTGACCGAGACCGGCTTCGTCTACCGCTGCCCCTTTACCACCAAGTCGGACAACATGCCCACATCGGCCGTCCCCACTTATCCGGCCCCGACCTCGGCGGTTCCGGTCCCGGTCCCCACAACGCCCGTCAAGATTGCGCCCCCCGTCGCCCCGACAAACGTGGCCGTCCCTCCGTCCCGACCTATCAGCCGGCTCCCAGCGCCGAGTATCCCGTGCCCAGCATCTCCGTCATCAGCGTCCCCGTCCTCGACAAGCCCATCCCCAGCGCCCCCAACATGCCCATCCCCAGCATGCCAACCGAGAAGCACAAGCACCCCAAGCCCGCCCCCGGCAAGCTCATCAGCGACAACGACCACTTCGGCATCACCTACACCCCCTACCAATCCTCCAACGGCGCCTGCAAGTCCTCCGCCGAAGTCGACAGGGACCTCTCCGAACTCAAGCGAGCAGGCTTCTCAACCGTCCGCGTCTACTCAACCGACTGCAACGCGCTCGAGAACATCGGCAACGCCTGCACGAAGCACGACCTCGACATGATTGTCGGCATCTTCGTCAAGGGCACGGGCTGCAGCTACGCCACGCCCGACATCAAAGAACAGGTCGACAAGCTGAGCGACTGGCACCAATGGGACCGCGTCAGGCTCGTCGTCGTCGGCAACGAAGCCATCATGAACGGCTACTGCACCCCCCAACAACTAAGCAACCTCATCACAACCGTCAAATCCCAATGCCCCCAATACAAAGGCCCCTACACCGTCTCCGAGACCCTCAACATCTGGCAACGCCCCGACGTATCCTCCTCCCTCTGCGCCGTAACCTCCGTAACCGGCGCCAACATCCACCCCTTCTTCAACAAAGACGTCACCCCGCAAACAGCAGGCCCCTTCGTCGCCACCCAGCTCGAAATCCTTCGCACCATCTGTCCGGACCACGACGACGTCATCAACCTGGAATGCGGCTGGCCCACGCGCGGCAAATGCAACGGCAAAGCCTGTCCCGGCAAGCCCCAACAGGCCGAGGCCATCGCCTCCATCCGCAAAGCCACCGGCGACAAGACCGTCTTCTTCTCCTTCCAGGACGACCTCTGGAAGAAGGAGGGCGAATGCGGCTGTGAGCAGAGTTGGGGTGCCGCCTCTTCCTTTTCCGGGTATTGAGTCGATGAACCACCATGATTTTTGAATTCTGATGAGTTGATCTTGTACATATAACCCCCCCCCCCCCCTAAATGTACATGAACGAAAGCCACGCCTCATCTTGTCTTCATCTTTATCTCCTCATCATCATCTTATTTTCATCCATCTTCATCCCATCACACATTAGCATTCAAACTAGAGAAAATAAACAAGACAAGCAAACAAAAAAAAACCCCCCGAAAAAAAAAAAAAGAAAGAAAAAAAGCGCAATCAAGATCTTCAGCACCATCCTTCTGCACATCAACGTCATCATCCAAACAAACAAAGTGTCGAAATCACGAATGCGAAGGACAAGGAAGAAGGAAGAAATTCCACATGTCCCGCCTTGCCGTCGAAATATAACATACCTCTTTGCTGCCTCATCGTCTCATCGTCTATTCGTACGTACGTACGAGTACCTTCAACCTATAAGCTCTTCCACTTGTGAGTCTTCTTCCCCGTCTGTGGAATATAATCATGTAACCCATACACTACGATTGAATACCTCTCCCGCGTCTCGACCGTCACTGTACATACGTACGTACGTACGTATGTTTGTATGTACATACGATCATGTCCTACCAATATCTCCCGGAATGAAGACAGCGAATCGATTCGGACACCTCCGTGAGGATCCATCCCAAAACCCACACCAACAACCCCCTTCACGTCTCCCCATACAAACGCCACAAGGTTAATCTTACTGTATGGATTGTGTATGATATAAATATAATAAAAAAAGGCTCATCTGAAAATAAACAAATAAAACCCCCTACTTCTTTCTACTACCCGCCCCCCCAACACCACCGACCATCCATCGTCAAAACCCAGGCAAAACGAGCCGATGGCCCAGCCAGGGCCACCCGTCTCAGCTGCCAACCGATCAAGGGGAAAAGTCGACAGTGATGCCGCCACCAACCTACTTCTGAAAGGCTCCGTTCCGAAGAGCCGACCCCCGGAAAGATGGATAGATGAATAGAAAGATGAACAAACGAGGCCTGGATTCACAAAGAGGCCCTGGCGAGACCATGAAACGCACCTCGGCAACGGGACAAAACGACGGCGGAGCAACTCGAAAAAGGTATAGTAAGATACAAGCAGTGACGGAAAGGGTCGGGCATGGGAGTGAGGCGAGCCTGACGAGCTGACGAGGAGAAGACGCAACGTTGTGACCGGTACGGTTACCGGGGCTTCGGCATGCGGAAACGTATCTGTGTATGAAGATGCGCGAGGTGACAAAATCGTGAGGACAAGAGTAGAGCCGGATGTGCTTCGCAGAGTCGACTTCAAAAAGGGTCCGGACGCGCAAACATGGACGGCGTGCGATAGTGAGCCTCATCATGCTCCCCTCGCGGCCACCCACGGCCCGAGCCCATCTCCAAGGCCGCTCCGCATCGCTCGAGCTGCAGCAGGCCGCCGCGGTGGGCGTCGCAACAAAGAATGTTCAGATCCTGACCGTCGTTGGCAAAGGCCAGGCCTCCAATCTCGCTGAAGACGTCAATCGTCTGCTTGGTGGTGAAGGTCTGGGCGTCGATGAGGTTGACAAAATCGGCCTCTTCGGCAGCCACCAGAACAGGCCTCCCACCGCCAAGAGGCGAGAAGCGCAGCCCCCGGACGCCTGCCATCTCGCTGCGCATGGTGCAGATGGGCGTGCTGACACCGTTGGAGTCGCACCACCGACGGGCATCCCAGATCTTGACGGCCTTGTCCTGGAAGCCCGTGGCGACGGTCCAGCCGTCTTCGGACCAGTCGCAGGCAAAGCCATAGTCGCGATGGCCCGACAGCTCCTGCAGCGTCTCGCCCGTGTCGGCGTTGACGATGAGCGCCTTGGGATCGTCGCCGACCAGGACTCGTAGTCGGCCGTCGGGCGATAGGGCGGAGCAGTTGAGGGCAAAGTCGTAGCTGACGTGCGAGACGAAGCTGTCGGAGTCGATGTCGAGCAGGCGATAACCGCAGTCGTTGCTGGCGATGCTGGCAACGGGCCGAGACGAGCGTCGCGGTGTGTGAATCCTCACGTGGTTGGTGATGGCGTCGGACGAGATCTGGCCCTCGGTAAAGACCCTGCCGCCGTCCGAGTCGAGAGGCTGGATGTAGTAATCTCCGTTGAAAGTGCCGCCCACCAGGACGCCATGGCCGGCGTCGAGCGTCGAGACGACAGCGCCCATGGCGGGAAAGTAGTCGCGGAGATTCATGGCTACTTCTGCCCTGCCCGACGACATGTCCAGCCTGCTGATGCCGCTGGGACTCGTGTAATAGGCCTGCGTTCTGGTAGGGCAGGCGAGCACGCTGCGCAGCTGGAAATGGGCTAGGCTGACGTCGCTGCGAAAGTCCATCCTCCTGAAGCGGAAGAAGCTGTCATTCGATCGGACAACATCGTCATCGCCTCGCTATCCTCACGGGCGTCAGCTAGAACCCGTCGGGTGTCCGGTCCGGGAGTACTGGTCACTCACGCTCATGTCGCTTCCGGACCGGTTGACATAGTTGTTGTACGTCAGTCGACGTCTGGCGCGAGCAGCCTTACGAGTCGTCTCCATGGCAGTCCAGTCGATGCCCTGCAGATCGCATTCATCGCCGCGGAGGTCGGCATAGGAGACGTCGTCGACACGGGCACGGGCCTGGGCATAGACCTCGAGCAGATGGGGCACGAAGTGACGCGATGCCGAGGGGAAGCAGCTGTTGAGGGCCCAGAAGCGAAGGAAGTCGACGAGGCCGAGGTTGGAGGAGCCGAGTATCGTCGGGTTCGGGTTGCTCGGCTGGAGGGGAAGGAAGTTGTCGGGCATGGGCGTCTGATCGGTGACATGGCCGGGGGCCAAAAGCCAAGGGTTGCCGTCGGTCATGGTGACGGAGGGTAGAGAAGAGAGAAAAGGGTTCAAGGATGAAGCGGAGAGAAGATGGTTATCGTCGAGAGTGTCGCTATCGTCGTCACTGTTGTCGTCGCTGTCGTCGTCTTGCTCGTCGCCTTGCTCGTCTCCGTCGCCGACGGCCGGCAAAATCACTCGCAGGTCGACGACGGGAAGCGCATCCGTCAAAGTCAAAGCATCGCCGTCGCTCATGTCCAGATCGTCATCCAAGCCGTCGTCGTCGTCGGAATCGGAGAGAAGGCCGAAGCAGGCCGACGAAGACAGCCGGGCATTATTATTCTGCTGAGGCACGACGTCGGCAGCGGCGTCGCGATGCCGGGCCGACGAGGACGGGCAACGGGGTCGCATAGGATGTTTTTTTTTTTTTTTTTGCCAGGTCCAATTAGCAGTTGGGCAGCAGCTCTTCTTAAGAAAAAAAAAAAAAAAAAAACAGCGCCCTTTCGCTCCCTCTGAAAGGGCAGCGGGTGGGTAGCAGCCTAGCAGGAGACAGACGCTACTGCTGCTGCCAGTCGCCTGTTGGGGGTTAGCTTCAAGGCTCGTATCGTGCTCTTATCGGGCGGAGAGTCAGTCACCGTTTCTGATGGTCGTGGCCGGAATCGAGTACGGGTCGAGTGTGTGGAGGAAAGAGAAGAAGGAGGCCAAAGGGAGAGTCTCGTCTACCCTCTCGTCTACCGTGTCGAGACGCGGCGGGCACGGACTCTTCTGGAAGTTCGGCAGGCGCGACTGACGATGAACAGCAGGGAGGGGAAGAAGCACCCGTGCAGTTTCCCAGAGCTTATATGGAAACACATACATACATACATACAAACATACATACATCCAGACCTACAGGCTACATACAATACACATGTGCATTGTACATACACATATCTAGGTACCTACCTATCTATATTACCTACATGCTCTAACTAGGTACCTTCGTCTGCACGTATGTATGTATGTATTCGCATCGTACATTCATACGCACCGTGTTTGAATCATACCTACTTACCTGCCTACATATGTACAGGGAGCCATCACCATCGGCCTCATCCCTCATACCTCCCTATCCTCCCAGAGTCCCAACCTATCATCTGATATGTGTTCGCATGCATTTACGGATACTAGCATCGACCAATGATAGGCACCTACCTGCCTGTCTGCCTGTCTCCCTAAACCCCCCCCCCCCCCTTAGGCACATGGGCACGGAGTAAGCACCACCTATTATAACATCCAAGGCAGCCCCCTCTCCTAACTCCCAAACCCCCATCACCACCACCCCCAAACGACCAAACTGGCCTCTCCCTCACCGGTCCCCTCGTAATATATAATATATGACACATCACCTATCCTCCTCTCCAACCAAGCAGCTAACGGAACAGCATGCCAGCCCAATCCATGCTGTCCAGCGTCTTCACATACGTACAACATACAACACATATAACCCGGGCCTTCTCATCAACTCTGTATTCCTCCTCCCCCCGAATATCTACTACATACATACATACCTACCTACGAATAATAGACAGCTACCTACCTACCTAGCCACGAAGTATGTATGTATCAATCCCTTGCTCTTCTCTACCCGCCTCCTAACCGCCTTCTACCCACCGACTTCTCGTTGCGGCCTTCCGAGACAAAAACTTCCCTTTCTTTTTCCCTCGTCGTCTCGTCCGCATGTGATACATCACCAACTGATGCACTGTGCCGACCGCCGAACCCTCAGCCGCCCGTCCAAAACGGTCCAATCTCCCTTTCTTTTGCGCCGCGGCTAGATGCCTGCCTGCCTGCCTGTCCGCCTGTCCGCCTGTCCGCCTGTCCGCCTGCCTCCAACAAAGTCGCCTCCCGTCGTCCAGTCTCTCGGCCTCGTCTGCTTTCTCCCGCCTGTGCCGTCCCGCAGCTTCGTCATAAATGTAACGACCATTGAATGCCCCGATGCTGTGCATCACGCTACCGCACCGCACGTTGCCCGAGGGAGGGAACACGAAAACTCTCGGCTCTGTGCATTGCGACCTTGACTTGTCCATCTTCCAACCATTTGCCCTCTGCCCCCCCCCCCCCCCAGCCACCCCCCTTTTCTCCTCGTTGTCCCATCACCTTCATCACCACTTGTTCTCCAGTCTCCTTTCCGACCTGAGCTTCTGCAGCTGGCTCAGAGCCTCCTGCAACGGTATCAGCTCGCCGTGCTTCTGTGTGCTCTGGTCGTCCCGGTTCCGAATGTTGACCGTCCGCGATTTCGCTTCCTCGGCTCCCACCACTGTTCAAGGTCCACCGTCAGCCGCGCTCCGGGGAACATTGCTTGTCCTGCTTCCCAAGACTCACCAAAGATAAAGTTGTACTGCTCCAGCTGCCCCGTGCGGATCTTCTTCTGGAACGTGTTACCGCTCAGATCCGCGTCGGCAAAGAGTCCGGCCTCGTGCAACGCCTTCTGCACCTCCCCGGCATAGTCGTTGACGCCAGGCATCACCGGCACCACCAACACCTGGCGCGGGCTGAGCCAAAACGGCCATTTGCCCGCGAAGTGCTCCGTCAGAATGCCAATCATGCGCTCGAAGCTCCCCAGCACCGCCCGATGGATCATGACGGGCCGCCCGTATCCGGCCGGGAGGTCCGCGTCTTCCGTCGTCGAAACCTCGTCCTTGGCCGCCACGTACCGCAGCTTGAAACGCCGGGGCAGGTTAAAGTCGAGCTGGATGGTGCCGCACTGATGCTCCCGCCGCAGGGCGTCGTACACCGTGATGTCGATCTTGGGGCCGTAGAAGGCGCCGTCGCCCGGATTCTCTTCCCACTTGGCCCCGATGCGGGCGGTGAAGGAGTCGAGCGCGTCCTTGAGCTTGGCCTCTGCCATGTCCCAGAGCGAGATCTCGCCAATGTACTTTTCCGGCCGCGTCGAGAGCTTCAGCTTGAAGACGAAGCCGAACAGGCCGTAGACGGCGTACAGGAAGTCAAAGGCGCCCTCGATCTCGTCGCGAATCTGAGCAGCCTCGTCAGCGTATATCGTCACCGAGGCCCCTTCGCCCCCCTTTTCCCCCCCCTGAAAGCCACACGAACCTGTTCAGTCGTGCAGAAGATGTGCGCGTCATCCTGCTGAAAGCGTCGAACCCGCGTCAGCCCCGACAACGCGCCGGAGAACTCGTTACGGTGCAGCACGCCAAAGTCGGCCATGCGCCAGGGCAGCTCCCGGTAGGTGACGTCGGAGTGGGCAAAGATCTTGCAGTGGCCCGGGCAGTTCATGGGCTTCAGCCCAAACTTCTCCTTTTCCACCTCAAACGTAAACATGTTCTCCTCGTAGTGGTTCCAGTGGCCCGACACCTTCCAAAGGTCGGCCTTGTACATGTTGGGGGACATGACCTCGACGAAGCCGCGGGTGCGATACTCGCCCTTGATGAGGTCCATCAGCGCATTGTAGATCCTCGTCCCGTGCGGGAGCCAAAACGTGGAGCCAGGAGACATTTCGTCCCAGAAAAACAGCTTCTGGTCCTGGCCGATCTTGCGATGGTTACGCTTGGCCGCCTCGACCAGGAACGTCTTGTATTCTTCCAGCTGCTTCTTGTCGGGAAAAGAGATGCCGGCAATGCGCTGTACCGACTCATTCTTGCTGTCCCCTAGCCAGTAGGCGGCCGAGTTCTAACCGGCCGTCAGAACCTCGCGACCGTCCAAGCCAAAGCAACGTACGTACCCTCAGGACGGAAAAGGCCTTGATGTTGCCGGTATGGGGAACGTGGGGACCCCGACACAGGTCAATGAGCGGGCCGCACCGGTAGACGGTGCTTCTGGTGCCGTCCGGCACGCGTTGGTTGATGAAGTATTCCTTGTACTTGCTGTACTTGAACATGTCGAGCAGCTCGTCCTTGGTCATCTCCAGCCGCTCAAAGGGCTGCTTCTCCTTGATGATAGAGTTGGACAGAGTCTCGAGTGCCTTCTTATCCTCGTCGGCCACCACGGCTCTGCACCTGTCGGTGAGCATTTCGCCAAATGCCAGGGGCTTCTGGACAAACGCACCCTTCCATGTTTGCCATATCATAGTAGAACCCCGGCGGATCCTCTGTCGGGGGACCGTTGCAGAGATAGCAGCCAAAGCGTCTCTCGGCCGCCTCTCCGAGGATATGAGCCGACGAGTGCCAAAAGACCTTTTTGCCTGTATAAGGTCAGACAAGACAATTTTCTTTCCCTCAGAGCAGAGTCACTCACCCTCGATATTCTCAAAGTCTATCAGCTCCAGCTTGCAGCTCTTCTCAAGCGGCCGCGTGAGGTCCCAGAGCTCTCCATCGACACGGGAGATGACGGTGCGCTCCAGTAGAGACTTGGATATGGCCTTGGCAATGGCAGCGGGCGTCGTCTCCCACGAAGTGCCCTTTTCCTCCTTGCCATTGGGCAGAGAGACGGTGATTTCCTCGCGCGGTTTCGCTGCAGCAACGAGAAATGAGTCACACAGCCTGGTGTGTAAACAGACGGGACGAACACACCAGCGATTTCCGCTTCCTGTCTAGCCTTGAGCCTATCAAATACATCGAGCCGGTGCTGTACAAATTCGGGAAGCGACGGCAACTATCACAGGCTCAGCACAATGGCTCGATGAGGAGGAAAAGAGGCCCCATCTGCTAACCTCTAGCCCCGCGTCCTTGGGGCCTTTGGCGCCTTTTTCCTTGGACTGTTTGGCCGGTCGTGAGGCAAGTCCTTGAGCCTCGGCCACCTTGGGGGCATCGGACGACATGGCGAAAGGAGTTGGAAGATGACTCTGGCGGGTTGTTCGTCTTCAAAAGTTGTGTGCGCCCTGAGAGAGGTGGGGGAGGGGGGATTGGCCAGTGCCGGCAGATCCTCGGCATACCCTATATTGCTGCTACAGGCCATATCGCGTCACGCAACCCTCTCGATGAGCCTCGAGACAATCGAGCGCGCAGACTCTGGCGCCGCATTTGATGCATCTGACCCGTCCCCAGTATCCGCAGACCTCGCAAAACGTCCTCACAGGGTATCTACCGTCGTCATCGCCCCATACACCCCGGGCTTCGAGGTACGAGAGCGATGGCATGGCCAGCAGCCTCTGCAGCTCCTCCTCAGACGGTATCTCGGGCACGCGCGACGCGAGCAACGCGTCTTCGTCATCGTCGTTCATCGTCCAAGTGCCAGTCTCGCCACCTGCTTCCATCGTTGGCGTAGTCGTCGTAGTCGTCGTCGTCGTCGTCATCGTCGTCGTCGATGCCTGGCGCTTGGCCGCTGCAGCTATCCTCCTCTGCCTGGAAGACGGCCGCCTCGCCGCACCGCTGCCTGACCCGGTCGTCGTCTTCGCGCCACTGCTTTGAGCCTGCGCGGCGCTCGCTTCAGCCAGCGCCTGCATGGCCAAGAAGTCGTCAAGGTGATTCGCAAACGTCTTCTGCGACTGTAATATCTTACGCACGTTGGGCGTGTGCTTCGCTTGCGCTATCCGACGTCGTCAGCCGCTAAACTCCCGCCTTGTCTCCCAAACGAGGACGTCGGGGACGCACGCACCTCTCCCGCTTCGTACAGGCAGCGGTATCGAGTTATCCCTCCCCCCATCGCGATCCAGCGCCTCAACCTCCTTGCGCGTCTTGGCCTCTTGCCTAGCCGATACGTCTCCCAAGCTTAGACGCGGGCCGGAGCGCGCCCGTTTTCGGTTCCCGGCCTGCGGCGCTGCGCCGGGGACGGGGCCGGTTCCCACGTCCGGAACGTAAGCCCATCCCGGTGCCGATGTTGTCTTGCCGCCGGTGACCTCGATGACGCCGAAGTTGTTCATCGCCGGCGGCGTCAGCGTATGCAGTTGCGATGACGAGGAGAACCCGTTTCTTGGTTGCGACTGTATGATGGAATACAGTACAGGGTAGCATCACCGGACCGGAAAAACCACAGCCGGAAACCAAACAACTTCAAGACCTCATCATCAGGCCGCCCACCGACCATCCCAAAGAACCATCATATACTCCTCCTTCAAGCCTTGCGACATGTACGCGGCCGCTTCAGCGCTCCTCGCCGGCGGCCGCCGCCTCACGCTGGCCTCCACCCGCACCTTTCACGCCTCCACCCGCCGACTCCTCGCCGACGCCGCGCCGCTTCCACTACCGCCACGGAAGCCCATGGGAGCCTTCCGCGGGGGGTGAGTCTCGAGTTCCCTTGACGCTACTGCCCGGGAATCCTCGCTGACTGGTTCAGTCTCTTCGGGTTCCTCTTCGGCTGCGTTCTGTCCGGCGGTGCCGTCTATAGCTATGCCGTTCAGGAGCTCAAAGCCTCTAGCGATCTCGTCACCGACGACTTATACGTTTGTTTCTGCTTTCTCAAGGTCCGCGTCAGCTTGCTAATCTGCTTCACAGACCCTGCAAGCCTCCGTCAACCGTCTGTCACACTACGTCAAGGTGCTCGAGGAAAAGATGCAAGGAAAGAAATAAGGATGGGTGCCGCATGTGAGCGTGGAAATCTTGAAAGTGACGAGACCGCTCGTCGTCGTCGTCGTCGTCGTCGTCGTGGATCCACAACGTCGCGTGAATGCATTGGAATTTGGCTTCTGTAACCAACATTATCATCAGCTCGGGGGGCTGTGCTACTCATGCAAAAATATCAAGATCCCTTCCGTCCGGCCCCGAGTCTGGCGGGATGTTATCATGACGGCATTTACGCTCATCTGTATCTGTCCAATACGGGGCACGTAGGTCACGATCGAGCCGGTTCTCGCGTTCACAAACGGCCTTGTGACCTCCTAGGCTCCAACAAATCATCCATTTGTACTTTTTCCCGCAAAAACTATGAAAACCCCCTTGATCCTAGTCAAATCAGCGGACATGTCCGCTCCCGTACAATCATCATGGTGCGACATCATCATGCGCCCCTTCTAACCTTGCCTCCGCTGCAGTCCTGCAGTCCTCTTACAGCTCGTCGTGCTCCTCCTTGACCTCATCAGCCTCCTTGTCCTTCTTGGCGTCCTTCTCGGTCGCGGCGGGAGCGGCCTCGTCGGTGCCCTCGGCCTTGATGGAGACGCCGGCCTTGAACTTGCCGTTCTCCTTGATAAATGTGACGAGATCTTCGACGGTACGAGAGCCGCTGTAGGTGATGGGTTCGCCCTTGGCGCCGGCGGGGTACAGCTTGATGGTGGGGAAGCCGGCGACGTCGTCGGGCACGTCGTTTGCGGTGGCGTCGACCTTTGCGATGACGACCTTGTCCTTGAAATCGCTGTCGGCGTACGCCGAGGCCAGCTGCTCGTACTTGGGGGCCAGAGCCTTGCAGTGACCGCACCAGGGAGCGTAGAATTCGAGCAGCACGTCCTTGTCCTCGTCGTTGACGATCTTCTCGTAGTTCTTGGCGACGACGACGGTGACGGGGCCCTCTTGCTTCTCCGGGATGGGCTCCGACTTGATGCTGGGCTCGATCTTGCCGGCGACGAAGTCGGCGACGAATTTGGCAATGTTGTCGTGGCCGAGCTCCTTGTCCTGGTCGAATGGGTACTTCTTGTTGTTGGTAGTATCCTGGATGGCGAAGCAGGGGAACTTGTCCGTCTTGAGGTTGAGGTTGCCGGCGTGGGCGCCGAACTGCTTTGCGTCAATGGTGGCGAGGTTGAGCTTGCCCTTGTACTTCTCAGCCACGGGCTTGAGATCCTTGGCCAGGGTGTCGCGCTGCTCTTGCGTCTCGGCGAAGATGTAGCCAAGAGGGAGACCAGCTGACATGTAGGCGGCGTACGTCTCGGGGCCGACTTCACCGACGAGTGGAGTGGCAGACGTCTTGATGAAGTCCTTGATGGCATCGGTCTCGAACTTGCCCTTGAAGTCGTTCTTACCCTCGTCAAATGACTTGTACAGGACGAGAGAAGGGAACTTGACGCCCTCAGCCTCGGCAAGAGCCTCGTCGTTGACGCCACCAAACATGTACTCATCACGCATGGAATCGGCGACGGCGGAGAAAGAAGCGTTGGACTCCTTGTCGTCGGCGGCCAGGTAGGCAATGACGACGACCTTGTCAGCCGTCTTGAAGTCCTCGAGGGTATCCTTGGCAAGTGTGGAAACGGCGGGCAACGAGCGCTTCACCATGTAAGAGTGAATGCTGGAGGCAGTAGCGGTCAGTAATGGCGGCTCGAGCGACAGAACACGTGGTCCGACATACCTATCAGCCTTCCGCTGGCCGTTGTAGGGCGAGACATTGTCGATGCCCTGGAAGATTTTGAGAGTAGGATAGCCCTCGACTTCATACTGCTTGCAAAGATCGGCCTCCTCTGTGCAATCGATCTTGGCCAGCTTGATGGACCTGGGCTTGAGCGTCTTTGCGGCCGCCTCAAACTCCGGGGCCAGGGCCTTGCAGTGGCCACACCAGGGAGCATAGACTGGAGCCAAGTCAGCATCGGAGAAAGCAGCCAAGGGTAGAATCACTCACACTTTGTCAGCACCAGAGTGTCCTTGTGGCCATGGATAAAGTCTTTAAAGTCCTTGCCCGTCAGCTGGTGGACGTCGGAAGAGTCGGCGGCATAGGCGACGCCCGCAAGGGCAGACGCGAGGCTTAGAGCAAGGCGTTTCTGATGCATGACGACGACCGAAGAGTGAGTGAAGAGAGAGAGGAGGAGTAGGAAAAAGGCGGAAGAGAGCCCAGGCAGGGAGCAAGATGACGAGAGATCCGGCTTGTGAGAGGGGGAAGAGAAGATGACAGAGAGCGAGGCGGTTGTCGGTTTTGTACCTCGAGGGGTAGAGTCACGGAAGTGAACAAGTGTCCCCTTTTCCCCTGGGCTGTAGGTAGCCCGTAGGTCAGACCAAGCCCGCGCAGCCCGATAGCGCTCTACAGTGGATTAGAGGTACAGGCAGGTAGCCCGTACCCTCCATGGCATGGATCCTGCAGCACTGCCCTCTGTAGGTAGGTACCTACCAGATACCAGGTACAGCCAGGGGTCCAGCAGCGCAGCAACGCGGCCGGAGACACTGGAGGCTCTCAATGTCTCGCGTTACCGATTCCCAAGTCGCCGACCAGCTTGCCACTGGTGGAATGCCCAGCTGTCTTTGACGACTGCATCCTGCTACCACCCGAGTCCCGTCATCAACAATGGCCTTTGTCTCTCCAGCAGCAGCGGCGCGGAACCATGACCACCTAGTACATACATACAGGCCACAGGTATCACTCCTACTACAAACCTTTACCGTGCAGGGCGCTACCGGCCTCTAGCAGATCCCCCGGTCTGTAGCAGAGGCTGCAGAGCCCTGGAAGCCACCGAGTACCGCACTAACTTGTCCGCCTGTCCCATCCATCATCCATGGACCCTCCACGAGTTGGTCGGACGATACGCGCTCTCGGGCAACAGACAACCATTGATCGATCCCAGCTTGTCTCGGACTGGCAGATGTCCGTGTTCCTTTTCATCACCGCAGAGATGCGACCAGGCGGTTATTCGATGCCCTAGAGACGCGCCCTTTCCATGACTCGTCTCTCACGGGCACAACCATACATACATACATTCCGCCTGCCTACCTACCTACCTACCATGTAGCCTCTATCACAGATACCGACGCCTTTTCAAACCATCAACCCTCCTTGTCTCTTGTCTCTTGTTTCTTGTTCCTGTTTCTAGGCATCCAAGTGCCGATTTGTACCTACCCGGTACTTCTCGTTCATCTTCATCTTCTTCGTCTTCATCTTCGCCTGCTTCTTCACCCTGGATTCTTCATCCGTCAACTCAAGCTATTCTGCAACATACACCGCACCCCTACCGCCAGGAAGTGAACCTGTATGAAGGTATGTATGTAGGTCGCATCCCAACTCTATTGTGACGACATCTACCACGGCTCCTCGTGGCCAACAGACTACCGTGTCCTCTTTTTATCCGCTGTCAGCGTGAACACTGTCTCACTAGACTACCTACATACACACGCATTCACATGGAGAGCCGGCTTCCTCGGCGCCCTTATTTCCTTCGTCCACGTCCATTGCACACAAGCTTCCCTATATCCCTAGTGCCTCGTTTTGTTATCCCTATGGGCAGCCGACTAACACTCCCACGTCGACTCGACCCCTTGCCGTGCCTCCAGACGCAATCACAGCCATCCGTCCGTCCATGTCGGCCTCAGCTCCCTCATTATCAAAACAATTCCCTCGCGCTGCACTTCTCATATCTTCGTTCCTGCGCCACGAGACATCAAACCCGGTCCGTCCAGTGGCTATAGTACAAGGCATCTGCCCTCCCCATTCGCGGCCTGTCCTTCGTCCTGTCTAGTTGAAGTCTGCAGGTCCCTGGGCCGTCAGGTCGGGCTCCGCGTACGACTCGTAAAAGAAGACGAGCCCGGCTTCAGCCTTGCGTCTGCTGATCTCATCGAGCTCTCCGCCCGCTGCGCCGTTCTCTCGAGAGCCGCTCTCGCCCGTCACGGACGATGGACTGATGATCCCGTGTCAGCGCTGGCTGCTCTAGCCTGTCTCGACATCAAGAAGCAAATATTCTTACCCAAACATCTCCCGATCCGCCTCCAGATACATCTTCATGGCATCCTTGTCTCCGCGCTGGAACAAGAAGTCGAGGTAGATCTTGGTCAGCTCCCGCTTCACCGGGCCCGACAGACGGCTCTTGCGTCGGTACTCGTCGTATACGTGCTTGACGCGCTGCAATATGTCATTCTGGCCATCCGGCTGCATCGGCTGCTCCAGCTCGAGCTGGTACCACTTCTCCCAGAAAGTGCGACTATCTCCGTACCACTGCGCGTTCTTCACGAACACGGCACGAGCCTGGTCGACCGAGCCTCTGAACTTCCACAAGAGCATGGCCCACTCCGCCACAAGAGCCGCTTTGGTATAGAGGTCGACGGTGGGCGCGTCGATCTGGTCCTTGAGAACCTGAATGGCGGCGTCGAGGTCCTTCTGGCGGCGCTGCAAGTGTGTCCACGAAATGATGACTTCGATGCAATCGGGAAGCTTGATCAGGATGGCTTCGTGAAGGTCGCGGGCAACACCAACTCGACCCTGGGCCTCTTCGAAGAGGGCCCACTGAAGGCGAATGCCGGGCCGGCTGATGGGCACGTACATGGACGCTCGAATGAAGATGTTGCGGACCTCCTCCGTCTTGCCGGGCTGGGCCGACATCCATCGAGCATACCTGGCCCAGAATTCGTCGTAGAGCGCACAGGCAACGAGGCAACGCTCGTACAGATAGACGGTGCGTTCGAAATCCCCTTCCGACTCTTCGAAGTCCAGATACTTGCGCCAGTTGTTGAGCTGAGCATGATCCAACTCCGTCACGTGAAAGAACTGGCGGCCAAGCTCCGCCTCATGAACCCAGCGCTTGGAAGTCTCGGCCTGGGCGTTCATGTGCATTTCACAGTACGTGGCGTCGATCTTGGTGCGGACATCGCGTTCAAACTCCAGTTCGGGACGCTGAGCACCCTGGGCGTCGCTCTCAGCCTGGACCTCGGCCTGAAAGCGGCTCAAGACGTCGGGAGACGCCAGCTCCGACAGCGGCCTGGAGTGGGACATGGTGCGGAAGCGGTCAAAGTATCGGTTGAACTGGTGCAGAGGAATGCGACTGCAGCGGCCGAGGATAGCAAAGATTCGATCATGGGCCTCGCGGCGGTCCTCGTATTCGAGGTACTTGTCCCAGAAAGGGTGTGACATGAAGTCGATGCCGACGAATGTGGCAGCACGTTCAAAAAGGCTGAAAGTAGTTGAGGGCGTTAGCGGGGAGAGTCGGGAGACGGCCAACGGGCCGTGTGGAATAGAGAATAAAAGAAGGGAGGGAGAGGGGGGGGGGGGGATGGACGAGGAGGGAAAAACGGGAGGAGGGTCAGTACAGGAAAGGGCATGCAGAGGCCAGAAGGAAAGATGACCGGGAAAGATGGCCGGGAGCCGAGCTCGAGAACGAGAGGGAAGATGCGGTGATGGTAATGATGATGATGATGATGATGAGACGACGGGCAGCTGACGAGAGGCCAGGCACCCGGCATCAATAGAGCCTGGTGCGGTATGATGAGAGAGCATCTCGGTAGAGAGGGCCATCGAGGGCATATCTCACCATGACACGCCTTCATGCGGTTCACGGGTAAAGGGTAACGGGGGGTCCTTGAGGCATGACCTGGCGGGATGCCGCATTCACCTGTGTGGTACGGCGAGGGGAAAACCGACCAACGATACTTACCCTCGGACGATGTCGGGATCGTGCGTCGTGTCCATTTTAAAGCGGCAGTACTCGGTCCAAAGGTCGACGGAGTGGGTGCAGCAGGCACATCCTCGTTCGTAAACCTGTGATTTCGGACGATTCAGCGATTGAAAGATGTAAAGCCGAGAAGCGATGCTCACCATTTCGGCCGACTCGGTGCCGGCTATGTTGAACTCGAGCTCGGCATATTTCTTCCAGTATCCGAAGAAGAGCGGAAATTTGGCAAGGAATCGGTCGTAGGCATCGCGAAAGGCAGCGAGGGCCTGGGGGTTGGAGTTGCGGCTGAGACCTCCTTCGAGAGACTCGCAAGCCTTGATGAGCTTCTCCCAACTTTCGAAATCGTCGGGATTGGCGTCCTGAAGGCAGGCAGGCTGTCAGGGAAAGAGCAAAGAGAGCAAGCGACGAAGAGCGACTTACCACTTCGGCCTGATACTGACGGACGCTGGCAAACTCCTCGTCAGAGCCGCCGAACTGGCCAAAGTCGGTCATGGCGAAAAACGGAAGGGAAAATTGGGCAGATTTTCTAAAGTCTAAAGGATGTAAGGTCGGAAGCGCGTCTCGAGGGCTGGCCCAGAGACTCTCGACGGCTCCGACTGGAGAGGCAGGTCTAAAGAGGTTCTCTCCGGAATGATGCTGGCTGAGGCACGCAGGAGAGTTGTTGTGCCCTTTGGCTTGGTGGGTGGATGAAGATGGAAGAGGTAGGTAGGTGGATAGGTAAGGTGGAGAGATGAAATACTTGGAGGGGAAGTAGAGCGGGGGTGTTGATTTCGCGTGCCAGCTGGTAGAGAGTGACGCGTCCGAAACACCCACAACAAGTACCCAAAGCGGGTTTTTTCTTCTCTCCGCTTCCTTTTTTTTTTTTTCCGGCGCGCCGTCCTGTCACATGTAGAGACTAGAGGCTGACTCACATTTGGGCATGACTCAGCCGGGCTTTTATTAAAAGCTAGGTAAGCTTCTGCAGGTTTTTTTCTCACGACAAGGGCTGGTGATGATTGCATGCAAAAATCATGATAGGAAGAGAATGAACGCTCTCCGAACGGAAAGCATGATCTCAAATGCGAATCTGAAGCCTGGTGTCTTGTTACGATTCTTGGCACAATCACGGCCTAATTGGCAACTGACTTTGACTTGTTCACTAGGTCTGTGCGTCTCTCATCCGATCTGGAGCTGGAGCTCGGACTGGTCGTTCAGCGAGCATCAGGACTGTCTGCAGTGGTGGCGATGAAGTGGCTCAAACTGTACTCGAGTTTCTGTGTCTCGAGGCATTCACACAGCACATTTATTCTTAGGCATGAATCTCTTTTCTTAGCACGGTAGCATTCGTAATTGAGGCTACGACACTGCTGCTCTGTGATTGATTACGGCGTATTCGTCCCGTCCACCAGCAACGGTGGACAAAGTCGCGCAGCTGTCTTGTATCCTTCTGAACACCTCATGCTGATAATCAACGCCTCAGGCTGACTGCCCATCAACCGAGGCCGATGCTGTCGACCGCGAGGCTACTTACCTACAGGCTACATGCATACATATATATGTACATACTAATGTCCGACGCACCGCCTGTGCCAACCCGCAAGGCTGCGACGACCCGCGAGGCTGATGCCCCTAATAGAGTGCAAACCGGCAGACGTGGGGCTCCCGGCCGACGTCATCTCCCCAGTCCAAACTAAGCCGTCCACCTCCGGATATCCACTGACTTCCGACTCGCCGCTTCTCCAGCTTCGACAATCGCCGCACATACATATAATGGACCGCTTCACCTTTTGATCCGCCTAAATCTCCCATGGACCAGCCGCCCGGCTCGTGGGCCGCGCCCGCTCCCGCCCCCGACAAGTCCAGCGAGCTGTACATCCGCGACTCTCCCCAGCGCTCCATCGCCATCGTCTCGTCCTCGCACGCCCTGATTCTACGGTACTCGTCTTCTGCTACCGGCGACGCCAGCCGTAATGGCTCTCACGCCTCCCTGCCGTCGATCAAGTCGCGATCCGAGCCAGCCGCTGCCAAGTGCATGGTCGAGTTCTCGCCTGTGTCCGGCCGCCTCCTCAAGGACTATCGGCCCTTGACGCCGCGTCCCATATACGGTACCTTGGGTCTGATTGCAGCCAATGGCGAGGTCTTCTTGTCTGTTATCACTCGCGCCGTCAGAGCCGCTACCGTCAGGCCCGGAGAGACGGTTGAGCGCATCTCTCTCGTCGACTTTTACTGCCTTAGCAGCGCCGACTACGATGACGTGGTTCCTCTCGAGACCCTCGATCTCGATTCGCCGGAATCATCTTCGGTCTACGGCGCCAATTTGCCCGGTCAAGGACTGAGCCGGCGAGATGTCCATATGGAGCATCCATGCCATGACCTGCGCAAGCTCCTCAGCAACGGCTCCTTTTACTACAGCACCGACTTTGACGTGACAAATAGGATACAGAACCGGTAGGCAGGCTTTTCCATCCCAATGCCCCGTTTCTTGCCGCTGACGCTTACAGAACGATCAACTCCAACTCGTTTGATATCGACAATTTTGACGACACGTACCTATGGAACTCGTTCATGATCAGCCCCCTGGTTCAGTTTCGCTCGCGGCTGTTAGGACCTGAACGTGAGGCTCTAGATTCTTCTCGAATCCTGACGTCGGCCATCCGGGGGTTCTGCAAGACCATGACGCTGCCACGAAGCTCGTCCCCCTTGCGGGAGTCCAAGAGCGGCATGCCGTCTTTCCTGACGCTGATATCGCGTCTCTCGTGTCGTCGAGCCGGCACTCGCTTCAATGCCAGAGGCATCGACGACGACGGTCACGTTGCCAACTTTGTCGAGACGGAGACGACGTTTTGGGGTCCCGATGGCCCTCTCTTCTCATACGCCCAGGTGCGAGGGTCGGTTCCCGTATTCTGGGAGCAGGCTGCCGACCTAATTCCCGGTCGGCAAAAGATTACGGTGACGAGGTCATCAGAGGGCACGCAGCCGTCGTTCAACAAGCACTTTGAGGACCTCGAACACGTCTACGGCGCCGTCCACGTCATCAACCTGCTCAGCGAGACGAAGCCGGCCGAGGCAGAGCTCAGCGCCATGTATCACGGCGGCATTCGGCACTGCCCGCTGAGTCGTCGAGGCGCTGACGGGTCCGTTGATCGGGCTCTGCTGCGAGAGACGCACTACGACTTCCACGCCGAGACCAAGGGTCCGGCTGGGTACGAGGCAGCGCGTGATATCCGTCGCTACATCGAGAACTCGACCGATGGCTTCGCCTACTTCCTGGCCGTCGAGTCCAAGGATGGCGGAGAGAGCCCCGGTGGCGACGGCCCTGGCCATGGTCCGCGTATGGTGGTGGTTCTGCAGCAGGAGGGCGTCTTCCGGACCAACTGTCTCGACTGCTTGGATCGTACGAACCTGATTCAGACGCTCATTTCGCAGATGGCCGTCGAGGCCTTCCTCGGCCATCGTGGTGACTTTGCTGCCTCGGACTTTTGGATGAGACACGCGACTCTATGGGCCGATAACGGGGACTCGCTGTCCAAGATATACGCAGGCACGGGCGCCCTCAAGTCTTCTTTCACGCGTCACGGCAAGATGTCGCTCTCGGGAGCCGTGGCCGACATGCGCAAGTCGGTCCAGAGAATCTATCACAACAACTTTGTCGATCCCTCGCGTCAGGTCACCATCGACATGCTGCTGGGTCGCCTCTACGGTCAGGCGGCCGTACATCTACTGGATCCCATCAGCGACTTTGTTTCGGGCGAGTTGGCGCGTCGAAGCGACGAGTTTACCTCGTTTGAGTCCATCAGCATCTGGACGGGCACCTTTAACCTCAACGGCCGTATCGACGGCATCGACTACGACCTGTCGCCCTGGTTGTTCCCTCCGGCCCTAAGCTCCGGACAGCCGGACATTTACGTCGTCGCCTTCCAGGAGATTGTCGAGCTGAGCCCGCAGCAGATCATGAACAGCGATCCGTCGAGGAAGTCGATGTGGGAGAAGGCGGTCCAGCGGAGCCTCAACAGCAGGCAGGCCGCCGGAGACAAGTACGTGCTTCTCCGGAGCGGCCAGCTCGTCGGCGCGGCTCTGTGTGTGTTTGTCAAGAAGTCTGTCCTGGCCAATATCAAGAACGTCGAGGGCAGCGTCAAGAAGACGGGACTGTCGGGGATGGCTGGTAACAAGGGTGCCGTTGCCATCCGATTCGATTACGCCAACACCCAGATCTGCTTCGTCACGGCTCACCTGGCGGCCGGCTTCGCCAACTACGACGAACGGAACCGCGACTTTGAGACGATACACAGGGGATTGCGCTTCCAGCGGAACAGGGGCATCGAGAACCACGGCGAGTACCCTGCTCCAGTCCCGAGCCTGTCCCGAGACGCGCTGACGAGACAGGAATTAGACGCCATCGTGTGGCTGGGCGACTTTAACTACCGTATAGGCCTGAGCTTCGAGGCGGCCAAGGGGCTGATCAAGAAGAACGACCTGGCGACGCTGTACGACAACGATCAACTCAACCTGCAGATGCAGCAGGGCCTCGCTTTTCCCTTTTATTCGGAAGCCCGCATCAGCTTCAATCCGACGTACAAGTTTGACATTGGCACCGACACCTACGACTCGTCGTAAGTGGCCCCGGAAGAGTGAGACCAATGACGGACTTTTCAAACTGACGGAGATGATGTTGAAGTGAAAAGGCGCGGATTCCAGCCTGGACGGATCGCATCCTACGAAAGGGCCCCATCATACGACAGCTGACGTACGACTCGGCACCGCTGAGGTTCTCGGATCACAGGCCGGTGTACGCCACGTTCGAGTGCCGGGTCAGCATCGTCGACGAGGCGCGGCGCGAGACCATCAGCCAGGGGCTATACGAGAGACGCAAGACCGACATGGGCGGCGCAGCGGCTCACACCTTCGACGGACAAGACACGGACGACGATGATCTGATAGGGTACGACGCCGTCGAACCAGGTCTGCCGCCGGCGAGCTCGGACCGGGACAAGTGGTGGCTTCACAACCGGCAGCCGGCGCGGGCTCAGGTCGTCGTACCCAACGGACGGGACGGACAGGCCATGACGCTCAACCCGGCCCGGGATTCGAATCCGTTCGGGCCGAGCGACGAGGCGGAGTGGGTGTCGGTGCCGCGGACGTCGACGGGGGCGTCGCTATCGAGCATCTCCAGCTCACACTTTGAGAAGGTGGCCAAGCCGCGACCGGTCGAGAGCCAGAGATCGTCCATTTCGGTGGCGAGAAAGCCGGTCGCCAAGGCGGCGGCTGCGGCTGCGGCCGAGGCCGAAGATCGGGACGCGGCAGGTAGAAGAAGACGGCCCGAAAGGCGGTCTCGGACGGGACAAGCGCCGCTTCCGGCCCCGCTTCCACCGCCCCCACCGCCCCCACCTCGGCGACAAGTCGGAGCGGGAGTCAGGCCGGAGATGGCGAAGTTGACGTTGGGCAGCAGTAAAGTCACCGGCGCTCCGGTTCGGAACAGCAGTATCAGCAGCAGCAGCAGCAGCAGCAAGGCGACGACAAAGACGACTACCAAGGCGGCGCCTCCGGTGGCGAAGAAGCCTGCTCACCTGGCGGCGCCGCTGGGAGCCAAGGTGACGGCGGGCGGCGGCACGCGGACGGCGCCGACGAACCTGATGGACGCGGCTGACGATGAGATTGGCGGCGGATGGGAGACGCTGCAGCCAAGCACGCGGGCGTAGGAGGTTAGATATGTAAGTACATACATGATTGGGGTTGGGCGTGCATATCCGTACATAGATGGTGCCCCTTGTCTGTGTGTATGTATGTATGTCTGTATTGAGTACGAAGTATGTATGTATGTATTCACATAGCGTCGAGCTGGGGGCCTCTGTCTTCATTTTAACTGTCTCGTCGGTGCTTGGGCGTTGTGCAGGGTGCGAAGAGGTAGGCGCGAATACATGAGGTCGGTAAGCGTCTAGAGCATGTATCCATCACATGATGAATGGTATCGGATGTTTGCGTCTGTGCGTCGTACAAGGGGTCGTACTTTGGATGGAGGAGAGATGTATGTACATATGTAGGTATGTGTAGGTAGGTAGCGTTGCGAGAAAGGCTAATAAAGGGCCAAGGCTGAACCGCTGCAGGTGTAAAGTTGACGAAGAGATTGTTCGATTCTGGCTTTGCGTCTGTCAAACGCCCGTTCTTTTCGATCAAATTGCTTGCACGTTCCGGCATCATGACGGTTGCTCCGTTTCCCTTCCATGGCCACAGAGCCGTATGTACATACATACATAGGTGCCTACACCCGCGTCACCCGCGTCACCCGCGTCTACCCAAGCCCCGGAGTCTACGTTGGCTGCAGAGTGCAGACCGATGGGAGCGTTACCAGCACCAGGTAGCATCGGCCAGGGTGCAGCCGTAGCGGTACCGAGACAGGGTTACCACCCCGGGTCCCGGCTTTTTCCCCTCCCCTCCACCAGCGATGGGCGGGGAGCAACAGCCGATGCTGATTGATGAGGGCGGGAGTGAGTGAGGGGAGGGGGTTGCAAGCTCACGGCATTTCCAGGTTGGGGGTTGTTATTGCTTTTTTTTTGGGGGGCTGGTGTTTTCAGGCTGGCGTTGTCAATAAACAAGGGCGGCATCCAGGATACCTACTTGTATCTGATAGGGGCAGTCGTGAGGAAGAAGAAAGCATCCGATAGATGTGCATTAATATGTATGTTGTACATATGTATGTACAAATACGAACTTATACACATACATACGCGATAGAGATGGCCGCCATTCAACGGCCATGACACTAACAGCCCAGCAGCCTTTCCGGCTCCACCTCTGCCGCATCGGGGCCACTCCACTCCTCTCCACTCCTCTCCACTCCCCCCATCCATGGATTCTCCACCGGCCAAACCCACGGCAGGTCTCCCACAAGCTGGCAGGTACCCCAGACTCTCCGATGCTAGCTCTTGCCATGATCATCTGGCCGCCCATCACCGTCTTACCTTTCCAAGTGCCGCGCCCGTCGTATTCGGCTAAGCTATTTGATTGCCTACGCATTGCCTTCTTTTCTCCTCCGCCTCCGCCTTCGCCTCTGCGTCCGGCTCGCTCTCCTTTCTTTTGTGTCGTCGTCGTTGTCGTTGTCGTCGTCGTTGCCCTTCTTCCGTCTCTTCTTCCGTCTCTTCTTCCGTCTCTTCTTCCGTCTCTTCTTCCGTCTCCGTCTCCTTCTTCTCCTTCTCCTTCTCCTTCTTTTTCTCCGGCATACACACACACACACCCACACTCTCTCCATCTCTCTCCCTTCCTGTCGCTCTCGCCTTTCTTTGTCTGACCTAATACCTAACCCCCATCATCCCTCGCTCGACCACATTTAGATACACAGCCTCCCTCCGCCCTGCGCCGGCGCCGTTATTTTCAGCCCGCACGTCCGGCTCCGATATCCTGCGCCAACGGGCCAAGGTTCATAGTGCCGCGAGCAGCCCGCTGCCTCTGCGCTGCTGAGTGGCCCCTTGGCAGAATCCGCAATTTCATCATCACCGTTATCCGTCATCTTATTATCTAGTCTTCCTTTCAGTCCGTTGATACACACACACACACACACACACACACACACACGTACATACGCCGACTCGAGCCGAGTGAGGGGAGGGGAGCGGGGAAACGACAAGAAGATTAATTAAGAGCTGGCGAGAGACAGAGAGAGAGTTACAGGGAGAGAGACCCGAGAGATAGGCCAAGCAGGCGTCGAAACCGGCTGCTTCGCCATCTTACCGACTCGACGACAGCCATGGCCCCAGACGACGACGAGGCCCTTCCCTCGTCGTGCCTTTCCGCTTCGGCCCATACGCGCATCCTTATCTGGCGATCCGAGGTGGCCTGCGCCTTTGACCCGCCTCTACTGCCGCCCTCGTCGGCTTCGACCTCGTCTGTCCCTTCGGTACCCTCGTCCTCGTCTACCGCCGCCTCTTCGTCGCTGCTGCCTCACGACTCACGAGGTCGCCGATTCTGGCGTCGCATCGTCCGTCGTCTCTCTTCTCGGCCCGAACCTCCGGCTCCATGCCCTCAGAGCTCCATGACGACAGTAGGGGCCGCCCTGGTGGCTGCCGAAGTCGCGGCAGCCGGAGGTGCTCCCGCCAGGGGGGCTCCCGCAGACCAAAACCAGACTTCACGCACGGACATGTACACTTCCATGCCTCCCTATCACGACGATGAGCAGCTGCTCGGCGCACCGGAAAGCAACCGCGGCGCTCTCAAACAGAAGCAGGATAGACTGCACCGTGCCGCGAGGCTTCTACTGCAGCAGAACGGAGCCAGCCCGTCTGCAGTATAAAAGAAGCACTCTCACTTTTACAGCTCTCTTCTTTCACAACATGCTGTCCTTCCATATGTTGCCGCGTGTTTGTACCATGTCACATGTACCTATTTGCCATTGATATCAGTTTTGCAAAGTTGAATAAGCCAACGAGTGACGAATTCGACGGGACGGACGACGGGACGGATCAAATGAAATTGAATACCCAGCGCCGCAACGTCGATGCTTGAAGCACGAATGTTGAAGCAAACGTGTGTACCTTTTTAGCTTTTCCTTGGCTTCTCTCACCCTTGATTGTCAGCGGCCTGTTGTGGCGCCGAGTTGGCCGCCAAGTCGTTCCGCTTCAAGACGCTTCAAGACGGTATTCAACGACACATTGTGCCTTGGGGGGGGGACTGAAGAAGACGGACGAACGGCAGGGATTCGGAGTGGGTAGGGACACGTATCAATTGGGCCTGAGAAAACGGGCAGCCCCCAAAGCCTCCAAACGCTGGATGTATGTACGAATGTTGTTCGCATCTCACCATCAACCCGACTGGGTACCCTTGAGCCTGTTGGGTTAAAGAAGCTTTCGGGCACTACGCCCTCTTCACTTAGTGCGGAGCCCTTGGGCCGGCTGGTTCGCCCGCCTTGTGGTTCGGAGCATTTGCCGAACGGCTTCAGGGTAAGAAGGTGCATGAAATGCCGGACGTCAGCTCGTCTTCTAGAATAGACAAGATGGTGGTGGGAGGATGCGTTTGCGTTTGTATGTATGTATGTGTATATCCAAGTATGTATGTATTCCGTCCCCTAGAGACAGAGGTCCGTTCCCGTCTTGTCAATGCCGGCCGAAGGGGACACGGTCGATAAAGCAGCCCCGCTAGAAGAGATTACGGGACGTTTGAGGACGGCGGTGGAGGGATCAACGGAGATGAAGCTGTGGCTATGATGACGTCAGGTACCGAAGAAAGAGACTGCATACATACATACATACATAGGTAAAGAATTGAGGATCGGTTGTCAAGATGGAATACCTGGGGCGTCACGGAATCCCGCGATGGCCGATATGAGACGGCAAATATGTACGAATACCTACCTATGTAGGTAGGCGATAGATAGATACCTACCTAGGTAGATGGCGGATGAACAGATGACGGATAGCAGATGGCAGATGGCAGATGAGATTTGATGCGAGGTGTGGAGGCCCCCTCACCAGCCACACCTCTCTCAACTGCGGCGCAGCTCCAGCTTTCAGGCAGCCCGGCGGCGGTCCCCGTTGGGCAGGTGCACGATCAGGCAAGTGCGGTGCGGATTCAGCGCCATACCCCGCTATGCCAGCCTGACGCACAGGGGGGGGAGGCTTCTATGACTTCTAGGCGTGTCTCCGCTGCGCTTGACACAAGCCTCACCTGTAATTTCTACGCCTCAAATCAGCCCCCTTTTTGGAGGGCACCCGTGCCCGTCCCCTCACTGGCTGGGATTATTGTGGGAGTGGAGGGAGGGGGGGTGGAGGGGGGTGGTCGCGCCTGAGGCTCCGAGTTCCCGTCTCTTTCCCCTCCTCCCGAACGGAAAAAAAATCCCAACCGATCAACAAATCACCAACCTACTCCCATCGCCTCTCGCACCCCGTTGATAATATCCAAAAAAAAAAAAAAGCCCCCTTTTTTTTCGCCCCTCCGCTTACGCGTCTTTTTCACTCGACGTTATCACCATGACCACCGAGGTAAGCAGACATGCCCTTTTCTGAAACCCCCCCCCTCAGAAAAACGATGAAGCCGAACGTCGCGCTGACTTGGCGCAGCGTGAAAGGTTTGCCGCCTCGCCCGTCAGCATGGAGAATGGCGGGTCTCTACTCTAGGTAGTAGAGGTGCTGACGATACGATAGCAAGACTTTTCTCGCCCGCCTCTGCGAGCAGGCCGAGCGGTACGATGAGATGGTCAGCTACATGAAGGAGGTGGCCAAGCTCGGAGGCGAGCTCACCGTCGACGAGCGCAACCTCCTCAGCGTTGCCTACAAGAACGTCGTCGGCACCCGTCGTGCTTCGTGGCGCATCATCTCCTCCATCGAGCAGAAGGAGGAGTCCAAGGGTTCCGACAAGCACGTGCCCATCATCAAGGAATATCGCATGAAGATTGAGGCCGAGCTCGAAAAGGTCTGCGAGGACGTTCTCAACGTGCTCGACGATAGCCTCATTCCCAACGCCGCCACGGGCGAGTCGAAAGTCTTTTATCACAAGATGTGCGTCTTTGCTGCTGCTGTTATCTTGTTTCATTTCAGTATTCAACCTGTTGATTTTTTTTGTTATTTTTCTTATGATTTATTTATTTATTTATTTATTTATTTTGCGTTTGCGTCTCTTCGTGACGCGTCGCGCTGACAGACTCCGACAGGAAGGGCGATTACCATCGTTACCTCGCCGAGTTCGCCTCGGGTGAAAAGCGCAAGGTGGCTGCCACGGCTGCCCACGAGGCCTACAAGGTGCGTGTTTTCTTTTCTTTTTCCTTTTCCTCCCCCCCCTCTCCCTCTCTCCCCCCGTTGGGCATCACGTCGGCGTTTGCTAATGAACGGTGACGTGCAGAACGCGACGGATGTGGCCCAGACGGACCTCACTCCCACCCATCCTATCCGCCTCGGATTGGCCCTCAACTTCTCCGTTTTTTACTACGAGATTCTCAACTCGCCCGACCGTGCTTGCCACCTGGCCAAGCAGGCTTTCGATGACGCAATTGCCGAACTCGACTCGCTTTCCGAGGAGTCATACCGCGACAGCACTCTTATCATGCAGTTGCTTCGCGACAACTTGACCCTCTGGACCTCTTCGGATAGCTGCGAGGCTGAGGGCGCGGGCGACGCCGCCAAGAAGGACGACAGCGAGCCGTCCAAGGCGGCTGATGAGGATACCAAGGCCGAAGAGGCCGTTCCCGCCGCCGCGTCCTAAGTTTCTTTCTCTCTCTCCGATACCAAGGCACCCGAGATGCGATGCTCCGGCCGCCTTCTCGGCGCGCCCTCGATTTCTATCTGTCGTTGTGTTATTTCTTTCCTTACTGCAGGGTTGGCCGGTAGGCGATATTGCGCAGGAGCGCAGTGCGTTGATACGGAAGTGCTGTTTTGCTGTCTACCGCGGCTCCCACCTTGCGCCTTCTTATTTTTTTATTCCTTCTTTTTTTCTCGACGAGAACGAGAAAGAAGAGGAACAAAGAAATCAAAAAAAAAAAAGGAACTTTCTTCCCTACGACTCTTACCAGTGTATTCTTGTGGTGGTGATGCCCTCGCGCCTTGTCCATGGCGGTTCTACGGAGGGGATCGGAAGGGGAAGGGGATGAGGGAAGGGGATGAGGGGGTTTAGACTCGGACGAGGCGGCAGACACGTAATAGCCATACTACATATACACATATTCGTCGTACATGAAGGTGACGATGATGAGAGACAGGCCAGCTTACGAAGTGGCACCGTCTCTGTACTGTGATTACGTGAGGGACGTGGAGGACGCGCCGTGGCGTTTCTCTGTATGGCTTTTCTTGATTCTAGCTCGACTGGTTGGTTGGTTGGTTGGTTGGGCTGGAAGATGGAGGCTGGTGAGAGTGCGGATTTACTGATTGGATTTATATACAAGTATTCTGATGTATTCATTTCGAAATGACGGCTATGCTCTGAAATATGCAGCGACTAGGTATCGCACGCTTCCAACGCTCAATAGACAATCCTACAGACAGACAAAAAAGGGGACAAGGCCACTACAACTCCTCCACAGAGTCATCCTCCCAATCCGCCGGATCGCCACCGGGAAGACACAACCCCAGCCTGTGGAAATAATCGCGATGGGCAAACAGCGGCGACCAGGGCGCGAGCCCGAGGTGAGGCGATGCCGCGCCGGCGCTGCAGTCGGCTTCGGCGTTGCCGGCGCAGGGCCGTATGTCGGAAGGGGAGGGGGGAGGGCGGGCTTGGTGATGAAGATTTCGCCTGCGTGGGAGGCGTAACCCCATTGCGTCCAGGGGAGGAGGGGGACGGGGTCGTTGGTGTGGGTGACGCGACGGTAGGACCATTGCTGGGGGTTGGCGTCGTCTTGGTCGAGGTGGAAGATGGTGTTTATGTAGTTGGAGAGAGCTTCGTTTCCGACCCTTGGTTCGCCAAAGGTGGTGACGCGTACGTCTTGCCAGCCCAGCGAGACGACGAGTTCCAAAGCGGCTAGACATGCGACTGCGCCGCCCAGACTATGACCCAGCAGATGAAGCTTCACGCCTGGAATCTCATCCCTCACCGCCTCGATACTCGAAAGGACGACCGGCCTGGCACTCTCCCACGAACGGAAGAAGCCAGCGTGCACGGAACAATTGACGCACTCGGCGTGCGGCCGACGATTCCTTCGACCGCCTGGAGAAGGGTAGGACACGTAGGGCTGCGGCAGGGAGGAGAGATCCATGACGGTGTTCGCGAGGCTGTAGGTTCCGCGGAAGACGACGAGGACTTCTGCGGCGGCGCTGTTGACGGCTGCGTAGCCGCACGAGTCGATTAGGAGGGGGCCCGTGTGCCATGTTGTCAGGAGCGTTAGGGAGGGGAAGGAAGGGCAGTGGGAGAGGCAGCGGAAGGGTTTGGTGATGCCCGTCGTTCCCACGCAGTAGGCTATGTCGGCGAGGCGGGAGAGGCGGGAGAGGTCGGCGTGGAGGGAGGAAGAGGAGGAGGGAGAGGAGGAGGAGGAGGAGGAGGAGGAGGAGGAGGAGGAGGAGGAGGAGGAGGAGGAGGAGGAGATTGAGGATAGGGCGAGAGAGCTGGCGAGGATACGGGCGAGTGTCATCGTGGCGAATGCGACTGTGATTGGACCGACGGTGACGGGGGTCGGGGCATGTCGGTTGCAGCGGACGGGAGAGAGTCGTCTGTCGATGATCACGAGGCTGGAGGCTGATGCAACGAAAGTTGTTGTCTTGTGACGTCACTGAAGACTTGAGACTGTACAGTACATACACACGGATCCCGGTGGTACCGGGTAGGTCGAGATCTGATGAAACTACCTACCTACAAGATAGGCACCTGTGACGTAGGTAGACCGACCTCGACTGACCAGTACAAACAGACGCGCGAGGCCGTCAATACGTCGACGGCACCACCGATAAGATTCCCCCATCTAAGACGAGGATGGTGCCGCTAAGATATGCACCAGCCTTGCTGACGAGATACAAGACGGCTCCCGCCATCTCCTCCTCTTTCCCGGTGCGTCCCAAAGGAACGGCGACAGAGGGCACGCCCCCCTCGCAGCGCGGATCGCCTGGGAACAAGCCGCTCGTCATTTCCGTGAGGAAGTAGCCCGGTGCCAGGGCGTTGACCCGGATGGGAAGCGGCGCCAATGTCGTAGCCAGCATCTTGAAGACTTGCGTTGCCGCCGCCTTGCTGGCGGTGTAGGAGAATCCCGCCAATGACTCTCGCGTGAAGCTGGCGGCCGAAGAGGTGACGATGATTTGAGATTTCTGCTGCAGTGCTTCCGGTCGGCGGTTGGCCTCGTCGAGGAGGGTGAGGAAGGCGACGGCGGTGAAGTAGACGCCCATGACGTTGACCGACAGCGTCTGCACCATGTCCTCGGGCTGGACAGACCATAGCGTCTTCTGGAGGTTGGCGGCGGCGTCGGGACCTCTGGCCATCTCGAAGAGGTCTCCCGTTTTGGCCTTGAGAACGCCGGCGTTGGCGAAGACGACGTCGCAGTAACCCACCTCGGTCCGGACACGGTCTGCCGCCGCCGCGAGTGACTCCTTGTCCAAGACGTTGCAGATGACGGTGTGGATGAGGTGCGGCGCTGTCGAGCTATCCTTGACGGCTGCCAGGCCGTCTTCGTTGACGTCGAGAAGATAGATGGCTTTGGCCCCGTTTGTTGCCAGGGTATGGGCCATGATCCTTCCGAGGCCTCCTGCTCCGCCGGTAATGACGACGACGAGGCCACTGGCGTCGAACAGCGCCTTGGGCGTGTACGTCGAACCCATGGTAGTTCCCAATACTGACGATAACCTTGTGAGTGGACCGACCGTCTTTGCAACTTCGGGAAGAGACCAAGACTCCACGAGACGGGCTTGGTGGGACGGATGTGATGTTATATACTATGGCTTAATGAGTGACTACCTTGACCTGCTAGGACTTTGTACCGTAGATACCTACCAGGTGGCTCGGGCTAGCGGGGCTACGGATAATTTAGCAAATACATAGGTGCAAATTAGATCAGCAGATAGTAATACTCATGTTATATATCATGACGGAGCCGCCGCTTCATCCTATCGTATTGCGTGCTCATCTGATTCGGAACTGCCAGTCTGGGTATCCAAAGTGAGACCACGTGCATCAAGATGCAAGTTGCCGTCGTACATACCAAGTAGGGGCGGCATGGCACGTAAGCTCGACACTGGCAGGATTAAAGGGGGATTTCTCGGCCCTCCCACCCCTTCACTTACCGTTACCTTGCTGACCATGATTAGTCTTTGTGAAGACGGGAATAGAGAGCCCAACGTTTGATGGCGGTTTGTCCCGGTACGAGGGCCGAATCACTGATCAAGTCCGACCTCCTTGGAGAGACGCTGCCAACGACCGTGTCCAGAAGACGTCATGGATGTAGCTGACGAGTCCTTCGTCCGCCGAGCGTATGTATATACGCACCCGGTCCAGAGCAATGTCGCACGCGTTCGTATGTCTGCGCCACCTCGAGCTGCACCCATGGCTCTATCGGAGCGAGACGAGTCCCTCAGCTCATCCAGACAAACTTAGCGGCAAAAGACCTGCAACAGCTCCCAGCATCATGAACCCAACCCCAAGACACGGCACGTATTCGTAGTGTAGAGCGGGATGGGCTTCTGCCCGAAAAAAGCAAGTGCTGACAAAATCACCCTTCTCGCAATGTGACAGACCAACTCGAGAGCGGCTCAATCCACCGTTCAGCTGTCCCCGCCGTTGCCCGATCTCGGATCGAAGCGGGAGGGTGGGCTGCCGAGACGGAGTTCATGGTAAATTGAAGATCTCTCGGGTGGTCAGGCAGGGTCGTACGCTCTCGGACGAGAAGCAAGAAGCCCCGATTGCTCAGAAGGGGCGTTTTAGACGACGATGCTATCAACAGGGTCATAGGGTCGCCTTGATGGTGTATCGAGCCGAGGAAGACCTCTTTGCCGATCCGAGAAGATGGACTGTTCCGTCTGTCTGACTTTTATCCTCGGCGGCTTCTGCACTCGAATCTCATCATGTGATGGTAGCTGTCACGAACATCAATAAGGGTCAACTGAGATGGCAGTCTCCATAGTCGTTCTTCTCGTCCACGTGATTCTGAGTTTAACTCAGCACGTGATCTCGCGGAGACGATCACAACTTGGCGCGTTGCTTCTTCACCTCGCCCCCATTGCTCACGGCCTCGGCCATGTCAGGAAGATTGCAGAACTCTACAAGGAGAGGGAATTCATGTTGTTTTTTTCCATCTCTTCCGGGTCTGTACTTGCCCTCTTATCATTCGAATTGACACCTTTTCGCCACCATCATGGTCGCCTCCACCAGCCTCAATCGGACGAGCGCATCGAGGAAGCCGACCAATGGCGTGCGATCTTCTCGAAAGCCGCCGCAACCGAACGCCAGTATCCTCAGCTTCTTTCAAAAGGTGCGGAAGGGGGAAGAGTCGCTCTTTGTCGGGACTCGGCCGGAGTCTGCTGCGTGCCATGATGATGACGACGACGACGACGATATCTACGGTGACGACTCCGGATCGCCGGCTAAGAAGATCCGACTGGATGAGGGGCAGCAGCACGATTTCGTGAAGTGCGAAGGGTCGTCTGTTCAGTCTGATGTACGGACGGGGAAGTCTAGAGGCCTCGTCGGAGTGCCTTTTGTCCTCGATTCTGACAGTGAAGATGAAGACGAAAAGGATGCGAAGCAACATCACGAAGAAGCACCGGAATCTACCACAGCCGCCCAAAAAAATATTCATTCGCCCAAGATGGAGCCCGTCGAGAGCCACAGGGTCGCTGCCGATGACGAACCTCCGCCGTCAAAGCACGAGGATGTGGCCGATGACGGCCTCGAAGACATGGACGGGCTAGATCTGGACACTTTCGAGGGCGAGGAGCTACGAGAAAGGAGGTTTATGCTGGAGCAGGCTCGCTTGGAGGCCGAAGAGGAGGGAGCACAGCTAGAGGCAGATGACATTCCCGGCGACGACGTCAGCGCAGCAGAAGAAAGCTGTCCAATATGCAACGGAAGCCTGGCCGGCGTCTCGGCAGACGACGCGACCCGCCACGTCAACTCGTGTCTTGACGGAAACCCCATTCCGCTGCCGGCCCAAGACAAGAAGACGCCGGCAGAGATGGACTCAGACCAAGTCAGCAAGCGGTTCGCCAGGGCAGCCATCCCCCGTCCGGCACAGGCGACTCCCTTTCAACTCGACGGCACGGCCCCGGTCGAGAACAACTCGGCCTTTACCAAGCTCATGTCCAGCAAGGCCGAGGATTCCGCCTGGAGCACGGCGGCAGCGACGGAGCACGCGTCCCGTGGCCGGCCGGCCTACGAGCGAACCTGCCCCTTTTACAAAATCATGCCCGGCTTCAACATCTGCGTCGACGCCTTTCGCTACGGCGCCGTCGAGGGTTGCGAGGCCTACTTCCTCAGCCACTTCCATAGCGACCACTACATCGGCCTGACAGCCAGCTGGAAGCACGGCCCCATCTACTGCAGCAAAGTCACCGGCAGCCTGGTCAAGAAACAGCTGCGGACGGCCGCCAGATGGGTCGTCGAGTTGGACTTCGACACGCCCTTTGACGTGCCCGGTACGGGCGCCACGGTGACGATGATAGCGGCTAATCACTGTCCCGGGAGCTCGCTGTTCCTCTTCCAGAAGCCTTTCAGGGGCGGCAGCACGCGGCGGATCCTGCACTGCGGCGATTTTCGAGCCTGTCCCGGTCATCTGACGCATCCGCTCCTCAGGCCGGACGTCGTCGACGCCATCACCGGCAAAAGGAGGCAGCAGACGATACACATGTGTTACCTCGACACGACCTATCTCAACCCGCGGTACTCCTTTCCAAGGCAGGACGACGTCATCAACGCCTGCGCCGAGCTGTGTGCTTCCATGTCTCCCGACGCCGACTCCGACGACGGAGCGTGGGATCCATCGACCGCCGCCGGCGAGGCGTCACAGACGATGAGCAACTTCTTCCGCAGCAACAAGCCGTCGGAAGCGTCTAGTAGGGAGGTGCCCGTCGCCAGACCGAAGAGGCTGGGACAGCGGCTACTCGTCGTGTGCGGGACATACTCGATAGGAAAGGAGCGCATCTGCATCGCCATCGCCAAGGCTCTCAAGACAAAGATCTTCGCGACCCCCGCCAAGATGAGGATCTGCAAACAGCTAGACGACGCCGAGCTATCAGCGTTGCTGACGTCCGACCCCGTCGAGGCACAAGTTCACATGCAGTCTCTCATGGAGATTCGGGCCGAGACGCTCAAGGACTACCTGGCCAGCTACAAGCCTCATTTCAGCCGCATCGTCGGATTTCGTCCCAGCGGCTGGACGTTCCGGCCCGGCAACGGCAAGGCCATCGGTCCCAACACGCCTCCGAGCAGCGTGCCCACGCAGCAGATCCTTCACGGCAAGGGCTGGCGGACCAAGTTTGGGTGCAAGGATTTTGTTGTGCAGAGGGGGAGCTCCAAAGAGGCCATGTGCTTTGGCGTTCCGTACTCCGAGCATAGCAGTTTTCGGGAGCTGGCCATGTTTGTCATGGGCTTGAGGATCGAAAAGGTTATTCCGACGGTCAATGTGGGGAGTGAGCAGTCGAGGAGGAGGATGAAGGGGTGGATTGATCGGTGGATGGCCGAGAGGAGGCGTGGAGGTCTGATTGTGCCTGTTTCTGACGAGGAGGAGGAGGAGGAGGAGGGTGAGGTGGAATTATGGGATGGGAAGACGGGGAGGGGTGGTGGTGTTTGTTGGTAGGCTATGTCAACGCCCCGATCCGCGCGTCTATGTACACTGCAGATCCTGTCCATTCCAGTATCGAGTTTTCCATGTTAGGCGCGAGGCAGGGATGTTTGATGACGATGCTGCTTATTGACTTGTCGTCGAGGGTCGTCGAGGGAATCCTTCTCTTCACTTGGCCTTTGCCCTTTGCGCCGCAGCTTCTGTCCAACCATCAGCCCAAGCACGCAAGGGAACAAGAAACAGCAAGCCAACAAACCTCTCCGCGCAGCATCCTCTAAAAGCTGCGTATCAACCGACGAAGCAGGAAGATGAACATATCTCACCACCGACCCCCGAATAAAGACATTCTTCACCGAGCTCTACCACGCAACGAATCAGCAACAGCCACCAATCAATCAATCAAATCACACCAAAAGATATGCCCCGCCCGGGAGGTTCGAATAAATAATGATGGATTAAACGCACGAGATGCGGGTACTTGAGCTCCTCGACGACGGAAATGTCATCGAGCTTGATGTTGAGGTATTGATCTACGCTTTTGAGGGTGCCGCGCAGCTGGATGTCGTTCTTGAGCTCGACGGTTACCACGTTGTCGATGAGCGTTTTGAAGAAACTGCTTGCATTAGATGTCATCTCGTGTGAGAGGGGGTCCGGGAGAGGGGGTTGCTTGCCTGAAGAAGAGCATTGTGTGGGGTTGAAGGAGGGTGGTTGTGAGGTTTGCGGGTGGATGAGGTGAATGTGGTGATGTCACGTGATGTGGTTGGTCATCAACCTTCATTGTCAACGTTGACGATAGATAGCCTCGATAGGACAGGAACTCGGCATCAAGACTCTGTCTTACATACATACATACAGTCATGATACGAATTTTAGAGCCGACGATTCACGCAGAAACCTCTTCTAAGAAAAAGGAAAAGACGAGGCTTCTAATATCTACACAACATGCACAAATGCCCTCTTCCTCGCCCTCTGCTCAGCCGTCTCCTCCACCCACTCCCCATCGACATAATCCTTAACCCTCAACTGACGAATCTGCATGCCCACGACGTTGAGAGCCGCGATGTTAACGCCCATCTCATCCTTCTGCCTCCGCAACGCACCCCGTAAATGCACGCGAATCCCATCCATCATGTTGCGCATCGTCCGGCTGGCGACAATCTGCTTGTGATGCGTCTTGATCATGAAGAAGAGGATGCGGCACGTCAGCGGAATGTTCATCGAGCGCTGGGCGAAGATGTCTAAGAAGGTGAAGAGAAGGGGGACGGTGGAAAAGGGGAGGACGAGGAGGGCGTCGTGAAGGGATGAGGCTTTGATGCGTTGGAGGATGCTCATTAGGTGCTCTTCTGCTGTGATGTTGCCCAGGGCCATGAAGACCATGTTTCTTTGGGGAGGGGGGGCCGAGCTGTTGATTAGCTTGGCTTCTTCGTATTCCCTTAGTAGGTTGAGGTCGGCCATGCCCATCTCCAGCGCTTCTTGGATCCTCTCGCCTGCCATGAGCGTCTCCGTCGTCTGCTTGCTCGCGGCACCAATTTCGCCGCCACCACCGTCGTTGTCGTCATCCGGGTCCGGTTCCTTCTCGAGCGACTTGGTCAGCGTGCTCTCGTAAAGCTCCTCTAGCTCCCTCTCTCGCTCTTCTTCGAGGAAGATTTGCTCGTCGCTTTCCTCCCATACCCGCATGCACTTGTCGTGACCCGCGCTGACCAGAAAGGTGCCGCTCCGGCTGACCGCCATGGACCACACCTCTCCGTGGTGGCCGTCTAGCCTCTGTATCTGCTCAAACTTGTCTGCGTCCCAATAGCGGATCGTCCTGTCCTTGCTGCTGCTGAAGAAGTGGTGTCCGTTGCCGTCCGAGTTGTGCGGGACAAAGGCCACTTGTAGGATGCTGTCCTGGTGACCGAAAAGAGCCTTGTGGCAGTCTCCAAAGTCGAGGCCCCAGATTCGAATATTCTTGTCCGCTGAGCTCGTCACTATCAGCTTGCTGTCGTACGAGATGTCCATGCTGAGGACGGGGAGCTTGTGGCCGTAGAGGTTGAGATAGAGCTTCAACGTGTCGACGAAGAAGACCTTGACCGTGTTGTCTAGCAGCGAGACGGCTAGGAGCCGGGAGTCGGGCGAGAAGCGGAGGCTGAGGACGTCGTCCGAAACCTTGAGCGTCCTGGACTGGACGAGTTTCAGCTTGGGCCTTGTTCTCTTGGTCCCGAGGATTTCTTCTTGCACAATCTTGAAATCCCAGAACTTGGCCGTCTTATCCGCGCTTCCCGTCACGACTGAGCGGCCGTCTGGATGCACTTGAAGCGACCAGATGGCCCCCTCGTGAGCCTGTACGCTGTCGATGAGCGACGAGGAAGCCACGTCAAATAGCTGAAGCTCGCCGCTCTTGGTCCCGACCACGACTACTTTGTCTCCGGGTAAAAAGGCACAGCAGAGGGAATAGCCGCAGTCAAAGGTCCGGATGCAAGCCTGAGTCTTGACGTTCCATATCTTCATGGATCCGTTGGCTGCCGATGCCAGCATCTTATCGTCCGAGCTGAGGGTCAACGCCCGGATGTCCGTCCGGTGGCCTGCCAGATCGACCGACAGAGCGCGGGCGTAGTCGGGAATGTCCTGCTTCTTCTTCGTGTCGCCGCCCTTGTCTTTCAGGGGTATGCTGAAGTACTCCAACTGGTTGTTTGTCGTTCCCACCAACAGCTTGACGTCTTTCTGTCCTCCGTCGAGGGCCCAGTCGACGGAACGGACCTTGCCTCCAGTCCTGACAATGACGTATTGGACGAAGATGTCGCCGATGTCGGCCTTCGCGTCGTCATCGTGGTCCTCCTCTCCGCCGCCGCCGTTGGCCAGCTTGCCATCCTTTTGCTTCTCCCTGCGCCGTTTTCGCTTCCGTGCGAGGCTCTTCTTGATTTCCGCCGGTGTCTTGATGCGCCACACGTCGACCCCCTTTTCCGATCCGTGGACGGCAAAGTAGTCTCGGTGAGGGTGAAAGATGACCTCGATGGCTCGATCTTTACTCTGCCTGTGGAGAGTGCCGCGGTCGAACAGGTAGCGCGCTGTGGGAGAAGCGTCCACTCCTTGGCTGCTGGCGACCAAGGCGTCCACGTCCAGAGACCACACCTTCATCTCGCCGTCGTTGCCCGCCGTCACGCAGCCGCTCAGATCCGGAGACACTCCGAGGGCCCAGCATTCGCCGTTTGTTTGGGCGATGTGAGTTTCCACGCAGTGTCGTGACGAGAGGTCCCACAGTTTAAGCAGCGAGTCTTTGCCGGCAGTGAGAAGGAAGCCTTCCGAAGAGGTGGCACCTTTTGACACCGTCGTCGTGGTTTCCTCTTCATCGACCACTTTTGGGTCCGGCTCCACGAAATACAAGCCCGTCACCTCATCCTTGTGTCCTCGTAGCTTATACTGGCCAACTTCGGCAACCAAATCCCATATGATGACGTCGGTATCTTTGGAGCCGCTGGCGAGCCGGACGCCGGATTTATCAAATACAAGATTCGTGACGGCTGACTTGTGGCCATTGAAGTTGACTATGACGTTGCAAATCTTGCTGTCCCAGAGTCGGATGCTGCCGTCTCCGTAGCCGACGGCAAAGACGTCCTTGTCCGTCTTGCTCTGAGCCACGACGGTGACTGGAGCGGCGCAGCGCTCATCTTTCCACTGTCCAAGGATCTCCCCCTTCTTAATGTCCCAGCACAAGACTTGCTCGTTGGCGGCGACCACAGCCTGGCCTGCGCCTGTGCGATCCGTCGAAGTCCAGACGATGTTTGAACCGCCCGTCACGACGACACCGAAGGATTTGGCATGCTCGTACTTTCTGAGAGTTCGAGTTAATACTGTCCCAATCAGATTCTCCCTCCAGCTGACTTACAGATAGGACTTTACCATGTTTCTCCGTGTAGTAATCGGTTGTAATAATCGCTCTCGGTCAACTACCTACCTAATGCGCCTCATTTTTTCGCCCGTCTTTAATTTGACGTCTTATCGATAACGCTGGTGGGTCATCCTTCCCCGGTTTGGGATCACGTGACCTGGTGCAGCTCAGGATCCGGACTTCCCAGCCCCACCATCGTCGTCAGTCAGCCCGAGCTCCAGCAACAGCGCCACCGTCAGCCTTCGCAACGATGCTTCTACTCGATTACCAGAATGTCCTGATTCAATCAGTTCTGACCGAGCGGTTCTCCGGGTAAGTGCCTCCCACCAGAATGGCGACATATCTCTGATGGCTCTGAAGTGGACCCGCTGCCTCCATCGACCAAACCGTCTCCGATTTCGATGGCGTCACCTTTCACATATCGACACCGGAAAGCAAGTCTCGAATTCTACTCTCGATACAAATAAGGTGCTTTAAGGATCTCGTTCAGTACGGTGCCGAGCAAATCCTGCGGCGGGAGTATGGCGACTACCTGGCGCCGGTAGAGCCCGGATATGACTTCTCCGTCATGATCGACCTCGAAACACTGCCTGCGGATAAAGGTATGCTGCTACACAACCGCGTCAACCCGAGCATACAGCTTATTATGTGGTTGGACAGAGGAACGGGACGCTTTGGCGATGAAGTTTGCTTTGCTGAAGCGCAACGCCATGGCGGCCCCCTTCGAACAAGCATACGAAGAATATTACCGGCTGAAGGAGGAAGCATCCAAGTTCACTTCCGAGGAAGCGCCGCAGGGCGTGCGGGAAGGTGGTCAGGTAAAGTCCATTCACTACCGGGACGAGGAGGCCATCTACGTCAAAGCCAGCCACGACCGAGTCACTGTCATCTTCAGCACCGTCTTTCGCGAGGAGACGGACCGTGTGTTTGGCAAAGTTTTCATCCAGGAGTTTGTTGATGCTCGCAGGAGGGCTATACAGAACGCACCGCAGGTCCTGTTCCGAAACGACCCGCCACTTGAGCTACAGGGTGTCCCGGGGGTTCGAGACACGGGCACCGGCGAGGTCGGCTATGTGACATTCGGTATGTTTTCCCGGCGCCGGCGAAATGTGCGCGCAAGGGGCTGACTGTTTCTCAAGTCTTGTTCCCGCGGCACCTCACACCTCAGCGAATGCCCATTGTCATCTCCCACATTCAGACGTTCCGAGATTACTTTCACTATCATATCAAGGCATCCAAGGCGTACATTCACTCCCGGATGCGGAAACGGACAGCCGACTTCCTGCAAGGTATGTACCTCGACGGGATTGCGATGGATTGTGCTGACTTTCATAGTCCTGCGCCGCGCTCGCCCTGAAAATGAGGAGCGGGAAAGGAAGACGGCCAGTGGTAGGACATTCAAGATGCAAGGAAGCACCTGAGTGCCGCTAAGGGGCTGTGACTGGAAACATGAAATTACAGTATACATGGGCAGCTGGTTGATGCAGCAGGCGGGGAGCGGGAGACTATCGAGGATGACGGGTGCTTCTTCGTTTATGTGTATTCGATGCTGGGAGGATAGACATCGATGTCAGCGACGCTGGTCAAGGTCTCAAGACTGGCCATCGTCGACGTCTGTTCAAGCATGTGCACTCGTATGTAGTAACATGGCGATCTATGGAGAAAGGAGTTTACCACGAGGCTACGCATGTCGTGACCTGGACTCGGGACGTAGGGTAGGCGATATCCGCACCCCGCTACCCTAGACCAAACCGTCCTATCACAACACAACATCAGCCGCCGCCAACCCCGAGCGGGGAGCACGTCACTGCGCCCGGTCTCGGCCCACGACCATTCAAGCTCCCGGCGACAAGACGCCGGACAGCGGCGGCCAGCAGCAGCAGCAACATCATGGTATGGCCGTTCGGATCGTCGGGCCCCAGCGAGCCGCCGCCACCGCCAGCGAGGAAGCGGCCCTTTGTATGGTCCGAAGCGCTCGTCCCGCCCGGGGATCAATGGGACGCGGTGAGAGAATGGGCACCTCTCGTCATGTTCTCGCTCTTCGGGATGGGAGCCCTACAGCTGTACGCACACTTCCTGCGACGGATCCCGGGAGCCGACTACATCAGGCCGTCGTACTTTCGGACGAGGAGTCTGTATGGGAGAGTCACCAGCGTTGGTGACGGCGACAACTTTCACCTCTTTCACACGCCTGGAGGGAGGGCTGTTGGCTGGGGATGGCTGCGAAGGGTGCCGCAGGAGAGGAAGGAGCTCAAAGACCGCACGGTATGATCAGCAGCGTCCGGGAGCGCCCCAGCGTTGCCCTTGACATCTCATCCCCTTCCCTTGGCACGGCTGACGAGCGGACGAGCAGATACCCATCCGAATCGCCGGCGTTGACGCCCCCGAGGGAGCCCACTTTGGCCGGCCGGGGCAGCCGTTCGCGACCGATTCCCTGACGTGGCTGTCGGATTACATATTGCGCCGCGACGTGCGGGCGTACGTCTACCGCCGAGACCAGTATAACCGTATCGTAGCGACCGTCTACGTTCGGCGGTGGTTGATACGGCGCGACGTCGGACTGGAGATGCTGAAGCGAGGGCTGGCGACGGTCTACGAGTCCAAGATTGGCGCCGAGTTCGGCGGGATGAAGGTAAAGTATGAAAAGGCCGAGGCCAAGGCCAAGGCTAAGAGGAAGGGCATGTGGTCTGGCAAGGCGAGCGATTATGAGAGCCCGGGCGTGTACAAGGCGAAACATGCCGCACAACAGGCGCAGTCGGTCAAGTGACGGGGGCCTGACATTGGGGGAGTGGGCACATTGCCCTGCCCGAGCGATATCGTCTCGATAGCCAGGTGCTGGAGAACGAACCGGTCAGTCCGGGCGAGGGCGTCTGCTTGAGACGGTCTTAGGGGGGGGCGAGGGAAAGGGGGGCGCTGCGTCAAAGGATCTCTCCGAGACACGTGCTCAAGACGTTGGCTGTGGACATTGACGGTTGGCGTCCGGGGAATCTGTAATGCCTCTGGAATGCTGGACCTGGAAGCTGGGGCGAGGCCAGATGCTTGGTTCCGTGGCTTCAGAGACTGATGATGAGCACTTATACATGCATGTGTGATGTATAGCCAGAGGCAGGAGTGCGATACCTATTGAAGACAGATGAACGGCACACGGGGAAGTCGATTGTGAGTCTCGTTTCGAACAGGGAGATGGCCTCCCTGCAGACCGCTAGGCGGCAAAGGAGTGCAGCCGCGGGGCCAGGGGCTGGAGATGCTGTGTTCCCTGACCCCAAGGACGATGGTGGGCGGTTTGAAGTTTACGAGGCCTTGTTTACGTCAGGCTGGACATGGGTGAGGACTGAGGAGGATTGTCGTCATGGTGATACGGGTCACATGTTCAATGCCGGAATACGTTGTATGTATGTACGAAGATAGATCTAAGCCGGCTCGTGTGAATGGATGGATGTTTGTGCAGTGGTGCACAGATGTGGCTCACGGGAGTCCTCTTTCGGTTCTAAGATGACGGTTGTAAAGGGAGTCAGTCTATGTACGCCCTCGTGGCAGGTCTCAACCCTACAAGTACAACGAACGAGAGGGAGCTAAACAGCGGCTGGCGCCGAATGGCGTGTTTGCTACCTACAGGCTACAGGCTACAGGCTACAGGCTACAGGCTACCACATAGAAGGACCTGTAGGCTGTCATGTTCGCCAGAGCAGCGCATCGACGAGGAGAGACGCGTGTGTTCGCAGCTGGTATGGACGGGAGGGCGGACGGGGGCAAACAGAAGTGCATTCGTGCTGGCGTTACAGTGGCTGCGAGGCCGCGACGAGGCGTGCCGAATACGAAGTGCCTGAGATTGCGCCCTGTGGTCTCGTTACCCACGGTGGAAGTATGTAGATAGGTACCTAGATACCTGGACACCCACAGCGCAATTAGAAACGAGAAAAAAGGAGAGTATCATGTACAACAGATGTACATACATACATACATACATAGGCATCCAGGGGCCGGGAGGATCTGTGTGGAGGCGGCGAAACGAAACAAAACGACTCTATTATCCCTGATGAGTCAAAAAGAAAAAAGGAGAGGGAAGAGGCGGATCGTGGCTTGGAGACGTATGTAAGAGGAAGCAGGAAGAGGCAGAAGGTACATTCATACTATCCAGGCGGCGGTTGGCGGCGGAGGCCACGGTGGGCGGCAGTAGCTCGTTCGGGCCGACGAGGAAGAGAGGCATGCATCTCAGTTGCGCGTCGAGGGATCATCCTTGTCGGGTCCCGCATGGCCGACGCGCTATTTTGAGTTGGGGGCGCATTTGTCGAGATTGTGCACATTACACGTATGTATGTATGTATGTATGTATAGAGAGAGAGGGAAAGAGAGAGAGAGAGGGAAAGAGAGAGAGAGAGAGAGAGAGAGAGAGAGAGAGAGAGGAAAAGAGAGAGAGAGAGAAGAAGCGAGACGCCTCACAGGAATGGATGGATGGAACTCATCGACAGACTTTCAGAGGACTGCCCGCGTTAGGCTCCCGACGTGCGACGAGCTTGGCGGGTGACGGGGGAACAGTGCCGCCATCTATCTGGTCGTCATCTGCAGCCAGGACCGCCCTTTCGTCCGTCCACCTGAGAATAGGGATGGATGGATGGAGCTTGGGGAGTGGAGTTTGCGTGGCACCGGAACACATGAGCACGAGACGAAAGAGAGCCCTGAAAAGAGATGCGTGCGTACATACATACATACATACCTATGTACCTGTATGTATGTTGTGTCACCTATTGAACGGAGGAAGGCTACCGGCAGTATGTATGTATGTACATACAATATCATCTCGCGTCCCCCCAACCAGCGAACCACCACCGTTCAACTGGCATCGTGACAGCAACCCAGCTGCTGTCTCTGTCTCTTCTGTTCCCGTCCCTGGCCCCAAGTGCGGTAGGTACCTACCTGTAAAGGAACACTGTTTTCAGATCCCACGCTCTACCTCCCTCGGTACCTCCCGTCTCCACCCGCCCTACACCTCGCCAGCTGCCGCGCTCAAGTCCCCCGCAGGTACCGCGTTCCTGTTGCCGTGCAGCCGACTCTTGGCCCTTCGCTGCGCATGGTGCCACGCTAGGCTCGGATAGGCGTAGCGCGACGTCTCGAGCTGTGCACAACAACGCCAGCAATTTCCCGCCCATTCTTCTCCCTCTGAGCGGGAAAAAAAAAAAAAAAAAAGGTCCTTTTTCCTAGAGCCTTCATCTCATCCACGGGCCGCTCGTTACCTGGCTCTATCCTGATTCCTGACCTACCTACTATTCTTCGTCGTCTCTCGCTACTATTCCCGTTCCTTTCTTTCGTCTTTCTTTGCTCGCCGTTCTTTTTGACTTCGCAGTCTAGCCTCCTTTTGACCTTTTATTCGGGTTTTTTTTTATCCTCAGCAAACCCCACGCCCTGCGCACATCTCGCACTTCCACACACGCCCCCCCCCCCCCCTTCCTCCCCTTCCCCTTTCTTCCCCTTTCGGGTCGCTCCCCAACGCACACCTCTGGCCCGGTCCCTGAAATGCTCTTGACACCGCGCCGTTGCTGTCAAATACCTCGTCTCTCGCCCCATTGAGCGTCCAGACAGGCTGTCGTGAGGCCCGGCCGCTCTGGGAGCCATGTGGCTACCCTTTCCAAGGGGTCGTGCCGTGCGGCCTCCCGACCTCGCAGTTCTGCTGCTGCTGCTGGTCGATCTGACATATGCCATCGACTTCAAACCGGCGCCTGCTGCGAACCTCGATCTCGCCAACCTCGGTGAGGTGGTCGTCGCCGGCGACTTCTCCGGCATCTCTCTATATCAATATCAGGGGCAAAGGTCGGCAGACCTCAGCGTCAACGGCAGCCAGTCCCTTCTCGCCCGACTCCCCAGCGGCGTCCTCGCACCCGTCGCCACCACCGATGCCTCGATACAGTCCATGTGCGCCCTGCGACGCAAAAACGGCGATCTCGAGGGAGTCATCATCGGCGGAAACTTTACCAGCCTCGACGGCATCCAGTCTACCGCCGTCGCCCTCTTCAACCCTTCTACATCCGAGTTCAAGCCCGTTAGCGGCCTCGAGGGCCAAGTCACCGCCCTCTATTGCGATCAGGATCGCGAACTCGTCTACATTGGCGGACGTTTCCACGGAGCAAACTCTACAAACGCCCTCGCCTGGTCCAGCACCAGGGGCCTAGTCGATCTGCCCTTTGCCGGCTTCAACGGTCCCGTCAATGCCATTACGAAATCCTCAAATGGCCACATCATCTTTGGCGGAAATTTCACCGGCCTCGGTAACGCCACCACGCCTAGTCGGCCCGACGAGCAGGTCATCAACCTGTCCAGCGCCAACACCAGCGCCACGAATTCCGCCTCCACTACCGGCTTCTCCGATCCGAATGCCTTGGCCTGCTCCGGCGGCTCTGATGGACCGGGCCGGACCTGGCTGCTGGCCGACAAGACGCCTGGCACCTGGGACGCGGCATTCGGTTACGTCTTTCAACCGACCAAGCTCAGGCTGTGGAATACGCGCCAGGACGGCCGCGGCACCAAGACGTTTCGTTTCCTCGCCTTTCCCATCAACGGCATCATGAATCTCACCTACGTCGACCCCGCGACCGGCCAAAACGCGACGTGCACGAGCGAGTGTCCTCTGAGCCACGATGCCAACGTTGCGTTCCAAGATTTCCATTTCGTCAATCGCGTGGGCATGAATAGCTTTCAAATAGCAATTTCCGACTGGTACGGTAATGGCGCTGGCTTGGCTGGCATCCAGCTGTTTCACGACGACATTTACGCCTACGCCATCTCCGACTTTAACGAGCCAACCTGCGGAGGCAACAAGCTCCCCTCCAAGGCTTCCGCCACCGGGCCCTGGCAGCATTCGCCCTCGGTCCAGAGCAACTCGGATTACCTGACGGCCAAACTGACGTCTTCCTCGCCGGCCAGCCTGCCGTCTGTCGTCTTCTTTCCCAGCATTCGAGAGTCCGGCAACTACTCTGTCAACATTTACACGCCGGGCTGCATACCTGATGGGTCGTGCTCGACGCGAGGACGCGTCAATGTGACGGGCATCATGTCACCCGGGAGCACCAACACCATCTCGACGACGCTCTTCCAGACCAACAATTTCGACAAGTACGATCAGATTTACTTTGGCTATGTGGAAAAGTCTTCGGACGGCTTCCAGCCCAGCGTCACCATCACGCCGCTTCCCGACCAGGACATGCCGTTGACGGTCGTGGCCCAGAGGATCGGCTTCACCCTCGTCAACTCGACCGGGGGGCTCAATGGACTTTTCGACTTTAACCCTGACAACGATACGGTCGACGTCAGCAAGTTCGAGCAGTCGCCCATCAACAAGCTCGGCTCCGGATTTCAACGCAGCGCGGGCGTGTCGTCGCTCGCCACGTGGCGCGACTCGGTGTATATCGCCGGGGACTTTCGCTCAGATGGTCTGGCCAACGTGGCAGCCATCGGCGGTAGGGACAATGAGGTTCAGTCGCTCGACGGAGGCCTGAATGGTCGGATCCTCGACATGCACCTCGAAGACAACAAGCTCTACGTCGTTGGCGATTTCACCGACAAACAAACAGCCACCCAAGATGGCCTGAGTCACGTCGCCGTCTTCGACACGCGAGCCAACACGTGGGCCGCACTCGGCGGTGGCGTCGACGGTCCCGTCCAACACGTGGAGCCCTTGGTCATCAACACGACGGCCGACGCGACGGAGACGGCTATCGCCCTGTCCGGCACCTTTTCCAGCTGCAGAGGCTTCGACAAGAACGCGCCGATCAGCGTCGACGGTTTCGCCGTCTGGGTCCCGTCCAAGAACAACTGGCTGTCGAACCTCGAGGGGTCTCATCCCGCCTATAATGGCGTCCTCAGCGCTGCCCTCGTCGACCTGCCTCAAGACAACAAGCTCTATGGTGGCTCGATAGAGTCGTCGCAGGTGGGTGCCAATGGGGCCGTCACGCTGAGCGACAAGGGCCTGGCCAGCCTCGCGTCCGTTCAGCTCGTGGCCGCGGCGCCGACGTCGAACAAGAGCCGCAGGGATGAGCTGTCGGACGGGGCGCGCGGCGTGGTGACTGGCACCTTTTACAACAACGACGACGCCAACGTGACGGTGCTGGCCGGACACTTTTCCGCGCGAGCGACGGACGGGTCGACCATGGACAACCTGATTCTCATCGACGGTCACGAGCGCGGCGCCGTCAGCGGGCTGGGACCGGGTGTGTCAAAGGACTCGACGTTCACGACGGTGGCGATGCGCGGCAGCGTGCTGTATGCCGGAGGACGGGTCAGCGGCACCGTGGCCGAGCGGCCGATCGGCGGCATCGTCGCGTACGACGTCAAGGCCAAGACGTTTGGCAACCAGCCGGCGCCCTTGTCCGGCGGCCAGGGAACCGTGTCGGCCATTACGGTCCGTCCCGGCACGGCCGAGGTGTACGTGGCGGGCTCGTTCCAGAAGGCGGGCGCGCTCGACTGCCCCGGCGTGTGCCTCTACAACGCCGACTCGGACCAGTGGACGCAGCCGGGCAACGGTCTCTCGGGCCAGGTGTCGTGCCTCATGTGGTCGAGCGACTCGACGCTCCTCGCCGGCGGCGACATGCGGGCCAACGGGACGGACAAGCAGTACCTGACGGCCTTTAGCGTCAAGAGACAGGCGTGGATGAGCTTCCCGGGGACCGAGGCCATACCTGGACCGATCCGGGTCATGACGCCGGCGTCGAGCGACGGCAACCAGGTGTGGATCGCGGGCAAGTCGGCACAGGACGGATCCGTCTACCTGATGAAGTTTGACGGCAAGGAATGGAAGAAGGCGCCGCAGACACTACCGGCCAAGACGGTGCTACGAAGCCTGCAGGTCTTTACGCTGACCAAGAGCCACGGAAAGACGGAGATGCTGGACGACAACCAGGGCCTGATGGTGACGGGGTCGATGGAGCTGGCCGGGGTGGGACCGGTATCGGCGGTGCTTTACAACGGCACCGACTACGTCCCGTACGCGCTGACGACGCACTCGGGCCTCGGATCCGGCAGCGTGGGCAAGATCTTTACGCAGCGGGACGACTTCTTCTCGTCCGACAGGGGCCACATGTCGCTGGTGTTTGTGGTGCTGATCGGGCTGGCCATCTCGCTGGCGCTGATTCTGCTGATTGTATTGGCGGGCATCGCGCTGGACCGACTGCGGAAGAAGCGCGAGGGCTACACTCGGGCTCCGACGTCGATGCACGACCGGGACAGCGGCATCGACAGGATACCGCCGCGGGAGCTGCTGGAGTCGCTGGGCAAGACGCGTCCGGGCGTACCGCACGTGTGACGGACGTTGGGATTACCTACCCCATGGGACGGAAAGAAGGAAGAGAAGCGAGAGGAGTTCCGTCCGAGGATGAAGGACGGTGTCGATACCCTGCCGGCGGCGCGCACGCGTCTTGGACTGATGTACAGCCGTCGTACAATCTGCTCTTTGATCTGATGAGGCCACGAAGTTTTGCCCCCCCCCCCCTTTTTTTTTTTTTTTTCTCTTTCTTTCTTTCTTTCTTTCTCCTTTTCCATCTTTCTTCCTACCTTTCTTTCTCCCTGTTAATGTCTAACCATTTGCTCTTTTTTTTTTTCCACACAATCACCCCCCTGATTTTCCGTCATCAGCTCGTGGTGACGTCGTCATCTCTTCTTCAATCATGTACCCGTCTCCTCCGTCTCATATTCCCGACAAATCTTGCTCTCGGCCTCGTTGTGTACATAGAAAAAAAAAGAAGATGAGAAAAAAGAACAAGAAACCAAAAACACAAGAAAGAACAGATGGGGATGATGAATGTCAGGCACAACTCGCGTCCTACTCTTTGGATTGCCCCCCCTTTTTTTTTTATGATTGACGCTCCTGCCGTTTGGAAAGTGTCTTTCGTGATGGAGGGGGGTTAGAGAGAGGTTGGTGCTGGATGGGCTGTGGGCTGTGAACTGTGATTGGCTTGGGGGGGGTAGTGGATGTGGATGGGGTTTCCCGCGACTATTCGTACGTACGTCTTTGATGAATCATGACGGTCATGGCTGTGATGGACGAGTAGCAAGGTACATACATCCATACATACATACATACATATGTACATACATACATACACATGTACACACCTACCTACCCCACACACGACTGAACAAAACCCCCAACTACTGCCTCCCTCCCCCCTCCCTCCCTCTTCCCTTTCCCTCTTTCCCTTGGCCCCTTTTGCCGTCCCGTACTCTCTACTCTCAAGCTAGCCGCTTACTACCCTACCCCCCTTCCCTTCCCCCCCTTTGGTCGTTGGGGTTGCATTGGGTGATGGATGGCGGCGCGCCGGGAGACGAGGTCGTCACCAAGGAGGGCTTCGTCGACCGCGTGAGCCGGATGGGTGAGATGGGTGTTTACGTGAGGATGACGTCGACTTTTCAAGGGGGGGGGGATTATGTGGGCTGGACTCTTTTTAAAGATTTGGGGGAGGATGTTGGGCGGGATGTATGTAATTTGTACTGTATGTATGTAATACATAGAGGGATGCGGGGATTCGTATGTATGCGTACATACTCTAGGTCTGTACGTACGGTGGGATGTGGGTGACGTCAAGGAGTCATCACGGGTGGGCGGTAGATCGTGTGAGACGGGAAGCGGTAGGTGGGTATGGTTTCAAAGGTAGGTAGGAATACCATTTTCCCCGGTGGATTTTCTCTTTCAATGTGCGTCCGGCCAGAATTGGTATTCGGGGTTGAGGGGGGGGAATGTTGGGGTTAAGTAACAGGTATATACATGCACGGAGATCTGTTCGGTTGAAGGAAAAGGGAAGACAAGGGAGACAAGGGGAGAGGAGGGCGGGATTTGGGGGGGGGTATATGGTGGCATCGGCCTCGTAGTCTTACAATGTGAATTTTCGCCCATTTGAACATGCATGTATGAACGGGGGAGGGTAGGTATGTACGTTGTCGGACGGTAGTTCTCGTCTGTTTTCTCGTGAGGTTGCACGCCGGGGAGGGGGGCCGCGGCGGTTGTTCCCGAAGGAGGGGCCGAGGCTAATCGGAGTGGTGATCTTCGGAGCCGGCTTCGGAGCGGGCGTCGCCGCGGTGGACTTTTCGATGGCGGCGGAGGTTGGAGACGACGGAGAAGTGACGGCCGCAACCTTCGACTTCGCATGCGAAGGCTATGCATTCATCATCATCAGCATCAGCTTGATATATCCGGAAGAAAACAAGAGGGCAAAAGGGAGAGAGGTACGTACGCTTCTCGCCGGTGTGGCTGTACATGTGCGTCTGGAGAGAACTGGGTCTGGTGAAGCGCTTGTCGCAGACCTTGCATTTGTGCTTCTTCATGGAGCTGGACGAAACCTTTGAACTAAACTGTCCCATCATGGACTGGGGCGCGGGGGGAAGTTGGGTGACGAGACCCTGCGGTCGAGGCAAGGTCCTGGAATTGACCGACTCGATATCCGAGCCGGCGGTTGAATAATCCGACACGGAATCGCCGCCGCCTCCCCCGTAGTAGGAGCTGAAGTTTCCGGTGGAAGAGATGGAGGAGCTTGTTGAGTGGGTGGATGGGAAGCCGTATGAGTCGAGGGAACGGGTGGTACGGGTGCCGTAGATGTTGCGGGGGGTTTCTTGGCTCATGGCTAGCATGCCGTGGCTTGCGTCGAGGGCGTCGGCGAAGCTTCGTCGTTCGTCGGCTTGGGCTTGAAGAGTTTGCTGCTGCTGCTGCTGCTGCTGCTGCTGTTGTTGTTGGTGGTGGTGGTGGTGGTGGTGGTGGTGTTGTTGTTGTTGCTGCTGCTGCTGCTGTTGGTGCGTGAAGCGACGGTCTGGTTCGAGGGGATAGGTCGAGGGGGGACGCGTGGCGGGAGCGTAGCCTAGGGCTTCGTAGGGGGCTGGTGGTGCGAAGGCTGTTACTGGTGTTGTTGCTGGGGGTAGGCTTCTGGGTAGGGGGCTTGGGGAGGCGAGTTTGAAGGATGAGGTCTGCTGGTGAGAGTTGAGTGTTTGTCATGGCGGTCATGGTGGGAAGGAAGAATGAAACCTACCTGTTGAAGAGGTGGCGGTGACGGGCAGCGAGGCATACGAAGCCATCGAGGCATCTCCCCTCCTCGTCTTCCCATTCGCAAAGCCCTGCGGATTCGACCAAGGATTCGTAAAAGCCGTCTGCGTCTGCGTCTGCTGCTGCTGCTGATGCGTCGTCGTCGTCGTCTGCTGCGTCGTCTGCCCCCCCAGAATCTCAAACGACAAGTTGGGAAGCGTCATGATGATCAACAACCCCTCGTCACACCCACCGAAGATCAAACTGCGAAATATAGAGAAAAAATAAAATTTATTGCCCCCCCCCCCCCCTCCTCTCAACCAGGTGGGATCAGCCCAAGTCTTAAGTGTCGACGGGTGCGGGATTGACGTGCGTCAGACATGGTGACAAGGGCGTGTGTTGTGTGTGTGTGTGTGTCTGTACCCGCTGTGTTACCCGCTGTGTGTGACGACCATCACCAAAGGAGGGGGGGGGGGGGGGAGGGGTTCACAGCAAAGGGCGTGCTTGTAAGGGGGGGGGGGGGAGAGGAGGAAGGAAAAGGAGGGCAAAAGCTCGTATTTGCCAGCTCACAAGTCAGAGTGTGAGAAGAGCTTGCGGACTGAGAGAAACCCGTTAGCTGCATCTCCAGCAACCCAACCGTTTTGTGCATGCTGTATCGCTTTGCTTGGGAAGCCGACGGGTGGGAAAAAAGGAATATAGGGGGATGGGCTAGGTTAGGTAGGTATGTAGTGCTGTGTGATGTGTTGGTTGGTTGGATTCGTACGGGTTGAGGGCTGCAGCTGGGTGAAAATCAGGGTCCTGGCTTTCTTTTGGGGCGGATGGATTGCTGGGGGTTGAGGTTGGGGATGGGCGGTGAAGGAACCTAGGGCTGGACTTTGTGGTGGTTAGGTAGGTAGGTAGGTAGATTAGATACCTGAGTAGGTAGATATCTGTGTACTTACTCGACTTACTACCTAATATCTATCTACATAGGTATCCACCTATCTATCTATGTGTAGGTAAATACATCCTGGATCCTACCGAAGTTGGCAGACACTGTGTCCACGGGCTGTTTGCCCCCCGCGCGGGGCCCCCGTTACCGCCCGGGAGGTCCATGGATGTCTAGGGCTGGCCGTTTCCGGAACCGTACCTCCTTACCTCCTTACCTCCTTACCTCCTTACTTACATAGGTACCTTCCTATCTATCTATCTAACTACCTACCTATCCACCTACATAGGTAGGTACATAGGTGCTAGGTAGGTATCCAGGTTACCTAGGTAATGATACCGCCATCCGCCTGCAAGCAAGTCCCGGCGACTACAGGGCCTCCCATCATTTAGAAACCTACCTACCTATACGAATCCCTCATCCTACAACTATCTACCAGCCCACCAACCCTTGCATGTATGTAGATAGTCAGATGGGTTCCTACAAGTAGCCTGTAGGTCACCCGAAAGGGGCACAGACGCCCACCACTCCTCCCCCCTCGGCCGAAATAACGCTCCAAGACACCTAGTGCTGACCAACCGCGCGAAAAAGAAAGGCCATGCACGGCAAGATAGCTCTATTCGCACTTCTCAACACGGCACTTCAACCACCATCCAATCCCTGCCCTATCCTTTCGGGAAACCCGCCTCCCAACAGTCCCAAGCTAGCAGCAACACCCATGCCTCCCAGCTTCTCAACCCGACGACGACAACGACCATCTCGGCATACCGACATACAAACAATTATCCCATCTGTCTCGGGAGAAATCCGTCTCCTCCTCCGTCTCCTCCTCCTCCTCCTCCTCCTTCTCCTCCTCCACCACCCCCACCACCGAGACATGCCGGCCTTCTTCCCATCACAATGTCTTTCTTTGCTTTTCCCTTAATCTATCGATTCTCCCAGCTTCCCCATCATCTCCCGACCCAACCGCCGGAATCCATCTAGTCCTCGTTCCCGAGAATTCGCCAACGGTTGGAGAAGTGGCTAAATACTCGTCTACTTTTCTGACTTTACTTACAGGGGGGGCGTCAGACTGACCAAGAGATGTGTCTACAACACGGCACCAAGGGGGAGGGGAAGGGAAAGCTTGAAAAGATTACGGAAAAGCAAATTACGAGACACCCAAGGTAAACCAAGGCTGGGTAAAAAAAAAAAAAGGGGCGTGTTCCTTGCCGTAGCTTCTTCGTCTTCTGTCGCACCGCTGAGGAAAGGGGCTGGCTGACGAGGGATGCCCTCATCCCTACGAGTCGACGCCACGACACATGGGACGGGGAACTGACACGACTGTCATGGCCACTCTGCTACATACAGGTTTGTATTCGTACATTGATTGACTGATTCATTAATGGCCTCTTCTTGCTGCTCCTTGGCCTTGGCCTCTTGATCTTATCCCGACGAGATACACCGTTCGTTCCCCTTGGCCTCTTCACCAACGACTTGATGCTTCGTCGTACCGCACTCACCCTTCCCTAATACGCCCCCCCCCCCCTACAGCATCGTTCCCAGCTCCGGCCTGTCCAGCCCGTCCTCGCACCAGTTCGGATAATAAGGTACCATGGCATCGGCCCCCTGCACGTACGCGTCGTTGAACAAGCGCCAGTACGGCGTCCGCACCTTTCGAGCCGGATGGAACAGGCCGGCCCAGACGTAGTTGAGGACGGCGCCCGGCCCCACGGCCATCCGGATGGCCTCGATGGCCTCGATGATGCGGTCGATGACGTGCGGGCTCGTCTCAAACAGGTTCGGGTACAGCAGGTTCAGCAGGTGAACCATGGCGTCCTCGCACCCCAGCCCGATGACGCCCAGCCCGATGTGCTTGACTACCGAAGCCGCCGTCTGCCGGTGCACCTGATCCCGGTCGATGAGCGCGTCCTCCAGCAGCGGCGTCACGGCGTACACGTAGTCCTTGCCCATCTCGCCAATGTATTCGAACAGGAACGACAGCGCCTTGAGCACCCCGTTCTGCACGTTGAGCTCCGGCACCCGGTACTCGTTCATCAGGGCCGGCAGCACGGTAAAGGGCGCGCACGTCTCGGCCACGATGCCAATCGCCACCGCCGTGTTGACCCGGGACTGGCGCTCCTGCACCCGCAAGTTGCTCAGCAGCGTCGCCAGCACGTCCTGCGGCCCGATGGCCTTTGCGATGAAGCCAAACGTGTTGTTGGCCGCTCGTCGGATCCCCTTCTTGTGAGCCTTGAGCATGTCGAGCAGCTCGAAGCAGATGCGCATCCACTCGCGCGCGTTGACGCTCTCCGGGCCCCGGTCCGCGATCCTTCCCACCAGGTCGATCGTGTTCTCCTGCACCTTTTCGTGCCGGTTGCGGAGGATGGGCGTCAGCCGCGGCAGCAGGTCCTTGATGGGAGGCTGCATCTGTGCGATGCCCACCACCGTCACGATGGACCGTAGCGCTCCCAGCATCGATCCCAGCACCTCGGGATACTCCTCGCCCAGGTATTCGTACAGCACCACTCCCAGCTTGCCCATCAGCTCGTCCTCGCCGCACTGCTTCATCACCATGGCGATCCGCGAGATGAGGTCCGCCGCCTGCTGTCGTACCGTCGGCGACTTGTGGTTGAGCCGCCAGAGGATGGTGCTCGTGATCTGCGGCAAGAAGGGTCCGCACCGCTCGCCCAGCGCGTTCACCACCGATCCGAACCCGTTGAGGATGACAATGTCCTCGACGCTCTGCTCCTGGAACGTGTAAAGGATCCCGTCCACCAGTCGCTCCTCCAGCCGGTCGTCGATGTCGGCCGCTCCGAGGCTCGTCACCACCTTCTCCATCGTCTCCACCGTCATCTTGCGGTACGCCTCGCTCTCGTCCTTGAGGTTGTCCACGATTCGCTCCAGCATCTCGCTCACGCCCACCTTCTGTCCGATGTCCACCGTCGTCTCCACCACCTGCTTGTAGTTGCGCTTGTCCAGCGCCATCCGCTTGACCCAAAAGTTCTTGAAGAAGTCGTCCAGCACGTGTTCCTTGAGATAGTTGCCGCTCACGCCCTTTGTTGCCGCGCACTGCGACACCACCTTGAGCACCACCTTCTTCATCTCCTCGTCCGGCGACGCGAACTCGCGCAGCAAAATCTCCATGATCTGAGTCGTGTAGTAGTTGGCGTACTCCTCGTCCATCAGCGGGATGATGTATCCCACAGCCTTGAGGAACCCGGCGAGGCCCTTGCCTCTCTGCTTGCGCGCTCCCGTCCACAGCGGGTTGAGGATCTCGTCGAAGCTCTCGATGCCATAAGGGTTGGACGCCTCAGCCAATGCGGCGATAGCGAGACTGGTCACCGTCCGCACCTTGGTCTGGTCGTCGTTGAGGTTGTTGGCGATGCACTCCACCAGGCCCTTGAGGTGTGGCAGCACCGCGCATCCCATCAGAATGGCAATCTGCTGCACGATCTTGACCCCGGTGTGACGCGCGTGCCACGACTTTTTGCTGCGGCAAACGGCGCTCAGGAACGGGAGCAGGGCAGGGATCGAGAGGGCCGAAGCCACCACCGCAAACGCTCTGGCTGTAGTGTTTCGCACGTAGTCGTCGACGTGGTCGATGTCGGGTCGCATCACGCTGATCATGGTCGCGAGCCCGGCAGCCTTGGCCACGTTGGAGATGATCTCTCGGCCCTCGACTCGTGCATAGTAGTCCTGGTCGATGAGGAGCGGCTCGATGACCACTAGGATCTTGTGCACAAACGGCCGCACGAGGTCGTCCAGCTTGTACAGAATGCGGTCGATGACCTTGACCAGGAGATGGCGTTCCTGCTCCTCCAGCGTCTTCTCCATCAGCAGCGGGAGGATCTGCGCGAACAAGGGGCCCGGTCCAAACTGCCTCGCGTTGTCCGTGATTTGCCGAAGAGCAGTCTTGCGCATGGGTGGCGTTCCGTTCTTGATCTTGAGCAGTAGCTTCATGATCTTCCTCTCCTTGAGCTCGTCGACCGACATGGTGCTCTCGTCGACGCCGTCGTTGAGCTTTCCGAAATACGTCATGTCCTCGGGCTTGAGGAACTGCAAGTCTCCGACTCCCGAGATCTCCGTCGGCATGGGTTGGCCACCCAGCCGCACTTGATCGGGGTCCTGCATGATGAAGCCCGTCGGCGGAGGGGGCATCGCCATTGACCTATGCGACGGGACGCGGGCCTGAACGAAGCCGGCAGGAAATTCGAGAATCTTGTAGCCCTGGTCCTCGCCGGGCAGCAGCATGTCGAGCTCCTCGTCCGTCAGCGACAGGTTTCGTCCAATATCGGTGCCGAACGTGGTCGGCAACGAGAGAGCCTTTGTCGGCTGCGCGGGGGTCGAGAGTCCCGAGCTGCCCATGGGCGTCGCCGACGGGGCCTGATCCCAGCGGGAACGCTGTCTCTGTGGCTCCGACGACACGGACGGTGCTTCGTCCCATCTGGAGCGCTTCGGCGGCGCAGCCTCGGACTGTGACTGGTCATCGGCCGGCGTAGACGAAATGTCCCATCTCTTCTTTCGCTTGCGACCCGCCGTCACCAGCTCCGTCGAACCGGCCTCGGAATTCTCCTTTTCCGTGTTTTGGAGCGTGGGCTTGGCGTGCTCGACATTTGCCTCATCCTTCTGCTTGGCTTGAATGGCTCGTCGAACGCGCTCCTCCTCTCTGTCGAGTTCATTGCTCTGCATGATCTCGCGATACGTCGTTCCCGCTTCCGTCGCCCCAGCCCGGCGATTCTCGGCAAAGGGATCGGCTCTGGTGGGCGTCAGGACGCGGTTGAACCGACGCTTCTGGTAGTCGCTCTCGCGATCGATGATCCGGCCGCTCTTCTCTCCCCGTCCAGCCAGAACGTCGTCTTCCTCCACTCCTTCGCCTCGGGCAAACTCGTCGATCAAGTCTCGAGAGGCCGTGTACTGGCCAGTTAGACGGACAGTGCGGTCCTCGCCAGCGTCGTCCTCGTCATCGCCCATCGGGAGAGACTGATGATAACCCGCAAACTTGTCATCGCCAACCTTTTCATACAGATCGTTGTCGGCATTTTCAGTGAGCTTCTGGCGTTTCGAATCGCCGCGTTGGTTCGAGGCGTCGTGCGAGTTTTTCTTTCCTGCCGCCGCAGCGTTGCGCTCCCGCTGCAGCCTGGCCACCGCCTCAAAGTCGGCGTCCGACATGACGCCGGACACTCGAGCAGTCTCGACTCGTTATTCTGGCTGTTTGAGGCACAGAAGGGCGTTGGCCCTGGAGTTTTGCATGAGCAGGTCGATGTGAGGAAGAAGTGTAGCGGCAACGGTTGACTGGCGGGGGAAAAAGGGCTATAAAATGGTTAAGCCGGAGTTAGGCCGGTCTAGGATCAACGCCACCATCCGGCTACAAGAGTGACGAGTAGCACAAGGCTGAGCAGCTTGAGGCTTATCCTTTGGTGAATTCTCTCGAGGCTTTCTTCAGCTTGCACTTTGTTGTGTGACAAATCGGTCTTGGCATGGATCCAAGGCCGAGGTTCATGTTTGCCGACTACTTCGAAAGCTCAAGCTGATGCTGTAGCGGCCTTCACGTTTCACTGCCTCCAATATTCGGAGCATCGACTGGGAGGCGAGCTCTCACTTACACTCCTGACTGCAATTTCTAGTCGGAGCCTCTTCAAGCATCTTGATGCCTGCGTGTGCGCCTCCTCTTGGGACTGTCCTCGACTTCCGAGGCTTCGACCTTGACCTCGACTTTGACGGCTCGCCTCTTCCGGGATTCAACCACTTCCACCTTCTTCTCCTCGACCTTCGTTCGACTTTCTTCTGCACTGCTCATACTGGCTGCATCTTGTTTCGAAAAGGCACCGAGGTCGGCTGCGAATAGAACAGAATGTGCCCATCCCGCATAATCCCCCCATATGCCTCTAAAGTGGTCTCCAACAGCATCATACATGATCTTGCTAAACGTCTTGGATTTTGCTTTTCCAAACTTGTAGTCTCTCTGGGCGATTTGCCAAACATGAGTGTCGACGGGCACAGAATTACCCCAGCCCAGCCCCATCAAGCAGACGCAGTCGGCCACTTTGGGTCCGACACCAGCAAGAGACAGTAAAGCGTTATGAGCATCTCTGTATGTCGATTTGCAGTCGTCTGCCGGTGGAGTTCGATCTTGTAAGCCTTGGTGTGCGGGATTCCGCAGAGACTCTAGCCAGTTTACCGGCTTTTCGAGAGCAATGACCCTGGCTGTGGCAGCGATGTACTTTGCTCGATATCCAAAGCCGAGCTCTCGCAGGTGCCCCTCGACCTGAGCTCCAACGAGTGATTCGGGAGTTGGAAAGTCATGCAAGACTTCTTCCCCGGCATGTCCGATGGGTGGACCGTAATGCTTGCACAGCTTGTGAACCTGAGGCACGTCGTGTTAGTTGCGGACAGAAGCCTGTTCCTCGGCGGAGAATACCATCTGAGATATGCGACTGATGTTGTTGTTGCTGCTGCAGATGAAGCATATTAGCGTTTCCCACGCGTTCTGGCTAAGGATTCGGACGCCTGTCAGGCTTGCAGCTTTCCTGCGGAAATTGGCATCGGCCGCCGACCACTTGTCATACAGGGTTCCAAGATGCATATCCAGGCTAAAGTAACGGAACAGCAGACGCTCCGTATCGTCATCTTGACAGCAGTTGGTGGCGCTAGACGGGAGAGGCGGAGGCCAGGTTACTTTGTAGTGTAGATGATCAGCATCCTGCTTCAGAGACAGCATGCGGCCGTTGAGGGTGCTCGTCCTGCACCATTGGGATTAGCTGCGGATTCGAGGTCAGGATGCTGCTGAAAGGCACCATTCATCGCCTATCTTCCGCCAGCGAAAGGCCTGTCCGCACCGAAGCGTTGAGTCGATGCAGAGCTCGGAAAGGCTGACGGGGATTTTGCGCCACTGGGGAGTTCGAGTTCGTGAGGCCATGGCGGGAGGGGAGGAGCCGTCGATGTCGTTTTTCGCCTTCAAGTCCTGCATATCCTCTCTCTCTCTCTCTGTCTCTCTCTCTCTCTCTCTGTCTCTCTCTCTCTCTCTCTGTCTCTCTCTCTCTCTCTGTCTCTCTCTCTCTCTCTCTCTCTCTCTCTCTCTCTCTCTTCTCCTCCCTCTCTGTCACTCCACCGTGATGAGGCTTTGGCTGGTGTGACTCAATGGAAGCCTCTGAAAGGCGCCAGCCGCCAAACTGTGCACACACTGTACTCGCAGCTGGCGACTCGCGTTCTGAATGAACAGTGTTATTCGTCCCATCTCACACCTCAAACTGTGGCCACAAGCAGCCTAGCGTCGTTTTGCTTGGCAAAAAGCTCCAGCCTTCGAAAACTCGCTGACCTCGACGATAACTTCTATGTATTTCGCACCATACATAGTCTTTCTAACTCCTCTCCCATCACGCAGCAGCGCCCGCCTGTCCATCTGTCATTTCGGTACACGATGAACGGCGACGGCTACTCGTCTCGGGGCATGCCTCCCCCTTTTGGTGAGTCTCTTCCTCCACTGCGAAGCTTCCAGTTGCTGATCATCCTTGCAAAAGCCGAAGGACGCCGAGGCCGAGACTATCCAGTCAGTCTACCCATCCGAGTCCCTCATAATGACGCAACAATTATAAACGTAACGATTCCGCTTACTTTTGATTTCGCTCAGCCCATGAGAGGTGAACGCGATGATCGTCGTGATCGCCACCGAGACCGCGACCGCGACCGCGAGCGTGATCGAGACCGCGACCGCGACCGGGATCGTGACCATAGAGAGCGAGACCGAGAGCGCGAACATCGAGACCGAATCCGTGAGCGCAGACGTTCCAGATCTCCCGTCGACATGCGGGGCCATCGTCGGCCTGAAGCAGATTATCGTCGCCCCGATGCAGAGTTTGACCCGTACTCGTCCAGTCGCAGCCACCGTGACCGCGAACGAGAAGATAGATACTCTGGCCGCGACCGCAGGATGGAACGCGATTGGGAACGCGAACGTGGAGGTCCCCCCCCCCCCCCCTCGCAGAGATATGCACTTCCGTCGTGATGAAGAAGAGAGGCCCATCAAGCGAGAGCCCTACGATGAACGCCGCCGCAGTGGCAGAGAGCGCAGAGACGAAGTCGCCTTTCAGAGACACGAACCTCGCCGCAGCCCGAGTCCAGTCGTTAAGAGAGAGCCTACTCCCGACCTCACCAACGTGGTTTCTGTTTTGGAGCGCCAGAGACGGATGACGCAGTGGGATATCAAGCCGCCGGGTTACGAACTCGTGACGGCCGAACAAGCCAAGCTTTCGGGCATGTTTCCGCTCCCGGGCGCTCCACGCCAGCAGGCCATGGATCCCACGAAGCTGCAGGCTTTCATGAACCAGCCTGCCAATCAGGTGACGAGCGCTGGCTTGAAGGCAAGCAACTCTCGCCAGTCCAAGCGACTCATCATCTATAATCTACCGGCCTCGGTCACCGAGGACAGCGTGATGGCATTCTTTAATCTGCAGCTTAACGACTTGAATCTCATAGATGCGGCGGATCCCTGCACTCTCTGTCAGTTTTCCAGTGATCGATCATTTGCGGTAATTGAGTTTAAGAACGCCGCCGACGCCACTCTAGCCCTTGCGCTGGATGGCATCACCATGGAGGCGGATGATGCCGCCAACGGCTCCAACCCGGGCGAGATCAGCGGCCTGATAATTCAGCGGCCCAAGGACTACGTCATGCCGGCCGTTCCCGACGAAGTTGTTCACGACCCCGAAGTCGTCTCCAACTACGTTCCCGACACCGTCCACAAGCTATGCGTCACCAACATCCCGCTGTTCCTCAACGACGAACAGGTCATCGAGCTGGTTGCTTCGTTCGGCAAACCCAAGGCCTTCGTCTTGGTCAAGGACCGATCAACCGAAGAGTCTCGCGTGAGGATTATCTTCCCCCCTTGGCGATGGAGAATTTTGGCTGACAGTTATGATAGGGCATCGCCTTTGTCGAGTATAACGATCCGGCCGCGGCCAACGAGCTCGCCCTCACAACTCTCAACGGGATGGTCGTGGGGGGCCAGAAGCTCAAAGTCACCAAAGCGAGCTCAGGTTCTACTCAGGTCGCTAATTTTGACGTGGGCATCACGGCCATCAGTGGCTTGGCGTCTCAGATGTCCAGCGGGACCGACAAGGGCCGAGTGCTCCAGCTCCTCAACATGGTCACGCCCGAAGAGTTGATGGATGGCGAAGAATACGGAGGTAATTCACCTACTTGATTAAATCCTTCCCTGTCTGATGGTGTGGCTGACGCTGGTTCAGAAATTTGCGACGATGTCCGAGAGGAGTGCTCTAAGTTCGGCACCGTTCTCGACTTGAAGGCCCCTCGGCCATCCGGCGGCAGTCGACTGTCGGCCGGCGTCGGCAAGATCTTTGTCAAATTTGATACGGCTGATTCTGCCCACAAGGCGTTGACGGCCTTGGCAGGCCGCAAGTTTGCGGACAGGACCGTCGTTACTACGTACTTTCCAGAGGTAAGGCTCGATTGCCTCGTGAGATGGGCTTCGCCAACGGTCAGGCTAACCACGAGAGTAGGAAAACTTTGACGTGGGCGCTTGGTAAAGCGGACTCAATCATTTCTGGACATGTCGTCGTCAAGCGTCCCGAACTCGGGGCTTCTACGTCGATGCGACACGAACGGGTAGCTGCGGCCTCCATTTTTTGTCAATAGCTCTGGTGTAAAACAGCCAGATGCGTCAGGAACTCGTTCTTGCGCATTTACCTCCGGGTTTGACTTGGAATTGATGGTTGCGATGGAATTAGATTACGAGGGGCTCCTAATCGGCGGATGCGGACCTGGATGACTACCGGGAACTCGATGTTAGCCGAGTGCCCAAGGCAGTCACTGGCGACGGTCAAGCCGAAAGGAAGTGTTTCGCAGAGATATCAGAAGTCCAGTTTATTCATCGAGCCAAAGGCTCTAACATAAGAGGTGCCAATGAAACAAAAAGTTGTTTTATCATCACGATGCTTGCGTGGGAGTCTTGAGGTGAAATGAGAGTAGGTACGTACCATTCGGCCAGCGAGAGAGTAGTCGTGGTCAGTTGTCGAGGAGATGATCTTGAAGAGATTCTCGTGAAAAAAAATCAAAAGCGAGTCGAGATAAGGTCAGGGTCACGTGCCGAGTACCCACACAAGCCAAAACGTCTTAGCGCCGTTCCCCCAGCCCGGCCAAAGTTGCCCTAATTAAGCAGAAAAATTCAGCGCAGCACACAAAACCCAATCCCGCGAGGAATTCGACGGTCCACCCTCTCCAACAACAAGATCACCGTCAAAGCGCCAGCATGGGAAGACTTCACAGCAACGGCAAGGGAATCTCCGCTTCTGCGGTGCCCTACTCGCGAGCGCCCCCTGCGTGGCTGAAGACGACTCCCGAGCAGGTGGTTGAGCAGATCTGCAAGCTGGCCAGGAAGGGTGCTACGCCTTCGCAGATTGGTGTGATTCTGAGGGACTCGCACGGCGTTGCCCAGGTGAAGATTGTCACGGGTATGGATGGCCTTGGGTTGAGTGAGAGATTGGAGAGTTCTGGTTGAGCTAATACGATGACAGGCAACAAGATCCTGCGGATCCTCAAGTCCAACGGTAGAGCTCCCCAAGACTGCCATTGATGAATGTCGCGGCGGATCTACAAAAATCGCGAAGCGATTTCAACATCCATGCCTCTGTTCGGCCATGGCTGACAGAGAGATGATCCAGGCCTCGCACCGGAAATCCCCGAGGACCTATACATGTTGATCAAGAAGGTGGGCGCTCGGCTCAGTACTCGCGGCGTGGGATGCTGACTCGATGCGACTCGTCTCTAGGCCGTTGCTGTCCGCAAGCACCTCGAGCGCAACCGCAAGGACAAGGACTCCAAGTTCCGCCTCATTCTCATCGAGTCGCGCATCCACCGCCTGGCCCGATACTACAAGACGGTGGGCGTGCTGCCTCCCACCTGGAAGTACGAGTCGGCGACCGCCAGCACCATCGTCGCATAAGGAGAGCCATGCGGGCTAGTGAGGTGCTGTCATGGCGGTGCTGGAGTTGGGGCGAGTTTTATGGAGAACCTGCATTTAGAGAGCCATGAAGCTTCTTTGTCGCGGGTCAAGCAGCCGCCATTAGGCCATGAGGCTCGTAATGATCGAGCTGTCAACTCATGCTGAGCGCGTAGTGATGACCGTAACAGTCGGGTATTGTCCTTGAAACAAGCAACGCCAATCCTTGCGCATTCAGACCTGTCCGGTCCTCTCCAGTTCCTTGGATTTCTGTAGCAAAAACTCGCCTAAAACTCGCAACGGGTCTTGAGGCCTGCGGGGCGAGGAAAGTCAGAACCGGGGACTACCAGTAAAACGTCACGGATGCTCACTGATCCTTGGCCAACTGCTTCATGCCCTCAAGTAAGGAAGCGGTGACCTTTGTATTGAGATATCGTCGAGTGGGATCGCCGTGCGGTGCCGCCTCCGAGGGCATGGTCGAACCAGCATCCGGATGAACAGAGGCAGCGCGAGAGCCTTGAGCCGGCGTACCGGTACGTGCCGGCGCAGACGAGTGATCCTGCGCCAGATCAGTAAGAAGTGCAAAGCAGAGCGGAAGAGGCAGAGAGAGAACTATACCGCAGCAGCTTGATCGGGCGGTGCGTCGGACATGACGACGTCTTTGGCGGCAGCGGTGTCCGTCGACGGATGACTCATGGCGACGGAAGCTGTAGGGGCTTGTGCCGTCTCCAGCGGCGTCTCTGCTTTGGGGGCGATGCCGGCCATTTGCTTGATTGTCGTCTTGATCGTCTGCGATGCGAGTCGGCCGAATATCGGAAGACGTGTCATGTGACTTCGCGTTGATCGCCGCCTACGTAACGCGGTGTCTGAGCGCGCGTCAGGGGCTGCACTTTAACTACAGGGCTCGGCTCTTTCGCCAGAATGGACAAGGATGACAAGGGACGATTGGAGAACATGGAGCGGCCTTGCAAACGTCTGAAACAGGGGAATTCTCCGGATCTTGGGGATGACTCTTCTGGTGACAGTGAGGCAGAGGCCGGCACACAGCATCGTCGACAGGGTGCTCGGATTACGGATGTCGAGAACGTGCTGCCTCCGACGCAAACAGATGACGAAGCGGTGAAAAGCTACGAGCTCATCAAGTCGCAGCAGACGGATGGGAATCAGGATACGTCGCAGTCAGGATGGGTGAGAGGAAAGAGTTCCATCTACGTCGACGCCTTTAACCTCGCTCTCGATACCGTTCTCGAGCAAGAATCTGAGCTGTTTGACGAGAGAGAGAAGGAGGTGTTTCAACAATGGCGAGGTCTGGACTATGAGTCGCAATATCTGTACGATTAACCCTGATTGATTTGCATGCGCACGATGCTCACCGTAAACAGATACGTCAGACTCTTCCTCCGCAAGACCTGGGCATGGCACCGATGTAGTCGGTTGCGCTATCATTCAGACGTCTCGGACCTGGACGGAGCCATCGTGTCGTTGCAGAAGCCGAGGGATCTTCCTGACATCGACTCAGTGTCGGAGCTTCCGGACTTGGACGTGGAACCCTTTCGACTCGGGGAGAGCTTCACGTTCGCCGACGCTTCCGAGGATCAGGTGAAGACGATGGAAGAGGCAGCGCCGCTCCTCTACCTCGATGAGCTGAAAGCTCTAGCTAAGGAGGCCAAGGTCCAGGGCCGTAACAAGGCCGAGCTTATCCAGGGCCTCTGCCGCGCAGGCCAGCAGCAAACAGGTCTAACGGCCGTCGGACTCGTCAGACACAACAGCCGCGACTCGAGCACATCAATCAAAGCGCAAGCCAAACCCCTGGCCAAGCTCCGCCGCGAGGACTCGAACCGGGAGCAGCACTTCCTGGGCAAGATGCTGGCCGTCACGGGACGGTGCATCCGGCTATCGTCGACGACGCAGAAGCTCTTCGAACGTGTGCACCTGGTGTTTTACCGGTCGACGCAGTGGACGGACAAGTCGCTCACAACGGTTATCCTGGCTAAGATGGCGCGCAGGAACTTTCCCGAGTACATCGTGTGCCGCACCATGACCATCTTTGCGTCGCGGACGCATCTGTTGGAGTACGAGGCTGCTATACGGCTCGAGGCTGAGGTGGACGGCATACTTGAGGGCAGCGGTACGCCAACTGAGGCGGACATGCAGCGGATCGTCGACGTCTCGGAGCGTATCTACCCTCGATGGAGGGCACTCGTTGCTGAAGAAGACGATAAGGAGCGACGAGTGTATGAGATGGGCGAGGGAGCTTACCTTCGTCGTTTCAACCCAGCTCACTCTTACACGCGGATCCTGCACAAGTCGCTCTGGGTGACGGGTCGTCGCAAGCAGCACGTAAAGGAGCATAGCATATTAACGGAACTCCTGGAACAGAAGCTCTTTCATCCAGCTCGACGGGGCTCGTGGTATCAGCGCAAGGCTCTCATCGAGGAGCATTACATGGCCACCGGTCAAGACGAAGGCAAGAAATGGAAGAGAGCGGCGGCGGCGACGTGCGAGGCTGGACTGCAAGATCCGGATTGTCATCTCATCTACCATGACGACCTGCAGAAACGGCTGGTGAAGCTGGAAAAGAAGCTCCGGATCCCACGGCGACTGCAGCATGACTTTGGTCACGTTCGACTCGCGGAGCCGATGGAGATGACGGTCGAGGGCGTACAGCTCAAGAGAAAGGAGGGCAGCAGCTCTTCTCGACGGACCATGTGGCTGGACGAGCAGCAGCAAGATGAAATGAAGTGGTGCAGCGTCGAGGACATGTGCCTCAGCCAGCTTCGACGTCAGGGCTGGAAAGGCTATCACGCCGAAGGGGGCGTCATACGAACGCTTTTCGCCTACCTGATGCACGATATCCTCTTCAGCTACATGCCCAACGTCTTCCAGACAGCCTATCAGACCTGCCCCTTGGACCTCCACACCGATTCCTTCTTCCCAGCCCGATGCTCGGCCATCAACCGTCGCCTGGCAGAGATTGCCAACGGCGAGGGCGAGAAGCTCCTCCGCCGCGTGTGGCGCCGAGAGCACGTCCGCCGCCCCCTCGTCGCAGGCCTCGACTGGGACTTTGACGTCGACGACCTGGCTGAGCTGGTGGCTTGCTTCGGGGGTGGGCCGCTGGCTGCTGTCTGCAAGCTGCTGGCTCAGGAGTATAGGCAGAGGGGGGGGTGTGCCCGACTTGTTGCTCTGGCGGGCTGGGAGTGTCGACGAGGGGGGTCGAGGTGGAGGAGGCGTGGGGGAAGTCATGTTTGTCGAGGTCAAGAGTGCTAACGACAGGCTTAGTGACACGCAGAGGCTTTGGATCCATGCCCTGACGGCGGCGGGAGTCAAGGTGGCGCTTTGCAATGCTGTTGCCAGGGAGGTTAGGCAGCTATGAGATTGGAAAGTCGAGAAGAGGCCTTTCTTTCCCCCCTCTCCTAGGGAATCTGATCTCTCATTATCCGACGAATCTCGCGGTCCGGTTAGGGGGCTATGGTCGTCAGGGCGTCAGGCTGATGATGAGATGCGAAGCCCATCTGCCAGCGATGTGACGATGCCGAGGACACCCTTCCCTCCCCTCACCCCCCCACATCAACCCCTTTGATGTCAGATCTTGATCTTTCCTACCATTGGGGGGTGTTTCTCACTCACGGGGCTGTGTTGTTGGGGTTTGTGGGGGTTTGAACTGATAGGATGAAGTCGGACTGACCGTCATTGTTGACGATATCGCAGACACGCCCTAGGAAGCCTCTCTTTATCCGGTGAATCTCTTGGTTCTCACATGAGTCTTGAGGTTTGGGCGTCGGACTGCTTCGACCCTTGTATGAGAAACGAAGTTGAGGACTGATGATGATGTTGACGGCATCGAGATCCGATGGCAATGTTGACGATGTCGACAAATACCCTCCCCCCCTAGACACCTTGTTTGTGATGTCACGATTCTCACAGGCTATCTTTGCTCGGGCCATGTCCTCCATCTCATGTTTGCCATGAAGATGACGCTCGTTCACACAGAGGGAGGGGGGAAATCAACGCGCAAACCCCCCCCCTCCGACTAACACGGCAGTGGCATCGCAAAGATGGAAGACGACGGAGCTACCTCACAAGCTTCATCTCGCCCATCCCCCCCCCCCCTTCCCCATCGGGGAAACCTCTCCCCTTTTCAACCCGACGGATCTCGCGCCACGGCCACTGGGGAACTTGGAAGCTTTGATGACACGATACGTTGGAGCATGAAGGGAGCTGTAGATGTTGAGATTGCCGTGGGCATCGTGGCGATTGTTGACGCGCGGGAATCCTACCCTTGGAGGTCCTGGCCTCTGTCTGTCCGATGATGATGGCTGATTGCGCGCTTCAGGTGTAGGTAGGGCTTTGGTGACAGATTGGGGAGGTTCTCTTGCTATAGATGTTGAAGATGCCATGCGGATCTCGGTTGTTGGCAAAGCGGAATTCCACTTGTAACTGATGTTGCATTCATCCGACGATTGTCTCTTTCTGATGACATCGCCGAAGCCACGAAATAACCAATGCAACTATCACGATTCTCGCTCTCGAACCGACATTGCTGTCCATCTCGACGATGCAAGTGACACTGACAGGTAAAGTTGGCGCTGTTGGCACACAGGAATTCAAGGTGCTTCTCCCCTCTCCCTTCCCTACGCTTCGGCATCTTCGACGCCATTTACTCATCTTTCGGTCCCTGGAACCGAGAAGAGACAAGGGATTTTTATGTCTCTGCGCAACTCCCATCTCGATTCCGTCACTATTCGTACATCATCTAACCGCCAAGCAGGGAGGACCGAGATCTCGATTCGGGGTGGCGTGTATGTACTGGTAAATTCTCCGGGGAGAAAAACCAAGAGTTCAGGAAAAAAGAAAAAAAAAAAGGGCCCTCCGCAATGCATCAAAGTCAAATCTCGGCTTCATTGTCTCACAGCATCGAGATTGTGCAAACAAGGCGGAATTGTCGGTGCGAGAAGCCTTCAAATTGCCCCGAAATCCGCTCGCGGCGACAAGAGCATGATGCTAACGGGAAGCAATTTTCTCGTCAGGGCATTCATTCATTGGAAACATCTTCCCGCCTCCCGCTAGCCCGCGGCCTCGGGTCCGGGGAGAAGCAAGCTTTGGCCTAAGAACGGGAGTGCCTTTTTTTTCTTTCTGCCCTCGACTCTCTTGGCAGTAAAAAGGTTAAATAAAAGAACATAGGTTTCCGGGTGGGTGGCCTCGACCGTGGCGGAAAGGCCGGAAAGCCTTGGCCTGGCCGTTGCTCCAACTCCCAACCCTCCTCACGTGCGTAAACGGGCAGAGAGGAGAGAGAGAGACAAGACGAGGCGGTAAGAAGCGGGTCGGTATCGTGAAGAAAAAGCAAAGAAAGGGAACATGGCAAATGACGTCGTCAGCTGTTCCGGGCATGAGGAAACGTCATAACTACCAAGCTGGCGGTGAAGTGCGCAGAGGCCCATTTGCAAGGGGAATGGCTCACGCCATCCATACGCGTCCAATCCCAAGAGGGAAAAGAGCCAGGCACGAAGCGGCGGAGAAGCCATGGGCCGCCCGGAAGCATCGCCGAATGCAGGGTGTCTTGTCGTCGTGGTAGGGTTCAAGCGATTCCTTTTCGTTCTCTTTGGCAGGTAAGCTCGCGTCTGGCTCAGGGGAGCATCAAAATGGGGACGACGGCTCCGAAGCTTATGCCGGAGAGAGACAGACGGTTCGAAAGACATGGTCGATGGGTTAGACGCAGGGCGCCCGCATCATGAACTCGCATTTTGTCGACGCCACAGCAGCAATCGGCATGGCCAGAGATGGGAATCTCGATGGGCCGGCCGGGGGGGTGGGGGGAAAGGGTAACTGATGCAAGTACCCCTCGTGGATTCCCTGCTGAAGCGGCGCAGGGCGGGAGCCCGAGGGTCGGGCTGGCTGCAGGGCAAAAGGAAGATGAAGAAGAAGAAGAAGAAGCTCGAGGCGTGTGTGGATGGTTCATGGCAAGGCTTGAGCCTAATCACGTAAGCGGAGTCGGAGTCGGAGGAGTGGGGGGGGTGTCTTTACAGGGGAGGTATACATATCCCAGGTACCTACCTAGGTACACGGGTAGGTATCTACGGACACTACATAGGTAGGTACATACGCGTCCCGGCTACAGTGCGTGTCATCAGCCACTTTCCGGGGGAGGCTTCGAGTCTACCTCGCCGTGTCGGCGCTGGATGGGCAGACAACAAGTACACCCATCCGGGTAGCTGAGCTCATCGGTCGACCATCAGCACTGTGACTGCGCCGCCACGCTCACACTTCCGAGCTTCTTCTCCCAGCTCGTCTCTCTCTGCCTCATGTCAGAGACTTACAAGTTACATACGAGAGCGCTCATCCAGGCATCATCAACCATTCATCACCAAAGCTCTGCCAATTCAACGGCTACGACTCGTTCCTCTCCCCCGCCGCCTCTGTCTTGGCAAGGTCGCACCCTCGCCGCCGGTTGGCAGGGCGAGGCAAACACCCCACCCACAACCCACGGCACACTCACACTCACACACACTCCCCAGGTCAATCCCTCCGAGGTCCCTCCGTCTCTACCACCCCCTCCCCGATATTTGGGTCCTCTCCCTTGACAATCTCGATCTCGCGCCCAAGAAGCAGATGACCAGATGTGGCACGGCAAAAGGGAGCCTCCTAGCCGACACTAGGGCCGAGACGAGTCGCCCCGTGGACCCTGACGGCGTCTGGCTGCGGCCAAGTGTCGAGCAGACTATGCTGCTTGCAGACGTTGGGCGCTAAATCATGGCTCGCTGGCGTCTCGTCCCTGGTTTGGGTATCACCCTCTCGAGAGAGCATCGACGATGAGGCGGCGCTGTCTTGCCGGACCCCCTCTCCTGTTGCTCGTCCGTCATTCGGCCTGATTAGCCTGTCTCGCTGAGTCGCCAGGTACGCTTCCTTGGAGCCATATCGTTGAAGAAGGGCAAGGGGATGATGGGCTTTGAATATTGGGCCCGCGGACCCCCCCCCTGCGAACAAGCGCTTTTGCGATGCTTGTCCATGACCGGAGAATGGGAGTCGGGCGAGCCCCAGTCGCGTCGCGGCATTTACAGCGGGGATGCCCCCAAGGCTCCTGGCTAGCTGTGTCTTGATACCGGCAGAGAGGGAACCCCTCATGTCCACCGTCCCACCGTCGGCGACCGAGAGACACGGCCGGCTTTCTACGGCAAGCAGAGGCGGCGGGAGCGGGATTTGTGCAGCTCCATGGCCTCGGGACGACAATGGCATACCCCCTTTTACCGTGTTGCGAAGCTCGTTCGTCAGAATGATCAACGTTTCCGATCTGGCCGATTATTGGCTGGCTGTCGGAGAGACGGCCCCAGACCCTTGGGCGCGACCCTGTTTCTTTAATAAGCTTCACCCGCTTACCACGAACAAGCATCGCGGGACGCACACACCCACACACAGATTGTGGCTCGCACACGCCCCTCCCCTCTTTTTTTTTTTTTCTTTCTCTCCCCTCAAACACGATCCCCGCTGGCTGTCAGCAGAGTGAGTGGCTGACGGCAGGTGTCAATACCGTGTTCGTGTTCATTTGCGGCCGACGACTCGCAATCGCGATGACGATGCATTCCCAGAGGGAGGGACGACAAGGGGAGGAGGAAGAGGAGAAAGGGAGGGAGGCCGTCTGGTGATGGGATACGACGGCCCTTGGACAAGCGCGTGAGTATGTATGTAGGTAGTAGGTACGTAAGTACCTGGCGGTTTGTTTTCACGGCCGCAATGGGGATGGTTCACGGATGGATGGTTCACGGATGGATGGTTCACGGATGGATGGTTCACGGACGGATGGATGGATGCCATGGGCTTTGTTTATCCTTTTTTACTTATTGCTTACTTGTCCGGCGGCATTCTTGGGCATTGGCCATGCAAAGCGCCGGTCCCTTTCCCAAACGCGGTTGCGCTGATCGCCGTCCATGCTTTCCAAGGAGGGGGGGGGGCGAACCGGAGAATGGGATTCGGTGGGTGCTGACAATCAATACTTACCTATCTACGTATGTACTTACCTATCTATGTAGGTACCTGGATATTCGTTCTTCGTTGATACCTATCCAAGTACATTAGTGTATCCGTATGTATGTACGAAGTGTATGTATGTAAGTATGTATGTGTGTAGGTATTCGCAGGTAGGTATGTGTGGCGAAGAAAAGAAAAGGGAAGAGGACCCTTGAGGCGTGGATGGGGAAAATGCCAAGGAACAACCAAGGCGGGCCGTCATCGCGATGGTGACGTCACGGCAACAGTCCCTTGAGGCCATGAGATCGAGATTGTGGCACGGCGAGTATCGCGACGTGGCGGTGTATTAGTTAGTACCTATACCACCTGGCAGTACCTATCTACCTGCCTAGATCTACCTGCCTAGAGAAGTACCTGCCTAGATCTACCTGCCTAGAGAAGTACCTGCCTAGATAGATATCTAGGTAGGTACCTAGATACGAGCCCATTCCGATCCCAGCGACCGCTAGCGTACCTACCTAGGTAAGTATGTACTGTACATATGTAGATAGGTAGAGACAGAAGGGAACTGGATGGAGGGAAGAAGAAGAACAAGGGAAGCATAAAAAGTCGCCTGCCGAAGAGGCCGTCCGTCTCCCGCCGCCTTGGGTAAAGAAAGCCGGGACGGCGCCGACCCAGTCTTTTGTATTTTATTCCACTGGTCGTTTGGGCCATGTCCTGTGCCATGTCCAGGTCCTCCATTTTTCTCGCCCCTCCCCTTCCCCAGCCCATCCTCAGCCCGGACGGGACGAGGGGAAAAGAAAAAGCAACTGGGTTCGGCCCGTGTGGCTCTTCTTCCAAGGGGTGGGGGGGGGGGGGGGAGGAGGAGGAGGAAGACGAAAGGGGAAGGGGAGTGACTCCATCAGCGTGATAAATAACAGGTCCCAGATCCCGAAACTTTTGACCTCCCTGGCGTGGCCTTAGCAAGCAGAGACGTGGTCGGTTTTTTTTTTTTTTTTTTTTTGTCACTCTTTCTTGCGCGCCCGCACCAACAAGACATACCTCCTACCTACCTCTAGCAGAGTGACCCCAATGGCGCAAAAGGGTGGGTGGGGGAGTGGGAGGAGGCCTTTTTTGTCGGGAATTCGTTCGCTAGCTTTCAGGTACCCGCAGTGGCGAAACAAGGGCGGGGCGCTACTTGTGATGCTATCATTTTCCTTTTGTTTCACTACCCACACGCCCAATGTTTTTTTTTTTCAAATTCTCCTTTTTTTTCTTTTTTTTTTATTCGTACTCTTTTCCTCTGAGCTCTCGATGCCGCAAAATGGGTTTCATGCGAGGCCGGTTTGGCCAAAACTCCCATCCTTCCCTCCCTCCCTCCATCCCTCCTCCGTCCTTTGCTCCACATGCCCGTCACCTTTTTCTTGCCGCTATCCGCCGCGTCGACGACGGTCTTGTTCACGACCTTGTTCGAGTAGGCCTTCCTTGTTCCCGCCCTGGATCCGTACCATCACAACTACCACTGCCACTACTACTACTACAACTACTACTACCACCGCCGCCGCCGCTTCTCCTCCGTCTTCTCCTCCGTCTTTTCCTCCTCCTGGAGCCGCTACTCCATCAAGTTAACTACCGCTACTACTACTCCTCTCGCTAGCCTCTCCTCCGCCGCCTGCTACTACCGCCCGCTCGTTTCCCTTCTCATCTACAGACTCTCGGGAGGAGCCAAAAACTCTCGTCACCCTTCCGGCTCTGGCTTCTCCGCGATAATTAACTTCTCGTGCCTCCCCACCGCCGCCGGCCAAATACATACATACTCTCTCGCCAGTCTCCAACCCACCGCGTTCCCCCAGCTTTTTCTATCTCAGCCTTCCGCCTTCGGACCCCTCCTGTCGTCATCCCGCGTCACACGCCTCTCCACCGGGAAACCATCGACTCTCCTATATCAGCCAGCCTCCTCGTTCCTATATCCCCATCTCGACTGAGCGGGTCCCCCTTTTAAACCGACTCTACACATCATTTTGCTCTTCCCCTCCTTCCCCCCCCTCCTCGCTTCTCCTCCTTAATCATTCTTTCTTCATCATCTTCTGCTTCTTCAGTACGATACGCTGGCAAACCACCCGAATCGCCCGACATGCAAGCTCGCAATGCCGCGGGCCGACAGGTCTCGCTCCTCAACGACGACGCCGACGCCAGCCGCAACTCCAAGCCGCTTCAGTACCTCTCGACTCGCCCGACGACCTTTCAACAGTCGGCCACCCACCACCACTCCCTCTCGCGACCCTACCCGAGCCCTCGCAGCAGTTCCTCGTCGCCCATCACGCCCGAACTGTTACGCTCCAACTCGTACGACTCTCACATGAGCAACGATCCCATCTCGCCCCTGACTCCCTCGGCCGACTTCGCCTACCCGCGAGCCTCGCTCTACCCGCCCATCGACGGCCCCCCCCAAGCGTCCGGTCTACGTCGACAGCAGCCGATCCACGTCGTTCGACGACGATGGCTGCTCAGCCCCGTCCGCCATGGCAGATCAGCGCCCCAGCAAGCGCTATCCCTGTCGATACCGCGACACTCACGGCTGCGAGAAGACGTTTACTACCTCGGGTCACGCCTCGCGCCATTCCAAGATTCACACGGCCGAAAAGGCGGTCCAGTGCACATATCAGGGCTGCCAGAAGAAATTTACTCGGGCCGACAATATGAAGCAACACCTTGAGACGCACTTCAAGGACAAGAGCCGGTCGTCAGGCAGCTCCCGAGCTCACAAGGCCCTCGTCGAGGCCCGTCGAGTCTCGACAGCCTCCGGACGCGGCCGCTCCCCCATGACCACCTCGCCCACCACCTTGAACTCCCCACCATGGGACGCTGTGGTGAGCGACAAGCATCACCGACAACACCGTCATCGCCATCACCAACATCACCACCATCACCACCACCGTCCCATGCAGACTCTGCCTTCTCCCACGCGGTCCTCCCCCGGCTGGGACATGTCCAACATGAGCCTCCCCCTCCTCAGCCGGCCGCTGGTATCGAGGACGCCGAGCAACGGCCTCGACGCCCTGGCCATGGTGGTGGCCTGTCAAGAGGGCGGCTCATGAAGGGAGGAGGAGCGATTGCCCGGTTGCATGCGAGACCCCCTCCCTCCCCCCATCCCCGGCGGGATGCTGGCCTCCCCACTCGCCCCTCCCCATCATCCCAAAGAAGCTATCACTGGTAATGCATAATCAAGTCCTACCACCGTTCTCCACACAAATCCATTTTCCACCCTTTTGTGTGTGAGGGGGGAGAGAGTTGGGCCAAGGCACCTTGACGACGACGACGACGACGACGACGACGACGACGACGAAGTCATACACAATACACCTGTGTCATTCCCACCGTCATCATCACTCCCAGTCACCCGTCGTCTACCTGCCTCTCAACCAATGGAAACTCACGACGCGAAGCAACGAGCAACGAGGAACCAAGCACCAACCTCACGAATAAACAACAGCCGTCCCCTCCGCTCTCCCATCTTCAACAGGGCAGAAATCCCAATCATGTCTAGCGCCGACCGTCGATGTTTCTCCTTTCCCCCCTTTCCCCCTCCTCCCTTTCTTCACTTATTTAATTTTAAAAATCCCCATGCTCCCTTTCCCTCATCCCGTGAGCGACCCCCTCTAAATAAGTCTCACATTTTTTTTTTCATCATCTTCTTTTATTATTATTTATCATCATCATCAACATCATCATCATCATCATCATCATCAACATCATCATCATCATCATCATCATCATTCAGTGTCAGGCACACAGAAGCCATACCCCCCAACCCCCCTCCCTTAAAAACCATTGCATCTGTCACTATGGACAGCCCTTCCCCTCATCGAAGCCTTTCATCCTATCTTTTTTTCGTCTTTTTTTTTTTTTTTTGGTCTTCATTCCACGCTGGGTTGTCTCGCGAAAGGCGAGCGGCGTTTTTCTGTCCAACCATTGGGTCGTTTATAAAGGGTGCATCTTGTGTGGTTTGGGGGAAAGCCCTTGATGTTTTTTTTTTTTTTTCCCTTTCCTTTTCAGGGCAAAGATGTATATAGGCCGTTGCGGTGGGGATGCACTGCGCTGCACTGCGCTGCACTGCACCGGATGGAATGGAATGGATTGGATGGATGGATGGGACGCGCATGCGTGGTGCGAGAGATACCAGGATTGAAATTCGGATTTGCTCGTTTCTCTTTTCAAAGCACCTCTCTGTTCCTTGACCATGACGTATCTCGAGGCTTCTGTTCCTTGACCACTAGGTATCTTGAGGAGAGTCGAAGCAAAGACTTGTAAAGTGGGACTCGTAAAGTGCAAGTCATCAAGACGGGCCAGGCCAGGTCGTAAACCCATACATACGTACATACATTTTACATACACACATGCAGTTATACATACATACATACATACACACATGCAGTTATACATACATACATATATACATACATACATGCAGTTATAGATAATGTAACTATCCCCCCCAAAACACAATTCATCCGTCCCCATCCCCATCCCTGTTCCCCTTCCCCTCTCTTCCTTCTCGTCATCGTCTCAAAAGGTCGTTACGTAAAATGGCTATGATCTGGATAGACCCTGCATGCATGCCCTCGCCTCGCGTGCGTCTACACGTACATACATACATATTCGTACATATATATATATGCATTCGTACGTGTGTATTCACCCATCTATCTACAGACCTATTCGTCCATACGTAGACGTAGATACTTGTTCGTACACACATATCCCCACACACACGCACGCACATGAAAAAGTACCAATATGTTCACACACAAATGCATTGTACATCCATTCCCTCTTCAAGGCGCGGCAAGATATCTTCCTCTTACCACTCATAACAAGCTCCTTATGCATTTCTCCACCTCCCCGTCTCACATCCGGGCATTCCTCGTCATCACGTGCAAGTCCCGCCGCCCCACGTCCCGCCGCCTTACCTTAACCTCAACCTCATCCTCAACCTCATCCTCAACCTCATCCTCACCCGCTGCCTCATCCTATAATTACCCGTGCTATTTACATGTGGCCTTGTCCTTTCCTACGTTACCTACACCTTCTCACTTACACATGCCCACGACAATCATGCCCGGCCTCCGCAATCCTACATACACTTTCGCGCACCCTCTGAGCCATCGTACACGGCCGCCCTGAGTCCATAGACCCCGTCACCATCGCTTTGTCGTCGTCGTCGTCGTCGTCGTCGTCGTCAGCGTAGTCGTCGTCGTCGTCGTCTTCACACAGAAAAACGACTTCAGCTTCTCATGTGCGTGTCGGTCCCAGAGTCCCACGACGTCAGGTCCATGGCGTCCATCGGTCCCATGTTCATCAGTGCCCGGATCACGCCCTCTCCCATCGGCTGCATGCTCGTCGCCCCGTTGACGCCGCTCCACCCGTCGTTCGGCATGCCGAAATCGGCCCCGACTATGCCCGACGTCATGGCGAACCCGCCGGGACTGCCGAAGAAGCCGCTGGCCTCGACGCCGTGTTGGCCCATCAGGTTCCCCTGCGGTGACATCGGGCTCGCCCGGTAAGACTCGTGCGCAGAGCCGCCCATGGCCAGCTGCGCCTTGCCCTCCGACCCGGGCCCGCTCGAGTTGGGCGTCGGTCCGTTCGAGTGACCGGCTTCGGGCGAGTCTCGCACTCCCGCTCCGCCGTCGCCGAAGCCCGACACGGGACCCACGCTCGTCGGCTGGTTCTTTTCGTACAGCGTGCTGGAGCTGGGCGTCAGGGCCACCGGCATCGCAGTCGCGTCCGCCGCCGACAGCCACGCCTGTCCGAAACCGGAGCTCTGGCCGTCGACCTGCGCCTCCACCAGGTCCGGCGCCGCAACCGCGTTGCTCTCGCTGCCCGGCACCTTGATGAAGTGGCAGTCGCTGCGGAACGTCAGCATCCCCTGCTTGCTTTTCTGATCCTCGCACGACGTCGCCCCCTCAGCCTTTTTGGCCCCCGGGACCCTCGTCGACGTCACCTGCCGGGGCTGCGCGTCGTCAGAAGCTTGGACCCGTCCATGCCAAGAGTGCCAACTCACGCTATCGCCCGGACGCGGAAACATGTTCTTCAGCCTGGGGGTCCTAGCCACCAGCGCCTCCAAGTCTACGTCGAGCTGGACGAGGAACGACTCCGTCAGGGGGTTCCGTCGCTTCAAGAGGTTCATGGCCGAGAGCAGAAATCTGAGCGAGTCCGTAGCCTGTGAGTCGTCTGGCCTGTTCTTGAGGTACTGCACAAAGACCCGAGCGGCCACGTAGAGGCAAAATGATATAAAGGGATTCGCCTTGCACCTCGTCAGCCATCACCCTCGAACCCCATCGACATGACCGTCTCCTTACCGCCGACAGATCGACGTGCGAGATGCTCCGCATGATGCTGGCAATCTCGTTGGCCGCCGTGATGCAGCGCACCTTGCTCTCGGCCGTGACCGACGCCGCCAGCTTGTTCTTGTCCGCCTTGAATATGGCGGCTTGGTGAAGGCAGATGGCCGACGTGTGGATGCTCATGTTGGTAAAGACGACGTTGGGGTCCGACAGCCCGGATGGAAGCTTGAGGTGAGGTGGGAGGCACAGCGACGTGTTGAGGAGGATGCCGTCCATCTGCCGGTGACGCTTCCAAAAGGGCCCGTTGAGGTCATGGTCGAGGTCGCCGTCGTCGGTTCGGTGCAGGTGGACGAGGTTGCGACCAAAGAGGCAGGCCATGAGGACGATGCCACCGTACGACGATAGCTTGGCGGCGCCCGAAGGGCTCATGCTCTCCGGCAGCGTCTGCGTCTGCTCCGGTTTGCTCATGTCAAAGGCCTCGTCCGAGGCAGGCAGCTTGGACATGATGTCCCTCTCGTCTATGGTCATCGGCCAGCCGGTGCCGATGCTCGCGTATCGATCCAGGCAAAACGCCATCCAAAATGTCCGTCGCCGCTCTTCCCTCTCTGTCCAGTCCTTGGGAGGGGGCAGGCACTGTTTCACGTCGAGGCCGGTCCCATCCAGGCGATGCAAGCCGATCCTGATCAAGATGGCTCTCAGTATTCTCTAACAAATGAAGAGTGTCTGAAGAAGAAGAAGAAGAAAAAGAGGTTCGTTCACTTACATCTGGGCCAGGCGGACGGCTGACCCCGTGTTGATCCAAGCCCGCGGAAAGTACATCATCTTCATCTCATAACACGCCAGGAGGGCATGGGTCTGGCAGTGGGCGATGGATATCATGTGCTCCCCGTAGCCCTTTATGTAGTCGGCCTCGACATATTTTCGGGCTCTCTGATAGAAGAGATGCTTCAGGTCGGAGAACTTGTCCGAGATGGAACAGGCCAGTGTCCACATGGCATATCGAAGGCATACAGGTGGCCTCTGGTTTGGTGCTCTTTGAAAGGGAACGTGGGAAGAGGCGGGGAGGGGCGCAGACGACATGTCAGCCAGTCCGTGGGAAGTAAGGGGAAAGGTAGCAGGAGCCGATTGCTCACAGGTTCATGGCGGCCAAGTAGCGGTATCGATGAACCATGGGAGCAGAAGGATGGACCTTTTCAAAGTAGACCTGGTGCAGCTCATCAATGGTTTCCTGGGGTGGCAGTGGCTCCTCGAGCCCCAAACCGATCATCTCCCAAGTGAAGTTACCGGCAACGTGGTTGACGGGCATGGCCATGCCGGGGTTGAAGCTAAAGTCATCCATGACGGCAGGCTGAGGCGATTCGACGCCGGTGAAATGTTGTTGTTGTTGTTGTTGTTGTTGTTGTTGCTGTTGTTGTTGTTGTTGCTGCTGCTGCCAGCGTCCGTCGACGTCTCGGTCAGGGGCCAGACCCATGGAGGGGTTGGCGACGGACGGTCTAGCGGGGCCCGCGCCGACGGAGATGGTTTTAGTCGGGCTCGTGCAGGGAGGGACGGGATCCTGCGTCTTGAGCATGGTCTCGACCTGTTCTGCGGGGCCCAGGAGGCGTCAGCACCATATTCAAAAGGACAGCAGCTCGTTCTTGACAGACGACTCACTCAGGCGCTCCTCGAGGGCCTTGACATAACCGCGCTTGGGCCCGCTCTTCCTCCGTTGCTCGTCGTATGCGCACGAGTGGCCGAGGCGGGAGCAGGTGCTGCAGCTGGGACGAAGCCCATCGCACTTGAGCTTGCGCTTGCGACAGATCATGCAGGCCAGACGTTTGGGCTTGGGGATGCTGGAGTTGTCGGGGACCGAGGAGGAGTCGCGGGGGGCGCAGACGATGCCATCGGCGCCGTGGCCGATGGGCGATCCATTGTCTGATGAGTCGGCCATTTGTCTTGTCTATCGATGGAGGAGACGAAGAGAGAGAGGAGGATAAGGATGATGAGGAGGATGTCGACGACGACGACGACGACGACGACGACGACGACGTCGACGACAACGAGGCCCGCGGCGATGACAAGTCCTTGATGGAGATGGGACGAGGCCGACGACGGCGAACCGAGGCTCGTGATAACAGACAGCCTTCAAGAAGCAAAACAGGGACAACGACAAGCAGAGTTGACAGGTGAGGAGAAAGACACAAGGCTGGACAAAAAGAGCAGGCACCTCTGTTAATCCCAACTTCCCAAGTACTACTAACAAACTGGGAAGCGGCCCCCACCCGCCCCTTCCGACGCGGGGGGGAGAAAGAGAGAGGCGTGGGTGAGTGAGTGAGTAAGTGAGTGAGCAGGAGGAAGAGAAAGAAGGAGCAGAAAGAGAAAGAGCGAGAGGCCGGGGGGGGGGGACAAGGAAGGGAAGGAGGCAGCGGCGAACGGAAGGTGTTGACGTTGGCGAGCGGAGACGAGGCCGGTACGGACGAAGAAGTCGCCGGTACAGTGGATAAGGGCGCTGACGGGGTATGATACGTAGTAGGTAGGTATGTAGGTAGGTAGGTATCGTGACGGAGAGGGAAGCGCCTACAGACGGCCAAGGACGGCGTACGACGGGGTGACCCCGTTGGGATGATGATGGAAGCAGGCGTGTATCAAAGTCTGTCTACGCGCGCCGAGGTAGTGTGTGTATGTACGTGAGAGTGTGCGGGAGGGAGGTATAGCAGAGGTAGCGCTTTGTAGTATAGATGATACCTACCTACATGGGGGGGAAGGCGGGCGTGCAATGCATCAGGCGGAAATAAGTAAGGAGTAGGTAGGTAGGTATCTATGGAGGTACGGAGAGGTAGGTAGAGATAGGTAGGTAGAGATAGGTAGGTGGTGGTCGGTTGGAGGTAGGTAGGGTATGTAGTAGGTAGGTAGGGGTAGGGGAGAGGTGACGAGAGTGGGCTGCGAGTGATACATATGTCCAGCTTCAATGGAAGACGAAGCGTGTGTTTCTTAGAAGAAGATCAGCAGCAGAATGAAGAGAGAAAATCAAATCGTACACAGTAGATTTCTATCTACCTAGGTATCTACCTAGGTAGGTAGATGCTTATCTACTTGCTCACTACGTACTTACCTAGGTAGGTAGAGTGATCGATAGAGAGGTACATACGAATACACGCCCCCCGGATCAACCCCCATCCACCATCTCGGCCTCCTCCCGACGACGCCCGTGATATTCGTCAACGTGCCACAGCATGACTCCCAATCCATGCCCTCTCTTCTCCCCCCTACTCCCTCCCCTCCCTCCCCTCCCCTTCTCCCTCTCACCTTCCTCCACCCAGCACCACCATCCCTACCATTCTTGTATCCATCCCAATGCAAAAGTAGGTACGAATAGATTGCCCACCGTCGCATCGACACCCATGATTTTAAACACCCGGCACCTTTACATACAGATCAGGGTATATCTTGCCTCGGTCATGCTCGGCGTCTGCGTAAGTCGCTCGACAAAATCCTTGGCCCTCGTCTCACTTGTTCTGTTCCCCCCTCTGGTCGTACGGGCCGACGCCCTACGCGCACAGCCCCTTTACCTCGGCTCGACAAGGTTCGCATCCTCCGATCGGGCCTCTGAGCCATGGCCCAGCCAGTTTCGGGCTGTAATTCTTCTTTCTTTCTTTCTTTCCGTCCCCCCCCCCCCCCCGAAGAACTTTTGCGTCCCGGAGACGCTGAGGTGCCCTCGTTGGTCCCGGACGCCGGCCCGCTTCCCCAAATCCACCATGGATACAAACTGACGACGAGTCACAGAAGGCTAAATGGATGAGACAGAAGGTGGGAGATGGATGTCTTTAGGCTTGCTTCAGCTGCCCCTGTCCACGCCACTACTGTACCTCCCCCTCCCCCTCTATCTCTCTCTCTCCTCCTCCTCCACCGGCGCCACGGTCCGTCCATCAACCCAAGACTGCCCAGCCCTTGGCCAGGCGCAGACCATTTGTTCTCGCCAACGCCCATCGGCAGAAAAGAGCACAAGACTCTAGCCCAGAAACAAGCTCGTCGGCTCGGCACTGCCCAGCCTTATCATCTCCAAAGCCGGCCCTGGGTGGCGGTATAGAATTCACCCGCGCTGACGACATGCGAGAATCGCAAACTTTTGCGTCTCACGTGTGCTTTGATTGAAAAATTGAAAAAATAGAAAATAATTAAAAAAAAAAAAGGGGGGGGGGGGGGGGGGGAAATAACCTTGGTGTATGTATGTATGGCGGACGACCCATCAGCAGCCTCGCCCTCTGCAAACGGCGAAATCCGAGACCTTTTCCCTACTTCCTGTCCACGTCGAGACCAACAACGCGGAGCACGCCCAGATCGGTGTAAGCCATGCAGTAGCGAAGCGGTGCCCACGCCACCACTGGGCTCGATCCCGCCGTTTTAAACGTGTGCACAAGTTCGCCCGTTTCGACGTGGCGGACTTCGAGACCGCTGCCTAGATTCTATCGCTTAGCTCTCATCCTTGATCTAGGTTCGCCAGCGATTACCTTCGTCTGTTCCACCAACGATGTAGCTTCCGTCCCACGTGAAGCCTAAAGACGGATACTGGTTAGCCGGTTGTGGAGAAGTGGTGATTGAACACTTGACTCACTGATGCTCCTGACTGGGCCGCCCAAGCTCGAGATGGTTCTCTGGCAGATGAGATCATCGGTATCAAAAAGAGACATGATGGAATCCGATCCGCCCGTCGCAATGTACTTGCCCGTGGGGGACATCTCCACCGTCAGGCACGACGACGTATGACCCTCCAACAGGTACTCCTTGTGCGGAGCGTAGGGGTAAGTGAAGAAGGGCTCAAACGAGGGATAGCCGAGAATACGGGCATTGCCGTCCGAAGTAGCCGCCAAGATTCTCTTCCCCGTCCAGCAAAACGAGATTTGGTTCGTCTGCACGGCTTGCTGATGGGAGCTGATGGGCACAGAGCTCCCAGCCTTCAGGATAAAGACGTTATCCTCCTTGTTGCCCACGACGATGGTCTCGCCATCGGGAGACCAAGCGAGACTGAGAGCTTCGCCAAGATCCTTGACCTCGTTGACGCAGGCCTTGGTCCTAACATCCCAGATCTTGACAACGCCATCGCTGCTGACGCTGCACAGCTCGGCATCCTTGACCGGGTTGAAAGCCACCTTTTCGACCGACGCCCCGTGGCCCTTGAGCTCCGTGGAAAACTTGACATTGGGCTTCTCTGGATTCCCTGTGACCAGCCTCGTCAGCAATATTCCAAGAAAGGACAACAGGCCCGAGACACGTACAAACACGCAACGTCTTGTCGATGGATCCAGTGGCCACCAGCGTTCCCAGAGGATTCCAAGCTATGCAACGAATGCTTGCAAACCCGCGTCAGCACGAGCGAGACTGGTTGGTCCGAAGACCTGGGTGGGAGAGGAGTGCCAAGTGCCAACCAACCTATGGCTTCCGGCACCACGGGACGAGTTGGGGTCCGGATAAGGCTGGCTCTTAAGGTTAGCAAAGTAGGCCGAAAATCTATCCTTGGCGAGGCTCTGCCGGGGTCTCAAGACGGGTGCCATCATGTGCGGGCGGGAGAGAGGGCTCTCTGCGAAGACGGTGGTGGGAGGGAGAGGATGAGTCGGAAACGATCAACTGGATCGCGCGACGACGAGTCTGTCTGTGTTCACAGATTAGTTAAGACGTCAAAAGCCGCAATGTGAGGGGCAATGGGTTGTGCGATGCGCCGATGACAGAGATGACCTCCAAAGCCATTCGTCGTACGAATACATGCATAAAAACGCGTGGGATGAAGTCATTCGAAATCAACGGCGAAAAAAAAAAAAAAGAGGGTCCCTGCCAGCTGTCGCGGGGCGTCACGGTGGGGTACCAAGATACTTATGTACATTATACATAGATATATACCTAAGTATCTATCTTTGGCAGTGTAGGTGCCTAGGTACCTACATACCTAGGTATCGGTACCTAGGTACCTAGGCACTTTCTTCACCGAGCTTCACCTCCGTCTTTTCTTTAAACAACAACAGATATCTCCGGCCTTGACAGCTACATACAAATTCTCAAAAGACACAAACGTGGCAAGCTTCTCACTCGCATCATGGGTCAAATGCAACTCTCATTCTCCTCTCTCTCTCTCTCCCACCAAAAGTGTATGTACAGCCCGTTCGCCGCCTAGGTATCCAGCAGAGCCTCCAGTCTCCCACCCCCCGACCTTGTGGAGAACCCGGACCGGCCCGAAGCCAACTCTGTCTGTCTCTGTCTCTCTCTCTCTTCTCTCTCCTCTCTTCTCTCTCGCCCTCTCTCTCTCGCAAGCACGTCACCGGCTCGCTGCTCCAGACCGCATCGACCCCTACCCTCGACGTCACCGTTGCCCCAGACTCCGAGCGCCAATTGTGAGATGAAAAAGACGATTCCATGCTGAGATACTCGCAAAAAGAGAAAAGAAGACGACCAGGCTGTCGCAACCAGCGGCTGCCACTCGCCAGACCGGAAGAATGTAAATGGGGCGGACCGGAACCGAAGCCCGCCCCGTGATGGGGGCCGACGTGACCCAACTCCCATAACCTTTTGGCAACGTCGAGACCGTCCGTCAATGCATTATCGTCGTTGGGGACCCACGGTGGCGCAATCCAACTATGAAAAGTCGTATCCAGAGAGATGAGCGAGGAGGAGACGTGGTGATTCGCGCAGGCGCCCAGAGGGCCGTCAGAGCCCTGCGCGGCAACGCGAATAGGAGCTCATGATGATAGATGGTCCAACGACAGCTCCGTGTTGGTGATGCCAAAGAGCGGAGCGTTCTTCTTGGCCCACTGGCGTGCCAGAATAGATGCTGCTCCGCGTTAGTCGGGCCAGCTGACACGTGTTGCCGAGACAAGCATACCTTTGAGGAACTTTTTGCTGGCGTACTTCTTGAAGAAGGCCTCGTGCACAACCGGACGAGCAAGGTAGTCGACCATGAGCTCGACAGCGGGCTCAATTTCCTCCTCTGTATAGCCGGAATAGTGCTCCAGCGTGTCGTCCTGCATCCGCGGCATCAGAAGGGACTAATCTTGATGAAGGGGCAAGGGGGGGGGGGGGGGGGACAAGGGAGCTTTACCCAATCGCCACGATCCAGCATCAGGCGGGCGAGATACATGGCAGCTGCGGCGCAGTGGCTCGGCCGCAAGGCCATGAAGCGGTGATCCAGGAGGCTGATCTCCACGAGATACTTGCCGATGGTGCGAGACTGGATGTCATAGTTGTCCGCCTTGGACACGCGGCGAAGGAAATTCATGGGATTCGGGTAGCTGAGATCGTAGTTGAGAGTGCTGAGGACGAATCTCTCGGCGCTGAGGATCTCGGCCTCGCTGAAGCCGTTGTCGGTGATGCGCTTGAAGTTCTCGACGTGAGGAGATAGGACCTCCTCGTATTTGGACGCGATGAACATGGCCGTGATGCCCACCAGCTGTAGCCGCTCCAGCTGCACCACCTTTTCCGACAGGAAGCGGTCGATGATGTTGACGGCGAGGTAGAGCGTTTCGGGCAGCAGGTGGAAGCGCGTGTGGACTTCGATGAGCCAGTCGATGAGGATACCACGCGTCTTCCACTCCAGGTCATCCTGGTGGGACATGTACTGCGGGTTGGGGATGGACCTGACCTCGAGGTCGCGGAGGTATTCGAAGATCTCGTTGGCATATTCAGCGACCATGAGGGGATCGTCCATATCTTCCTTGTCGAGATCCGAGGGATGGGGCTTCGACTTGACGGGCGCCGCCTGAACCCGCGGCTCGGCCTCGGGGGAAGGGGCTTTGACCGTCTCGGACGTCGGCTGCTCGAGGCAAGCAGGCTTTTCGGCGGTGAGAGTGTGTGCGTTTTTGCGAGCAGGCTCAACAACCTCGACAGGATCCTGCTTGACCTTGGCGGCCGCCGCCGCCGCCGCTGAAGGTACCTTTCTCTTGGGAACGGCAGCCAGAGCACCAGCACCAGAGCCGGTCCGCTTCTCCATCTTGACGGCATCCTTTGCCACCGGAGCAGCGCGACTCACCGGACGCGTCGAGTTCTTCTGAACGCCTGTGGGATGAGCGGCTTTGGAGACGAGGCCGACCTTTGCAGCAGCGGCAGGGTGAGCCTTTTTGCCGTCGGCAGCATCAATTTTTGCCGTGTTGCTGACATCGCCCAGGGCAGCTCGTTTCCGCTGAGCACCGGCGTTTGTGTTGACGGCCGACTTCTTGAGCTGCAACGGGTTGAGCTGCAACGGGCCTTTGGCGGGCATGGCGAGCTCGTCGACGTTGAGGGCGGCAGCCTTGGCCCGGGTGATACGCGTCGAACTGTTCTCGTCGTTCTCGTTGGACACGAGACGCTGACGCGCAGGCCGACCCTTTGGGGCGAAAGCCATCAGCAGCAGAAGCGGTCCAGAGGCGGATAGTAACTCACGGGAGGCATCTTGAACGACGACGACTCGCTAGAAGCAGGGACGCAGGTCAGCAAGCGACGCGTCGACAACGGACGAGCGAGAGTTTTAAAAAGCACAAAGGGCAGGCAGAAAGGCTGAGACAATAGAACAAGAAGAGGAGAGGAATCCAGCTTCCCTACCTGTGGATCAGAGACAGGCTGACCTGTCCGACGCAACCGCGCGATGGGAGGGAATGTTATGACGAAACGGTGGCCACGCGAACAGCAGTCTAAAATGTGTTGGAAGGATGCACGAGAATCTCAGCGGGAGGTTATCAGAGAAATATCAGAGCATAGCGACGCGGCGAGGCTTTTTGACGAGACGCGAAAGGGTGTTGTGACAAACGTGAAGGTGAAGAGAGAGGTGATGGATGGTGTTTTGGAGGAACGAAGAGGTGCTTGCTGACTAGGCGAGGCGTGATGTGATCGGGAACAGTGGGGGCGTCGCGGGTTGGAGATAGGTACGTACCGCTGTGTAGCGTTTTTTTTTTTTTTTTTTATTCCCTTTATGTATCCTGAGGCGCGGTTGCTAAGGGAAGCTGGCGTTTCGACACAGAGCCGTCGCGTTTTCTCCAAGAAAGGGCTGAGCAACGGCCGTTGGTTGCTCTGCTGGCGGATTGCCTGTCGCCGGGCGGTTGCCTGTCCCGCTTTGTTGACTTTTGCGAGGCACGCAGAGTGTTAAGCTTCTTCTTTGGCCACCGTTGGCTGGCTATTCTTGTAGTTGCGTTTCAGAAAGGGTGGAATGCTTTCTTCCCCGGACAATGGCACTGAACAGATGCTGTTGAGCTTGTTCGCTGTCGAGGCCGTCGAGCTACTAGAAGGAAGGTAGAGCAAGTGACGACGACGGGTGGTGGGATGGATGCTGGCCGAATAAATGTGCTGTCTGCCGTTTTAGGCCTGCATCGAGCTGCTGTAGGTACGAGTGTATGTATGTACAGTGTACATGTAAACACTGGCAACCGCCAGGCAACGGGCTTGTCATTGGTCACGGCTTCCCGCACGCGCCAAGGCCCCGTCGCGCTCCGTCCAGGGCGGACGCGGCGAGGCTGATGCTTCTACTGTGGCTGACGCGCCAGTGGCTGGTGTGCGTGTGGCTCAACCTGAGCTCTCCACTCTATTGTCTCCCTCTTACAAGGCTACAGGTAGATGTGTGAATAGCCTCGTGTGTCTGCACTAGCTGCCTATCCGTACACGAGCTACCACGACAGCTCGAAATTTCGCAACCAGACGTCAGCCACTCCTCCAATAATGCCAATGGTCGTTTAATCACGGAGCTCGCCACCACGCCCACGATGCTGCGGCCCAGATTCATACTGTCTGCCGCACGCAGCGGCTTTTGTCCTCACGCTTTTACCAAGCTCGCGCCTCGCTGCTCCGTCTCGCACTGGAACAAGAACAGCAAGGGCCCGACCAAGTTACAGCTGTCGCCTGACAAGGAAGATGACAAGGCCGAAGACGACGACGCCAAGCCCGAGGTAGAGGACAAGAGGGAGGAAGAGGGCAAGGGAGAGGAAGTTGTCAAAGAAAGCCGATCAGCCAGGCGGAAACGCAAGATGGATGAGATCAAGTCGCTGGGGACCTTGCTTCACACTGTCAAACCGCGCACACCGGGCACCCGCCACCTTCGGCGTCCCACCAACTCACATCTCTGGAAGGGAAGGCCTTTTCTTCCCCTCACCATTCCCAGAAAGGGTCAGTCCAAGGGCGGCCGCAATTCGACCGGCCGCATCACCGTCAGGCATCGCGGAGGCGGTGCCAAGCGGAGGTTACGGACCGTCGACCTTAAACGAATGAGGCCCGGCCCTCACCTGGTCGAGCGCATCGAATACGACCCGGGACGAAGTGCTCATATCGCCCTCATCACGCCCGTCGGCGGTACCACAAAGTCATACATCGTCGCGGCCGATGGCCTTCGCGCGGGCGACATTGTTCACAGCTACCGGGTCGGCCTTCCCAAGGACCTCCTCGAAAGCATGGGCGGCGTCATCGACCCGGGTGTCCTGGCGTCCAAGACGGCTTTTCCCGGCAACTGCCTGCCACTACACATGATTCCCGTAGGCACCGTCGTCTTTTGCGTCAGCAGAGACGCCACGGGCGGCGCCGTCTTCTGCCGCGGCGCCGGCACCTCGGCGACCGTGGTCAACAAGTACGAGGAGACGAGAGAGGACGGCATCAGGATCATGACGGGCAAGTACGTCGACATCTTGCTGCAGAGCGGCGAGATCCGTCGCATCAGCAAGGATGCGTGCGCCACGATTGGCGTGGCGAGCAATCCTCTCTACCGATTCACCTCGCTCGGAAAGGCCGGAAAGAGCCGGCTCCGGGGCATCAGGCCGAGCGTGCGTGGTGTGGCCATGAACAAAGGTAATGAGTACATGGTTCGCAGGTGTGTAGTAGTCGCTGACGGTCTCCCCCAGTCGATCATCCTCACGGCGGTGGGCGAGGAAAGTCAAAGTCCAACCGTCATCCTGTTTCGCCATGGGGCCAGCATGTGAGTGAAAGAGAAGCTGGTGATGTAGAAGAATGACTGCTGACGGCGCGACCAGACCAAGAGCGGGTTCAAGACTCGGAGATTTAGGAACAATTGGGTGGTGAAGGAGCGGCCGCGAGGGAAGAATAAGCTGCTGAGAGAACAAAGAGCGGCAGCAGTAATGTGAGCGTCCTGACTGGTGCTGACTTCGAGCATCTTGAGCTTGGTATGTATGTGGACAAGCCCTGCACCCAGGGGAGGCACAGGGCTTCTTGCAGGAGACAGGCAGTGTAGAAGGCAAGATAGGCTGTGTCTTTTTCGTAAGAAGATTTGCTACCTAGGCTGTTTCCGCGTCTTGCTTCTGTCTGCTTAGCGTCTTGTTAGAGGAAACGCTCGTTTCGTCTGATCTTTTTGTACATGTTCGTACATACATTTCGTAACTAGGTAGGTATCTAGATAGTCGTACGAATACATACCTATGTACACATACACATACATGCCTACACACTCAACTACATCCATCAGCTATCAGTATTACGTTGTGAGTCGCGCGCATTGGCTGCTAAGAGGGGCTGTGCCGTCAGCCAATATGATGAATTAGACGTCGTGTGTTTTCTTTTGCTGACGCTGCTCCGCCTCATGTGTGTCCATGTTGTGTAAGCGGGTAGTCGATGCAGTGCGAGGCCGGGAAGATAGACCGTCGAGCACTGTACGATAAGCGAAAATCGCTAGCGGATTAACTCCATCTACAGTGCCCGGGTACAGCCACCATACAGTATCGCGTCGAAGAAACCCTGACTCGACAGGAATCCTATTCAATCTTGTCTCGACCTGCTTCGGCCTCGTTGCGGCAGATCGTCATCGACTGACCACCCCAAAAAGCCCTCGCCGTTCCAGTCATCACTCATCACCAATACCATCCGCAGCCGCATCGCCACCATGCGAGACGCCCCACGCACCCGTCTGGGGTCCCGCCCCTGCGCCGCCTGTTCCCTCCCCTCTCTCTCTCTCTCCTCTCTCTCGTGTCATTCCATGGGGCTGCTTCGGAACCACCCCCCCCCCCCCGGGCTCGACATGCCCGCCGCCTCACATGTCCACCTGCTGGCCTCGAGCCTCGACTGGGCGACTCCGAAGACGCCGTCGGCCCCCCCCCCAGGCGGTGCTCAACTGCCACCAGTCCTGCGGTCCGTCCCACGTCCCCCCTGATTGTCAAACAACGGGTCCCTCCCTCGCTTCTCGTCGCTGAACCCGAGTCACGACGCCAGCTTCGTCTATTGGGTTGCATCCTACCTAAAAAGCGCACCCCAGCCCGGGCTCCCTTTCGGCCACTGCTGCTAGCTTCTCCACTGGCTAATTCAGCGGCACGTCGGCCGCCCTCGATGTCAGGTTTACCAGTCTGAGACCAACTAATCGTCATTTTACGCTTATTCTTATTCCCTCTTATTACTCCTCCTGTCCCCTTCCCCCCCCCCCCCCCTTCTTCTGCTTCCTTTCGACGCATGTTCTCATACCAGAAAATGGCCCAACCAGGGTCGTCGTCGACGAGTCAGCTCTCGTCTCTACGCCTCGCCGCCTCGTATGCCTTTGACTGGATAATTCTTATCGTCGTCGTCGTCATCGCTGGTTTTCTCGGCCGAATTGAGCCCCAGAAGCGACCCTTTTCCCTCGATGACCCCAATATCTCGTCAGTGGCACGATACACGCCCGTCGCGCATAACATCGCTGACACGTGAAATCTAGTTTCCCCTTCACGGAGCATCAGGCGGTGCCTACGTGGCTGCTCGTCGTCCTGTCCGCTCTCCTGCCTGCCGTCATCATCCTCATCGTCTCGGTCCTCCTGGTCCCCGGCGCCACGGTACCGAAGAAGACGCCTCAGTCATTGATCTGGAAGCGCAAGCTATGGGAGATTCACGTAGGCTGGCTCGGCCTCTTGCTCTCCGTCGGCTCGGCCTTCTTCTTCATCAGCGGCATCAAGAATATGTGCGGCAAGCCGCGGCCGGATCTGCTGTCGCGCTGTGAACCCGATCTCGCCCGTCGCGACATGTATCGCGTCGGCGGCTTTGCGGGAGAGGCTGCCGGCGCCCTCCTCTATTCGGGCAACATCTGCCAGCAAAAGGACAAGTACAAGCTCGACGACGGCTTCCGCAGCTATCCCAGCGGCCACTCGGCCACAGCCGCTGCCGGACTCATCTACCTTTCGCTGTATCTGGCCAGCAAGTTCGCCGTCACGATACCGTTCGTCGTTCCCAACCCCAACAAGCGCGACGAGGCATCTTCGCTCGCGGCCTTTCCCTCTCGCGTCAACGACGGGGCGGTCAACTACGGCGCCGACTACTACGGCTACTCAGCCTCTGGCAAGCCCGAAAACGTGGCTCACCGCAGCGCCCAGCACAACGTCAGAATACAGTCGCTGCGTCGACAGGCGGCTGCGCCACCCATCTACCTCCTCGTCGTCACCCTGGTGCCCTTTTGCCTGGCCATCTTCATCGCAGCCTCGCGCTGGTTCGACTTCCGTCATCACGGCTTCGACATCCTTTTCGGCTTCCTCATCGGCACCATCACGGCCATCTACAGCTTCCGCTACTACCACATGCCTATCAAGGCCGGTGCCGGCTGGGCTTGGGGCGCCCGCAGCCCCGACCGCGCCTTTTGGGCTGGCGTCGGCCGTCTCGGCTACGTCGGCGACCGGTCCGACTTTGATGCCCGCGTCGACCGCGCCGACCTCGGCGAGTCGGCCGACGTGGATATGCAGCCGGCGCCGGCTTCGAACGCGTCGACGGCGGGCGGCGTGAATTATCGCCCTGCGCACTACGCGACCGGCGCGCCGCACTTCCAGGACGTCGAACTCGACCGTATGGAGCGTCATCATCATATCGTGGGCCAGCCGCCGCCGCAGCAACAAGCCATGGGCCCTTCCGCCATGAGGGGCTACTAGAAGAACAAAGAGCGCTCTCATTCAGCTATTCAGGCCAGGCCTCGCTCGGCTAGGATTTGCAAGAGGGGGGCCGGGGGGGGGTGTGCTAATCACGGATAAGACTGGTCGAGCGACATGCCATGGGACACGTCTTTCGTCTGTTCGAATCATGGCTCCCTCGGGCCCCGCGAACAACTCGTCGGAATTTGGAGCAAAGGTCTCGTTCTGAATGATGGACTTGACAGGTTCCGCCAAGGAGGTCAGAAACGAATCCATGTTTCAGGTGGAAGTGGACGGAGCGTTTCGCAGATCCAAGGCCACGACAAGCGTCGTCGGCCCGTTTGATGAGGCACTAGATGGGATCTCTGGGAATCCTGTCGCGTCTTGGCTGTAGATCTCATGAGCGGAGTAAGGGGAAGGGTTCGTGTTGTGACGAGCAAATGTATGTATGTAATATCAGCGAAAAAAAAATTGGAGATGATTTCAGACTCGCACTTGCTACCTACCTACCCATCCATCTTAACATGTCCTTGTTTCCTCACGTCGGGAACAAGGACCTCACAATCCCCTTCCAACCACGACGCGGAAAGAAAGCCAAGACGTCACTGTAAAGATATGAAGAGAAGAAAGAGGAATGACGAGAGAGAGCACTTTGGAAAGGGGGGGGGGGAATATGTGTTGTGAAGAGCAAGCTTGTCAGGATTGAGGCTGTTGATGCGTGGACTTGACATTCGTATAGGTAATGCTATCCCTACCCAGACTTTGCAGAACGTATCGAGATATAAACGTCAAAGACGACATGGCAAAAAAAAAAAAAGAGAAAAGAGAACAGAGGGAAAAAAAAAAAAAAAGAAACGAACCTCAATCAAAAGCGCCTTCAATCTCAACATCCTGCACATCCTGATCCTCAACCGGCATCTCCTCCTTAAACCCCGAGTCAATCTCCAACCGCCGCAACCGCCGCCGCATAGCATCCCTCCTCGCATTCTGCCACCTGACGAGCGCAGCCGAGGCATGGACCTTGAAGCCGTAGACGCGGGGCACGTAGCGGTCCACCAGCTTGGAAGGCACGAGGGCGGGATAGACCTGGAAGATGATGTTGTGGAACGAGGTGCCGAAGTAGGCGCCGTCGATGGCGGCGTGACGTGATGATTTGGGGTTGTAGATGTCTTCGCAGCGGGCGCAGTAGAGTTTCACGGCTTTGGCGTTGGGGACGTCGGATAGACCCATTGGTAAGAGGGGGTGGGAATGACAGTTTACGCGTGGGCATTTGCCGAATTCTGCTTTTTTGTACTTGTCCAGCTGACAGCGAAGAGACGAGGTTAGTTTTTCGATTTTGCTTCCTCTTGCTTCCAGAGGGGGGGGAATAAAGACAACGACGAACCATCTTAGTTAAACCGCGGGTGGTGACGATATAGCGGGCGTGAACGAGACCGTATAGATGACGAGCAGATTTCTCAATCGTCTCGCGCATCTCATCATCGCAATCGAGGTCAAAGACATCGGTGACAAGGTCAAGTGCATATTGATAGTATTGCACTTCTGTAATGAGACCCGTTAGGTTAAATCGATCAGTGAGATAATCCTCGTCGATTTCGCAGAAATACTCGTTTCCTCGGGATGATATAAACTACCGCAAAAAAATGTCAGCAATCTCCTTCTTCAAAAACGAGAAAGTAATCGTCAACGGCGCCCCCCATCACCAAGCAGCGAAGCAGAACAACGTCAAACAAAAAGAAAGATAAAAAAAAAAAAAGAATTCCTTCTCACCCAGTCACGCCAGTAACTGGTATAGTCGCTATCGGATTCGCTAACGTAGTCGTCCATGGTCCCTTCCGCCCACGGAAACAAACACCTCGGCGGAAGAGAAATATGAAAGAGGAAAAAAAAAAAAAAAAAAAAAAGATCCCGACGGGGGGACTCGGTGGGTTGACGATCGGAGAGGTGAAGCCGGCTAGCGGGACCGGCAGAGACCGACCATGACCGACGAGCCGGTGGGCGGCGAAGAATCGGGCGATGGGAAGGGCGTTCGAACCGGGGCCTTGTTCGAGGAGGAGGGAGATGATGGGCGGTGGACGATGGGAAATGATGGCTGCTGGTGGTTCTACGGTAGTCGGTAGTAGGTAGGTAGGTAGACTTGATTTACCTACCCGGGACCGACAGATTGCCGAGAGGCGGGTTTGTGAGAAGTGCTTGGTACATTTGAACAGGTCGCCTCGTGTCTGGGGAGGCGAGGTATCGGCTACTTGCAGAGTGACGTGATTGCCGACTGCCGTTAGTCAGCCGCCGTTCAACCCTCGTCGAGACTTTACTCGATCAACTCGAGTTCATTCGTAAGAGTATCCAACTATCCAAACATCCGTTCAAGAATGCCTATGTGCATCTACCTGTACTGACATACATACACTATATAGACGGAAATCACTCGAGATATATGCTCTCCTCGCTCACACGCTCGACGTCTCGCTCGTCGACCGCGTATCAGAGTCTCCTCTCCGAGACCGTCCGTTAACCAGGCCCTTGGAGACAGGAATCGCCAGTCGACTGCCCAAGTCATCATCAACCTCTCTCCTCGGCACCGCCACCTTGGCCAAGCTCATCGTATCCCGCAGCGTGGCTCCCGTATCGTCCGTCGCCGCCAGGAAGCGCGCCAACTCCTTGCACAACTCCCAGTCGCCCTCTTGCATTGCCCGCGAAAGCACCCGCACAGGCTGCTCCATCGATGATCCTAGCTCATCTAGCGTATGCAAGATGATGAGATAACCGCCCGCCGTCTTCAGTGAGCCCCGTTGAAGCGATTCCTCAAAGAGCTCCTGCGCCGGCGGCAGGTACGCGAAGAGCGTCTTCCACTGCCGCACTTCCGTCTTTCGCGTGCACCGCAGCACGATATCCAGGTAGTCCTTGGAAGACGAGAGCAGGGAAAGGACCCGTGGTAGCACTGCGTCCTCTGGCCGCGGACAAGTCTCGGCCTCCTCGTCCAGCACGCGATGGAGTAACATCTCCAGCCCGTGCGAAAAATACTCGAGCTCCTCGTATCGCTCTGCTAGGGCAACGGCCTCCATCGTCTTGTTTTGGCCGAGGTAGGACCATAGCACGTCGGAGAGGAAGAGATGCGTCTTCGCTGGTCAGCCTCGTGGACCAGCATTCACTCCACAACACCAGCTTCACTCTCTCTCGGGCAATGAGACCAAGGGAGGAGACCAGAGGGAGAACTCACTCGTATGGCGAAATGGAAGAAAGAATACACGACATCCCGCCGCTGCACCAGATCAGACTCCACCCCGAGCACGATGCCCTTGTCCAACAAGATGGACAGCGGGTAAAAGTCGACGGGTATCGGCACGGGAGCCGGCAGGTCTCTGCTGCCATCGCCGGAAGCCGCCTCCAGCAACTTGCTCGCGCTGGTCCAGGCCTTGATCTCGACGCCGTCAAACACCCACATGGAGTCGCGCAGCGCCCGAAGCGCCCCCCCTCGTCGCGGAGGAGCTGCCTCCTCGGATAGAAGCGACTGGTCCCTCATGCTTGCGTGATACTCGACGTTTTGAGCGACGACGCGCATGTCGTACTTGAGCTGACCGTCCTCGTTGACCGACGGGCTCAGAAGAACCAGCTTGCCGTCGACGAGGAAGACGACAGAGGCCACGGCCACGTCGTGCGACGGATCGCCGTCCACCAGCTGCTTCTCCGGCAGGATCCAGCTGAGCCCGCGCACCCTCGCCGGCGAGCGGACAATGCCGTGGAACGCGATCTGCCCGACCTGGACCAGGCGCACCGACTCTGCCCAGGGCGTGAAGATGAAGTGATACAGCAGGTTCTCGTACGTGTAGACCAGCAGCGAATCCTCGCCTGTGGTGGCGATGAGCACCACCGGCGCCGGCATCTGTTGCGTGAACAGCACGTGCGACGACTCCAGGGCCGACTCTCGCGAGAACAGCCGCAGCTGATGCGCGCCGCTGCTCTCGACGGCGGCAACCAGGATATGCTGGTACCAGCACATACCCCCCCTCACCTGGAACTCGTTCTCCGCCGCCTCGGCCGCAAACGTCTTCCAGCGGCCGCTGTTGACGCTGTAGTGGGCCAGTCCGCGCCGGCCGGCGACGGCGACGTAGCGCCCATCAGGGGAGATGACCGTCTGCCGGATCGGCCACTGATTGAGCAGGTAGGTCGGCGGAAGGGAGGCTGTGTGCCAGAGAAAAGGCTCTGCCGATATGCTGGTCAGGTCCGGGAGGTCGTAGCCTCGGTAGATCATGACGGCGGCGGGCGTCTGCAGCACGGCGCGAAAGACGTTGGCCTCGTTGTAGCAGCCGGTGACGGCGCTCTTGGCCATCTCGAGGCTCCAGACAGCCTCGTGACGGCGCCCGACGAGTAGAAGCTCGGATCCGCCGCCGATCCAAGACGCGGTCGTGACGCCGGATAACCACTGCTCGCCGTTTTCCGTCTCATCGGCGGCGAAGCTATGGCTACCCAGCTTCCCAAACATGCTCCACATGCTCCATCCCCTCACGCAGCCGGCAAACAGACAGTAGCCGTCGGGCGAGTAGCCGAGGCTCGTAAAGGCCCCGGCGGCGGCGGCCGAGACGGGGAGAGGGCGAGTGTGCGAGGGCGTAATGTTTCCGGCATAGTCTCGGACGGAATAGACGTGGACCGTCGCGTCGGAGCAGGCGACGGCGATGAGGGAGAAGCGAGCATTAATGGCAGCCTTGAGCGCGCGGCCTTGAGACCCCTGCGGGATGTGAAAGCAGTGGCCGCTGAAGAGACGCTTGGCGTCAGCAGCGTCTTCGGGCTTATCGCCGCCGGCTTGATTCTGTCGCCGCTGGACGGCATATGCGCGGCCGTCGCTCGTGATCCACGTCGCCAGGTTCATGGGCCGGTCGTAGGTCATCTCGACGACAGATGACCTCTTCTCCACCCAGGTCATGCGGCTGATAATCTCGGTTCTCGTCTGGCTGCCGCTGCTGTCGGGGGTCCAGCGGATGCACTGGACCGCGGCTGGTTTTCTGGTAGAGACGACAATCTCATCGTCGAGCGCCAGAGCCGTCTCAATGCCGGCGTCGACCTTGATGACCATGCGGAAACGCACACTGACGTCCCTTACGCCCGATCCCTCTCCGATGCCCCAGAGAAAATGGTCGGGCCGTAGACCAGCTTGACTGGGGATGAGTCGCTGTTTGCGTCGCTGGACATTATGGTAGTTGGGGAAATGCGGCTTATAGACGGAAGATTCACCATCGGTTGCGATGGAGTAGGTGATGAGGTAGCCTTGATCGGTTCGCACGACGAGTATGGCCGAATCTGGGCGAAGGAGAACATCAACGTTATTACCGTAAGACTGTAGCGACGAGTCGGACCGGACAACGACGGCAAGGATGACAGTGGGCTAAGGCAGTCAGCACAAGGCCAAGCGGGTGGTGAAAGGGGGGGGGCAGACAGTACCGACCTTGGTCTGCCAGATGGTGATGGAAGTAGCCGTGATGACGGCGAATATATGGCCAGCGCGGGCGACGCGGAGGGCCAATATAGGATCCTTGAGCGGCACCCCATGAGCTTGGCAGGCGGATAGAGCGGCGTTGAGCGCATCGTCGTCATGCTCAACCGGCTGAACGGCGGGAGTCATAGGAGTCAGGGGAGGAAGAGAATCGGTTTCCTCGAGAACAGAAGAACGCCTTCTCCCATCCGTAGACGCATCATCCTGCAGGCGAGGGCTCGGGAGGCCATCGTGGGAGACGACGAGTGACAGGTCGAGCGACGGGCTGCTGCTGGTGGCGTAGATGCGCGGCGTGCCAATGGGCCAGTACATGGCGGCCGTCAGCGAGCAATGAAAAGAGGCGCGGCGCTCCGACCTGGCCGTGCAGCAGCGCAGAGACTCGAAGCCATGGACGGGCTGGAGGACGAGGACGATGATATTAGAAGAGGTGTTGTTTAAAATTGAGCTCTCCGAGTCAGGCGAGATGCCTGTTATGTCAGCATGGTATCGGAGCCGACCTGGTGCCGACGTGCAGACGGCGCTGTTGTGTCTCTGCGGTATCTCACCGTATCTGACACGCGCTGTGTCGGTAGCGCTGGTACGCGGCGGATACATGCCATCTCCGCTTCCCCGAACCCCCGCAGCCGGAACCCGCTTTCGGAGCTGAAGAGGGGCCGGAGCCGACGGTAACCGTGAAGCAAAGACGACGACGACGGGCCGCAACTCCGGCTGGTCCTTCAGCCACAACTGGCCCTCACGTGGCCTCGGCTATTTGCTTCACAACAACACCGACAGAAGATACAGACACAGACACAGACACAGAGAGAGACTACCTCTCGCCTCAGCCTCCGCTATGCTCCCCGTCGTCGCTCGAGCAGCGGCTCGTCGTTCCCGCCTGCGGCACTCCGCTATCGGCCTCCGCTGGCTGCAACACGGCGCCTCCCCTCACGATGGCCTCAGTAACCCCGAGGCCGCGCCCGCCGCCAGTCCGGCCCGTCTGGAGCGGAAGCAGGAGTCAGCGGCGATGGATGACGTTCTGGCCAGACGGCTGCGGGCTGGACGGCTCGTCGCGGGAGTCGCGGCTGCGTCTCATAGCGACATGTTCAAGGGCTCAGTATGCTTCTCGGATCCCCCAAAAAGTTAAAGTGAGGAAGTTTGGGTGCTGAATTTGGTCGCGTGACAGCAAGCTGGAAAGCCCAAGGCGAGGCGATGGGACGGTGCGTATCTCTTGTGCTCCTCATCATCTTGTCGTTCTGCTCCTTTATACTTAACCCTCAACGTCTTCTAGACCATCTGACTCGCGAGAGTCTTGATCGGCAGCCGTGCTCGCTCAAGCAGGCGGCCAGGTTTCTCAAGAAGCCCGGTTTGGTCTCTCTCGGTGGCGGTCTGCCCTCCAGCGAGCTGTTTCCCTTTGCCGAGCTGGCCTTCAGGGTGCCCGTAGCTCCTGATTTCTCGGAAAAGGACACGGTCGAAAAGGGCCAGACCTTGACGATTGGAAAATACGACGTCCGCGATGGTGACGCCACCTACGACCTCTCCATCGCCCTCAACTACGGCCAGTCCACTGGCTCCGCTCAGATGCTGCGTTTCCTCACTGAACACACCGAGATCGTCTGTAAGCCTCCCTACGCAGATTGGCGCATCTGCCAGACCATCGGCAGCACGGGTGCCCTGGAGCAAGCTCTACGCATGTTCTGCGACCGCGATCGTGGCGACTCGGTGTTGACGGAGGAGTTTAGCTTCTCGACTGCGCTCGAGACGATGACGCCCCTGGGTATCAAGACGTTTGGCTGCGCCGTGGACAGTGAAGGCCTGATCCCGGAAGCCATGGATCAGCTTCTCGACAGCTGGGACCGAAAGGCCAGAGGCGCGAGGAAGCCTCACCTGCTGTATACCGTGCCCTGCGGTCAGAACCCGACGGGCGCGACCCAAGGTTCACAGCGGCGACGTGACATCTACCGCGTTGCGCAGAAGCACGACATGTACATCCTCGAAGACGACCCCTATTACTTCCTCCAGATGCAGCCTTACACGGGCAGAGACTCACCAGAGGCCCCTGCTCCACGCAGCATCCAAGACTTCCTATCGTCGTTGTTGCCGTCGCTCGTCAGTATCGACGTCGACGGCCGTGTCATGCGTCTCGACTCCCTCTCCAAGGTTCTGGTGCCCGGCTCGCGCCTGGGTTGGGTGGTGGCATCAGAGCAGGTCATTGAGCGGTATCAGCGGCACGCAGAGGTTGCCAGCCAGGGTCCGGCCGGCTTCTCCCAGGTCATCCTGCACAAGCTGCTCGACGACGCTTGGGGTCACGAGGGTTACTTCAGATGGCTGATGAACCTGCGTCTGGAGTACACCAAGAAGAGAAACGCTCTGTTGGCCGCATGCGAAGATGAACTACCCCGCGATATCGTGAGCTGGCACCCGCCCTCGGCCGGCATGTTTGTGAGTTTGCCCCTATCCGTGATCATCGTCTCCCCTGATGCTGACTTTTGGCCAGATGTGGCTCAGGGTGGACTACGAACGGCATCCCCGAGCAGGCAAAAGGTCCGTTGATCAGATAGAGGAAGACATCTTCCAGGCGTGCATCGAAGGCGGTGTCCTCGTCGCCCGGGGATCATGGTTCCAGGCGGACAAGGAAAAGGCTCTTCCGGGCCTGTACTTTCGCACCACATATGCGGCGTCGAGCCCGGAGGCGATGAAGGAGGCCATCAAGAGATTCGGAAAGGCGGTGCGCGAGAGCTTTGGCAGGGCGTGATGGGCGAGATGGCGGATGAGCGGGGACAACGGCACGGAGAGAGACCGAGACACACGGGACACGAACAGACACGTTCCGAGGAAGAATGGGAGACTCTGTCTGATGACAGTCGAGATGAGACCGATATGACGACGAGACAGAGACACAGACGGTGTTTCTCTTGCCCCTTCCCAGAGATATGCACAGGATGTTGAGGCTTCATTCATCTTCGTAAAAGGCCACGTGAACGCCCTGCCCCGGACGGATGGTGATGTCAGTCTTTATATCAGGCTGACCGCCGTCGATGGCGAACATGTGGCTCTCGACGCGGGCGAAGCGCTGAAAGAGACGACACAGAACGTAACTCATCTCCGTCAGAGCAAACTGCTGTCCGAGGCAAACGCGCGGCCCAGCATTAAAGGGGATGTAATCCTGAGACTTGGGCTGCCATTCCTGCCAACGCTCGGGACTAAACACGGCCGGATCTGCAAAGGTCTCCGAAACGGCCGGATAGAGATCAGGCCGACGCTGCATGACGAGCGGCGAGTAGGAGATGACGTCGCCGGCGAGGACGGGTAGAGGCTCCGAGCCATCCGGTCCGCCTCCCCTTGGGAGAGTGGGTGTCGACGAGGGACGGCGGAGGTTGAAGGGGACGGATGGGTAGAGGCGGAGGGTTTCGTCGATGATGGAGCGGAGGTAGGGCATCGACTTGAGGTCTTCGGGGGTCGGGGGGCGATCGGGGCCCATGGTTTTGAGGATTTCGGCTCGGAGGCGGCTTGCTGTTTGGGGGGACTTGGAGAGTTCGTAGATGGACCAGGCGAGGGTTCCGGCGGTGGTGTCGCGGCCGGCGAGGATGACCTGTGGGAGGTGTGAGTGAGGGTTTTGTGTTTTTGGGGGGGGGGGGGGGGGATGGGGTTGAAGGGGGTTGTTGTGAGGATGGTTGTGGGGATGGGGGATGTGAGGATGGGGGTTGTGAGGATGGGGGTTGTGAGGATGGTTGTGAGGATAGAGTTGTAAGGATAGAGTTGTCAAGATACGGGTTGTGAGGATGGGTTGTGAGGATGGGTTGTGAGGATAGAGTTGTGAGGATAGGGGTTGTGAGGATGGTTGTGAGGATGGGTTGTGAGGATAGAGTTGTCAAGATACGGGTTGCCGATCCGAGCATAGACATGGTCAACATGATCAACACCAAACCAAGTCCACTCACATTCACAATCTGATCCCGAATCACCTCTCGATCCCGCGTCACCCTCGCCAACTCCTGTAAAAACGTATAATCCTTACCCCCCACAGCCTCAAGCTCATCAGGCGTCATGCCCAAAGCCCGATCAACAAAATCGTTAACAAAGTCGTTCAAAACGCGCAAATGAGCCCGATACCGCGGAAAGACGACGAGACGACTCAGTCCAAACGACCGCGACCAAACGGTATGAATCCTCTGCACCTCATCGAAAGCCGTAGCAAAAGCCCGATGCCTCGACGTCAAAGAATCCACCCCAACGCCCAGCAGGAAATCCGTCGTGACGTCAAGCGCGTACCGCAGGAACAGATCTGACATGTCGACGATGGGACCTTGACGCTTCATGACGGTTAGTAGAGTTTGGAAATGGGCTTCCAGACAGTCCAGATCGCCGACGCGGCTTCGCGTAAATTGCGGACGTAAGAGGGAACGGCTTGTCTGCCATGGCGATCCATCGACTGCGAAGATGCCGTGGCCTAGAAAAGGTTTCCATTCGTGGTGAAAGGCCGGGCCTTTACCGAATTCGGTGAATTGGCTTGATAAGATGGCCTTTATGTTCTCGGGGTCTGCAGTGAAGATGACTCGTCGACCGACGACGCTGGTTTCCACCGTCCAGATTCCAGGCCGGAAGTAATGATCACGCCAGTGTTGGAAGATCCTGTGACGCTTGTGGGCGAGGATGCCTCTGACGACGATGTCTAGACCTGCTGTTGCTCGACTGCTGTGAATAAAAGCCGTGAGACGTGGGAAAAACTCGGATAGTTTCTCACCCAACGGTACGCAAGAGTCTATCTTGGGCGCTCGCTTGCCTAGACGTGCGATGCGCTGATGCTGAAGGAAAGCAAGGAAAGCAAGCCGAAGAAAGAGAGCCAACAGAAGCGAGAAAGCGAGGCGAGTAACTGAGAATTGTCCCATGACGGCATCAACGAGACCCATGATGCGAAACTTGAAGCTTCAACGGCGTCGTCTATCTCTAGGATTTTTCATCATTTTTTTTGGGGGGGTTTTTTTTTTTGGCTTCAAGACGGCTGAATTCCGACAAGGGGAATAACCAACGTGGCGAGTCAGTCGATGGCGGAAACAGGACAAACAAAATGTATGTACGTACATCCACACATACATACATCGTAGGATGTACACAAGTTTAAATAACAAACCCCAGAAGGACGAGTATCACTCATCACAAAAGACGAGGTGCCAGACGCTTCTCATCACATACATACATAGTATCAGATGGGCTCGGAATCTGTCCGCGCTGGGGGGCTTTGCTTCTGCTTGGGTTCTGTAGCATACATACACCGATGGCATGGTCCTTTCGAGACATATACATATATGTATGTACGGAGCATGTACGAGGGCTGAAGGGCTTGACACGGGACATGTCTGGATTCTCGTCAACTTCCATCCGGAGACGCCTGCATACATCTTTGTCATGCCACCCTACACCATCGACAAAAGGGAGACCTCCCGATGTAGGAAGGCAGTATGTCGGGCTATATTCGTAACAATATTCGTTCGTACATGTGTGTCTACTTGTCCGTGTTACACGGACCATGCACCGAAAAGTCGTGTCAGACAGATTCAGCCAGTGTCATGCATACACGAATGATTCCCTCCTGATCCAGCCAACATCACATACATACACCCGTCATCACCCCTTCGAACCCGGTCTTCCCCTCAGCCTTCCCCCCAGCCTTCCCCCCAGCCTTCCCCCGCCGTAAACTCGGCCCGGTCTCCACCTCGGCCCGGGGCTTCACGTCCCCTCCGGAAACCCCGCTTTTCCCGGGGACCTCGACCGCCCAACGGACATGCCGCCCAAGAGCTTCGCTTCCGAACAAAAGCCAAAGGGAATAAACGAGAGGGCAGCCTCAATCAACCGTCATGGCACACTCCTCGGGACCCCCCTGCGTGCAAAACACCATCTGCACCGGCATCGCCGCCACGCCCCGCGCCACCATCCTCTCCCTGAACTCGGCCAGTCGCGGAGCCGCATCGTACTGGCTTCGGTTCTTCCCGGAAGAGTCCTGCCTTCCGGACCAGAGCACTTCTCCTGCAGCACTGGCTCGTGGCCAGATGACGCTGTCTATGTTGGTGCTGTCGGTTAGCTCGCTCCAGATGGCAACCTCGCCGCCGAGGACGAGGTCGGCTTCGGCGGGCGAGAGGCCGGCTCGCGGATCGTGAGAGTAGACGAGCCGCCAGCTCTTGGTTGGCGAGCACCAGTCGTTGAAAGGGTAGTAGCGCTGAAAGGCAGGGCCGTTGTCAAAGTTGAGCCATTGGCCGCGGCCGCAGTCGAGATACTGCCACCAGCCAGCCCTGTTAGCCGAGTCCCTCTTTCTTCATTCTTCATCGTGGCGTGCTCACCCAGAAGCTGTAGTCGCTGTCTATCACCTTGTGTCCTGCTTTGGCTAGCTTCTCGACTGCTCCGTTGCCCAGCCACGACTGGACGATGACGTCTGAACCCAGCGTCTGATTCCACTCGGTCGCCATCTCCTCCCATACCAGAGGAGTTAGTCCGGCCTTGCGAACCTTTTCGTGCGCGTGGTTGATGAACTTTTGTAGAAGCGGTTTGATCACAGCCGCATCGTTAGAGCCGACGCCCGGGTCGAGCTTAGAGTCGTTCTTATTCAGCTCGTCACCGCCGGTGTGAAAGTAGGACGAGTAGGAGGCGACTCGAGGCAGGACATCGCCCAATAGCTTATCGAGAAAGTCGTACACCTCGGGGCTGTTCAGCCGGAACGCTCCGCAAGGTGGTTCGGCGCAGAACCACTGAAAGGGTTTCTGGTTGTAGGCGACGATGAGGTCCTTGTACGCGAGGTCGACGACGCCAAGGTGACCGGGCATGTCGATTTCGAGGATGATGGACACGCCGCGGTGGATGGCGTACTCATATAAAGCCGCGATATCAGCCGGCGAGTATGAAAGACCCTTCCTATACGCTCCCTTTTCCGCCAGCCGCGGCAGCGCAGGAACCTCGAGCGGCCACGACTGAGAGTCCGTCATGTGTAGATGCAGACGATTCATCTTGCTCCAGGCCATGGCGTCGATGGTCCTCCGCACGTCCGTGAGCGGGTACCACATGCGCGACAGATCGAGAAGAACACCCCTGTGAGGATACTGCGGCGCGTCCCGGATCGAGATGGGCGCATGCGGCGTATACCAGCAGTCCCCGGCGCTGTGCTGGAAGAAGAGTTGCACCAGCGTCTCCAGCCCGTGCAGACAGCCCGTCGACGACTTGCACCGCAACTCGACCTGGCCGTCGCGCGAGACGTCGAGCCCGTACGACTCATTCACATCTCCTGCGCGGGGCTTAAAGGTCCGCTGGCTATCGGCTTGCGTCTGGAAGATGTCGATGGACTTGATGCTAAGCTTCCCATCCTTCCGAGGCTCGGGCTCGAAGTCGGAGTGGCGCGCTCGTAGCTTCCACGGCACAAAGTTGTCTTTGAAGATGGCTTTCAAAGCGCGAGACACGGCTGACTGAACGATTTCCTCGCTGCTAAAGTCGGGGCCCGACTTGGGGCTGGTGTAATCGGTACTGGATGATAGCTTTGGCCGTCAGCTTGGAGTCGGTGAATGTATGCAAGGGGGAGGCAACGTACAGGACGTCCATTGTACGTGACCTTGACACCCTCGTCGATAAACAGCACTGAGTTCCCCGTCGACAACTTCTGCGGAGCGGGCCACAGGGCGTAAGCCGCGTCTGGGGTGACGACGACGGCCACCAAAGCGAGAGCTGCCAGAGAGATGACCATGTCTGCTGACGAGAACGAGGCGCCTTGTGAGTGTTGTCTCGTTCAACGGCAAGGCACTTGTAATATATCCTTGCACCCCCCCCCCCCCCCCGGACGAGGCTCGGGCGTGCATGCTGCGTCTGCATGCATGTAGGCGAGGCCGTCGCAGGTAACGCGAGAGGAATCACCAACTGCCCGCCTTCTAACCCGCTGCTAACTAGCTTCAGCTGTTGGTCGGTTTGACAGAGGTTGGTCCTGTCTCGAAAGGGAGGCGTTCAACGATCCAGGATACGTCGTCTTCTCTGCTATTCCTCTGCCCAGAGACAGGTATATTCCCCTCGTCTCAGCCTTGGCGACTGTCTCCCTCCATGACGTTAGTGTCGATAGTACAGAAACATCCCTGACGGCCGAGACTCGAAAGTCCTCGATTGCTGCAAGTGGCGTGGCAACGTTACCTGCTCTACAGTACGGATTCGAGCAAGCCTCCATCGTCTGGACAGTTGTGACTTGTGTGCGTCGAGGGCGTCGTCCAGCCAAGGGCGAGCCACAGGCCACAGAGATGCCGCCGTCTCCCTTTGCTGGCCCCGTATCACCATGTGGCACCCTAGAGAAGCATCCCGGAGATTTCCTCGAGCCTAAACGCAAATCTCATGTACGACGGCGTCCTGCCGCCTCGTTGGCTCCGCGGAACGAGCCTCTCGGGAGTCCGTCCGAACGAGGCGTCAATAGTGGCTGACCGTTCCTAGCGTATGTCAATGCCATTATTCAGGATATGCAACAAAGCCACGTTCGAAAAGAGCCGAGTCGGCAGTGTCGATCCCTTGCCGATGCAGACAGGCGCTTCCAGATGTCAGCCCAGCCTCTTGGCTTAGGCCCTGGGAGGCTGATGAACGGCCCGTCTAGGGTAGGGACGTTAGAGAAGGGAAGTTCATCGCGCATGTCACGTGGCTTCGTCGAGGGTTGCGTTAACGCTGACAAAGCAGTGACCCGATTGACTACCATTCCTGCCAAGGATCGATCACGTGCTCACCACAATAGCAACAGACAGTTGCCGTCACACTCACACGTATGTGTAGGTAAGCGGCGGATCGATGACGGCGCATCCGACGTCGTAGCGTTACGAGGCTGAACCCAGCTCCTCTGAAGCTGCACGAGAGAGAGCGCTTGCTAGCCCTTACGTCTTTCCATCAGTCAGAGGTCACGTGATACATCACATGACAGACTCCATACTCAAGGCTTCCCTCCCGTCACGTCTCGACTCCACCATCATCCACCTACAAATCCTTACCACGGTTGCTGTCCATCATCCGACGGCTGGCAATAGCTTCCTCCTTGTCGCCTCTTGCTTTCCCGCTCGGTGAGAGGCATCCGGAAAGACGAAAGCGTTGGGCGCAACGAAGCTGCTATCGCGTCCTGCGGCGACGCAACGGGCGAGTCCAAGGCCATCTCATCTTGCATCGGTTCGCTTCCTCCAAGGTCATAATGAAAAAGGTCGACATCTTTCTCAATACGCCCCTGGCCGACGCCCTCAGCTCTGCCATTCAGCCCAAGTTGGTGGAGCTCGAATGGGGGACTCGGGTCGGCATCGATGAATCTTCACTCGCTGAATACATCATCCTCATGCTCGTCAACGGCAAGACTCGGGATCAGATCCTTGCTGAGCTCTCGGGAGAGCTTCTGGGCATGTCGCAGGATGATCCGGGGGTTCACGACTTTTGCGGATGGCTTTTTGAACAGATTGACATACTCGACGCCCAGGTCAACGGTGACCCTGCCGCTGGCGGCGAGCCCATCGTCGACGCGCAGCAAAATGAGCCTCCGCCTTCGGAAATGGACACGGAAATGACAGCCAACGACTTGTCCGACTTTAAAGCGTAAGTTTATCCATGTCCGATCTACCATGTTGCTCCGCTGACGGTTTCAAAGCCCAACCGGACCGCGCTCGATGCGCAACGGAAACAACCGCGGCGGGCGAGACAAGCGCATGCTCGGCCAAATGAACAAGGCCATGGATCGCTCTGCAGAATCTGCCTTGCATCGGACGAGAGGCAACGATCGAATCAACACACACCATCGCGCGCCCCCGACTGGCCCCCGAGTCGGCCAGGGTCGGTTGCCGAGACACAACAACAACATTAATCGATCCGGCCCCATGCAGCCCGGCATGGTCGGCCCGCCGGCAAATTGGATGATGGCCGGCGCGCAGCCCAACCAGATGGACCTCATGGCCATGATTGAGCAGCAAAACCAGATGATGTACCAGCTATCGCAGCAGCTGATGGTCGGCAGCAACGCCAACGGCGGACACTCTGCATCTCGACGGGGCAAGTCGCTGTTCGACCGGGTCTCGGAGCCTCACAACAGGAACAACTTTCGCAGGAATAACCACCACCAGCGGGCTCGGGCCGACACGGACGAGGCGCATCGGCCGGACCAGGCGGACGGCGAGGACGTCGACATGTCGGGCGGCATCAAGCGAGAGCCGGATGAATCGGTGTGCAAATACAACCTCAGCTGCACAAACAAGGAGTGCAAGTTTGCGCACCAGTCGCCGGCGGCGCCGCTGGGCGTGTCCATCGACGTGAGCGACACTTGCAGCTTCGGAGCGGCCTGCAAGAACCGGAAATGCGTGGGACGGCACCCTTCTCCGGCGGCCAAGCTTGCGCATCAGAGCGAGCAGGACTGCAAGTTCTTCCCCAACTGTCACAACCCTCGATGCCCCTTTAAACACCCGTCGATGCCGCTGTGCCGCAACGGACCGGACTGCTCGACGGCGAGCTGCCGATTCACGCACGTCAAGACCAAGTGCAAGTTCAACCCGTGCCTCAACCCCAGCTGCGTCTTTGCCCACGAAGAGGGTCAGCAGGGCGGCTTCAAGGATAAGGTATGGACGGCAGGCCACGTCAGCGAGAGGCGCTTCGTGGACGAGCAGGCCGAGGTTGAGCAGGTCAAGGCTGAGGAGAGGGGAGATATGGCCATGGGGAGAGCATCGGACGAGGCGGAAGTCGTGGTGTGAAGTCGTGGTTTGAGAGCGATTACCATGTACAGATAGCGATGAGACGACGTGCGTTCTTTTCTCACTTTACTTCTCTTCCCCCCCCCCTTTTTCCATTTGCTATTACGAAGGGCTACCTAAGGCGTCCGGGCGAGGTTACGGAAGACTCTTTATATACCACGAGACAGCAAACTTGGTGGAGAGGCTTCTCGGGAGGAGCTAGCGTGTGCAGGTAGAGAGCGGAATATACGGACGGAAAGGACCAACCGTCGCGGGAATGAGTGAGGTTGGTTGAGTTGAAGTGCGAGATCATACGAAGTACACCAACACAGATGATAGATGATTAGATGGTGACGACGGGGTGTGCCTTTAGAAGACGGCAAGTCAGGGGAACACGTGATGCGCTGGCATCCTCAATGTCACGTGATGCTCTCAACCTCAACATGGTCAACGCACCAGCACTGCAGCAGCAGCAAGACCGAATACAAGACGGGCCAGCATGTCTCCTCTCAGCGTCAGGGTCCGCGTCCCAAACAGCAAGAGTCCCGGTAGCCGAATGCTCTCAAACAATGTCGGAACCCGATACGCAACAACAACAACAACAACAACAACAACAACAGCCAGTCCGGGACGCCGAATCGCCATCATCGGCGGGGGTCTAACAGGTCTAACGACAGCATACCGCCTGGCCTGCACGCAACCGTCCTCGACAAGGATAACCATCTACGAAGCCTCCCCGCGTCTGGGAGGCTGGATCCGCAGCGACGAAGCCGACGTGGACGTAGGCGGGGTCCAGGGCAAGGTCAGATTCGAGCGCGGGCCGCGGACGCTATCCTCGCTGTCCGGGAGTTCGTGGCGGTTCGATGACCTGGGGCTATACCATCTCGTCACGAGGCTGGGGGTGGAGGTTGTGTTCCCCAAGGAGACGGCTAGGTTTCTCGTCGGGGGGGATGGCGGGTTGGAGAAGGTTCCCGAGACGGTTTTGGAGGCTTGCTCTACGAGGTTTGCCAGACGGTGTTGGGGGGCCGTTCCCGGATTCGCGCTGCAGAGATTGTTGAGGGGGAGGGGAGGGATTCCGGACGATGAGTCGGTTTCCTCCTGGCTGCGATCTGTAACCATGAGCGACCCCGTCACGGACGTAGCCTCGGCCATGATACAGGGCATCTACGGCGGAGACATAACCCGACTCAGCGCCCGGCACGTCCTCTCCGGGATGTACTACCGCTATCATCTCCGTCGACCGCCGCGGGGGAAAGTGGTGATGCCGGCTTCGGAGAGGGAGTTTCTGAGGAGGTGGGGGGGGACGAGGAGGTTGGGAGGTTGGCCAGGGGGAGAAGGGCTCTCTGCTGCATTTTGGGGGGGGGGGTTTGGAGGCGCTTGTTAGGGCTTTGGCGGGGGACTTGGAGGGGAGGCGGAATGTGGAGGTTAGGAGGGGGGTTGTTGTTGAGGGGGTTGGCTTTGAGGGGGGGGTTGCGGTTGTGAGGGCGAGGGGGGGGGGGCAGCAGCGAGGACGACGGCGGCATCATTGTCATCGACACCGTCAGTATTATCAACACCATCGTCATCACTATCAACACCATCATCATCATCAACATCATCACCATCACCATCACCATCACCATCACCATCACCATCACCATCATCATCACCACCATCACCACCACCACCACCACCACCACCACCACCACCACCACCACCATCACAATCCCCACCCCAACAACAATCAACACACCACCCCTACGACAAAGTCATCGCCACCATCCCCCCCATTCCCTCTCCCCCCTAACCCCCAACCTCCCAACCCTCTCCCACCTCCCCTCCGTCACCGTCACGACCGTCAACCTCTGGTACCCGCGACCGAACCTCCACCCTCCAGGCCTAGGCTACCTGATAGCACGCCACGCGCCCAACCCAGAGCGAGCCCTCGGAGTCTTCTTCGATTCCGCCGTCGGAGTCTCCCTCGGCCACGAACCGGCCGGCTCCAAACTCTTCGTCCTCCTCGGCGGTCATCTCCACGACGATGCCCTCCACGGCGGATCCCAAGCCATCCCTCTGGCCAAGAAGATGCTCTCCCGTCATCTAGCCATCCCCCCCGACGAAGAATGCCACGCCCAGGTCAACATGGCCCGTGACTGCATCCCGCAACCGGTCGTCGGTCGCGACGCCCTCCTCGACCGGCTGGGCCGGGAGATGCGCTCCGGCTTCGGCGGCGCTCTGGCCGTCGCCGGCGGCGCCTATTCCAGGGTCGGCGCCCTGGCGGCTATAAGGGCCGGCTTTGATGTCGTGGAGGATTTGGGGCGGGATTGGGGGCGACGGGCATCCGGGGCTTGGAGGAGGGGGGGTTTGTGGAGGTTGAGGGGCCGAGGTTGGGGCTGTGAGGCCTGGGAGGTGGTGAGTTGAGTCTTTGTTGGATAGGTAGGGAGGCTATGACTCATGAGATTGTCATGTACGAGCACCTCAGCAGACACAAGCCAACCATGCACACAAAGCATAGATGAATACCATGCGCTATCTCATCGGCGTGCCCCCTCCATCGACACGCTCAAGCTGGTCAATCCAAGACCACCACATCCCTCTCACCTCGTTCCTCGCCATCACCATCACCATCACCATCACCATCACCTTCACCTTCACCTTCACCTTCACCTTCACCATCACCATCATCCCCCCCAACAACCCCCCCAAAACCCCATCAACAGCCTCCAACATCCCCCCAACCCCCCCAAACCTCGCCACCGCCCCCCCCGTCAACCCGAACCATCCATCCCCTTTCCCCCCCCAAACCCTGGCAGCCAGCGCCTGCGCGACCTCATCGTCTAGGGCGTCGGCTCGCCAGAGATGCCACCAGACCTCGCCTCTTCGACGCCGCATCTGCATCTCGAACGTCACGCATCGCCCGTCGACGAGGTCCCAGGTCAGCATCATCCAGGCCGGCGACTTCATCGTCAGTGTCAGGCGCCCGCTGGAACTGGCCTCCCAGTGGGATTCCATCGTCGTCAGCGCCTGGAGGGCGGGCAGCGAGGCAGGCAGCCAGGCTATCAGGGCGCCGATGCCGCCATCACTATTGACGAGTCTTCTCATCAGGTCCATAACCCGGAGGTGAGGGTTGCCGGGCGATACCGAGATGCGCATCTCGTCCGACGACAGCTCCAGCTCAAGCCGCCACGCCCGTTCCTTGCCGTAGCAAAACGTCACCCGTCCCAGCGTCATCTGCTCCGCAGATACTGCGCCTCCCGCCCGGTCCAACGCCTCGACCATGTTGACGAACCGATCCACGGCCTTGATGCGCGTCCGGAGAGCCTCGACCATTGGCTCGCCCAGCCGCCGTTCCAGCTGGACCGAGAACTCGCCCCGACGAGGCCTGTAGACGACGCCACCGTCGACCATGTCCTTGAGAGCCGCCAGCCTCGACCGCTTGCGGACTCGGACGACGGCCTCTGAGAGACACACGAGCTCGCCATCGGGCCGTGATCGCATTCCGGTAAAGTTGAGCTGGACCACGTCGTCGGCCCAGGCACGTCGCATCGTCAGAGCAGCGCCCGTGTACTTTTGCATCAGCGAGAACAGCTCGACGTCTTCGGCGCTGAGGTCGCCCTCTCGAGCCGGTGCCATGGACGGGAACACGGCCGATAGCGGAATCTCCAGCGATGGCAGCCGCACCGGCCTTGACGACGATAGATCCGTGCCGTCGCTCAGCCGGCTCTTAATCCTGTGTCGCTGTAGCTCCCGAACGTCCATCGACTGCGTCATCATGCCCGTCGTAAACAGGGTCAGCTTGCTCCAGAAGTCGTCCGTCAGGTCCAGCTGGCCCTTGGGGAGCGGCAGCTTGCTCTTGAACTTGACCGCCGACCGTCCGCCGCCCTTGGTGAAGCCCTCGGCCGTGGGAGATCGTCGGTTGATGCCCGCCTCGGCCGCGGAAACCTCGACGAGCCACCACTCGTCACTGGCGACGCCCAGTAACGCGGCCATGAACCAGCCAGCGCCCCAGCCGTCCCTCTGCAGCCAGAGGGCCCGTGTCCATGACCGCAGTCTCGTCGCCGTCTTGGTCTCCTCCACCGTCAGCGGCGGCTTGCGAACCCTCCATCCCATCATGCTTCCGCGCCGCTGCATCTCGTCTTCGATGACGGCGCATCGCACATTCTCCAGACAGGCCGCGCCGTCGTCGGCCACGTTTCTGCCGTTGTTGAGCTGATGCTCGTAAGGTGCCGTGAACTTGGACTGAGGCTTGAGGACGAATACGCCCGTCGTCGGCTCCACCGATAACGTCGTCTTGCCGACCTGCATCGACAGCGACGACGCCGCCGGATCCGACCGGCACAGGTCGAGTACCAGGCCGGCCTCGCCGTCCTTGTAGCGCGCCGCCGTCAACAGCTTGTCGTGGATGCTCGTCAGGATGGAGTCGATGTGCCGGCCGATTGCGTCCGTCAGGAGGGATTCGGCCGACAGTCTCTTGAGGTCCATCTCGACGTCGACGTCCTTGACCTCTTTGCCGTTGCGGTACCACTTGGCCACGATGAAGCTCGTGGCCCTCACGTCTTGGACGGCGGCGTCGGGTTTGCGTCCGCTGTTGACGGCCAGCAGGATCCAGCTCTTGGACCCCGTCGTGACGGCCCGCGACGTCCAGTATTGTATGGCCAGGGCGCGGTTGAGCGGCTCCACCGACAGGGTTCCCGTCCACGAGGTCCTGCTCAGCTTGACGGCCTGGCGCTTCAGCTCGTTGATCTTGGACGTCAAGACGAACTCGTGAAGGCAACGGTAGCATCCGGCCAGGCCTTCCTTGCTGAGCGCCTCGTTGACGCAGCCCTCCAGGTAGGCCCTGAGGGCGGGAGACAGCGAGGCGGGCGCTGGGCTAAAGTCGTATCGGAAATCGATGAACCAGTACTGCTTTTCAAAGTCTTCGTCGGCAATGGTGAGGTCGACGTGGAACTCGCCGTCAACCTTGAAGGTGACGCGTCCTGACGCGATGTCGTAGTCCTTGAAGTGGGGAGGGATCTTGTCGTAGTCGTCGAGGTTGAGCCTCAGCGAAAGCAACGTGTTGAGGTCGCTTATCCACTTGAGCTGCTCGCGGGGTGTGAGGCGGGGGGGTTCGATGTAGTTGAGCTGTGTCTGGTGAGCGACGTCTTCATCGAGGTGGATGGGGGGGGGGCCAGGGAGGAAAGGAAAACTCACATCGGGCATCCAAGGCGCGGTACCGGTAGAGAGAATCTGTAGGGCCGTCTTGAGATCGGGACTGGGCATGCGCGCAAAAGTCAAGTCCCGCTTGACGTTGACGACGTTTTCGAGGCAGGCGTCGTAGAGGATGCGCTGCTGGTCGATGTGGAACTTGAGATCGATGAGCTTGCTGACCATGTCCGACTTCCTGCTCCACTCGGTGATGACGAGGGCCTTGAGCCACTTTCCATGGAGGTCCTGGGCGAAGCTGGCGAGGGCGGCCTTCTTACGGAGGTTATCGGTCGAGGTGTCGTCGAGGGTCGACGTCGCGTTGCCGTTGACGGCGGTGGCGGGCAGCGGCATCTTGGCCAGCTCGGCCATCTTGTCCTGAAGGGCATTATGCGACGTCTGAGCCAGGCGCGTCAGTAGCAGAGACAGCGGGACGAAGCCCTGGGTGATGTGGATGATTTCGTCTGGCAGGTCGTTCATTCGCGATCGCGACGTCGCCGCGCCGTTGACGTCGCCGTTGTTGACGTCACCGTTATTGGAGGAGGCCAGCGCCATCGTGTCCCTCTCGAGGCCGGCTGCGGGCCAGCTGCGCCCATGCCGCTCGATGGGGAGTCGCTGGAGGAGGACGAGAGCGAGCGTGAAGAGTCGAAAAGAGACGCTTTGGGGCTGGGAGAAGGGGAACGGAAGAAGGGGCACGTGAGTGCTTATGTAATCGGTATGGTAAACAGTCATTTTGGACCAATTTGGAGGGCGCGCAAACGGCGACGACGATGGCTTCAAGCGGCAAGGATGACGACATGTTTGCTTTTTTTCGAAGACTGATCCGGACGAGAAGAAGCACGGGGTTTATGGGATTCAATCAGAGTCTTAGTTCAGGCTGCTTACTCGGTGATGGACCAGACAGACGCCTGCCTTCACATCCATAATGAAGCCATCTCGACCGTCGTCTCGCGGATCCTCCCAGTTCTTTCGACAATCCGCGGCCATGGTGTCACGTCTCTCGTCACACAGAAAAGAATCTGTGCTGATACCCCATCATCAATGCCAACCGTCTCGGAGAGCAGCATCAGACTTCCAAGACCCAGACCAAGAAACGCCGTCTGCGCCTTGGAAACTTCTCATCTCTAGTATAAAACCCCGACTCAATCTTTACCATGCGTCTCGCAATACTCCTCACCCCGACACTGGCAGTAAGCTGCGCGGCAGACGCCCTCATCGTCAGTCGGAAATGCGCCTCGTGCCCGGTTCGCGGCAAGTTCGTGACCGAAACGAACACGTACCTTTTCGACGTGCACCAAGGATGCCAGCGGTCGTGTGTGCCCTCCATGGTCCTTCTCTGCATCAAAAAGGGCTGGTCAGAAGCCGTCTTTCGGTACTTTGGTCAAGATAGGCGGTGTTTGGAGGTTAAGTGGGAGAGGATTGGCTGGGTCTTTGCTGACGGCTCTGGGGTGCCGTCTCTGCAGTACTGGGAGGAGGTCAACTGCGAAGAGTCGGGCAGGTATCTGAGTTGATGAATGGCACAGCGATACTCAGGCAGAACGTCAAGTGACAGCGTCAACACATTCAACGTTCAAATGTTCCAAAACGCACTGAACTGACACCCCAGGACTTGAGAAGAGAGGAATCCGTACCCGTCACCGAGGCAGACTATTCAACTCTTGGCACTCCGGCTATTTGATTCGTATGTATGTATGTATGTATGTATGTATGTATGTATGTATGTATGCGACACAGTCCGTCTAGGCCATTGACAAAAGGGAGACCTCCCGATAGATCGGAAGTATCACGGGCTATATTCATGACAGTGTGTATGTATCTATCTACTGGTAATACTCAGATCCACTCTCAACAGGCAACAACATGTCCTCACAAACGTCGCCCCATCCAACGCGCTTCCGTTCCTTCAACGCCGCATGATGTATGCATATATGTATGTAAGCTATCCATCAAGGCAGACCTCATCTACGAAAGTCCATGAGCGACGACGTTGGCGATGGCTTTCGGCAGTAGCAGCAGATGGACTCGATCGACACGTTCCAAACTCCCACGGTTGCAACCTCCCGTCTCAGGAACCCCCGCGTCGATTCCATCGAGGCAAACTCGGTTCGGAGGAGAAGCCTGGGGCTTCAATAGGTCAGTCCCTCGTTCTCCTCTTCAAAAGCACCTTCTGACTCGCTACGACAACAAAGCCTTCGAACCCATCAACGACGAAAATGATTCCCGTCCAACCCCTTCCTCCGTCAAGTTCGTGAGCTATAACGCCATGTCGACAACCCCAGAAACACAACATCACCCACCCGTAACTTGTAAGACGCCCAAACACATCGGACTATCCCGCTCCCCCAGCATACATACACCAGCATCATCCCCTGCAGATTCCAGCAGACTCACACCGACAACATGATGAAACAACCGCCACCAACCTAACCCAGACAACTCACAACCAGCATCGTCCATCAGGCTAAACCCACCAGCAAAAGACAACCTCTTCGGATCCACCTTGAATCGTTCCGAAGGATACATACAAGGAGAACCCTGTCTCGGGATGCAGAACATGGTCCGGGCTCATTCTCACTGCTCACCAAGCTCCCATCTCAGCTGCAAACTCCATCCATCATGTTTGTACGCACGCGGAGATGACACCCCCTTCTCTCCTCCGCCTCACCCCAACACCTACGAGCTCAAACATCCCTCGGCTCCTTGACTGCAGAGGTATACATGGACCTGACTTGAGATACTACTAGGTACCCTTCTGACTGTCTATACACCCGTTCCAGACCTCGTTTCACATCTACATGGCTTTTATCCCTGCCGAGTCCCCGCGACAAAATTCTTCTAGCTGCTTCCGCCATCAGCCTCATCCTCCTCCATCCCATCCGCTGCTGGAAAACGACTTACAACTTGTTGCTGGGAGCCGCGTTGGTCGTGGGCCACTGGTAGCCGGCGGCGTCGCTGAACTTGTACCCGTAAGAAGCCGTGAAGTCATCCAGCACCGCAGGTCCGCGAGATCCTGTCAGCAGCCGTCAGCATCCCTTCTCCGACCCTGCTTAGACCCTGCTTAGACGGTGGATCCTCACCGTAGGGGTACTCGATTGGTGTAATCTCCTTATTGTCGTCGAGATAGTGCAGCAGCGGCGTAAAGATGCGCCAGCTCGCGTCGAGCTCGTCGTCGCGCACAAAGTTGGAGCGGTCGCCCTTGATGCAGTCGAGGATCAGCGACTCGTAGGCCTCGGGGATCTTGAGGTCCGAGAAGCGGCGGCGGTAGGTGAGGTCGAGCTCCGTCACCACCGTCTGCATCGTCAGACCGGGGAGCTTCGAGTTCATCTTGATGTAGACGCTCTCGTTGGGCTGGATACGCATGACGAGCTCATTGCGAGGGATGTTCTTGAAGATGCCCGAAGACACGTCCTTGAACTGCACCCGAATCTCCGTCTTCTGCTCGTTGAGCGCCTTGCCGGCCTTCATGATGAAGGGGATGCCGTCCCAGCGCTCGTTGTTGATGTAGGCCACGAGGGCGCAAAACGTGGGACATCTCGAGTCCTTGGGGACGGTGCTGTCCTCCTTGTACGACGGCTTGGTGCCGTCGACAGACTTTCCGTACTGGCCGATGATGACGTTCTTGGGCTCGATAGACGGGATGGCGCGGAGAACGCGCACCTTTTCGTCACGGATATCCTCGGCGTCGAACGAGATGGGCCGGTCCATGGCGAGCAGAGTCAAGACCTGCAGCAGGTGATTTTGCATGACATCGCGGATGATGCCAAACTCGTCAAAGTATCCTCCGCGGCCCTCGGTGCCAAAAGGCTCCTTGAACGAGATCTGCACGTTGTCAATGTAGTGGCGGTTCCACGTGGCGCCGAGAAACAGGTTGCCGAAGCGCAGGATCAATATGTTCTTGACCATCTCCTTGCCGAGGTAATGGTCGATGCGGAACAGCTCCGACTCTTCCCAATCGGGTCGGAGCGACTTTTGCAGCTCACGGGAACTGGCCAGATCCTTTCCAAACGGTTTCTCAATCTTTGTGGCTTGTTAGCAAGAGAGCCGTGCAGGCTCACGAGGAGGAGACGACTCACCACGACGCGGGCGATGCCGTTGGTCGGGTAGCAGCACCGCTTGAGATGCTGAGAGACGGTGGTGAAGACGCTGGGCGGCAGGGCCATGTAGAATAGCCGGTTGGTCTCTTTCCGGCCATTCTCCAGCTCTTGCAGGTGCTTGTTGAGCACCACGAAGCTCTCGTCCTTGTCGTAGGAGCCCGACACGTACGAGCACAAGCTGCAAAAGTCGTCGAGCTGCTGCTCAATCTCCTTGGTGGGCGTCTTCATGTGAGACCTGACGCGTCGCAGGTACTCGGCGTGGTCCATCTGCGTGCGAGCATACCCAACGATTTTGACGCCCTTGGGCAGAAACTGGTTCCGGTACTGCAGAAAGTTAGGCAGCGAATCACGGCGAGGGCGGCAGGAAGGCTCACTAGGCCAAAGAGCGCGGGGAACTGTCCTTTGTTAGCGAGGAGAGGGAGGGCGGTTGAGGGCGGTTGAGGGCGGTTGAGGGCGGTCGCGGGTCGGGGCTCACCGTCTTCTTCTTGGCGAGGTCGCCCGAGGCGCCGAGGACGACGATGATGGTGTTGTCCTTCAACTCCATGGTGGAACTTTGGGGGCGAGACGGTCAGTCTTGAAAGCTGCCGGAGGAGGCGACGACGTACGAGTCGGTCATGACATCCATGGTGTGGACGGCAGCAGCCAGCTTGATCGTGTCCGAGAGCTATGGCCTGGGAGGTGGGAAGCGGCGGAGGACAAGGGAGAGGCTCAGCGGGGGGGAAGCTGGGCGAGGAAGCTGGTAGGCGGGCAGCTGGGGAATGTATGAGATGGAAGTAGGTGGGTGGAGGTAGGTAGGTAGGTAGGTAGGTAGGTAGTAAGGTGGTAGGTATGAGGTAGGTAAGGGATCAATCAGCAAGGAGAGGAGGAAGCAGTTGCGGAAGCAGAGGTGGAAGCAGAGGTGGAAGCAGAGGCGGAAGCAGAGGTGGTGGGTGGTATGCAGTGGATGGCCGACGGGAAGCGGTAATCGGCCGTGGGTGGTTTCGAGACTTTAGGTATCCGTATGGGGGACTCCAGGTATGGGGGACTCCAGGTATGGGGGACTCCAGGTATGGGGATGACGAAGGCAGCCAGACAGACAGACGCAAAGGGCGGGGCGCCAGCATCGCGACAGTTATAGGGCAGCCGAGGTACCGGCTACGAACGACCTAGATGGGTAGATAGGCGTCTACGCGGCTGGCAGTGCGGCTGCCCGCTGTTCACCAGGTATCCCGAAAACAGAGGCGTGGAGCTGTTCGAATCGGGACAGCACGTCTAAGCAGCACGTCTGTGCGAGGGCGAGATGCGGGTGAACGAGCTGCCAAGCATCTGCTCTCATCCATCTCACCTCATCAAGTTCATGGAATCCTCTGAGGATGGTCGAGAGACTACTAATGTTCATGCATGGACGGATTCCCTCCCGTTCATCCTGCCCTCGCCATCCGACCATCCCTTGTTGAGAGGCAGGCCCGGTAGGCAGGTAGGTAGAGGTAGCTTCCATCACCCCAAGCCGTACCGGGTACGACCTGTTCTGCCGCGTAGGTACCTATGTATGTATGTATGTACCTCCACTGGCTGGACGGGAGCTTCGTGGTGGGCCAAGACCAACCTGCTCTAGCCGGCAGACGCTCGCCCGGAGCTTCCGGTCTCGCTGCTCTCCGCTGGACGGCACACAACCTACCTACATACCTACGAATGCGCATCCCCGACAGCGGTACCGCCGGAGTCTCGTGGCGAACCATGGCCGGAGCCCCGGATCTCATGAGACGAATGGCAACCCGCCCGCGTGGCCAGGATTTAGGTTCCCTCTCCCTGTGTGTGTGTGTATGTATTTGTGTGTGTGTGTGTGTGTGTGTGTGTGTGTGGTGTTCTTGCTGCCCTTTCCCACTGCATGAGCCTGCGCCGGTAGCCCGTTGCTGGGTTACATACGGATAAGCTTGTAAGACAGACAGCCTCGAGACTCGTCTCAAGTCGCACAGCACAGTGACAGAAGTCCCTCATCTCGACTCATAGCCGACGTCCCTCATTGCTGTCGCCACAAACAATTCAACGTGTCACGTCCAAGTCTGATTACCCCGTGATAGAGCCGTGGTGCTTGCATCCACCACTTGTTCTGCCCCGGTGCCGGAGGAAAGAGGACGGATCACAACTCGAAGCGAACTCATCATCTGACTGAGTCTTGGACTCTTGGTTGACAGACAAGCCACAAGTGGCGTGACGATCTGCTGCCCAGCCACAACAAGCTCAGCCACACCAGCCACTTCAAACTGCTGACTGATTGCCCTAAGTACGCACGTGATATACAGGGCTCAAATTTTCACGGCTTACGTAGTGCCGCCGCACACCAACAGGCTCAACAGCCCATCGACCAGCTCCATCCACTCGACTTCCTCGCCAACGACGTGCGCGACAACGAGGGCAAGGTCTTTCCATAAGACGGTGCCTCGACCTCACCTCCGAAACTCTCAAGCTCAATCCAGGGAGGAAGCCAGACTCTGTCAGACTCTGTCACCATGCCTTCCGATGGCGGCCACAGATGTGAGTGTCCCCGTCATCTGATCTGCGCACATCGGGACAAATCACTGACTGCTTCACCAGTATACGTCAAGTAAGTAATGACGCCGACATCTTCATCCTCATAAACGATCACGATCACGATGCGATTGCTGCGCCGCGGAAAACCGACCCCATGACCACACCGAAGCTTGCGCTGACGGACACGCACAGGGGGCGCCACCTGAGCTACCAACGCTCTCGTCACGTCACCAACCCTGGCACCAGTCTGATCAAGATTGAGGGCGTAGACGATACCGACGCTGCCAAGTATGCCTACACTTTGTTCATCCATCAGGACATGCTGCTGATGCGCGGTTTCTAGCTTCTACCTGGGCAAGCGCATCGCCTACGTCTATCGGGGCCATAAGGAGATCCGCGGCTCCAAGATCCGCGTCATCTGGGGCAAGGTCACTCGGCCACACGGTATGGCATCAGGAATATCCTAATCACATTCGGCCTGCTAACGGCAACGTGCAGGCAACTCCGGAGTCGTCCGGGCCAAGTTCAAGTCGCCGCTCCCTACAAAGTCGTTTGGCGCATCTGTCCGGGTCATGCTGTACCCCTCGTCGATATAAAGGAAGAATCGGGATGGAGTTGTTAGCGAGGGCGGTTTTCATTTGGCTGCATGGGTCGAGGCAAGGGCGAGTCATGTGGCCTGAACTTGAGGCAATCAAGTAAAAGACATGAAACAATCGTCGGTCCGCGGTCCTGGTGAAGTAACGATTTGCCCTCGATAGCCACGGCCGAAACTTGGAACTCGGAAGAAGCGACAATAAAGGATTGGCCGCTACTAATCGGGAGATTCGTCTGGTCAGCAATGGCACAAAAGAGTTGAAAAGAGTTGGTCAGACCTACCCAGGTGCAGGGATGACGGGCCAACATGTTGCTATCTTTTCCGATTTCCGGTCCAACCATGCCCGAAGCAGATGATGATGAAGGGTAACGAGGGTTGGCCAACAAGGTTAGTCGACCAATGGCCATGTCGCGAACAGCGATGAAGGGTTGGCAGCCTCATTCAACTCAACAGCGGTGACAACGGCCCTTGCAGACGTAGCGCATGGTGAGCGTCAGTCCAGCACACCGGCGGTCGTGTCGCCGACGGATGAGACGCGGCTGGAGGGATGGCGAGGGGCGAAGTCGACGACCGGTAAAGACGCTCCCGTGACGGCGATTGAGGTAGTGCCAGTGCCACGCATGACAGTCTGGCGCGTAGCTTCATGTTGGACGGCTCCGTGGGAGCAGCGGCGTTGCAGACGCCTCTTCGGTCCGGAAGGGCCGGTAGTAGCAGCAGCTGGCCATGGCTGCCTGACAAGTGCTGTCTCGGTGTGACGCAGCCAGCAATTTGCGCATGCAGGCTGAGGAGCATGATGGATGTACAAAGGATTATAGGCAGGCCGCTCGCGGGGCTTCATGGCATTGCTGACTCCATGGATGTTTTGATGAGCTGGGATGGTGGTGGGCGAGACAGATGATGTAGCAGCAGCAGGCGATCCACAGCACCTGGTAGTCGAGGACAAGGCAGCCCTGGCAGGACCAGAGTGAGTGTACATGTGTATTCGTACGAATAGGGAGGAGGATACGAGTGCTTTGCATGCGCAGACGTGGTGGCATCGAGGGCGACACGGGTGTGATAAGGCAGTGCTTCCCCCCCGCAGTGATTGCAGCTGTAGCTAACGAGGCACGGCATCCCATCGTCTGAAGGGCCAGTCAGTTCGGCCAGTCAGTAAGTTCCCTGTCCTCCGCGTGCTTTGTATGTATCATGATGTATGGATGGAGTTGGCATCAATGCAAGCGCTTTTGTTGTTGCTGCGCTCGCCGGCGCGTTCATCGGGGGTGGGGGGGCCGAGCCGTGCATTCGGACGACGGCGGCACTGTAGAGGTTGGCGTATGCACTGTCCGAGGTATCGTCAGTTGGAGGTACCGGGGCTATAGCCTGTAGCTGACAGGTTCTTCAGCAGGGCTGGGCAAGGCAAGGCAGTCGATGAGATTATCCGATAATGATGAGGATGAAATCGTGCATGTACATAATGTGCATAGTCTCTCTGCCTTGGCAGGCAGCCTCTTTCAAGGAAGTCTTGCTTGATGTTTGTTTATATTCGAACTTGGGATCGCCGCGGAAATGAGAAGCAGAGATGGAAGCTTCCGCGTGACGCTTCCTACATCTCTCCCTTGCTGAAGCTCATCTCGGATCATATCTACGAATAGACACAAAACACATAACGGAAGCTCGAGGTATGGATGTATGTATAATTACAGCTGGACTCGTACGAACAAGACCGACGGTCCATCGATGCTGCCTCGCACCTCGTATTCGCGCACTCTGAAGGCATAATAATTGAGACCAGCCAGTCAAGGTAGCTTTGGATTTGTCGTCGTCACACGCCTCGACGATCCCCTGCCGCCCCAGCGTCGACTCAGATAAGGCGGGGAGGGTTCTAAGCGTTTATAACACAAAAGGCTTGAGCCGAGCTCGCGGAAAGCAAGCAAGCAAGCAGGCAAGCAAGCAAGCATCGACGAGACGGGCCGCAACGCCCCACGACGCGGTAGCCCCACGGAGGCAGCCATTGCAGGGTTCCTTTCCGTGTGCTTAATCAAGCGGCCGATTCCCGACCGAGAGGAACGAGACGAGACAGAGGGACAAGATCGAGAGGAGGTATGTCAAAGTAAAAAAGACAAAAAGGGGGGGACGAGGTGCACACACACAAGGAGACCAGGTACGCAAAGGGCTTTGCTTCCCGTCCGAGGTTGTCTCATCCGCGCTGCCCGCATGAGATCCGGAGCACGGACAGACTGCCCGAGACAGATATCACTCACTGACGTCAGGAACCCGGCTTGCCGGAAAGATGGACCTTTTTTCTTTCGAAAAACGTTGGGAGGGCGAAGCGCGCCCCGCTGACCACCTGCGCAGCCCCGTTGGCCGTGCGAGACTTTTGCGTCCTTTCAGGTACCGGGAATTCCTCTTGCGGGAGCGGGAGGGAGGGTAGTTTTTTGCGGGTGGTGGAAATTCTCGTCGATTTCTCACCCCAACGACGGTCGAACCAACGGTTGTCGGCTGTTCGAAATCATCTGCCTTTATCTCGTCGTCGTTCGGCTCGAGGAAAGGTCCGGAGAAGGGGGGTTCAACTTCTCTGTGCGCCGCACTGTGATTACAGCATGTAGCATTGTAGGTAGGTAGGTACCTGGACATCTATCTAGGTACGAGCCGTCACGTCGTTGCTTGTGGTACAGCTGAGGTATCTGCACATGAGCCGGCTCGGTGTGTTCAGATTTTAACGGGTACAGACGAGATACTTTTATCGACAGGTACCAAGATTTCTAGGTCGGTACCTACTACCTATATACCACCCGTAAGTAAGTCCAGCCCCTCCATCCATCCATCTGCTGCGCCAGGGCCAGAAGCGTCCTGCCAGTTGGGCTCCGCCACGGACCCAATGGCGCACTAGCAGTGCACTGTATTTGCGCTGTGGCATGGATGGGCCAGCTGTGATTCCAGGTGACGCTAGTACCAAGTATGAGGTATCTCCAGTGCTGCTCCTCCGAAAACAGGCCCCAAGCCCCAGCCTAGCTCAGCCCGGCTCCGAGAGCAAAACCCCAGCAGACGCTCTCCCACCTTTCTCCCGTCTGCTCCCTCGGCCTACTGTTTCTCTCTCTTGCCTCCTGCTCCTTGACCTGGGCTCTGTCTCTGGTCTTTGTCTCTGTCTCTCTGTCTCTCTATCTCTCTCTCTCTCTATCTCTCTCTCTCTCTTTCTCTCTCTCTCTCTCTCTCTCTCTCTTTTTCCCCCTCTCTCTCCTTCTCCTCTCTCTGTCTTGTCCCATCGCCACTCCCTCGCCCGCTCACACCGTGCCTCCCTCTTGTCGCCTCCCTCTCTCTCTCTCTCTACCTACCTACCTACCTACCTACCATCTCGTCCCGCCTGTCTCGTCCCGCCTGTCTCTCTGTCCCCTCCCCCTCACGACGGAAAGATACCCCGCCTCTGACGCACCTTTATCTCCTCAATCAACTTTCTCCCTGCCCTGCGCATCGAAAGCAGCCCGTGCTATCAACCGCTATCAACCATGGCGACTCCAGCAGAACACTATGATCTGCTTCCGCAGCATCAGCAGCACCAGCAACACCACCAACACCCGCCGCTGGCCCAGCAGCCGAGGACCCAGACCAAGCCGCGCAGCTTCAGTGTCCGCTCTGAAAAGTCGCATCGCAGCTCCGCAAGCAAGCACGAGACGCACGAGGAGAAGGATTCCAACCGCCTGCAGAGCAAGGCCGATCCTACTCTGGCCATCAACGAGGCAGAGCCCTGTGAGTCTTGAATCCCTTCTCCTCGCCTTCTTCTGGCCTTCTCTCCGAGCTCTACCCCTCCCTCTTCTGCCCTCGTCTTGTCTGTCGACTGACATTCCCCGTGCTACAGCTGCCGTGGCCATGAATAACCAGTCCAACCACGCCTCCATCCGTTCGCTGCAGCACAAGGATGTCTGGGGCAACCCCATCAGTAAGTCGCCTGCGCAATTTTTTTTTCCCCCCATGTGTACATACATATGTATGTATGTGTTCTCGTGCAACGGCTGACTGACTCGGTCCATCAGCGGATCCAGATAGGTCCAACCCCACCCGCAACCGATGGGAACGTCCGCTCGATACGATCCGGGGCTTCGAGGCCGCTATAGACGGCGGATACTCGCGCAAAGCCTTGCCTCGCTCAGGTACACACGACATCATTCACTTCCGCAGATAAACCCATAGACCAGCGCTGACTCGTGACGCTCCAGAGACGGATTCGTCTGGCAACTGGAACCAGCGGGGCAACTCGCAATCCGTGAGCCAACCGCGATTCCCCCAGGACAGCTACTACCGGCCATCGTCGGTTCGGACCGACATGTACAATGGATCTGCTCATTCGAGGAGCAGCTACATGGAGTCTCAAGTTAGTCATGGCCGACACGCCCAGCGCGATCGAGGCCAGAGGATGCACGCAGAGCCGCATTACCAGGTTTACGGCCGAGAGCAGAACGTCTACCCCTTACCACACAAGGATCGATCCTACGAGACTGTCACGTCGGCTGCGCCCAGCGGTAACTCCGACCCCAACGGATACATGACGGACCCTACCAGCAGCGACAATAGCTCTGTCGACCGAGTTTCGCCCGTTAGACGCCGCAAGCCGACGAATGAATATGCTGTTGGCTCCAACCACGGCCAAGCCTACCATGCGCCCAATGCAGGCAGGAGTCCCGGTCACCAGGATCAGATCCTGTCGCCTGCACACATGGAGCCCCGCTACTACGACGCCGAGACTGGCAAACAATCGCTGGCGGCCGAGGGTCGGCAGGTTTTGCCGCCGGCGCTTGTTGCCCCCGAGAGGCGAAAGAGCTGGTTCAGTCGTCGATTCAGCAGCAGGGACGCCTAGGTGACGGCCGGTGTGAAGGCCAGATCTCGCCCTTTCCGGCTCTCATTTGCTCGTCGCAATGCGGGGCGCGTTTCGCCAAGCGCCCGGCTGTGACGGGGATCCCGCGCCGAGCGGTGGGAAGGGTATGGTCCTGGCACCCCGAATCCCCCTGGATGAGACGATGGGAAGCCGGAGATGTTGTCGAGACTGGGCAAAGTATGATGTACGCTCATGAAAAGGTCCGATGTATGAGGCGTCGGGTGTTTTTGCTCTTTGACGAGGCTTCATGGGCGCTGGACCACTGGAGACCAGGGACAGGCTGTCGAGTGCAAGGACGTTAATCATCATGAACTACCGACCAGGTTTTACTGTTGCATATAGATGAGGATGCGGCAACCGGTCAGTGCCTGTTTTGGACCGGGCTTCAATGGCAATTTTATCATTTTCACCAAGAAAAGCAAGGACAAAGGGGGGCGGACTGAGGGGACAGCACGTGTTGGTTGATGAGATGTGTTCGTGATTGCGGCCGTGATGCAGTAGAGTGTGATTGCGCTAAGCGGGAGAGACGAGATGAAAGCGAGTCATGAAATAGAATCATTGATCCTTTTTGCCCTCGGATTTCCTCGTCGACTTTGTATCCGACTGATCCTCGTTCATAGCGACGATGACGTAGGCGATGAGCACGACGTTGGCCAGCAGGGCAGCGAAGCCGCCAGCGTATGAGGAGTTGCCTAATGGAGTCAGCCGGAACAGCGCATCAAGTGTTAGAGGCATGGAAGAGATTCACCCTTGAAGACGGTGTCGACGGTGATGAAGTAGGAGCCGATGGGGAGGACGATCATGGCGAGTGTGAAGGCGAGCAGCTTGACGATGACATGTCTGATGGTCAGCCTCGGTGAATAGAAGGGGGGGGGGGGTAAAAGGGTATTTACTTGGGGACCGCGGGGGAGATGTTTGAGGGGGAGGATGGGGTTGGGGGGGAAGGAGGGGGGGGGTTGAGGGGGGATGCGGCGGGTTGCCATTGGAGTTGTGAGGTGAGGATTTGGGTGGTGAGGGAGGATTGGTGGTGTTGAGGGGATGATGGTTGAGGGATTGAGGGCACGTGATGGGGGAGGCTGTAGTCACGTGAGGGGAGAATTGAGGAATTGTGACAGGCTGACACAAGGTGATGGGATTGAGGGTGGCGATGCTTGGTAGTTGCGATGTAGTACATACATATGTATTGATGGGGATTGTTTCTGTTTGTGATTACTAGGTTTCTTGTTGGCTTGGCTTCATTATGTTCGCCGTCACTAGTTGGTAATGAGCTGTTAGCTGAAGTGCTCACGGATACTCGTACACACAGCGTCGACGAATGATCAAGCCGTCTGTCTATTCGTAAGCAGTTGAGACTTTACCGCCGTGTTTCTGTATCGGGGTTGATTGATTCGGCTTCTCTTCCATTTAGCCGCCTCTTGCCGAGACGCGCCGAGTGATGGGCCGTAGAGAAGTGCCGGTCGGGATGGTCTGGTGATGGGCTGCGGGGGGGGGGATATCGGTGGTGCGTGTACGGATGGGGATGTGTACATACATACATACATACATATGGGAGCGGAAGAAGTCTGCTCGTTGTTCGCCTTGCTGAGATTCTGGCTGTGATGGGGTTGGGTTGGTGGGTGGGTGGATGGTGTTTCGGGTGGATGATGGGTTTGGCTTTATGGTTGTGAGGTTGTGGGGGTTTGGGGAGAGTTGTGGTATCTAGGTAGGGACTTTCTTGTTTGTGAGGGTGAAGAATCTTTGATATTGTGAGTAGCTATGAACAGTAGACGTTCTGTGAAAAGTAAAGTTGACCCCATCATCTAAGACATCATCAACAGCAATACCCAAACCAGCTCCTCAACCTCAACATCTACAACCCATTCAGAACTCCCCCAAACACAAATAGCATCCAACCTCACCTCCAATCCAAGCCCACCCTTCATCCAGCCACACCCCGAGTCCGCAAGGCAGACACATCCACACGACTCAAGTCCTCACCAGCACATGGCGCTCCTCGGGCCGCAAGTCCGCCTCGCCTCGAGCTAGCTTCGGACGACTATTTCCCAGTGGTGTGATTGTCTGCCTGGTTGATTCTTTTTTTGTCTGTAGCGTGAGCGTGGACGGTGATGATTGGCCTCTTCGTAGTCCAAGTGACGGCATAAAAGCCCGTCCTCACATATTTCTCTATAACAACCCAGGGATCGATATGCCTTGTCTGTGTTTCTTCTGACTGTCCGGCTGAAATGATTATTACAGATGCATACGTCAGGCTGAGATCGAAAAATACCGGCGTCAGAGAGCCTAGCCAATGCATCGATACTCGGAAACTGACGTCTTCATCGTGATAGAAAGCTGCCTTTTCCATCAGGTATATATAAGCGACAGACCCTATCATGAAAGCCAACAAGTCAAACACCAGTCCCTCAGCAGCCAGTCTCGCCATGAAGCTCACAACCGCCCTCGCAACCCTCGCCGTCTTGGCAACCCAAGCGCAATCAGCCGTGCCTCCGCCCCAAGATGTCACTCCGTCACCGACGACGTCGTCCCACGACTCCGTAGAGTCGAGATACTGCGGCGAGGACGGTACGTGATGCGTGTACTCTTCGTCTCGTACTGGGTGCTGATGTGAATGAAAAGCTGTTTGCGAGACGGATAAGGATTGTTGCGATTCCAATGCCTACTGCCATGATCCTTATCACCATCACAAGAGGCCGACGGAGAATGCCCTGCCGAAGACTTGTCACGTCCGTAAGACATCATATTGGGGGAAGTTCTGGTAGTGAAAGCCGGTCTGAGTTGCCATGTGCTTGATAGTTGGGATGCTGCGGCCTCTTCTTGGGAGCAGCTCTATGTATGTATGAGACTTGTATGAGGCTGTGGCTAGGGTAGCCATGTCCGCGGCAAGGGAGCTGTTGTGCGATTTTGTAAAGGAATCCGGCCATAAGAAGGCCGACGTGCTCATGTATTCGTACATGAGCATGTATGTACCAGTCGACTTGTGGCTGTCAAGCAATTGGCAACCGCTTTAGGAAGCCTTTTCTATTAGCATTGGGGACGCCGCGTGTGATGTGACAACACGTGTGCCAGAGAAAAATGAGCCACAACGATATAGTTAGCTATACAGCTAGTAATAACGACTGGCGATCGAGGACGCTCACTGTCGGTGATAGGATGCTTCGACAGAGCTACGCCCCGAATGCGACGACGGATTTAAGCAGAGGCCACGGATACGAAAGGCTACCGGACTGCCTTATATATGAGTCGACTATCGCTCGACGGAAAGCGCTGTCGTTTACAGGAGACGAAGTGCCATCGTCGGTCAATCATGAAGATTGCCGCCCCGTTCGTGATGCTCGTTGCCTGCGGGCAGACTAGGGCCGGTGTGCCGTCGGTACTGGTGATGATGGACCGCAAGCCCATGGCAAGCACGAGTTCCAACGGACCGGTACGGATACAGGATTGTTCCAAGCTGACGAGTGAGTGCCTGGCTCCAAGGAGCCACTCGTCTTGTGCTAAGGAACTGGTCCAGGTTGCGTGTCCGATGCCGATTGCTGTATGGGCCAGCAGTGCTTGGAGTTTTTGTGCGCAGAGAGTCTGAGGTTCAAGTGGGGGGACGGAGTGCTTTTCGGGTGACATGAGACGATGGATGGCTTCGACTGTATCTTGACGATCGATCGAAGGGGGATGGATGCGACGCAAATGTGAGGACGAGGATACGAAGCATGCGGGCTCGAATAGGATATAGAGGGAGACCGACTGTCCATGTCCTACCTGTGAGCTTTCCACGTCCTGATCACGGTAAAAGGATGATGAAGACGGCAGCCCAACTCGTCATGCTCGTCGCCGTCTCCATGCAGGCCTCAGCCGCCGTGCCGCCTCCAGGTTCGAAGACGACGACGACTCAGCACGAAGACCCGCAAAGAACAAGTTCCTGCGGGCCTGTACGGGTGATGAATTGCGAGAATCCCGGTTGTGCGTCGTCGACCTGAGGCTGTTCTGTGGGAGTGTGCTGACGTCGAGGTTGGCAGGGTGCAACACGGATTACGAGTGCTGCATGGACCAGTTGTGCCTCCAAGGGCAGTGTAAGTGGATGCGCGTCCTTCGAACTGAAGAGATGATCAAGGCTTTTGTCGAGAGGCTCGAGTTTGATCGAGGGCCTCGTTCAGGGAGGAAGAAGCTGAAGGATCGAGTTTAACGGAGTGATGAGTCACGGGATGATGATAGACTGCGGGAGACGATACAGATGGAAGTGAAGTGTAGCATGAATCATGATATAGGGTAGGCCGATAGATGATGCACGTGACCGCGCGATAACCGTCCAAGCGCGTCTTCCCTGTTCGCCTCCTGAAGCCCACGATGAAAATTCCCTTTTCCGTTCACCGCATCACAACAATGGCCAGACCCGAGCCGTCAGACCCTCCCTCATCGCCGCCGCTGCCCACAGGCACAGGCACAGGCAGAGGTTTCAGCCGCGGGTCCCCGTCCTCGAGCGTCATTGAAGTCCCAGCCTCGTCACCCTTCCAGAGTAGGCTCGCGTCTCGCATCGCCCCGGCTGGCACCTATTTCCGTCCTCCTCGCCCAGCAGCGACGGCCAGGGATCCCATCAGCCTGCTATCGGACGAAGAAGGGGATCCGGGAGGGGCTGATATCGCTTCTACCTCGTTCAAGGCCAAGATGGCTGCTTACTCGTACAAACCGAATAGCCAGGACGAGACGAGGAAGCGCATGAAGCAGATCTGGGACGTTTTGGGCGACGTGTATCCTGTCAACAAAGTCCGAGAGGCGCTCAGGATATGTCAAAATGACCTGGATGATTCCATCTTTTGGCTTCAGAATCAGCCCCCATCGCAGAAACCGTCGACGTCTCGTCGCCTGGTCTCAAAGGCCACGCTGAGGCAGCAGCACCAAAACAAGGTCAGGCCGCCACCGCCGCCGTCGTCAGCCTCGTCATCGCCTCATGCGAAGTCGCCTGCTTCTTCCCGGCCGGTTGCCAGGCGTCGGTTGGTTCGAGGCCTTCGAGAAACTACGCCCCGTACAGCCGATCCGCCTTCGAGTGATGATCCGCTGCTGGGCGACTTCGACAAGGACGCCTTTAGGGCCGAGGAAACGCCCGAGCCCGCGCAAGAAGACTACGAGGACCGGGTTCTGGCCTGTATCAACTCGAGCTCCCTGGCCGAACTGGTGGCCATGACGGGACTCAAGGAAAACTTGGTCGAGCCTCTGGTTGCCAAGCGTCCATTTTCCGACCTCAGACAGGCGAGGAGAGTGACGATGAGCAAAAAGTCTGGATCCCGCAAGGCCGCAAAGGTCAGCGTCGGCGAGTCGGTGGTCGATGCCGTCGGCGTCTTCCTCAACGCCGTCTCGGCCATTGACGACGTCGTGGCCAAGTGCGACACCAAGGCCCAGATGGTCAAGGCCGTCGTCGACGCCTGGGACCTCGACTCTTTCGGATTCAACAAGATCAGCGGCCGCGCCTCGCCCGACGGGGACATGCCCCTGACCCCGACCAGCCTGGAGAGCTCACGCTACACGCGACCACTGGTGCCTCGTCAGCCGAGCCTCATGGACGGCCACTGCGAGATGAAGCCCTTTCAGCTGTTTGGCCTCAACTGGATGACTGTCCTGTACAACTACGACATCGGCTGCATCCTGGCCGACGAGATGGGGCTGGGCAAGACGTGTCAGGTCATCTCCCTCATCTGTCACGTGGTCCAAGACTACCAACGTGAGGGACGGGGCCGGCGGCCATGGCCCAACCTGGTGGTGGTGCCTCCCAGCACCTACAACAACTGGCTGATGGAGCTGCGGAGGTTCGCCCCGGGCCTCTCCGTCGTCGGCTATCGCGGTTCGCAGTCGGAGCGGGCGGAAATCGCGCGTGACGTCTACGAAGAGCCGGCCGCCTACCACGTGGTGCTGGCGACGTATTCGCAGATCAACTCGGACGCCGACGTCGAAGCCATGCAATCCTTTCGTCTCAATGCCGCCATCTTCGACGAGGGCCACAAGATGAAGAACCCGGAGACCAAGATCTACCAGGACCTCGGGCGCATCACGGCATCGTGGAAGATGCTGCTGACGGGTGAGTGACGGAGGAGAGTCGTACACACTCTTAAGTTGTCGGTACTGACCAAGAGGGCTCTCTCTCTCTCTCTCTCTCTCTCCCAGGGACGCCGGTGCAAAACAATCTCATGGAGATGACGTCGCTGCTGAGCTTCATCAACCCGCGCATGTTTGAGGGCTGCATGGAGCACGTCAAGTACATCTTCAGTCAGAAGATAAGCATCCGCAACGTGTCCAACGGGGCCTTCCTCTACAACGAGCGCGTCCGGCGAGCTCGCACCATCCTCGAGCCCTTTATCCTGCAGCGGCGGAAGGACCAGGTGCTGTCGAGCATGCCACGCAAGGTCAATACGGTGGTGCGGTGCGAGATGAGCGCGGCGCAGCGACGGGTCTACGACGAGTACGAGAGGCTCTTCAAGACGGAACCGTCGCAGCGGGCTTCTTCCGGGCGGAAACGAGGCCGACAGAACGACCAGAACAACGTGTGGATGCAGCTGCGCAAGGCGGCCCTTCATCCTCTCCTCTTCCGGCGGCACTTTGGCGACGAGGTGGTGGAGAGGATGGCCAAGGTGCTGATGAGCAAGGTGCCGCAGTCGGAGCTTCACCAGCCGGACATGAAGCACCTGGTTCAGGAGCTCAAGAACTCGTCCGACTTTGAGCTCCATCTGTGGTGTCGCGACTACCCGCAGCTGCTGGCCAAGTACGACATGCCGTCGTCGGCCGAGCTGGACAGCGGAAAGGTCCGGAAGCTGCTGGACCTGGTGGAGCAGTACCGGGCCCGAGGCGACCGGGCCCTCGTCTTCAGCAAGTTCTCGCGCATCATCGAGCTGCTGCAGGAGGTTCTGGCTCTCCGAGGCGTCGACCACCGCGTCCTGATGGGCAACACCAAGGTGACGGAGAGGCAGACGCTGATTGACGACTTCAACTCGGATCCCCGCATCACCGTCTTCCTGCTGACGACGGGCGCCGGCGGCACGGGCATCAACCTGACGGCGGCCAACAAGGTCATCATCTTCGACCAGTCGGAGAATCCGCAGGACGATATCCAGGCGGAGAACCGGGCTCACCGGCTGGGACAGACGCGCCATGTCGAGGTGGTGCGGCTCATCTCGTCGGATACCATGGAGGAGCTCATGTACAAGGCGTGTCAGAAGAAGATTGAGCTGGCGAATAAGGTGACGGGGGCGATGGAGGAGGAGGAGGAGGGGAGGATGGAGATGGAGGTGAGGAGGATGATGGCGGAGATGACGCCCGCGTGATGGGGGTAGTTGGTTGATGTGAGTAAGAGGGACGTCGTAGTCGGGGGGGGTCTTGTGGTATAGAGAGTGTAGACTGACGGGAGAGAAGGGGCTCATGAGTCTGTCTACCTCGATACGGGAAGAGGATCATGGGTGGTTTATTTACACTGATGGAGGTTCTTTGTCCGAGTTGTCACGATGAATGACGATAGGGTTAGGGTTGTGCCTTGGTCCAGGATTTGCAAGCCCATCCATCCTCCTCATCATGCTCCTCCAACGAGAGTCCTCTCGAAAGAGAGCAACCCCAGCCAACTGGCAGCACCCGAAGCCAACCGCCGACCTCGGCTTCGGACGGCATCGCAGGGGTCGGCGGGTCGGTCTGCCGGGGGCGTCTGGCGTCGGGTTGGCGATGGGGAGGAGGGGGGAGAGTCGAGGGGAGTCGAGGAGAGGGTTCCGAACGCGGTGATTGGCAGAGTTGCCAAGAGCTTGGTTGAGGGGAGGGGGGGTGTCGGCAGTCGTCGAGCGGTAGCCCATCCCCATCCTCCTCCCTCCCTCTGAGGAAGAAAACATCCCCGTCGTGAAGAAGCCCGTTCCCCCCCCTCGTCCCCATCCCTCCCATCGTAGAAAAGCCTCCTCGCAAAGGAGGGTCGGCTCCTCAGGCCAGCATCACATTGTCGACCTCTACGCCCATGGCCGTCTTTGGACTTGTCGGCTGCTTTGTCGGGGGGTGGTGTCCTGGGGATGGGGGAGGGGAGTAGCATCTCTTTCTCTCTCTTGTTGGCAGACTTTTTGTCGGCCTCGTCTTTCATCTGGTCTTCTCCTTCTGCTCTCCTCTCTGTGCTCTTCTTCTCTTCTTCTCCTCTCCCCTCTCCCTCGTCAATCCTCAATCTCTTCTCTCTTCCTTCCTTCCACCTTGTCAATCTCTTCTTCCTTCCTTCTCAAATCTCGCCTCTCTCTCTTCACGACCAATCCCTTTCCCGCAGGACATGGCCGAATGCCCGCTACTTATATACACACACACATATATATATATATATATGCCCCCGACTCGAGGGATCACCGGCCACCACACCCACCCAACGGCGATACAAGACAAGGAGGGATCAAAGCCATCGAGACAAAAGGGGACCTCGAACAGACGGACGGACACGAGCACATACATACACACGTACATACACACAAACACACAAACACACACACACACACACACACACACACACCAAGACAACCCTCCCTCTCACCCAAACAGTCCTAGCAGGTAACCCCAAAGTAACCCAAAAAGTCCGTGTGAAACCGACAACAAGGCAAATAAGCCCGTCTGTCTCGTCTCGTCTAACGTCACGCGTCACGCGTCCCTTCATCACCACATCGCCGCAGTCCCCTCACATGACGAGCCAGACACGCAATATCATGGTAATGCTATCCAAGCCGGACGGATCCGCTAAACGCCCGGCCGCTTCCTAACCCACAGGCCCGCACCCGATAATTCCCGTCCCTCACATTATCACCACCGCCGAAATGCCTGTTGTCTCTCTCTCTCTCTCTTTCTCTCTCTCTGTTTTCTCTCTCTCTGTTTTCTTTTTTTCTTTACCGAGCCCCATGCTTGGCGTCCACCGTCGTGGCCCGTAAATACCTCGGACGCACATCTGCTGGCTGTCGAGCCACAGAAAGGGGTATCGCGACCGACAACAAGTCAGAAAGAAGAGAGTAGAGGACAAGAGACAAGAAAAGAGAAGGAAAGGGAAAAAAAAAAAAAAAAAAAAAAATCACATGACGACGCACTCCTTGTCGTCTTTGGCCGTCTTGGCCAGCTTTCCGCTCCGAGGCCGGCCTCCTTCCGGAGTGGTGACTTCCTGACCGCTGGCCGCCGCCTGGATGACGGCCAGTCTCTGCTTGGCTCGATCGTCGCCGGCATCGGCCGCCTTGACGTACCAGACGTTGGCCTCGAGCATGTCGCGCCGGCAGCCGATGCCAAACTCTGTAAAGTAGCCGATGGCGTATTGCGCCTTGGCGAAACCTGAAGTCCCTCGAGTCAGCATCGTCATCCCTTGAAAACTCAGGGGGAGGAGAGGGACGGAAGATAAGGACTCACCCAGCTCGGCAGACCGTCGCGCCCACTCGTACGCCTCCTCCTCGTCCTTGTCCAGTATCGGCGCGGCCCCGACCATGTACCAGGCGCACAGCCCCATCATGGCCGCCGCGTGCCCTCCCTCGGCCGCACCCGTATAGAAGTGGACGCTCAGGGCCGGGTCTCTCGGGCAGTTGAGCCTCCCGTGCTCGTAGGCGTCGCCCATCCTGAAGTTGGCCTCCGGATGGCCCAGCTCGGCCGCCTGCGTGAACAGCTCGGCCGCGTATCCCAGGTCCTGGAACACGTCGTCGCCGTATCCCGTCTCGTACAGGCAGCCCAGCTGGTAGGGCGCCGCGTTGTACTGCGCGTCTGCCGCCTCGGCCGCCAGCTTCATCCACTTGACGCCCTCGCGGTACCTCTTCTCCCCCAGGTCGCCCGAGAGGCACGCCTTGCCCAGCCGCGTCATGGCCCCCGGATGCCGCTTCGAGGCCGCCGACCGAAGGAACTGCACCGCCTTGGCCGGATCCTTGCGGCAGCCCCAGCCGAACTCGTAGCACAGCGCCGTCCGGTATGCCGACTCGGCGTGCCCGTGCTTGGCCGCCAGAACGAAGAGCGGAAAGGCCGAGTTATAGTCTTCCTTGCCCTTGCTGAACAGGCCCGAAGCGTGCCCGTCGGCCAGGTAGTATTGCGCGAACGGGTAGCCTCCGTTGGCGAGCCGTTGCAGGATCTGCCTCGCCTCTCGCACCAGCTCGTACGTGCTGTGCGCCACGGGGCTCTCGGCCTCGGGGCACTCGCCGTCCGCCTGTCGCCCGCCCTTGCGCGGCTTCAGGTCCGCCATGTCGAACCCTTGCTCTTGCGCCAGCGAGACCAGGTAGACGGCAAACGAGTACTGGATGGAGAAGTCGTTGGTCTTCTTGACGTTTTGCCGGTACATCTCGAGCGTCTTTTCCACGCTCAGCAGCGACGCGTTGTTGCCCACCACCGTCCGCAGGCTCGAGTTGTCCAGGGACAAGGCCGCGGGCGGCGCCTGTTGCGGGTACGGGACGCTGAGCATCTCTGCGTACGACGACGGCCGGACGTCGGGCGACCTTCGTGACGCCGTCGAAGGGGCGCGCATGTGGGAGCCGCCCGCCAGCAGGTTCGGAGACCGGCCGCGGGGGCCCATGTCGGACACGGTCGAGTACGACGACTGCGGCCGCGAGAGGGGGGACCCTCTGGGCCAGTATCCCGACGTCGGTGTCAGGTGTCGTCTTGGCGGTGCCATGGCTCCGTCGAGCAGGTCCGGATTCGACGCGGAGCGCGCAGACTCGCTCGGCACGCTGCTGACGCGCGTCGGGACATGGGGAATCTGCTCGTGGTGGTAGTGGAATAGTGGAGTGGTGTAATTTCGAGAATCGCTGCCTCTGGTCGGGGAATCGCCGGCCGGGCACTCGACGGCGCCAGAGACGGAACTGGCGCTCGTATGGGCCGACGGCGTGTCGGAGCCTCGCTGGCGGTCGCTGGCACCCGATTCGTCCGACTCGCGGCTGTTTCGGGGGCCGACGTTGCTTTTGCTCTCCTCAAGGGGCGACGTTGGGGCCAAGTCGAGGTTGAGCGCCGTGTCGTGGAACTCTATTTCGACTGCGGCAGCCAACTCTGTGGGCGCTTGTTCGGCAGCGACAGGCGGCTCATGGGGCTCGTCGGCGATGCTGAGGCGGGCGGCCTGGGATTGGGCGAGCTCGATGTCGGCGTTGGACGGCTGAGGCCAATTCTCGCGCTGGACGTTGACCCGGACGGGAGAGACGGGAGCCTCTCGCAGTCTGGCAGTACTGGGCGGGAGGAGCAGATGCTTTCGGGGAACGTCTTGGACGGGCCTGGTGGCGGCAGGTCTGGCGAGCAGAGCGCCATGGTTGAGGCCTTCGCTGACGGGTGAGGCGGCCATGTTTGGACACTCTTTGGACGCTTCTCTCTCGCCTCCCCCCCTCCTTATGAGTGTTCAGGGCCGTCGAGGGAAAGCAGACGTCTTAAGTGTGAGGTGACGAGGCGTCAACGGCGGCGCCGTCAGCTCGGACGGGAGTGGACAGCGGTGGCGGCCGTGTAACGTGCGCTACTGTGCATGGATGCATGCATCAAATGTATGTGTATCTTAAGGTATGTATGTCGTGCTAGCCGGAGGTGAGCATCGAGAGAGAGCGAATAGAAGCGAGTGGAATGGAGGTCTCAGAAGCCGCCAACCAACGTGGCCTCGGCGAATGACGCAGAGCGGCCGGGGGAGAGGCGAGACGACGGGAAGGGGAGCCGACGTGGCCGAGGCCGACGAGGTTGAGGAGGCTGAAGAGATTGAGGAGGTTGAGAGGGGGAGAAGGAGAGTGGGTGGGAGAGAGAGAGAGAGAGAGAGAGGTAGAGAGAGAGAGAGAAAGATAGAGAGACAGCGAGAGGAGGTTGACAAGGGGGGAGAAGCCATTTAATCCGTCCCCCCGGGTAAGCCAACCAAGCTATCAGTGTGGAGGTACCGTAGACCGAGCCTTTCCGTACTGGCTGATGGGGGGGCCCCGCAGAGAGGAGCCCGCAGAGAAGCCCGCAGAGAAGCCCGTTGGGGCCTCGTCCATGCCCGCTCCGGGCCCCGGGGGTCCCCATCTGGTGTCACCGTGGCACAGGGGCACCTGCCTAAGGGGGCAGTGGGGGCCGACGGGGATACCAGGTCCAGGGGTTCCCGGTACTTGGGCCCGTGAAGTCGCCTGGAACAACCTTGGAACTCTGGAGATGGTGGCTCTCTGCTCTCGCCGTGTTTCTACCTCATTCGAGCTGCTCTTCCGAATAGAGACCCCAGCCCACCACTACTAGCTGCGGCTTTGATCACATACGAACACACCTACCTACTTCCATCCTACCTATTTCGTACACTACCTGCCTACCTAGGTAGCTACAGGTACTTACCTGCCTACATACACAGGTTTGTGTCGGTACCTAGCAAACAGCAAGCTACCTGTATCTAAGTACTCTACCTACCTAGGTAGGTACCTAGGAGGTATGCACATCCCTAAAGATGTACATGGTAGATACCTAGGTAGGTACATAGGTAGATACTAAGGTGGAGAGGCGGAAGTACTAAGTTAGAGAGGGGCTACCCAGGAGGGAGAGGGATGGTCCGCCCTGAAGTTACGGTAATAAGGTGGGACGGCTGCGACGATGTTGCTGCCAGTCGAGACATTGATGGGAATTCGTACCTACCTATGCACGTATGTATGTACGAATAGGTATACATACATGTATTCGTACATACAGCATGCCGCCTACCTACCTATCGCATGCCAGATGGTGGCAAACAACCTCTAGCGACGAGTTGCCGTATCGAGGCCAGGCTGCGAATCTCAAGAGGCCTCCTCTCTCTATCAAATCGCGATGACGATATTCCTCCAGGCCATCTCTTTAGGACTGGCTGGTTCCTCGGCGACCTGATCCCGGCATACCGGCCGCGTCAGTATTAGTCGCTAGATGGATTCTTGCTCATACATACGAATTCGCGCCGTCCGTGGATCTACATTGCAAGCGCCCTCGCCACCACGGAGCCGGAAAGGAGACAGACGGCCGGTGCAGGCTACTAGTAGCGTGCTGCTATTATTACCACCTCACTCCTCTCCTCTCCTCTCCTCTCTTCTCACAGCCTCCGTCGCCAGCCGGGCCTTCATTTCCTACCTCCCCTTCATACCTACTTTTCGTACCTACCTCCAACTCCAAGGCGCCTGGCGCGGTAACTAGTCCTCGCCTCATCCCTATCCAGCCCCGTACATCCGACGCCCTTGAGCGCCGCATGCCACGTCTCACAGCCGCTGGCAAAGCCGTAGGCTGAGGCCCACCAACGTGGCTTTTAGTTGCCCGAGAGTCTCCCTAGTAGTTATTAACGAAGCCCGTATTTTGTATGTAATGTATGTATTCGTATGCGATGACGACGTTGCCGCTCGCTTGGCAGCCGGATGCGCGTCATCGCCAACTCCTTGTCCTCTCCTTTTGCTCTGATCGCTTGCTGTTGTCGCTTGTCTCACCTGCGGCTGACCAAGGCAAGGGAAGTTAAATCTGGGGGATCCGGGCGCCATTTGCTTGACTTTTCTTTTGTGATTGCGTCGATTTGACCACGTGCCTGCCAAGGGTTGACATGAGCTCAGCACCACGCATTGCCAGGCTCAACGAGCACGCGGGTCACCAACCGCACGCACTCATGTATGTGTGTATAGCTTCAATGACGACGTCGGCTTCTAGCAAGTCTAGAGAGGTCTGGATAGCTTGAGCCTAGTATGTATGTATGTATGTATGTATGTTTGTACGAATACATACATACATACATATGTATGTACTTGCCAGCCTCGTGTTGGCCCGGGCCACAAGTGATGTAGATGGCACTGCCCGTCGCTTGGCATGGCTTCGCATTGTTTTAGCATTCCTCTCTCTCCCACTCCGACGTCTGCGGCGAATTCGCGCAGGGCTGTTTCTTGTCGAGGCGGCATGATGACGAGCCGTTGTCTGGCTTCCGGAAGCTTCTCATGGCAATATCACACATTCTACTCGCCTGCCTCTCAGTAGATGGAGTAGTAGGTAAGCAGGTATCTATGTAGGTAGAGACGAAGCAGGCGCTGAGTACATATGTATGTATGTACGTATGTATGTGGACGCAGAAGCAACGCGCCCATTTCACGCGCAATCAACCTTTTATTATACTTCGCAGCCCGCGTGCTTTAAAGATGCCTCATCCTTCCGTCCCACAGCTGCACCGACGTTTACCGTTTAGCGCTCAAGTGCGTGGCCTCTCGTCGGCGGGACAACGGAGCTGCCCCTGTCTCTGCGGTACGGGTCTCTGCTAGACATCATGTAGCTCCCGCGCAGTCGTACACGGTACAGAACCCATACGCCATCAAGGATACATAGGAAGACGAGCTGCCCTCGGTCTTTCTGGGGTCTTTTTTACAGGCATTCCCGCCGTCTGACATCCGATATTTCGCACTGTACCCGGGGGAAATCTTCCCGCCATCACCTGCGCGTCTGGCCGCGTTTCGCAGGGCTTCTCCCCCGAGCAGCAGGCCGCGTCTTCCAGCTTGGGCACTGTGTAGATCCCTTCAGGTCTGCCACGAGGAGTCAGTCCATCGTCCGCCCTTTCAGGTCCAGGTCCAGGTCGGGCTCCCTCGAGTTTGCCCTCCATCCACGACCGTAGGTACATACATGTTTATTCGTCCGTCCCACCCATCTTCTCAACCTCGCAAAAACCTCCGTCTCCAAAGCTCTCACATACATAAGATCGAAAAGCAAAGAACAGCGGAACCCAGCACTCCCGTACCTATCCAAACATCTCCATATCGTCGTCACGGTCGATTCTTTCCCGTCCGAGACCTACGCTCGGCTCTCTGTCTCGCCCTGCGTCACCTCGGCCTCTGTTTTCTTTTCACGCCACGCACGTCCAGCCAATGCCAGGCGTCGCATCTCCTTCGCTGCACGTATAGGAGGGGAGGGGCGCCGACACCGTCCACTCACTAATAACCACGGGCCACCTGTCCGTCTCCCCTCGCACCAGGGAGGCCTTGGTGCTCCCTTGGACCGGCTCCTGATGCGACATCCCGACGTCGAGCAGCCCCTTGATTGCCTGCCAGCATCGCCTCGGATCGCATAGCCCTCTTCGCCGACACTGACGACGACGACGACGACGACGACGACGACGACGACGACGACGGCTACCAAGGCATCATCATCATCATCATCATCATGTCGCTGCCAGAGAGGCCCGGCGCCAGTCCTCCCCAGGACCACCGCAGCTCATACAGGCAATCTTCGTCCCGTCGACTGCCCCCCCTCGACGTCGAAGCGGCCGCCTACCAGGGCTCATCCAGACCCAGACAGCAGCATCATCATCTTCATCATCAACGTGGGATTTCCGCATCTTCTTCTCTCGCAGAGACCATCTCCAACCCTAATCACAATGCAGACGACGTTCCGCTGTCTTCTACTGACCCCGCTGCCCATGACGGCCCATCCTCCTCCGAGCCCTTTCCCCGCAAGAGGAGCCTCATCAGGCCGGAGAGGACGAGGATCGGAAAGGATCATCGTAACTATCATTACCACAAGCATGCCGCCAACATGGACGTCCTGCCCTCTTCCACCGGCAACGACCCCATACTCGAGCACCTCGACGGCTCCACCGAACGATCTGGCGGCTCCCTGCCCAATGGGAGCTTCACCGATTCTCCCCCTCGCCGCAACGACGTAACCGAGCATGAAAAGACTCCCGAGCGTACGAGGCCTCGACAGCCCAAGGCGACAAAGATTGCCAAGCCGACAAAGAGAGAGCGGCGGCCTTCACGTAAGAAGCAAAAGGTGGTGGAGAATCAGCTGAGACCGCCGAGCCTATGGAACGTCTACTGCGCCATCATCACCTTTTGGTGCCCCGACTTCATATTGAGATGCTTCGGCAAGCCCACAAAGGCCCAGCGCCGGGCGTGGAGGGAAAAGATGGGGCTCATCAGCATCATCCTCTTCATCATGGCCATCGTCGGCTTCCTGACCTTTGGCTTCACCGCCACCGTCTGCCGCGCGCCCCCCCTACGCCTCCGCACCAACGAGGTGTCGGACGGTTACATGATCTTCCACGGCGTCGCCTACGATCTCGCCAGCTCCCACCACCCTCCCGCCCGGGGCATCCCCCTGCGCCAGGACGGCATGGGCGCCAACGTCCTCTTCGATCTCCCGGAGAAGCACGGCGGCCAGGACGGGAGCTTCCTCTTCCAAAACGTCAACGGCAAATGCAAGGGCGTCATCACCCGGGCTCCGGGCTCCGACGTGCCGTCCAACGCCGCCGACGACCTGGCTTGGTACTTTCCCTGCACCATCTTCAACCAGGACGGTTCGACTGCGCCCAACCTCACGATCCCCTACTACCTCGGCTATGCCTGCCACACGACGCAAAACGCCCGTGACGCCTTTTACCGCGGTCTCAACGGCGCCGCCGACGTCTACTTTACTTGGGACGACATCAAGAACAGCTCGCGCAACCTCATCGTCTACTCGGGCGCCGTGCTCGACCTCAACCTGCTCAACTGGTTCAACGAGAGCCAGGTATCCATCCCCGACCGCTTCAAGGAGCTGCGAGACACGCGCAGCGTCGTCAACAGGGCCGTCCGCGGCCGCGACGTCACGCGCCTGTTCCAGTCGTCGGACGACAAGCGCTACGCCCAGTGCTTCGAGGAGATCATCAAGGTCGGCTCCGTCGACACCGAGACGGTCGGCTGCATCGCCTCCAAGGTGGTGCTGTACTGCGCCCTCGTCCTGATCCTGTCGGTGGTGCTGGCCCGGTTCATGCTGGCCCTCGTCTTCCAGTGGTTCATCAGCCGGAACTACGCCGCTTCCAAGACGTCGCAGAGCTCCAACCGCAGGAAGCGCAACCAGCAGATCGAGGCCTGGTCCGAGGACATCTACCGCGCCCCCGCCAGGCTGCCCGGTGACGTGGGCAGCACCGTCGCCAGCTCCAACAAGCGAAGCTCGTCCTTTCTGCCCACCACCTCCCGCTTCTCGACAGTCTACGGGGCCGACCGAGGCGGAGGCGGCGGCGGAGGAGGAGGAGACCGAGGAGGAGGCGGAGGAGGAGGAGGAGGAGTTGGAGGAGGAGGAGGCGCAGGAGGCGGAGGAGGCGGCCATCGACGGATCCCGACGACCATGACCAGCCAGGGCGCGTCGGGCTCGCTGCTCAGCCCGCACTCCATCTACCGGCACGGCAACGACAGCCGGGCGAGCTTCCTCCGGACCGAGACGTTCGGAAGCTCCAACATGGGCGAGGGCCCCGGACCGGCGGGCTTCATCCACGACGCCGTCGTGCCGCAGCCGCCGTCGGACTGGATGCCGTTTGGGTTCCCGCTGGCGCACACCATGTGTCTGGTGACGGCCTACTCGGAGGGCGAAGAGGGCATCCGCACCACGCTAGACTCCATCGCGACGACGGACTACCCCAACAGCCACAAGGCCATCGTCGTCATCTGCGACGGCATCATCAAGGGCAAGGGCGAGGCCGTGTCGACGCCCGACGTGTGCCTGGGCATGCTCCGGGACCACTCGACGCCGCCGGAGCTGGTACAGCCCTTCTCGTACGTGGCCGTGGCGAGCGGATCGAAGCGGCACAACATGGCCAAGGTCTACTGCGGCTTCTACGACTACGGGGCCCGTTCTCAGATCCCCCCGGACAGGCAGCAGCGCGTGCCCATGATGGTCATCGTCAAGTGCGGCACGCCGGCCGAGGAAGCGGCCAAGTCGAAGCCGGGCAACCGCGGTAAACGGGACAGTCAGATCATCCTCATGTCGTTCCTGCAAAAGGTCATGTTCGACGAGCGCATGACGGAGCTCGAGTACGAAATGTTCAACGGGCTGTGGAAGGTGACGGGCATCTCTCCCGACTACTACGAGATCGTCCTCATGGTCGACGCCGACACAAAGGTGTTCCCGGACAGCCTGACGCACATGGTGTCGGCCATGGTCAAGGATCCCGAGATCATGGGCCTCTGCGGCGAGACCAAGATCGCCAACAAGCGAGACAGCTGGGTGACGGCCATCCAGGTCTTTGAGTACTTCGTCTCGCACCACCTGGCCAAGTCGTTCGAGAGCGTCTTTGGCGGCGTCACCTGCCTGCCCGGCTGCTTCTGCATGTACCGCATCAAGGCGCCCAAGGGCGGGCAGAACTACTGGGTTCCCATCCTGGCCAACCCGGACATCGTCGAGCACTACTCGGAGAACGTGGTCGAGACGCTCCACGAGAAGAACCTGTACCTGCTGGGCGAGGACCGCTTCCTGACGACGCTCATGCTACGCACCTTTCCCAAGCGGAAGCAGGTGTTCGTCCCCCAGGCCGTGTGCAAGACGACGGTGCCCGACAAGTTCATGGTTCTCCTCTCGCAGCGACGACGCTGGATCAACTCTACCATCCACAACCTGATGGAGCTGGTGCTGGTCCGCGATCTTTGCGGCACCTTTTGCTTCAGCATGCAGTTCGTCATATTCGTCGAGCTCGTCGGCACGCTGGTCTTGCCGGCGGCCATAGCCTTTACCTTTTACGTCGGTGAGTCTTCGTTCTCGGCTGGAAAAAAAAAAAAAAAAAACTCAGGTCCGAGTCCTAACGAGAGAGCCAGTCATAACCTCCATCGTCCACTCCCCCCCGCAGATCATCCCCCTCGTCCTCCTCGCCCTCATCCTCGGCCTCCCGGGCGTCCTCATCATCGTGACGGCCCACTCGTGGTCGTACGTGATCTGGATGATGATCTACCTCCTCTCCCTCCCCGTCTGGAACTTCGTCCTCCCGACGTACGCCTTTTGGAAGTTTGACGATTTCTCGTGGGGGGATACCCGTAAGACGGCCGGCGAGAGCAAGAAGGGTGGCGGGGGAGGGCACGAAGACGAGGGCGAGTTTGACAGTAGCAAGATTACCATGAAGAGGTGGGCCGAGTTTGAGAGGGAGAGGAGGAGTAGGAGTGCTTCTTATTGGGGGGGGAGGGGGAATGGGCTGTTTCGCCGGGGCATTTTCACGATGAGTATCACTCTGATGTGTGAGTTTTTTTTTCTTTTTTTCTTCTTTAATATTCCTTATTAATTTGTTGTTGTTGTTGTTGATGTTGTTGTTTGTTTGTTTGTTTGTTGTTGTTGTTGGTGGTGGTGGTGGTGGTGGTGGCTGTTGATGTGTGATGCCATGGCCCCGGCAAAGAATTCCCTTGTCGATGTCGCTGTCCATGTCCATGCCGTTTGATCTTCCTGTTTCTTGCACATGGTATGAAGAATGCGGCTCTTGTCTTTGCTCGCTCTGGACCTGGGATGGGATGGGATGGGGGGTGATGGATGGTGTTGGGAGGGTGTCGTCGGGTGGGTGGGTTGGTGACTAGTTAGCAGCACCATGCATGCTTAGTAGAAGCAGTAGTGAATAAAAAGTCATGTAGGTAGATGGATGATTGTCGGAAAAATCCTTCGTATGGTAAAGTATAATTACTATTTGCTAATCCAGCCGACATCTATTTGCCCATACCATCCGCCGCCAGATCGACTAACATCAACCCCGCCAGCCCGAGCCACCTATCTACAGTACAAGGCAGATAGATGATAGGGACACAACCTTCAAATTCTTAAACACGTTGTATTCCTCATTTGACACGAGGTGACGTCCCGTCAATCAACAGCTGAAACACCTCACGATGATGATAAAAACCCCAACCACAACTCCCACAGCCTCACATCACCTCACCTCACCTCACCTCACCTCACCTCACCTCACCTCACCCCAATCCACACACACACACACATACACACTCACTCACTCACTCACCCACCCACAGCAAAACAACTCCCTCTCACCTCCCCCCAACCTCCTCCCCCATCTCCCAAGGCCTCCGAGCATCCACCAAAGCCGTAAGCCGTCTATCCCCCCCCTCGCCCCGATGGTGACCCAGACGTGCTTCACCTTGGCCCCGGCTTCCGTGCCCGTCGTGTCGCGGGATCCAGCCCATCGGAGCCTCTGCTCGCGGCCCATGGCGCTGTTGCCCATGCCGCCGTTGGTCACCCACTCGCGCACCACGTCGCGGATGAACTCGACCTTGCGTCGGAAGTCGTTGGCCGCGGGGATGCCCTGGAGGGAGGCTTCGATCTCGGGACGCCGACGGGACGCCGACGATGTTCTCGACGGCTTCGACTGGAAGTTGAGGAGCGTCTGTAGAGGATACGATAGCGTGGCCCGGTCGTCGAGTGCCGCCGCTCCCATCGAGCCCGTCGTCGCCAGCCGCTGAGCCGCCTCCAGGGGAAGATGCCAGAAGTGACACCAAGTGCCGGTAGCGTCGAGCACGATCTTTGTGTGATCGGGGAAGTTGAACTGCAGACCTGGTCAGCACTCCCCAGTCTCTCTCTCTCTCTCTCTCTCTCTCTCTCTTTCTCTCCCTGTATTATATACACCTATATACATATATATATATGTATACGTGTGCATCCCCGAGACTCACCTGAATGTGGCCGTCGCAAAACACCCAGCAGCCAACGTCGCCGAAGCGCTGGTAAAACGTCACCAGCTCCGCCGCTCCGCCCTTGCGGCCCGGAGACGGGAAGGCCGCCGGTTGTTCGTCGGCCGGAGCCGCCTCGTCTCGCCCGTAGGCCATCATGTAGTTGGCAAACTTCTTCCACAGGATGATCCTCTCCCGCTTCCGGTGTTCGTAGACGTCCCTTCCGGGATACATCTTGTCGGCCGAGCCGTCCTTGGCCACGGCGACGCGGAACTGCTCCGGCGACACCGTCACCTCCCACAGGCCGGTCTCGCCCCTGTTCTCGAAGAATCGTATCGGGTCGACCATGGGAATCGGCTGGCTCCGATCGGCGTAAGACGGGTCCTGACGCCGCAGGATGTGCCTCTCGGCGCCGCGAATCAGGATGCCGGCCGGCGGCAGCAGCGCCGTCTCATGTCCGTCGGCCACGGCCATGTCACGCAGCACGCAGCCGACGCTTCCGTCGTTGAGGATGTAGCCCAGCCCAAACTTGTTGGTGTAATCGACCCATTTGACCACTACGTGAGGATGAGGCGGCGTCACCGTCTTGGCCGAGATGATTGCCATGGTCCTGGCGTTGAGTGCCCTCTCCAGCTCCGTCTGAAGCCGCTTTAGGCGGGCCAGGATCGCGTCGGGCTTCGTCGTCGTCAGCTCCGTCGGCTTCTCGTCCGGGCCGAAGAGCGTCGCCGCCCGCACCGAGTCGGAGCTGTGCCGCTTGGGTGCTGTCGACGTCATCGCCTCCCTTTCCGCCGCTTGCAGGCTTGGCGCCGACTTGGTCGAGGGCAGCGGGTTGCGCGTCGAGCTGCGCATGCTCTTGGTCGCCCGCTCCGGAACGGCCCCGGGCGCCTCGTGACGTGGCCTCACCCGAGCGCTCGCCGTCGGCCGGAGGGTGCCTGGCTCCGCTACCGCCGTCGTCCGGGGCTTGGCCGGCACCGTCAGCGGTCGGTTCAAGGCCCGCTGCTGGGCGGCGAAGCTCTGTGGCGGCTGTCGCAGCAGACCGATCGGAGGTCTCGTAGGGTCTGATAGGAGGTCGTCTGCCGTCGACGCCGTGGGCTGCGACGAGCGCGAGACCATGGAAGACGACGCGTGCTTTGTCCGAAGCTGATGCTGAGAATCGTCAAAAGGCTTATATACCAGGTTCTCTGCCAGCGGTATCGCCGGCGTCAGCCCAGCCTGCTCCTCGGCAGCCATCTCCTTCCAGATCTGCGTGCGAATCTTTTGCTCCAGGTTCCATGGGCCGACCTCGCATCGACGACACATGTCCTTGAGATTGCGATACGACTGCGCCTGTATCGAGGCGCTCATCCGGCCACCGTAAAAGTCTTGACTCTCCGGCGGAAGGTCTCTCAGTCGACAGGTCATGTCGCTTTCGGCCGGCATGAAGCCCAAGGTGAAGAAAGGGTGCTGGACGATGACGTCTGGGTCGGGACGTCTGTCGGCGTCTTCGAGCATCGTCGCCACCAGTTCTTTGGCCTCGGGGCTAATCACCCTTTGCTTCGTCTCGACCGTTGGCCACTCGTAATCTCTCTCGCGCGCGCGACGATAGATCTCGTCCGTCGTCGACGATTGGAAAGGCGGCATCGACGTCATCATGGCAAACCTGGACAAGAGTCAGCCAACAAACATCATTGACAGGCGACTTTTTTGGCGGCTGTCTCTTACATGATGATGCCCAAGCTCCAAATGTCCACCATGTGATCGTGGCCCTTCTTCCCCTTCTCCAGAATCTCCGGGGCAATGTAGTTGGGAGTGCCGCATAGCGTCGTGCGGCGAATGGTCTGCATATCTCTGCCCGTCACCAGCAAAGCGGCGAGACCGAAATCGCCGATTTTGGCATTCATCTGGGCATCGAGAAAGATGTTGCCCATCTTAAGGTCGCGATGGATGATTCCCTTTCCGTGCATGTACTTGATGGCACCGGCGATCTGAATGGAGTAGAAGCGAACCTCTGGCTCCGTCAAGCCCTTGCGTCGCTTGACCATGTCCATGAGGGAGCCGTTGTTGCAGAGCTCGAGGACCAGATATGTACAGCTCTCAAAGGAAAAGGCCCTCAGAAACTTTACAATGTTGTTGTGCTTCATCTTGGAGTGTATTTGAAGCTCTGTCTGGAACTGTACACGAGAGTCAGTGACGCCATTGCCCGCCAGTGACGGGTAAGAGTACTCACCTTTTGCTCCATCTTGGGCGGCATTCGACTCTTGACAATCTTGAGAGCATACTTTGTCTTGTTTGGCATCAATCGGCTGCTGTAGACGATGGCAAACCCTCCTCTGCCCAGCAGCTTGCCGACCTGATACACGGCACCGTTGGGGCGTTCCGAGCTGCAGGGCTCCATGACCTGAGGAGGCGGCGGCGGCGGGTGCTCCTTGTCCTTTGCCGTCCGCAGCTGTGCCGCCGTCTTGGTCTTGACCTCTGCCGTCCTGGGCGCTCGCTGGGCGTTGGCATCTCTAGGGGACAAGGCGTCCAAGTCGACGCCACCTCGGGCGGCCGCCAATCTGTGGGACATTGCTGTCGAAGAGGGGCTGCGTATCGGAGAGATCGCCGAGAAGCAGCTGCTTTATAACAGACGCTGTTCCGTGGCCGAAGCTTCCGATGGGTTGGGGAGCGAGCGTCAGCGCGAGCTGCCAGACGAGGCAGCGCAAACGCAGAAGGAAAGGTAGTCGGTCATGTATGTATCCAGGAGACGAGCTGCCCGGCCTCACGACAGCGGGCACAAGAGAAAAGAAAAAAGACGCTCGATGCAGCAAATAGATGCTAAATGCTGGTGAGAGACAGAGAGGTTCAAGGGCTGGGGAGGCAGCAGTAACGATCTTGATGCGAGGCAGTCGCGGCTGGTTTGTGTACTTTCCTCGAATTCGGCGGTTGCCCGTGCAACGGTGCGCCAAGGAGGATCGCGTAAGTGGTACAAAGATCGGCGTCTCGAGGCGCGGTGATTGGGTGGCTTGGTACCTGCGGTGGCGCTAAGCCGAGTACCGGATACTTTCATCTCGCTGTGCCGCTGGCGATCCGCTGCCGGAGAAGAAAAGGATGGATGCAGCACGGGATGTCTTCAACTATTACATACTTGTTGTATGTATGTATTATAATGCGACTCGTCAGCATGCACTGACACACCGTCGATGAGCCTTGGGAATCAATCAATCTAGCTATTCAATGGATGCACCTCCCATCACGCGAGTGTCCGAGATGGCATGTCGGTATAGGGTAGGTTGATGGATACAAGGTGCCGCGGTAAACGAATGGACCTTCATCCATGCCCTCCTCTCCTCTATCCACGATTACCGCCTCTCCGGACCCCCCCGGACGACGTGTCGCCGATATGGACCAGAGGCCTATAGGGACAACGCTGTGATTCGAAGCTCGCACCCCTTTTACATCACAGCAATGGTGCCGCTGCCGCTCTTCAAGCTAGCCGCCCTCTTTGTGCGCCACGTCTCCAAATACGGCGCGGTAAGGGGCCAGACCCGTGCGAGCTTTCAGGACTCTCGCTGACAGACCTCGTCATTGCCAGAACCGCATCAAGGCACAGGCGCACGATCACCCCCGGTTCCGCGCCTTTGCCGCCCGGTATGGACAGTCAATGCACCAGCTCAACATGAAGCTTTCCGTCGCCGTCCTTCGCGACCCCGAAGCCGAGCGAAGAGCCAAGGAAAAGGCAGACGCGCCGACGGCCAAGACGGAAGAGCAGCATCGACGAGACGAGGCAGTCAAGGAAAAGGCCAAATCGAGTCCGTCGTCAAAGGGCCGACCCGTCTTCGCCATTCAGAACGTGTGGAGGCGCAAGTTCCGTCCGTTGCCCGAGGCCAAGGCCATCGACTTATTTGCGGATGTCGTCGGAGATGCTTTCATCCTCGGCGTTGCCGGCGGCCTCATCATATATGAGTACTGGAAATCTTCGCAGAGGCCTGATCAGAACAAGGAACGCATCGACGACCTTGACCGGCGCTGTCGCGAGCTGCAAAAGAGGGAGGACGACTTGGCTGATGCCGAGGAGCAGCACAGGCAGAGGCTGGTAGTTCTGGAGGAGGCGCTGCGGTCACTTCAGGATCCCAACATGAAGCGGCCGTCGCCATCGGCTGTGCCGGCGTCGTGATGCTGACTTGTCGGTTCCGTCCCGTCCCGTGAGTTTAGATGATGTCATGCTACCCTGTTGGATATACGCACAAGATGGCATGTCTCTGCTCAGTCGGTGAAGATAGATGGATGATGTTAGAGGTGGGAGTGCGTAGACGGGCGGTTGGGAGATGGAGTAGAGAGTTGGCTATTCTCATCCTTCCGCGGCGCACTTGGCGGTTGGTTATCCAGCGCACGATTCATTCAGAGGCGATGGAAAATAGTGAGATGCAAGAGAAATGGATGGCTCTTGACTCGAGATGATGTGTGGCCGCTCGCCGCAAAAGACTATGCTGCTGAAGAGATAGCCAACGGACTATTCGTGTGAGTATCGGCAAACTGCGGCTTCGGCACACCCGGGAAGTCGAGTTCCCGTAGCCCAAGGTATAATACATACATAAGCACAGCAAGCGACCAACGCGAAGCGAAACACGTCCACGAATAACAGGATAGGCCATGAGGAAGCGACTAACAAGATATTTACTTTTCGTCGTTTGTGTCTCAACCGATTAGCACCTATCGTCACAGCGAATGGTTTTCCGACGCGTACTCGATACAGCACCGAACAGATACAGTCGACGGTGATGGTATAGACGGCAAGACATCACATGGCATTGTGGAGGGCCATAAGCACCCTCGAAGCGGAAGATCCGACGCCACATGATCCGAGCTGCCGATGTCCCCCGGGATATGTATGTATGGTATCTCGGAGCTGCGTGTCATCCCCGTCTCCAGCAACCTCAGCAGATCTCGAGGGAGAGGAGGCGTCAGCAGCGACTGTATCTATCTGGCTGTGTCGAATATAAAGACGCGCATTTCTGCCCGATATGGTATTTGATCTTCTCTCGAGATGGCATGGATCTGGCGTGAAGCTGCGTGAAGTTGATCAGGTGTCTCGATAAGCGGCCACGAGAAAAAAACCAACACTGTAACATGCGCTGTGCATATCGTGCGGTGAAACCATACGATGAACGGTGTCAACAAGTGAATTCTGCACCGTCCATAGATCACCAACGCCCAACCCCCATCCCTCCCGCGCTTCGTACGACGCGAGCTCTCCAGAAGAGAGATAGCAGCATCCATCCGGTCTGACACAGACCACGAGCCCTCTAGCCACGCCTACACCATGTTGCCCACAGCAGTCATCATGGCCTTGCCAATCAATGGCTGGGGCTCGCTGCTGGCCGGCGCGTCCGCCGCCACCCGTCGTCCGGTATCGAATACCTACGCCGATGGCACATGCAACTCGAGGCGGGGAAGCACGTACGAAGTCGTCATGGCTTGAGTTTGCTGCTTCTCCTGCGAGTTGGCTTTGGAGAAAAGGCTCTAGACCTCTGCTGGGGTGAGACAACAGCCTTTATCAGCTCGAGACTATCGGCCAGTCGCACACCTTCCCCCCCCCCAAGTCTCGCGAGCCTGGATGTCGCTCCGGTAGTTCCGTTCGGCCTTTCCGTCAGATAAGCAACCTCGAGTAATATTCTGAGGGACGGACAAGACGAGAGAACGGCCATCAGCCGCCATGTCGGACCCGAAGCCGGGAGCCGCCGCCGATGGCACTTGGCAGGACAAAGTGCTGTCTGCGACAACATCTGATCATGTTCAATTGTCAGACTCGCTCCTGGAGACGGACCTACAAACATATGCGCTGCCCGAGGACCGCAAGATTGGCGTCTGGGGTGCCGTGTTCTTCATCTTCAACAAGGTCATCGGGACTGGCAGTGAGGGAGGCTCTCCCATTGCGGAGTGGCAGCACGGCTGACTTGGGGACCGACAGTCTTCTCGACGCCATCCATCGTCTTCGCAGCCACGGGCTCGGTAGGGATGAGCATCATCCTCTGGCTAGTGGGCGCCATCATCGCCCTCTGCGGCATGAGCGTCTTCCTCGAGTTCGGGCTCGCGATTCCCATCTCGGGCGGAACCAAGAACTATGTAGAGCGCGTCTACCGGCGGCCGCGGTATCTGGCCTCTTGTTTCGTGGCCGCTCACGCCGTCTTGCTCGGCTTCTCGTCGGCCAACTCGCTATCCTTTGGTCGCTACGTGTTGCGGGCCACTTCTGGCAACGGTGACGACGGATGGCAGGCGAGAGCCATTGCCATTGGCGTCGTCAGCTTCGCCGTGGCCTTGCACAGCGTGTTTCCCAAATGGGGCATCAAGCTGCTCAACGTGCTGGGCATCTCCAAGATCTTGGTGCTCGTCTTTATCGTCTGCACGGGATTCGCCGCCCTGGCCGGTCACCGACGGGTGCCGAACCCGCACAACTTTGACGAGGCCTTCTCGTCCGTCGACGGAGGCGGCGCGTACGAATACTCCAAGGCGCTGCTCATGGTGATTTATAGCTACAGCGGATGGGAGGGCGCGACGTACGTCATGGGCGAGCTGAAGCGGCCGGGTAAGACGCTGGCTGTGGCGGCTCCGATTGCCATTGGCAGCGTGGCGGTGCTGTATGTGCTGGCCAACGTGGCCTACTTTGCGGCGATACCGCGCGAGCAGATGCAGCGGTCCGAGGTTCTCGTGGCCGACTTCTTCTTCCGCTGTATGTTTGGCAACTCGGCGGCGGTGCACGTGCTACCGCTGCTAGTGGCCCTCAGCAACCTGGGCAACATCTTGGCGGGCAGCTTCGCGACGTCCCGGATAACGCAGGAGATGGCCAAGGAGGGCCTGCTACCCTTTAGCCGGTTCTGGGCCTCGAACAAGCCGCTCAACGCGCCGGCAGCGTCGGTAGGCATGGCCCGGTGCGAGGTGTCGACGGAGGGGTGGCTGACGGCGGACAGCTTCTTCTGCACTGGATCATTACCGTCATCGTGCTGGTGGCGCCGCCGCAGGGGCCGGCCTATACGCTCATCATCAACATGTATGTGACGTGACATGTGCCCAGATGGAGGATCGGCGACGCTGACAGTTTCTCTGGCTAGATCGTCATACGCTCAGGCCTGGATTAATACTCTGGTCGTGGCAGGCCTTCTCTGGCTCCATTACAAGAAGTCGGAGAAGTGGACGTCTCCGTGGCACACGCACCTTTCAATAGCAGCCGTCTTCCTAGCGGCGAATCTCTTCCTGATCGGGGTGCCGTTCCTACCACCACGGGGCGGACAGAAGGAGGGCGAATATCCGTACTATCTGTACCCCATCGTCGGGCTGTGCACCTTTGGTCTGGCAGCGGCGTACTGGGTGCTGTGGCGAAAGGTGATTCCCTATTTCAGCGGACACAAGCTGGAGTCGGAGAGGACCTTTGACGAGAATGGGGTCGAGGTGGTGCGGTATCGGCAAGTTGCTGTTGCCAGGCGTCGATGAGTGAGGTTTTGGAGCATGGACGAGGCGTGTGATTTAGTGGAATTTGCAGAGTCGTCGTTGGCGTCATCCATCTGGCTCATCCGGGCTGGGCATGAAGACATTGTTTCACTTGGAGAGAGTGAGTGCCAGAGTGGCTCGTGGAAGCGCCGTCGATTGGGCTGAGATGAAGTCGACGGGGAGCTGCTATTGGGCGTGTAGGTATGTAAGCGCCGGATGTGGGTATCCACTTTGCGCGCTGATTCTGTCACGAGTGGGATGAAGATGAAGGTGAAGGGGAATGAATATGTATGTACCTACCTATACATACATGATATACCACGTATGAATGGCCGTGTTTGTAGTATTCGTAGATGAATAACATGGCTATTTACCTACCTAGGTACTCAGTAACTAACTGACTGCTTCAAGAATCCGACACCGCCTGAAGCCATCCCAAACCCCGCCTCGGCCCTTCAGCCCCGGGAGCCCGGAGTCACACCACCCCGCCGCCATCCCACCAATCAACCGCCAGCCCCATCTTCACCGTCGTATGTATATGTATTTTCTTCTTCTCGTCCATCCTCCTCCTCCTCCTCCTCCTCATCCCCTTTCCTCCTCATCCCCTTTCCTCCTCATCAGCTCGACTCATCTCTAGCGCTGCTCGGGCCCTACTCACTCACAAAGCTACCTAGCTCCGTTTCTTCGGAACAATCGCGTCCGCGGCTGGGGCCGAGCGCTTCGTCTCCTCCCCGAGCCCGTCTCCACAAGCCCCGGCCTCGCTCCTCTTTTCACCCAGCGCTTCCGTCTCTTCAAGCTGCAGATCTCGCCTCACAGTCACCGTTCCTCTAGCACTCACTTCCATCCAACGCTTCCAAAAAAAAATATCAGCAACGGAAAACAAACAGAATCATCACCACCACCATCAAACCCTTTCGTCTCCGGGCCTCGGACCGCTCAACCCCCCCTAACGACAACCATCGAACCCTGACACACAACTCTTCCCACTGAAACCCACCGACTCCACCCCATCTTCTTCCCGTCCGTCCTGGTGGAAACACAGCCGTCTCCTGCTACGTCCGACGTCGTCCATTGCCGTTTCGCCCTTACACGCCTCTTTCAAGCCGTCTGTTTGGAAAGGAAGGGGGGGGGGGGGAGAGTAAGGGGGGCACGCGCGGCTTCGTCTCCGTTGCGGTCCCATTATAGAGTCTGGCGTGTCCGCTTCGACTTGACTCGTTTGCTTCCTCCTTTTCTTCTTGCTGGCTTTGGATAGGCGCCTTGCTCGTCTTTTTGTTCGTGCCGGCTGCTTTGTCGATTCTTCTTTCTTTCTTGGGGGTTTTTCTTTTTGTCTTCGCTCTCTTGTTGTCCTTTTACACGGGTCTGGTTACCTGTGTCCTTCTGTTCGTTTTATTGTCGACATTGGATATATAATCTTCGGCTACTCATCCTGCTTCAAGACAAGAGGGCAAGACGACGCAGATTTTCCGAACCGACACAATGGGGAGGCTCATCAAGAATCACTGGGCCCGTCTGCTCGTCCTGACGTGCGCGCTTTGTACGCCTCCCGCCCTTTTTTCTCGTGAATACCCCCAAACTGACAAACGACTTGCAGACCAAATCGGCGCCGCAATCGAGGCCTTTTTCTGGCCTCAGATCTTTTGGGATTTCCTCACCTCGGCCCTCAACCCAGCCGTAAAGCCCATTCCAATCCTACAAATCATCAACCTCCTCTTCGGCATCTTCCTCATCGCCCTCGAATGGCCCGTGCCCTTTATCGCTCATACCGCCATCCACCGCTCCATCGTCTTCCGCCTCGTCATCATACCCCTCGCCGCCCTGGCCGCCATCCTGCTTTACCAGTCGTTTGACGACGCCATTTACTACATGGTGGCCATGGTGGCCTACTTTTGGGCTTATAGCGAAGGCGAGGTTCGTTTGCTCCTGATTTTTGTTACCGATTTTTTTTTTCTTTGTTGGCTGACTGCTGTATAGGTTATTTGCGCAAAGCCCTGGACGCTGCCACAACGAGAGGCCCGTTCACCGGCCAAGATGTGAAGAACAACGGCCGTCGTGGTGAAGATGCGAGACTCGCCTAACATACTTCGAATCTACTACTCTTAATATCTATTGCACTCGAGCGCAACCCGTTGATCAGCTTCCCCTCCCCTCATCTCCTCTCCTCTCTGTCACTGCATCGAATTCACGGTGACAATGTTCACTCCGAATCTTGAAGACGAACGAAGAGCACACGCCACATAATATGTTTCCATTAATTTCCTTTTTTTCTTGTTAATTCCCCTTGTACTTTCCAATTCTTGAGCCCTGTCTTGAAATCGCGTCCTGATCAGAAAGGCCTTGGGCAAAGGACCAAGACGCCAGGTACAGCAAAGGGGGTCGGTTTAGGCGTTGCGGCTGCTACGGGGTTTCTTGGGATGGTTATGGCAATTGATTGATGTTGAGATTTTTTCCCCATCTTTGAATTCGCATTGAGATCGGAGAAAGAAAAATACCAGATTTAGGTCAGGTTTAAGCGGTCGTTTTAGCACGCGTGTCGAGGTCAGCCATGAGACAGAGGCGAAACGGACGGGTCCATGGGGCTAGGAGAAGCGGCTTGGCCCTACTGTTTCCACCCGTAGCACTAGAAAGGTAGATAGGCAGGCAGGAAAGTTCGAGGGTGGGTATTCCTCGTATGTATGTGTGTATGTAGTGAATTATTGTAGGCCGAAGAGAGTGGACCGGTAGAGGCATCGAGGCTTGCTGTTTGATCATCGGCGAGGGACACAAGAATGCGACGACGGGGGCTGTGAGAATGCCATGCCATGCCAAGGTTGTACATATGTATGCACGCAACGGCTTTGAAAAGGGGGTGTGAAGCAGACGCAAAGGACGAGGGCGACGATTCTTTATTGTTTTTTTTTTTGGGAGGTGGAACATGTTTCACTCGCTCTCCATGCCATGTCGTGGGCAGCAATATAGCAAATAGTCGCGACGACAACTCGTCTTCCACCTCGTTAACAACAGAGCTTACTTGGTTCTGTTGGAGCTCATTGAGTCGTTGGTTGAGCCTTGTCGACCGGGCATCTACAAGCATCCATCAGCAGCAACCCTCAGCAAAGCGCCGTCCAAACAGACGGAGAGAAAACGTACCTCCATGGTCTGAACAGAGCCATTGTTGAGAATCTTGGTGATGACCTCATCCTCATCCTCGGTATCAAACTCGGATGCAAGCGTACTCTTGGGCGCAGCGTCATACGTGCCCTGCGCACCATGCCTATCACAAATCAGCGAGCGCGCTCGCAAACAAGATATGGAGAAAGAAGAGGTCGAAGGAGAAAAAAACAGGGAGAACAAACTTGTGCGTCAAGAATATCTTAAAGCTGGACATAAAGTGCGCAAGCGGAATGCTCCGATCCGTCTGCCACTTCTTATACGTCTCGATATCATCCACAAAGATGAGGAAATCATCGTTTTTGCCCTTGTAGTGCACCTTGATCTGAGTCGACTCGCCGCGCGTCATCTTTGAATCGTAGGTAGGTAGGTAGCTGACGTGGGTTCTTTCTAGACTTGCTGTTCTCTGTTCTGGGTACTTCTCTCTAGAGACTCTCTAGAGAGGCGGCGGGGGTATGTGATTTCTTCGTCGGTCTGCTGAGACTTGCTCTTCTTCGTTTGCACTGCTTTGCTGGTCTGGTTTGATGGTGGGAAGAGGGGGGAAGGTTAAAAGTCCGGGTTTATGAGGATGAGGGGGAGGGGAGCTTTGCTGGGTGCTACGTCATCGTGCTCTTGATTCCCCCCGCGGATGGACCCTCCTCGTTCCACCGGGAGCCCCGCAACTTACAGGGGACTTCTGCTGTGGCAGCACTATGTACGAATAGCACCCAGGTAGTGACAGCACTGAGCAGCAACCCACCATCAGAGGTTCCAATGCACCACCATATGCTCATCTAGGAAGGTATGTACCTTCGGTATTCCTTCGTTCTCGTCGTCTTCTTCTGGAGTACAGCAGCAGGCCCCTTCCAAGCGCCTCCAATACCTAGGTACCTGCCTACCTGGTAGGTACGTCATCATCGCCATCACGAGATCCGACATCAACGACACTGCAGACCATAGACACATACATAAAAATCACTACAGCCCCCACAGTAAACGTCGTAAATAAACATTATTAACCAATGCTACGCCCTCTTCCTACTCTCCTCGTTCGCCTCGACTATCGAAAATAGCTCTTCAGTCCGACGCTACCCTCTTCCGTCTTCTTGCCGCCTGCTGCCTTGGCCTTGCGCCCCGCCTCGTCGCCCGCTCTTCTGCACTTATTTTCCTTATCCTGCGCGCCAGCCATCTTCTCGCCTCGTCTGACAAGCCGCTGGCTGTTAGCCGACGATTTCTGCAGCGTGCTTATCGTGCCTCGTCCTTCGAACATGGCCGCGTGCGCTGTCCGAGCCCTCTTCAATTTGCGATGCGTCATGTTTTCGTCGGAGCCCTTGCCGTCCGCGCAGGCGTCTTCCTTGGAGCTCTTCTGAGCTCTCCGCTTGGACTCTTCTCTTGCGGGCTGCTCCTCGCTCGGCTTGGCCTTTTGCGTGAGGCTGCTGGATCTTCGAGCGAAGGAGCTGGCGATGCTCGTAACGCTGAGCTTTCTCATCACTGTCGATGCCGATGTCCGAACCAGGTGTTCGCTTCGGGCCCGCGTCGTCATTCCGGGGAATGGTAATATCTCTCGCGTCCAGACGTCAGCTAGCAGAGCCTCCAGTCGTGCCCGCTCGCTACGTGACGGTGCCAACACGGGCATCCGCGTCTGCGTCGTTAGCACAGAGTGAGACCGGTTGATGGTCAGAGACGCCGACACGCTGCCGCCTGTGTCTCGCACGATGCTCGTGTTCTTGAGCACGACTTGGCACAGCGGCGATTTGGGCCCGACAGTCGTTGCTCGGTGTATCGAGATGCGCCGCGCAACGGTCCCTGTCGTGCGTCAGATGAGGCTCATAATGCGTAGGTAGGTAATTGGAATCAACTGACCTGGCTTGCCAAATACGATACCCAGACTCTTGATGTCAAGATCCAAAGAGCTGAAGATGGCGGGCTCCCTCGGCTCAGAGCCGTCCTTGGCTCGACGACTAAGTCTTTTCCGCCACTCCACCTCCTCCTTGGGCGTGCAGGCCGTCATGATCATCTCGTACAGCTGGTGATCGCACTCAAACACCAGCTTCCAGGAAAAAGGGGCCGTGTGGCACTGCAGACCTGTTCCCTTTGTAAGCATGCCATCGACATCTGTCTAGATGCCTCGACTCACCTCGTCCATTGTCGACGTCCTCGACGCTTGCTCCGTTCAGGCTGACGCAGGCCTGGATCATGTACAGCGGATCTGCTTTGCCGGCCGAGGCCAAGCACAGGACGTCCCGGTAGAGGAGGCAGATCAAGTACTGGCCGTCCACCCCGCTGGGCGATTGCCAGCAGACGTGAAGCGTGCCGCACAGACGGATGTGACCAAAAGACCGCAACCGGTTCTTGGACGCTGCATCCAGTTTCTGTAGATCGTGAGCCAGCGCCCAGGTGTGGGACGAGGGGAGCAACGTACCCTGTGAGGGAACAAGAGCCGGTCTTGCAGCAACCAAGTCCTCTCCAGCGTGGCCTTAATGGTGGAATCGTCGGTGGCCCGGTTGATCTCAGCATTGGCCTCCCGCAGCCTCGTCAGCACGCTATCGACCTCCATGTGTGAGTTGGGACAATCCGACACAGGCGTGCACTTGAGGAGCTCTGCAAAGAGGAGCGGATACTTGCAGACTCTCTGGATGGGCTGCCGGTCTGGTCAGTAGGCAAAGCTAGTAGACGAGCTCCGTGAGTACTTACCTTGACAAGCAGATCCCCCATCGTGAGCGCCTTCTTACCTTGGTCTTTGGCATTCTTGGCAGAGCCGAGGACCGAAGCAAGCATCTCCAGGCCTTTCTGATGGGTTTCCCACTGCGGCATGACCTGATGGGCCGATGCAACGTCCTTGATCATCAACTCATACTTTGCTCCATACTCCTTATATATGAAGAAACGATTCATCTACAGCCATGTCAGCCCCTGCAACTTGGTAAGAGAGTAGATCAAGGGAAGACTACCTTTTTGGCAAAGATCTTGGACACTTCCGCCACAACCTGCGGCTCGGCCAGCATGCCGGGCGTCTTCTGCAACCAGCTCACGCGTCTGCGGCGCTCGACAGCTCCGTCGACGCTGACCCATCGACGGTGGCCGGGTCCTTCGGCTGCGGCCCAGCTTGCCATGTTGCGAGGCTCCAACGGCTGCGTGTACTCGGAGTGAGGCACGGCTCGGTGAAGCTCGCCTAGGATCTCCTCGTGGAGCTCGACAATGTCCGTTAGGTTCTTGTTGATGGACGACCGCAGACCCATGCACATGGCCGGGAGCGAGGCGAGAATAGTGACATAGACCTGACAGACTGTTAGTCTCGTTTCACCGAATGATATGGGGGTGATTTACATTCATGAGGAAGCGCACATCGCCAATGTAGCCCTCCTCGGTGCTGATGAGCTCCTCCAGGATGCGTCGTCGCTGCATAGAACGCTCCATGGCGGCGACATCGACCATGTCTGTCTTTTCCAGCACGGCACTGTCCTCCGAGGCCCTCGGGTACGTTGCTGAGGCCCTGCTGCTGCGATCTGTCCGAGAGACACATCGCGAGAGCGCAGTGTTCCTCCTGGACCGCGTTGCGATGCTGGCGCTGGCGATGCTGAAACTAGCACTTCGAACAGCCGAGAAAAACCTAGAGGAAGAGCCAGACGACGACGACATGCGACTGATCGGCGGACTCAGCAACGCATCGTCGATTTGCCCTGGTGATAGAGCTTCAGCATTGGTGGCCAACACAGAGGACCGGCGTCTCGCTTTTCGGTGGAAGGATTGAACCCATCTGTGAAAGGGCCTGACATGGCGATTCTGGCTGTTTTGCGGAGAGTCAAGAGATGGCGTTTCCGAGTGCTCCTCGACCGAGGCCAGTGGCAAAAGAGAAGTCGGCGCCTGGAGCGTGTCGCCGATGTTCTCGATGCTGCGCGACGTTTCGAGAGTTTCGATGCCTTGAAAGTGCAGCTGCTGAAGTTCTAGGGTGACGACTTCCTGATCAAAGTCGGCGTGAGCTTCAACACACTCATCCAGCGATTGGTCTCCTTGGCCACAAGGCTGAGACTTGGCCGACTCGAAGGGGGAAGAAGGTTCGGACCAAATGACGGACATGTTGGGAAGATACAAGGATGCAAAACTGGTTCCAAGAAAAGAAGAAACCCAAAACTCGAGTCGTTTGGCGGAGGATCAAGCCATCATGTTGGGCGACCTGAAGGCGGTAACGAAAGAATGATACAGACGGGAGACACGGGCGAGATTCGGGCGAAAGGAGGGAAGAATAGGTCCAGAAGAGGACTGCAGTCGGCTGCAGTTGCTCTGGAATCGTCGTGGGAGCACATGCCAGGGCAAGTCAGGGGGGAAGATGTTGATTCCCGCCTCGAGCAGGCTGGACTCGGTCACCGATGGCCTACACGTGTACGGGTAGTAGGCAGATGGTAATGATAACTTCTGCAGAATACAACTGGATATGTACCGGGCTCCCTACCTAGGTAGGTAGATGCTTGATGCATCTAGCCGTCTCATCTCAATCTCCATTAGGCTGTGATGGAGACACGGCAGTCGGACGATGCAACCTCTGCAGAGGACGGCCATGAGATAGGAGCAGAAGAATGATGCACAGCGGAGCATCGTGCTCCGTTGAACGACCCTAAAGCATGCAGTCGTCGTCGTGGCTTGCGAGCTGTAAATACGAAGTATGTATGAGCTATAAACGGATGTAGGCGTGAAGTCAAGGGGCTGCGAAGCTTCGGGGCGCATCAGGATGGAGGATGGATAGATCCGTCCGTGCTAGAGCGGGACACCGGACATGACCCTCTGTACAGTGCGGGGAAAGGGACCTTTTTAAGCTCGTTAAGTTACTAAGAATTGGCCGCAGCTGGAGAGCTCACTATAAGGCCAAGATAAAATACATGCTCAGATGAGTCAAATCTCCGCGCGCACGCACATCGCACAGTCCTGAATAAGCTTCCGGCGGTACCCCGTAGCGTCCTATGGGGAATGGAAGCAGAAACGGGTGAGCAACGAGGCAAATAGCAGGCCACCAGCCCCAAAACGATCAGAACACGTATCGGTACAAGGTTTCTTTTTCTCCCAGATTTTCCTTTCCCAACTGCCTGCCACCTGAAGGGAGACTTGCGGGAGACGGTATCTCGCCAATTCTCTTCTTCTTTCTTACTCTCCTTTCCTTCTTCTGCTGCGCTCTTCCTGCTCGTCACCTGACCGGTTTGACGCACGTCTGTCATGTCGGACCGTCACTGACAGGCCACCGAAACAACTTCTTGAACCCTCTTCAAAGACACTTTCTTCTCTTTGCTCGAGAAACACCAGGCGAGAGGCCTCTTCGCTATGGACAACGCCTTCGCCCGTCCGATTACGGCGGTGCTCGCCGAGTTCCAAGTTGACGAGCACAAGGGCCTCAGCGACTCTCAGGTTCGCCAGCTGCGCAACAAGCACGGCCGCAATGGTAACTTGCACCGACCCCTGCCGTATCCCCTTGCCCTTGGTCGCATTGCTAATACCTATCCATCGTCGCAGCCATTCCCGAGGAACCTCCGACGCCCATCTGGGAGCTCATCTTGGAGCAGTTCAAGGACCAGCTCGTCATCATCCTTCTTGGTTCCGCTGCCGTATCCTTCGTCTTGGCTCTGTTTGAGGACCAGGGCGGCTGGAGCGCCTTTGTCGACCCTATCGTGGTATGTTGTTCCTTTGGGCCTCGTACGAACTCGCTGACGAGTCGCATAGATCCTCACTATCCTCGTCCTCAACGCCGTCGTTGGAGTCTCCCAGGAAAGCAGCGCAGAAAAGGCTATTGCCGCTCTCCAGGAATATTCAGCAAACGAGTCCAATGTCATCCGCAATGGAGGCCACATCGCCCGTCTCAAAGCCGAGGAGTTGGTACCCGGCGACATCGTCACGGTGGCCGTCGGGGATCGCATCCCTGCCGACTGCCGCCTTGTTTCCATCGAGAGCAACAGCTTCGCCGTCGACCAGGCCATCCTCACGGGCGAGAGCGAGAGCGTCGGCAAGGAACAGCTCGTCGTCAAGGATGAGCGTGCTGTGCTGCAGGATCAGGTCAATATGCTCTTCTCCGGAACGACCGTCGTCATCGGCCGAGCCAAGGCTGTCGTTGTCTTGACCGGCCCCAACACGGCCATCGGCGACATTCACGAGAGCATCACAGCCCAGATCTCGGAACCTACGCCGCTGAAGCAGAAGCTCAACGATTTCGGTGACAGCCTCGCCAAGGTTATCACCCTCATCTGCATCCTCGTCTGGCTCATCAACATCCCCAACTTCAACGACCCCAGCCACGGCACCTGGGCCAAAGGCGCCATCTACTATCTCAAGATTGCAGTCTCGCTGGGCGTCGCCGCCATTCCTGAGGGTCTGGCAGTCGTCATCACCACCTGTCTGGCGCTTGGCACCCGCAAGATGGCGGCCAAGAACGCCGTCGTCCGCAGCCTCCCCTCGGTCGAGACGCTCGGCAGCTGCAGCGTCATCTGCTCCGACAAGACGGGCACGCTCACCACCAACCAGATGAGCGTCAGCAAAGTCGTCTATCTCGACGAGCAGGGCTCCGACCTCGTGGAGCTCGACGTAGAGGGTACGACATTTGCGCCTACGGGCGCCGTCTGCATGGCAGGACAAGCCGTCGACGATCTGCCGTCCAAGTCGGACACGATACGCCAGATGGCCGAGGTAGCCGCCTTGTGCAACGACTCCTACCTGGCCTACGACTCGCGAACGGCCACCTTTTCGACAGTGGGCGAGCCCACCGAGGGCGCCCTCAGGGTTCTCGTCGAGAAGCTTGGGCCCAGACCCCCTACCGGCACGCATCCCGACGACTGCGTCCATTATGCCAGCGCCAAGCACGAGAAGCAGCTCCCCAGGCTGGCCACGTATGAGTTCTCGCGGGACCGAAAGAGCATGTCAGTCCTTGTCAAGAGCGGTAAGCAGCAGAAGAAGCTGCTCGTCAAGGGAGCGCCCGAGTCCATCCTGGAGCGCTGCACCCATGCCCTCGTCGGCGCCAATGGCAAGCGAGTCGCGCTCAACAACAAACTTTCGGAACTAGTGCTCCGAGAGGTGGTCGAATACGGGGACCGTGGCCTCCGTATCATGGCGCTGGCCAGCATCGACGACGTGTCCAATAACCCACGACTGTCGGCCAAGACGACAAGTCAGTACGCCGAGCTCGAGCAGAACATGACGTTCCTGGGCCTGGTCGGCATGCTGGATCCTCCCCGCAAAGAGGTGCCCAGGTCGATTGCGCAGTGCAAGAAGGCCGGCATCCGGATCATCGTCATCACGGGAGACAACCGCTACACGGCCGAGAGCATCTGCCGGCAGATTGGCGTCTTTGGGCCCAACGAAGACCTCAAGGGCAAGAGCTTCACGGGCCGCGAGTTTGAAAACCTCAGCCCGGGCGAGCAGCTCAAGGCGGCCAAGCGAGCCTCTCTCTTCTCCCGCGTAGAGCCAGGGCACAAGTCGCGGCTCGTCGACCTCCTCCAATCGCTGGGTGAGGTGGTGGCCATGACGGGCGATGGCGTCAACGACGCTCCGGCGCTCAAAAAGGCCGACATCGGCGTTGCCATGGGCTCTGGCACCGACGTTTCCAAGTTGGCGGCCGACATGGTGCTGGCCGACAGCAACTTCGCCACCATCGAGGTGGCTATCGAGGAGGGCCGAGCCATCTACAGCAACACGCAGCAGTTCATCCGCTACCTCATCTCGTCCAACATTGGCGAGGTTGTGTCCATCTTCCTGACGGCGGCTCTGGGCATGCCCGAGGCGCTGATTCCGGTTCAGCTGCTCTGGGTCAACCTGGTGACGGATGGCTTGCCGGCCACGGCCCTCTCCTTCAACCCGCCCGACAACGACATCATGAAGCGACAGCCGCGGAAGAGGGACGAGCCTCTGATCGGCGGCTGGCTGTTCCTGCGCTACCTCATCATCGGTACTTACGTCGGCATCGCCACCGTGGCCGGCTACGCCTGGTGGTTCATGTACTACGCGGGAGGCCCCCAGATCACCTTTAAGCAGCTGTCACGCTTCCACCACTGCTCGACCGAGTTTCCGGAGATTGGCTGTTCCATGTTCTCGGACCAGAGGGCGCGGGCGGGCTCGACCATGTCTTTGTCGATTCTGGTCGTGATTGAGATGTTCAACGCCATGAACGCCCTGTCGTCGAGCGCGTCGCTGCTCACTCTCCCACTGTGGAAGAACATGATGCTCGTGTACGCCATTGCCCTGTCGATGGCGCTGCACTTTGCACTGCTCTACACGCCCTTCCTCCAGAGCCTGTTTGCCATCCTCCCGCTCAACCGCGAGGAGTGGAACGCGGTACTGATTCTCAGCGCTCCGGTCATGTGAGTTGTTATCGTATATCGTGTTGGTCGTCCTGAACTAACGTATCCGTCGCAGTCTCCTGGACGAGGTGCTCAAGTTGTTTGAACGCAACTATTTCATGCAGACGGCGCCGGACGTGGCCATGGTCGCCCGGGCAAGCAAGAAGAAGAGGTAGACGGACATACTGTGGGAAGGAGTTGGCAAGAGGAAGGAAGAATGGTTTGGCATTTAGATAAGACTTGGTGATGGGCGCCGAGCTACGACGATTTTAGACACTGTCATGCGTGCTACGTGGTGGCTTGTATCGGAGGAGGCGCGTGTCCATGTAACCATGGGCTGTACCAACAGCAAAAGACACGAGTGCTTTTGATGGGCAGACTGGCAGTAGACTTGCGTGATGGTGCCAACATTGCCTGAATGGCTGGCTATATTGGAAGTAGTCTGACGCCGGCAGGAAATACTGGTTTAAACAGAAAGGGTCCAGAAGTCTGCTCAAGAAAGCGGGAAGACGTTGATCAACGACCGGGGCTCTAATCTTGCCTGCCCTTGAGTAGCCTCTTGGTGACCTTGTCCTTCTCGATGATGTACACGTGAGCTCCCCAGCCGGACAGGGCATCCCGATCGACGGCATTGAGCAGCGCCTGTGAGATTGTTTCGAAGAGAGCATCGGGCTCCTGATCGATGGTCGTCGTCAGTAGAGGCCGAGATCAACATGTAGACTCGAGAAGACGAACCAAGTCGGGCTCCCAAAGTCCCTCACACATGCCAAACAGCTGATCGGAAGCTGTGCCCGAAACAATAAAATCCTTTGCAAAGTCAATGCAACCGATGCTGTCAAAACCGCAAATAAACGGCTCTCCAGACTTGGGATCAAGGCCAGCGACGACGGGAGAGACGAAGTAAGGGCCAAAGCGGCGCTCGTAGAGGGAAGAGGAGACGAGGTTGGCAAAGGTTCGCGGGGCGATGGCGCGCTCTTCGCGGAGGCGGTACATATTGACCTTGAAGCGGAAGAGGTCGCTGACGGTGTTGACGTCGGTGGCAAGGCCCGTTAGGCCGAGGAAGACGTCTCCGTAGGGGAAGATTTTGGGGAAGTTGTTTGAGACGGTGAGGGCTTGCATCCCTAGACGGAGGTCGCAGGCAATAGCGACGCAGTCTTTGCCGACCATGGCGACGCAGGCGCCTCCGTCTGCTTCCGCGTTAGTTGGGTTCGTGTCGTGAAGCTTGGGGACTTGGGGAGAGGGACGGACTGATGGAGAATGGAGACGACTGATTTGAGTGTGGTCAGCCAAGGAAACGAATGAAAGGGGGGGGGGGGGTTTCTATTTGGTTTCTCTTACCATTATGGGAGCGTCGTCTGAGGATGATGATGGGACCAAGCGGAGGCTGCTGGATGAAGCTCGAGACAGCTCTCAACCAGGCAGCAGAATGGTTGGCGTAAGGCTGAGGGAGCTTGAATTGGAATGGAAATGAATGGGTGTATAAAGCCGGAAGCTGCTGAATAAACACACCGATAAAGCCTGATGAGTCAGGTAATTTGCACCGGCAACGTTACTCATTTAGTCCTGCTTATCGTCGGGCGAGGCTGTGACACAAGAATCTACGACTCTCTCCTCTCTCTCACTGGAGATTCCGCTCATTCGCGAAGGCCAAGACGGCTCAACTCTTTCATTCATCCACGTCTTCAGAATAATATTCTTCTCCATCATATCTCTGCGTCATGTCAGCTCACGTCGTCATCATCGCCGCCGACCTGCGCCGCGCAACGGTCAAGGTCTCGCCGGGGACATACCTCGTCGACGTGCTGGAACAGGGCTGCACGAAGCTGCGCCTCTCCAGCGACAAATACACTCTGAAGCGAGTCTCCCGCTCACACTCTGACAAGGCCACGCGCAGCTAACAAAGAAATGGCGTGAGAAAAGACACAAGCAAAAACAAGTCGACCTCTCCGTCCCCTACCGCACCTCTGGACTCCTCCCCGGCGCTAAACTCGAGCTGGTGCAAAGGGCAAAGACACCTTCAGCGGTGCAGGTGGCGCTACAACTTCCCGGCGATCAGGGAAGACTGGTGCGCAAGTTTCCTGCGGACCTGACGCTGTGGAAGATGCTGCGACAGTTTGAGGCCGATGACGTTGAAAACGTGTTGAATCTTACGGCTTGCGCGGGGGGGAAGGGTGGGAGGCGGGTCAGCTTTACTATCAGTCGCCTGTGCTGAATATCATGGGTAGGGAGCTGGCTTCTTTGGAGGACTTGCAGAAGACGCTTTCGCAGTTGGGGTATAATTCTGGGAGTGTGCTTGTTAGGTTGGCGTTTCGGTCTACCGACTTGACTCTGGTTGATGCTATGCGTCAGATGAGTGACTTCTTTGGAGAGGTTGATCAGAAGGTCGAGGGGCAGCAGGATGCGGTCAAGGAGCAAACTCAAGAGCCATCAGCAGAGGAACCGCAAGAACCGACGACGAAGCAGCCTCAAGACACAGAAACAACACCACCAACAACAACAACAACCACAACAACCACAACCTCAGAGCAACCCCAAGACACAGCAGCAACACCCACACCCGAACAGCCCCAAGACACAACCCCAGCCGAACCCACCGAGACCAAGACCTCACACGATGAACCCCCCCCGACCACCACCCAAAGCTCCGACGAAGACGCATACAAACCCCTCGCCATCTTCCCTCGCCCCAAAGGGCTCAACCCCCGCCGCAGCCCTCCGACCCCCCAACGAAGAAGACTTACACCCACCATCGCCCACGCCCAGCTCCACCAAGCGCGCCTGCAGGAGTCATCGCGCAACAAGCGCCTGCTCTCAGACAGGGAGATGGCCGAGCGGGCCGCCGCCGACGAAGCTCGTCTCGCGGCCGTTCACTCCCTCGTCGTGAGGGTGCGCTTCCCGGATAATACGAGCGGTGACTGGCGTCTTGGTCCTCTCCATTCCGGCGCGTTTTTGTACGGCGCTGTTCGGCGCGTCATGGCTGATGGGGATGAGCGGCCTTTTCGTCTTGTTTTGTCCGGGGGGAGGGCTGTCATTCGCGATGATGATGGCGTGGATAATGGCCTTGTCAGGGCGTATAGGCTTTCCGGGCGTGTGCTTGTTAACCTCGTTTGGGACGATGCTGTCTCCGGAGCTGACCGCAAGTTGCCGTTTCTCAGGGCTGATGTTGCTGAGAGGGGGGAGGCTGTCCATGTGCCGGAGCCGCCCGTTCCCGAGGAGTCTGCGGCTGATGAGGCGGTGCCGGTTGCTCGGCCGGCTGAACGGGAGGAGAAGAAGGATGGGGGAGGGAAGAAGATGCCCAAGTGGCTTAAGCTGGGTAAGAAGTGAGCTGTGGTGACTCGCGTCTCCTCTGTACTGAGTTTCTACTTGTCGAGGTAATGAGGTTTCAGTGATGGATTAACGGTTGGAGGGCATGGCCTGGGCGTTGTGTTCTACAGGACATGATTTCGGACGTGGTAGCAGACAACTCAAATGATGTCGTCCAATATTTGCAAGTGTTGAACCGTATCATTGTGATATTTCTGCCGATTACCAGCAAACCGTCACAACACGCCAATCCCATGCAACTCCAAGGTTGTCATCATCAACGCAGGGCTTCCCCCCCCCTCCCCCGGCGGCCCCCCATCCGAGTCAAAGGCATCTAGCGACGACTCATCGTTCAATGGCCTGCGCGGCGGGACTCTGCGATGACGCGCTGCAGCTCGTCGACCTTTTTCTTGGCGCGGCCGAAAGTTCCGAGCTGATTTTCAGACGTTAGCTTCTTCTTCATCGTCTGGATGGATGGATGGATAGATGGATGTGTTGGTGTTGGTGTTGGTGGTGGTGGTGGTGGTGGTGGTGGTGGTGGTTTACCCTCTTCTTTGCAAGTTTGCGGGCGCGCTTATCCTTGCTGTTGCGGAGGAGTTCGATGACTCTGCGTTCATAAGGTGCAAGACTGCACATCATTAGCAACAGCCCTCAGAAACCTCATTCCGTAGGGAACCCCTCCCCCCCCCCTGGGCAACGAAGATCAACATACCCAGCAACCTCCTTTACAACCTCCCTCACAAAAGCCGTCCGCTTGCTAAGATGGCCCTTGGTCCTCGACGGGCGCGGCTTGCAAACCCGCGGGGTGGTTTTCTATCGTCGTCTGCGTCAGCGTCCATCGTCTGCTGGGCAGAGATCCTCCGAGAGGTGAGACGGGAGTCGTACGAATCCGCGGTTGGGACCGACGACCAGGCCGGTCTTTGCGGGCGCTTCTTTCGCCATTGGGTTTTGGTGGTGGGTGGTGGTGGCGTGGTTGGCGATGGCCAGTATTTTACTGTGGGATTGGGGGAGTTTTTTTTTTTCTTGGGATTGGTGTTGTGGGTCACGTGCGCTTATCGGTGATGGTGCCCGTATGATAAGCCGCGTCACGTGGTATCTCATCTTGGACTCGGTCACTAATAGTCTCTCAGTCTAACAACGCCAACAAAGGGGCTATCCGCACGCTATCGTCTTGCATCACCAGATTGCCGTCCAGCAACCACAGCCTCCGGAGAAAGGCAGTACGGTGGGCACGACGATGGAGCTACAACTTAACCGAGGAAGCTTACAGATGGGCAGTGTGAAAGTCAGCTTCTCATGGCATCACGAGCGTTGGGACGGTGTCGACGATAGGGCACGCCACGCATAGTTCAGCCCTCTACAAGGTTGCACTCTGCTCTTTACATGATGGCATTCCACGCTTAAAAATTTGGCTATACATGTAGCGTCAACAATGATTCATAAGAGCCGCGTCTCCATCCCTTCTTTTCTTAAATTGCGGTGCTGTTGCACGGAATCATCGGAGTCGTCCACCGCAAGGCTGATCTACATTTCCCGTTCTCACACTGACGATTCCGTCGTTGGCTTGTCATAGAAAGTGCCCGGTCGACACAAACCGCAGCCATCCGCGAACCATCGCGCTATGCTCAGCAGCTCGGCCACCAGCCATTACTCCGTCGTCTGTCCGGATGGCGTCGAGCTGAGCCAGGCAGTCGAGCTTCTCCACGACCACGCCTTCTTCATTGGTTGTTTCCCCAACGTGGCAAAGTACGAATTCATGGGGACGAACAAAGTTCCAGATTCAAGGGTGCAAGAGAAGCACGGCGTCAAGGCCATCGCAGCGGCCAAGCAATACCAAGTAACGGATCAAGTCCCCGGCATCCCGAAATGGATATGGAACGCGGATCTGGTCAGCACGTACGAGTTGATCGACATCGAGAAGGGCGTCTTGGTCAGGATTCGTGGCCCGCTCAACACGGTCGTGGAGACGGTGTGGGAGGCACGTGAGACTGCAGAGGGAGGCGTGACGCTGGCTTCGGATCTTGTTATTCAGTGCCCGAGGCTGGTCTTGGGAATTGTGAGGGGCTTGTGCGAGGAGGCTCCGAAGCGCATTCACACGAAGCTGGTTGGGAAGTTGCGGGAGGAGACGATGGCGAAAGGGTGGATGAAAGATGAGGGGGTCATGAGCAGTTCGATTCATGCATAACTGTATCTTTTTTTTTTTTGCAAGATAATGCAAAGTATCGAACAGCCGGACATGGAGTGCCGCAGGATGACTGGATGGAGGTGGTGTTGATGGAGGTCTCCAGAGTTGCACGATAGCGTCTACGGCTGTCTAGCGCAGGCGACGGCTAAACAGCGGGTCAGCCACATTCGCCCGTGCGGCTCCGCCTCGACACCTGACACAGCAAGCCTCGCACAACCAGGGGGTCGAGCGCAGGAACGACAAGCGAGCCTCGCTGCTCGAAACCGTCGCCTCCAAAGGAAACGACACACACAGTCGCCTCGCCGATCGTCATATCCGATTCATTCTCGTTCGGCCGATCCAGCCGGGTCTCCGTCCCGACGGCCGGCGCCATGGCGGCCCTCAACGTGCGATGGCCCGAAGCGTCGAGCACCAAGCAGAGGGCGCTCGAGGACGCCAGCAAGATGCAAAAGGTAGTGGTTGAAGAGTGCAGCCGGCTGGGAAAGGAAGTGCCGCAGTATCAACTATCGGAGCTCATCGGCAAGGGCAGCTTCGGACGAGTGTACAAGGCGACGTCGCAGAAGACGGGCAGGCTGGTGGCCATCAAGATCATCGACATCGAGGAGAGCGATACGGCCAACCCCAAGCTGGCAGACACGTACAGCGATCTTCTCAAGGAGATTAGCGCTCTGCAGATGCTCAGCGACAGCGGCGCCAAGAACATCAACCATGTTATCGAGGCGTTGCCCGTCGGCCAGTCCATGTGGATGATAACCGAGTACTGCGCCGGCGGGAGCGTGGCCACGCTGATGAAGCCGACGGCTCCGGGCGGACTTCAGGAGAAGTGGATCATCCCGATTCTGCGCGAGGTGGCCGAGGCCATGCGCTGGGTTCACGGTCAAGGCATCATCCATCGTGACCTCAAGTGCGCCAACGTGCTCGTCACCCAAGTTGGAGACGTCCAGCTGTGCGACTTTGGCGTTGCCGGAGTTGTCGAGACGAAAGTTGATAAGCGGACAACGGTCATCGGCACACCGCACTGGATGGCACCCGAACTCTTCGATCAGTCGGCTTCGTACGGGATCGAGGTCGACATCTGGGCTTTCGGCGCAATGGTCTATGAGATTGCCTCGGGTCTACCGCCCAATGTTGCAGATGGTATCGTCGACTTTTCTCAGCTGGGAAGCCATCTAAAGCATCAGACGCCCCGGCTCGAGGGAGACCAGTACTCCCCGGGGCTCAAGGATCTCGTGGCCTACTGTCTGCAACACGACGCCGGCAAACGACCGTCGATCGAGGCTGTTCAGCAGCACGGCTATCTGTTCAACACGGCCGACGCCTATCCCACATCTTCTCTCGCCCACCTCGTCCGCGGCTTCAAGCTATGGGAAGCCCAGGGTGGTGATCGCCGGTCCCTCTTCTTCGCCGCCGGTGCCCAGGCCCGGTCCGAGGTTCCGTCCACGGCCATGGCCAGCGACGAGTGGAACTTTAGCACCACGGCCGCCTTTGATCAGCAGGTTCTCGATAGCGGTGAGGCGCAGGACGTCTACGACGCCTACGGCTCCGACGTCGACTTTGGCACCACGTCCAAGCCCAAGTCTCGTCGAAGACCGCCTCCGCAACTCCCCTCGGTCAAGGCACCGCTGGAAAAGGTCTTTGACCCAAACACCATGTCCAACTATGAGGATAACTCGCGAGCCTATTACGGGAGGCACTTTCCCGTGCCATCATCCGATCTACCTCTCCGAGACGAGTCGACGACGACGGATGTACGCGAGTCTCTCATCGATCTCGACGCCTCTCTTCACGGAAGCCATCTATCGCAGTTTGTCGATCTCAACACCATCCGCGCCGGCGACTCCCGCGTCTCGGCCTGCGACTTTGGCGACGCTCCCCTTTACCTCAAGGCGCCTCTAAGCGACCCAGCCGACGTGAACATCAACCGCCGCACCCAGGATTGGAAATTCCCGACCATGGCGCCCCCTGCCTCTGCCAACCCCGACATGTTCCGCTTCCCCTTCACCGACGACGCCAACGTGACGCCCGACGCTACCGCCTCGCTGCAGGCCTCGACCGTCTTTACCGACGACGCTTCGTCTTGTAAGCATGGCGCTGCGAACCGCGCCTCGACCGGCTCTCTCATCGATCTGGACATGAGTTTCCCTGATTCTTCGTCGACGGATTACACGCGGCCCTCGACTTCGCACTCTGATGTCGGCTCTATCGCCGGCTCTGACATGGGAGCTGCCAACCCGTTTGAGCTCGAGAGACATGCCTCCCTTTACGACGTTCCGGCCACGGTCCGCGAGCCATCCATCTACGTCCCCGATGACTCCCGCTACGCCACCGCCGTCGTCGTCGATAGGAGACGACCTCCTCATCAACCCGTATCCCTCAACGACGGACGCCCCTATTCCCTATCCGACTTTGCAGACATGGATCCCGACGGCGGTCCCACGCCCCAAACAGCCGCCCCCATACCAACATCCCGTTCTCCCCTCCCACCACCACCACAACCTCATCCTCCTCCTCCTCCTCCTCCTCCTCCTCCTCCTCCTTCTCTCCCTCCTCCTCCTCACCACCAAACAACCAACCACCAAACCCCCTCCGCAACCCCGCAACCCCCCCGCGAACCCTCCAACTACGCCTCCCTACCCCCCTCCCCTCCGCCCCCTCCTCCCGCGCGATGGAGGGCCGCGCCTCGACGGACGAGGTGAAGAGCGAGCTGCGACGCATGGCCATGAGCTTGGGCGACCATCTTAGTCACGCTAACTGGTTGGTTTCGGGCTTGCCCTTTGCTTCGACGACGGCGGCGGCGGCGAGGTTTGATGCTGTTTCCAATGGGGGGATTTGAAAGAGAAGGGGGGGGGGGGGGGGGGTCTTAGAAGATGTATGGATTGAATTGTTGAGTCTTTTGCTTCTTCTTGGCGTTTTCCTTTCTTTTTTTTCTTTTCTTTGGTTGGCGCTGGAAAAGGAGGAGGGAGGCGTTGACAATGTCATGAGCCATGGATAGGAAACGCTTCACTTGGTTTATGTCGACGTGTGAATCTACCATTTCATTCTCTCATTCTCTCTCTCCCTCACTCTCTCCCTCCCTCTCTCCCCTCCCTCTTACAGAACTCTCCCTAAACGAAACAATCATCATGATGAAAAAGCGACCAAATGACCCATCAGCAGAGCCTGATACTTCTCAATCACCTCCCCCAACTTGATGAGCGCCCCAGCCGCCAACATCTTGACCTCGTTCTCCTCACCCCCATCCTCACCTCTCGTACGCTGAAAGACAGTAGAAAGCGTCTCCCTCAACTCGAGCAACTCCCCCCAACCCCTCGCACAAGACGCGCGTATCCCCCTCGTTGACGTCGATGACGACCGTCAAGGCCACCAGCCAGCCCCTCGTGGCATCGACGTCGCCCAAGACGTGCGGCCGCACGCGTAGGAGGAGGTGGCACAGCTCGGCCGTCAGCTGCGGGAGGGCGAGCGTGGAGGGACCGGCGGCGTGGACGACGATGGCGAGGGTTTGTAGGTAGAGGGATAGCAAGCCCGGGTTTATGATGAAGGCTTTTGCGGTGCGGAGGGAGAGTTGGAAGTGGGCGGTTAAGGGGGCGAAGAAGGTTGTGGCGAGGAGGGAGGCTGTCGTGTTGGGGATGGGACGGAGGCGAGGTCTGATCTTTTGGGTCGAGGACTTGTAGCGCTGCGTGCATGTCTCGAGCTTGAGGGCGTTGGGTCCGGTCTTGTCGTCGGCTGCCTGGGCGGTTAGGGGGCCGAGGAAGGACGAGGTTAGGGAGTTGGTTATGGCTCCGAGGGCGTTTTGGGGGAGGGCTTTGAGTTGTGATGAGGTGGACTGCTGTCGTGAGGAGGGATCGAGGAAGAGCTGCTCTATTCTCTCAGGGAGTCTCTTTGAAGGGAACTTTGATGGCGGTGTCTGCTGGCCAGCGAGCTCCCTGGCTGCCATTCCCAGGGCGACGAGGATGGCTGTCCGCTGGGAGAGGGAAAAGTCGCCGTCGAAAAAGGTTCGGGCGAACCAGGGCGCCATTGCCTTGGGTTGGGCCACGATGAGGGCTATCATGGCCTTCTGCTTCCGTTGGATGAAGTCGTCGAGCTCAAACTTGTCCTGCAGTCCGACCAGGAGGCCGGCAAGCTCGTCGGCGTGAGCGCTGACCTCGGAGCCGTGGTTGGCTTTCCGGCTGATGAGGTCTGCTGCCGAGTGAAGGGCTAGCTTCTGCTTGTCGTAGTCTTCCGTGTCACGGAGATAGGCCACCAAGTCGCGGACGTAGACGGGAGGTCTGGGCTTGTTGCGCTGGACGAGCGTAGCGTCGTCGTCTGAGTCTTCGGGGTCGGAGCCTTTCGGGTAGGGGGCTAGATCGTCTTCGTCGCCGGAGGAGTTGATCTCTTCGATAAGGGCTTTGGGAGGCGGCGTGTCGGTGGTAGGTGGTGGTTGTTTTGGTTTTCGTCTGGATGTGGCTTGGCGGTAGGGCATGGTGGTTGAGGCAGTGGACGGGACGAGAAGAGTCGAAGGGATAGACGGAGCAGAAGATGTGAGAGAATCGAAGGAGCCGACGTCATCTTCCGTTCTGCAAAGGCCCTTGAGCCAGTCTGCCTCTTCCGTCTCCATCTCCTCCATGTGAAAGTCGAGTTTCTTGGCTTTGCCTTCGGACAATGCAGACAGTGACTCCCCGACAACCATGCCGAGGAAACGAGCCCTAGCTTGCGTAGCCGCGATACGATTGGATATCGCGCTCAGGTACGTGCCGGTCTTGAGGAGAATGGCCAGCTTTATAGGGGAAAGTCTGGCCACACAGCCAGCGCTGAGGAGCAGGACTTGAGCGTGGACTAAAGATTTCAACTTGTCAACTCGATTCGTTTTGGCCACCCGATATCGACCTACCTACCCTCTTGCTGAAGGATAGCGGCGTGCTTGATGTACAGCTCATCACCAAATTGACTCAGGCTCTTTTCCAGAACGGTCGAGATGGTTTCCTTGTTCTTGGCGAGAACGGCGACGACGCAGCGACGGATACCGATGGCATCTCCGAGACCGGCTCCTGATGAAGCGGTGCACCAATTGAAGAGATGGGCTCTCCGGACATCATCGTCTGCGACCACCGAGTCGATGACTCCGGCGACGGCCGCCACAGTCGCATCGGCAGGGTCCGGACTGCTGAGGAAACGCTGGGAAAGGTGCTTGAGCAGCAAGTCCATCAGCTTCTTGGTAAGATGCGGCCGGTGAAAGCAGATTCTCCGGAAGGCGCATGGTTTGCGACTGGGGGACAGCAGAAGTTCGTCAACCATTATGTTTACCAAGCTTCCTGTGACGAGTCAGCTGGGACTTTTGTGAAAGCCAGAGCCCAGATGCCGTACCAGAATAGCCAAGGGACATGGAACGCTGAAAGACGTCGAACGCAAAAGATACCTCGTCGTCGGACATCTGAGCACCAGCCCAGGACGAGAGGTTGCGTCCTATCCACACGCTGTAGTCGATGCCGTCGGCGAGCCAGCAGCCCAGCGCTTCCCTGCCCACCATGGCGGATGCTTCGGCTGCAGTAGATAGAATGCGCCCATTTGATAAGAGAGCTGCTAGCTGCTGGGACAGGCCCTTGCCCGTGGTGGCGTCTACCCGGTTGGTAACTGCCGCCTCCCAGAGCAGCCGAATCGAGCCATGACCTTCCAGCAGAGACGCCAGCAAGTCCAAAAGCAGCCGGAGATTGAGGGAAATTTCTGGTCGTCTCGCCTCTTTACTGAACAGATTCGCTTCCTGTATGAGGACTTTGCATTGCGTTATTATTGCGTTGAGACCGGTGACGCTGCGAAGACTTGCGAGGAGGAGCTGGAGATGTTCGGACTCGTCGCCGCCAGAGTTCTCGCGAAGAATAGCCCAGTAATTGGGTACAATCTCCGAAATCAAGGCGTGAGTGATTGACGCGCTCGTTGGTGTTGGGAGTCGCAGCTGGGCTTCTTCCTTGGCGAGGTAACGGAGGACGACGACGAGGTCATCGTAGTCTGGTTGGCTCTTCAGAACCTCCAAGGCATCGTCAGGCGAGGATACGCCGGCGGCGGACAAGCCCTCTTTTGCTTTCTTGTAAGGTCTGAGGTCGGATGGAGAGAGATGCTGGGCGTGCCTCGTCCGTAGATAGGTGGTGCTCACGGGTCGGAGCTCTTGGTCCATAGCGGGATCGATTGGGATGGAGGAAGCGGCATCGAGAGAACGTAGACTAAAAGAGTCTTCTGCATCAACAACGAGTCTCGAGAGCAGGGAAATAGGCGGGAAAAGAGGCGAGGCTCTGAGAGAGACGGTTGACGTCGGGCGGCTCAAATAAGGCCCCGCCTTCACCGAGCTCACCGAGACCCACCGAGCGAGGCCCCACCTTTCACCTCACCTTGGCGATATGATATATCATATCTGACGCTCCATCTCTGAAGCTCTCTCCATCTCTCTCTTCACCTGGCCAACTACAGCCCTTTGTCAGCCGGCTCCCTTGCTCTCAACAATCATGACCTCCTCCACGCAGCTTCCGCCGGTGGACGAGGAAGTGCGATGGTGAGCCAAAACCTGATGCCAGTTGTAACCTCCGCTGAACCTCTCAGGCGCTATCTCAACCACGTCCGCCGCACACCCGGGCCCTTTACTGATCCGGATGCGATATCGGAAGAGTCCCTGGCTCAGTTTGACAAGTTTAAAGTCCTGTGCGTCATACGCTCTCTTCCGCCAAGGCAGCCTTGCTGACGCCAGTCTTACCTGTAGCGTCGTGTTTGTCGCCGTACCCTTCATGGTCCGTGGCTACTGACGCGATAATCAGCGGTGCAGGAGGCTTGGGCTGCGAGATCCTCAAGGACCTGGCCATGTCGCGTTTCAGAGACATTCACGTCATCGACATGGGTATGTCCCTTTCCCAGCAGAAGCATGATCCGTTCTGACCTGATGTTCCCTTTGACCACCCTCCTTTTTCACGTATCAGACACCATCGACATCTCTAACCTCAACCGGCAGTTCCTATTCCGCGCTGCCGACGTCGGCAAGTTCAAGGCTGAGGTAGCCGCTCGCTTCGTGGAACGGAGAGTCAAGGGCGTCTCCATCACAGCGCACAACAAACGCATCCAGGACTTTGACGAGGCTTTCTACAAGCAGTTTCAGCTCGTGATATGCGGTCTCGATAGCGTAGAGGCTCGTCGATGGATCAACGCCACGCTCGTTTCCATCGCCGAAGAGTCCGACGACCCCGACGGCATCAAGCCCCTTATCGACGGCGGTACAGAGGGCTTCAAGGGCCACGTCCGCGTCATTCTTCCCTCCATCACCTCGTGCATCGAGTGTCAGCTTGACATGCACGCCCCTCGCGCCGCCGTCCCGCTCTGCACCATTGCTTCCATCCCCAGGCAGCCCGAGCACTGTATCGAGTGGGCACACCTCATCGCCTGGGACAAGGAGAAGCCCTTTCCCAAGCTGGACAAGGACAACCCGGAACACGTCCTATGGATATACCGCAAGGCCCTGGAACGGGCTCGCGAGTTTGACATACCTGGCGTCGACTACTCGCTCACACTAGGCACCATCAAGAACATCATCCCCGCCATCGCCTCTACCAACGCCATCATCGCGGCCGCGTGCTGCAACGAAGCCTTTAAGATTGCCACGGCATCGGCCCCGTGCCTCGGCTTCGAGAACAACTACATGATGTATTCCGGCAACGACGGCATCTACTCCTACACATTCAAGCACGAGAAGAGGGAGGACTGTCCCGTCTGCGGCCGCGAGGCCCGGCCCCTCCTGGTCGACCCCAAAACGTCACTGCGAGACCTTGTCGAGTCGCTCGCCCAGCGTCCCGAGGCCCAGCTGAAGAAGCCGTCGATCCGGGCCAAGGACAAGACGCTGTACATGCAGTCCCCTCCCAGTCTAGAGGAGCAGACGAGGCCGAATTTGGACAAGACGATTGCCGAGCTTGGCCTCTGTCATGGCCAGGAAGTTGTCGTCACCGATCCGGCTTTTCCTCTGGAATTCAATTTCATGCTCAATTTCGGGACGGATGCCTGATTCGAAGGCCGTTTTCACAGACGACTCGACCTTGACTTTGCATGGGAAAGTGAAGCCGGGGGATTTGGTGCAAGGCAGGCTTGCGAGCAGCGGCGACGACGAGTCTTTGTCTTGTCCGTATCTCGATGGGACAGAAAGTCGCGGGAGGATAAACATATCCAAGATGGGAGAAGCTTTGCGTGTAGATAGGCAGCACTCAGAGAGACCAGGAAAATAAAGTAGCCTTCACAATGCCATGTTGACGACTTGCTGCTCTAGAATCTTACACTTGAGCTTGAGATGCTTGACCGACTCGAGGAACAGCTCGTCGCTATCCCACTGGCCGGTGCTCTCGATGGAGTAGATGAAATGGTCTCTCCTTCGGCCAAGCTTGACCTTGCCCTCAAACTCCGGGTGACGCAGACACTCTCTGCTGACGGTATCCTTCATGGGATCCACGACGACAGCCTTGAGCTCGCCGGCGTGGCCCTCGTAGGGGCTACCCAGACGGAGAGCCTCCTCCTCGGTAATCTCCTCAAGGCCAATGACACCCTCGGGGAAGCACTTTGCAAACTTGACGGCGTCGTCACCCACGATGGGTTCGGTAATGGTAATGGTCGGCATGAGGCGGTAAGAAGCGGTAGCCACGGGCGAAAACTTGGCGTGATCTGCGCCGATGCCCTTGTGCATGTGCATGGAGAGGTTGATGGATTGACGGGGACGTAACTTTGCGATGAGGATATCCGGATGGACGGGTCGGATGGCGTCTTGGCCGGAAAAGTACTGAACCTGCTTCCCCGTCGGAACGAAGACTATATCCCTGGCGTAAACGTGCGCATTTCGAAACGCCTTTGTCGGATCCTTCTCATCGGGAGCAGCGTCGGGATTAACAGAGCAAGTAACATTAAGCTCCAACTGCACCGTATTCCAGTCAAAGCAAGTAGCGTACGGATCCCCATTCGTCTCCGCCGCCTTGACATGCCATCTCAAGAAGTGATGAATGCCACGTCTCCCCCCATTAAAAGGAATGAGACCCAAGCGATGAGCCAAGACCTCATCCTGAACAACCGAGGTATTATTCTCAATGAAGACGTTTTCCACCGCGAGCGTCGGAATCTCCGAGATGAGGATTCGGCGGAAGGCGTTGGCGAGGGAGGCGTCGAGTCCGATTAGCGAGAAGGAGGCGTTTAGACCGTCGTTTTCATGGAATTCGACCCTCAGGCCCTGGCGAAACCCCTCGAGTTCGAACTCTGCGTCTTCGTTGGGTACGTGCCCCGGGAAATCCGTCGACGTTACGTCCGTGACTGTCTCTTTATTGATGCCCACCATCTTGACCGTCTTAGTTCTCTCCTTGCTTTTGCTTTTGCTTGCGGGGTGGTGGATGTCTTACTTTTCGTTGGGATGAGTCGGAGGCGCTCTGTTGGCGCCAGTCTTGCGAGGGTGCCATTGTCGCGGAGGGGAGGAGTTGGGGTCAAGTCCGGTTTGTATTCTTGCGGGCGAGATGGTGAAAAAGTTGTTGTAGGCTCACCTCAGCCTTGTGGTTTTGCTTGAGGGGCTTGGTTGTGATTGGTTGGATGGTTTTTGCAGGGGCTTATCTAGGTAAGGTAAGGTGGGTACATGGATGTGCGATGAGCCTTGAGCGTAGCCTCGTGTGACTTGGTCATATGGGGGGTCACATGATCGACACTTCACACTTCAGGAATTCAACCTCACCATTACCTAGCTAAGCTTCAGGAGTAAAAGTCAGCTCCACAAGCGCCATGATGCATTTCCACCACCTTCAGCGCTTCTCCCGAGTTGATCCACGCAAAGTCTTGTCCAACAAGGGTTAAAGTACTTGACTGCTTTCCGGATTGGCCTCAAGCATGCGTAGAGTCAAGCCTCGTTCTCGAAGCTCGCCAGACAGAGACCAACTTCAGGCCATCTCGCCAACCATGCTCATCGTCTCATCCATAACCTATAGTCTCAGTCCTTCTCAACCATCCCTCCAGCGTTAATCCCTAATCATCAAACCGCATCAACTCTCCCACTGCTACTACCCAATTCACAACAATGCCATGACGGGTATACTCTGCATTCTCATCTCCACTAACCCCTACTCCCCTTCATGAACCTATAACCCAATCTCCCCTACTCAATATCCTCCATGTTCCAAACCTGAACCCCCCTCTCCTCCACAACCCCCCTCAACCTCTCCAAGACAGCCTTCCTCCTCCCCCTCTCCCCCATAAGCACCTCCTTCTCCGCCCGGCTGAAGCCGCTGACCTTCCTCCTCGGAGGCGTCGCCCGAACGCTCCCAGAGAGGCTTTGCCGGAGCCGCCCCGTCGTCGGCGTTTCCACCGCCCCGACCTTGGACTTGGGCGTCGCGAACGGAGAGGGCTCTCTGCTAGAGGTCCCGAGTCCCATCTTGCGCATGTGCGTCTCCAAGACGTCAATGTCGCCGCTCCGCTTCTCCGCCATGGCCGTCAGCTTTGAAATGGTGCGAACGACGGCATCGACCGTCGGCATGCTGTTCGTCCCCCTGCCCGAAGCCCTCGAGACGGACGCGATCCGAGTCCTCAGAAGCGTCAAGGCCTCTTCCGCCTCGGCGAGAAGCTTGGAAAACAGGACGTACTGCCGCCGAAGCTCCATCTGCTGCGCCGCTTGCTCTGCGCTGAGAGGCATCGTCCGCGAAGCTTCCACCTGTTCGGGGTCGAGGCGCGTCATCATGACTCGACGGAGATCCTCCTGCTTGGCCCTCAGCCGCTGCATGTCCCGCGCCAACTCCTGGCACGCGTCCATCTTGTCGTCCACGTCTCGCACTCGTCCGTCTTCGAGGTCGCCGTATAGGTCCCTATCGAGTACCGTCTCCAGCTCAGACACCTCGCAGAGCACCCAGTCATCCGCCGTCGTGAGGTCATCCTTGGTCCGTCCGCCCTCTTTGGCCCCCTCCGATTGACCCTTCAAGAAGGCCCTGACGGACCGCGCATTGAGGCCGAGCGTGTCGATCATCGAGTTGATGTCGCGATACACCGCTTCCACCTGAGAAGGGATACTATCCTTCCCGGGCGGAGGAACGTTCGCGTGCGCGATGAACTCGTCCAGCTCCAGTTTGCCTTCCACCTCGGAGGCCAGGACCCTCTGCACCTCGTCGTCCTCCTCGTCGACCAAGGGCTGCGTCTCCTCTTCCTCCTGACGCGCCTTGAGCTTCCGGTTTTGCTGGATGAACGATTGATCTGCCTTGGCCATGGCCTCCTTGCTGATGACGGAAGCACCCATCCTCTTACCGAAACTCCCCATTTGCGATGCCGAACCGGGAGCGCTGACCGATCTCGTCATCTCCGATCGCATCAAGCGTTGAGTTACCGCGTTGCGCACGGGGCTCGGCGATCGAGGGCTCGTAGCACTTGGCCGGGGGAGCAACGGCGCGGTGCGGCTGATCTCGCCGAAGAGCGCCCTGGTCCGACCCTGATCCGGCCTGTCCGTGGCCGGCGTGGTGCTGGCTGCCGCCGCGCCGCCAAACGAGCTGTGAGGCGTGTTGCCCAGCGTCGGCTCCCGGCCGTCAGTGCTGGGACTCAAGTCCTCAGCGACATCCACGCCGCTGCCCTCAGACACGTTATCATCATCGTCGAAGTCGCTACTGGCCTCGTCAACATCGGGCCCGAGCGGAGTGGCCGAATCTCCTGGCAATGGCGTCCTGGAAGGAGAGAGGCCGGGCGGAAGCGACGCGTTCTCAGCCTTCGACGTCGATATCCCTTCGGCAGAAGAGGGAGTCTTGGCCACAGACGTGGGCGTGTTGGGAGGCAAGGGCGCATCGACAGCTTCCTTCGACGGCGTCTGGGCATCCTCCGAGGCTTTAGAAGTCTTCTTGGGAACCAGGAAATCCGGCGGCAGCGGCGCTGCTTCCGGCTTGGACGCCGCCCCCGACACCGCATCTGGCTCCTTAGGCACAGACGTTGCGGAAGTCGACGAGGACTGTCCCAGCACGAAGCTCGCCTTACTAGACACGTCGGGCGGAAGAGGCTCGTCCTTCTCCTCAACCTTGATCTTCGGGGTCTCGGGCTCGACCGAAGGCTTGAGGCTCTGTTTCGGCTGACCAAAGATCCCGGGATAGCTGTTCGGCGGCTTCGGCGACTGGCCGCCAGACCCAAAGATCCCTCCCGAGCCCGCCAGTTTGGTCGGCTGTCCAAACACCGATGACCCAGGGGCAGGCGAAGAAGGAAGACCGAACCTCGCAGACGCCGGCGTGGACTGAGGCGTCGTGGATTCCTGGCTGGGCATCGACATCGCGGCCGCCGGGGCAGCTTGAGGCGGCTTCTCGGGAGCTTCTTCAACCACTCCCCCCTCTTCCATGTCTTCGTCCTTGGGCGTCGGCATCGGAGCCGCGTTCCCGTCGCCAATGAGGGCAGACCGAAAGGCACCGCCAAACATGGACCCCCCCGACGCTCCGGTAGCCTTCTGGTTGCTCCCGTTCTGCGACGTGTCCGCCTTAAAGGACGACTCGAGCTTAAAGGGGTTGGAGCCAAAGACGCTGCTTGGAGGTTTGTCCGGCTTGGGTGGAAAGGCTGAGCCGCCTGTGCTGCCAAAGACGCTGCCCGGCGGCTTGCTCCCTCCGCCGAGCACGCTCGTGCCGCTGCCTTGATTCGCGGCGAGGGCGCCGAAGCCACCTTCTTTGGCAAAGCTGGCAAACCCGCCAGACGACGGCATGTTGGTTGCTTCAAAGGGCCTCTGGTTGTTGCCCATATTGGCAAAGCCAGGCAGTCCAGAGGAGCCAAATGGCGAAGCGGCGCCGCCCTCGGTGGCCCAAGGAGATTCTCTCATGCCTAGTTGAGTCGACTTTCCGAAGCCTATGGCACTCGACTTGCCAAACGGCGAAGGCGAGGATGCCGAGTTTCCAAAGGAAGTAGACCCGAAGACGGGGCCCCCCATCGAGGGCGAGGCCATGGAAGCGGCGGCTCCCCACGGCGAAGACTTCTGGCCCAGCTGAGTCGAGGCGCCAAAGGTCGGCCCAGAGGGCGAAGCCGAGCCAAAGGCCGAAGCGCCTTGGCCCGAGGCGGAGAAGGGAGACGGAGAAGCGGCGTTCGTCGAGGGAGCAGCGGCGATCTCTCCGGCCGCCGCGAGACCAGAAAAGGTGGTTCCTTTCCGGATAGAGTCAGTGTACACCACCCACCACGAGATCAGCAAGCCCTCCTGCGTCAAGACCCAGAGACCCGGCAACGGCCCCGGCGACTCCTCGAGCTCCCCATCCGCCGGGATGGGCTTGTAGACTCTGTCCCTGCTGGAGAGATCCAGGGCGACGCCGATGGGAGTAGAGTCCTCCATGGAATCCGTCATGGGCAGCGTCGGCCGCTTGGTGTCATCCAAGAGCTCCGTGGTGGTGAAGACGCCAGTGATGGTCCTCGGATCCCTGTTGGTTGTCAGGGGTGCCTTGCTCCGGGTCAGCAGGCCGACCTCAGTCGACCCCGTCGAAGCCACGATGAGAAGATCCTGGATATCAGGGGGGAAGTCCCGGAGCCGAAGAATAGAATGGTGGGGTATCTTTGTCGCATCAAACGGCTCGACGGGATGAGCCAGCTTCTGAAAGGTAAAGGCTGCCGGTGGTTCACGCGTGATGATGTTGTAAGTCGAGGACGGCGGCGACACGTTGGTCGTGGTGTAGACGGCGAGGAAGAGATTGTTCTCCAGCCACGTCAAAGAGGACACTTTTCAGAGTAAGCACGGAACTCGTCTCACGGAATCGAGCTGCTTGCTCATACCGTGGTAATCACCCGTGAGGCTAGGCGGCTTCGGAATCTCAGCCTTGGCCTCCCCATCGGGCGTCATCTGGTGTATAGTGCCGTCGGCCAATCCGGCGCAAAGTTGCTTCCCCTTTGCGCTCCAGCTGATGCAGCTCACTTGGGAGCGGAGAAGCCCACTCATCGTCTTATCCTTGAGATTCGCCATGTGCAAATGTCCACCATTCGTGACGACGGCGCAGAGCTCAGCCTTGTCCGGAGTCGGGTTCGGAGCCAGCGACCGCAACGACTCGCCGTTTGTTGCAATCTCAAACGAAGGTCTCGCAGAGCCCCGAGCCAAAGTCGCCATGTCGTAGACAGCAAGGCCGCCCCCCGACTCGGCCGATAGAACGAGATGGCTCTCATCGGCCGTAAAGGCAAGCTGCGAGATGCGCATGGGCATGGGGTGAACCATCTTGTTGGCCTCCAAGGTCCGGATATCCGAGTCGCCTACCTTGGGCGAATCGAGTGCTTTCCGAATAGCATCCGTCTTGGCGATGACAACCTGGTCCGGTCCAGCAGCAGCAACGATACCCTTCCGCGAGGCTATGCTAAGAAGCGACGACGTAGGAGCAGGCATATCCGACCATGGTGTCGTGAGCCGTATCTTGGCATCGCCAGCAACGGAGAGAAAGCCGAGAGACTAGAGGTTCACGCGGGTCAGCAAACTCAACGTAGCACGCTGTCTCAACCACTCACCTCGGTTTGTATCGTCTCCAGATCGGGCCCAGTAGCCGCCGCGGCATTCCCAAACGAGGTAGCCATGGCTGCGAGAGCGGCTACGCGGCTTCTTCCGAAATTTCAGGCAAACAGCCGCATAGGTCTCGTCGTCGTTCGCGTCGCGATGGTGACTCTGATATTCTTGGCGACGCGTGCGGGTCGATGAAAGATTGGAGAAAGCGAGTGTCGAAGATGGTGGAGAGCGACAGTCAAGTTTTGCATGGAAAAAGCCGGACCTGAGGAAAATGCCGGTTGAAAACGAGGGCCAACACAAGGCTCTCTCCCATTCATGACTGTTGCCCCGTCACGATTCTGACTGAAAAGCAGCTGCTTAGATTACATACACGTCACGTGCACTGTACCATGCTTCATTAGTAAGGGGGACGTGCACTAATAACCTACACCTAGCTAAGCAAGCACAGGCAGCTCCTCGCCTCGTCACTCAACGACCTCCATCCTCGACGTCGAGTCAGCGCAGCAAATCGACGAGCCCCATCCAGCTCGAGCTTCTTCTCGACCGGAAACTCCGCAGAAGACGTTCAGAATGCCGGGCTTCGACTTCTCCAACTACAACCGCAACGCGGCCCTGCATGCCAAGGGCGTTCCCCTGCCCCAGGCTACCAGCACGGGCACGACGATTGTCGGATGCATCTTTGACGGGGGCGTCGTGGTTCGTATCCCTTCTCTCCGAGTGTCTTGACGAAGGCATCCTCTGATACATGTCCAGATCGCAGCAGACACCCGCGCAACCTCAGGCCCCATCGTCGCCGACAAAAACTGCGAGAAGCTACACTACATCTCCCCCCAAATCTGGTGCGCCGGCGCCGGCACCGCCGCCGACACAGAATTCACCACCAGCCTCATCTCCTCCCAGCTCGAGCTCCATTCTCTCTCCACCGGCCGCAAGCCCCGCGTCGTCACCTGCATGACGCTCCTCAAGCAGCACCTGTTCCGTCATCAGGGCTACATCGGCGCCTACCTCGTCGTCGCCGGCTGCGACCCGACCGGCACCCATCTCTTCACCGTTCACGCTCATGGCAGTACCGATAAGCTGCCCTACGTCACCATGGGTTCCGGCAGCTTGGCCGCCATGAGCGTCTTTGAGACGAGTTGGAAGGCTCAGCTGACGCGTGAAGACGCCGTCAAGCTCGCCAGCGACGCCATCTTGGCCGGCATCTTTAATGATCTGGGGTCCGGCTCCAATGTCGATGTGGCCGTCATCACCAAGGAAAAGACGACTCTCATGCGCAACTACATCAAGCCCAACGAGAAGAGCGCTAAGCTTCAGAGCTATGCCTTCCCCAAGGGCACCACCGCCGTCCTCAACCAAAAGATTATCAAGAAGAGCGAGATGAGCCAATACATTAGCGTTCAGGAAGTGCCGCTCGAGGCTGAGAAGATGGACGTCGACCCTTGACGGGAATGTTATTTACCGAAGCCGCTGAATGAAGACGTGTACGATATTCTCAAGTTGCCTACAAGACGGAGCAACCGAGTCTGGTCCCTTTTCCCTCAAGGGCCACGTTCATGCCCATTCGATGTCATTGGCAATGTCTGCAGCCGTCTCGACGAGGCGCGTTTCTCGAGATGCAGTATTATTTTATACAGGGCGCCTCGGCCATCAGCCTCTCGCTGGTAGATCGAGAAGATGCCAACGTGATAGAATCTTTGATACATGAACAAGAAGAAGACAAAAGTATCGCCCGCCTCTGCGAGACCAATACCTGGTCAATAGAGCGGTAGAGCCTACGTCACGGCCAGTCCTGACAGGCGGGCCGACTGCCGCCTCCCCAACGCCGGATCCTTGGATAGATACCTGCCCGCCCGACATTGTCAAAACCGATGCTTTTTTTTTTTGCGTGCAACACAGACCCGCTGAAATGCTGAAAATTATCATGCCAGACGGCCTCCATAACTCCGGTCCTATGTGGGATTTGTGGTGAGAACGTCGTCATCGTGACTCCCCCATCACCCTGTCATGAGCCTTGTTTCAGGCCGAACATGGCTCGGGTGCGAGACTTGCTCCGAGCCTTGGTCCTGGACTTGTCTTTGGGTGAAGCGGCGTCCCCGTCTTCGTTGTATTTCGCCTTGTGTATCCTGAGGCCCGTGTAAGCGGCCACGGCTCTGTGCAAGACCGGACGAACAGGCGAGCTTACCAGCTGTTTCCGACCATGCTCATCCCCTTGGCCTCGGCCATTCGGTAGAAGCGAGCACTCTTCTTGAGGTCTTTTCTGCAGCCAACGCCCTTGGCATAGCAGAAGCCGGCCTCGGCCAGCGCGTCGACGTCACCCCAGTCTGAGCGTTGTCTGTCAGCCATGGCAATGTTCAGCCGCCATCAGAGAAATACTCACTGCCGGCGATCTCGAAACACCGCAGTGCGAGCGACTTGTCCTGCTCGATGCCCCAGCCGTTCATGTGGCTGACGCCGAGCTCGTAGATGCTGAGGGCGAACTGGGCCTTGCGAGTCTTTCTCTCGAGAAAGTTGGACGGCTTTCCCTCCTTGGCCCGGTCCTCGTCGTCGGCGATTTCGATGCTGGCACACTCTGCAGCCTTGCGCAGCCATGCGACGCCCTCCTTCTGGCTCGATCGCATGCCCCAGCCGTGGCGACAGGCGAGGGCGTATAGTAGCATGGCCGTGGGATTGTGCTGCCGGGCAGCGTGCCGGAGGTGGTATGTCGACTCCTTCAAGGAGCCGTTCTCGTGGCACTCGATCCCCTTGGCCAGGTGCTCTTCCGCAGACATGTCCGAGGCTGCAGGGGCGCAGGAGCGGGTAGAAAGCGCCGGTCTCACCGTGCTAGCCGAGTCGCTTGTCGCTGCCGAAGCCGAAGCCGAAGCCGAAGCCGGAGTCCTCCCGCGCGGCGCCATGACGTCGTGCGCCGAAGAGTCGAGACTCCGACCCCGCGGGGCATCGTCGGACCGGCGAGAGGTTTCGGTCGATGGCCTGTCGGTGCTCGGAGTGATGGGGCCAGCTGGGCTAAGGCGAGGACCGTCGATGCTCTTCTTGCTGGTGTCGAGCGATGGCCTCGTCGCGCCACTGGCGATGCTGGCGGCGTCGTCGGGCAAAATCTTGAGCGACGAGCTGGACGGACGTGTCGGTGGCGAAGGCGGGGCGCCTAGGGGCGTCCGGCGTGTGCTGCCGGGCGACATGCTGTGCTGTTCCCATTGAGGCGGCTGCTGACCATCGACCGGCTCGGACCGCTGGAGGGCCTTGCCCCTGGGAAGACTAAAGGTGGAATAAATGTATGAGGCAGGAAGCGAGCCCTTGACGTCGTCCGACTGGTGATCGACAAAGGCTTCGCTATGCATGCTCACTGGCGTATGGGCCGACTCATCAGCCAGGATGAAGGACGGTTGGCTGTCGGACGAGGCCTGTCTCGTGGGCATGTCGAGGCCCGAAGCTCCCATGCTGCTGATGGGTCTCGAGAAGTTGAGGGAAGGGCGGGGGACCATGGAAGAATCAGAGGCGACCGACGGCGATCTCCGGAAAGAACCGGCGACTGGCGAGTGCACGGCGTTGGTCAAAGCCATGCTGGCCGAGGATAATGTGCGTGGCGGTAGGTGAAAGGATCCGGATCGGTTGCTGGCCGTATCGTCATCTCCTTGAAAGGAAGACGTCATGGTGCTCGGCGACCGGTTTGGGAGCGGACCGCGAGGGGGAGCCAGGCCGAGCTCGTCAAAGGAGCCATGCTTGGGTTTTTCGGGCGAGCTCGACGTCGATAGGTTGTGGCGCGACGCGGGCTGCAAAAGCGAGCTCTGCCTGCTGGGCGAGGTTCTCTCGGGCATCCTATCGTAGTGCCTGTTGATTGGTGACGGGGAGCGCTCGCGACGTGCGCCGAGAAAGTCGAAGCGGTCGTGGGCGTCGCGTGGCGTCGCGTAGCGAGGTAGAGGCGGGACGGGCGCGTCCTGTTCGGGGGGCGCCATGATGCGGCTCACGCGAGGACGCACCGACTTGGGCCTGTCGTTGGGGGTAAAGGCGTCGTCGATCTCGGTGCGCAAGCCTAAGCCAGAGGCGGGCCGATCGGGCGAGTCTCCGGCGTCGGAAGCGGAGTCGTGGGACATGGAGCGAAAGTAATCGGAGCGACCCTGCTGGATGAGGGGGCTTTCAACAGTCAGGGGCGGGAGGCGGCTGACGCGGTTGCCATCGCCGTCACCCTCCTGCAGTTGCTTGGCCAGCAGCCTGCTCTGTAGGGCGAAGGCGTCGAGGGGTGACAGCTCGGGAGGCACCTCGCCGGCAACGTGGGAGCGAGGGGATCGCAGGGGCCTCGAAGACGTCGACGTGACCGAGTTAGTCGAGTCGGTTCGAAGGTCGAGCAGGCTCGGACGGTTGGCCATGGTTGACGTGGTTTCGACACGGCAAAGGGAGCACGGCTCGGTCCCATGCAGGGTGAGGAGTGAAGACACTCTGGGACAGCAGGATCGCGGCCAAGAGATGACGGGAATGTTGTCTCTGGGCCCTCGGTGTCGTCACCGTGGAAGCTGTGTAGGATTCCAGAGGGAAGGGATGGAGAGACTCTTTGTCTGTTGTCTCTGCTGGCCCTTTTCGCGCGACCGCCCCGCGCCAAAGGGGGTGCGTTACCAAGGAGGCGGGAAGGGGTAAGGATCGTAGATGAACCGTGGATGGACCGGTGTATATGGAGAGCTGAAGTCGAGACAGAGAGACCAATGGAGAGCTCGAGGAACGAGGTCGCGAGGGGGAACGAATGGATGGAGGGAGCTGAGGTTTACGTATCCGTTGGTCGTTTGTGCACGTTCCTGGTCATTGTCATTGTGTTGTGTGGTGGATGCACAAGCACAGTGTAGGGGTGCGGGGAAGAGCAGAGCTGGACTTAGCAGACGATACAAGGGAGCTGGGGTCTCGATGGCCGGTGGGACAAGTCCTGCCGTTATGACCTCCTTGAGGGACAGTGTGAACAGGGGGAGCCTGGTAGAGGAGTCTATTGACAGGCGTAGGCCTCTACAGTGCGTGTGGCCCAGCCTAATAGGGCACTAAAAGCCTAACAAAAGGCCGAGATGGACAGTGCCATGGCCCCAGAGAGGAGCGGATGATACTGTATGGGTTGGCCCATGAACAGAGGGAACGGTACAGCGTGTGAGCTTCGCTTTGTGCATCTCCGCACAACTTACTTCATCGAGCGTTATGTATGAATGTGATACATACCAATGATACCATACATAGGTACGTATGTAGGTGTATCCTGAGGTCACGTCTTGACATCCAGACAGGCTCCATCAGACAACGTTTGTTCCCCAGGAACCAGGGCAGAGCGCCTTCATCTCATGTTTCCTAGCCTGGAAATGACCTCTAGTGCTACGTCGCACCGCCCTGCCTCCCTACATGCATACGTGTACGGATATGAACATACGGATTCGCCCCGGCCTCTCCCCATAAAGCCTAGCCCGACCGACAAGGCTGCAAGCAGAAGCCCCGTCCCCGCATCGTCGCATGGCATCATCCATCATCCCAGAGCACTTCGGATGCACGACCGCAATCTCGGAGACGGGAGACCCCCCCTGGCACTGCAGCTCCCAGACGGAGCCCTGCCAGCCGCTTGATACATACATACATACATACATACATATAGGCAATGGCTGCAAAACTGCCGCGACTTCATTTCATGCAGCCCGTCCTCATTTGAGCCTGTCTTGTCTTCTGAAACGAGTCGCAATTTGCATCCCTGATGACCCTCCATCGGACATTTTCCGCCATGAAAAGAAATCTCCACCTACCGCAAGCCAATCGTCCTCTGTGCCTCTGCCGACGCGAGCGAAGTGAAGAGAAGACGGCGGTTCAATGTCGGGTAATCCTCAGATCCTCGACGCGTGCACGTGACCCCTAAACCTCGACCTCACTACCTACCTAGAGCTCAAAGGCACCTCCAGAGAGAGGATCGACAGCACAAGATCCCGACATCTGACAAACGAGTCTATTGTCGAAAATAACCAGTTTTATACTAATCAAAAGCATGATTCTTCGAAAACGGTCTTCGTATCGATCGAGAAACTCCTTGATCGTGAATCTCTCGGCCAAGAACGTGCCAACCGTACGAAGCAACACCGCAGAAGGAGCATCTCAGCTCAATCGGAAAAAAAAAATGGCCACTGATTGATCAAGATTCTCCTGCGGATCGGCCTCTTGACTTGAGAAGTTGCCAGTTCAGTATCATATACAAGATATTTCTTGACGGCTTTCTATCAACACATCTAGCCTGGTCAGTCCTCAAAAAAATCCAACACGAAGCTCTTCACAGCTACGGTTATCCTCCTCTACGCCGCCGACGCAGCGGCGCAGCGATGCAAGGCCTCTTACCTTTACTGCGGAAAAACTATCAACTACCTCAAGTGTTAGTGAGCTGCACAACTTACCCTGGCCAACTCGAGCGGGACCCAGCTGCTTCTGACTATCTCGCTAGCTCATGGCCTAAGCTGGAAACTTGCGCGGCACCCGGTTGGCTTGAATATCCTGTATAAATGTGATGCGTCTGGTGGGATATATACGATCAAGCATTGCAAACACGATTGTCATGATGCGGGAACGGGAAACAACGATTACTGCTGTGGTCATCCTGAGGAGCCGTTCATGCTGACCAGGTATGAACGAGCCTGTAATTAGTGTTCGTACATGTAAGTAACCGTTGCTTTGTTCGTTGTTAAACACGAATGCTAGCATAAACATATTCAAGTGTAGGACACTTCCGTTGCATATTCCCAGCCTCGTACGCAAGCAGCTCTCTGCCAGAGACTCTCCCCGGATTACAAGCGTCGAGGATAACGTGGTGAAGGAAGCTTTCTATAAAGCAGAACCGACCTCTTCGAAAGATGCGAAGCTGGATAAGTTGAGCACAGGTACGCCGAGGATACGAGCTACAAGCTCAGATCAAGGTCAAGATAACCCTCGTGTTTCAACAAAGGATGCAAAGCTAGACTCTTCGTTCCACAGGCCTGCCTGCTGATATCAGCCATGTCTAAATCACCTAGAACCCTAAGTCGGAAAAGTCAAGCTTTTACTCTTGCTCTCTTTTCTCACAACCCTCTACTCCTGCTAGCAAATTACAAGATGAAAATCTCTACTACTCTTTTGCTTGTCTTCAGCACGTCAGCCGCCGCTTTCCGCTTATGCAGAGAGGGCTTGTACTACTGCAGCGATACCCTCAGATACCTCGGTGGTCAGTCATCTTCCCAAGCTAAGAACACCCCCATCCTGGGGTCCGACGCTCTGACCATGTCAGCAGCTGATAACCAACGCTACCTGGACTTACACGTCAAGATCCAGAGAACCATGAATAAGTTATGGTTGTGTTTGGACAGAGGCCAGGTCATGCTCCTGAGGGAATGCGAGTTTGGCTGCCGTGATGGCGGCGGGTATAACAGCGACTTCTGCTGCGCCAATCCCGAGGGGGTCGTCAGGATAGACGACCAAGTTAAAGAATGTAATGTATTCGGCCCTTAGCCGTTGTTTCGGCTCTAGGTACCATCTACTAGAGAAACCACTGCTCTGCAATCCTGTTACGTCCTGTCTCGCCTCCGCGCTGGACATGTTTGCAGGTTCCGGTGACGACGGCTCCCTACACAAGTCTTGTAGGGAGTTGAAGAGACAACCCAGCTGGGCCGGCTTACACGAAGCAGGCAGAGTCTATTACTATATTCAGGATCCGAAGCTACGGTTAAAGTTGACTAAGGATCGCGACATCATGCCTAAGGATACGAACTACACTTTGTACAAGTAGTATAAATACACCCTTGTTGTTAAATAACAGCCATTATAACATCTATTCTCTCGCCTCAACAGACCACAACCAAAGCTATGAGAAGACGCCAACTACAGCATATCACTTCGATAACTCCCAAACTAGCTTAGACAATCCTCCCCTTGACTACAAGATGAAAGCAGTCACCATCACATTCCTCCTCCTCTGCCCCATGACTCGAGCCTATTGCAGACGCGGATACAAATACTGCGGCAGCGTTCTCAAATACATCCAGGGTCAGCAAACCAGCCCGACGTATCCTAGCTCAACTAATCATGACTCCCTCACTAGCTTCCCAGGAAGTGCTGGATTACTATGGCCAGCAGGTCGCCGCGCAAAGCGACGGCATGGATACGCTATTCGGCTGCAACTTTGGCAGCGTCGTCCCGCTATTGCATTGCCAGTACGGCTGTCATGATGCCGGGCCGGGAAACAACGATTACTGCTGTGCTAGTCCCAAGGGGGTCGTCGAGTTATCCCGTGATGTCAGGGAATGTAATAGTCACGATCCTTAGTCGTTGCTGTGTATTATGTATATAAAATCCGGTAGACAAGGTAGACAACAACGACGGCTGTCTGCGAGAGTATGTACGTACATAGGTATCCATCCAGTTATACGAGCCGAGGACACGACCAAGATTGGAAGAGGGCAGATTTGCGAAAACCAAGATACCGCCTTCAGGAATGTTTGTTTAGGCAGCATCTCGCTGCAAGGATCCGAGCTGTGCGTATGTACGAATATGTATGTAAGTATGTATGCCCTCCAGTCAACGTCACAACAAGAAAGAAAGAGCAATCTTTGAACCCCTGCAACTGCAACAACAGACAAAAACAACGAAGACTTTTTCTCCTCCTCAACAAGATGAAGCCCTCGTCAGCCACCGTCCTTCTCCTCTCCGCCACCAGCACGAGCGCTACTTTTCTGGTGGAAAACACGTAAGACTGGGGTATAACTACTGCGGTCACGTCCTGAAACATCTCGGTGGTGAGTGAGCTGGCTGGTCATATTATCCCAGGGCTCAACACGTTCTAAACAACCCATCAGCCTCCGAGAACCCCTAGTCATCCTATGACGAGATGGTTCGAGTATGGGGCGAGCAGACGCTATATTCATGCGCAGGAGGGTCTGTCGGAGTTCGTCACACGTGCCGGCGCGGCTGTCACGATGGGGGTTCGGGGAATAACGATTGGTGTTGACAGATCAAAGCAAGTCTTGATTCGTCTAGTTTACTGTAGTCATCTAGATAGGTCAAAGCAAGCCTTGCCCAACAAACGACTGAGCCTTCAAGTCAGCCCTCTCTTTCTAACCCCCTCCTGCATCCATCTATCCCATCCTCACAAGCCTCCAGTCGCCGTATGATCCAAAACGCCCCTTCCTCCCCAGACATCATCCATCACAGGTCCTTGGACCGCATCTTCTTCAGCCGCGTCGCGCCCTCGAACAGCCCCCTGTCGACGGCAGCCGCCACTGTCAAGGTGCCGCCCACGATGGCACAGAGACCCGCGAGGAAGCCGAGGAACGACTTGGACTGCTCCTCGCGGTTGACAACCTTCATCGGCGAGATGTCCTTGTGCCCGGCTGTCAGCAACACCATGAGATGGGAGGATTATGCAAAGAAGGGGACTTACGTAGGAGAAGAAGACGCCCGGGATGCCGCCCTTGGAGTGTTGACGCTCAGCATGGCCCTCTGCCGCATCGTTCCCGCCGCTGAGACTTCGCTTGTGACTGGTGACGGAGTACTGGTGCGTCTCGACGCTGCCATCGCCGTCCAGGGTTCCCGAGAGCCGCTGCATCTTCTTCTCCCATCCGAGAGGCAGATACGACGTCGGGACGATCTTGACAAAGTACATGTAGTTGAGGTTCGAATCAGTCGTGTCGTGCTGAGACCCATCCAGCGGATTGAGGTGATGATTCGTCCACGGCATAGCCCCGGAGCCGCCCAGCCTCTTCTTGACGTCGTCCGGCAGCTGAGGGCCGAAACGCAGCTGATGAATGGTGTGTGTAAAGTCGTGCTTCTTCCCGTCGGGCGTATCCCAGTAGTTCTTGAGGTCGTGAACGTGAATATTTCCGTTGCTGAAACTGCGTCCAGGAGCCATGTGAAAGTTCCCAACCACCTTGTTGACCTGCAAAGCTCCCTCGATACGACAGCCCTCCTCTCTCTGCGCATCGAGCTTCTCGGCATAGTGCTCGCGCTCGCACTGCTCGACGCCCTCTCCCCTCCCAAAGGCCCATCCCTGAGCGGAGTAGGCCTCGCGAACCTCGTCGCACGTGTTGCAGCAGCCCGACTTCTTGGCCGTGGCGGGGGGCGAGGCTCCGTAACACTCGCCGCAGTACTTGGGATCCAAGTGATCGGCCTTTTCGTCATGAAGAGCCAGCGACTTGATGTCGATGACGCCACCGCCCTGAGACTGAGGCTGCAGCCGGACCTTGCTGACGCCGTGGGCGACGCCATGCTGCTGTTCGCCCGAGACGTCCATGACATCCAGCGTGAGCAGCTCACAAGGCATCTTGGGAAAGGTAAAGTTGAGGTGTATCTCCATGCGCTCGCCTAGGTATCGAAGAAGAGGGTCAGCCACGCCGCAAGACGACAAGCCAGCGATTGCGACTCGCCTCTGCCCTTGTCCACCACCAGCTCGGGGCGTATCACCACCCGACGATACTCGGCCCATTCTCCCCACGATAGAAACAAGACGACAAGCAGCGAAACGATGGTGACGACGCCACCGCTCGTTGTCCGGATACGAGCCTCGTCGACCGTCTTCGTAAAGGCATCGAGCCTGGTGAAGCGTGACTTGGCCGGCATCGTCGCTTATCGACGTGTCGATGGACGGCCGGTCAGCCTTGCGCTGAGAGTGAGCGCTCTTCTTGTTCTTGTTCTTCTTCGTCTTCTTCTTCTTCTGCTGCTGCTGCTGCCGCTGCCGCTGCTGCCGCTGCCGTTGCTGCTACCACCGGCTCGTAAGCACAGGGAATCCAGCGTCGGTTGATGGGTTGGTTGGTAGAGTGAGGCTGACGGGGAGTCGAGGATGGGTTTCCGATTGTGGTTCAAGAGAACAGCCAAGTACCATGAGAGATTCTTAGGGTATCTCTGCAGCCAAGAGATGAGTCCGGGTACGAATTCCCTGTCCAGCAGATACCTCGTCAGTTGCAGGGCAATCGTTGCAGCCTCGCCCTGCTTCCAGCGTTCCTGCAGTAGAGGCCACCGTCGCAACAGGCATGCCCGATAAGCGATAATAACCCCGCGACCCCTACCGGGTAAGTGGGCGCCAGTCGGGACCAACAAGCGGGTTACCCTAGATGACAGGTACCGGTACCGCCTTTCATCGATTTTTCCTCGCCAACCAACCGCGTCAAGCATCACCACCTCCAGCCTCTTTGTGCTTGGCGAACCGAAATCGAAGCTGCCAACGCCTACAAGCTACCTACTACAACCATCTCAGCTCCGCCCAAGCCTCAGCCTGCACTTCCGTCTCGACCCCTCCTGGCCCTCCAAAGAGCTCCCGCGCCGCGCCCAGCGACGGCATCGTCCCCCCCCCAACAATGTCAACCAGGCCGCCGTCGCGTGTCGTCTTCGTCGGCAACATCCCCTACGGTGCGCCCCCCCCGTCGCAACCCGCTAGTAGCCCTGCTGACCGGACTTCACAGGCCTTTCAGAAGAGCAAATAACTGAAATCTTCTCCAGCGTGGGAAAAGTCGAGCGGTTTCGCCTCGTCTACGACTCCGAAACGGGCCGTCCCAAGGGCTTCGGCTTTGCAGACTACCCAGATACAGGTATGTGACGACGCCATCCCCGTCGCAGTGACGCAGAGACACAGTCTCACATGTCCCAGATTCCGCTTCGTCTGCAGTGCGCAACCTCAACGATCATGAAATCATGGGCCGCAAGCTTCGCGTCGACTTCTCAAACGACCAGAAGGGTGGAGATGACGATAACGGAGCTCATCAGGTAACCGCACGCTTCTGTTCTACGCTCATTTCCCCTCCCGTCCCAGTTTTCATACTAAATCGCCTTCTTGGCAGCCCTCTTCGACATTGAATCCGCACGCTTCCAACGGCGCAGGCATGCTCTCGCAAAGCAGCTCATTACCCCCCCTCCCAGCCGGAAAGGAGATCCCTCCCGGCCTGACATGCACAGACGCCATATCACGAACGCTCAATACGCTCCCCCCCCCTCAACTTCTCGATATCCTAGGCCAAATGAAGACGCTCGCCTCATCCGACCCCCAGAGAGCAACAGAGCTCCTCCAACAAGCCCCCCAGCTCGCCTACGCCGTCTTCCAAGCCCTCCTCGTCATGGGCCTCGTCTCCCCCGAAGCCATCCAAGCCGTCGCCGAACCAGGCGCCCCCGCATCCCAACCCACAGCCAGCGCCTTCTCCAGCGCCATCCCCGCCTACACGACCGCCAAGAACACCCCCCCCGTCGGCATGCCCTACGCGCCTCCCGCCCCCGCCGCCCCCGTCCCGGGCTACGGCGTCGCAGCCGTCGCGAACCTGCCGCAGGCAGCGCAGGACCCGGATGCCCTGATCAGGCAGGTCATGGAACTGCCACAGGCTCAGATCGATCTCCTCCCCGAGGCAGAGAAGCAGCAGATTCTCGCCTTACGCGCCACCTTTGCCGCCCAGCAACGAAGATGACGCCAACTGCGACAACAACGACGACCAAACCAACCGCCCCCTTCAAAAACCAGCCTTTCCCCAAAAGGCAGTCCACAAACCCCACCACCTCACCTCTACAACCACATACAACCCACCTCACGGCAAACGATGCCGCGCCCGCCCGCATTTGTACATACAGAGCTCACCCACTCACCCACTCTCACACACAGCCCCTACAGGGTAACCCACAACACCGAGGCTAGCCGACATAGCCCTAAAGTCCCCCCCCCCCCCCCCTTCTCTGCCGTCACGGAACAGCCTCGCCGGCCCTCCCCCCTCGACGGACGATGGATGTGACGGTTGGCTTCATGAGGCCGTATGTACGATATACGAGAGGGTCGGGTTTCGGGGTGGGTGTTTGGGAGGGAGGTGGCACAGTCTCGATAGACGGATTTGCTTGGAACGATTTTTCCTCACCTTTACTACCACCGTGCTCCATGTCGTGAAAGAATTTCCTTGCAGCTTCTCACCACAGACGCGGAGAACAGCCAGTCACGAACGAGGTGAAACCCAACAGCGAGAGAGGCGACAAGGTATCAAGAAAGACATGCTCAGCCTTCTTCCATCCATCCGTCTATGTACCCCAACCCCCTCATCAAAACCCAACCTTTCCTCTCCTCACGGAATCTATCCCGACTCTACTCATACCTCCACCCATCTCATCAGATACCTATCCCACGACATCAGCAACCCCCCTCCCCGCAGAAAACAAAACAAGTCCGATATAGTAATGGATGGACGCTGGCTATACCTAGAAAAGACGCCTCCGAAGCCGATCCCCTCCATCCCCGTTTCCCCTTCTTTTGTGTATACACGTCAGACGCTTGCTTCCCTTCCGTCTTGCTCGGTAAACCTAGACAATCTTATATACACGCTTGGCGATGAGGTAGCACGCCAGACCGAAGCAGATGAGGCCGACGGTGATCCATACGAACCACGCCAGGTCTCCCTCGTACTGCTGGCCGGGGACCCAGACGTTCATGCCCCAGAGGCCGGTGATGATGTTCATGGGCAGCACGATGGTGCCCAGCACCGTCAGCCTGCCCAGCACGTCGGCAGTCTGTTCCTGTCGCTCGTTCATGCGTATGTTGATCTGCGCGAGGTAGTTGGCGTGCGTTCTGGCCAGGATCCTGTCGCGCGAGTCAGCATGCCATCGTCGTCGTCCATGAGGAGAGCCTTACTTCTCGTAGTGACCCAGGTTCGACGTCATGGTCACGATGTGATCCTGAATGTCGCCCAGGTACAAGCCAATCTCTGACCGCGGCGCGACCTCCCACCTCTCGTTGCACCGCTTGGCAAAGCCCTTGATGACGTCGGCCTTGTTGCCGAGCAGACGATACAGACTCATGACCCTCTTCCTGCAGTCTCCGACGCGGCGCAGCATGTCGCTCGAGTCGACAATGGCAGTCGCGTTGTCGTCGTTCTTGGACGAGCTCTTCTGATCCTTGATGCGTTTGTCGGCCGACGAATGCAGCTGAAGGATCTCGCCGTCAATCTCATCAACCTCAGCCTCGATGTTCTGGATCAAGGGCTGAAAGACGTCGGTAATGTCGTCGATGATGGCGTACGAGATCCAGTCAGACGAAAGAATCAGGTAGTCTCTGAGCTGCCGGATCCGCCTCCGAACGTTGGCGGAATGAGGCGTCATGGAAAAGTGGAAGCTGAGGACGCTCTCGCGGAAGACGACGACGTACATGTTGACGGGTTCGAGATCGTTGCCGCTGTTTAGGTCCTGATCGAAGGTGCGGTAGTTGACGAAATAGTAGTTGCGAAAGAGCTCGACCTTTTCCCGAGCCTCCTGCACCATGATGTCCTCGGCCGTGAGCGGGTGGATGCCGAATGCCTTGGCGATGACCTTCATTTCCGCCTCGGTCGGACAGAGAACGTCGAGCCACCAGACCGGCCGGTCTCCGTACCGGATCGGCTTCGTCGTCGAGGCCGAATCCCGGTCGCGAGACTGCGTCTTCGTTTCACGCGGGATGGACCTGGGCGTCGCGCGGCCCGAGGCCGGTATGTTGCTCGCCGTGTCCCGGGCCGGCGAGGCGAATCCGTCGCCGCGACGAGTGTCCGAGTACGACGGCAGCCGAGTCGGCGTCCTCGGTCCTCCATCGCCGCTTCTTGCGCTGTTGAGGTTGATCGTGTTGGAGGTGGCGCCGCAAGGCTTGGACTGAGGCGACGGGACCTCGGCATCATCGTCAGACTCGTCATCGGACAGGACGCGCGGTTCGGGTATGAAGAGTTCGCGAAAGTCGCCTCCCGGCTGGACGAGCTCAGATATGGTGGGGCTGTGAATGGTGCTCTGGAACTCCTCGTTGAAGTAGGTGAATCTGTAAGGCGCCTCGTCGTCGGACTGGTACCAGCCCTTGCGGACGGGACGAAGTCGGCCATTGATGAGCTGGGGCTCGGTAATCTTCTTGACCCGCCTCCCCTCACTATTCTCCTCCTTCTCGAAGCGCTTCCACTCCTCGAGCGTCTCCAGGTCCGGCCACTGACCGCGGCGACGACGTGACCTGTAGTGGTGCTGGTCTCGCGAGTGCGTCTCTTCCTCCTCGCCGATCTCGGACATTCCACGGACCGGGAAGCAGACGTCGCCTGTGGCAGTCACGGTGTGCCTCCGGCCGTGTCCATGATCGGGACGGTGATCTCGAACGGGGCCGTCGACGGTGGAGAGGTCGGCGTCGTCGTCGTCGTTGAGGGAGAAACGGGGGCTGCCACTGCGCAACGACAGCTCATCGCGTATCATGACATCGCCAAAGACCATCTCCGGGTGATCGGCGGCGCCGAAGATGGGCGAGCCCGGAACCGAGGGCGGGTGATTGACATGATACGAGTCCTTGATAGCCGACGTGGCCGCCAGCCTGGTCCTCGACCTCGACGATCGGCTAGAACCGCGACGGCTTCGGACTCGACCGGGCCGCGGATCCGTGGAACCGTAGCCTAAAGGATCCGTGGGTGAGGCTCGACGACGGCCCGTATCAGGCAGCAACGGAGCCGACTCCTCGGGCTCTTCGTCATCGCTGTGCATCGCTCGAAGCCTGGTGGCAGCGGGAGTCGCATAGGGATTATGAACTGAACTGGAGGCAGCGACGGCGGCGGCGGCGGAAGAACTCCTGCGGATACGCATAGATCTCTGCTCCCTGCCAAACGATCTATCAGCAAAGGCCCAGTCAGAAACAAAAAAAAAAAAAAAAAAAAAAAAAGGCGGACGAGCCGACGCACCTGTGATCTAGCAGGGCCTCACTGTCGATGCTGGCGCCACTGAGGCTGGAAGCTGGCATCTGGTAGAAGGCGTCGGCAGGTGAGCGATGCATCTCGTCATGGCTATCCTCGGTCAGAGCGGCAAAGCTCTTCCTGCGGGAGCGCTTCTTCTTGCCACCGCGATGGCCCTTTCGCTTCCTGGTAGCCCGAGGCTTCTGCTGGTCGGCTGCTGGCGCGGGAGCCGCCGCCGTCGACGAGGAAGCGGGGTTTGTGGCGCTGGCACCGAACATGTTGCCTGCTGCCACTGGACCGACTTGACGCGCGTTGGGAGGGGATCCGGGAGAGGGAGAGAGGCTGTGAGAGGCGCCTGCATCGATTTTGTGGTTGTCGGTCACGAGCCTCACTATGTGGTGGATGGAGTGGGTGTCTCTTGGTGGAAGTTAGCAGTCGCCCTTCTCCGCAGTCGGCTGTAGCAGCCTGTAAGGTGCCTATCTAGGTACCTGTAGGCACCTAGAGAGTGGAAAAGGCCGCTGCTAGAGGGGGCTGCCTCGGGTGGCGGTGGGCGATTTGAAGTTTGTGGTGCACTAACAGCGTGCGGCTGCTGGGAAGTAGCGGCTACTGCCTGTACAGTGCGCGTATAGGTAGGTAGCCAATGCCTTTTCGCTGCCGTGCTTTAGCAGTGGAGGAGTACATAGTGTGAAGACTCACACACACTCAGCAAGATGTTCTTCACGACCTAGACACGCCTCCGTCTCCTGCTCCCGCAGATAACAGCTCCGGCTGCTCAGCCGCGCCCATTTTCAGCCAGCGCCTCACCACTCACTCCATCACCCACTCCAGCTTCCCACCACTCACCCATCTGCAACACCTTTTATGCCCGCAGGCGACATATCAGCAGAGCCATCCATGATCCAATCCGCCCACCGCTCCCAAGATACTCGCAATCATCCGTCATTGACACCATCCACTAGCATCACCGACACCCACCAAGGCTACGCTTAGATCCCGATGGCGCCTCGACAGTGACACTAACACGACTGCCCGCTTCCGAGCCCTCCGCCCTTCACCGCGCGCCGCCACCAACCGAGCGGTCGAGACGACGACGTTAGACATGGCTGAGAGCTGAAAGGCCCTCTGAATGAGACATTGATACAGCAGACGGGCCCCCCGATATCCCAACACACCCATGTCGTACGTGCCGCTTCGCCTCGTCTTACAGCTTCTCTCATTCTTCCGTAATGATCGTCGGACCCTTCGGCTGAGCCCCCTTTCCCCCTTTGTGCTCCCTTGAACTCTGGCGCCAATCGCAGTTTGAGCGGTGACGCAACGGCATCCTACGTATTCGTAGTCTACGGGGTTGCAACACAGGAAGTCTACTCCTCGTGCTCAATTTCCCAAAAGGGGCTGTGTCTAGACTCTAGGTACAACCTCGTACCTACATACATGCATATTCGTACATACATGATGATGATGATGAATATGATATGATACATGACACGAGGCGAACCGAGTATTCGTATCGTTGAAAAGAGGTACCGATCTGTTTTCATCAAACATTCCGTTCCATCTACGAATTTTCCCATAGCCGTTTACACACGTAGTACTCCGTAGGCAAACGATGGCTTTCTTGCGTCCAACTATCCATCCGCGTCTTCACCGACATTAGCTCCGGTCAAGACTTTCTTCTGCCAGTCAAGACTCGCGGTCAAAGCAGAGCCCGTATGTAGAGCCACCATCGCACCAACCACCAACCAACCAAGCATGTCTCTCTCCACGATCCCCTACAGACCACACCGCAGGCATACATATGTATGTACATACGCAATGATATCGTACGGCCTCGTCTCGCAAACTATCCAGCCACGCCCGAATCCCCATCCCTCAGCCGTTCTCGACGCCATCCCCAAAGTTAATCAGCCTCACCAGTAGGCTATCCTTCGCCTCTGCCGCAGCATCGTGAGGTAGAAAGACCCTCTTGGGGATTTGAAACTCTACCACCGGCGGCTTCTTCACCTGCTTGACCATCTCCGCCTCCAGAAGCTACGAGTCGTCAGCGTCAGGTCAGCACACGACTGCTGCCGGGGCACGTACGCTTGCATAGGTGTGGTCGAGGAAATCCTCCATGTTGTACGACTGCTTGGTGAACTGCTCCGAGACGATGTTGCAGATGGTCGCCACGTTGGGCTGGTAGTGCGACTGCAGCTGAACCATCTCCCACAGACAGCTGTCGATGGCCTTGGTCTCCATCGGGTTTGTCTCGTCCGCCAAAAAGGGATCGTCGAAGCCACTTTCTAGTATCTTCCGCTTCGTATCGGCGTCCCGAATTACACGATGAATCATGAATGTGCAGGTCGGATGACGCCTAAACAGGTTGTAGATCCACGGCATGACGAACGCGATGGCACTGGCCGGCGCGTTAAGAGCCAACCTCGCCAATCTCTTGATGAAGCTGGCCACCAGAGCGGCGGGCAAATGAGTCGACGCCAAGAAAGTATCAAGCAACCGAAAGAAGCGTGCCCTGTGCTTCGAATGCAGCACGTTGCGATCAAGCAGCGAGTAAAGCCTGGGATAAAACGACGGATAGTCTAGGTTGCGCTCCTTAATCAGATAGAAGACGCCAGACAAGGCCAGCAACGAAAGCGACCTCCCAGCGTTGTATGAGTTTGTGAGAAAGTCCGACAGCAGCTCCGGCCGCGGGAACCAGGGGGCGATGACGGTCGACATGACGGTCAAGACACGTTTGCGCTGCTCTCTTGTTTTGATCATGTCCAGGACACTCAGCCAGGCGTGTTGGCCTTGTCTCTTGTGATGGGAGACCAGTCGGACCGGATGTGTCTTCTTCAAAGGCTGCGGGACGTAGAAATCAGTGAGGTCTTCGGCAGAGGCGGGGACGCCATCTAGAGACGAGATGATCGAGAAGATGCGATCGAAAAAGACGCCAGAGGCCAGCTGCTTCGACTCGATGCGCTCTGCCAAGGTCCTATATCCATCGTCAGCAAGCACCCAAAAGACATTGGAAGGAGACCGTCACGCACTTGACCAACTTGAAAGTATAAAACCTCACATCGTCAAACTGCTCAACATAATCCTCAACAAAAGCCCGCCGAACATCATCACCCTCAACCACGAGAACCCTCTCCAGCACATCCTCCATAAACGCCGAAGGAAACACAGCCTCCTTCCCCGAAAGAAACTGCCCCTCCGCCTTGAGAATCCTCATGCAGAGAGTCAACGCCGTGACGGCCAGATCCTCATCCGCCAGCCGGAGCAGAAGCACCTTCTTGTACTGCGACAGCCTCTCCCTCAACCAGGAAACCACCACACTGCCCTTTTCAGACGGTGGCTTCTTAAAGGTCAGCGATCCCTGCGCCAGGAGGCGGAGGAAGACGCGGCAGAGGGCGACTGTAGCGAGCATCGACTGCTCAGTGTGGCCGTCAGCCGTGCGGAGAAGGAGACTGATGTCGTTGTAGTTCTTCCTCGACTCTAGTATGCCCTGCTCCATGGCGAGAATCTGCGCGCCGTCATCGGCCTCATCGCCACCCGTCGATGATCGCCGTCGTTTCACCGGTTTCTGCTCCGTCGACAATCGCTTCCGCTTGGAACCATCTTCCATCGCGACGTCGGAGGAAATGAGGTAGAATTAGAGGTTGGAAAGGGTTTGCGCCCCAGCTAACCTCGCTGAACAGCAACGCCCTCTAAATAGATGCAGTCTCCGGAAAAATCCAACTTAGCATCCCGCGGCAAAACTCCGGCCGGGCCCCACCACGACAACATCGTATCAATCACGTGACACGATTCTTGATCGGAGCTGGTCGGCAAACCTCCGCCCAGAAGCTCCCCCAAGCCTCGACACGCCACGACCAACTCGACCGTCGACACAATGGCTTCCCGCCTCGCGCGAAGCGCCATCGGTACGCCTTATCGATCCCATTACGTAGCTGCCAGCTGATCAACCTCCCCTTTCTCAGGCGCTCCCCTCCTTCGACCGTCACTCCTCGTCCGTCGAGCCCTCCCAGCACTATCGACGACGAGCCGAAACTCAAGCAACGTACCATCAGAAGAACCGCAGAAGAAAGCACAGAGCATCATCGACGCGCTCCCCGGCAGCAATCTTCTGTCCAAGACGGCCATCCTCAGCAGCGCCGCCGGAATGAGCATCTACGCCATCAGCAACGAGTACTACGTCATGAACGAGGAGAGCATCATCGCCTTCTGCCTCATCGCCGTCTGGACGGGGCTCATCAAGTATGGTGGGCCTGGGTATAAAGAATGGGCCGAGGCCCAGAACCAGAAGATCAAGAACATCCTCAACAGCGCTCGCGCCGACCACACCGAAGCCGTCAAGACGCGCATCGAGGACGTCAAGCAGATGAGCGGCGTCGTCGAAATCACCAATAGCCTCTTTGAGGTTTCCAAGGTGAGGAGGCTAAAAAAAAAAAAAACCCCTCCAGCCCGAGTACAGCATGTTGCTCACCTCGTATCGACCGTCAGGAAACCGCTCAGCTGGAAGCCAAGTCGTTCGAGCTAGAGCAGCAGACAGCCCTCGCCGCAGAGGCCAAGTCCGTCCTCGACTCGTGGGTCCGCTACGAAAGCCAGCTCAAGCAGCGACAGCAGAGCGAGCTCGCCACGTCCGTAATCGCAAAGGTGCGAAAGGAGCTCGAGAATCCAAAGGTTCTTCAGCAGATTCTGCAGCAGAGCGTCACAGACGTCGAGAGTACGTGAACGATGCAACCCGTCTGACGCCGACTGCTCTTCCTGACTGACCGCTTCCTTCCACAGAAATCGTTTCCTCCAAAGCTCAATGAGAGACGTCGACGGGTTGACTTCATTGTGGCTGCCTACTTGCCAGCTTGTCTCCTTATCGAACCTCGTTGAACTTGTATACATTACTCGCGAAGTAGCCCATCAATCAAGACGCTCATCCATCCATCCATCAAAGAACCCTGCATTCTGACTCCCGCGGGTACAATCTATGCTATTATTTGACAAGAATCAAGACAAGACAAAGAAGAAGAAGTAGGTAGGTATAGAACACGAGCTCCAAAGCAGCCAGCCCATGTGAGCAAAACCAATGAGCGTAGACCAGCCAACCAACGCCTCAATAGTAAGGCCTCGGCTCATCCCATCTCTTGGTCTCAACCATCTCCCGCACATTCTCGGGCGTCTCGGGCGCCGACTCCGGAGCCCACGAAACCCTCCCGCTGCGCCGCCTCCTGGCACCCTCCCCCTTGACGGGCCCGATCCATTCCCACGCGCGGCCAACTTCCCCGCTGCGGCCCTCCCGCTGGCCAGTCCGCACGTTGCTGTTCTGCTCAACAACACGCCTGACACGACGCCAGATGCTCTCCCGCTCAGAAAGCGAATGCACATTCCTCAGCACATCGTCCCGCAAATTCGGCAGGAAGAGCCAGCTGTCGTCGAGGTCCTCATCCCCCAGCTCCTTCTGATCAGCGAGCCTGCCGAGAACAGCGTCGACGAGGCCCGGGACTTGGGCCGACGCGGCACGGTGACGTCGGTACTTGGACCGCAGGTAGAAGACTGTCTGGGCGAGCAAGGCTAGGAGACCAAGAGGGAGTCGATATCTTGCCACTGCGTGCCAGAGGGATCGTCGGACCGCACACGCGAGGGGAAGTCGAGCGTGTGAGGAAGACGCAAGTTTGACGCGAGGAAGAAGTGAGGAATCGGCGGATCTGCTTCCATTTCAACCGATCTGATTAGTCGGTGAGTCAGAAAAGAGATGGCCATCCGAGGGTGGGATTTCGCAAAGCCCACCGTCAGGCGGTTCACATCAAAGGGGGAGGGAGGGAACGCACTCTGCTTCTTTCTCGATAGAGACCTCGTCTCGAGCCGTAACCTCCCCGATGGCAGCCTTCCACAACTCGTCAAACTCGACCTGGCTGAGCCTCTTGCTCCGTTTCTTCCCGACGCTCTCCTTGAGCTCGTCCTCGCTCATGGCGGGAGACTTGTGCTGCTGTCCGCCCTCATCGTCCGCCGGCGTGCCGCACTCGAACTTGGCGCGTCGCTCTCGCAGTTCCTCGACAGCCTTGTCGGCCACGGCCTGAACGCGACGCGCCTTTTCGCCGTCGGGTTCGCATGAGGGGGGCAGGGGAACGAGGCCGCCCAGCGATAGGGGATGTGGCTGCAGGATAAAGTCGGGCTCGCAGCGGACGGAGTAGTCCTGGTAGCAGTAGGCGTGTAGCGGGCAGGGCTCGCACTGCACCTCCACAAACGGTTGCAGGAAGTTGGGCACCGGGACTTCGGGCGGCAACATGGTCTTTGCCGGACGTCCGAGACCGCAGTAGCCGACAGCCATCTTCTCCTGTCGATACCAGGCTCCATAAGCCGAGAGCAACGCCATCATGAGAGCGAGCAGCGGCGTCCTGAAGCTCGTCCGGCGGCCCGTTTCTTGCCGAGGTTTCCGAGGCGCGATCGATATCTCGCCTGCTCTTTCGGCTCTCTCCAACTCGAGCTGCTCGTTGGGCGTAAACTCTTCTCCCGGCTCGAGGGGTTCATCGACAGCTTCCGGCTGGAAAGGCGGCATGGCCATCGCCGATGACTTCCTGCTCGTAGCCTCAGACCGACGACCAGAAGGCCGAACGATATCCTTGAAAAGCTCATCGCCCGCCGTCCGCCGCCGTTGATTCGCCGACTTGGTCGCAGGCGGAGAACTGCCGCTCTGGAAGGGATTATCATCGGTAAAGACGCTCTCCTCCTCCGACTTGACAGCCTGAAGCTCATCCAACCGCGGCCTCTCCTCATCAGATTCAGCCTTGATCTGCGGCGTAATCGTCCTCCGGATTCTTCGCTTCGACTTTGTTCCCGCCGTCGCATCATCGTCGTCAGGAGGCCGACTTGCAGATCGCGAGCTGCTCTTCCGCGAAGACTTGACCAAAGGAGGTTCAACCTCAGGCTCAATCGTCTTTCTCCTCGTCGAGCTCTTGACGGGCGATCTAGATCGTTTCGACGCAGTCCGCGGCGGCTGCATCTCAGTATCATCCCACGTATTGGTATCATCCGCGCTTCCGGCATTGACGATGCCAAAGCTGGATCGCTTAGCCTTGGCCCGCTCAGAACGAAGCCGCGGAACCTGCGGTAGGACGCGATCCGTCACGAGTTCCACGAGCTGCGCCTTCTTGGCCGTGGAGGGGAAGTCGATGCTGTGGGTGACGAGGATGGAGCGCAAACGCGGCATGGTCACGCTGCGAGGGTCAAAGCCCTCTTGGAGATAATCCTCGCCTTCAACCATTCTGTCCGACTGCGGATCGGGAAGATGCGATGTCTTCGTAGAGATGACGCCGTCGGGAGACCTGCTGTCGAAGTGAGACAGAGGGGACAGGTGGTCGCAGGAAGGTCGCGGGAAAGCCAGCCGAGTCGTGACAGGCTCACCTGGTTCAGTTCCGGGTAGTGAGTCTGAAAGAGATGTAAGCAATGAAGAAGACAGCGAGAAGAAAGTCAACAATCGACCGCCGCAAGCATGGCTGGTCCCGACTTGTTATTGCCAAAAACCTGCTGTCAAGCCGAGAAGCCTTGACGCAACGAACTTCAATCACGGCTGACGTAATCTGTTGTCAAAGGCAACCCGCACGAGCCAACCAACGCAAAGGACCTCTCGACGCCCCCACCTTAACGCCACTTTACGCCATCTGCGCACCGCCACGCAGCCTTGTTTGCAACGCGCCACAGACCCACGGGGATCTTTCTTCCATCCTCTTAGACAGCCGTCGTCGACTCTCTCGGTCTGGATGCGCCGAATCGTGCCGACGACAAAGCCATGTCGTCACGCTGCGGCGCTCTGGTCAATCCTCGCCTCCTTCGTCAAGGCTGTCCAGCCATCCGCCGTCGCCTCTATTCTTCACGAGACCATGGCAATATCTACGACGTAGTCTGCGTCGGAGGCGGTCCAGCCGGGCTCAGCCTCCTGGCCGCCCTTCGTGAGTGACGATATCTTTACGACTATGTCTGCTCAACCTTCTTACGGCTGTCAGGGTCGAATCCAGTCACATCAAGACTGCGCGTCGCCCTCGTCGAAGCTCAAGATCTCTCCAAAACGGCATCATGGTCACTGCCTGTCCCGCAATTCTCCAACAGATGTAGCTCCCTAACGCCTTCAACCGCCCTCTTCCTCGAATCAATCGGAGCATGGACCCATCTGAGACGAGAGCGAGTACAGGGATACCAAGAGATGCAAGTCTGGGACGGCATCACTGACGCCCGCATCGAATTCGACTGGCAGCCGCGCGCCTCGGGAAAAGACATGGCCTACATGGTTGAGAACCTGAACCTCACGTCGGCCCTGCTACAAAGATTACACGAGCTGGAGCAAGTCGACATCTTCGACAAAGCCAGGCTCCAAAGCATCGGCTTCGGCAGCGAAACCGAAGACTTAGATCTCACCGAGTGGCCCGTCGTCCACCTCGCAGACGGAACCTCCCTCACAGCCCGACTCCTCGTCGGCGCCGACGGCGCAAACAGTCCCGTCCGAACTTTCGCCGGCATCGCGAGTCGCGGCTGGGATTACGACCGGCACGGTGTCGTCGCTACTCTCGAACTCGAAGGTGACGGCTGGGGAGGCCAGTCTCACAAGATCGCCTATCAGCGCTTCCTGCCGACTGGCCCCGTCGCAATGCTCCCTCTTCCCGGGAAGCACGCCACTCTGGTATGGTCAACGACGCCGGAGCGGGCTTCGTTTCTCAAGAAACTGCCGGCAAACGAGTTCGTCGCAATGGTCAATGCCGCCTTCCGCCTCGGCACCGTCGACTTGACCTACATGCACACCCAACCAGCGGGTCAGGCCGAGGAGCTGGCATGGCGTATGCGACACACACAAGTACAGACCAGGGCCGTGCCTCAGACAGTCGTCGGCCTGCAGGAAGGCTCCGTCGCCTCGTTCCCGCTCAAGATGCGTCACGCCGACACGTATATAGGCGAACGCGTCGCTCTCGTCGGTGACGCGGCCCACTCCGTTCACCCGCTGGCCGGCTTGGGCCTCAATCAGGGACAAGGGGACGTCCAAAGCCTCGCTGGCGCGATAAAGTACTCGGTGGCCCACGGCCAGGACCTGGGAAGACAAATGTCCCTCGAGAGCTACAACAGCGAGCGCTACGCCGCGAATCACCTGCTGCTCGGCGTCTGCGACAAGCTTCATAAGCTGTATGCAGTGGAAAAGGGGCCCCTCGTGCCGCTGAGATCGGCCGGACTGAGGCTCGTCAACGCTCTGACGCCTTTCAAGACGTTCTTCATGGAACAGGCTTCTGGCGCCGGAGCCAGGGGTGCTTGAGTGCAATATCTACATACCGCCCAAAAGCACATGTAGTATTCGTACATAGACGAACCTGGCGCCGCATATCTCTTTTCCCTTCCCAACACAGACGCCTGATCGCGTGTGATTTGGATCGAGAGGCCATGGCAGCGGCCACACAAAAGGGAGGTATCAAACGAAGGATTTCGAAATTGTATTCTGTCGCGTCTCTACCGATCAACCTCACCTGGATTCACATGTCAGCCCGGACGGCGTCCTCGAACGGCCTCGACAGCACTTACCAAACACCAGATCCATAGTGCCAATGACGGCCACTGCGTCGGCCAGCAGGTGGCCCTTCGAGATGTGGTCAAAGCCGGCCAAGTGGGCAAAGCCAGGGGCCCTAATGTGACATCGATAAGGACGCTCGCTGCCATCGCTGACGAGATAAACGCCCATCTCGCCCTTGGGCGCCTCGATGACCGAGTACGTCTCGCCAGGAGGAACGGCGTAACCCTTTGTGTACAGCAGGAAGTGATGAATCAGAGCCTCCATGTTCTCCTTCATGGCGGCGCGGGGCGGCGGTGAGATCTTGTAGTCCTCGACCCGGACGGGGCCGGGCGGCATCTGATTGAGGCATTGGTAGATGATTCGAAGTGACTGGCGGAACTCTTCCATGCGGCAGAGATAGCGATCGTAGCAGTCACCGTTGACGCCGACGGGCACGTCGAACTCGACCTTGTCGTAGGCGTCGTACGGCTGGCTCTTGCGGATGTCCCAGGGAACGCCGGAGCCGCGGAGCATGACACCGGTAAAGGAGAGGTTGAGGGCCTCGGCGGCCGAGACAACACCGATGCCTCTCAGCCGCTCAATCCAGATGCGGTTATCTGTGAGCATCTCCTCGGTTTCGTCGATGCGATCGCCGAACTGGGTAGCCCACTGATAGATGTCGTCGAGCAGGCCAAGCGGGAGGTCCTGATGGACACCACCGGGACGAACGTATGCGGCATGAAGACGAGCACCTGATACGCGCTCGTAGAATTCCTGCCAAGGTCAAGATAAGCAGCTGATGAGCTCGACGTAAGGCGGCTGACGAACCATGAGCTTCTCTCGCTCCTCGAAGCCCCAAAGGAAAGGGGTCAAGGCGCCGACGTCCATGGCGTGGGACAGGACGGACATGAGGTGATTGAGGACACGGGTGATTTCGCCAAACAATGTGCGGATGTACTTGGCTCGTTCCGGGATCTCAATGTTGAGCAGCTTCTCGACTGCGAGAGCGAAGCATTGTTCGTTGGTCATCATGGAGACGTAGTCGAGACGATCAAAGTAAGGCAACGCCTGAAGATACGTCTTGTACTCGATGAGCTTCTCGGTTCCCCGATGCAGCAAGCCAACGTGCGGATCTGCGCGGATGATTTCCTCTCCCTTGAGCTCGAGGATAAGGCGCAAGACGCCATGGGCAGCCGGATGCTGCGGGCCAAAGTTGACAGTATAATGTCGCACCTTGCGGTTCTCGACCGAGCCCTCTCGCGACTCCTCAGTGACATCGGGATCGTGAGGATCGCGCGTCGCGCCGTAAGGGTCACTGGGGTGAGCGAAGTCGTCGTCTACTGGCACGAGTTTGGTACCCATGGGCTCGGGCGAGGCGTAAAGGCGAGAACAGGTCGTTGATAGAGATCGGGTGGCGAGACGGACCGTCATCGTCGGCCTCAGACGAAGACGCCTGGCGGCCCTGCCGACGATGCTGTGAAGGGCTGCCATGGGGGACGATGTGCGATGTCGCCACTCGATGGTCGTCGTTGTTACAGCTTGGGCGTGGTGGAGGAGGCAAGGGTGTCGTTCATCGGGGAAATGTTTTCGCGGCCGAGGACGGGGGGCTAAGCTTGAGGGGGATGGGAACTTTGGTCTTGGCCTGTATCACCTGATTCACGTATCACGATTAACGAGTTTGACTATCATCAGCTTTGAATTGCGAATGATTTGGAGTCGTTACGGCAGACAGATGCTGGAGAAGGAAGTGTCAGTTGCAGACATACATACGAATGTACTGCTCACGGAATGATGGTCGCTTCTAGATCCAGACGCTTTGGGTGTGCATTGACAGGATGTGCACCTACAACCGGCCAATGCTGTTCATCTCAGTCTATGCTCGCGAACTATTCCTATGAGGCTATGATTCAACGCCCATGAATGATGCTTCCACCACGTGAACAAAAACGAACAAACCAGCTACACCGGCCCTAGACACGTCTCGCCTTGCAAGGACGATCCTCACCATCCTCTTCCTCTCCCCCTTCATCATCGCCATCACCATCCTCCTGCTCGGATTGAAGACGTCTCTTGCCCAAGATGTAGTCCAAGCTGCCGTCGTCCTCCCCAACAAGCTTATTCCAGAACTCATCGTTCTTGTCGAGAACGCATTCCTTGATCAAGACCTCGGTAGCCATCAAGACAAGTTCATCTTTCATGTTGTCTTCAAGTCTCTTGGCCCGGTGGTTTGTCTCCCGTTTTTTCGGGATGCTGAGCGGCGATGCGGTCTGGTTGTCCTTGGAAGCTGCAACGTTGTTCCGCTTACCGAAAGCAGTTTTGAAAAGGCCCATCCGAGGCATTGCGGCGTGTCCATTCGGCTGCTCGGTGTTCAAGTCTTTGTTGCCATTGCCGGCTCTCTGAAGACCGAGCTCGGCCATCAAATCTCTTCCCTCACTCCTGGCCTCCCTGAGCCTTCGCTCCACAGGATCCCTGGTTTGGCCCATGGAAGCTGCAATGTTGTTCTTCTTGCCGACGGCAGTTCTAAAAAGGCCCATTCGAGGCATCGCGGCGTCTTCAATGGGCTGCTCGGTGTTCGAATCCCTGTTGCCATAACCAGCTTTCGCAAGACCGAGCTCGGCCATCAAGTCCCTTCCCTCACTCCTGGCCTCCCTGAGCCTTCGCTCCACAGGATCCATGGTTTCAACCAGCCGATCCATGTAGCTGGAAAAGTAGGCATCCGAGAGATTCTGCCTCACAGTCGATGCTTGGGAACTTTCTCCCTCTTTGGGGGCGTCGGGAGGTGAAGACATGGGATCCGTTTGCGATGGAATAGCCGAGTGGGAGAATCAAATTTGCTGTTCTTGATGGCTGCGTTCTGCGATAGAATGTGATGAAGGTTGTGTTCTCTTGAGAACAAGATGAAGAAGATGGGGGGGGGGGGGGTGCCTAGTTAATGTAGTAGAAAAAAAACAAGTCTCTGTTTGATGCGAGATGAGACGAACGAGAGTTGTTGGTCAAGTGTAAACCTGCAGAAATTCACAGCCTAGGCGAGGGACTGAAATAAGCTGCGGGTCTCGAAATTTCTCTCTCTGAAAGGCCGGGGTTTCCTCTGTAGCAGGCTGGTTGGCCTACTCACTGCTCTTTCAGGCGGCACCTCTAAAGGGGGGGCTGGCTAAGCTGGCCAACAGGCTTTATCATTGGTAGGGAACCGGTGTGAAGAACGGGGAAGAACGATGAAGAAGATAATATGATACTGGAAGATGGATATATTGCTTTCGTACATTTAACTTAAATCGTCGTCTTCTGAGCCTACAGATGCCTGTACAGCCACACACACCCCCACTGGCTGGTGAATGGATAGATAGGGAGCGTTTGTAGCTTGATCCATACTGTTTCGGGCGTACAGCCAGGCCTATATCTTTCCGAAGCTCAGGGGCTTATCGGATCCTCACAGCGGCATGGCTACCTACAACACTTGGCAGGTCAGAGCCCGACACCAGCAACAGCATGAACACAAATCACAGCAGTGACAGCAGCCAAGCTACCAAGAAGAAGCATCCAGCAGCCCTGCACCAAGCATCTCCTCCACGAAGCCCCACCCCCCATCACCCAGCACTTGATGAAGCCAAAGGCCATAAGCGCAACCAGACACAAGCCGACACTCCAGCCGAGGCCCTGTCCGACGGTCGGGGCGAAGAAATAGGGGAATAGAGGGACGATGCCGCCGGTGAGATACCCCAGCGAGATGGACAGGCCGACGAGGATGGGGCTGGATCGTGGAGTGGGCTGGGAGGTGAAGGTGTGTTTGGGATGGAGCTGGCGCGCTGCTCGGGAGAGGCTATTTGGTGAGCAGCGCAGGGCTTCGAAGATGGCGTTGACTGTCGAGTCTGATAGGGACAGTGGCTCAAGGTATCGACGCACCAGGAGCTCATCCTCATCAGCATCACGAGACATAATATCCAGCTGCTCATCCGACGCCATCAGCATAACACCCCGTTCCCCATCGAGACCATTAGATGAGACCGGGGCATCATCAACAGCAGAAAGATAGCCGCCAATGCCCATGCTGATGCTCCCAGCGCACATCTCAGCGAGACCCGCGTAGACAACAGTGTCGGCTCTACCCAGCGAGCCAAGACCTGCCGTCAGAGCAAAGGGAACCGTCAGTCCATCGGAGAAGCCAAGCGTGAAGCCGGATAGGAACCGTGGACGGGTCGGGGTCATGGTCGAGGCTGGTCTTGTTCAAGCGGTGTTTCGGGGGGGGTTGCTGGGACTGGGAGGGTGGCATTGAGAGTTGATGTGCTGCTGCGGAGTGACGTGGTACTCTATTATGGCCTTCCATTTTCTCTAACAGAGGAATTCGTTAGCCTGCTACCCGATGGTTGCCAATAATCCGCGCAGAAGCCGGATATATCGAGGGTGTGAATAAAGAGACGGCGCTGGTAAAGGCCTCGCGATGATGACGTCAGACAACAAGATGGAAATTCACAGACAAGTCATGTATCCAGCAACAGCGTCGACTGTTGCCTTCTCACGAGACCACAGGCAGCTAATAGAGGCGACCATCTCGATGATGGCAGTTGCCTTGCACGTGACTAGACACGTGCGCCATCTCACAGCAAACCTCCCAAGTCCCAACTCGTCGCGATGTCTCCCCTCAGCCCTATCAAACGTGGCTGAGCCGCCACAACGCCACACCCCGAACAACAACCCAGATTTTCCACCACCTCCTTCCCCCAACAAAACAACAAGCACCGACGCAATCAAACAACTCCCACGATGGAATCCATCTTCACCAGCAAGTTCCCCTCCTACGAAGCCGCCATCCAAGCCTGCGACGACGTGGCCCGGAGGCAAGGCTTCGCCCTCGCCATCCACAGCAAGCGCCCCAACGCCCGCGCCCCAACATCCGTCTACCTCCGCTGCTCCAAGGGCCGCAAGTTCGTCAGCCACCCGGATGGATCAGTGGATGAGTCGAAGCGGCGAAGGACCAAGACGCAGATGACGCAGTGTCCGTATCGGCTGTCCATCAAGAAGACGTTCAGGGGCATGGGGCGCAATTGGGTTGTTTCGGGGGCGGCCGAAGCGCATAATCATGACTTCTTCCCCGCCAACGAGCATCGCAAGTATCGCAATGAAGTGTTGGCCAAGCATTTGGGGGATATTATTAAGGCTTATGAGGCTGGGTTGAGACCCGTGCTCATTGCTGCGCAGTTACATAGTCGGGCAGAGGAGGATGGCGAGGTCGAACTGGCATCCATTTCCATCAAAGATATCAACAACGCGCTCGCCCGTCATCGCCAACAACAACTCGCCAGCCAAACACCGGAAACGAAGCCCAGCCCTAACCTCACCAATCAAGTCTAATCACAATCAAACCCTCCTCCCCCCCTCTATAAGATACCATGAATCGCAACAACGATGACGACGACGACGACGACGACGACGACGACGACGACGACGACGACGACGACGACGACAACCCCCCTTCAATCAAGCTCAGCCGGTCCCAAAACCCCGACAGCAACGCTCTCAAAAGCCCCCCTCTCAACCGCAGCCCCATAAGCAACACACCGCACAAGCCCACAAAACCTGGCCAGCAGCGCATCCATAACATCAGCCCTCACAAGCCTCTCGGCCGGATACCGCGCCGCCAGCTCAAACCAAGCCTGCACGGGCGTCAACTCGACGTCCCCCATGGGGTTGAGCGACTGGGCGAGCCCATGCAGCGACGCGAGCGAAATGGCGGGCGCAGACCACGTCACCACGGGCGAGGCCTCTCTTCGTCGCCGGCACGTTTCCGGTTGCAGGATGCGTCGCCATGAGGGATCCGGCGTCATGGCGGAGCGGGAGGTGTAGGCTTGAGGGGGAGCGTTGGCCATTAGGTAGGCGCTTGCCATGAGGGTGTGGCCGTGGTCTGGGTCGATGGTCTTTGGATCGTGGAGGAGGACGTCGTGTAGGTTTTGAAAGTCGTGGGCTTCGAAGTGATTCCAGCATATATGCTCAAGCCTTGTGTAACCCCGTCAGCAGCAAGACGACGAGAAAAGAAAGGAGTGAAGACAAACGCAAGTATAAAGTTGACAGCCCTCTGCTCAACAACCTCACAACCCCCCCCCTCAACCCTCGTCTGCAAACAAGGCGTCCCAACAAGCTCATGAAACCCCAGCGACACAACCGCCCACCTCCCTCCCCTCCCCTCCCCCTTCCCCCAAGAACCCTCCTCATCTCATCATTCCCCCTCCTCAGCACCGCACTCTCCCCCTCAACCTCCGAGATGAGCGCCCGCAGCCTCACAGCGTCGAGCTCGAGCTGCTTGGTGTAGTCCGCCTTTCGCTGCCGGTGACGCACCTGCGCGCGCTTAACCTGCTGTCGTCGCCTCTGGGCTTTTTCCTTGGAGGTCGGTGGTGGTGGCGTCATCTTGTCTCGATGAGCGTGGTTTTTTTTTTTCCTTTTTTTTTCTTTTGCTGAGCTTCTTAATTTGAGAGAAAAAGAAGAAAGAAGAATAGTAAAAGTAAAATGGGGTAAGGGGGGGGGGGAAGGGGTTCGTCCGGATGATGAATGAGTCGGGACTCGGGAGTAACGAGTTTTGGGAGATGGGATGAGAAGGATGGGGCGTGACAGATCGTAGCTCCACTTGTTTTGCCTTGGCGTTGATGCGAGCCTGCGAGGTCTTTGCGGTGATGGAATCAGAGGGTTAGGGTTTTGCGAGGTTGGGAGATTGGACATGGCTGTCTGCTTGACTTACATACATACCATGAGGTCATCCGTCATCGTCTTTAATTTAGCCACCTGCCGAACCTAACTACCAACATAGGTAGACATCCACACATGATGATGATTCCAAGCTTTTTTTTGCAACCACAGAAAAGAAGGAAAATCAACCGGTCAAAACCACCACCAGACTCATCGTCATGACTCGCTTCAACCTCACTCACTCACCCAGACTCCTCACCACCAGACTCCGTCGCCGTCGCGTCTTCGATCCCTCCTCTCCCCTCCCCCTCGTCATCCTCGTCAAACTCATCCTCGCCATCGCTATCGCTATCGCCATCCACGGCGTTGAGGCCTCGCACCCTCTTCCATTGAACGTAATCGCCCTCGACCCATCGCTTGCTGACGGGCAGCTGGTAAGGGTCGAAAGGGAAGAAGGGATCGAGCTGGTGGAAACTCTCGTCGTCGCGGCCGGTATCGCGGAGGGCGCTGCCACGGCCGTACGTCGCCGATATGAACTGGCTTAGCCGGATCCGCTTATTCTGTTCGACGAGCGGGTAGACGTAGAGAAACTTGAGTCGGTGCGCCAGCTTGGCAAACTCGTCCACGATGACGGGCGCGCACACCTTGAGAGGGTTCAGCTTGCAAAACATGTTGGTCGACAGCTCGCGCTTCGATCCGCCCACCCATCCGAGCTCGTGACCGAGATACGAAGACGCGTCGTCGGCATCGACCATGGCCGGAGCCGACGTCACCAAGTCCTGCCACCTGAAGCAAAAGATGTAGAGCGTCGCCTGCGCCAGCGAGTAGTACGGATGGAAGCGTGCCAGATCCGGTCCTCGGCAGAGCGGCTCATACTTGCGCCGGTACTGCTCCAGGTTCCGGAGCAGCAGCAAGAAGATGGACCGGACCTTGCTGCCCGGAACCCTCGCTCCCCGTGCCACGAAGCTGGCCAGGTACGAGGCCGCCGACTGTCGCAACACCATGGCCGCGTTGCTTCGGAAGGCCATCTCGATGAGCTTGTCGCAAAAGACGTCCGTCAACGTCGGGTGCTGCTGCGCGAAGTGGAACACGAGGAACTGCGTATGTCGCGAGCGGTACGTCGGCAGCACAATGTCGACAAACTCTCGCAGGATCATCGAGAACGTGTCCGACGCCTGATCCGATCCCGGTTGCGCAAAGTGCCGAGAGAAGAGCACGAAGAGCTCGTCGAGCATGGCGTCGAGCGTTTCCACCTTGTTCTTGACCGTCTTCACCCTGAATCCCTCTCCGTTGGGGTCCATGATATCGCTGTCGACCGATTCGTTGTCGCCATCGTCGTCCCAGTCGCAATCTTCCCAGTCGACAGCCCCTCGCTGCACGCCCTGCAGCGCGCACACGACGGCCGTCGAGACGCTGTCGTCGACGTCTTCCAAGTCCACCTGCATCTGCGAATCGATCGCGACGACCCGGTTGAGAATCATGTTGAGAATGTCGATGCGCAGCTGCGGCACGTAGTCGACCACCTGAAGTAGGTTGCGCATATAGGCCATGTGCATGCTGACCGATTCGTCCGCGAACGGAAACTTGGTGCTCATCAGATTCCCCAGCACGGCGACGGCGGCGGGAAACATCTGAAGCAGGTACTGCATCGTCGAGTGCAGCCTCTCGCGCATCGCCTCCCGCTCGACCACGGGAAAGTCGGGTACTGACCAGGCCGACGACCGGCTGAAGTGGAACTTTTCCACCAACATCGACAGGACGGCCACAAGGTAGGAGCCCTGAGCGCTCACCAGGGCGGCCAGAAAATGGGCGAATGCACCGACGAAGCCGTCGTCGCGGCCGAGCCAGCCGCATCTCAGTATGACGCCCACGAGGTCGCTGCATTCGCGTCTCTTGAGCACGGGGATACAGCTGGTAAGTCCCTTGATATAGACCTGCAGCTCGTGCGGCTTAGGCTTGCCCTCGCCTGCGGGGTGCTTCTTGTTGCTGTTGGTGAACAACTCCTTTAGAATATCGTATTGTCCATCGTTTCCGATAAGGTGCTCTTCCAAAGCGAACCGCACCTCCCTCTTGACATCATCCAGCGTCCAATCGCCCGTCACCTCGTACGTAACATTGCGAATCTCGTCGAAAAACACCTTGCGACGCTTGCTAGGGTTCTCTACCGACTCGTCCGCATTGCTAGAACCATCATGCATCTCCTTCCGTCTTCCGAGCATCGAAGACGGAGAAGAAGGCTGCTTGAGTATCGACTTGACCGGCGTCGCGCTTTTCAAGGGCGGTCTGGACAGGACCCTGCGACTCGGCATGAAGGGCCGCATCAAGACGGCCCAGGAGTGACGCAGAGGGCGCTGAACATGAACTTGCTCATAGAGAGATGCTGGTCGAAAGGGACGAGTCGCAGTATTTCCGTCGGTAGAAGCGAGGGCGCTCTGCTGCGGAATGGCCGGACGAAGTTGTTGATGAATGATGGTTGAGGCGAACTTGTCTCGGTCGTCGATAGGTAGGTAGGTAGGTTTTTTTTTTTTTTTTTTTTTTCTCCCTTAAGCGCCGGTGCCGACATCTGGGAAAGCCTCGCTCTGATTGGCTCGCTAAACCGAGTCAAGGAACCCGATGACTAAGCACTGACCTCCCCTCAAACCAGAGCTCCGTTCTTCTCCAATCAGCCTCCGTACGGAACGGAGACGGCTTCCACCAGAGCATCCCATCCCTTAATTCAACCTCATCGCACCGACCGTCGCACGACAAGCCCTGGAAGCGAGCGACGAGAGCCATGTGCTCGGAGAAGGTGAATTTCCAGTGCTACGATACACCCGAACACGGCGGAACCCTCCGACTGTCTCCCCTTTCCCCCGCGTCAACTCCCTCTCGCCCACGGCTCATCGCCAGCTGCCGCTCCGACGAACAAGGCGCAGCACGCGGGGCAGGGGGAACAGCGTTGCACAGCCCCGAGGCCCTCGCACATGTACCTAGTCGTATCATGGGGCTGGGCGACGACAGTCTGTCAACCCGCGGCTGGTAAATAAGCCAACCGACGGACATGCCTGCCTATAGATTCACAGGCTTTACTGATTGCCCGCGTCATGCTCAACTACCCTTGGCCGCTCGCCAGACTCGTCATCCATCGTCTGCCCCGTAGCAATCGAACCCTTCCGCTCGACCCTTTTCACTCCGGCCCTGACATGCCCCGTCGCACATCATGGCATGTATCACCAAATGGCGTCGCCGTCTGTACTCTTACATGATGTATGGGTTTTTTTTTTATCCCTTTAGGTTTGGATTCCCTTCATTCGACCGACGCTGCTTGACCTTGGCACCGTCAGAAGCGCACCGAGTCGTCAGCCCCAATGCCGCTTAAACCGCGGAAGCATCTGCCTTACTTTCGGGTCAGTCTGCTGCTTCGACGAAGACGGTGGTTGAAGGACGTCTCGACGAACGCCCCTAGTATCCGTCTCCGGCTCCGGCTCCGTTGTGAGCGGCGTGTGGACCGTACATGTAGTTCGGATCCGCACCGCCATCTGCACTCGAGGACGCCTCGCCGGCCGCCCCCGTCACGGCGTAGTCTCCGCCGGCAGCCCCGGGCTCGCCCTTTTCGCCGGGCAGCATGGACCCCATGTAACCGGCGTCGGCGCCTCGTTCTCTGTTGGACTGGTTCTGTTGCTGTCGCGAAAGTGTCAGCGTGGCGGGGATATGGGATCGGCGTCTCGAGTATTCGTGTACCTCGCGATATTTGGATAGGTAGACCTTGAGAGCCTCGGAGTAATTCTCAAATCCTAGAGACGTCATCGCAAACAAGATATCCTCGCCGTTGACTGTTTTTCGTTTCTCTTGCTGGCATTTCTCCGAAGCTGGTGGGCGCCAGATGTCAGCGGAAAAAAGAGCAACGACGATAAGAAGGGGAGGGCGAACAAAGTTGTATGAACGGGGTTGAAATCAGACATGGCCTTCAAATATACGGAGTTCGAATAGACAACAGAAACAAAGACAACCAAAGACAACCACGAGGAGGGGCATGGGGAGTAAAAGGGGGGGGGGACTCATTATATGCGAATCAACAGTTTCGTAAAAAAAAAAAAAAAAAAAAAAAAAAAAAAAGAACCCACCTTCGCTGGTAACAAAGAGATGAATTCGCTGACACACTCTTGCATGCACTCTTTGGCCTCCTTAGCGATCTTGGCATTGTCGGGCAAGGCGTTCTTCATAATGCGAGCGACTGGAGCAAAGTTGCGAATGTTAGCGTCAAGCTCGTCTGCCCTATCGGTCCTGGAGACGCGCGACGGGTTGGCGGACGAATCGTGAGACATGGAGGCATGCGAGGCTGTCCCTGAATCGAAGAGGAAGGGGAGGGAAGGGGGGTGGCCCGTCCAGCAGAGCAAATCACGGGCGAGAGCCCAGAGGGAGAAAGGGGGGGGGGAGGATGAGGACTCACCATTGGCTATGGGCAGCCACCTATCCTGTTCTTTAACGCCCTCGAACTCGTAGCTAGTCAGGCCGGCCGACTGCGGGTCACGATTGTCGTTCATTTGTCCTTCCTCGTCGGGTGACTGTGCACCGTGGTCGACATCCTTGGGAGGAGATTGGGGGGAGTCGGACATATTTGGCTACCTGCAGCGGATGCTGGCGTCCGTGGGGAGAGGACCTTCGGGCAGGCACAGCTGGCCGGGTGCTGCTGGCGATGATGTGTCGGCCTGGCCACGTCGCAGAGAGGTATGTAGGGCTTGCGAGTATCCGGACCCGGGGTGGATCCAGTTGGTGACGACGGGCTGCACGAGATGCGTCAATCGCACGTTGGTTGTGCCTGGCCCAGAGTCTTGGGGCAGAGCGAGGCCCGGCCCTTCTTAGGGGCGTATGCGGAATCACGGCGCGGATGTATGCGTATGGATGTAGGCGACGCGCGCTGGTCGGGACGGCTGGGAGACGAGGGCGATCACCGGGAGCTGGGAGGGGGGGCGCATGCATCAGAGAGAAGAGGCGCGACGCAAGCAACCGCTCCCTTGCTAGAGGATGGCGGGACCGGGCTGATATTAGTGAGGGCAGCAGGGCGATGGAGCGGCGGCGCGAGAGTGTGGCGTCCCGGGGGGGAGGGGGGGGGGGGGGGGGGGGGGGATTTGGGATTTGGGAGGGGGGGTCAGAGGGTGAGAGAGAGAGTCTGCCGTCTATAAGCGTTCTGTAGCGAGCAGGCAGTGTGTGCGCGCAGACAGGAGACACAGGTGGGTAGTTGTAGGTATTGTGTATGTCGTCGTAGAGGTGGTATGCCTGTGTGTCTTCGTATAGTGGTTGGTGTACGTGCGGCGCGGTGCGGCACGGGAGAGTGATGCGTGGGAGAACAGGTACAAGACACACAGCACGTCGATTGCGAAGGCTGTTACACGGCGCCGCAACGGTGACCGAGTTGTAGACAAGAGCTTTCACGTAGAAGAGGCGGCTGGAGGTAGTCGGTAGGTAGTAGCTGAAGGAGTCGGGAGGTAGGTAGTAGGTAACCAGTAGGTAGGTAGTCAGTAGAGAAACAGCCGATGACGACGACGACGACAACGATGATGGCGGCCAAGGAGGCGATGGCGACGCGAAGTCCCACGACGAATCAACGACAGATACAGTGGTTGTAGACAGCAGCGGCGCGAGGAGAAGCGCAACCAGCTCGGTCAGTGAAGCGAGCGTAGCAGCAGCCTTGGCTCGTGCCGCATCAACGTCGTGGCGTAGAATTTCTCTGCGTGCCGCAAAGGAAGAGGGCGGAAAAAGAGGCTGACGCTTGGCCTCGGACCGGCTGGCGAGTACGTCCGAGGGACCTTCCCGGTTCGCCAACAAACCCCCTGTCATACAGGTACAGCTCAGGTACTGCTGTCAGGCAGCAACTGGCCGGGATGCCGACGTCAGGACGAGGACGCCAAGTACCCAGCCATCAGCCAATGCCTGCAGATACGTGACTTCTAGATAGCAGAGACTATGTACCTAGGTTAAGCCGCCCAGCCGTCCACCCCTCTCCAACCCCCTCCGTTCCCTCTACGAGACGACTTCAACATTCATCACCGGCTCAACTCTTCTCTTTTGCTCTCACCTCTTCTCTATCTCCCTGCTCTCACCGTCATCATCATCCATCATCTCCACACTCTTCCTCGCCCCTCAACCTCCGTCATCCTTTACCTTCACCTAGGAACCGAAACCCGGTCCTGCAACCGGGGCTCACCTTCAAGCCTCGCCGGTAGCGAACCAGACGTCTCCCTCGGCGAGGCTTCTCAAAACCACCCTTGGCCCCCTCTTTCGGCAGTAGTCGTGCATGTCGCATCGAGCTATATAAGCCCACCACCGGCAAAACCTGCCTCGTTCCCCTAGTGGCCACCTTGAATCCGGTCAGGACGATGCGTGGGAAGGCAATACTAAATCGTTGCCAGTCAAATGATCTCCCCGGACTAAGCCCATACCATCTGTCTGCAGCTTCAGCTGCCACCCATGGCCCGGGGCTGTCACCGTCACCGCTGTCCGAGCTGCCCCTCGTCATATCAGACTTGTCAATGCCTAGCCCATCTGTCTCGGGTGTTTGTCTTGGGCTTGCGCAGTAGCCTGTCGCCTCGACGAGCAGACGCTCTGGCGTTGCCCCAGTAGCTAATCGTCGGAGTATCCTTCCAGAAGCCACATATGTAGGTACTGGTCTGGGCCCCCTCAGCCTGCGCGTTGCAGCATCTGCGCTGCGACTCGACAAAAGACGGCTCAAGATGTGCCATCGAGTCTTTTCGGACCGTCCAATGTACGCTCGCAAGCGTTGCTCCGAGTTGTCGACTGGGGATCGAGCTTGAAAGGTCTCACCCCCCCCCCCCCCCCCCTTTCTCCAGATCCGCCACAACAGATGGACGGATGACGAACGTGAAGAGTACATACATAAGAATCACCAGCTGACATTCGTATTCGACAACTTTAAACGAGTCGAGCACTCTGTTCTCGAATCAAATGCCTGCTCGATGCCATGGCTTGTCGAAAGCCAAGGGGGTGTGGGACCTTGATGCATTCCTCGACTGCCATGTCTGCATGGGAGGTGGTGTGGTCGTTTGTTCTTTTCCCCGGCCGATTCGTCACAACCAGTCGGCCTATGAAGGAGTTGACTCGTCATCGCCTCCCTCTGGCTGGTCGTGCAGTCAACAGAGATTTGGCCGCAAGGCTTAGCCCAAATCATCGTATGCAGTACGGATGCGCAACGCCGCATCGGCTGTCAGATCGCTCGCTGGGCAACTTGAGCTCGTCCTCGATACGACCGGTGAGCACCATCGGGGGCGTAGCCTGTCAGGACTGCATGCCGTTGGGCATCGTAACCTCCCTACCAACGGGCTCCTCTGCGTCCTTAATGCACAGCTCGCTGATGCCAGGCGGGCTTCTTGGCAGCCTGCAGATGAGAACAGGTGCGAGAAGAAAGGGGAGGGGGGTATCGGCCGCGTCTTCCCCAGCCGCCCCCTGGGGCGGGGATTGTAAAAACCGGAAAGCAGCCCATCCACTGCAGGCTCTCGGGTCAGCTTGGCATGCACAGCGAGGGGTCCGGCGTCGGATAGAAGTCGAGGTGAGTAGCAAATTGAAGCGCGGCATGTCACCGTCTGACTCCTGAGCGGCCAGTCCGGACGTGACCGGCTTCATTTCACGATAGAAGGCCTGATGACATGCATTCGCTCTTGAGACGGGATGATTTCTCCGGCATCATTGCTGCACTACCTGTACATTGTTCGTTTTCTACGGTTCAAGTCAGCGAGTTGACCCTCACGGCCGGCCAACAGGGTAGCGTCGTCGACCAACCTTCCACTTGTCCAGCTCGTCCTGCTTCGTCTTGTACTGCTTGACAAGGTCGTCGAGCACTTTTCTCAGCCCCTCTTGGTTTGTCTTGAGGGCAGGCACAACATCCTTAACCGTCCTCTCCACCAGCACGCCATTGATCAATCGGAAGCACTTGCGATCCTCAGACAGCGGTTCCAACGTTTCCAAAACAAGCCTGACACGTTGTCAGACGGACACTTTGATTCTGCATGGCGCGACAGTTGGGCAGCATCGCCAGCCAGACACCGCTCCCCTCCATCCTGATTATACAAGATGGAGACTTGAAGGGGGGGGGGGGAGGAGAAATAGCAGATTCTTGCGGTCACAAACCTGTGTTCTTCGGCCTCTTGCTCGATGTCTCCTATCTTCTGAGCCATCTGCTGGAGAGTGTTCTTGTAGGTCGAGTACGTCGTCTGCAGGTCTGCCGAGACACACAATCAGTCGCACGCAGAGAGCGGGGGAGCAGCTTCAGTTCCCCGAACCGCTCGGCGAACGAACCCTGCTGTTTCTTGGCCGGAGCCTGCTGCTGGATAGGCATGGCTCTGGAAGAGAGGACGAGAGATGGAAAGCGTTTCTGAAGCCCGGGGCAGTGATCTGATTCGGGATGGTTGGGAGTGTATGTAGACTGGTTTTGATAACAGCGACCGTGTGATACTGCTATGGTGATACTGTGCTTTTATCGTTATCACTGCTCGCAGCACAGTGTGGTCTTGCTGGCTGCCTTACCTAACCAATTAAAGAGGGTCCACGAACGACAACCTCAACAGAGCCAAGGCCTCACCAGATCCTCGATACATCCAGAGGCGAAGGCTGAAAGGGCGAGCGACATGCATCCCCACCTCCACAACAAGAACGCTCTAGGTGAAATACTCTTCTACCACCATTAGCTAACCTCCAAAACCCGCAACTGACCCGACTTGGCCGCCCAGCTTGCGAGGACATCATCGCCGCCCTCGAGGCATGCCACGCCCAAGGCTTCATGCACAAGGTCACCGGCGGCTGCAACGAAGTCAAGACCCAGGTCAACAAGTGTCTACGTGAGGAGCGAGCAAGGTTACAGGCAGATAACAGGGCCGCCGCCAAGGCGAAGCGCAAGCAGTTGGAGGAGGAACGGAAGAACCTGGGTCTCTGAGTCGTGGGGGGGGGGGGGAGGGGGAGGGGGAAGCTTAGAGGTTTTTATCGGCGTTTTGCGTCTCGCGGAAAATCTCGAGGGTTCTTTGAAACCGCCAGAAATGAAATCACTCCTGTCTCTCCGATACAACGAACGGACGAATTGAAATGTCGAGCCCGGCGTATCAACTTTTACCCTCTTCCTCGCTACATACATACACCAATCCCGGCGAGCAATCACAGACTCTCTCGATACGCATTCCCAAACGTAAGCAGGCCAAAAGTCGACAATATGCTGAGAACAATGGGCACAGGCTTCCTGATGCGAATCGCGCGCGGGATCGACGACCCTCCGAGAATAATCGACGCCAAAAGACCCAACTCGATGCCGTATGGCTGTTTGTTCTGCATTCGGTAGCCGCCAATGCCGTCTTCCACATATCCACAGATTAGAAAGAGTGTCGCAGCGCAAGGAGGTGAAGGGGTGGTCGGGACGTACAGAGGATACCGACAGCCGAGCCGGCGATGAGCGAAGGCTTGGAACGCGTCCGCACGAAACCCATGAGGCCACCTCCAGCGGTCAGCGCCGCCAGCGCGTAGGCCGAGTATTCCAGCTGCTGGGGCTTGCGGCGCGGCGTGTTAGCTAGCTATGCACTCCTGGCCGGATGCGCTCGGCTGAAGATGCTGGCCTACCATGACTGCTTGCTTGCTGCTGCTTGCTGCTGCTTCTGTTGTTGTTTCCGCTTCTGTGACCGCTACTTCGAAGATCTCTGCGTATACGGAATCCCCCAAAGCTGCGTGTTCGAGGCAATTCCTTTCGTCTTCTCCGCTCTGGCTGAAGCTGAACAGGTCCGGAGACTCGGATCAACACTGACGACACCTGACGACACCTAATGTGGGTCTGCCAGCTCTCCACCTTTTGTGTGGCTGAGCAGCCTTCCCCCCCCCCTCCACCCATCCCACCCGCGCCACAACGCCATGACAGCTGTCCCAACTCAAAGTGAAAGTCCCCAGAAACCAGATCCCTCTCGGAAAACCCCATCATTCCTTTCCCCCCCCCCCCCCCTAGATTCTTAAGCCCGTCTCACGATGGCGCCCAAGAAACCCGCCCGCGTCGATAACAAGGCAGCCTCTCCCGCCCGAAGCGTCTCCTCCGGTACCGCAACACCCGTCCCCAAGCAGACGCAGCCCGCGAAAGGCGAGGGCGCCAGCTGGAGTGCCGTTCTGCGCAATCTCCAGCAGCACTACGTTCAGGAGACGCCGCAGCGCACCAAGCTCACCGACGTGTTTCTCGTCTTCTTGTTCTGCAATGGCGTTGTACAGTTCCTCTATTGCGTCTTGGCTGGCAACTTTGTACGTGCAGAGAGCGAAGAGCAAGGGCTTGCCCTCGCAGGTGCTGACCCTCGCCAGCCCTTCAATGCCTTTCTCGCTGGATTTGGAGCTACGGTCGGACAGTTTGTCCTGACAAGTAAGAGATACATGACCAGTCGTTGCCGACAGCTCGCTGACATGCGCCTTAGTATCACTGCGCATCCAAACAACGGAGAGCAACAAGGGCAACTTCACCGAGGTGTCTGCAGAGAGGCGAGTCCAATTTTTTTTTGTTCCATTTCTCTCTGAAATTGGCTGCTGGTTCTAACTGACGTTCGTTTACACAGAGCCTTCGCCGACTACGTCGTTTGCAGTCTCATCCTGCACTTCTTCTGCGTCAACTTCATCAACTAGCCGACTTCCACAACCCAGCATGAGCCGAGGGAGGGTCGCGTATGGCGTTGAGAGGACGGTCTCGGGATTTGTACATTACAGGTTCAGAAAATAAAACCAGGGAGCGGCGCTTGCCTGCCGCAATACGAGGATGAATCACCAACTTGCTCGATTTCGTAGCACTCCATCACATCACTCTCCGCCTCCGCCTTTTACACCTGGCTCTGTTGCAGCCTCGGCTGGTTCTGCAGTGGCTTCACTCTTGGGTGGCGCTCGCGCTGTCTTTGGCGGCGGAGGGACCGAAGTATTCGTCGACTTCGGCGCGTTGTCGAGCTCGCGGCTCTTTGCTCCTCCTTCCTTGAAGTAGTCGTCCATGAGGCTGTTGGGAGCATGACCATGACGCTCCTTTTTCTTGGCTGCGCTGGTCCTCGGAGGTGCTCCAGCGGCAGTCGAGTCGACCATCTGCGCGGGAATGAGATAGTCACCCTCTCCAGACGGCGGCGGCGGCGGCGGCGGCGGGACGGCCGTCTCGAATACGGCTTGGCTTTTCTCCGAGACGTCGCCGTCGAAAAGAGTTTCGCCCGGGCCGTGGACGGGCTCGCTGAGAGGTGCCGGCAAACGGTGCAAGGCGCCGTAGCCGAGAACACATCCCAGAGCGCCCTCGCCCCCCCAGTCGCGACTAGGCTGTATCGTCACCTCCCTGGTGACATCGTACTCGTTGTTGTAGACGTAAAGGCGCAGCGGCCGGGCGATGTGATCCTCGACGAGCTCACCCAGGGCGGCCTCGCCGTGTAGAGCACCCTCAGGACTGCCCAAGATGTAGTCGCTGTAGGGAAGGAGGGCGGCGTGATCGGCGGGCGAGTTGGCGGCGACGTCGAGAACGTGCCAGACGTTGGCGGCGATGGCCAGAGGCGCGAACTGGAGGGAGAGACCGATGGAAGCCGATTCGGAGGGAACGGGGACGTGCATTTCCCTGGTTCGCTGGCCCTGAAGAAGGGTATTAGAAGGACGGGCTGTTTTGATGCCGCTGAGCGGCATGTTGTTACCTTTGCGTTCCAAAGACCCAGTGTCACCGTTCCGCCGGCGCAGTTTCGAATCTCGCGAGCAAAGAGGCTCGGGTTGGAGTCATCCTTGATGTAGAGAACATTAACACTGAGAAGACGGTCGAGAAGCATCGAGTCGTACCAGCGGTCTCCCGTTGATGCCCACGATGAAGTCGAACCACGGCTCGATGGCCAGTTCCAGGTTGGTATTTCTCAGCACCTGGAAGCCGAAAGAGCCTCTCTCGTGCTGGCGCGTGTTGGAGTCTCCGCCATCGAGGCGGGACATGAAGCGGTTGAGGGCGTTGAACATGGCTGTTGCTGTCTGCTTTTACAGAGGAAGCTAGGTAGGTAGGTACCTATCGCCATCTGTCCATCTCTCTCTCGTCGCCTCGAATCAGGGAGCACCAGTCTGTCTATTCGTACATATTCGCAGGGAACAGAGCTCAGTGGGGAGCTTCAGACCTCACAGGATTACCTCAGCTGTGGCTGGACTGAGCTATACCTAAAGAGGCAACATCGGCTACACACGCGACGCGTAACGCCTCGAATTGAGGGCTTGAAGCCATCGCCACAACGACGTCAGTGCAACGATGCTGCACCGCAGTCGCGGGTCATGGCCATGATGGATCGCGACGCTTCTTCTGAACACGATGACGCTCAAGCTTCAGAATCCGTCACTCCAACCGTCGATGCCGTCCCGATAACAGAAGCTGCAGTACCAGCTCACGCCACGCCAATCACCAATGCCACAGTCCCGATAGTCCAAGTCACTGCAGCGGTACTCGAAGACGTCGCCTCAGTCACCAAAATCACTCTTCCTCCTCCATCGCCGCTGTTCGATACATTCGAAGAACTGTATAATTTCCTCCAGGGATTCCACCGCGACCACGGCGCCGCCATCATCAGGTGCGCCTCCCGCGGACGACACGACTTCAATGGCCAGACGGGACCTACGGAAATCTCGTACCGGTGCGACCGCGGCGGAAAGCCTATAACTACCAGCGTAGGTCTCCGCAAGTCGGCGACCAAGAGGACCGGCTGTCCTTATCGGGTGACGGCCAAGGCGACGCAGGCTTCCGACTGGAAGTGGACGTACAAGGTGTCCAACGGACGCGATCACAATCACGGACCTTCTATGCATCCCTCGGCACACATCATTCATCGCCGTAGGACGCCGGCGCAAAAGGAACTGGAGAAGAGGCTTTCGAAGCATTCGAAGCTGCCGGCGCGGGCTATGGATAACATCATTCGCGATTCGTCGACGCCGGATAATGCCTTCTTCACTCAAAAGGATATCTATAATGATCGACAGAGGATTCGGAGGAGTGAGATGGCAGCACAAGCATGAGTAGACAGACGACTTATGGGGTTGATGGAGCTTCATATCTGTCATTTGCTTTCTCTTCTTAGTAGAATGGGTATTTTGAAGCGTGTGGCCAGGGTTGCGTTATTTAGGCGTCAATCTGAACGGGAGTGGCTTAAGTAGCATGTTTGAGAGGCTTCGAAAAGGCACAGAGAAGTGAGGCGTGGCCACCGGTAATGTCTTGTGTTTACTCCTTATCTAGGTATGTGTATGTTTTTGAGTTGATAACTATATGCCTTAACCTTGAACGCGACGAATCCGCTCTTAAACGATGACCGAGTCTGACTGACGGCTCTTCAATAATGCCTTCGGGCCTCTCGAAGTGGTCTAGTTGTTGCCCGCAGCCGGAGCGGCGTTTGCGTTCCGGGTGGCGTTGCCGTTTACATTGCCATTGGCGCCCTTGATGGCGTTTCCGAGAGCGCCGAGGTTACCCAGAGCGCCCTGGTTGGCGTTTCCGTTGGCTCCCTGGTTGGCGTTGTTGTTCTGGTTGGCGTTGCCGTTCTGGTTGGCGTTGCCGTTGGCTCCCCGGTTGGCGTTTCCATTGGCTCTCTGGTTGCCGTTGTTGTTGGCTCCCCGGTTGGCGTTGTCGATGACGGACTGCATGGAAGTGATCAGGGCCTGGCTGGCCTGGTTGTTGTTGTTGTTGTTGTTGTTGTCGTTGTTGTCGTTGTTGTTGTTGTTGTTGTTGCCATTGCCGTTGCCGTTGCCATTACCTTTGGCGTTGTTGATGACGGACTGCATGGAGGCAATCAGGGCCTGGTTGACTTGGTTGTTGTTGCCGTTGTTTCCGCCCCCGTTTCCGTTTCCGTTGTTGTTGTTATTGTTGTTGGCAGCTCCGTTAGCCGCCCCGTTGTTCTGATTCTGTCTTCCAGCCCGAGCCTGTCCCTCGGCAGCGTTGACGTTGGCGTTGCCGACGGCATTGTTGGCGGCGTTGGGGGGAGCGGGAGCGGGAGCGGCGATGGCGGCAGTGGCAACTGATGTTCATGTTAGCTCGAGCGGCGCTGCGGTTTTCAAGACTTGACACTCACGAGCCAGGGCAGTAAGCATCGTGATGCGGACCATTTTGATAGCGGGTTGGGGGGTGAAGAGATTATGTAAAGACTGAAGGCAGGAAGAAGGGGCACGAGGAGATGTGAAAGTCGATGGATGTTGACTGAGCGAGGAGGTTTGGGAAATTCAACAAGATTAGAGAAGAAAGAGCAGAAGCCTTTTATCATTGATTCGTGAGTTGAGAGATGCTCTTAGCAACTTATCTGTAACTGCAAACAACAATAGTCCGAAAACAATGGCCAGAATCCCCCGCCTTTGGCTGTTAGACCATGCCATTAGCACGAGTCCTACCGCCATCCCATTGTAACCATCGTTCTCGAAGAATAGACAAGGTGAAACCCAGCCTCTCACTTCCAGTCACTGCGCTCGGGGTCCGATTCAGCAGACGGCTGTAGGTAGAGACGCTACCTCGACAGTCTTGGGCTGACTCGCCAGCGTTCGATGCTACTGCTAGCTTGGTGATGATTCTACGGGCTCGAGCGCGAGGTCTGTGCTTGGGGCCGCAGCTTCGGGACGGGAAGAAGAGCCGGTCTGGTGTCTTTGCGGTTTGGTGAGGGAGGGATCTGTGCTTTGGGTAGGGCGGGCCGAGATGGGGTTTGGGATTATCTGTGGTACTGGTATGTCTTGATGATGACCGGCTCGACGAAGGTCGGACAGGGTTAACTGATGGTGATTCTGGATGAGAGGTAGAGAAGTGATTGGGTTGTTGCGACATCTTCTCAGGTTGATGGACTGCCTTGAAATCACATAGTAGTTTGTTATCTAGGGTGTTTTTCCTTTCTCGATAGTTGATGGTCAGGGGCCGACATGAGCGCCATTGGATTCTGAGACGTAGTCTCTATTGTCTATGTAGAAACTAACGAGCTTCTGCGGCAACTGGGCCCTTTGGGACTGAACAACCTTGACAACCTTGAATCGCATTCTTCCGATGTCCCAGTTTTACTCCTCCAAGCTCCTTGTTTCCTAATAATAGAGTCCCGGTTCCTTCGATCAGTAACTAGCACCACGACGACCGCCGCCTCCACGACCGCCGCCTCCACGACCACCAAAGCCACGACCACCAAAGCCACCACCACCGAAACCTCCACCGCCGAAACCTCCACCACCGAAACCACCACCACCACCAGCAGCACCACCATTATAACCGCCATAACCGCCATAGTAAGGTCCCTGATTACAACTAGGAGCCTTGGGAAAACAGCACGTAGTTCGGACGTCGCAGCAGCCGCGCGCCTTGTAGGTGCAGCACATTCGATCGGGATCGCACGGAACCGGCACCGGCGGGCAACCTTCAGCGCCCTCATAGCAGCACCTTGTCTTGGGATCGCACGGCTCCGGAGCCGAAGGCTCGCAGCAGGCCGTTGGGCATTGAAGGCCTTCTGATGGTAGTGCTAACGTGATGATGCTCCGTAGGAAGTCGATCTTGGTGCAGCCGGGGGGGGGTGTGCAGATGAGACAGACGGTAGCTGTTGCTGCCCGGGCAAAGGCAGAGACCAAGATGGCAATGGTTGCGGAACGCATCTTGAGTTTGGATGGATGGCTTGGGACGGGGGCACGAGGAGAGGCTACGGTGAGTCTGATATATGTTTGTATCATCTCTTGGGATGAGATCTGATATCCGGAGGCCGGAAGATTCCTCAGCTGGGATTCCTCAGAGATGATGACTTTTGAAGCAAAGACATCTTGTCTCGTTGCCACGCGACATCTTTCAGGATAGCGTGCTTCAGCATCGTGACCCGTCTAATCTTCGTACGCTCAACGGGCTTCTCTCACGTACCTACCTTGTGCTCAGAGACAACCTGGACTACAGTCATGTGGCAGAGGTCTCACACTACAGCAACCAAGTCTCATGCTACAACGCAAGCCTTTGCCTTAAAACAACTAGTACCCATTCCTCCCCATCGGGCCAGTCGGTTGCCGACCTGCTTGTCTCACTTCAGCCCTCGCTTCCTTGATTGAAGCACGGCAACTACCTCGTATCTTCGGCAGAGCGCATACTGAGTTGTTGAAGACCTTTTCGGGATTTCGAACCAATCAACGCTCGACCCTCGTTGTTTCCATCTCTTCTCATCTTTTGGCGGCGTGTAAGAGGAGTGCGGACTTTGTGTTGAGGATTAACCGACTGTTGAGGACACGATTCTTCCTCTTCTTCCTCTTCTTCCTCTTCTTCCTCTTCTTCCCATATACAAACGCCAAACGCCTGCCCATCCTGTACCGCTCACACGGTCAAGTTATATACCCTCCTCCACATACCCCTATCCATCTCCGTCAACCGACGAAGCTCCCCAAAGCCCGAATCCTCCGCCCTCTTATAAACAGCCGTCATGTTCCGTTCCGGGAACAAAAAGTCAACGAGTTGCTAAACAAGCAGTCAGCTCCCCTCAACGCCTACACAAAAAAAAACATGCCATCCTCACATCAAGCGGCCCGTCAAGCTTACTCCGAAGCTCGGCGGGGATATACCTCTGCGCCCTGAGAGACCGGTGAGCGACAGTGACGGTGCTGATGATGTTGGTTCCCCATCTTGTCCTCTGCCAGCCGAGATGAGATGGTAGCCGCTCTTGCTCGAATAGGCTCCTTATCCATGGAAGCTTGGTGAAGCCAGCGGTGAGCAGCATGCCTACCTCCGTACCGCCAAGTTTCGCAGTGTCGACGTCGTATCTGATCTTGGGGCTCTTGGCTTTTTGCTGCAGGAATCTCATGTCTTTCGCCCTGCCCAGCATCTCAGGCGTGACCTCGTAGGAGCGACCGATGAGTCGAAGAACAGAACCCCATAGCCTGGGATCAAAGACGTTTCGATCGCCGAGGGCATCATCTTCGCGTGAGAAGCTAACGTCATGCTCGATAGGTTTATAATGCGCCCCCAAACTCCGAAGATCGAATTGAAAAGCAGGATGGAAAAGCGTCGAGGCAACTCGGAGGACATTGAAAGCCGAGATGCCGCTCACTTCAGGCGAGACGCCCAGACCGTCGAAGCAGCCCTTTACCGCGTCGACGAAGGTTATGTTCCGGCCTGAACGGTTGAGGTATCCGTGATTGGCCAGCGAGTTGAGTCCCGGACATGGTCCCCGGACTTTACCGTCTTAGCTGGGTTTGCACTTGTGCTTTTGGGGGGGGGGGGTTGTTTTACCGTCTCCGGGAGTTGGAGGTTGATATCGGTTGGGTCCGTCTGCGAGGTAATCCGTCATGGGAGGCTTGAATGCAGAAGAGGGCGAGATGGAAGACCATGTCATGAATATAACCGCCAGACATCTCATCGTGAACAGACCTCGAAGAGAAGAGGGCGAGATGGAAGACCATGTCATGAATATAACCGCCAGACATCTCATCGTGAACAGACCTCGAAGAGGGGAGAAGAGGGGAAAGCACGGCATGCAAGCCACGGACTTTAAGCCCATTGTAAACCAGAATCTATGTAGTGCACCAGCCTCGCTGATTCACGCTCGTTCCTCCATGTGTGCGTGCTTTCTGCGAGAGACAGTGTCTCGGAAGGACCACGAGGCGAGGCGAGTTGGAAGTGAGACACGCTGTATCGGCTACCATCTTGATAGTGTAGGCTTGTCGTACATGACGGCTGGGAAGAATGTGGCAAGGTGGGGGAGCTGTCTTTGCTTCAACCATTGGGGTCTAACCTAGGGCAAGACAGTCGGAAAATGGCTCGATCCGACAACTTGATAGCGTTAGGTATATTACGACTGTGCTGTGAGTTGTCACGTCTGTGCTATAAGTTGTCACGACTGTGCTGTAGTTGTCACGTCTGTGCTATAAGTTGTCACGACTGTGCTGTAGTTGTCACGACTATGCTACGAGTTGTCACGACTGTGCTGTGAGTTGTCACGACTGTGCTGTAGTTGTCACGACTGTGCTGTAGTTGTCACGACTGTGCTGTAGTTGTCACGACTGAGCTATGAGTTATCACGACTGAGCTATGAGTTGTCACGACTATACTACGAGTTATCACGACTATACTACGAGTTATCACGACTGAGCTATGAGTTGTCACGGCTATACTACGAGTTATCACGACTATACTACGAGTTATCACGACTATGCTACAAGTTGTCACGACTCTGTTACGAGCGATCACGACTATGCTACGAGTCATCACGACTCATCACCACTCCATTCTCTCAATACCCGGCCTCAAGCCTACCTACACCACCACTCCCACACTTCACGCCCCAGCCCTCCTCGCCAAAAACCCATCAAGCTCAACATGAATCCTCAACCCCTTACTCTCCATCCCCTCATACACAGCCCTCAACTCCCCCCTCCCAACCCCGACGAAAAGGCCTCCATCATCAACTCCTTGGACCAAGGACAGCTCCCCAGCGCCCTGTAAAGCACCTCGCTCGCCCCAGCACGCAGCGACGCCTGCGACCGGCAGAAGCGCACGTACCGCAGCCACAGCGTCGTGCTCCGTCTGCACGCCTCGCTGGAGACGGCTTGCTGGAGGGCTGCCCGCGTGCGCTGGGCGTTTCCGCGCGTCAGCTCGTGCGAGACGGCGAAGAGTCTGCTGCCGACTGCGTCGTGCGTCTTGGTCAGCACTTTGTCTGCCAGTAGTCGTCGTGTCTCGTCCTTGACTCCGACGCCAGTGTCTGCCCATGCGAAGAGGCTTATGAACATGGTGTTTCGGGGGAACTTGTCGATGAAGCCCGCCAGCTGCTCCCGCATGAATGCTCTTCGGAAAGGTCTGTGGGGCGAAGGCGTTTCAGCAACAGAGACAGGCCCTGCGAAGAGCCGTAACGTACCCCTTGGTCGAGTGGAAATACAGCATCCTCGAGGCACACTGAAGCATGAGTTCATTGGCAAACGGACCCAAGCCGTCGCCATCCACAGCCGACGCAAAGACCTCGATGGCTGCCGAGATATTGCCTTGGCTCTTCGACGCTGGCTCAGAGCCCCCCTCGTCGGTGAGATAGGCCAGCAGTGCCAGGCACTCGATGTGGCTGGTTGCCGCCTGCCAGTATCCTTCGTCCAGGCTCCATGACGACCTCGACCGAAACTCGCCACGCGCCTCAGTCAAGACCGACGGTGAGACGACGCCTTCGTCCGTCCGCAGTGATCCATCGACGGCTGCACAGAGACGCCTCGTGGCCAGCTCCTTGTTGCCCCTCTGCAACTCGATCCAGCTCCACGTCTTGAAGAGGATGTACCCCGTCGAGGGAGCGGCCAACTGTACGGGTTAGTTTGCGAAACCATGGGCCGACTTCATGCAGTCTTACCGCCTGAGACTCGACAGCGGAAGCCAGTACTTTGATGGCCAACTCGGCGTTTCCATTGGCAAACTCGGCCAGCGCGTAGCCGTTATAGAGACACACGTCCGTCGGATACCGCTTCAACAGGGGCTTTGCGTGTTTCCTGATAGACCCTGCGTCTCTGGCGAAGCATAGACCCAGGTAGTATACCGCCAGACTCGACAGACCAGCCGAGTAGACAAGCTGCTTCAGCGTGGACTGTACCCATGAGAGATCAACCACATGATCCTCACCCGCCACGTTAAGATAGCGGAACCAAGCGCTGCCGCTGAAGAGGAGGCTAGCCGACATGTTCAATTGGCAGAAACCCCCGTCGAACAAAGGCGGTTTCCTGGTCCAAGTGTTGTCGTCTCCTCCCTCGGCCTCCCAGATCGGCTGCAGCTGGATATTGCCACAGCTTCGCACCACGAACTGGTCGTGCCTCGCCTTCTCGATGGCCACGCCGCCTCGAAACGCGGGTGAAAGTCCGCAGAAGAGGAGATAGGCGTCGACAAGCTCGCCAGTGGCTTCCTCCAGCTCACTCTGGGGAAGGAGAAACATCAGCGGCTCGATGTCAGAGTACATGACGACTCTAAACGGGTCTTCGTCCGTGCCGCCATCCATCGTCCTCGCCGGCATGGAAGCTCTCTTCCCGCAGAGGCCTTCAGCCGCTCCCCAGGCATCGTAAGGATCCTGCTGAGGCGCATCCACGGGCTCGACGTTGTTGACAGGATCGGGAGCGTCACCCACTCCGCCGTTCTGAACGTACTGCCTCCAGCCCTGCGCTCCCTCTTCGCCCAGCCTAGGCACCTCGCTCTCCCAGAAGTCTCGAAAGATGGCCAGCGCCTCGGTCTGGTTATCGATGCCCTCCGGTCTAAACAGGTTGAGCTCCAAAAGACCTTGCCATGCCGCCACGGCGAGCTCCTTGTAGCCGGCATCGTGGATGAATCTAGTCGCCCTGAGGAAGACGTAGATGGCTTCGTATGAATACGACGGAAGGGCTCGCGAGCAGGCTTGATGAAGACGCTCCATCATCATCGTCTTGACAGCCTCGTACTGAACCGTGGTGATGCTCGACATGGCATAGTCAACATGAGCCTTCCACAGCTCGAAACTACCATGCTCGTCGTCCGAGACTTGCGCCCACTTCTTGTCGGCCACTTTCCGGCTCCAAATCTTGACGCCTTCGCGCATGAGGGCAGCCAGAACCGTCTCGCGATCTGATGGTCGTGACGCGTGTGACAGCGCTGACTCGAGTAGGTGAACCTTGACCTCGGAGATGCTGCGAGCCGCGTTTTCAGAAACGTCATTGTCACCCTTGTTGTCGCCAGATAGGATAATATCCTGGTGAGCGACCAACTCGAGCCAGCCGGCTATATCGTCCGGATGATCTTTGACACGCCTGTGAAGCTGGCTGGATTTCCATCGCAAAGGATCGTCGCCTTCTTCCACGTCAGATTCGCTCGACGCCTCCTCCTCCTCCTCCTCCTCCTCCTCCTCCTCGTCATCTGCTTTAGCCTTGGTCTCTATCCATCTCCAAGGCGTCGCGTCTTCTCCATCAGATGATCCGCTGTGACGATGGTGTCGCCGGCGCTTCCGCGGACTCTCCAGACGCAAATAGCCCTCTTCTTCGTCGTTGTCGACAATCCTATCCCGTCGAGGGCGAAGTCTCACGGCCTTGCGCTGTATCCAATCTCGGGATCGCAATCCGCCTACGTCGCGGCTGCTTGACGACCGCTCACCGAGGAGGTCGGATAGTCGTTGCCCAGGAAACAAGAGGCTGAATTTTTGCACCGGTCCGTCTCTGTGGATGACGAGGCGTCCATCTGTTCCCAGCACTCTGTTGCCACCGTAGCGAGAGTAAGAGGGTATCCTGTAGCGGTCTAAACCGTATTTTCTGATGAGGGGATCGCCTTTCTTGTCAATTACGAAGAGACCGGGCACCGATTCTGCGAGGCTGGTGCGAGCTCGTCGCTTTTCTGAATCCCCAGAGCGCTGATGCTGCTTTTCTCTGCGTGATGTATCGCGGTGATGAGAGTCAGGATGGGAGCGTGAGCGAAGATTATCGTGGTGATGCTCATCGCGGCGATGCTTATCATGATGATGCTTCTCGTGACGGTGCTTCTCATGCCGATGCTTCTCTTGGCGACGCTTCTCGTTTCGATGCTCCTCGTGACGATGCTTCTCATACCGATTCTTCTCATATCGATGCTTCTCCTGGCGATACTCCTCGTGACGACGCTTCTCCGGTCGATGCCCATCTCGCCGCAGACGACTCTCACCCTCCCCATCCACCCCATCATATTTCCGTTTCCCCCTCTGCAACTCCTCAGTCTCATCAAGCCCCCTCCCCCCTGTCCGCAACTCCGACGTCGAAATCGCCTCCGTAGACTTGAAAGACGAAAACTTAGGAACCCTCAGCTCCCCCTCCGCAGGTCCATCACCAGCCGACCCCGACGCCTTGTGCTTGAAAGATGAGAACTTGGGAACCCTCAGCTTCGCGTCATCGTCGCCGTCGGCCATCGTTCATGATGATGCAGGAAGCGCTTCGTAATATCCGTCACCGTCATCTGTGAGTGTGGCCAGGCTTCGAAGACTCGGTTTTCTGTGTTGTTCTGGCTGTGTTTCGAGATGGCTTGATGGTTTCTTGTTTTGGCTGCGCTCGGTTTGGTAACCGGAAGTTGTAGGTCGAGGAAGGGTCACGTGATACGTCGTCATCAAGTCGCGTCTCGTCGCGTTGAGAGTCTATCACTTATTCATAATCCTGCTGTTCTACCTGATAGTCTAAAAGATGATGCCGATTGAGAGCTTTCTCTGTAAATATTCATGAGATGACCATGTAGATGCTTTCAATCTTTTGCTCCTGATAGTGACTGTAACAAGCAGTAACCCATGTCTTCCCTTATCTTATCACCCACCGCATTCACCCATCGTCACAAGCTCGCACAAAGCCTCCATCCCCCAATTCTTCCTCCTTCTCTCTCTCTCTCTCCTCTCCCACTCATTCCTCCCCTGCCTTCCAGCTCGATCTCCCCATTCCAAAAGCTCGACCGCCATGGAAACGTCCATATTCACAGCGGCCGCTTGCGCCACGATCCTCCTGCTCTGCGCCTCTGCCATGGGCCTCTTCAACCGGGGCGACAAGATGCCCGTCGAGGGCAGGGTCCGTCAACAAACACATCGTCTCACCGCACGCTTCTCTAATCACTTTTCCCGCAGACAATTCTCCTTACGGGCGCCTCCGAAGGCATGGGCTTGTCCGTAGCACAAAAGCTCGCCGCCCGAGGCGCAAACGTCATCCTCGTCTCCCGGAACGTCGTCAGGCTAAAAGAAGCTCTCACAAGTCTCGAGGTTCGTCCCCTCTTGCGTCCGGCAATCCTCCGGCTACCGGCTAACACGGAACTGTACAGGCCATGGCCAAGAACCCAGACACGCAACGCTTCCACTACATCTCGGCCGACGTCTCCGCCCCCGGATACGCCCAGTCGGTAGTAACGGAGGCCAAACGATGGAACAACGGCCAAACGCCCGACATCGTCTGGTGCATGGCCGGCGTCTCAGTCCCCGAGCTCTTCATCGACATGAAGATGGACTCGATGCGCCGACAAATGGACGTCAACTTCTTCGGCACCGCTGACATGGCCCACGCCATTCTCCGTCACTGGCTATCCGCTGAAGCCCCCCTCGAGAAACATGCCAGACATCTCATCATGACCACCAGCGTCGTCGCCTTCTACACCGTCCCCGGCTACGCGCCCTACGCCCCTTCCAAGTGGGCCATCCGCGGCCTCGCAGATACAATCTCCCAGGAGATTCTCATGTACCCGCAAAACGTCGAGGTTCACGTCGTCTACCCCGGAAACATCCTCTCGCCTGGCTACGAGCGTGAGAACCGCACTAAGCCGGCTGTCACCAAGCTGCTCGAGGAGTCGGATCCCAAGCAGACGCCCGACGAGGTGGCCGAGGCTGCCATCCGTGGCTTGCAGAGGGGAGACTACTTCGTCACCATCAATTTCTTGGGAAGCTTGATGAAATGGGGTATGCTGGGTGGCTCGTTTCGCAACAACTGGGTCGTCGATACTCTTGGTGCTTGGCTCGTGTCCATCGTCTGGTTCTTTGTTCAGATGGATCTTCATGGCAAGATCAAATCTTATGGCAAGACACACGGCCATCCCAGTTCATACGAAAAGACTTCATCTTAATTTCTCCAGTGGTACCACCACATGGGGCTCGATAGCATAGAAGCATGGCTTCAAGGCTTGCTTTCACTTCCTCTGCTAAACTCCACTCCATTTCCCAAACTTGACATAACGCCTAAACATTTCCCGTAAGATCGCCCTCCCACCCCCCTGAACGGCATCGTTCAAGATCTTCCTCACCTCCGGCGGCGTAATGTCGAAAATGGCATTCATAGCCGGCTCCAACGCCTCCCTCGTAACCTTTGGCACGCTCTTCTCAAGCTGCAGCTTGACGTACTGCATCATGACGAGATACATGTGTCGGCTGGCAGATCTTTTAGCCGCGTCTGTGGCGGACTCGAGCGCGCCGTGGAGCTGCGTTCGGGAGACGGCGCCGGCGGTGGGCTCGCAGATGAGGCTGATGAGACGGGCGTAGGCTTGCGCCTTTGCTTCGGGGGTGGTTTCGAGGCAGGGACTCGCTGACTGCTTGATGATGAGGTTTCGGAGGAGAGCCTGTAGGGCGCTGAGGAGGATGTGGTAGTGTCCCTCGAGGCGAAGCCGGTGCTTCTTGATGACGACTTCGACCAATTTGCAGAGCGATGTGAAAGACAAAGACGGCTCGTAGCTGCTTGTTGATGAGAGGTCGCACACCGTGCTCAGTGTAAGCTCGATGTTCCACTGGCCCATGGCCTGCGGACGGTTTTCCAACAATGTCTGCAGGACGTGACAGATCTGCACGGCCTGCTGTGACTTTGGCAGCTGCAGAAGAGACAGCGTCAGTTGGCTATGTGCTGCTGCTAGACTGAAGGCATCTGTCTTGTCATGCTGGTCGTTGGAGTCTGCAGATGGTCAGTACGAAGGTCCCGTCACGGACAAGGAACGACGTACCCGTGAGCTGTTCGACGATTGTCTGTATGGCTAGAATCTGACCGTCCGTGTCCCAGCCCTTGCCGAGTTCATCTATCAACTCTCCAAGAAACTGACGTCTCTCGTCGCTGCTCATGTGCTTCGTAGTGGACGCGATCAACTCCTTCAGAAGTGGTTGTTGAAGCTTGCTCGGCAACTTGGCCAGACTAACCATCTTCGTGGGGCGAGACACTGCCCCTGTCGCAGATAAATGAGCTTGTAAGAAGGCTTGGATCTTCCATGCCTTCAGGTCTCCCTGTTGCATCTGCTCTTTGGTGCGCTCGTCAAGTTCTCGCATTGCTGACGATGTCGGCTCCAGCAGTCCTTCGAAACTCTCAAAGACAGAAGCTGCATCAAGCGCGGCCAGGAGGTTTATAGCAGCGGCGGAGCTGGAAGAAGAGAGGAGCTTCTTGCCGGAGACGAACTTGCTGACGGTGACAGAAATGCAACGCGATAAGACCTCTTTCGACTCATCTGTCAGCGACGCCAGTGCCTCATGCGCTCGCACATTCGAAGTCCGCGACAGCTCGCCGTGAAGGGTTTGTAGTAGAGTCATGGAAAGGCCCAGTCCGGACGTGTTGGCATCTGCCTCTGTCCGGAGCCGGGTGCTGCAATCAGACACAAACTTAGAAGCCCCCAAGAAGTACTGAATGCCTCGTTCGTCCAGGTGGTCTGCCATCTGCCTGATCGTTGCCGACGCCACTGAAAGATATCTCTGAATCAGTTCGAGAATGGTCTCGCAATCTGTTGATCCGTCCACGGAAATCTTGGAAACTGCAGCAGCGAGGTCGACCAGATCAGAAAAGCTCATGCCTTGATAGAACGTGGGCCGTCTCATCATCTTCGATGCGAGACTAAGCGTCATTTTCCAGGCGTGCGGAGTCGTTCTGTTGGACGGTTCAGCCATTCTCGCCCGTAGTCTGTTGAAGACCCTCATGAGCTGTTCCCGTTGCCCGCGACTAAAGACCTCGATCGGTATTCTGGTCAACATCTTGATCCAGATAAGGCTCTGCTCTCCTGGGCCTGTCGATTTGGCCTCGACAGAGCCATCCAGAGCCGTCACGAGACGGTTGACCAAGGTTGCCGCGAGTTGCGCATCGTTCAGGTTGATTTCGTTGCACAGCAAGGCGTCCCAAAGAAATTCGACGTGCTCGACGCCCGTATCAGTAATCGTCAATGCTTTCGACAACACCGGTGGCAAATCTCCTTTCCTCGCAAAATGCAGCTTGCTGAATCTGCTTGAGCCAAATGCGCACCACATTAGATAATGTTGAAGGGCATTGTCTTCCTGAAAGTCCGCCTTTGCGCTTGCTTCTGTAAACGGCAGTCTGCTTCTGTCAAGCACAAGGGGGCCGAACTCTTGAGCGGCGAGTCTTTTCGAAAAGCTCTCGATGAGAAGAGCGGGCTCGTCTGCCTGCGCTGTCAGACTCAAGCAGTCCCAGGCCTGGAAGCAGTATTTAAAAGCCTCAAAGGTGGCACTTGAGACGATGGGCGATTTCTTCAGAATCTTTGACAGCGGTTTCTTGAATGAGTTCCAGATGTCGATTCTCTCGCCTGGAGCAGTCCAGTTCATCGTCTGGGAAACGACTCTCCATTTCAAAGCTGCAGCTGGTTGAGAGCCGTCCACGGCAGCGACCAAGTCGAGAAGGCTTCTTCCCACAGCATCGACAAATACTTCGCTTCGAAGTGCAGACGTAATTGTGCTGGCGAATATGCAAAGAGACTGTGGCTGCGACTCGGTCGTTTGTGCTTCAACCCATGAGATAACGCCCAAAAGTTGCGTCGGGGACAGCTCTGCCTCAAGAAAGGAGCACAATGCTGGCGTCGAATTCGGTAATCGACCGACTTTCGACCAAAGTAAGGGTTCGCCGTTTCGTTGCCGCTCCTCTCTGCTAAGCTGTTCGAACCACAACTGCAGAAAGCTATCCAGAGAGCGGCGCGTTCGATACCCGTCAATAATCGCCCCCATGATGACTGAGATGGCCCCGTCGGTTGCGCTTCCAGACTCTGCCCTCAAGATTCTGTCACAGACGTCTGCTCTCAGGGAGACCCCCTCGTCGGTTACCTGGAGGATATCGGCGTCGCAAGTCATCGCCTTGGACAACAATGCCCAGTCCGTCTCCGACTCGTGTAAAGCATAGCCGCGACACACACGGCGGAGGTCGTCGGTGTCCACCGAGGCAAGTCGCTGTATCGCCCGGTCTAGGATAGTCTGCATGATGGCGTTTCGATCACTTCGCTCTGCGATGGCGAGCTCCACGGTTTTGAATGTCCGTCTCAGCCATTCCACGTTCTCTTTCCGTAGTTCTCCCTTCGAAATGGCGCCAGAGTCATCCGAGCAGAGAAAATACAGCGCAGGGGCTGAGTACTGAATTATGTTTTTCGATGCGTTCATCGCCCTGGCGAGGGGTTCAAAACTTTTCTGCCTGACAAAGTCTTTCTTGCAGGGAACGATGAGGTTCTTCTGCATGAACAGGCGCAGATCGGCACTCCATTTGCATTTAAGGAGTTGAGGGACGTCGACTTCGCTGTCATAGGGGAGGTCGCCGATCCTGGCCAGTATCATCGCTGACGGCGGGAAGAGATGGGTCGCAACCTCGACTGTATCATTATCTGCTTGGAGATGGAGATCCCACACCATAGAGATGATATTGATCCAGGATTCAGAGCCTTCAAGCTGTTCAGACGATTCACTGATCAGTAGTTCGCAAATTGCCAGTGCCGGGGCCACGATCTTGACTGCTTCAGCTGCCGATGTGCAAAGCAGAGACTTGATGTGTTCCACGCCCATCCGATGCCGGGAAAAGGCCTCCTCCGAGCTCTCTAGACGTCCCAACAGCAATTCCAGAGCCTTGAAAGCCTCAGTGGCAGTTTCCAAGCACCCTTGGCGGGCTTGCAGCTGGCTCAAGTCATAGCCGACGGTAGAATTTCTCTTGCGCTTCGATGAGGCCGGCGAAGAGGAGCCGCTGACAGGCTTGGAGATTTCTTTGAATGTCTGCTGCAACACGGCGACGAACTTTCGGTCGGCGAGTGACTTGGCGAGGGAGAAGAGGGGAACCCGTTGGAAGACGCAGGCGAGAATCGTCCATGTCAATGGGTAGCGACGGACGGTTTCGGCAGCGGCAGACGCCTCGTTCATTGCTTTGAGAAGCCATCTCAAGGTGCTCTCTTCGGCGGCGTGAAAATGGCGTCCAGATGATGCTGTCAGACAGCTCCAGAGGTGCTGCAAGTTCTCGCCATTCTCTCCGGCGCCTGTCTGATCAATAGCTCGCACGGTCTTGACGAGATCCGTCTGATTTTCCGTCTCAGTTAGATATCAAGGAAAATTAGAGTCTTAATTGACTAACCATGATTTCAAAGATTCCTAGCCCAGATTCATCCGAGTATCGCAGGCGCAGGAACTCAGCGAGGCGCAGATTTATCAATCCCTCAGCCAACGATCTGCGCCGACTTGCACCAAAATTTATATGATTCTGCCGTTGCGCTAGTCCCGAAACAGCTCACCGCCCAACCATTGCTTCTGGCGCCTCTGAAGCTTGGCATCACCAGTTTAAGGGATTGAGAAGAGAAGCTGTCCGTCCGCCTGAGCTCCGACTTTAGCTCTTTGACGCCCGACGCAACATCCGGCCACGGTGAGTCTATCGCGCCTCTATCTTCTTTTGATCTAATTTTCAGACAAGCAACCAAACATCACCGTGAGGCAGCGCCCACCATGTCCGAGACCGTCGTCCCTCCGCCCCCGAGCGCCGTGTCGCGGCCCGTGAGCGAGGCGCTGCTCAACGAAAAGGTGCGTCCAAGAAGCTCTCCCAAACTCAGCTGCTGATTTGCTTCCAATAGTGGGATCGATGTCTCTCCAATCTCCTCGTCAAGTCGACCCTCGGTCTTGGGTTCGGCGTCGTCTTCTCCGTCCTTTTGTTCAAGCGAAGAGCGTGGCCCGCCTTTGTTGGTGTCGGATTCGGTGCCGGACGAGCATACGAGGAGTGCAACTTTAGCCTCAAGCAGGCTGCGAGGGATTTGAGGAAGCAGAAGGCGTGAACGGCCTGGAAGAGGCTCGTCCTTGTACAATTTAATCGGGTGGGAAAAGGGGCAGCGTGTGATATAGACGGCATCGCGCCGGCACACTGGGGCTGCGGTGAATTCCTTTGGTATCGTCATCGACAGAGCATTATCCTACAGCTTCATTGGACTTGACGTGCCAATTATGGGCTCGAGAGTGGTCGGAGCTTCCAAGTTTCTTTCATCACCGGCCGAGTGAAGCTGCTCTTGCTTAATGGCGCCCAGCAGGCCTGAACATTGCACCGTAGAATCGTTGGCCGCGATCACTTCTACTTGAGTGAGGAGCAGGCGGTCGGCTTAAGACAAACCAGCACTGTTCGTGGAGCGTTACGATAGGCCTTGGCATAGCTAATTAGGCGGCATCCAGCAAGAGAGATCTAGCTACGGCAGTAGGAATGAAATTGTGTATTGAAGATGTACGCCGCAAGGTAAGAAGACGAGCGTGTCTTTTAGAGAGAGACTATCTTTCTGACTGCTAGAGAAAGCCAGCTGCATCATAGATATACATAATTAAATGGCGAGAACTGGCTAGAAAGACGCCAGATCAGTCAGTAAAAGCAGGTGAGAACCCGTCTCCATGATCAGAAGGTATGTACATATGTTGGAAAGCACTGCAACGCTGGCCAGACCGTCATCCGCGTCTAGCCGTGAAAATGAGCAGGGAACCGTAACTCTAGCACGCAAATATGACCGACAGAAAGTTGGCGAATCACTATCGGTTGATTTAATCGTGCGTCAATGAATGTGTGATTTTGAAAGAAATTCGAAGCGGGAGTCTGGGAAAACTGGTGGCCAGCGTCACGTGATCCTGTCAGCAAATCCCCGCAGAAAATGCGAGAATTTTTCCACCTCCCCGAACATTCGTCCCGAACATGGTCCCAAACATCGTCCCCCTCCGAGTCTCAGCGAAAGCTCGTCACCCAGCCTTGATCCAATGAAGACGCAATGCGCATATTCGGCGCCGGAAAGTCTCAACCGCTTTCTCCATCGTTCTTGCCCGGATACTCGCCACCGTTAAAGCTGCCAGTGCAGCTCTGGCGCGGGACGATGCCCTCCTTCAACCCACAAATTGCCTACACCTCGCTGCTTCCTATGCGCAAGCGTGTCAACTTAATATATCGTTCGTGTGGGAGATGATAATACGGTCTAGACAGCCAGTCCGCTCCACCCTGCTGCCACGAATGCTTCTGCTGTGGCCTCGGGACTAAAATCGGACAGACATGCGTCAGACGAATTGAGATCAATGGAAGCTATCCCCTGGTGGAAGCAATTCAATCTTGAGTTCAGTTCTTGATGTCGTCCCATTTTCCTCATGATCGTGATGTATTATCCCTCATTAAATTTAATGCCGTAGAAAACATTCCCTCGTCAGTGTTTATATACTAATAATCTTTGTTACTTTTATAGACAGTTCCTCTTTCTAAGCGTCGAGTCTGTTTCCAATTCGCACTATTTGTCAGAGCGTAAAACTTGTTGAAAGCTGTTCAGTCTGTCACGAAACGAATGTCGTCCCGTTTCCGTACCGCGAGTAAAAAGCGCTAGTCGACAAGACGAGCGAGACAAGGTGACGTTTGATGAACGTCATAAATCGTCGACTGGGGCATGTCGGGCCAGTCAAGCCCAGACACAGGCCAGAGCATACAGGGTTATCCAGATGCCACTGGCCAGGTTGTATGAAACGTGGTGAATTCAGTATCTGACTGAATGGCAGGGGAGAGTTACGGCAGGAGTCGCGACGCAGTGCGCTCCTGAATCCGTTTGTCTGTATCAACGTATAATCGGTCGAGGTATTCCATTGCTGAAGCATCCTTGAGAATCTTGGCGACCTGGATGCCGGCCGAAATGAGCTGGAGAATATTCCTGTCGTCCTTCAACGGGCGGCTCTGGTGCTTGGCCGCATGACGCATCTCGAGCGAGTTCTCGAGAATGGTGACAAACTGCTTGATCTGTCCGTTATACAAGACTCGAGCAGGGATGCGGCGTTTGGTGGCCAGCCTCTTGAGCAGATATACCCATTCGGTCCATTCCCGGTCCTGCGGCCTCTCCACAGGTCGCATGTCCTGCGTGAGCGGGATGGGAAACTGGTACTTGGCCACGAAGTCGTAAGCGCACTGAGATAGACGGTCGTTGACTTGGTTCAAGACGTTGTCCTGTTCCTGGACGTGTAAGTTGATGGGGAGATGGGGCAGTTCCCGCTCCTGCATGGCAATCATTTCTTGCGGCGGCCGTTGCAAGAACTGGTGCGGGCCATCGAACTCGTCTCGATTCGACGGACGGCGCTGCGAAGCTCGCTTGGCCTTGACCTTGGCTCTAGAATTGGTCGCATTGATGCCATTTTCCGCCGAGTAGTCGGACAGGTTGGGAGAGGCCATGATGTCATCCAGCGAGCCCGTGGGCGAGTACCGGTCCCTGGCTTCCCATGACGACTGCAGGCCCTGGAACGGATAAGACGAGCCTATGGCCGTGTTGGCGGCTGGCGGCGGACGAGCGGCATAACTAGGCGTCACGCCGGCGGCCGATGACACTCTGGAGCCGTAGGGACCGTTGGGAGGTGCTTGAGCAAAAGCTCCGTTTGGATAGTTTATACTGAAACCATGTTACCCTGCCGCCCTCGCGTGTTTCGTAGTGAGAGTCAGCTTACCTCGAGGGCAGGAAAAGGCCGGCGCTGAAGCCCGCGTTGCCATAAGGCTCGGCGAAACTGCTGCAAGAAGTCGTCAGCGCGCGTCATCAGCCTGCTCGGGCCGTGGCAAAGCCGCACCTGCGGGCAGCTATCCAGGGGTCCTGGGAGATGGCTGGGGTCTTGTATGCGTGGGCGGGTTGCGCCATGTCCTCGGAGATCATGGTGCAGTAACGGGACGGGACGGCTTCCTCGGATGCTTGCAAAAACAAAACGGTTCCCGGCTTCGGAGAGAAGAGTCCGAAGGCCTCAACGCGGGACTGACGGCAGACCAGATCCGGAAAGAGGTAGCCAAAATAGTATGATCATGTATTCTCCCGGGCTTCGGTGTGACTCTCGGCCTACGGTCTCTGGGAGACAGACTGAGACGCCGATCCGAGATCCAGATGACGAGTAATGGGGAGCGTCGGGCCTTGAGATGCCGCAGCACCGGGTATATAATGCCGACGTGGAGAAGAGAGAAACGCGAGCAAAAGGAGAGGAAATACGGGAAAACAAACAAACAAACTACATGGGAGAGATAAAAGGGGGGGCGGTGTGTGTGGGGAGGAAGATGGGCTCGCCCGAGCGACGACGACGACGACGATGGGTCAACGGACAAGAAGCAGACAAAGCTTGTGTTTTATATGAATGGGCTCCAGAAAGCTGCGAAATGGCCTGCGCGTCAGTGCCGGGACGGGCTGTGGAATCCCGGTCAGCACCAAAGGACTGCAGGGACCATCCAGGCGGGGACACGGAGGAGCGGCCGCCATACTCGACAGCCTTGCGGTGACGGGCCAGCGCTGCAGCACGGGCGAGGACGGAGTGCCACCTCCGAGGTGTGACGCACAGTGTTGGCCTATGGAGAGGGCCGATCTGGGGAGATGCCGGCGGCGGGAGGGGCCATGAAGAATGAACTGTTGGGCTCAATCTCGTCTGTCCGGGCACCGCAGACAGGGCCGTCCCTGAGGAGAGGGCGCTGGCGGGAGAGGCTCAGGCTCAGGCTCCGAGCTGATATTGGATGGACCCCTCGTTTGCCTGACGCATGCAAACAACGACTTCTGGCTCGCATCGTCGTCTGCTTGGCCGCTTTGAGAGCGTCCGGGCAAGGTAGCGCATGTATGAATGTACGCGATGGGTTGGACTCGACCGAGTGCATCTGCTGTCTGTTTATCCATGCCTTGGTCCTTGGACTCGTCGTTTTCATCGCATCAATTGCAAATTTCTCAATATCGAGTTCGTCCGTCATGCGAGAGGCGGGCCTCGCGACTGGACTCGGAACCCCGGTCGCATGAGCTGTCAACCCGAGCATGAACGGCCGGCAATACAGCTGATAGACTCGCCTTGAGTAGCAGTGGCTTCAGCTTCGGCAGCAGTGGCGGCGGGTGCTTGCAGACTAGACTCGTTTTGGCTTCGTCGTCATCGTCATGGGTCGTTGTCGTCGTCGTCGTCGTCGTGGTTGTTGTTAGGCTACGATCGCCTCACGTGACGGATTTCTATAAAAAGATAAAATCAAGACAAGATAAACACGCGCGAGATTCTACCTACATACGATACTTCGTACCCCAAATTCTTTCCACGTGGGATAACGCGTCTCAGCGCGCTTTAGGTAAGCCCGTGGTCGGAAAAAGACGTAATCCGGGCGCAACATCGTCATCCTCCTTCTGCCTGCCTTGCTGGGCAAGCCGAGAGTCTCGATAGTTCTCTCCTGCACGCCTCGTCACACCGGAGACGACATGTGCTGACCGCCATTACACGACGGCAAAGGGAGAGATCCTATTCGCCCGAGAGCGGCCCGGGGTGTTATCACTGTGGTTTCGGGGCAGGGGACGCAGCTTACCATCCTGGCCGCGACTGGCGACTCATCAGCTCCATCATCATCATCATCATCATCATCATCATCATCATCATCATCACCACCACCATCATCATCACCACGGCTGTTTGCGAATCGATGGCATGGAAAGCACTCGAGGCGAGACAGGAGGCCGACTCTCCCCTCCCTGGCCGCCCCTGTCGTCACCCGCCTCTGTCACAGCTGAGCAAGAACCGTCGTCGTCGGCTGCAGTGCTGTGCTGGCTTGCAGATGTCGACACCCCCCTTCGGCCGCCCGTGGCCACTCAACGCTCGTTTGCTCTACCGACTTCTCCACCCGGCCACCCCTCCCAGCCTCAAGGAAGGAAACCGGTCACCAAACGACCCCTGTATCCGTACCGACGGCAAGCGAATCAGTTGCCATCAAAGCGCCAGCGCATTCATGCGACCTGTGAGCAGGCCCTGTTTATTGGCGTCATTCGACACGCTGTCTTTGCGAGCCAGAAGGTCGCGCCGCGGCTGCAACGATAAAACCCGCAAGCCCCCTCGTGGCCCAACCCGTTTCTGCTTGTCTCCTGGTTTTTTTCTGCCCAACGTTTGTGCCCAAGACCAAGATCGACTACATACCTCTCTCTCCACACGCTCGCCGCCCACTCCACCGTCCCACACAGCTCGTCTGAAACGCGGAACAAGCTTCCCTGCTGCGCATCCTGACGACTTCGCTTTGTCATCTGTCCGTTCATCGCTGGACAACTTCCCCTGAGCGCCCTGGCCTGACCGGATCTCTCCTGGCCTAATCCCGTGTGGATAGAATGACAGTTGCTCTGCTTGTCTCTCGTCCAGGCAATATGCCAGGATACAATAGCACAGTCGACCTCGACGAGGTTCAGTCGCTTTCTAGGTATTGTTTTTCTTACTTTACTCTGCGGGAGTCCTCTTCTCAACTACGTCTCTTGCGTCAAAACATACATACTTGTCGGGCGAGCGTCATGTATTCTTTCTTTTTATTACTATAGTTAGCCTGTATCGGCCTCCTGGAAACCCGGGGACTCGCCGGAACCTTCTGGACATGCGCCGTTTCACCGGAATGGCCCAGAGAGCAGCCCATTGTGTCGAGAGGATGTCGTTACCGCCCATGATGAGATTGGAGGTGAGTATGACCCTCAAACCAACAGACCGTCCGGTCGGACCGTGTCCACTTCTTCCGCAGGATCACTCGAGCCGTGGAGCATGGCCGGAGCCAGGATTCCCCCAGGAGTAGTCTCTCGTACGGCCCCAGGACCGGGATGTCCGTGACTGGAACTATACAGGGCTTTCAACCTTCCTAGTAGCCCTTCTGAACTTTTTACAAGTTCAAGCAATCCAATTTTGATTGCATTCGCGACCGCGAAACAAGGATCAACTATACCAGGGAACGTGTCGACCCCCCCCCCCCCCCCCCAAAAGATCGTGGATATTACCAGGAAGGGTCTACTTGCATGTCTGGTTTTGCATTTCTGTTTCCACCGGCTCGATTTTCGCACCAGCAGCCTTGATGGAGTGACAACCGTTGTTGACTTGCCGCACTGGACATGGGACGACGCCGCAACCCGTCTGGTTTATTCCGTGGAGTTCTTCTGTTGTCTCCAGCGCCTTGGGAACTCGCCGTACCATGTTTCGAACGGGAGCGGGATCTCCGGCCATGTCCTTTCTTCCTTTTCAACTCTGTCACCGTGGAGACCAGTCTGTTTCATCGGACTCGAGTGAGGCGTAGAACAATTCTCCACGTGTCTTGTTCGACGTACTTGAAAGCTGGGTTTGTAAAACATGTTCCATCCCGAACCAGGTCCGGTCAGCTAACGTGCCACAGAATCAAAGTTGACCCATGCTTGCTCGTGCTTCCCAACTTTGCCCGTGCCTTGACATGCAAACATGCACACGCGTTTCATCAGAAGTGGAGAACAGTACACTGACCGTGCCCCAGCGAATACAGCTATCATCACTCGGCTGCCATGGCTCCGAATGCTTCTAGCATGTTTCCCTTTTCTCAAACAGAACCATCGACGGACCTGGTCAGCGGGTCGTCATGGGGTGTTCATGGTGAAGGACCACAGAACTACCAAGACTTCCCGGACAATGGATCATGCCACTCGGGCGATGCTGAGGAGTTCCTCTTCACGTCTGGCCAGTCTACGCCCCGGGGATCCAGGACGGACCAGCCGCCAGCCACGGATGCCATGTGGACCGCTGCCAGGACAGTCTCGGCCGGAGTGCCCAGGACGCACGCCAGGGCGAGGGTCAACTCGAGCAAATCCAGCTCGTCTCTCTCGCCAGCCTCTCACCTGTCGCCCAATATGGAGACGACGGCCGGGAACGCCAGCACGCTGCGGAACGAATCCCAGCCCACGGGTCCCATGGCCGGGATGGATCCTTATCTTTTGCTGGACACTGACGCCACTGCCGTACCCCAGGCCTACTGGACCGAGTACAGCCTCGACATGAATCTGCATGGCGAGAGCGGCGGAGTGTTTCCTCTCGCTTCGGCGGGCCCCCTACATGTAGTCCCTGCCCATATGCATCTCGGCACTGAGCCCGGCATGCTGGACAACTCTTCACCCAGTTCGTGGGAGTGCTTCTCCAGCTCCATCTCGCGGACCTCTTCGCCGGCCACCATCGACGAGACGTGGCTCTCGGCTCCTCTGAGTCCGCACTCGTCTCCCGACATGAAATCTCCATCATCTAGGTAGGTTCCCGATCACGTCTGAAGCGACACGTCTGACCCTATATCCAGCAGCTCTGAGCGCAAGGTGGTTATCAAGTCGGAAGATAGAAACGCACAAGGCGTGCCCCAGCTAGACGATCCCATCAACCTTTCGCAGACGCTTATCCCTCGACGACCGGGCTGCGACGGCGAGTCGGCCAGGGACCATCCGCTCTACAAGAACGCAGCACCGCAGGCCGACGGTTTCTTCCACTGTCCGTGGGAGGGCCAGGCCAACTGCAACCACAAGCCCGAAAAGCTGAAGTGCAACTACGAGTAGGGAGCCCGACACCCCATCACAGTCGAAAGAGAGGTCGTGTGATGAGTAAACTGACGCTGCTGCCAGCAAATTCGTCGACTCCCATATGAAGCCTTACCGCTGCAAGGCCGAAAGCTGCGAAGGAGCCCGGTTCTCCTCGACTGCCTGCCTTCTCCGCCACGAGCGTGAAGCTCACGGCCTGCACGGCCACGGTGAGAAGCCGTTCCTGTGCATGTACGATGGCTGTGAGCGTGCCGCCGCCGGCAACGGGTTCCCCCGTCAGTGGAACCTGAGGGACCACATGAAGCGCGTCCACAACGATCACGGCAGCACAGCTGGATCGCCGCCTTCTGCCACTGCTGGACAGCCCAGCAAGGGTCGCAAGCGGAAGACGGACGTGCCGGAGCCGCAGCCGACGGCGAGCAGGAAGGCCTCGGTGAAGAACGTGCCCGTGGTGGAGCCGGTGCAGCAGACGACCAAGCCGCTTCTCGAGCAGTGGCTCGACCACCGGAGGGCTGTAGAGGACATGGTTCGTGGCCTGAACAAGCCCGAGGATACCCGCAGTCTTCAGCAGATCACCGAGGTGCAAAAACGTCTCGCTGTCATGGCCAAGATGACGACGGAGATGTCGGTGATGCCAAAGTCGGAAATGTTTCTCGCCCAATCCCGTCGGAGCTACGTGTCTGGTTGAAGAAGCGAGGTGAGTCTACTCCATTTTATTGAGTTGCATGTGAAGAACGTGAAGCTGACAAATTCGGTGAGCAAAGATGACCGGAGTTGAGAGAACAGTTCCGCTCGATGCAAGTGCATTGACGATGGCATGTCCTGCGTCCCGGGCCACATGTAGTCATGGAGCCGAGTGCCGAGATCAGGCAGCCAGAAGGGGGGAAGGGGGAAGGGGGAAGCCGAGGCTGAAGGCGAAGCCTCAGAAGCCACCGTCTGAGGATGGAGGTTCGCGGCACGAGAAGATTTGAACTGCAGAGATGTCTCGGCTGGCCGTAACTCGGGGTCGTTTCAAGCAACGCACCTCGGCAGATCTGCATAGTTCGCCGCTTATGAAGCGGGCGTGACGGAGCTGAATGTGCCAGGACTGATTAAGCATCTAGAGAGGGCGAGGATGTGTACATATATGGATGGGAAGGGTGTCAGAGTGACGCAAAGGATGACGCGAAGGGTGTGAGGCTGAAGGATGAATTGAGGTTGTCTTGACGATAACGGCCGAGATAGAGAGGGATTGCGCTAGTTTGAAGCCTGTGCGGATGCAGATGCGTGAATTGAAAGATTAGGCGTCGTCGAGCTAATTCTGTATCGAGGAGGGACTCCTTCCGGGGATTAGGTGGTACTGGTAGGTAGGTAGGCAGTGGTTGAGGTATCGTGGGCTGCTCTTGGTCTATCTACCCTAGACCTCAAGCTTTGCTATGTTGAAGTATGTATTTCGTAGATACGGGGATATGTAGGTAGGTAGACTATGTTGCGAAACAGTATTTCTTTAGGTCTCGCCGCCGTCTCGGATATCTCCAGATACAATGGACATGTGTTAAGCCTAGACGTCCAACTCGCAATACTCTGTCTGGGTTATCTGTAAACCCTCGTCCAAGACTTTCAATTCCTGCGACAGCTGCAGCCCGCACCTCGACACTGTCGTGTGTGTGTTTGTTTATACCTAACGCCACAGAAGCTCGACACTGTCGTGGACATGCGCAGAACTGCCTACCGTCGTTAGAGGGGCAGACCGATGGATGGCTGGCTCAGTGGCTACCTATAAATGACTCGTAACTGCTCGCAACACTAGCCTAGCACGATTTTCCGAACCTTTTCTCTCGACAAGCAACTCTTCCAGCAACGACTCAACAACCCTTCCTCTACGTCAACCGCACACAAATCCTCACATTCCTCCTCAACCTCAAAATCCTCCATCAATCGCTCACGATGGCTCGCAAGTTCTTCGTCGGCGGCAACTTCAAGATGTGAGCTACCTCTACATACCCCGCGCGTCACGAAACAGCTGACGATTGGCTAGGAACGGGTCCATCTCGACCATCAAGGAGATTGTCAACAACCTCAACAAGGCCGTCATTGACGCTGAAGTTGGTACGTTGTTCTTGTTCAGACTCCCGATCCCTTGCACCTTTTCTACTCGAGCCCCGTGGATATACCCGACTGACCTGCCCGTGACGAAACAGAGATTGTCGTCGCTCCGCCGGCTCTCTATCTGCTGCTCCTGCGCGAGAACCTCCGATCTGGCATCGAGGTGGCGGCGCAAAACGTCTTCGATAAGCCAAATGGCGCCTACACGGGCGAGATCTCCGTCTCGCAGCTCAAGGACAGTAACATCACCTGGTCCATTCTCGGCCACTCGGAACGACGCACCATCCTCAACGAGACGGATCATGTGATTGCGTCCCGGACAAAGTACGCGACAGAGAACGGCCTCGGCGTCATTTGGTGCTGCGGCGAGACGCTCGAGCAGCGCGAAGCGGGCAAGACTATCGAGGTGGTTAGCAACCAGCTCGAGGCCCTCAAGGCGCAGGTCTCGGACTGGTCTCGTATCGTCATTGCCTACGAGCCCATCTGGGCCATTGGGACTGGCAAAGTGGCTACCACGGAACAGGCTCAAGAGGTCCACAAGGCCATTCGTGGTTGGCTCAAGGGCGTCAGTTCTAAGGTCGCTGACGAGACTCGCATTCTCTACGGCGGCAGTGTCAATGAGAAGAACTGCGGGGAGCTTAGCAAGCAGCCCGACATTGACGGCTTCCTCGTCGGCGGTGCCTCGCTTAAGCCTGCTTGTGAGTTTTCCTTCGTCGCTGTCTGTTCGCTGCTGACTCTACTTTTCTCTAGTCGTCGACATCATCAACTGTCGGAAACAGTGAATGCGTGCGTCATCTCGATATCGGAGAGATGATTGGCATCGGAGCAGCTGGGAATGATGAAATTGAGGCCGGAAAAAGCCGTCAAGTGTGCATGCAAGATGGCGGGCGATCACTATGTTGGCGTATCCTCCCGTCACCGAGATGAAACGTGTAGCCTAGGCAGTCTATGAAACTCTCCCCTCCAGCAATACTCGGCGGTCCTAGCACCAGATTGAACGTGATATTGAACGTGATATCTACACAGCCATGCCTGCTCCGTGATAAGGCGACCATATGCCGCGGACACTGGGGTTAGTACTCGTCACAGCCTTGTTTGTCCGCCTCAGCTTGTCTCCGCTGGCGTCGCGTAGTAGTTCAATCTTTTGAAGGATCTCGTACGGAGAGAGGTTGCGGACGCAGATGGGTTTCGTCCGGCCGTTGATGTAGTGGCCGATGATGACGGGGTGCTTGTTGGGTCGTGGAGAGACGATGAACTCGATTTGAGGGTTGACGGCCGCGAATTTTGGCAGAAGAGATTTTATAAAGCCCCTGCGAGAGACGGACTGTCAGCTCAGAGCACTCTCCGGGAGGATAATCGACTTACTTCATGCCTTTGGAGCTGCCCGACGAGTCGCAGTAATGGAGGTCAAGCTGCTTGCATTGGAGGATGAATGCGCCCACGCCGTTCTGAAGCCGTCAGCCCGCTCCCTCGAAATACCAAGCTGATATCTCCTTACCTTGGCGGAGGCTACGGCCCGAAGTGCCCTCACCGTCATCCTGCGTCGGTATCGCCAGTCTGTGCTCTGATGCTGCAATCACTGCCAGTCCTTGTCGTGAAGAGCCGTCAACCAACCGTCAACGAAAGGTTCCGATGAGGCTTAGCGTGACAGCCCGGCAGAACACCGGCTCAGAACAGCTGCACTCCTAAACCGTAGCCTCTTTCCATTTTCCAAGGCTGCCTGCCATTCCATCTTCTTTTCTTCCTCGCACCATCAGTTTCGGCCTTCCTTACCATTTTGTCCACTTTCTCCAGGTTTCTTGCCTCTTGCGAGCCAGCGTGGGCGTCTGGCTGGCACGATGACTGATAGGCTGCCTCCCAACCTTCTCGCGCTCTTCGCGCCGAGACCTCCCCTGCGCTGGGTCGAACCCATCGATAAACCTCTCGAGCAGCGCCGCACGGCCAAAATCACGGGCGTCACGCCCTACCTCGAAGAGCTGAAGAAGTATAAGGAGACGGATGTCTATCACCCTACCGAAAGCTGGCTCGAGGCTCGCGACCGCAAGAAGGAAGAGAAGAAGGAGGCCATCAAGAAGCTGCTCGAGGAAGAGCCCAAGAAATGTACCACGACTGAATCGCGTGACTCTCCCCTGTCCCCAGATTCGGGAACTGACGAGACCGACGCAGTCAATCCCGAGGAGGATGCCAACATCAGAGGCGATGCTCTCTCCACCATGATTGTCGCCCGCATCAGCTACGAGGCTGATGAGCGTGACCTGGAGAGGCACTTTGCCCGTTTTGGTCCCATCGAACGCGTTTGTTTGCCCTGCATTCTCTTGCTCTCCATCCCCCTCTTCTCTTTCGCTGCTGACGTCGACTCTAGATTCGTCTCGTCAAAGATACCCATGCTCATGAGAAACCCAACAAGAAGCAGAAGCCTCACCGAGGCTATGCCTTCATTGTTTTTGAACGCGAGTCCGACATGAAAAGTAAGTGCTCTTCTGTCACGCAGATCGTGTAACTCGACTAATGGCTGGCAGTGGCCGTCAGGTCTTGTGATGGAGATCGCATCAAGGGCAGAGCCATCAAGACGGACGTCGAACGAGGCCGAACCGTCAAGGGATTCAGGCCCAGAAGACTTGGGGGTGGCCTCGGAGGTCGTGGCTACACCAAGATCGTGCCCATGCGTCCCGGCGGCCCTCGCAGCTTCAACGACGGCTTCCGTGGACCATACAGAGGCTTCGATGGTGGCCGTTCTCGCGGCGGACGCGGCCGTGGCGGAGGCTACCGAGGCGATTTCGGCGGCCCTCGAGGCGATAGAAATAGTTTCGGTCCACCCAGTGGAGCGCCGTCTGGACCGGGAGGATTCGACAGACGCAACGGCGATCGTGGCTACTCCGGACTCGGATACGACCCGCGCGGACCTGGACGTCACGACGACAGACAAGGCGGCCATCGGGACGGGGCCGGCCGATTCGGCGACCGTGATGGTGGGCGCAGAACTGGAAGTAACATGGAGCCGATCGGCCGTCGGGATGGTGGGTATCGCGATCGGGACCGTGACCGTGACCGCGACCGCGACCGCGACCGTGAACGCGACAGGGACCGAGGTCGGGACAGACGGGATTACGACCGGCCGCGTGACGACGAGAACCGGAAACGAGGTTACGAGGGAGGAGGCTACGATGAGTCGCGGAAGATGCCGCGATACTGATACCCCCTCGGCATTGAGGCGTGCTTGCGAGAAGCGGCACAGGGTCGTGGTAACGGCCCCCGAATTCGTGATACTTGGCTGCGGCCTAGCTGACCCCGGGTCGAGCCGTTCTCCTGGTTTCTTTTCGTTCTTGTCATGGCGCTGTTTGTTGTTTTTCACATTTCTGGTCAGAGGGTATATCCTCGCTGCCACAGGTCAGCTGGCCCACTGGTCATTCTGCGGCTGGCCAGGACGAAACTACAAAAGGGAGCTTCCAGGCTGGCCACGTCGTTGCGGGTTGTCATTCGTCGTCTGTACATTGCAGGGTAGGTAGAGAGATGCAAAACGGTATAGCAGACGACTGTGGCCCAAGGTAAGGGAGGTAAGGCGCCCTATTCCCCTGACTTGGCCGATAGATGGATGCCCTCAGCGCGGAGCTGCGGTGAGTAGGTAGGTAGGAAAAGTTGGTGAGGTACGAGAGCAAAGGCACAAGGTTCGACGTGAGCATCCATGATGCGTCGTGCCTAACTAGGTAGGGCCGTAACACCGGTGGAAGCTCTGTGTAGAAATAGACAACATGATGCATTCCAGTCGTATTGTTCCAAGATCCTGTAGAACGCCAATATCCCAGTCACCGTGATCGTAAATGCCTCTACTCAGATGGAAGCATGAGAGTGAGACGTTCCCTCTCCATGGTAGACGCTTGCCCCGGTTTTCGCCCTTCTCGGCCTGCCGCATGCGCGAGTCCCATCAGTCCTCCTGTTCCACTCCATCCATGGCCGAAGGGTCGACCTGGGTGACTCGTTCGCTGGCGGCGCTCCAGTACCTGGTTGGAGGTCAGCGGCCGTCAACATCGAGAGCGGATGCGAAAAGAGTGAAACGTACGCAAGAACCTTGACGCGAAACTCGCTCAGGCAGACACCGAAGATCTTCAGGAGCCTGGTCTGCCTCGAGTCCAAGACGTCGTTCTCTTTGCAGACGAGGTAGCCCTCGCCCGAGCCGTCGTCTTCACCGAGGACAATCTTGCCCTTGCGCATGCGAGTGGGAACGCCCAGCTTGCGCAGTTCGGGCTCGATAGTGTGTTCGAGGAAGACGTCGTGCTCGGGCGGCACCTCGCCGGCGGTGCTGTACACGAGGCCTGGAGGGATAGTGAAGGAGCGGGAGGCTACGGCGCCGGCGCGAGCAAAGTCAACTTTTGCCATGCCGGCGAAGTAATCCAACACGGCGGAAGGGGCCCGGTTGGTGAGGATCAAGCCGACAGATCCCGAGAGGAAAGGGGCGAGTCCGTCGATGCCCGGAGCGACAGCCTCTGCGGGGGATTGTCCCAGAGCCTTGACCATGAGTTTCGTCTTGCCGAAGAAGAGGCGGCTGTCTTCGCGGAGCTCTCGCCTTACGTCCTTGAGGTGCGAGTTGCGCATGCCATCGACGTTGAAGACGAGGATGTGTTGGTAATCTGGTACGGCGGCGCGGATGGACTGAAAGAGGACATCTTTTTGAGTGCGTGTTTTTTTGCTGACTTTTGTGAGGTGGATGAGCTTGGATCGCTTGGATTTGGGCATTGTGGCGGTATTGTCGTTGTGTTGTTGAGGTTGGAGGTCGTTGTGGCCGTCTGATAAGATTGTGATTTTTTTTTTTTTTTTTTTTTTTTAGAATGGAAAAATGTCGGTGATGGTGATGGGTGGGGCGATTGAGTGGTGCTGACTTGTGCCGTCTGGGACTCGATGGCTGAGATCTTCAGCGAAATTCAATGGCGGAAAATCGTTTGGCAGAGCCGATGCCGCTGGGTACACGGGATTGGTGACGGGGGCGTCATCAGCATCAGATCCCTGTACGAATCCGTTACCTGGGATGAAAGCAAGCTACGCGAGACACGTGACGGGGTGTCAGGCGAGCTCCTCTTAAAGCTCCGTAGAGGAGGATCCCGGCATGCGTCTCGAAGTTGTCCGAGATGAGATCGAACTTGGAAACTAGGTAGGTACGGAGCAGATGAAGCAAGACAGATTTGAACGGGAGACGCTGGGTCGAGTGGTGGCACAAGAGGGGGTCTGTTTCTCCTCGATGCTGAGAGATTCATTTATACATAACATGTATTTGCACATGCTTTCCACCGGTTCGCTCGCTGGCAGGAGAAGCAAAGAGATGGCCATATACCTAGGTAGGTAGGCAGGTAAGTAGATAGGTAGGTAGACACCAGGTAGGATGGATACGCACGAAGAGGAGCGGTTTCTGATAGCTGGCTGTCGGCTGCCCTCTTCCCGCAGCGCTGTGCCCTAACCATGCACGCCGTCTGCTGCTACAGGCACGAACCACTGGGCGGCCATAATTTTCCGTTCCGAGCCCTGGCACGGACCAACTAGCCCGCCGCTGGCGATGGGCGCCGCTCCTCGGGATTTTTTTTTTCCCCTTCATCCCCTTCAGCAGTCCACGAGGGTTAAGAAAAAAAAAAAGTTTGACAGCCTGCTTTCTCGTCTCCGACCATCTTGTTTTCCTCCTTCTTCCTCCCCTCCTCCCCTCAAAATAATACCTGAAAAGAGAACCCAAAAAAAAAGATACTCGTGGGAAAAGGAAAAGCAAGGACCAGCAGGCCTCTCTCACGTCTCCTCGTCGCCAGCGCTTCATCATCTCGTTGCCTCGATACCCGCGTCCTGGAGCCTCGTACCAAAAACCGACGCATCACGCACGCACCTCATCCGTCGAGCTCTACCCACAGCCGTCCCTTTCGTCTTCCTGAATCCAGCTGGCGAGAGACGCGGTGGCCCGGATACGCATCTCGGGGCTCGTCTGCTGTTGACCTTTGCTGACACGCCGTCGTCGCGTCTGCACCCCCTTTTCGCTTCAACGCCCCCCGTCTTATCTATTCTGCTTGCTCTCTTTTCAGCCGAGCGCTTCTGAAGCTTTTTTTTTTAAAATTTGCCATGGCGACGAACGGGAATTTCGCCCATCAGGAGCAGTACAAGGCTGCTGACCAGTACCCGGTTGCCGCTGCCGACACCACATCTGCCGCTTCTGCCTCGGGGAACAGCAATCTCTCCAAGGATGAGGTCGGATGGTTCTTCGTCGAGCAGTACTATACCACCCTCAGCAAGTCTCCCGAGAAACTTCACGTAAGTGCCGTCTACTAGACTTCTGCCCTTCCCCCTAAGGCGTCTAGGAAAGCTGACTGACATTTGAACCCACCAGCTCTTTTACGGCAAGCGCTCGCAGTTTGTTCAGGGCCTAGAGGCCGAGGTCGCCAACGTGTCTGTCGGCCGTCAGGTTTGTGCTCGTCCTACCCTGCCACCGTCTCGGTTCTGCGCTGACTCTGCCATCGTCAACAGGTTATCCAGGAGCGCATCAAGCAGCTGGACTTCCAGGACTGCAAAGTCCGGGTCTCCAACGTTGACTCGCAGGCTTCTTTCGACAACATTGTCATCCAAGTCATCGGCGAGACTTCCAACAAGGGTGCCGAGCCCAAGAAATTCGTCCAGACCTTTGTTCTCGCCCAGCAGCCTTCCGGCTACTTTGTCCTCAACGACATCCTGCGGTACATCAAAGAGGAGGATGACGACGACCCCGCCGTGGCTGCTGCCGCCGAGGCTCCTGTCAGTGAGGACGTGGCTCCCGCCGCCACCGTCTCGACGGAGACTGCGCCCGAAGGCGAGCTCACGGATAAGGAGGCCTCCAAGGACGAGTCTTCCACCAGCCTCAACACCAGCGTCGTGAGCAAGAAGCTCGAGGAGGCTGTCGAGGCCGAGAAGACGATCAATGGAGGCGAGGTCGCAGCCGTCGGTGCCGCCGAGCCCGGCCAGCCATCGGACAGCCAGAGCGCCATCAAGACCGATGCTACTCCGGCTTCAGACCCGCACGCGGCAGCCCAGGAGCTCGCCGAGGAAGACGCCAAGGAACCCGAGAAACCCAAGGACCCGAGCCCGACGCCCGTGTCGCAACCCATGCCGCCCCCGGCCGAGCCTGCCGCCCCCGCTGAGCCTCCGGCGCCTCCCAAGCCCATGACATGGGCCAGTCGTGCGGCGGCTGCTGCCGGGCCCAGGCCCGTGGTGCCCCTTCCAAAGACTGCCACGTCGCCGGCCTCGACACAGAGCCGGACACCGGTCCCGGCCCCGGCGGCTCCCGCAGCTACGGCAGCCACCACGGCAGCCACCACGGCAGCCACCACGGCAGCTCCCACGGTAGCCGCGACGACTCCGACTCAGCAGCCGAGCACGGCCGCGGTCACGGTCCCCGCCGACAACACGGGCAAGGAAACGTCGGGATGGCAGACGGCGGGCGCCGACTGGAAGCGTCAGAACCGACCGCAGTCCATGTCCGGCAACTTCGCGGAGAAGGAGGGTACTATGGGCTACGTCAAGTACGTGACGGACAAGGTTCAGGATGCAGACCTCCGTAACGCCCTGACGGCTCACGGAGAGTTGACTTACTTTGACATTAACCGCCAGAAGGTATAGTTCCACCGCTGGGCACTCCTTGGCCTGAGCCGTCTCCGCTGACATGAGGCCCGTTGTTCAGAATTGCGCGTTTGTAGAGTATAAGACGGTCGAGGGCTACCAAGCCGCAGTCTCGGCCAATCCGCACGTGGTGAACGGTGAGAATATCGTGGTGGAGCCCCGACGGCCCAAGGCGACGGCCTATGGAGGTAGCAACTACGGGTCCGGGCGAGGCAGTCTTTCCGGGCGAGGCCGAGGGGGCTACGACGGCGCCCGAGGCGGAGGACAGGGCAACTCTCGCGGCAACTTTTCCGGACAGAGTCGAGGACGAGGCGGCATGCCCCGTGGACGCGGGGGTCCGCAGGCCAGCAATGCCTAGGGGAAGCATTCGACGGCGGCGGAACTCGTGGTGTGAAGAAGCAACAAGGCCGTGCTTGGACACGACTACGACATTCTGGACAATGACCGGAAGAGAAAAGCAAAAAAGATGAGGAGGGTGAGTGGCCGGGGTTTACGGGTCGGAGTTCAAGCCAGAAAACTGGCCAAGTTTGGGGTCGGCTCTGGCGCTCAAGGTCGGAAATTGCATCGGTTTTTGACGCTGCGGTCGGTTCGTGGCAGCCTCAGGGACGCTGAGGGGATATGGCTGCGGCCGACTGTGAGGAGGATGGTGTATACATAATATGACGAGCTCAGCAGCAGTGTGTATACCTAGTCCATCAGATTGGCGGCGATTGAGAGGGGGCAAGAGGATGGGACTGTAGGAATACAGCTTGCTACAACAATTGCCGGGACGAAGCAGGAGGGCATCATTTGCCGGAGGACGAGGACGAAGAGAGCGATGGATGTGAAGCAGGTGACGAGGTAGGAAGGTGTGGTTGGGAGCATGTGAGGGAGGTTGTTTCGGCACGTAATGTGCTGACGAAGAGATGGTTGGTTGAGTGTGGCTGCGGAAGGCTGAGTGAGAGTACATACATACATACATGTGTATGCGAACGAATACTGCCCCGTTGAATGTAAGGGAAGCCGAAGAGGAAGAGGATACTGGGGCATGGATGGGGCTGGAGCCGGGGCCGGGGCCGGGGCGCGGGCCGAGGATGGCGGCACGGAGAGGGACCTGCTGTTGACGAGACGAGACAGGACGATTGGAGGCGGGATGTGGAGGCGGTGGTGGAGGATGGGACGATGTGGTGGGTGGTGATGGCATGAGAGAGGATTCAGGGTAGTTGGATGGTGGTACAGAAGGGAGCTTTGGCGCGTAGCATCGGGATAGAGGGAGCATTGGGAGAGCTACACTACATACAGGAAGGTGTAGATATGCAGGTAGTAGCAGGCACGCAACAGACAAGAGCCGTCATGGTTGCCGGTAAGGGCCGAGTACGAATACATAAGCACGAAGTACGAGGACGAGGCGTGGTTTAGCAGCGTTTGTATTCCTACGTATGTATGTATGTAGTTGGTAAGATGAAGTCGGGGGGGGGGGGGGAAGAAAGAGGAAAAGAAAGACGACATGAGCCCCGGCAAAAGTCCCGGGCTGATGGGAGGAGGAGGAGGGAGGAGGGGAGGGGAAGGGTATGACGGTATTGAGAGAGGGGAGAGGGGAGAGGGAAGAGGGAAGAGGGGAGCAGGGGGTGTGTATAGGGAACACGGGGGATTCAGTTTTTGCTCTTGTTCGTCTCTCGGTTTGCTCGTGAAGAGAGAGGAAAAGTTCCCCAAGGTTGGGAGGCTGGTGGTATGTGTATACATACATATACAACATATGTATGTATGTATGTATGTATGTATGTATGTATGTATGTATGTATGTGGATGGTGGTGTGTGTAAGAGTTGAGAGTGAAAGGATCAAGCACAAGACACAAGCAACACATTGAAAGCCAAAATCAATAAACCAAAAACCAAAAACCAAAAACCAGAAACCAAAAATCAGAAACCAGAAAACCAGAAACCAAAGACTTGATTGAAGAAAAAAAGAGAAGAAAAAAAAAACCCCCCCCCGAAGACAAGAAGGAGAGAAGAAGAAAAAAAAAAGGGCTTTTTGTCGGGCTTGGCATCGGGCGCAGGCAGCGGATGGGCGCAGGGCAGAGTAGCAGACGAGGTAGCGCGCAGTGGAGAGTGGAAGGCCGGCGGGAAGAAAAAAGCAATATATGGAAAAATTCGCTGGGGGAAGGGCTTTTTGCTGCTCTGCCCCGGAGCCGGTACATGGTGCGAACGGGCAGGGCAGTGCGTCGGACGGTGCGCGAAGGGGGGTCGTCGGGGGTCGTCGGGGTCGGTCGGGGGGGGGGTTGATGGGGTGTTGGGGGCGTTGGCTGGGGGGGTTACGGGGGGGTTACGGGGGGGTTACGGGGGGGCGCGGCGGGAGGGTACTGTGCGCGCGGGGGGGGGATGCACACGGTCGGCCGCTCTGTGCGACCTGGCCTGCCCGCTCTGGGCTGGGTTGGAGGCAGGTAGGTTCTGGCTGTCTCCTTCCTCCTTCTTCTTCTTTTCTCCTCCTCCCTCCTCTTCCTCCTTCTCCTCCTCATCTTCCTCGTCCTCTTCCTCCTTTTTTTCCTTTCTCTTCGACTCTCGCCAAAGGGCCTCTTGCCTTGTTGCCAGCCTCGTTCGCGCCAGCAGCCAGCCATGAGGCATCCGCCCGTCCGGCCCTCGCTCGCTCTCGCCCATCTTCTTCGGCCCTGGACCTTTGATTAATTACTTACCAATACATTCGTCGCGATAGATAGACGTCATCGACTCTTTCGTATCGACGCGCAACCTCCTTACTCGATCCCTGCTTCTCTCTTGTCTCTGTCGTTTTTCTTTCTCTTTTCTTGTTCTTGTTCTTGTTCTTGTTCTTTTTTTGTTTCTACAAAGACCCCTTTCCCTCGTGGCGCCCCTCTCCGCAGCGGGCCGGGGCGCGCCATGTTGGGCATTCGCTAAACTGCCGCCTGAATCAAAACCACTGGAAAAGGAAAAAAAAAAAAAAGGAAACGTCTCTCGATGACATTTGATCTCCTACTATAGCCTCCCCATGGACTCTCCCGACGCCCAAAATGTATCCTCGACGCCGCCTCCGCCCCTCCGGCGGCGTTACTCGATGGAGGAGGACATCTTCTACAATCAGCTCATGGGCGGTCCCAAGCGACGCCCCTCTCAACCGCCTCCCTATCGCCCTACCCCGACCGAGGCCGATTCCCGGTCGACGACGTCGGCCGACGTCGACGAACCTCCCTATATCGACGACGTTGGCGACGACGATGGCGACGACGACGACGAATCTCCGCCCCGATATCAGAGCACCGTCAGCATCGAGGGCGTCTTCTCTAAGAAACACGAGATCGAGGACACGATAAAGAGGGCCGAGGACCGCCAATGGCATACCGTCTTCGTCCTCCTCCAAGGTACCGCCCTCAACGTGTACTCGGTCAAGAAGGATTGGGGCTGGGGCAGGACCCGAGACGGTCCCGCCGTGTGTCCGGACAACCCCCCGTGGGTGAGGAGGTCCAAGCTCGAAAAGAGCTACAGCCTGTTGCACGCCGACGCCGGCATCGCCGCCGACTACACCAAGTCAGTGGACTCACTTTTTTCGCCAACACACCTTGCACACACACCAAATCCTCCCTCCTCCTCCCCCCCCGATGCTAGTTACATTGTTAGATAGCCGGTTCCACGCTGACGCTGCTGCGTTGCATGTAGGCGTCGCTACGTGATCCGGGTACGGGCAGAGACGGACCAGTTTCTCCTCTCGTGCATCGAGCTCAGCACTTTTGTCAAGTGGCTCGAGAGCCTCTTTGCCGCCATCGGCGTGGCCGCTCCCATCGACGACCGCGACTTTCCCCGCGACATGTCCATCCCTCGCATCCAGCGCATACGCTGGTTCCGCGGTCAGTCGCCCGCCCTGCCGGGTTTCGCCGCCGCCACTTCGGCCCCGGAGACGACGGACCGCCGACCGGCTACCGATGGTCCGTCCTCGGTCCCGCCGCCGACTATCCCGGCACGGCCCCGCACCGAAAGCGGCCGCCGTTCGCAGGGCCCTTCTACGAATATACCACCGCGGCTCGAGCCCCCCCGTCGACTGAGCACGACGACGTATCCCAACGCATCCATCGACCCGCATACGGGAAAGTGGTTCCCCGAGCACAGGTGGTCCAGCGCCCACGACCTACTGTACGCCAAGCTTTGCTACAGCAACCTGTTATTCCGCAGTCCTCGCAAGTCCAACTACATCATCAGCAAGGGCAAGCAATGGGTCGTCGACTGGGGGACCGGAAGGATGGTCCGGGTCCTGCCCCCGGCCTACGGCGAGATGGACTATTTCGGCCCGTGGCAGGTCATTCACACGGAAAACTTTCGAATCTAGGGCCTACGGCGCGCACGAGTTACGATGGGCCCACGCACCTTTTTTTCCCCCCTTTTTCTTGTTGTTGTTGTTGTTGTTGTTGTTGTTCTTGGTATACATGACAGGTTTCAACGACGTCGGGCGCCGCATACAGAGCCGCGGCGCCGAGCCAGTCCCGTCTTCAACACGGGCGTCCCCGTTTGTTTTTAAGGAGGGGGTTTGGGAGCGACGGCGGAGCAGCTGAGCAGGGGGCTTCTTCTCATGGGGGGATTTTCCCATGGGGGATGCTGGGACCTTGGCCTGGCGCAGGGCGTGGCGCTTGGGCGATGTGGGATATGGAAAAGGTGTATGTATATATAGGTGAATGGATGGGAATGTTGAGAGGCGGGATTTATTGTTTGTGCTGTTGTTGTAGGGGGGGGGTAAGAAGAAGATGTAGAGGGTGAAGAGGGTTAAGAGGGTTTAGAAGAGGGTTAAGAAGGTGCTCAAGAGGGTCAAGGGTCAAGAGGGTCAAGAGGGTCAAGAGGGTGTTTAGAGGATGTGAAGAGAATGTCTAGCGGGATAGGAGTGAAGCCATGGTGTGGTTGTGAAGGAGATGATGGAGCATGAACAGGAGGGTAAGTGTTGCGAGATGACTAACAGACTAACAGTAGTGAGTCTGAGGGGATGTATCGTGTGATGACGGAGTGTGACTGCCGTGATAGAGAGCAAGGAACGAGTTGTGTGGCCAAGCATGACGTCAGATATTGACTTTGTCGTAGCTAGATGGATAAGATTAAGAGAGTCTGTTATACTAGATATCTAACATTAAGAGAAAGTGGTATTGGGGCATATATATATAGCATTAAGAGGGAGAGTCTATCGTAACTAGATATAGTATTAGGGAGAATTGGTTGATCGTACTGCGGATATATAGCATTAAGAAAGACTCGTTATAGACTAGTATATACTATTAAAGAGAAAGAGTTTATCGTAAAATAATGTCAGAATCCATATCGTTGTAGCTCAAGTGCTTGCAAAAGGCATCAGTAGAGTTTCGAGTCAGTGGTAGCCTGTTACGCCGCATCTCGACACGAGCTATCGTCGTCAAGAGCCAGCATCAAGGGGTGTGTGTACTTCATCGGAGCGTGTGTCTTCGCAGCCGAAATGTATCAGCCATGAGACCCCAAGCCTTTTCGCAAAGAAGGCGTCGCTGACGTGTAAGTGCGCGGATGGTGTTGAGGATGATTCCGTGCACGGGTGCTGACGGGGTGCGTTGATGATGGGGATGGATTGGGTGCGAGGTTGGAGGGTGGATGGACGGTGGGGATGGTGGTGTCTTGGTGGTGAGGTGGCGGTTGGGTTGATGTTGGGCCTCGAGGGTCTGTTGTTGGATTGGTCATGGCCGGAGGAGAGGAATGGCTGGTTTTGTCGGGGAAGTGGTTGGTGCTGATGGTGGTGCTAGATGTTGTGGTGGAAACGCTGCCGTGTAAGTGCTGTCGCGCTGGATGTTGTGCGAGGTGGCCAGATGTGCCAGATGTGCCAGATGTGCCAGATGTATGACATCAACAGACGGAATCCCTCAACATCAATAGATGGGAATCTCTTGGAATCAACAGACAAAATCAACAGATGAAACCACACCGAGCATTTCCGCAGCAGAGGATATACAACACCGAGATGGATCCTTACAGAGTGCCTACCACAGACATGACTCCCGCATCCAACAACACTCACACCATACACACAACACCAACAGACCAACAACCCTCACACACCGTCCCCCCTCAACCCCCCTCGCCTCAACCGCCAACCCCTCAACCACCCCCCCCAAAACGCCATTCGCCCCCTCACATCCCCCACCAAGCCCTCAAGCCTCCCGAGCAAAGCCCCCTCCTGCGCCTCTGCCTCCTGACCAGCCTCGCCAGCCTCGCGTTCCGCGCCCGCGCGTTGTCCAGCTTGGCGTGCAGGACGGACCGGTGCGGGAGGAGGTGTGCCGCGTGGTGGGCGGCGAGGATTTGGGGGGGGCAGACGGTGTGGTCTGACGGTGTTAGTCTTGTTGCTGAGGGAGAGGGGACGTTTAGTGAGGGGAGGGGACACACGGGACGGGGGTTGTTGTGGTTGTCGGGGTCGGTTTCGTGGCTGTGGATGGGTTTGTTGAGGTCGAGCTTGTTCTTTGGTTGTTTGCGGATGAGATGAGGGATTCAAGACTGTTGAGCCTAGCAACAACATCCCTCGCAACGACAATATTCTCAAACTCGCGCTACCCACCAATCAGCATCATCATCATCACCATCATGTCCTCCATAACCATCAACACCAACACTTCCATCACAACTCCCAACTCCAGAAAGAAAGGCGAAAAAAAAAAAACGAACCTCGCATTTCTCCCGCAACTTCCCAACCATCTGCGCCCGAACCTGCGCCAAAAGTCCCCCCGCCCCCTTCTCAATACAAGGATAACAAGCAGCGAAAACGTCGGGCGCCGAGATCTTGGCCAGCGTTCGCGTTAGGGCCAGGGTGTAGGTCTCGTGCAGGCGCGTTGCGCGGGGGCCTGGCTGCTGCTGCTGCTGCTGCTGCTTCTGCTGCTGGGGGGGCGGTTCTTCGGCGGGCATTTTCGTCGTCGTCGTCGTCGTCGTCGTCGTTTGGGGGGGGATGAGGTGAGGTTGTGGTGAGGGGTGGTGGAGGTTGAGGTTGAGACGCGAGGGTGACGCGTGCACGTGACGTGAGTTGGCTGAGCTGGGGGGATTGGGCACGTGCTTGGGTTGAGCTGCTATACCTGGGGAAGTTTGCACGTGATTGGGTTGAGTTGCTAGAGGGGAACTGTGCACGTGACTGCATTAAGCTGCTAGAAGGCAGTTGTGCACGTAACTAACTTGAGTTGCTAAAAGGGAACCATGCAGGTGATGTAGCGAGCTACTAGGTAAGAGATTTACACGTGACTGAGTGTACTGTTAGAAGGGGACTATGTACGTGATTGGCTTGAGTCGCTAAAAGTCAGCTATGCACTTCAACTATGCTAGCCACGACTCCATCACCACTCCTCAACAAGAATCCGCAAAACAGCAACCCACTCTCAACCCCATACCCTCCAAGCCACAAACTTCCCACGCCCCCCACCTACCCCAACATCCCAACCCTCAACAACGTCAACATGCCAACCAAAACCACAAAGATTTCCCCTCCCACCACAAACTAGGTAACCCCGCCGCCACCAAAGCCCCTCCTCCTCCACAAGGCTCCTCTCCAAGACCCTCCCGCCCTCCTCTCCCTCTCCTCCTCCCCCCTCCTCTTCGCCAGAAAAGAAGCATACCGCAGGACCGCCAAGGCGAACATGGCCATGAACAGTATCCCCAGCACAGACCTCCGGATCAGAATCCATCGAACGCCCTCAATCTCAGACTTGCAGTCGCTGCTGAGAAGGATGCTCATCTTGTAGTTAATCTTTTGGATCTGCGTCCGTCAGCGAACCCCTCCCCCTCCAACAACTTGGGACAGACTCACCGCGCTCTCGACACCCTTCTGCTCCTCCCTGACCGTCATATTCCGATCATTAAACATCCCCCTGACATTATCATTCAACGTGACCAACTCCTGGCTAAGGCTCTGCGTCAAGATATCCACCTCATGCTGCAACACCGTCCTCGCCTGCCTCGTAGCCTCATGCTGCAACCGACGATTATTCTTAATCTCAGTGCTAAGCTCCGAGCACGCCGCCGTAAACAGATAGCTCTCCTATCACCACTCCTTAGTCAGCTTCTTCTTTCATATGTATAGTACCAAAGTGTGGCAAAGGGGGACGCACGTTCTCAACATCGCTTCTGCTCACCAAACTGTCCTGCGCAACATCCAAGTTGGACGCGAGCAGCGCGCGAATCCCCTTCATGGCCGTCGTGGCCTGTTTCTCCGTATAGCCCCCCTTCTGAAGCTGCTTGACGAGAGAATAGCTGTCAAAGTGATGGACATAAGGCGGCGGCGCCATCTGAGGCTGCGTCCTTCGTAGACGCGGCGATTCAACCATGGCCATCATCTGTCCCGGTTCCGCCGCGTCCGACGCCTTGTTCTCGGAGGAGCCGTCCTTGGGAGAGTCGTCCTTGGAAGGGTCCGGCGCTGGGAGGAGCTCCCCCGAAGCCGCAACCTGCCCCTTCTCCACGGTCTTCTCCACGGTCTTCTCCACGGTCTTCTCCACGGTCTTCTCCCTTCCTTCAGGCTCAATCGCCTTGCCATGCCGGGGCGCAAACGAAGCCTCGGCCCGTCGAGAAGCCAGCGGTCGAGCCCGCCATCGCGCAAGCCTCGTCAGGGCCAGCCTGGCCGACGCCATCCTTCCATTCGTCGTCTTGCCGGCTTTGCTCTTCGTCGTCGGATGCTGTTGTCGGAAAAAAGCCTCTCCGCCCTCTGTATTCGCAGGTAGGTACGAACACCATATACATACCTGCATACGAATACATTAACATACCTACTTGTGCCTAAAGCATGTGATGGCGTCACAGCTGAGTCATCGTCTATCTGCTGTTACTTCATAGAGAAACACCGTAGGTAAAGTCGTCTCTGGTCCAGGAAACAAAAGGCATTCTCCTTGACAGAAGAACCGAGCAGTTCCTTCTTCACATAGAGTAATTCCTCTTCAGACACGAAGCACTCACATTCCACTTCCTCACTCCCCATAAAGTACATCCCGGACCCTCTCCTTTATCCCATTCATCCCCATTCATCCCCATCCTCCCCTTCCATCCCTCCCACTAACCAGTACATAAACCCAGGAGAGAGCAACCCAGTCCGTTACCGAAACAACAAGTTACGAGAAGGTGGAAAGCCCAAAAGGATTAAAAAATAGAAAACAAGAGAAAACAAAAAAGACGAGGGAAGAAAAAAAAAAGGAAACGGGAAAGTATCGGAAAGAAGAAAGAAGAAGAGTATCCCGGGGTTTTACTTTCCCCCGTCTTTCCATATAGATAGAGATGATGCCCAAAAATCATGTAAATAGGTAGAAAAAGAGTGAAGCTGGCGATAGCGGCCCACCATAAAATCCTGTCTGTTCATGCCTTTCTCGACCGGGCCGGCCTGTCTTGTACCTGGTCTTGCTTTTTTAGAAAAGATATATAGTAGCGATGCCGTATGTTTCCTGTAAGAAGCTTTTTGCACGAAAACATTATCTATAGCGCTTGGCGTCGGCTCCCAAGAAGCGCTCCGCTGGAAAGAAGGGGGGGGGGGGGGGTTTAAAAAAGATAAAAGGGTAAAAGTAGGAAACAAAAAAAAGAAACAACAAAATTATACAGGCTCAGTCGGTATCTTCCCGAACCTTGGGAGCCACCGTCATCCTCGCCTCCTTGCCCAGAATGACGGAGCTGGGGAAGCCGACGGAGCCGACGTGGGCGCTCTGCGGGCTGCTGCTCTGCGGGCTGTTGGTCTCGTTGGTCAGGACGGGCGTGACCGAGGCCGAGCTGGCGTCTGCGTGCGAAGGTGTCGTCTCGCTCTTGACACCGGCCCCGAGCCCCAGCAGCTTCTCGAGCGCCTGGAGCTGCCTGGTGGCGCCGTTCCTCTTGAGCGAGAAGAACTGCGGCTTGATGTCCTCGACCAGCGTGTCCCGCTCCGGGCCGGAAAGCTGACCCAATAGTTTCTCTGCATCACGCGTCAGTCGAGTCAGTCTCTCTCATCGCTTCCTCCGCCGCAAAAGGGTGACCCACGGATCACGTAGTTGCCGTACTGGTCGCGGATCATCTGCTGCAGCGGGCTCACGCCGTCGCCGCCCGCGGCCGTAAACTGCTTCCGGATCGCGGTCCGCTGCTCGCCCGTGCCGTACTCGATGCACTTTTCCACCACGTTGGAGGCAAACTTGTGCTTGGACAGCGTCAGCAGCTGGGCCATGACCAGCTCAATCATGCGCTGGCGGTCCTCGTGCTTCCCGTTCTGGATGACGTGCTGGGCCACGTAGTTGCCGTACTGATCCGTGATGAGGATCTGGGCAGAGGCGTGCAGCTCCACCATGATGTCGTGCTTGTCGGCGTCGGTGCCGTGCTCGAGCATGCGCTGGATGACGCGGCAGCCGTACATGTGGGAGGCAAGACCCGTCACCTGGCCGTGCAGGGAGCCGACGATGAAGTCGATGTACTGACGCGGCACGAGCTCGATGATCTTTTGCACCACGTGATTGCCGTTCTGGTCGCGCGTCACCCGCAGGATCTCGGGCTCGAGCTCCTTGGTCAGCTCGGCCTGCTGCTCGACCAGGACGTGCTCGAGAGCCTTTTGGACGACGCGGCAGGCGTAGACCTGAACCGAGAGGTCCACCACCTTGCCCTTCATCTTCTCGGCCAGCACACGCTTCTGGACCTGGTTACCGTGCTCGAAGAACTTTTGCACCACGTAGTTTCCGAAGACGTCCTTCATCAGCTGGATGGCGTTGGGCTCGATCTCGCGGAAGACCTGCTCCTTCTCGTCGCTGTTGGCCGACTCGAGCTTCTGTTGGATGAAGCGGGAGCCGTGCTGGTCGCCGCTGAACTCGACGACGTGGTTGTAGATGTCCTTGAGCTCGTACCGCTTGCTCGATTTGTTGCTGAGGCGGAACTCGTCCAGCAGGGCGCTACGCATTCCCTTGGCCGAGTCCTGGTCGCGCGAGGGCCGGACGGGCGGCATGTTGGCGCCGAGCGGGTAGTTGCCGGCGTGGACGGCGTGGAGACCGTAGCTGGCCATCATGGGGTGGTGACGGAACGAGTTGTTCTGGCCGTACGGGTCCAGGTAGCTGCCGGCGTACTGCGAGGGGAGGCCGGCGGCGGCGCCGTAGGGGAACTGACCGGGGAAGAATGAAGGGTGGTAGTTGGCGAGGGACGTCGGAGGGGGTACGGCGGGGGCGCGTCGTTCAAAGTCGGATTGGGGACGGGCATCGCGCGAGGAAGGCTGCTTGGCGGCGGGCCACGAGTCGGAGCCCGGAGGCGCGTAGGCGCGAGAGCCGGACTCGAGGCGGTAGCTGGGGCCGGGCGAGACCCTGTCGACGGGGGAGCGTTTCAGGGAGGCGTACTGGGCGCTGACGGGATCGGTGACGTCGGTATAGCGGCCGTCGGCGCCGACCCAGGGCTGGGAACCCGGGTTGAACTGGAAGGGGGCGGCGGCGGGCTGGGCGTAGGACGAGGGCCCGTCGAGGCCCATGCGGCGACTGAAGTGCGCGGAGAGGTCGTCGTCGAGCTGCTTGTTGAGGTTAAAGGCACGCTGGTTGACGCTCTGGGAGGAGAAGGAGGTGGCGGGCAGGGGTCGCTGGGACTGGATGGAGTTGCTGGGGGTGTGGCCGGCGCGGTAGAGGTCGTGGTAGATGGGCGAGGTCTGGGAGTGGCGCGAGGGCGGTAGGCTGGCGTCGCGGTGGTGGGACAAGGCGACCAAGGGGTCCATGTAGGCGTCGGAGCGGCCCTGGGCGGAGGAGAAGGGGGCGACGTAAGGGTTGTGGTCGTCGTGATGGAAGGGCCTGGAGGCCTTGTTGATGGTCATGGCATGGTCGAAGTAGCCTGCTGCGTTGACGCCATCGCGGGGACGGCTGGGCGAGGTGCTGACGGAGCGACCCGGATGCTCGGGGTTCCAGGGATTGTTGGAGCTGGAGCTCCAGAGATCGGCCTCGGAGTTTGCGTTGAGGGCGCTGGAGCCCGAGGGGCTTGCGTCGGAGTCTGGGCAAGGGTGAGCGTCGGGAGTCGGTAGTCGGGGCGGTTGGAAAGGACCTTTGGAGCCGATGGGCTTCTCGCGGGCGCTGGTGAAGGACGAGTTCCAGATGCTCTTGTTGGAGTAGGGAAAGGTGATGGGCTGCTGGGCCTTTTCGCCCGAGGCGGGGGGCATGGTGAGGCTGGGAAAGCCCCTCGATCGAGTCTGTAGGCGAGGGGAGAAGAGGCAAAGGTCAGCGAGGAAACAATTAAGCAAGTGGGCAAAAAATAAAAAAATAAAAAAATGGCGAACGTGGGGGGGGGGAAAGAAACGTGATGGGGTCGAGGGTTCTCTCGGCTCTAGCAAGGACCCTTGGGGCAAGGCAGACTAAGCGTCGTGCTGGGCACACACGCACTAATTTGGTGCAACCTTGAGACACCCACGAGCCCCCTCAAGGTGCGCTAAACAGCGCTCGGGTAGAGGATTGAAGAAAAGCGGCAAAAGGAAACTCACAGCAGCGGCCATGGCAGCGATTGTTGATTTGGGGTTTGAGGCTGCGGATGCCCCAAACCTTGTCGACGGCAAGGTTCGGTGACTCGGATGGACGGTCAAGGGTCTGGAGGTGAGGGGGGGGGCCTGGCTAGCGAGGGCAAACGACGGCTATCGGGTAGAGCAACTGATTAGAGAGGAGGAAGAAGAGGATGAGGGGTGGAGGGGGGCAGGATAGGGTTAAAGTAAGCGACGATTGTCAAGGGGTGAGAAGCAGAAACGAGCGTGTGGAATGAAGGAGAGGAAGTGGAAAGAATAAAAAAAAAAAAAAAAAAATGGAAGGAGAAAAACCGTCGTAAGGCTGACGGGCCAAAGACCTGACGCCGGCAGGGATCGTCGAATCGGTCGGTGTTTGGGGAACTCACGTCGGATGCGACCCAAGGCGGCAGCTGATGTGCCGACGTATCGGGGGTCGATTAAGTAGGATTCGAGAATGGCACAGCACGGCATATACAGACGAAGCAAGGAACAGAGACAAACAAGCTTGTATGTATATGCGACGACGGCGGAAGGGAAAGAGGAGGAAGAAGATGAAGAAGAAGAGGAGGGAGGGGGAGGTCGATAGAAAGCGGAGGAAGGAAACGACTTGTAGTCGACGGGAAAAAAAGAAAGGAAGAGGAGAGGGGAGGGCGGAAGAAGAAGTGGCCGCGTCAGTGATAGATGTAGGTCTGGCGGAGGAGCGGGGGCCGCCAGTGAGCCGACGTCCAGGGCAACCAGAGTTTCTAGGAGGCTCGGAATGCGCGTGGAGAGCGCTGTCGACTCCTCGACGTCCAGGGGTAATGACGGTGTGGAATGACGACCGAGACAGGCTGCCGAACGGGAAAGGAAAGGTAGTATCTAAGTACCTAGTAGTGACGATTAAATTGACTAGAGGAAATAATAATGAAAAATTGATGATTAAAAAAAAAAAAAAGGGCCAAGGGAGGCGATGAGTACATGCATACAATACATACATACATACATACATAGGTAGAGCAAAGAAAAAGCCATGGGGAGAGCGGAAGCGGGGCGACGAGATGCTGCGGGCTTCAAGTTTAAGAGAGTCACGGGCTGGGGGGGAAGAGGGACGGGGGGGGGCGGGTTTAATGGAGTCTACATACATCTACGGATACAGACGGCAATCACGCGGATGAGCAGATGGGATACAGACAGGATACAGACTGGACACAGACAGGCTACAGACATGCAGATACCTACTTTGTAGACAGGCTTCAGACGGACAGACAGGCAGGCTACAGTCAAGGCAAGGCAGACAGACAGACAGCCTACCTACCTACAAAAGACACATAGCTACGATAGCATACATACATACGCACGTATCGCACGAAACTCGCTTCTGGCACGCAGCCCCAACAAGGGAGTTCTGCAAGGCCAGCCGAAAAAGAAAGGAAAAAATAGGTAGAGCCCGCCCTGCCGGCCGGAAGAGGGCGGGCGTCGATGGCGCTGAAGATTTGTGCAAGAATCATGCTTTCTTCCCTTTTCGAGCTCCACCCGCCAACACGGCTGTGCCCGCGGCCGGGAAGCTGTGTCTGTAGTCTGTACATACACACCTACATATGTTGGATGTATGTATGTAAGTACTGTATTTATGAATGTAGCATCTATCCAACCATTTCATCCATCCTTCCATCCATCCTTCCATCTCGCCCCCCTCCAAACAAGGTCAAGCGACGCATCTATTTCCCCCCGTCGTCATATCGTCGCCTGCCCTCCCTTTTCCTACCGCGCCAGACTCGGCCACGAATGCCGCTGCCTGTCTGACGCCGACATGCCAGACGCCAGACATTGCCGACGTCATGTTGGAACCGGTTGGGTGGGTTGCTGCGTCGGGGATCCCTTGCGGGGGCTGAACATTTCTTGCAAGACGCCCGCTCGAGGGAGCGCCCGAAGCCATGTTATTTATTAGTGCGAAATACTATCAGCAATATTGCGCCCTCGCCTTTTTTTTTTTTTTCTCCTCTTTTCCTTGTCCTGCTTCTCCTCCTCCTCCTCCTCCTCCTCCTCCTCTCTTTCCTCCTTTTTCTCTTCTTCTATTCCTCCTCCTACGACCTCTTTTCATTCTTTCTTCCATCACCCTCGCCACAGCCAATAATGGCCAATGACCGGCCCTCGTCTTCAAGCCCATCGACCCTAGCACAGCTTGCCTCTCTTTGTGCCACCCGTGTGCGGTCGCAGTATCATCAGCCGACGACGGGCGCCGACGTCATGCATCAGTGAGACGCCGTCTGGAATGCACAACCGTCGCCACCCGTTCACTCATCCATCAACCATCAACCATCGACCATCTAGCCTCTCCTCCCATGGCTGGAGCATGCCTTGTCAAACCTCCCTTTTTTTTTCTTTTTCTTGGTCCTTCCCCATCACGTCCCGTCTTTCCAGGATGCAAACGTGGTTCCGGCATTTGCGACCCTCTTGGCATCTGATCTTCGGCAGTGCGTGACCGTAGCCTGTCTTTGTGCCCGTGTCATCTTTCGTTTGTATGTATGCATGTACATGTTCGTACGGATACTCGATCCATCCAGCTCGTGACCTCAATCACCTGCGCCCGTCAGTGCCTCGCATCGGGGCGTAAAAACGTCGAGCCGTGATTAGACAGGTACCTAGGTACCCGGTAGCCGCCGCGATGCCTTCATCTCCCACATCTTTGTCAGCACCAGCCTACTCGGTGCACCTCTGGAAAACCTCAGGTATGGAAATAGCCGTCACCTCGGCTACCTACCTACAATGCGTGCTCGACTGAGACCCCGAACAAAGAACAAGACCAACCTAGACGATGCTCCCATCTTCCACAAACACACACTCATCTCATCGTAGTGATTTATCGTAGCAATTCATCGTAGCGTTTACATATGCACATACATACATACAACAGAATGATACCTATGTATAGTGGGCTGCCACTCACTGTATGTACAGTACACACACAACGTATTTCCAGCCAATCGCGCCCCCCTCCCCTGTCCTCCCCCCTCTGAGTCCCCCCCTTCAGCCCGCAGGCCCTTCATTTCCCGCCCTGCCGCACCCCCCGCTGCAGGTACCCGCCCATACCGATCCGCCCGAGACGGTACCTCGACCGCTGTAAGCGCTCGCCCATTCCCCTGAGTGATATCCCTCCAGCGACGACGAGGCCACTTCCACCGAATCCCCTTTTCTGATTTCACAACCCACCGTCTCTTCCGCTCTTCAGCTCTTCCGCTCTTCCGCTCTTCCACTTCACCAATCTTTCCCTCTTCCACTTCTCCTTCGTCGTCAGCTTCAGCGGAGCCCGACGCTGCCTTTCTTTCACTCTCCATCATCCTCACGCCATCTTTTCTTTCGCTCGTCTTTGGCTAGGTTTTTCCAGCCTCCTCTCTCTCTCTCTCTCTCTCCCCCTCACTGTCTGTCTCTATCCTTCTGCTGCTCTCTTTCTTGTGCCTCGGCCACACACACTCTCTCTCTCTCTCTCTTTGGGCATCCAACCCATCCGTTCCTTTCCAAACTTCGACATCTTCATCCTCAACGAAAATCGCATTCACTGCCTCTTCACCTTTGTGAGTCTCTCTTCCCTCCCCTTCCCTCCTCCCATCCCTCCGCCTCTTCTTGGCGGCATGATGGACTCCATATTGCATGTCAGCCCACCACGACCCCCTCGAGAGCTTCACGAACCAGCCACCTCACAAAGGGAAACGGGTTTCAAGGGTCCATTTCTCGATGATCAAATACTCGTGCGTTCCAACGCTGACTTCATCCCCCACCCCCAAGGTCCTTCTTTCACATATCGAAAACCCAGCCCTTCGCCAATCTCGACACCATCTAGACGCCTCGTACCCCCCCCAGCCTCGCCTCTCGCATCCCGCAGCTTACGAAAATGTCCCCCAAAGGGCCCCGGTGGCCCCCCGCGCCCTCATCGACGTCGTCACCCATGCTCATCCTCGCCGACCTCCGAAGACGTCAAGCCGACGACAAGCAACGCGAATCTTCCGAGGGTCTCATCAACATGATGCTCATCGTCCTCGGCCTCGTCTTCGTCGCCCTCAGTCTAGCCACCCTCCTCGTCCTCCTCCGCCGCCGCCGAGTCCTCATGCGCCGTCGTCAACACCTCCAGCGTCAGAGCTCCCTCCCCACGTACGAGCCCAAGATGTCACCCTCGACCACAACGACGGCCAGCGGCCTCACCATCGAGACGACGCATCGCGGACGCGCCAGCTTTCTCTACATCGGTCGCGACGGCCAGCCCATGCTACAGAATCCAAACTCGCCACCTCACTCGCCTGACAACGTGCCCGAGATTCACATCACCTTCCCCGACGAGGCCGACGATCACGGCCGTCCCCAGAGCGGCCGCGTCGTCGTCGTCCGCGTAGGCGACAACGCCACCGTCGGTCTCGAACCCATGCACGACGAGCAGCTACCCGCCTACGAAAAGGAGACCAAGTTTCACTCCCTCGACATGGATCGCATCGGTGGCCTCAAGGAGAAGGACCGGCCATTGTCATAGTCACGGCCACGAACTCGCTCGCTTGGATAACAACATCATCATCATCATCATCAACAACAACAACAACAACAACAACAAACTCACTAATGAGCCACTCTTTCACCATCACCCTCACCTCGCCCCAGAAAAGGCCCTCTTCCCCCCCAAAAAGCTTCCATTTGTGCCCCTAACCCTCCTCCCCTCACCTGACCTCTTTTGGAAACCATTTTCGTGGAATGGACGAAGGGGGGGGGGCTGCGGACGTCGAGTACATAGCAGCGTCAGCAGCAGCAGCAGCGCGAGGGACCAAGAGGGAACCAACCACCCGTCGTCGTCGTCGTCGTCGTCGTCGTCGTCGTCGTCGTATTGTATATTCGCTATATAGGTAATAATGGCAGGCTTTTGCCCCTCGTCCCGTCCCGTCCCGTGCGTGCGCGTGCGCGTGCGCCTGGGACTGGGAGTGGGACTGGGAGTGGGACTTTTATGATTTATTGATTTATTTGTCCATCTTCCATCATGAGGTGATGATTTGAATGTATGGTAATCTTGTTTTTTTAAGATTATCATGTGTTTATTTCGTGCGGTTATTTTGCTGTTTCTGTTGTCTGTTGTTTACTTGCTTTACTATATGTTGTTTTCTATCTTACTTGCTTTACTGTGTCTGTTGTCTGTTGTTTACTTGCTGTACTGTATCTGTTGTCTATTGTTTACTTTTACCTCACCTCCCATCCTCCCATCTAACCATTGTCCCCACGTGGCCTTCCCAACTCCTTCCCATACATACACACATACACGCATACATGCAACGCATCTACCCCCAAACATCTATACACAGCCCCTTCAACTACACATGTTACAGATGCATGTATGTACGCATGTACCCACTAGTAGTCCATCACTAATGTAAACATGCCGGCTTATCTAACGGCGACGGCAACAGCAACGGCGATAGAACAGAGCAAGACAACAGACAAGAAACCCCCAACCAAGTACAACGAATACAGACGCCAACAAAAATAACAAACAAAGCAATCCGTAAAAGCCCCGTGCTAAACCCCTCCAGCCCTCGGTTTCCATCACCCAGTTTCCACCACCCCCTACCCTTCACAACCCCATCTCTATTTCCAATCACCAAACTCGCTAGCACCCTCCATATATACATACATACATACATGATACCACCCCTGACCCCGACCCCGACCAATTCCCCTCTACGAATTATGCCAGCCCCATATTCCAAATTCGACTCCCTCTTGTTTCGCGTCACCGGGCCCGACCCGTTCTTCACCTGTCCGATATTCCCCTGCACGTACAGTCCTTAACCCCTTACCCTTATCCTTTATTGGTAACCGCTTACCTTTCCAAAGATGCTAATACTTGTACATCCCCCCCCCCCCAACCATGAGCCAGAGGCTTGACTCCAAGTTCCTTTACAAGATCCCCCGCCACTTCGACAGACTCATTCGAGTCCAAAAAGCACTCTCCCCGTGTCACCATCACCGCGTCACCTCGTCCGCGGCTCTTCCCACTTGGCGCCATCCCCCTTGGCGCCACGACAACCGTCCACCAACCAAGAGGGCCCCCCCCATCACTGACGTTTCAACCCCTTTTCCCCAGACATCTCGTTTCATCAAGACGCCGACAGCCGACACGGAGGCTTCCCCACCACCCATGGGCGTGATCCGCGCCAAGCCGGGGAAACATTGGTTCGCGGGAACGTGGCTCGACCCAAAGCCAAGACGCAAATCGTCGGGCCAGCTTCACCCGTAGCCCGTCTGCGGCCCGTAGCTGCTCGGATCGCCATGTCCGTTGGCAAAAGGTGAAGCGCCGTAACCGTCCATGAACATGCCCTGCTGCGCCATCAGGAACCCCGGACTCGGTCCCGGCGGCGCCTGCTGGTACATGGCCGGATCGATGCTGCCGTCCATCTGCATCAGCGGCATGTCGCCCGTCGGCATCAGCGCGTCGCCGTCCGGAAGCGCCCCCGTCAGGTCCGCCATGTCCATCATGGCATTCTCCGACTCGAACATGGCCGCCAGCTCCGAGGGGTCCATCGACGCCGTGCGCGCCTGGGCCAGCAGCAGCGGGATCCCGGGCGTCCCGGGCTCGACCCCGAAGCCGGCGCCGTGGGGCGAGCCTGGATACTGGAGAGCGCCGGCCGTGGGCATCTGCGCCGCCCGGAGCCAGCGATCGGCCCCGATGGCCATGTCGATGGCGTGGCTCCTCCTCGTCTCCTCCATGGTGCCCGTGGCGATGCTCGCCAACAGCGAATCCGGGCCGGGCAGCCGGTACTCGCCGTCGGCTCTCGAACGGAACGCCCTGTCGGCACACCTCTGGTCCGCCATCTTGCGGCTCTTGTCCAACTCTTCGAGCAGCGCCTTGTTGTGGTCGTACTGCGTCATCCATCAGAAACTCGTCATGGACGAGGGAAGAAAGGAAGAAGAAGAAAAAAACCACGACTCACCGCTTGCTGGGCCATGTTGAGGATGCCGCACCACGGCTCCGTCACGCGCTGGACCGACTTGATGAGGAAGCGCAGATGCGGCTCATCCGTCTTGCCCAGCCTCCAGAGCGGCGCCGTCGTCTCCTGGCTTATGTCGCGGAACAGCTGGTGCTGGATAGCAGCCACGAGGACGCGGACGCAGGCCGTGCCCACTTGGATCGTCGAGTAGTCAGCCGCGAGCTCCTGCTTGCCCGTATCCCTCATCTGGTCCACCTCGTCCTGGATGGCGTCGCAGAAGCGGCCAAACGACATGGAGTGGGCGACGGCCTGCTTCTGCGACCGGGCCAAGAACTCGCGCGGCAGCTTGCGCACAATCTCGACCGGAATCTTCTCCTTCTGGCCCGGCAAGAAGAAGCGGTACAGCTCGACGTGGCAACCGGCCAGGTGGCAGTGGATGAAGACGTAGCCGGGTCGCTCGGGCAGGACCATGTAGCGCGAGATGCTCTGGTCGCACAGGAGAACGTCGGGCGGGAGGGACGAGTGGAAGCGGGTGAGCTCGTTCTGCAGCCCGTTGATGTCGGCCATGATCTTGGAGGCGTCGACATACTGCAGGTTGGTGCCCGTCGCGGAGCAGAGTCGCTTGGTGATGCTTCCGGTCCCTCGTACGTCAGCGCGAGGCGGCCGCCCCTCAGACATCAAAAGCACATGGGGACTCACACTTGTATGCGATGCCGGAGGTCGATGAGACGTATCTGAAAGGCGTGCAGGTTAATGGTGCCGGGCGGCTTGCCGGGCTTGTCGTATAGACGCTCGGCCACCACCGGACGGTTCTCGCGGTAGGCCGACTCGTCGCAGGGCAGGGGGATCCTCATATTCTCGGCGCGGCACGAGATGTACTCGTCGTAGCCGCCGGCCAGCATGCGGTCCATGTGGAAGAAGTGCCAGCCGATGCGGCGCAGCGACTCCTGCTGGATGAAGGAGCGGCCGCGCGGGAGGACGTGCCAATTGATCCGGAGGCCGAGCATGAGGCGCGAGGCGATGCCGAAGCACTGCCAGACCTTGGCGAAGGAGCCCTGGACGACGTTGAAGGTGATGTTGAGGGCGAAGAGGATGAGCAGGTCGTCGGAGAACTTGTAGACGTTTTGGAAGAGGTAGAGCTCGATGTGGGTGCTGCACTTTTGGCCAAAGGCGCGGCCGGCCTCGGTCGGGTTGACAAAGGCGCTGGCGACGGCGCAGATGCCGGCGGCGTGGACGGGATCCAGGGTGCCTTGCTGCGTCCGGGCGTCAGACGGGAGCGGCGCGTGACAAGGGGGAGAGGCTGGCCGACCTGAATGTCGCGATAGACGGACTCGGGGTGGATGAAGCCCTGTGAGGGCAGCCAGTAGACATTGTCCATGTAAGCGTCCATATGGCGCAGCATCAGGTCCTTTCGGGCGAGGAGGTCCCTAGAAAGAAGAGAGGAGGAATCAGCGCGGGCGGGCAAGCGAGCAAGTCGACGACGCACTCGGCATTGAGGATGGGAGTGTCGGCCAGGAGGGAGATGGGCCCGGCGCCGCTGCTGCTGCTGAGAGTGGGACTGATGATGCCGTCGGAGCGGGCAGAGGAGCCCGAGGCCGGACCGTTGGCGTCATCGGGGGGCTTGGAAGAGGAAGTCTGGAAGCGAACGTTTGTGAAGCGGCGCTTGGCGGGCGTGTACTCGCAATTCAGGTTGGCCACCTCGCACCTCTTGCACCGCGGCAGGTCGCCCGAGCACTTTGTCTTGTGGGAGTGACACTGGCTGCAAGCTCTCTGAGCCCTCTTTCTCAAGGTGCCGGCCTCGGTGTGGCTATGAGAAGGCGTGGTTCTCGAGACTATCCATGTCGGTGTTAGTAGGCCTGTGAGACGAATGAATAAGTGAGAGTCTGTCTCTCCCTCACCCGTCGTCTCGTCGTGGTCCTCGGCGTTGGCAAAGTTGCACGAGAGCTCGAGTCTGGCACAGTTGGAGCAGGGGCCGTTGCCGGGGTTCCCCGAGCACTTGACCTACAAGACGATGGATCAGCGGCGTGATCGAGAGAGATTAGGTGGCGAGAGAGACCGGCCGAGGGAGGGGGGAGGGGAGAGAGAGAGACGGAGAGAGAGACGGAGAGAGAGACGGAGAGAGAGACAGAGAGAGAAGCAGAGATATCAACCCACCTTGCGCAAGCGACAGGTGCGACAGCAATCGGCCAGGACGGGAGCCGTTCGACGGCGTTTGTTCGGAGGGGGGGAGGGCGCAGGGGGCGTGGCACCGATCGTGTTATTATTATTGGCGACGGCGGCCAGAGGCGCAGTCCCGTCAGCGGCTGACAGATCCATGTAAGGGGACAAAGGCGGCGAAAGCGATGTAGGCGAAGAGAGGCATGAGGAAGGGCGAGTGGCGAGCTCCTCCAAGACGGACGGGGAAAGCGAGGCGATCGACGGCGGGAAGCACAAGCGGAGTCGAAGGATCTGACGAGCTTCGAGGGAGGAGGAGGAGGAGGAGGAGGCCGAGGAGGTGAACGAGTATAGTATGACCGAGGACAAAAGAGGGAGGAGGAGGAGGTGGTGGTGGTGGAGGAGGAGAGGAGGTGGAGGAGAGGAAGGGTGAGGAGAGGGCGCTAGAGAGCACTTCCTCGGACTGACAGCGGGACAGAGGAGGAGGAGGAGGAGGAGGAGGAGGAGGAGGAGGAGGAGAAGAGAGGCAGAGAGGGAGGAGAAAAAGAGGAGGGCGAGCTGGTGGCCGGCTGTCGGGTAGCGAGTCGCGGGAGCTGAGTCCCCGTACCTGCTTGTACCTCGGAATCACCAGGCCCCTTGGTGGTAGTATGTAGGCGGGCACCGGGCTACCCAAGGCCTGGACAGAGGAGACCTACCTAGCTCCTACCTACCTCCTACTACCTCTCCTACCCACCTCTGGAGTGACAGGCAGGCAGACGGGCAGCGTCATCGTCAAGGTTTTCCCGGGCCTGCAGCATGGAAGAATGGCTGGACGGGCGACTTTCGGGCAGGGCAGAGCAGCGGGAGGAAGTTGCCTGCTGTAGAGGCCCGCCGTGATGGAGTTTGATCCGCTGGAGAGGCTTGGACCCGCTGGAGAGGCACCCGCTGCTGATGACCGCGGGCCGGGAACAGCAAGCACCGGGGGACTACCTGGTAGGTCACTCGGGTATGTACCTACAGCTTCCGCTGGCCCGTACCTACCGTTACCGCCACCACCACCTCTACCTCTCTCTACCTACCTACATACATACGGTAGGTGCCTACCGACCTACACTCCCGAGCCCATCTCATCCTCCTCCTCCTCCTCCTCCCCCAAGCGGGGGAATCCAAACCCCAAAAGCCCACCGATACGGGCGAAAGAGCTCGCTAGCGCACCGCCCGTACGAGCTCACTGGCATCCCTACCTAGGTAGGTAAGTGCCTGGTAGGTGGGTAGGTAGGTAGGTAGGTAGGTAGGTAGGTAGTATGTAGATAAGTAAGTATGTACTTCCAGGTAGAATACATCAGTAGAGCGGAGAGCCAGACCTCCACGTCCATCATCGTCCCTCCACGTCACCAAGCAACAATCCCCAACAACCCAGCCCTGGCTGCCTGACATACAATACAATACATACAACATACATACAACCTACCTAGACACATACATACATACATACATACATACATAGGTACAATCCCAGCCCCGCGCGGAACTCGGCCCATATCCACCACGCCTTTCGCCCTCTCCAGCTCGGCCGTCGCTCGCCTCACCATCGGATGACTCTTCCTCTCAAGTCTCGACGTATTTTTTACCTACCAATCTACGGCTTCCATTTTCTTCACCATGTCTCACCCCCTCCTTCATTGTCCCCTTTGTTCCTTTTTTGTCTCAGGCTTCTTTCGCAACCCTGAATTCTAATCTATCCTTCCTCAATCAAAGACCGTGTTACCAGCCTCGGCACTCGGCTCCATCGTGCCACCTTTTTTTTTTTTTTTTAACCTCCTCGACTCCTACCTCCCCTTCCGCTGGAAGCCAGTGTAAATATTCATGTATGTATGTACATACGAATACATCATCCATACGATACAGCCATGCATGTGCGGAGTCGCGCCATAATCCTCACCGTCTCGTATTCGAGTGGAGGAGAGGCGGGAATCACACGCCTAAACTCCCCCGATAGAAGCCTTGCTTGTTTATGTATGTATGTACTTCGTAGTATGTAGATAGGTTCTCTCTCTTAGTCGATGACCTGTCGCATCGTGGATTGAAGAAAAGTCCCGTCCCGTCCCTCGCCCTCTGAGCAGCTTCTCCTCTTCCCTTGAAGCTACTAGGAATACCAACCTCTCGCTGCCCAATGCCGCCGACAGCCGACGGCGTAAACATACATAGATGATACATACATTCGCACAATCACACATTCATACATTCATACTTGCATATATGTACGTACATATGTATGTACAGACGATACACGCCCGCACTGTGGCTAGCCATGGTGCCTCCGTCTCCGTCTCTTTCGGATGCGACGCCAGAATGCACCGGCAGATGGTCTAAATAATGCCACTCTAGCGCCCGCTCGGCCAGCCCGCCTCGGCTCCTCGGCGCGACTGCCGACTGAAGAAACATCCATCAGGACCGTAACCGCTGAAGATTCGTCCAAGACATGTAGATACCTATGTACATACATACATGCCTACCTACGAGCTACTACTAGCTACCTTGGCTACTTACATACCCCTTTTCAGTAACCTCCCAACACAAACCACCATTTTCCCCATGCCGATCCCCCGACCAGACCAGATATCCCCTTTTACCCTTTATAAGCCCAAGCCCAAGCCCAACCAACAGACAAATCAAGGAATCGACAACGACAAGGCAACCCTAGTTCGCAGCCGGAGCGGCCGTCGCCCCAGAGTAAACCGTCTTCGTCCCCTCGGGACAAACAACGAGAGCGCAGAAGCAGCCGTCGCTGGCGGGCTTGGGCGAGCACACGATCCTCGCCTCGGCCGGGGAAGTGCCCGGGTTGCAGCAGCAGCACGTGGCCGTGGGCGACGTCTGCGGGAGGGCCGCTGCCGGTGAAGAGGCCAGCAGGGCGGCGGCGAGAGTCGTGAGGCCGGAGAGGAGGAGCATCTTGGTGGTTTGTTTGAGTGAGTTGAGTGAGTTGAGTGAGTTGAGTGAGTTGAGTGAGTTGAGTGAGTTGAGTGAGTTGAGTGAGTTGAGTGAGTGAGTGAGTTGCAATGTGTGTGAGTGTGTGAGTTTGTGTGAGTGTCAGTGTGGGAGTGTATGATGAATGTGAGAATGTGAGAGTGCAATGAGTCTCGATCTGTGTCTCGCAACTTCTCCCTCCCTCGAAACAACAGACGGCAGCAAGCCCATTATATACCACCAATCCCCCACCAAGGCGCCAAACACACCAAGCAGCCACCACTCACATACCTACCTACCTCCCTACCTACCTACCTACTCACCTACCTACCTACCTCTGCCTGCCTGCCTACCTACATGCCTACACACCTACATACATCTCCCCCCAGACACGGAAACACCCAGCCCACGCCTCGCCTGCCGCCCGCCCGCCCGCCATCAGCCGACGCCCAGCAGCAAGTCACAACACACATCACACAACACACACACACACTCACCGATCATGACGAGATTCCACACTGACGCGGACGAACCATCCCGTCTCTGACCAACAAGTTTGCCGCCTCCAAGACACCAGACAAAAGTGCGCCTGTTCCGCGTCAGCTCCCTGCTTCTTCCTTGCCGCAGCCTCAGCTGTTCGTCACGGAAACTGTCGGTCTGCAATGCATGGGAGGGGGGGGCTGCACATTGTCAACTGCCTACCAATGACCAAGTATCCGTACATACATACATACGACCGACCAACCAACCAACTCCTCCTCTCCAGGTCCCCTGCAACTCCGCTTAGCTACCACCTGAACCTCTCTGTTCTATCTTGTATGTGGTCTTACCAACGAATCCACCCTCTCCGCTGACAGGCGGCTCGCCCTGCACCGCCCTGCGCCCTACTCGGCCTTCCATGCCCTCCCTGTCTTGCCCTGCCTTGCCCTGCCTTGCCCTGCCTTGCCCTGCCTTACTTACCCTGTAGTCTATTCCTGGCCGTCAGCCAGCCAGCATACCTACATACCAATACATACCGACATACATTGTACATACACTGGTAGTCAAAACTCGGTTGCATCGTCATCGTGTGCACGCTCTCCCGCGAACCGTGCCCTGATTCCTCGCTCTCCTTCATCAATCTTCGCATTTCGTATAGCAGCCCGCCTCGGCCGACAATCACCGCGAGACACTGACGCCATACTAAAAGCCCAGACCGTTGCATCGCTCGGATCCCCCATGCCACAACACAGTCAGCCCACCAGCCGCGCACCTTTTCTGTGCCCCAGAACCACATGCACCCCAAATCGGAAGAGACACAGTAGGAAAAGAGAAAAAAGAGAGAGAAAAAAGTTCACCTAACCCCCCGGCATTGTCATCTTGACACGCCCCTGCAGGCACGCACGGGACGGCAAGCCCGTATCGAATGCAATGTACGAATATATGTACGCATCGGCCCGACATCGAGACCATCCGCGTAGAGGAAAGATGGAAAAAAAGAAAAATCAAAAAGTTCCCTCGGACCCCTCCATTCTCAAGAGCCCGGCACGGGTAGCAGCGGGTAAAGCGAGGGTCCTCCCTCCCGATGTGCGAGCAGCTGCTTGGCCGATGTCAGGGGACTCTTCATGTCCACGTCCATGGCGTCGTCGCCCGAGACTGCGTCGTCTTCGTCGTCCGATGCCGAGTACTCCTTGCGATCCAGCCGTCGGCGGACATACTCGCGTAGCGATTCGATGACGCGCATATTGTCCACCCACCGATCGTACTGATCCTCGCGCTCCTTGACCGAGTCGCTGTCCGAGTCGGACGCCGTGGGCGAGCTGACCGGAGGCGTCGTCGCCGCTTCGCCGCTGCCGGCCTTGGTCTCCGTCTCGATTACGGATCGCGGGGCCGGCGCCGGGCGGGCCTTTTGCAGCATCCCGCCCGAGTAGCGGCGCCGCTCGCTACTCTCGAAGCTGGGGCCCAACGTCGCCGTCGCCGACTGACCAAAGCCTTGAGCCACGGGAGGCAGCGACGTCGGCAGTGTCGGGTACATGACGGACGACGCCGTCGAGCTGTGGCGTGACTGAGGCGACAGACCCGACGAGGCCGACGGGCTCGGCGAGTGACCCGATGTGTACGACATGGAGCTCGATGGCGGCGTCACGGCGGGAGTGCCCGTCGACGACATGGCCGTCATGGGCGACGCCATGCTGGCGGCGGCGGCGGCGGCGGCGGCGGCGGCAGCCGAGGCCGATGCGGGACCCGAGCCGGATCCGACCGAGTGGTAGCCGTCGGCCGAAACTGGGATGCCGCCGGGCGAACGCTGAAGCACCGTCGGCGACTGGCTGTGACGGACGCCGGCCAGACCGGCATCGGTGCCGTGGATGTGAACGCCGGCAGTGGCGTGGTTGGCATTGTCGTAGATGGTGTCCTGCATCTGGCCGAGCAAGTTGTCGAGCTGGATCAGGTCTTTTTGCGTCCTCGCGTTGGGCATGCTGTGAGGCAGGTAATACTGCTGCGTCAGCGGGTTAGTCGTCGGCGCCGGGCCGCCGTGAACCATGGCCGGAACGGAAACCGGGACCGCGGCCGGAGCCGGAGCCGGAGCCGGCATGTACTGATCCGGAGCGCCGAGCGGTCCGTTGGGCACCGAGAGCGAGTTGTGTAGGGGCAGCAGGGAGCGGCCGATCTGAGCATAGGACGAGGGGTCGATGTGGCGGCGCTTAGCGTTCCCAAAGAAATCGTCCATGGCGTCATAGGCGCGCTTGCGGTCATAGCCGGCGGCGGCGCCGCCGTAACCGACGTGCTCCCCGCGGGGGCCATTGAGCGGCGGCTGGTTGAAGTAGAGGGCGTAGCTGGTGGATGGCTGAGGGGCGTAGTAGGCACCGTTGTGTCCTGGCTGATGAGGGAAGCCGCCGACGCCGCCGCGGAGCTGTCCTGTGTGGTCGTAGTAGCTAGGGCCTGTGAGGCGCACGCGTAAGCGAAACGACTCACAACGGGCAGGGTAGGTAGATGAGAAGCTTGCCTTTGGGACCTTGCTGGGCCCGGTAGTTGAGAACCTGGTGATCCTGACCCGGGTGGACCAAGACGGAGCCGTCGGCGTGCGTCTAACGAACGGATGGTGAGACTCGGGCACAGGAGCGGTGAAGCCCAACTTCAACCCACCTTGACGTGTTTCTTTAGATCTTGGGGCCGTTTGAACGACTTCCCGCAGAACTCGCATTTGTGCGGCTTGAGGGGAACATGAACGCGGATGTGCGACGTGATGTGATCACGCTTGACCGTGGTGGTGCGACAGGCGTTCCAGTGGCAAGTGAGGTTCAGGTTATTGGTGCTCTTGCGGCCAACATGGCGCTCGCAGATGTGCTCCTAAACGATGACGAGGTCAGCGGGCGCACGAAGCCCGAAAGGAGACGCAGCGGTCGTCCTCACATAGAGCGTCTCGGGGCTCGCGAATTTCTGGTTACACGCGTTCCACCGACACGTGAGGTTATCGTCAGGCGAAGAAGCCGAATGCTGAGGCGAATGCGCAACCGCAGCGCCGCCCGAAACCCCAGACGTATTCCCCTTTGAACCATCGCCGTTGAGGCCTCCATCCACAAGATGCGAAGCCATGTCGAGGCGGACTATCAGACGGGCCGCGCGTCGAAAAAGGGGGGGGTGCGCGACGGCAGAGGTTGAGGGGGGGCGTGTCCTGAGACAGACGAACTCGCAGCGCGGGTCGATCAAGAGCCGCGGCAGGCGTCGCTTCGGCTAAAGGGAAGGGAGGGGGGGAATATTAAGAGAAGAGACGGCCGCGGTGAAGAGCTGATGGGAGGATGCGGCCTGGTGGTCGGAGGGGTGATGGAGGGGAGAAGAGGTGAGATTGTGGGGACAAGGGAAGAGGTGAAAAATAAAATAAAAACAAAAAAAAGAAGAAGAAGAAGAGACAGCAGTTGAATTGTAGGAAAATTAATAATAATGCTGCGAAAATCCCAGTCACGGGGATGGGGGGAAAGGGAAGGGGGGGGGGTCACAAAACAAGCGAATAAAATAAGAAGAAATGGAATAAAAAGATCCGAAATAGAAGCAAGTCTCAAAACCCGATCTCAAACAAAGAGAGAGTGTGAGAGAGTAGGTACGGGAAACCGGGTGGAGGGAAGAGGCGAACAAGACATCCCTCTCCACGAAGAATGAGAGGAAGAAGAAGGATCAGGGCCCTTACAAGTACGAGCGCCTGTCCCCTCCTCCTTCTCTTCCCCCCCCGAAATCCCCACACCTCCTTGGCGCTGGAGCAGGAAGTCTAAGGGCGAGCGGAATTCCTTGGCGTTTTCTTGGCAGTCTGCTCTGCCTCTTTGCTCTCCCACCAGTGACCACAAGACGGCGCACACGCAACCAAGGCCGGGGAGGAAGAGGGGGATGTGTTAGGTCGTGACCTGAGTAACACTGCGTTACGTCGTCTTACACCGAGTACCTCTTCATCGTCGAACATCATCCCCCCCCCAAAGGCGACCGTCCGCCGGGCGGCGCTGTGCCCGCGCCAAGAACGCGCGCCAAGACCTTGGCAGCGTCTGGGCGCTTGGCGCTCTGTGCTACTGTGATTGGGTCGCTGAAGTCGGTTCTTGCGTCGAGCGTTTTACAACGCTTCTCTTGTCTGTGTGTTTTTTTTTCTTTTTGTTTTCGCACCCTTCTTTTCCTCGTTTCTTTCTTTCTTCGTTTCCTCGACTTTGCCGAATGCGGCAATTGCACGGAGAAACACCCACCCCGTTCTTTATTCTTAGAGCAGACCACGAATTCCACCCCCACATGTACATATTTCGTAGATATCTAGATATCTAGCTACATACATACGAATAGACCCCTAGACGAAACGGATCGAGGTGACTACCTAAGCGCGCGTTCTCAAACATCATTCTTCCTCCAACTCAACCTTGTTCACATCGTCCGTCTCGTCCGTCTCGACGAGTCAAGACGAGAACAGCCGAGAGAAACGTCCCAGGATACCACCCCTTCCTCTACCCCCGTCACACAAAACAGCCAATTCCCCACGGAGAAGACACGTCGCCGCGCCGTTACCGCATCGGTGCCCTTGCATGGCCGCGCACGGGAAACCCACAAATAAGCTCCCGCCGGACCTCGTCGCGCCAGTGGTTTTGCCCTGTTGAAAATCAAGCTTTTCTCTCATTCTCTCTCTCATTCTCTCTCTCTCTCTCTGTCTCTCTTCCCCCCCGTCTTCTGTTTGTTTTTTCTCTAGCTTAACGGCTTTCTTTTTTTTTCTTTTTTCCACCATCTTTTCTGTTCTGGCGCAAGTGTCTCTTTCTGGCGGCGCATGTGTCTTTGAGTAGAAGTTAGGTTGACGACAACCCAGATCGTAGATGATGGACTGACTGCAGGTGCGCCAACCAGCCTATAGGGTCACCTTCCGTCTTCACCACCCGACGTCATTTGCATCATTTCAACGAATGTTAGGAGAAACGCCCCGTACTCGTATTTGCCTCGATCGTGGTCATAACCGTCGAGCCAGCCACTCGGCTCTCACCGAGAGGAGACGAGGCCCAGGCCCGACTGCCGGATCATTCGTAATGACCATTTTCTGGCACATCTTTCTCTGCCGCCAACGCTGCCTAATGGAAGTACATATGTATTCGTAGTAATGATTGAATCCAATGGATCCCAGCCCCTCGAGCGAAGCCCTGCGGCCTTAGGCCTGGTTCTCATCATCCATCCATCCATCCATCCATCCATCCATCCATCATCCGTCACCACCCATCGTTCATTTACTCACAAGTAACATACATACATACATACAACAACAACATATACCCCATCATCACCGCCTCGGCCCCCGGCCGCCAGACCAAGCCGACGCCAAGCCCCCACCGTCAACGCAGCCTATTCCTACCTACCTCTTCTCTCTCTCTCCCTCTCTCTTACATATGTACATATGTACCTTCCCAGCCTCTATAGCCCAGGGTTGAGAGGGGGTGGGAAGGGTCCGTAACGTCAAGCCGTTCGCGCAGAGGGCGCCAGCCATCTCGTTACATAGTGTAAATAGCTAGAAAAAAAAAGCCGCCCGTTTTTCACATATGTATGTATGTATGTACATCCATACATGCGTGCATACCTGAATATGTACATATGTATGTACGCTTTGCCACCACAAGAGTCGCACACGTCGTCCGGAGGGCGGATGAGTAGAAGGCGCTCATCGTCAGACTTGGCGCCCTGCTTCTTGTCCACCGGTCAGCCCGAAGTGGCCGCCCATTTCAGAGAGAGGTGCATCCCAAGCCCGTCCATCACCACGATCCAGCCGTCATCACATGGGAGTATGTATGTGTGTATGTATGTATGTATGTATGTATGTATGTATTCGTACATACATATATATGGATATGTACATATGCCGAGGGCATACATACATAGGTACATATGTAGGCATGTTTGTACATAGATTGCGCCGCTCACGGGTTATCTGTTTTGCCTGCTAGTCGTCGCCTGCTGGCCTTTTCGTCATTCCGCCTAGTCAACCCAGCTGCCTTCACTTCCTCTCCCACCTCATCCTCCTCCTCCTCACCCTTCTCCTCCCACCTCATCCTTCTCCTCCTCCTCCATCCCACCCCTCTTCCCGTGCCCTCCTCATCCCTCCCACCGTATCCATGTACACACACAGATACATACATACATACAACATACACACAACAGCGCATGATTCGTGTCGCCCCGTCATTACCCTTTCCGTCTCTATATGAGTTGATGATATCCCATCCGCCCTCCCTCCGACCTCGAAACAAAAAGAGGTCAAGCCGGCCATCCAAGCCCCAAAGCACCTCATGTACCGGTCCTGGCACCATCCCTCCCACCATCGCAACCACATTACCATCCGACCTGCTTCATCGAATCGGGTCAAAGTGAGAGACTCCGGAACCGCCGTTGCCCAGCCCAGCAAAGCCGTCCGTACAGCCTCATCCGACACGCCATGCGCATCGATGCCTGTCCCGGTTCATGTTTTGCGAGGTCAAGCCAGCGCCCTCGCGAAGCTCAGGCAGATAAAGCAACGAGTCCGTCCATGCGCCGTGGAGGGTAAGAAGCAAGAAACCGGAAATGTCAATTCCTCCCAGTCCCTTTCCACGTGAGTATCCGAGTGCGTGAGATGCAAAACTGAGAGAGAGAAGAGAAGAGAAGAAGAAGAAATCGTGTCTCTCGTGAATATAAGTGGTGTGTTGCGCAAAGGTCGTCGCCTCTGCCGTGTCGAGGCAAACACCGTGGCCCAGCCAACGAGCCTGTCCGCCAAGTGAAAAAAAAGACGAGGAGAGAAAAGCCCAATCCCGTGCGGAGTCGGGAGAAGACAAAAAAAGAAAGAAAAAAAGTGAGAGGGGAAAGTCAAAGAAAAAGCACCACAACGCCTTGCATGCAGTCGATTTTATACAGAACCGAGCCGGAGGAGGGCCTCGACGGCCTCACGCTCCTGGGCATCGGACGCGTCCACTAGGGCAGACAAGGCGAAATGCGCGGGCGGACGCGCCATGCCCGAGCCCGTCGATGCGAACTGTCGCAGCCTGGTGGCGAATTTGAAGTCGCCGTCACATCGGGCGGCCGCCATGCTGGGATACGACTCGGCCCGGAGGGCGGCCGCGCCCATGGCCGCCCAGTCCTCGTCGTCAGTCACGTCATCCGGGTCGTCGTTGATGGCCACCTCGTCGTCGGGGGCCTCGGAGCATGAGGCCGAGGCCGAGCCGTCCATGGACATCCTGTCGGCGTCCGTGCCCATCATATGCGTGTCGTCGAGGTGGTGGGGCGAGAAGTTGATGGAGTCATCCCCCATCGACCTAGAGGCCTCGGCCCTGGCCCTGTGCTGACTCCGGGTGCTGACGCGGGAGATGGGAATGGCGGCGCCGCTCGGGGCCGATGACGAAGTGGCCCGAGGATCGACGGAGCCTCGCCGACGAGCATTCCACCGCCCCCAGCCCACCTTTTCGAATTCGACGGTCCCCTCGGCATCGTCGGCGTCCCGGCGGCCGTCGAGAGCGGCGACGACGAGACGTCGGGCTTTATTGGGGGGGATTCCGGAGAAGCCCGGCACGGACGTGGTCAGGTATCCGACGATGTGTCGGATGGCCAGAGGACCATGATTGATGAGTATCTCGGGCAGGTGGTATTTGGCGAGCATGGCGCTAGTGATGGCGCCCGAGGCCTCGTACATGGCCGTTGAAGGGGGCCGTATGCCGGCGTCGGCGTCGGCCAGGTCGAGGTCCGAGTCGATGGGTTCGAGCCTGGCCCTCCGGAGCTGAGCCTTGAGACCGTGGGCCGGCAGGGCGGGGGAGATGGAGTTTGGGGGTGTAGGGAGGGCACGAGAAGTTGGAGCCACAGTCGCCGGCTCGCCTCGTTCCGCTACAGCAGTCAAGCTGTCTCGGGTCATCGAGGCGGCCTTTGGGATATCGCGAGCAGCCGATGCCATCTTGTTGTGAGAGCGACGAGGTCTGTAAAGGCGACGTCAGTGAACAACTTGACAAGTGACGCGACACGAGCGCAGCGTCACGTTGGCCCGAGGCGAAGCGGACCCCAGGCCCGGGGGGGGGGTGCGGGTACGTATCTGATGAGACGTTGGTTTGTTGAGATTCTTCGATGAAGGGAGCGACGAACAAGAGGCTGGCGAAGGGCTGACGTGATGCTGGCGGACTGTGACGACACGGTTCTCGATGGTTCAGATCAAGGGGATGGTGATGGCGAGGGAAGGAGGAGAGAGGAGAGGAGAGGAGAGGAGAGGAGAGGAGAGGAGGAGGAGGAGCACGGCCAAAAGGGTGTGTACCTCGTTGGACGTACCCGGTACCCGCCGGAATCAAGTCTGTACCTAAAAAGTGTAGGGCTGTTTGGCCTCGCCCCAACGCACCGACCATGGCTGCTATATATGGACGAAACGCATTGCTCAGAGTACATCATGACTGACTGCACGTACATTGCATACTGACATCAGAATACATACACACATACGAACGGAAACTCTCTGTTTGCTCTGACTCCATCGCTGATGATTCTGGAGTGTCGTTGCTCCAACCTGTCAATCGTCCGTCCTGGCTTGGCACCTAGTACCTAGATATCTACCTACCTACCTAGGTAGATAGGTAAGTGGGTACCTAGATAGGTACATGCTACTGCATGCACGCTCTTAGCATGAAGCTGTGGCTTAGCTGCTGCGCCCCCATTCCTAGCCGTGGCTGAGATAGCCTCGCATCAGCCGCAGACAAGAGGACACCTCGACGACAACATCATCGTCATCATCATCATCATCATCATCATGTCAGACACGCTGTCTCGTTTCGAATCCTGTCTCGATTAATAATTCATCTGACGTTTCACCCCCCTCCTCCTTCCCCCCGGAATCTTCCGCACCTGTCACCCGCCCCTCACCGTCATCGGACATACCTACGAATAGACAGCCCAAGACCGGTCCGCAGGCTCACATGAGCCCGTCCGCTGACCGTCTTCCCTCGGTCGTATCAGGAACCGTCCTGCACGCCGTCGCCCGCCCCATCTCGGCCGGCTCGGACCCGAGCTGACCTGGGCTTCCGTATCGGTCAAGGGGGCTCGTCACTGCGTGCGGATCCGACCGCCTCGTGCAGAAAGCCGCGTGCTGGCCGCAGACTCGTCTCTGCCGCGCGACTCGCTGTCTGTCCGTCACCGCCTGGTATCGGGCCGTAATGCTGTTGACGGATAGCGACTCGTGCCGGCTCTTCATCATCTGTTCGGCGGCTGCTGCCCAAACACAAACTCGCGACAAGCCTGCAGGCTAATAATCAGCTCCCCTTCTCTTCTGTCAGTCCTCCGTACCAGCCATCTCACCTGACGAAGCACCCCGAGCTTCTCTTGCGACTGGAAAAAGACATGCCGGTACTGAGAGATGCTCTCCCGCAGCACCATGTCCCTGGTCGTGTTGCCCTCGCAGATGGCCTTCATCTTGAGCTCCATCTCTTTGCGTAGGAACGGCTTCCCCAGACTCGTCTCAAAGTTCATGCGGTCGAAACCCAGGATCAGTGCCACCCCGAGTTGAGTCGGCACAAAGACCTTTTGGCCGCCTCTCCTCCCGGTCGATGCCGCGCCTCCCCTTCCGCCTCGCCGGCCCCGCCCGCTTCCTCGTCCGCGACCGGCGGGAGCCTCCTCCCTGGCCCCCGGGCCGTCTCCGTTCTCGTCATCATCGCCTCCCGCGCCGCTTCTGGCCCTGTCAATGACGGCCACGTATTCCCGATCCTGAATCTTTTGTATGTGATCGGCCATTGTGGCGTCGGTCCCGATACCGTTGGCGTCCATCAGCGCGATCAAGTCCGCCTCCGTCAGGTAATTCGGCGGCGACGTCTTGCCTTGCGTCATCATGGCTTCCGTCGGTTCAAACTGCTCACCCCTTGATAGTCTTGGGAGCTCAGCCGTGTTATCCCACCTCTCGTATATAAAGACATCAAGATAATTCCTCTCCAAAACGATGACGCCACGGGCATGAAAGTGCTCGTCCCCGTACTCGACGTCTATATCCGTCGCCATGCCTTTGGCGTCATCTGCGCAGCAGGCAAGAAAGCGACGAACGACGTACTCGTACAAGGGCGCCTCCTCGGCGCTGAGCACCGTCGGTGCCGCGTAGGCAATGGGATGAATCGGAGGATGCGCCTTGTCATCGTTTCTGCCCGCCCGAGGCTGCTGAAAAGCACCGTCGACCAGGCCCTGAGCAAAGTTGCCCCATGCTTGACTTGGCGTCTGTTTCTGCACCAGGGCCCTGAGATTGATGCCCTTGTCGAAGCGGTCCGTCTCGGTACGAGGATAGCTAATGAAGCCCTTGTTATACAGCCCTTCGGCGATGACCATGGCACGCTGGCTGTTCATGCGGAGCAGACGGGTCGCCGCCTTTTGCAACTCGACCGTCGTGAGCGGCAATGGCTTAAACTCGCGCGTCGGCTTCTCCTGAACCCTCGTCACCACCGCCTTTTTAGCGGCAAGACATCGCTCGTAGAGGATGACGGTCGTGGTGCGATCGAAGAGACGGTTCCTCGCCCAAGTGAAGACGGCCGTCTTTCCCTCCTTGGTATGCGTGAGCTTGATGCTCCAAAAGGGCTCGGGCACAAAGTTCTTGACGCGAAAATATCGATCGACCACGAAGCCAAGCGTAGGAAACTGGCACGATCCTGTTTGGTTAGCAAGGAGCCGTACCCGGGACCCGTCGAGGCCCGCCTTACCGTAGCTCAGCGTGAGCTTCTCCATGGGCCCGCCCAACGACCGGAGACTGTTGCAGAGGAACCTGGTAAAGGCACAGCCGATTCGCAGATCCAACTCGATCCTAGCCCTGACGGCATTGACCTTTTTCTCGTCGAGGTCGGCGAGTCGCCTAGCGGCCGAGAGGACATGACTGAAGAGTCAGTTGAGACGGCAGACGACATGAGGCTTCTGTCGACATACGCTCGTTCCACGTTGCTGAACCTAGCACGCTTAACTTGGATAGCGGCATTTCCTTGACGAGCAGCGTCGACGATTTCCTGACCAATGTGCTCTCCTTCGAGATCGCAGTCTGTCCATATCACCAACAGCCGCGAATATCTCGCCTGATCCTGGATATTCTTGGCGATGGTCTTGCTGTCCTGTGAAGTGGACTCAGAAGGTGTCAAAGGAGCTCGTCTGACGCACCAAAGACTCACATCGTGAATATTGGTGACGATGGGTGCGGAAAAGAGCGTCTCCGGGGGGGGGTGACTCCAATTGCGATATTCACCCGGAAAGTCGACACTTGTAAGATGGCCAGAGACGCAAGTCATCGTCACCTCACACTGTCCCCAAGCCTGCGCAAAATCAAAGTCGAAAGAGTAATTCTTGACGAAGCGATTGCGCGTGCCATGCTGTTCCCATAATTAACAGAAGAACAAGAAGAAAAAAAAACACAGCTCTCCACATACCGTCTGAAGTCTTCCGCCGGACATGTGACCGGCAACAGCCTTGGAGATGGACGGCTTCTCGGCCACGCACAGAACCCTCATATTCCGCCTCGATCGAGTTGGGAAGCATGCTTGGTCGTCGAGATGGGCACGATGGTCCGCTGCTGGGGAGGAAGCGCGTCTCGTGTCGTAGGTGGTCGTTCGGCTCGCGTCCGCCCGCCTGCCTGTCTGCCGCAGCTGTGCGCCCGAGCCGGAGCCGGGGAATTGGCTGTGGCTGGAGGGTCGAGGTGAGGTCAGAGTCGGATGGCAGTCGCGTGGAAGACGCGTTAGCCGAAATCGAGAGGCATGCAGGATCCCTGTATCGTCAGTGGATTCCACTGGTGTAAACACCGGCCCGTATTCAAATTCGCACAGCCGTCACTCCACTGTTGGACATCGTTCACTACAGCGGTTGGATGCGCTAGAGCACGTCCAGATCAATCCATCATTTGCTACCTACCTACCTACCTACCCTACACACCCAGCTCACTCTGCTGACGTCAATGACCTTCACCCACCCACTGAATGACGTTTGCTTAAATCACCTCAACCGCCCAAATGACAATGCCTCCAACCACAACCTTCAACCACCAACCACCACAACCATGATCCTCCCCGTCCTCAGATCCCTCAGCGACTGCGCCGACTTCAAGCTAACAGTCGAGCCCTTCATCCCACAGCTATACGCGCTACCGGCCCGCGCGTCCGCCATCAGGAGCGTCCAGGGCCTAAGCCAGCTGTATGCCCAGACGAACCCGCTCGTGTCGGCCTTTGCCGTCTCGGTTGTTCTGGGGGCTGTGTTTCTAGTCGCGTCGGAGATCAATCGGAATTACTCGCAAGTTGATCGCTTCTGGAGCATCTTGCCTAATATCTATGTTGTGCATTTGGCTGCCTGGGCTCGTCTTGCTGGTATTCCCCATGGCCGCGTCGATTTGATTGCTGTCTTTACGACACTGTGGAGCGTATGAACATCACCGCTCTGATATCGTCGGACACGCTGCTGAAAGCTGCCTCATCTAGTGCCGTTTGACCTTTAACTACTGGCGCAGAGGTGGCTACGAAGTCGGCTCTGAAGACTACAGATGGTAAGCAACAAACTGCTCTCCTCAAAGACCCTGTCTATTAACACCAAGAACCAGGGAAATAGTCAAGTCCAGAACTCACCCACTCGCCTTCTTCCTCCTCAACGTCACCTTCATCTCCTTCATCCAGAGCGTGCTGCTATTCACCATCTCCTGTCTCCCCGCCTACGTCATCCTCCTATCATCGCGCTTCCAGCCGGAAGTCTCAGCAGCCGATGTTGGCTATTTTACCGTTGAAGTCCTGCTCGTCCTCAGTGAATGGATCAGCGACGGGCAGCAATGGCGTACGCCTCAACACCATCTGACTATAGAACAAGATACTAACACCTGACACAGACTATCAGAATGCGAAGCGCAAATACCAGCAAGATGCCAAGCTTCCCAAGGGCTGGCACCAGGCGGATCTCGACCGCGGCTTCATCACTTCGGGCCTGTGGGCTTACAGCAGACATCCCAACTTCCTCGCCGAGCAGGCCATCTGGTTTATCCTGTACAACTGGGCCTGCCACGCGACCAACACCATGTACAACTGGTCCGGCGTCGGCTGCGCGAGCCTGATTCTGCTATTCCAGGGCTCCACGTTGTTGACCGAGTCCATCACGGCAGGAAAGTATACGGAATATGCCGAGTATCAGAGGCAGGTTGGCATGTTCATGCCCATGTCCCTGAGGGGATACCGGTCGAATACGCACAGGCCCAAGGTTATCAATGCCAGCGACGCGGCGAAGCGTCAGCAGGAAGCACGAAAGCAGAAGTAAGGCTGCCAACAGCTTTGATAATGAGGTCGCTGAGAGAAGCTGTTCGCGGGGCCGTTGTGCCACGACAAATGATCCTGAAACCCGTCCATAAACGCCTAGCATCTATCCATCTATCTTTAGCTTCCCAATGCTGCCCAATTCTCTTGTAATCTCATCACTTAGCTAGCAGCAGGTCGCTCAACTTGTCAGCATAAAAGGACGGGACAGCAACGGCGTCAGTCTTCTGCCAATCCTCCTTCTTATTCACCCCCGTCTGCACATGAAGAGTACCACCGAGCTTGCCGTCGATGCCGAATTTGATATCCGTGTCGAGCCGATCGCCAATCATGCACGTTTTAGACCGGTCGAGGCGAAACTTGCCCTCGATGGCATCCATCATGGCCTGGCTCGGCTTGCCCAGCGGAAGCGGTCTCTGACCCGTAGCGTTTTCGAGGGGTGCCAAAACGGAGCCGGCGCCGAGGAAGAGATCGTGGTGCATGGGAAGGGTTGAATCCAGATTCGTGGCGAGGAATAGGGCGCCGCGGCGGAGGTAATGCAGTGCGTGGGCGAGCTTGAGATAGTTGATGTGAAAGTCGAGACCACATAAGACGACACCGACGTCCGCATCAAGCAACGATCCATCAGCAATGCCGCCAAAGTCAGCGGGCGTCACGTCACGTTGAAACGCCTCGTCAGAGCCTCCTATAAAAGGGACACCCTCTGCAGCGAGCTCAGCCTCGACGCCAGCCTCGCCGATGACAAACACCTTGTTCTTCCCCAGAGGCAGCTTGAGTATGCGAGAAATATAGACGGCGGCCGAGTACGAGGAGCCGAAGACGTCGTCGGCGTCGCAGGGGATACCGAGGCTATCGAGTTTCTGAGCATACTGCTGCCGCGACTTTGTCGAATTATTCGTCACGAAGACGGTACGCTTGCCTTATCATCATTAGCCAGGTAAGCGAAGATTCGAGGCGTAGAGGGTGGTTGTTAGGTAGGGCTTGAACCTCTAGAGCGAAGCAGCGCCAGCGTTTCCGGCACGCCATCGAAGACCTCGTCTCCCGACCATAGCACGCCTGCGCCGCGTCAGTCGCGTCCAGCCGTTCAGCGGACATTTTCGAACTCGCCATCGCAGTCGAAAAGGAACGTCTGAGGGTTCGGTGAGCGCGCGCGAAAGCAGGAGGAGGCGGGGTTCACTGACGTCGAAGCTGTTGATGAAGCTGTCGATGGCGTTTCTGTCCCCAGTGAGGCACTTTGGCGAGGCAGCCATGACAAGTGGTGGAGATTCGGAGAGACTTCGATTGCTGGGCTTTGCGATAATCGGAGATGTCTGGTGAGAGTCGTCTGTGGCGGTTGGAGAGGTAGACGAAGGCTTGGAGCTTGGAGTTGGACGCCCGTAGTTGGAGTCTTGGGGTTGCTAACAGTGCTAGCTACACTAACTTGACACAGTATTCAGCTTTATAGCCAAACGACATCATGATACGGCCCCTTTCTCGTCTACGAAGGAAAACGATATAAGAAACAACGTCATATCCTAGCAGACTCCCAAAAAAAAAATGACAACTGAAAAACTCAAAGCAAGTAAGCAGCATCAGCCGACCCTATCCGCAAGGGACTGCATCCGCCCCCCGAGCGTAAACCCATAACCCACCGCCGACAGCACAGTCACAAGATTGATAAGCGAAGAGATGCCATGCAACATGCCGAACCTCTTGTTCAGCTCCTTCATCTTGTCCGAATGCGGCCCCGGCGCATCCCACTCCTTGCCGTCCCTCTTGCCTACCACCAAGTCAGCCACGTAGCACCAAAGGGACAGACAAACGTATCCTCCGTGGATAGAGAACATACATTGGCCTCGCCGCTCCTTCATCGTCTTCACAGTCGCCGGAAGTAGAACGGTCAGGTTGACAACGCCCGTGACAAACATGGTCGCTATCGGCAGCAGCGAGTCCCACCGTGACGACACATCCAGAAGCCCGCCCACACTACTCGAAACCCCCGCCAGCGTGCTCCCGGGGAACGTGAGGGCCAGTGCCACCGGAAGAGCCGTCTGCAGGCCGAAGTAGATGGGGAAGAGGTTCTGCTGCGCGGCGGAGAAGGAAGGCCTGTCGATGGACTTGTACATGACGGGGCCGTTTATGAAGGACTGATGCTTCTCGTCAGCCGGTCTGAGCATCTCATCTCATCATCAGGAGACGTACGTGAAAGACGGAGGCGCCTAGCAGAGTCCCGTAGCTGAGGCACGCATGTCAGCCACGCTCAAGCCAAATAGTTGGCTGTCGGAGACGTACGACACGATGTGGTACGGAGCCACTGAGAAGATGATGGAATCTGCCATCCTGGACGTTTTGCAGGGCAGGACGCTGAAGATGGACTGACGTTGATTCGAGTACTTCGTTGTTGGTAGGTAGGTATGACGTCGGAGACTCCGGAGCTTTACATGTACGTCCGTCCCTCTTCCGATCACGTGTCGCCGCTTTGCCAACGACAGGAGCCTCGGTCCTGCGATCCTCCCGATCCGTAACGTCTCAGAACACTTCCGTTACGGAGAAAGACACTTTGGCCTCGGGATGACGCTTTACAGGATGGTAGTAAACTCTGTCAAATATTACCAGACTTGCCAGTATGTACGAATACGTATATATACAATCTAGAGGCTTCATTACCAGCCACTCTCTGGACGCCAAATGTGCGGTCTGAACCATGTGAGCCGAGCGCCAAAGAACTATGCAGAAAGCTAACACAGCAAAGAGCTGACCGAGATCCCGAAGATGAGGCGACTCATCGTCACCGTGAGCTGTAAAACTGCTCCAACGTTAGCTGCTGATGACACCAACCGGCTTGACGGCTCACCTCCTCCGCCTGCTCGGGCGAGACGGCCGATGCCTCAGACTGGTCCTTGCTGATCAGGCCCAGCCTCGACGTCCGCAGCATGTACCAGTAGTCCCTCCTGTCTCCGCCCAGAGCTCCCGAGAGCAGCGCCTTCTTCAAGTCGCGAACGAACGAGTTGTAGATGCCGGGCTCCTCTGCGCTCACCAGCTCGTCCCGCATTACCCCCATGCACTCCATGGCCTGCTCATATCTGCTGTCGCCAAAGCTGTCCGTTACGAGGCCTCGCACAATCGATCCCATCTGCTTTGCGACCTCATCCATCTCGCTGGCTGACGCAGCTGCGGCCAGGGCCCGCTTGAAGTCGGGAATCGCATTTTCTCGAGACACTTGTCCCTTTTCCTTTGTCTCGCCCAGCAGCGCATCGATGTCGAGGCCCGAGATGGGCTTGATGCTTTCTCTGGGCCGCCTTCCCTTGGCTTTTGGCGGCACTGATAAAAGGTTAGCACGCTATATCACATATATGTAGGATGTCGTTACACTCGCCTTTCTTAACTCCGGCTACTTCAATCAAGGCTTTGATCCTGCTCTGTACTCGCTCTATCAAGTCCTCTGGCGGAGCACAATACTGTAGCAGCACCGGAGGAGTCGGGGGAACTGGCTTGTCCGGATGAACCGCACGCATCCTCACCGCGTGGTTGATGCGATGAATGGACGGGTTGAAAGTCTCGTCAATAGGAGCATACTCGGCCGACCCCCTGACGAAGTTAGCGTAAACTGCATCGACTTCGAGGTAAAAGTGTGGTGCAACGTACATGCCTCCCTCCGCGCCGTACGTAGAGAGATCCATGGCGTCAACGTAGTCGCTCATGGCCTCGTTGAGCTCATTCGTCGGCAGCAGACGATGCTTGGTGAGCGTCTGCCCGCTGACCGTAATGACCTTGTCGAGGGGCGGGAACTGGTAGCTGCGAACGTCCTCTGCGAACGGGAGAGGCACGTCATAGAGGCACTCGATGTCGGGCTCGATGTGCGGAGCCAGCAGAACCAGTAAGGGTTCCTTACCGTCCTTGACGACGATGCGAGCAATGGCGTACGATTCAAGCTCCATGAGGGCCCAGACGAGCGACGACATGGCCAGCTCCGATTTGGCATCGCCATTTCTTGCGTGAGTTGCACACATTTCGCCCATGCTGAGAAAGGGTTCGTACTTTAAGTTGATCGTCAGCATTATCCCTTTGAGGCAGTGAGAGGTTCCGACCTTGTTCCACGGAATGAAGCCGACGATGGAGAATGACTTTTTGGACTCGAGCTGGGTGATATTGTGTTCGGATTCGCTGATATGCACCGCTGTCCGTCCGTATTCGTAGCCTCTGGCCAGAGACTGGAACTCGACGTCACGCTTTCCGCCAGGGGCCTCGGGATCGTTGACCTTGTAGGCCCGAGCTTGTTTCACGGCAGCAAAATCGGCACCCTCGGGGGACTCTGCTCGAAGCGTGCGAGTTGATTGCGTCGCCACCGGCTCCGAGTTGACGACGACTGTAGAGGCACCCAAGGGGCGAGCAAGGTGCGTCCCGAAGAATCTCTCAACGTTGATGTTCATGGCGCAGGGCAGCGTTGCGGGATCTCCCAGAGTGAGCGGTCCGTCGTACGTCTTGTATGGCTTGATGGACTTGACCCTGGGAACCTGGAGTTCGCCGATGGCCTCGGCCATGGTAGCAAAGATGCCGTCCTGACAGGCATCGGCCAGCTTCCTCAGCGTCGACTCATTCGCGGCCTACAATTTTTCTGATTATTATTCACGCCGTGGGTTCGTAACAGTCCGCCATACCTTTGTAGGCGGCTTGTCCTCTTCTTTGAAACCGTATTCTGGATCGTCAAAGTCCACGCCACTTTCTTTGCCGTCAGTCCATACGAAGATCCAACACTGCGGGGTCTCAGAACGTACAGAATGGTCAGTTGAATGCCCAAGTCGTTCATCTTCTTGGAGATGTCGGCCGTGTCGTCGGCGTCCATATCTCCTTTCCCATCGGTGACGAGAACGATTTTGCGGAGCCACTTCAGTCTTTTGGTAAAGCCATCGATCATGTCGACGGCGACGACTATGGCTGATATGGCATCTCCGGAGCAGGTGTTACTCGGCTGGATGGATTCTCGTAGGGTTCTGAGGCTGGACATGGTCATCTGCCCCAGGCCCTGCAAGACGGATATGTTTTCGTAACCGTCATCCGCCTGGAGCTTGTTTTTTGTCTCATCAGTCCGCAGTCCCACGACGCCAACACACAGCGTCTTCCGATTTGCGGCCACGATGTCGGTGATCTTATCCCAGACATAGCGCATGCACCAGTCGAGGTCGGACTCGTCACGGCCTGCGTTGGCCCGGGCCATGGAGGCGCCGAGATCCAGGATGAAGACGGTCGCTTCTTTTTCCGCCATTATGTAGGTAGGCAGATATCTGTGCCCTGTGTAAAGGATAGTGAAGGAACGGTCATCGATGCATCTATCGTACGAATACAGGATTCTTCAGAGGCTAGAGATTCTTCAGAGGCTCTTGTAGTGAGTCAGGGTCCTGCTCGCAGTCACGTGCTTCCATCTGCAGCAGTGGGGCCGCAGGTAATACTGGCACCTAGGTTTCCGTACCCAGGTAGGTTGGTAAGTATGTACAAATACAACATAGAGCGCATCTTTTCTTCTTACGAAATCGCCTTCCAACCTTCTCCAGTCAACTCCATCATCATCATCATCATGTCCGACCCCGACCCCGACCCCGACCTCGATAAGCAGCTATCCCTGCTCCAGGATGTCTTGGGTAGAGCCGTCACCCTGGAAGACCCCGGTATTGTCATAGGCAGCGATGACGATGACAACGACGTTCCTCAGAAAGAGCCTGTTCCTGAGCCGCGATGGGAGCGTCTGCACGCAAAAGACAAGCGGCCAAAGAGCCGCAAACCCTCCAAACCATCGCCGCAGAAAGGCCCTCTTTCCGATCCGAAGGGATCCGGATCCACTAGCATCGACTGCTCCAAGCTTTCCGTCGGTGACACTCTTCCCGACCGCGATGTCGAGTTTTGTCCCTGGAAAGCCATCACTGCCTATCCGAACATGTTTATCGGGAAGACGAATAGGCCTCGGGTAAGATGTCCTGCTTCCTATGTCATGTTTCCCATTTCCCATGTCTCTCATAAATCCCTCTCTAATGATAGTACAGGCTTCGCCCTTCTTCGACAGCATCCTCGAACAACGATGCTGGGACTTGTAAGTTGACCCATGTCCGGTACTCTAGCCCGCACCGCTAACTCGCATACGAAAGCTTCTACTTGCATGATCCGCGGAAGAAAGGAGAACGTCCGCATCTATTCGTGCAGACGGCCCAGTTTGAGGACTTCCTCGCTGCCATCAACGGAACGCTACGGACTGCCTTGACGATCCCGATCGGGGGTAATAAGAAGAAGTTTTGCATCACGTTTGGCGGCGACAATACGCCTCGGCCCCGTTTTCTGCTCCAGTCGGATGGCGAGGACAGCCTAAGCAAGGTCTCGTGGCCGGAGATATTTGAAAGCGACGTCCAGAGCTACAAAAAAGCATCCCCGATGGCCCAGGACGATTTCGATTCGGCCCTCAAGTTCTCTACCTTCAAAAGTTCCGACAAGAGCAAGAAGGCGGAGGACCGAGCTCGCAAGCGAGCGCTACAGAGACACTCCATGATGCAGCAAGCCCAGTCCTTTCTCGGGCTCGGAGAAAACGCCAGCAAGACGCTGCCGGTGGTTTTCGTGTGCATAGACGTCGAGGCTCTTGAGACGCCGCCCCATCCCATCACGGAGATCGGCATCGCCATTCTAGATACAGCCCGCACTCGCCGAAACCCGCCAGATGCTGGTGGCTCTGGTTGGTGGCAGTTTATCGAAGCTCATCACCTCCGAACCAAGGAGTTTTCTGCCATGGTCAACCATAAATACGTCATGGGCTGTCCCGATGCCTTTAACTTTGGGTAAGATGGAAACCCCGTCCGCTTGACGTAGTGATTCGCCTACCGGAGTGCTCACGTGTTTTTTTTTCTTTTACAGTACGAGTGAGTTCCCTACCAAGGACCAACTAGCCGACGCGGTAAAGACGATCCTGCAGCCGCACATGGAAAAGGACAAGGGACTCGTCTTCATCGGTCACGACACGGCCTCGGACGTTCGTTATCTCTCACAGATAGGTCTCGAGGTGCTCGACCTGCCCGGAATGCTCTGCGAGATCGACACAAGGGCGATGCACCAGGCATGGAGAGACAGCGAAGACGGCAGAAGCCTCGAGGCGGTGCTTGCTGATCTTAATATTCCGAACAAAAACCTGCATAACGCCGGGAACGATGCTGTTTTCACCATGAGGGCGGTCCTAGGTCTAGCGTTGGAGCAGCTACTTAAGGTCGAGGCAGAGCTGAAGGGAGACGACTATGTCCCTGCTCTTTGGAAGAAATGAGGATAACCGGGGGAAGCGGACATGTTTGGGAATCGGGGTTACGATTTTACGACGTGATACCTACCAACGTACGTGGCTTATGTGGGACCTAGCGTTTCTGAGAACCCGATGGCACAAGCGCTATAGACGATGGAAATTACTGTACACGGAGTGGCGGACGTTGATAAAGTGGTTATGCCGCTCGCTCAGGAGTGGCTAGATGTAAGAGATGTTGCGAAGTTCAACAGACAGAACGATATTCGCCCCACGACCCAATGTCCCGTCGCGAATCATTAAACCTGCTTCTGCAAGAGCTCCTTTGCCTCGTTGACCTTTGTAGCGAGATACGGACTCCCCCCACGATCCGGATGGTTAAGTAGCATAAGAGTGCGATGCGCCTTGCGAACCTTTTCCTTGGTAATGGTCCGTTCACTATAGTCCTGACATCAGCACTCTGAGCGGCGAGCCACAGCCCCTTTAAAAGAAAAGGAAAAGACCAACTTGAGGGACAAGATGAGGGCAGCCTCCCTCTTATTCATCTTGGTTTCGAAGCCGCCCTTGTAGAAGGCTTTCCCAAGGGCTCCGACGCCGCCTCTCGAGCGGCGCCAAGCGACGAGGCCGGCGCGGCCCTGCGGTCGTTAGTCGAGTGATGGTTGAAAGGGGGAGATGGGAGGGACGGACGAAGAATGCGGCGGCGGCGGCGGCGGCGCCGATGGCGAGGGCTGAATTCATTTTGTTTGGGGAGGGTGAGGTGGTGGTGATGGGGTTTTATGGCGGGGGTGGGTTTTTCCGGTCCGGGGGCATTAGTATTTTACTGGGATGGAGGAGGTCCATTCGCACCCTCGCAGCGCACGGCCAAGATACCGACTCCAGGTTGTCGCTTCATTCAACCGTTCTGCGGCTTCGGATTCGAGCTCGGACAGACTGGTTCTTGCGTGGGAGGGTTTGTGGTTGCGAGTTTTCTTGCTTGCTTGGTTTGGGCGTCGTTTGCTAGAGGAGTGAAGCTGGCTGACTACTCTTGACTGAGAGAGCGGGTTATGCAGGATGTTGAGCCCGTTCGTTGCTGGAAAGTCTTCGTCCTCGGTCGGTTGTGTCGGTTGTGGTCCTCTGACATAGCCTCGTCTGTTACCTTGACGTGCTGGCTTTGGCTCGGGCTGGGCCTCGGCTCATTACGACTTTGCCATCGATGATCATCATTGAGGCTCAGTAAACTGCCGTTCAAATACGATTTGGACCTCTCTTCTACGGCGGCCCAAAGACACTACGACGAGTACCTCTAAGCTCACGATAACATCTCCTATCAAACAACAATGCAGACACAACTATATACATATGTATGTATGTGCATGCATACATACATCTACATAAATCCGCTGCAGCTATTATCGTAGCCATCCGCCGGCCCACCAACCAAGCATCGTCTCCGTGACTGCACACATTCCGATGCAGCACACGACGGGTCCGATCGTCGGCGGATGACACGATGCAACGAACCGTAGCCTTGGCCTCGCGCATGACGTCACAGAGCCTTCTATCAGCCCATCAAAGCTGCAGCCATCTCACGATGTTCTCTGTGTGTTCGTGGGGTGGTGATTTGTCAAGGGGAGGGGATTGATTGGTGATGCTTTGGAAACATGCTGGGGCGGTGTAAGTGTGAGTGAGCCGAGGACCGACTCTCCGAAGGAGCTGCGAGTCTTTTCTCCGCCGAGATTCCCCGAAAGAATTTCTGTTATTGTCTGTAAATGATGGGGATCGTACGGCCTGGTTTGATGGGTAGAGCGAGTAGAGCGAGCTGCTCCCAACGAATCAACTTGGTGCAGAGTATACGAAACGAAGGTTGGACGTCATCAATGTCTAGGTAACTGCGAGTGACGCTTGCTTTTTAGAAGTGCGTTCCTTTTTCCAGGGCTGTTGACGATTCAGGGGCTATCAAGCCCGAAAAAGGAAGAGAGTGCGTGAAAAGAAAAGGCGGTGATGCACAGGCATGGTCTTGGACAGCTGTAGCCTGTAGGGATGGTTCAGACCATGGACCTGACCGGTAGGCGTCAGGACTGCGCGTCAACGCCGCTGCATGGCCTGTTTCTCCCTCCTTTCCCTCGACTTTCTTTATTGGCACACGCTCTTCTTATTTAGTGGATGGTTGCACCGGGGGGTGTCGCTGATGGTCGCGTTGAGCGGCAAAGCCAACAATGGACTGGCCGTAGAGGTGTGTTGAATGAACGGGGTGTAGAAGGTTTAGTGCCGCCGGGTTTGGCGGTATTTGAGCCTGTCTGACGAGACCGGCAAGGGAGATGGCAAGACAAGTGGCAAGAGGCAAGACAAGTTGGAAGGCAGGCTTCTACAGCACGTTGCACAGAGCTCGACGAGCGGTTATTTGCCAGTCGAGGCACGCGGTAAGGGGTGAAAGGGAAGAGAGGGGAAGGGGGGGGGGGTGCCAAAGAAAGGAACAGAAGGCATAATCAGGTACCGCAAGAGGGAGGAAGGGAGGGAGGGAGATGAAGGAAGCAGTGGAGCCAGCGAGGGAGAGGCGAAGAGGGCGAGAGACAGGCGTAGAGGAAGAGGGCATCACGGTAATCTATAGGGTTAGTCGTCGCCCTTGTCAGCCACGTTTTCGTCGGGCAACACGACCATCGATGACGGGGCAGCGGATCGAGAGGATATGATGGGAATATTGGGTGCGAATAGCCTCGTTTTTGCGGGGTAAAAGCCGAGAGGTGGTCGAATGACACTGCACCTGGCGCAGAAGAGAGGGGGGGGGGTTGCATAAAAGGAAGAAGGTGGGAAGGGGGGAAAAGAAACGAGGTGACAAGACAAGGCAGTTTGCGTAGGGATGAAGATGCCGTAGCCTGAGATGCCGTAGCCTGAGATGCCGTAGCCTGAGATGCCCTGAAGATGGACGGACGTATGTACATAGAGGGAAGTTGGGGGTTTGATAGCATCGTGACATCCATCTCCTGGTAGGGCTACCCCTTGGAGGACGACTCTACATGCCGTTCCCCTCTTACCCCTCCCACTCCGATAGAGGCATATTGGATCGGGTCTCCGTTTGGGAGTAAGTGTAACTAACGCATGTATGTATGTATGAAGCTCCGTGCAGTAGCGGTGTTCTGACGGGAAAGCTGGCGCCGCCCTGCAGCGCGGGTTGCAGGCGGGTGCAGCAGGGCGCAGTAGAAGAAGGGTGTGCCTACTGGTATATGTACCTACCGAGTAATCGCATGAGGTGGGGAGGCTACTAATGCATCGCTGATACAGGTTCTGGACGGCTCGTATGTATGCTAGAGGTAGGTTAGTACCTACCCAGGTAGAGAGAGGGTTGTAGGCTTGGGGCTGTAGGTAGGTAGGTACTTAGGTAGGTACTTAGGTAGGTAGGCTTAGGCGCATTCGAGGCTGAACGGAGGTACGGATGGGTAGGTAGAGGCAGGTAGTAGAGGCAGGGTAGCTGCTTTCAGGCGGTTTCGCGTCGCGTATCGACAGTCGCCAGCTGGGTATCCTTGATCCCTGAGGCGGGCTGACAGACTTCCAGTCCCAGGGCACCGGCTGGGCCGCCCCCACGCACTGTTTTGTCGGTGAAACACGACGGGATGATGGTTTGGACAATGCGGCATTTGCCGGCGACGCAAACCCCTCTCTCCCGCTGATTGTTCGTCCCCCGGGGAGTGGGTGGCTGTATGTACGTAGGTATGCATGTAGATTGTAGGTAGGTATTAGCCGCCATTGGCTTTTGCTTTGTTGCGTGTGACGGATTGGCCGGTTGACGAGCCTCGTCTTTCGGACGGGGAGGATGGAAAGGAGAGAGGGGAGAGAGGGGAGAGGGGGTTTCGTTGCGTTGGGAACTGGTTCAGGGCTTTCGAGTCTGTTGAGCGGGTGGGCGGGGGAGGGGGCTTGCTCCCGCACCTCCATCCCGAGGAACCCATGCCAACAGTCGATGCATGAGAAGCTGGATGTGCATACATAGTATGTATGTATGTATGTATGTATGAACGAGTTTACGTACGAATACACCTGCGTCCATTTACTGTATTCGTAGTCTATCCCATTTGCTGTCCCGTTTACCGTCCATCTTACTCGGTGTGTGTCTGAGAGACTCGTGGGCGAGGGAGAAGAAGGGGGGAATGGGTATGTAGGTAGGTAGGTAGGTAGGTAGGTATGTACAAATGTGAGTACCTACCTGATATATGGATGCAAGACACAATACTGCAACAGGAACGCCGCTGGTCTCATCCAACCAAGTGGGAAACATGCGCGAGGCCTCTGGCGAAAAAAAAAAAAAAAAAAAAAAAAAAGGATTGCTCGCGGTCTAAGCAAAGCCCCGTGCGAGGCCCGCTGCTTTCCATCCATCTCATTCGGCGAGACAAAGGAATCGGCAGTCACCGGAGGCGGCGAGGACCCACGGGGTGTTGGTGTGCAGGAGATCTATTCGTACCTACTACCTAGTAGGTACCATGTAGGCTGTAGGTATTCGCAGTTTGTGAAGTGCTACTGCTGCTGCTATTGTAAGAAGTACATAGTTGATGCAAGATGCTTGTTTCTGTTCTGTTCTGTTCTGTCCCATTTCAAGCAGTCTTCTTACTCTCTCTTTCTTCTCTCTCCCCTCAGATCTCCCTCCCTCTATCCAGCTCTCTCTCTCTTCATCCCTCTCACGTGAGCCTCCTCTCGTCAGCGCACCGTGTATCCCATCCCATCCCACAGGCTGGCCGTGGGAGGAAACCTGGATCCCCTGTTAGCCCGTTCCGTTTCATACCCCCCTCCATCCTATGTGCGTACATAGGTATGTACATACTAGAGCCCCAGAACTGAAGCCCCAGAACTGGAGTCCCCCCCCCGCCTGCCAGACCGTTCCGAGAGGGCCATGGGATCCGTCCTCACTGGATTGACCAGGTATCCGTCTCTCCAGATGATCAGGCCCGGGAGGGGCGTGGGCTCACGCGTCACGCTCTCTGGGATGCTACTGAGTTTGTATCCGTACATACCTACCTAGGTACCTACCATCTTTGCTGACCACTACCTGTAAATACCTACTACCTACAAAGGTCAGTCTCGCTCCTCCTCGCCCGCCGTCGTCCAAGCACCGCTACCCACCCAATAAGCCCGTGCCTTGCTTGCCTCACCTACTACCTACCCATAGGGAGGAACCTACCTACATACCTACATACCTTGTACTAGGTCTGCCCGTGCTTCTCGTACCTACAGGCTACAGGCTACAGGCTACAGGCTACAGGCTACAGGCGGCAGGTTCCATGCCCGCAATTCAACGGCAAACGGCTCACGCTCTTGTACCTGACAGTCATCAATCACTCAGTCCCCTTGCCGAGCTCCTGCAGCCCCTCCCTCCCTTGCCCGCCGTCTCCCGATAATCGCAACATCGGAGCCGCCGTCGACTTCACTACAGCCGCCCCCCCCCCCCCCTGTTTCCCCCGCCCTCCCTCCTCTTCCCCCCCCCCCCCTCCGCTGTCTCGCCCGCTCACACGCCCAGATGGGCTTGTCCCCAAAATATTATTTGTCGCTCTCGCTCGTGACAACCTGGCTCTAGCCCTTCTCTCGCCCATCTACTCATCGTCTTGGAGAGCCCTCACATCGAGCAATCAACTAGAGACGCTACCTCGACCCGTCACTGCGTCGTGGCAGAGGCCTCGTCATCAAAGTCCGTCTTCCAGCCTCGCCTCTCTCCTCTCCTCTCCTCTCCTCTCCCTCCCCTCCCATCCCCCGCCTCCTCCTCCTCCTCCTCCTCCTCTGCTCACCACTCTCTGCTCACCACTCTCTCCTCACACAGGAAATGCTCCAACACTCCTCGAGGCCATTGACGCTCCAGCGTCCCTCGCTTACGAACTCACCCGTCGCCCGCCAATCCCACGCCCGCTCCAACTCGTCGCTCGTCCTCAACACCAACCACCGCGTCACCCGTCGCAAGTCTGTCACCAACCCGGGCCCAAACCTCGCAGCCCTCACCGCAGCCCTCCCCATCGCTCGACGCTCCACGGCCTCCAAATCCGCCAGGGCCGGCAGCCTGCCCTCGCCCCCCGGCAGCCTGCCTCCGCACAACAACAATGAGAGTGCAATCGACGACGAGCCCATCGAGCTATCGGGCGACGATGACCCGGCTAAGCCGCAGAACCCTCGCGTACGCCGTGCCAGCGATGGCCAGCCCCTCTCCAAGGACGGCAAGAAGAGCAGTCGCATCGAAGTGCGGTGCGCAAAGTGCGGCAAGGGCTACAAACACAGCAGCTGCTTGACCAAACATTTGTGAGTTGACCCGTCTGCCGAAACGCTGCCTCAACGCACCTCGCTGACCCCCCGTCTCGCAGATGGGAACACACTCCCGAATGGTCTTATACCTCCAAGCTCCTCATCTCCAAGCACCAACAGGTCCAACTCCTCGAGGCCGCTTCCGTTCTCGTCGCCATGAACGGCAAGGAAAGTCCCGTGTTGACGCCTCCAGACTCCTCCAGCGAACCCGACTCGGCCGCCTCGCCCTACTCGGAGCTGGAACTCGCCGACCGGCAAAGCTCGGCAGACACGACGCCGCCGCCATGGTTCGGCGCCGCGACGTACGGGGACTCGTCTCCCCTCCACCACCTGCGGCCCTCGTTTGCGAGTCGGCCGCCGTCGTCTTCGGGTGCCAGCGGCATAGGTCAAGAAGACCGTGACCTCGCCGCCGCGGTCGAGCTGTTGAGTTGCAGCTTCGGGAGCAAGGACGGGACCATGGTGACGTTGGCGAGGGACGCGCCGCCGGTGCCGCGCGTTCCGGACCATTATTTCCACCAGGCAACGTCGCTGACGAGCGCCGGCTTCATCAGCAGCTTCCCCAGCCGACAGCCCGAGAGCTTCACCCGCGGCGAGCTCCGGCGGGACAGCGTCGACGTCAAGATGGAAGACAGCGGCGACGACGACGACTTCGATATGCGGTCACGGGCGCGCAGCGACGACGACGACGACGGCGTCTTTGGCCGGATGGAGGAGTGACGAGGGCACCGGGGGGGGGGGGTTTGGATAATGGTTTCTCTTGCATCACGATATACTCGATCAGGACGAGCTGGTCCCACTCCGCCGCCTGTCCTCAGCACCGAAGAGTGGAGGGCCTCGCCCGTTGCGGGCGTGATTGCATCTCCACGAGGTTAAAGTGAGGGTTTGGCGAGGCGTCGAGCGGACACTCGGATGAATACCAAAGAGGCATGAAAGCACGGACACGGTGATGTTTCGTGAAAGAAAAACTCTGTCGCCCTTTTGACGTGAGCAGTAAGTATTCGTAGACGCGATTCGCTCGTAACGACAGGGGATGGGTATACCGTATGTATATGTAATGACCGGGGCCGTTGATGAGGCCCGTGCCAATCGTTTCAGGCTGGGATGAGGCTAGCCGGCCAATGTGAGGCTGAGGCTCAAGGGTGAGATGAGGCTGAGGCGCTTACTTACCTAAGAGGCTAAGAGGCTAAGGCCAAGAGGCTGAGAAGGGACCAAGGTGAGGCTGAGAAAGCTACATGAACCATGTACCCTGAGGCTGAGGCTCAAAGGCTCGGGCCCAAAGTTTTGCAGCCTTTCTTCACGACTGCATCAACAGTTGCGAACCGTCGAACCTCACAGAACCTCACAGACGCGCCACTCCACACCAACTCGAACAAGCCGGATAGGGAGGCCCCACCATGGCGCCAACGACGCGGAGCAGCTCTACGGGATCACTGGAGCGGGTACCCGAAGACGCGACAGTCGCTGCGAGGGACGAGAGCAGGGGGCGGACGATGGCAGCGAAGCGGGGAGCGCGCGGCGGCGGCGGCGGCGGCGGCGGCGGCGGCGGCGTGGTATCGTGCGGGAAGTTCGCGTTCCCTTTGCTGGTGGTTGCGAGTTTCTGCCTGGCGAGTTGGGGGTATAGTCTTGTGGGGGAGGTTAGCGGTGGGAGGTTGGCGGCTGTGAGTCGGAGTCAGGAGTCTGGGGGGGAGATTGCCGTCTTGGTAGGGTGGAGGATGTGAGTTTCTGTTTTCTTTTTTTCCCTTTTTTTTTTTTCTTGCCTTGTCTTCTTGTTGTTTTTCTCATCTTGTTGTTGAGTTGTTGACGATGTCGAGTCGTGTTGCTGACGGCTGGTAGGTTGGAGCTCGGGCTTGCTTGGTTTGGCGGCTTGCGTGCTTTGGATGTTGCCATGTTGGATCTTCTTGCTCATGGGCCTTTGGTGAGTTGCTTCCTCGTCGGCTTGGTTCGACTCTTCGGCTGACGAGAGTACCGTCAGTTCTATCTCCAGGCCACCTTTTACTCCCTCGGCGTCAAGACAGCAGCCTCAGCACTCCTAGTCGACGTCCTCTCCGCCTCCCTCCCCTTCCATCTCCTCCGTCCACCAACCAACCACCACCACTCCTCCCCCCCGGACCTCCAACTCCACCTCTACACAACCGCCCTCGCATCCAGCATCTACACCATAACCATCGCCCTCTCCCAACGACTCCTCCTCCCCCGCATCCTAGCCCTCCACTTCCGAGGCCTAGCAACTCTCGAGCCCGCCTACGCAGCCTCCTACACGGCCGTCCTCCCCGCCACGGCCGTCTTCGGCGCCGCCGCCGCAGCCTTCATCTACGTGCCCTCCTCGACGACGACCGGCGATGACGCCCAGGCGCTCGATCCCGTCACGGCCTCGCTGGGCGAGACGCTGCGCTGGAATCTCTGGGGGTATTCTTCCAGGACCAAGCTTGTCGTCAGGAGGACTTGCCTGGTCATGCTCCTCGTCGCCGGGAACACCTACCTTTCCTGCACGAGGGGGTTGTACGGCGTCGAGGCCCACGGGGCGCTCGTCTATGCGGCTGTCTGGGTTGGCGCCGCGGCTTGTACGGGGTTGGCTCTCGGGTTGGTGGGCGGTGTCTAGGCGCCATCGTGGAAGGGGGGTGCTTTTTGAGCGCTGATGTGGTGGAGAGGTGAGGGATGGGGAGACATGTTACGGTTAGGAAAATTCGAGGATACTACGGACGAGCTGGTCATGGTTGTGAGGTGTTGGCGTGGTACGCAGATGGCCTCTGATTTGAAGAGGTCCTACAAGATTATATAACTTGGGAAGAATATAACCGAGGAGGGTTCCGTACTTTGTATAGGCCGTGGCGACATGTTGAGAAGATTGAAGATATGGGACGACTCCCCTAGCCATCCATTCCAAAACCTCCAAAACCCTGCAGTCTGCAGGACCGACATCTAGAATTGCAGTCTGCGGGACCACTCAGCTAAAACCTCCTCCTCCTCTTCCCCTCGCGCGACGCCGGCCGACGCCGACGGGGAGACGGGGGGGAGGCTGTGCTTCGGGAGTCTTGTCGTCGTCGTCGTTGTCGTCGTCGTCCTCCGTTTGAGGGGCGGGGGGATCGGCTTTGAGGGCGGTTGGGGTTGGGGTTGGGGTTGGGGTTAGGGTTGGGGGAGCGCGGGCGCGGGCGCGGGCGCGGGTATCTTGGTGAGGATGGTTGTGAGCATGGGGATTTGCTTCGTGATGGACGGGGTGAGGATGGAGGTCGTCGTAAAGGGGATCGGGATGGTGATCGGGATGGCGATGGGTAAGAGTCCGTAGAGAGAGAGCGTCTTCTCGAAGCGGACCTCGTCGTCCATCTTCCCCTCGGTCCATCTCTCCGTCCATCGCTTCGTCCGATTGGCCTCGACGACGACCTCCTCCTCCGTTGGTCCCTCGACCTAGTCCGTTCATCACTCGATCTCGATCTCGACCTCGACCTCGACCTCGACCTCGACCTCCATCTCCTCCCTCCATCCCTCGACCTCGACCTCCCCCCCATCCCTCGACCCCGACCTCGACCTAGATCGTGAGTAAGAAGACCCCGTATAACTCGAAAACTCGAAACCGAATCCCCATCCCCATCCCCATCCCCCCCCAACCACCAAAGCAGGAAGACTCGGTTTAGGCGCCGCATCGAGCCTCTCCCTCAAGCCATCCGTCAAAGCCCCCAAGCCGATGCTCGTAAAGTAATTGATGGCGAACCTCAAGTTCCTCACCCCCTCGACGGGGAACAAGCCCGTCAGACTCTCCCTCAGCGCCTCGTCCTCGACCCTGCCCTTGAGCTTCGAAAGGCCCATCTCCTCGGAGACGCTCTGGAAGAGAATCTTGATGAAGATGCGGCTGCTCGACGTCGTTTCCTCTTCGTTCAGATGGATCGCTGAGAGGCAATGCCAGCCGATGGCGTCCTGGGCGAGCATGTGACCGAATAGCATGGCCATGTTCCTCAGCTTGTTGTTCTCGTATCGGTGGATGGTGTCGTAGTATTTTGAAAAGGCTTGTTCGAAGAGGTCGCACCAAAGTCGATTGATCTTTGCGAAGCGCTCGCCGATGAGGCCGAAGAATTTCGTGTACGTCTTTTCCTGTGAGCAGCATTCGATTATCATCGACGGCAGCTCTGCCTCTTGACCGGCGGGCAGGTTGATCTTGATGAGTTTGTGGACTGCTTCCTCCGGGTCGGCGCTGGACATGATGGTCAGGTAGATTGTTCGTCGAAGGTTGACGAGGTCCGCGTTGGACTGATCCTTGATCTCCAAGGCCTTGGTCTCCTCATCTTCCTCGTCCTCCTCGTCATCATCATCATCATCATCATCTTCTTCTTCTTCTTCTTCTGCCCCTTCCTCACTCTCCTCTCCACTCTCTCCCAAAATCTCTCCGCGAAGCTTCCTATACGCCTCCTCATTCTCCTCCCACTCGGCATCAAACTTGAAAACGTTGAGCCCATCCTGCACATCGATATCGCCTTCGAGGCTGACCTGATGCGTGATCTGATCCTCCTCCTCCACGAGGTCCAGCTCCTCCTTGACGGCGGGATTGTCGCGGAACTTATCCTTGCGAACCTGGAAGAGCACCTCGACCATGTACTGCGTGCGCTTGTCGATGCCGGCCTCGTGTAGAATGTTCCTGAACTGGTCGAAGACGGCGACGGCCATGGCAGGCTGCATCTCCTCCACGTACTGACCAACCTCTCGACAGAACCCGACAGCAATCTCCACGCTATCATCCGTCGGCTTGTGAAGCAGCAGCAAGAGTATCTGCCCGGCCAACATCTCGTGAAGGACCTGCTGGTTAACGAGATGGGCGAGAAACGACGTCGCCGACAAGCAAACCCCCTTGTCGTTCCTCCTAAACGCCTTCCGAAACTGCACCACCAGCCTCTGAACAAGCAACTCGCCCACCTGCGGCAACTTTGTATTCACAACCGCGACCATGGCCGCGTAGACCGCCGTGAAGGGCAAGCTCGCCGCCTGAGCCTTCATGACAGACCGGCAGAACAACCCCCTCCCCCTCACCAAGTTCTCGCCGAACAGTTCGGGGACGATGTGCTTGATGTTTGCAGTGTTGACCTTGTTGATCAGCCCGTTGATGCTCTTCTTGAGCGCCTCCCACGCCATCCGCTGATATTCCTTGCTCGTCTTGTCCGTGATCTGAGCCTGTAGCGCCCGCAGGCGAGCGGGGGGCATGTAGGTTCCGCCGGAGCGCACGTTGAGGAGACGCTGATATTCTTGCTTGGCCGCCGCTTGCTTCTCTTCCTCTGTCGGCTTTGGAGCTGGCGAGCGGGAACGAGGTCGTCGAGGCCGAGTCGGGCGGTAAGAGTCGCCTCCACGGTCGCGACGCGGCATTTCCGCTCGCGCCGAAGCCATGGCGCTGATGATGTATCTTGTTTTGTCGTCCTCTTTTAAATTCTTCAAAGGGTTGGTTGTACGTTTCTCGAGAGTCTATCGTAAAGATATCAAAAACAGAGCGTCCGTTGTATGATTGTATCGGACCAGAATGAAGCACAAGTCATCTCCACAACAAAAATCAGTCCCTTAAAAAAAAAAAACAAAAAAAAACAAAAAAAAAACCACAGCCCCTCACGTAAGCAGCCAGCCGCACCGCCACACAAGGCTGCACCGCCACAAGCCCTCACCAATCAGCAACCACCAGAACTTTGCTTCGGCCTTGAACCGTCCGTCGCCTCGCCTCGACATCGATCCCTTTAAAGCCCACCGACGGCCCTCTACCATCCCATATCCGTGACGCTCCGTGACGCTCCCCGTCGAGCTTGCTCCCGGTTCTCGTCCTTCTAGCCATGGTAACCATAACCATCGTTTCATCCCCTCGTTCCCACCAATGCTAACGCCTCGCAGCTCGACAAACTCCTGGGCCTCGCCATGCTCGTGGCCGCCTCCGTCGTCTTCCTCTACTACTCCGTCTGGACCCTCCTCATGGTCCGTAAAAACTCCTGTCTATTTCTCCTCAAGTCCATCTATCCTCAATCTCCCCATTCCTCTGGCGAGCTTACCTCGCGCGCCTCACTCCAATTCAAACCTTTACAACTCGCTAATAAGCCCAGCCCTTCGTCGACGACGACCACCCCCTTCAAAACTTCTTCCTCCCTCGCGTCTGGGCCATTCGAATCCCCGTCATCTTCGTCCTCCTCGTCTCCGCCGTCGTCGGCTCCTTTCTCGGCACCGTCATGATTCGGAGCAACCGCAAGAAGGCCTCCAAAGCCAAGGCCGCCGCCAAGAAGAAGGCGTGAACAGTCGACGTGCGGGGCCCCATGTCATGTCTTCTTCTGCGAGAGCTTACATACGTATGTATGTACAAACATATGTGCTCTAATAATACCAAGGCCACTTGATGCCAGAACATCGTTGCCGCCTCTCACATTCACGCACATAGTTGGAACATATTCAGACAAGATACCTCGTCCACTCTGCTGAAATGGAAAATTTGTAGACTGTCCAAGCGACGAGGCCATCATCCTACACCAACCATGGAGACAATTGTAGTGCGTTTGGGTATCTTTTTTTTTTTTTTCTTTCTGATTGTTTCCTCTACCTATGCCGCGACAGCCCATCATCAAACCAACTTCAGACAAAAGGAGTGTACAAAAACGAGGCCGAGCATCCAAAGCAAAAACAAACCAGCGGGCGCTCTCGCCCATTGCATGCCTTGTGTTATCCCTCAAATCGACGGCCTTGTATTTTGTCCACCCCGAATGATTGCCGAGCCGAGTGCCTGTCACCTTCGCTCACACTCATGGGACTTCTGTCCAACCCGTCCGTCAGACCCTCTGGTCGGCAAAGTCGAGCACCTCGCAATCGTCCTCGAAAAAGCCGTCCTCGTCGGCGTCTCCCTGATGAGCCCTGCGTCGTCTTCTAGTCGTCACCACGATCTGCTCCTCGTCGGCATACTGCATCACCCGCTCCATAGCCGACTGCGGCAGCGCCATGTGGTCTTGAGGTCCGGCCCTCTCTTCGTAGCCGTCGTCTCCGCCATCGTCATCGTCGTCTGCACCCTGAGGTAGTCCCGACGTAAGTCTCACTGCCGCCACATCCTGGCCAAAAGCCCAAGCCGACGACGTCTTATCCTCGTCGCCTTCTGACTCTCCCGCCGCCTTAAGGTGCCTCTTCTTCCGCCGGTTGGCCGGAACGCTCGCCGCGTGATCGCCAGCCAAGTTCGTACCGTCCAGCAGCAGAGACGCAGACTCCGACTGAGGAGCTGCCGTCTCGCGGCCGCCGTAGGCACAAAAGACGACACGGCGGTCCGTGTGGAAGGGCTGGTAGGGAGCGCTAGACTCTATCTCGGCCTGCGGGATCGCGGCGTCCAGGCCCGAAGCGGTGGCGGCGGCTCCGCGACCCGAAGCCTGCTGAAGCGTCATCGTCTTTCCGGCCTCTCGCTCACCGTCCGAGAGCTCGAGATACTCGTCGGGCACGCCCGAGTCCAGCATCTGGCGCACGAACGGCGCCACCACGTCGTCGGGCAACAGAGGCACCTTGATGTCCCTGTACCTGTTGGCGCGGGCCATCCTCTTTCCGCTCGTGGCCGCCGAGGGCCGGCGTGCCTTGCAAGCGAACATGCGGACCATGCCGCCGCCCACCGAGACCAGCACCTGCGACTTGCGGCACTTGAGCCAAGAGACGCACGAGGCCGAAGGCAGAGCCGTGCCGTGCGGTAGGGAGACGCGGTTCTCGCCCGTGTGTCGCAGATGATTAATGGCCGTACTGGTCTTGCCGAGGGAGTGGCTGATGGTAGCCGCAATGGCGCGACCACCCTGAGCGGCCGAGTCGCGTAGCACGTTGCCCGGGCTCGCCGTCGTTGCCGAGGCGGCGGCGGCGGCGGCGGCGGCGGCGGCGGCGGCCGGGGCGGCGTTGGAGCTGCTCCGGCGAGATCGCGTCACAAAGGGCCTCGCCGCGTGATAGGCCGCGCCAAAGGCACCCGAAGCGATCGAGACGGCCGAGGTGGACGTCTCCGGGGGCTCGGCCGCAGCCTTGGCCACCACCTTGCGCCGCCGCGGAGGAGGCCACATGAAGGCGCTGAAGGGCATCTCCAGCAGGTGGACCGTCCCCCTCTCCGTCACCATGGCCAGTCTCTCCCCGAGGGGCCCCGTCCAGGCGACGTCGACGATGCGCGCCACCGTCATGCGGGAGAACTGGGCGATCTGGCGCACCACCGTTCCGCCGCCGTCGCCGTGGACCAGCGTCGTCTGAAGCGGCGACGAGTGCGTGTGCTGCGCCCGGAGCAGGTCCCAGACCGTCTGGACGTCGCCCTTCGTGCTGGCCGTGAACAGCGCCAAAGACGAGGGCGAGAAGGAGAGAAAACTGCAGCCCAGAGGCGCGGCGAACGTCGTCAGGGGGTGGATCGAAGTCGAACCTCCCAGCGCCTCCACGTCAACGACGGAGACCAGGCCGGGCTCCTTGGTGGTCGGCAGCACCGCGGCCCCGTGCGTGGGCGGGAACTGAGGCGGGTCGTTCTGCGGCGAGCGTGAGCCGCCCCAAGGCTGGGGTGGCGACCGCGCGAGCTGCTGCTGCTGCTGCTGCTGCTGCATCTGCTGCTGCTGCTGCATCTGCTGCTGCTGCTGCTGAGACTGCGACTGCGGACTCGACGGCTTGTTCCAATACGCATTCCAGGCCTGGAGGCCCTGCTGTCCTACCCACTTGGCGCCCTGAATTAGCTCCTGAGTCGTCTCCCTCATTATCTTGTTTACCATGCTATCCGAGATCGGGAGGTCGACCGAAGACGACACCGTCGGCAGGTGAGGAGGCGTCAGCGACGACACGCCGGGGGCTCGGCCCAAGACCGGCACCGGCAAGTGGGCGCGGAGGGAGATTTGCGAAGACGGCGTGGCCGGACAGTAGGCCAGCCAGCGGCCGTTGAGAGCCATGACCGGGGCCTGCGGCGTCGGACGGCGAACGGCCTTGGCGGAGTGCGTCTTATCGTTCTCCTCGGCTACCTCGGCCCGTTGGCTCTGCTGGAGCGTGGTCCATACCTTTCCCGTGCAGGCGAAGACGTGACCGTTCTGCGGCTGAAGCAGCTGGCGATAGACCCAGCACTCGCCTGTGACGCCGGAGCAGACGACGACGTTGCCGGAGTCGGCCTTGATGGTGAGGGCCCCAGACGGTGCCGGCGGCTGAAAGAGCGGACTGGACAGGGACACCTCGCCGTTGTTGGGTATCTTTTGAGCCTGCAGCAGCACGTCGACCAGCTTGTTCGTCTTGAGCGAGTACACCTCGACCGAGGTCTGGTAGGCGAGTGGCGCCGGATGCGAACGTCCCTGAAGGCCGTCGTGGTGAGCGAAGCCGGTCTGCATGCCCTCGGGGCTGCTCTCGCCGGCGCTCTCGTCCTGCTGCTGACCATGGACGGAACGCGTCGGCACCACAGGGCCGTGGACGACCAAGGCCACGAGGGGGGACGGCGAGGGATCATGGCCGACGACGGACCAAGGCAGAATCTTGGCGCTGTGGACGCCGCCTCGCAGACCCCTCAGGCTGGCCGCGAGATCGACCCCACGCTTGGATACGGAATACACCTGCAGGCCGCCCTCGTAACCGGCCAGGACCACCTTTTCCGCCGCGGCCGAAGCGCCGTCGGCAACCGGAAGGGAGTCGAAGCCGAAAAAGAGGCCCCGATCGCCGGCCTTGATGCCGCCAGACTGCGGGGTGATGGTCAGGTCAAGGTCGGGAGCTCCGTAGAAGTGCGCCTGTGGCTGATGGGGCAAGGGTGGCTGCGAGCCGGGATACTGCGAATAGAGCGAGCTTCTTCGAAAGGCCGTCGTGGACACGGCACGGGGCGACGTGACCGTAGCATCCTGGCACTGCGGCTCCATCTGATAGCTGAGGGGTCGACGGCCGGCTCGAGGAGGCGACGAGGCCGCAGGCGAGGGGCTCCTAAAGGCTCGCTGAGCGGTCCAGTCGCCGTGGCCGCGAGCCGAGTCCTCGTAAGACGACGGCTGCGTAGGCGGCGACTCGCCCGTCAGGTTGATGAGGTTGCTGGGCGAGCAATCCATGACGCCCCTCGCCCAATCGTTGGCCATGCTGGGAGCGGTGCTGGCCGAGGCCGACGTCGCCGACAGGGCCTCGAGCAGAGGTGACGCGCCGTGGGGGTCATGATAGGGAGGCGAAGGGTGTATCTCGGGGGTGTTGATGGCGGGGGAGGACGAGGCCTCGGATGCAGGACGGCTCCTGGAAGAGCCGGCGCCGTTGCTACTGCTTCGAACCCGGCCCCCTCTCGTCAGCTCACGGTCGACGCAGTAAGAAACAGAGGGATGACTCACGAGAACCTGCCGGCGGCATGCTTGGTCACCGCGGCAGCGATTCCGCCAGTCTCTCGGACATTCTTCTTGTCCTTCTTGTAGCCTGAGCGATTGGAAGAAGGCATCGTCAGTGGGCTTCAGCCGAGGAAGCGGGCTGGAAGACGCGGGCAACCGACTAGGCATTCAAGTGGTGGTCGCAGCCAGCCGATCAGCTTCCCGCCCCGGAGAGCCGGAGAGGCCAAGAAGCGTCGAGGAAGAGGCCGGAGAAGGGCGCAAAGGTCCCGCACCGAGGCCAGGCCGAGACTGAAGAAATGAGAGTCGGATTCCTTGCTTTCCCGTCGTGACGTGGAGAGGAGGGACGGGATACGTGGAGCGTGGAGGGGAGGAGGGGAGGGGAGGGGAGGGAGGATGGTTTGCCCGCGTTCCTTATCAGGGCCGCCGATAAAAGTAGGTAGTTAGGTACCTAGGTAAGTAAGTACCTTGAGATAGGTGGGCAGCCGCACCGAAGTCGTGCCTAGGTACCTATTCGTAGGTAGGGGAAAGTCGGATGGCAACAAAGGGAAGAAAGATTCGAAGAGGGAGAGTCGAGTCGAGCAGGGATAAAACGAGCAAGATGCTCCTCGATGCCCGCGGAATGCAGAACGGCCGTTTGTTTCTCTATCCTGTCAGTCATACATACATACATACATACCTACGTATGTACATACATACAATACAAATAGGCCTCGCAGCATGACGAGATGGAGGATCGATGACTCCTTGTCCCGTGCGGTACATGAAGTTACAGTGAGTGTACCTCCGTCCCTCCCATCTCCCCATCCTCGCGCACGAGGGCGAGTGGGCAATAGAAGGCCGCTTTAGGGGAGCGGAGGGGGTAAGGCTACTACTAAGAAAGCCACGTGATGCGACGTTTCTGTCGCCAAGGCCTCGCATCATGGTACATACATACAGGTACCTACATAATTGCAGACGAAGACGTGCACGACACAACCAGCGCAAGCACACAGCCCTACCACCACCTGAAGTAGGTGCCGCGAGCCCGAGCCAGCGGACGGGCGCATCTGTGGCCATTCCATCCGCCAATCCTCCGTACCACCCACTGAAAAATCCATCAAAGCCATGAGCCTCTTCCTCCCAAGCCGGCGCAAGGCACACTTCTTTCATGTACGTGGTATGTATGTATGTATGTATATATACCTCTGTCACCCCACACCCCCCCCTTTCTCCACCCTTCTAGCCCAGGCACAGAACGAAAAGCAGCACATGATCTAGCTCAGCCTTCGAGCCCATCCGAGCCAGACCGGCGCGAAACAAGTACCGTGCTCGCTATTCCATCTCGGGCCTTCCCTCTTGACCCACTCCCTCTTGAAACGGAAGACCGCATGACGGAACGGTCCACTTCGACGAGCACGGGGGATGACGGCAAAGGGGGGGGGAGGAGTGCTTGGCTCGAGGCTCTGCGGCTTCAACGGACGTCACGTGCCCAATTTCATCATGTGAACCCCCCCCCTGCTACACCCCTCTGCAGCCTGCTACACACCCCGTGACGCATTCAGGTCAGGAACGTCATGACCGATCAATCTCGCGCCAACGTCACTCGCCTCTGTCTCGCCCTCGACTCTTCAACGCCACTGCAGCCAGACACGATAGCGCGCAAATCTCCACTCCCCGTCATCCCCACGCCTCAGCACCGCGTGTCCCGACCACGGCACCACCACCTCCGTCCCCTCCATCGTCAGCCTCACCTCGCCCAGCACCATGGCCTCCCAGCCGCCATCAGCGAAGCGACCGGGAAACACCTTGGCCACGTTGTGCTTGCGTCCCTGCGTCTTCTCCCACATGCTGAGACGCATCTTCCGGATCTCTAATGTTCCCCGTCAGATGGTAGTTGTCCTTGACGAATATGACTCCCAAGATGAGGCAAGGTAGTCACTAGTCAGTCAGGGAAGGGGAAGGGAGCTCACCGTCCTCACCAACAGCCTCATCGCCGCCAATCGTCACCTGCGCATCCCTGGTAAACAGGCTCACCCACCGTTCATCCGCCTCCGTCTGGTCCGACGTGCGATAGAAGTCGGTCAGCATCGCCTTGATGTCTTCCGTCGCCCCCGAACCCTGTTCCGGGTAGGCGGGTTCGTAGCCGTCGCCGGGGAAAGCCGACATGATGATTTGTAGACTAGACTATGTCACGAAGTAATGATGCCGTCACGAAGCCCTGCTCGTCATGAAGAAGAAAAAGAAAGGAGCAGCAGAGACACGTCTGCGTCGACGTCGTCAGAAAGCGAAACCCCGCTCGCCACGTTACACCCAACCAACGATGAGATCATCGCCTTTCCCGCTCGAGAGCGACCCGACGACACCATCACCACCAAACTACCGTATTCGTACGTACATACGCTTGTATCAAGATCTCCATACCGCTGCCCGCCTACCCACCTACCTCCCTACCTACCTAAGGAATACAACAAGATCAATAGCGGTGCTACAAACGCCGTCACAACTCACAACCCTCACGACCAACCCTCGTCAGCAGAGCGACGCCCCCTTCTTCCTCATTTCCTCACCCCCCTCGCGCTGACCTCGCCCTTCTCGCCAATGTTCAGCAGCCGACGACACTCGGGACAGTACCACTTGGTCGTCCGAGCAGGAATGTCCGCCAGTCCGACGCATTCGAGGTGGAACCACTCCTGCTTGCAGTTCTGTCCCTACGTTAGCCGGTAGTCGCCCGTCATTTTGCGGAGAGAAGACGTAAAACTCACATCGCTGTCGCACTGGATCATCGTCCCGAAGCTGACCCGATTGCAAAGGCAATATCTCGGCTCATTCGGATCGATCGGGTTCCCCTCGTCGTCCACCTCTTCCATCTCCGTCTCCGTCACGAGTCCCTTGTCTTTCCTCGTCGTCCGGGCCTTCCTCCTCGGCGCCGCCTTTCGCTTCCCAACGGCGCTGTTACCGCCGCTGCTTGTGATGCTCACGACGCCGGGGGCCGGCCTCTTAGCCCGCTTCGCCGCCCCGGCAGGCTGCTTCATCGCTTCGGGCGCCGGCGTGTTGCGGGCTGTGCTGGCTCTCCGCGGACGGTCCGCTGCCAGCGAGGCCATCGCCCCCGGATCCGGCTGGCCTTGGGACGAGATGGACCGTCGCCCGATGGCCGCCGGCGGCTCCGGAGGGGCCGGAGGGGCCGGAGTGGGGCCCCGTGAAGTGGACCTCCGGCCAGCGGCCTGCTCCGTCACCGAGTGCGCTGCCTGAACTGGCTGGAGGACCGGCACCGCGGGTAACGACTGCTGCTGCTGCTTCTGCTGCTGCTGCTGCTGCTGCTGCTGCTGCTGCTGCTGCTGCTGCTGTTGTTGATGCTGTTGATGGTGACGCTTTGCCGCATCGCCCCGCGTTTCCCTCTTATTGACGTCTCGCGTCGGCGGCGGCAAAGGCACCCCTCCCGTCGAAGCCTTCCTGGGCAGGGGCACAGGAGTCTCGGCAGCCGGGGGCTTCGTAGGCACCGACATGGTAGTAACAGCGCTCGACGACGGCGGGGGCGACGCAGACGACGCCGATCTCGCCGACAGCGGGACCGGTATGGGCACGGGCGTCTCCGACTGCGTCACCACCACCGTCCCGCTGCCGCTGCCGTCCGCCGCAGACGACGCGCTGCCGTGACCGAGTCCGACGAGAGGCTGCGGAGGAGGCACGGGCGTCTCCGTCTTGGTGCGCTTCGGCGCCGGCCGTGACGGCGTCTCGCCCCTCTTGGCCGACTCCGTCACGTCGCTGCCGCCGTCGGCTTCCCGTTTCCGCTTCCCGTTGGATCGCGAGCTGGTCCTCGACTTGGCCGCTCCGGACTCCTTGGAGGCGTCCGTCACCGGCTTCTTCGCGGGCCCGCTCCATTGCAGCAGCTTGGCAGCCCGAGCCATCTTCCTGGCTGACTCCTCGGCCTCTTCAGCTGCCAGTTTAGCAAGCGCCTCTCTCTTTAGCTTCTTCGCCTCGTTGAGCTTCATACCCCTATTGCTGGTGGGATGGTCGTCAGCCGCCAGCGCGTCTGCGCTGAGGGCACCGGCCGGAAGTTGCTGCGCGCCCGACTCACCGTCCACAACGGGGCTCGGAACGATGGGGTTAAAGATCTTGCCCTCCTCTTCCGCCTTCTTCTTGGCCTCTCGATATTCTTCCGGCCCTCTTCTCAGCGCCTTGAGCTCTCTCGCGACCATGGTGTCGCTAGGGGTCCATGTAGCGTTCTTCTTCATGCGCTTCCTGAGCTTGGCCAGCTCGTACTGCGTCAGCTGCAGCCACGGCGCATCGGCACTACCGATGACGGCGTTCTCCGGTGGCGGGTGTAGAAGTGCGGCTGCGTTGGCCGCCGCCGCCGCGCTGATGGCCGCCGGATTGCTCTGCGGGCGCACCGGACGACTCGCCGACTTGGGCGTCTTGTTGGTGACGAGCTTGATGCGTGCCGCCGGAGCAGGCGTCGGCCGGCTACCTACTGCCTGCTGCAAGTCGGAGTCGGTATCGGAGCTGACATCGCTGTCATCACTGCACGTATCATACTCGATGTCGTAAGGAGCCAGAACCTCGCCGGGAACGGTGATGCGAGGGATTCTGTGTCGCGCGATTCTCTTCCCTTGCTCATCCGTCGACCGCACCGTCAACCTGTTGCGCGACAGCTGTGGCGACGTTGCCGCGACGACGGGGCTCTTGGGCTCTTCGACCGGGTAGTTGTCCATCATGTCCTGCAGCTTCGCCAGTAGCATCTTGGCCTTGTTATAATGGCGCGTCACGTTCTCCGACATCCTGACAGCCTCGGAATGCGCATAGACCCTAGAGCTAACGGCCTGATCCAGCCTCTGGGAGATGACGGCGCGTAGCTTGACGGGGTCCGGCCGCTCGTGGACGGGGATGGACGGCAGCTGGCCCCATGTCGTGGTAAGGTCGTTGACGCCTACCGACGCTTCCGTGTAGCTTTTATCGAGCTTACCGATGAGCGTCAAGGATCGCACCATGTCGGATGGCAAGTATTCGGTGAAGTCGAGGAAGTCGGTCACAGTCGTCTGCGCGTCGGGATCGGCCCGCGGCTCGAGCTGACCGTCAACAGCGGCTGCCGACGGCGCCGAAACCGCCTCGGCACACGTCCCGTCAACTGGCGGCGCATCCGGAGCGGCCTCGGTCGCGGGATCCATCGAGCGGACCGCGCCTCCGGTGGCCATGGCTCTGCAGCGACGCGTTCCGTCTCTCAAAAGCGTCGTTGGCGTCTGTTCTGCTCAAGAGGCACCGCTGACGTCTGAAGGTCCATCTGGGAGCCTATAAAAGCGACTCTTGGAGCGTCATCTGTCCGGCGCGTCGCCTTGGAGGATTCTCGTGGGTTTTGTAGCGCCGCGTTCGTCGTCTTGCTGTTGGCTTTCGTGTGATGTTGACTGAATCTGGTGCTGGCACTGTGCGCCGTCTGGCAGCCGCCTGCGGGCTGCGGGGTAACGTGATCCTCTGCTGAGGTCATCAATTCTACGAGCTCCGCACGAGGTCCGCTGCAACGTCGATGGCCTCTCTTAACGAGTGATTCGTGAGAGTGCTGGATAGGTACGGGAACGCAGCATTAGTTGACGGGACATTTCATGCCAACTGTGTTCTGTCTCACGTCTTTCGATTGTTTCTGGGAGGTACTCATCTGACGGCCTAGCCGGTAGACATGCGAATACGCCCAGAGAGATGACTGTCTCTACAGCACGTATTCGTAGCTCTGGAGTGTTCGAAAGCTATGAACTTGTAATACTCGTCCAGCAAGAGACACCTCACGTCCTAATACAGCCCTACAACGGACCTCTCAGGAAAAGGTAGTGAGTCAGTTGGTCGAAAGGCATCCCCTTTCAATAATAGGACACTTCAAGTTACCCGGTAACAAGAACGGCATCCAACCCTCCGTCTCGACCCCCTCCCGCCTTATCATCACTTCGAGACCGTCCCAAAACACCACTCGTCCGACCCTTCTCCTTCTTGCCGAGCGTGAGCGCGCCCTTGGCAAGCGCCTCAGCGGGAAGCGGCCTGATGATAGGCTGAGCAACCCACCACGGCCTCCTACACCTTCGAACCGTCTTAGCCGACGAGAGCTGAGGGTCCGCATCTTCATCAACCGGAGGAAGGGCAGCGAGTTCTTCGTCGAAGCTCGCCCCTCCCGACTCATCATACTCCATCAATCCGCGGGCGACCGCCTCCTCCACGGCCGCGAGAACGGCTTCGAAGTGTTCCAAGGCTGGACCGGGACGGCGGGCGCTAGCCAGCATGTCGCGGATGTAGGTGTGACGGGTGACGAGGTGGCGGAGGAGGTGGAAGAGGTGAGCCTGGATGGCGGATAGGTTTGGTGATGGCGGTGCTGGTGTCGCTGAGGAAGAGGAAGCCTCCGTCTTACGGCGCTTGGCAGGATTCGGCTCAGGCGAAGATGTCGTCGTCGTCGTCATCCAAGACGTATCGTCGCCGGGGACGAAGAGCGGACGACGTTGAGGCGGAGTCGAGGCGCCGAGTGCGTGAACGTGAAGAATATCAAGATATCGTCTCATCAAGGCGTCGAGCCTCCACCCCGAACCATGACCATCGTCTCTCCCGCGCCAGTACTCTGGTCCATGGTCGAGAGGAGGAGGAGCAGCAAAGATGGCCGGATCGCTGAGATTTCCCTCTGCGCTCATAACAGCGTCCGCGCCCGTAGCCTGCAGACAGCGCTCCACGTCGACAGGCTGCAGGACGTTCCCGTTGGCGAAGATGACCGTCTCGGGCGGCAAACTGTCTCGAAGAAAGCGCAACGTCTCCCAATCAGCCACGCCCGTGATGTGACCCTTTTGCTCACGTCTCCTCCCGTGAACAGTAAGTATAGAGGCGCCAGCATCGAGCACATTCTTCGCATAAGCCAGCGTCTCCTCCCTGCTATCGAGGATACGAATCTTGGCCGTCACCGGCACATCAAGCTCGCAATGCAGCCTGTTGACCAGCCGAAAGATGAGCTCCTGATCCTCCTGCAGAAACGCGCCATAGCGACCCTTGCGAGCGATGCCCTGCGGACACCCGAGGTTGAGGTCAACGGCGTCGCAGTAAGGGGTTACGCGTTGCGCCGCTTCCAGCAGCACGTCCGGGTCGTTGGCGCAGAACTGCACGAACAGAGGCCTATCGCCAACGGCCGCATTGCCGTCCAGCCACGGTCCATCATCGCGAGCAGGCTGGAAGTGCGTCTGTCGGTACTTTTCGTCCGTCGCAAACAGGCGCGCATGGAGCATCGGCGTGTAGGCCAGCACTTGGCTTCGCGTACTCGGGGGCATCAAGGACCTCGTCAGCATCCGCCACGCCTGGTCGGTTTGGGGAGTCAGTGAGCGCCTCTGACGCGTCCCATCTTCTTTTATCCGGTATATTCGTACGTACAAACTCGGACTGGTCTACCATGGGCGCCACCACAAACTTTGGGCTGCCAATGCTCTCGTAAAAGGCGCGTCCGTGCAGCTTTTTCGATGAGGCGGTCATCCTTGGCATCGCCTGGGCCGGCACCAGCCGCATTCAATGACGAGGGCCTCCGTGTCGTCGACGCGACGGTGAGTTGCGAAGACACTTTCGAGCATATATATATATGTATGCATGTAGGTTGGCAATGGAGAGATCTAAAGGTCAGGGGAGGTGGGCTCAGTTTTTCACCCTCCGATAGATGTCATCATTACTGGGTATAGGGTAGGCAACTAGCCTCAACACCCTTATAATCGCTCGATGAACCACGCCCATCAACCACCACAGATCCTCCGTCGTCACTGAAACCAACGTATCTCGAGGCCCTGATCTGAACACGCCGCGCAGACGCTGCAATGATCTCGCTTATGCTAGTCCCGCTACAACACGACCATATGAACCTCCCGCAACCGCTCTGCCCCCTCGTCCCCTGCTCGCGCACCGCCCGACCATCTCTGACCATGCCAAACCCGGGTTGCTCGGCCTCGATATTAGGGAGATTGTTAAGATCCGGGGACGTATATTCCCGCCCGACGCGTAGTCGCACACCGCGTGTGAAAGACGCCCTCGACTCCGTACTATGCTGTCCCCTACAACGCCGCTAAATGGTTGAAAGCCCGTTCTCCCGACGTCGCCGTCGTCAGAAAAAGTGCGTGTAAATCTTGGAGTTTTCGTGCACCTCCATCTCCTGCGTGCCTCGTCAGCATCTCCTTTCAACCAAGTGGCTCGAGGGTACTCACCATCTTGAACGTGTTGAGCTCCTCCTTGATCTGCTGAGCCAGAATCGGCGTCAGTCGATTACACGTCGCGATATTTCCCCGCCGGTCGTATTCCTGGCTCGGCCACGTGTCGTAAAAGACGATGCGTGGAGAAAAGGTGGCGCTTCGCTTCGCCCCCCCCTGAGGAGTCACCGGCGGGCTCCTTGTGTCCTGCCGCAGCCGTAGAGCCGACATGAAGTAATCCTCGTTGCCAATCGAGACGGATCCCGTCCTCTTGTGACCCTGTGACTCGTCATGGGGCGTGCTCGGCGCGCTCGAGTTGGGTGAGTCGGCCACGCTAAGGATGTTGGGAAGCATGAGCTCGGGAGACTCGGCAGCTCGGGCTGCAGGGCTCGTCGACCCTGTAAAATCATGCGTTAGCCGCCCGCACAATTCTCGTCCTTGAACGTGACGAATCAGACTTACGCTTCAGTATGCCCTTACGGACAGCCGCCAGAGCCTCGGCCCGTTCCTTGTCGCCGCCAACGATGCTCTTACGGGGACCCGACTGGTCCGTGCCCGAGCTGCTGAGGCGCTCCGGAGCCATGTCCGGTATGTGGGCCGCGTCGAGCGAATTCCGCTCCAGGTGAGGGAAGCCCGTGCCGCCGTTGGCCTGCGCCGGGTCGGCCGTCACGTTGACCCGCTGCGTCTCGGCCTCGACCGTAATCATGGATACGGCCGCCTGGCTGGAATCGGGTGTCGCCGTGTCCGCGGCGGGGACACCGGTCACCGACTTGGGTCGAAATAGGCCGACGAGCGAGCGGGTCCCCTTCTTCATGCCGCGGCCCATCTTGCGAATCATGACCGACGCAGACGAAGCTGTCGACGAGATGGAAATATTGTCCGTCGACCCGAAGAAGCGGCCGCCATAGATGCTGTTGCCGATGCCCGCAGCCTCCTGGGCTTCGGCGATGCGAGCCTGCTCGGCATCGTAGGCTTCGTCCGCCGTCTGCTCCTTTTGGGGCTTGATCGCCTCTTCCTTGTCGGTGTCGTCGTCGTCGACGCCGGCGCCGCCTCCAGCAGCTTTGCGAAAGTCGGCCACGCTCCCGAAGGAAAAGGCCCTCCGCAGTCGAGAAGTCTTGCTCTTGGCCTTGGCTCCCTTCTCGTTGATGGCGGCGAGCTGCTTTACGGCGGGAGAGCTAAGCTTGGCGGACGTCGGGTTGGCTGACTGGTCTTCGGGGGCTTCCGTCGCCGTCGTCGCCAGCTTCGACAGCGGCGAGGGGCTCAGAGTACGCTTGGTCGCGTCCGACGAGGATCCGCGAGGGGGAATGTTGACCAGCCGCGCCTGGTCCGCCTTAGAAGCTTCGTCGGACGGCGTGGGCGACGAAGGGGCCCCCCTGGAGTCGGAAGCCCTGCGGTACGTGGCCTGCCACATGGGGATATCGTCAGTAGGCATAGGGATACCAGCGGTTGAGAGGCTTACGGAACGACGAGATTGACTGCTCCTGGTAGAGGCAACGCTCTCAGAGCTGCCACTGCGCGAGTGGGTCACGGCGACGGGAGCCAAACGTGGAGATTCAGGGTCAGAGTCGGCGGTCATCGGGCCGGGCTTCGGGGCGTCGGCCCCGTTGATGCCGTGAACGCTGCGACGGTGCATCCTCCTGGCTTCCTCCTGGTGTTGACGACCGCGGAGGTGTATGTCGTCGAGCGACGAGACGCTCACCAAGCCGCGGCGGGCCGGTAGCACGGGCGCCGAGAACCTTGGATTGGTCTGTACTGCATACGGCTGGTTGACATTGACGAGGGGCACGGTGGAAGGAACCGTCGAGCTCTGCGAGCGGCCATGATAGGCACCGCCGCTGGGCCGCCTATACCTGTCTGGAGCATTCCTGACTGCGGACCCCGGGCTAAAAGGAGCCTGGGAGCCGAGGGGCGGAGAGGGTCGTGTCGGGGAAGCGTTGCGGGCCGCCAGCACAGAGTCGTCCCGCGAGCCACCGCTTCCGAAGCTGCCCAAGTGGCTGAGGGGAGGTAGTTGGGGGCTGCCGAGAGATGGGGCTCGATGGTGTGTCACGAGTTCGTAGGGCTGTGAGCCCGACACGGAGCCGGACCTGTAGGCAGCGTATTGCTGTCGAGGCACCGTCTGGTGGAGGTTTGGGGTGCTCGTGAAGGCGTAGGGCTGGACGGCAGCAGCATTTCCTCGATAGGCGGACGAGGCGGCGCCATGATACGAAGACCTTGGCGACTGGGGGGACGAGTATGAATGGTTGGCATGCGACGGGCTCGGGGGCACCATGCCTGACGTCGGCGACGGCCGTGCCTGGAGCATCGTGGTCTGTTGCGGATACGTCTGTACCAGGGCCGCCATGCTTGTGCGAGTCCGCAGCTAGGCTGGCGGCAGTGCCTCGGGAGGCGTGTCCTGGCAGTGGCTGGAGAGGAGGAGTCGCGATCTCTAGACGCGGTTTGGGTGGCAAGCGAAGGATGGATAGGTATTATCTGTCAACAGAAGGATGGTTAGCGACAAGCTGCTCGACAACGAGGCGTCACAAGTCGAAAAAAGACACGCGTACTCCCGCCAGGGTGTGCGAACCTCTGTACTGTTTGTCCCCCCCCCCCTTGTTTCTTTTCCCGTGCCCCGTGTGGAGGGACAAGCGGGCTTTTTTCCCTTTGTAAGGCAAAAGTCTGAATGAGCAGCGGATGCAAGATTTTTGCTGTTGGAAAAGGGGGCTGGACGAGAGCGATTGTGATGTCGGAACGGCGTTGGCGGTCGAGGATAAAGATTGTCTCCGTCCGATGAAAAGGAGAGGGGAGGAGGCAAACGGTCGCTGCCACCGGGACCCGACTCGGCTTTACAGGTCGAATCCCCGGAGTCGACGGGGAGGGAGCTATGGCAAGAGACCGGATGACGGTCAGATGTCGAGCTCGGCCGAACAAACTTATGGGACAGCGGCCGACGAGGAGGCGTATGGGGTAGGACGGCCTGAGAGGAGAGGAGAAAACAACAACAACAAAAAAGAAAAAAAAAAGAGAGAGAAAGAGAGCGTGTGTGTGTGTGCCGGCTGTGCGAGGTATTACGGGCCCAGGATGAGTGGGACGACGGCTCCGATGGCAGCGGACACCGTCACAAGCGGGAAGGAGGGGGGAGAGAGAAGTAGAAAGATAGGAAATCGAGGGCGACAGTCGGTCGCAGCGTGATTGTCCTTTGGTGGCGAGACGGACAGCGTCGGGAGATCGAAAGCTCAGAGGGCGAGGAAAGGGGGGGAAGATGGAAAGCGGCAGGGATGTTTTTTTGTGGAGCGTTGGGACGTTGGCTGAAGAGCTGCGGGCGGAAAGAGGACGAGGTTGGAAACGACGAGCAAAAGGGCGACGCGGCGGCGAAAGGAGGGAGAGATGGGCCGAGATGGCGAGGAGGCGTCGATGAAGGAGGGTGTCGAGGATGGATGGATGGAACGGGAGGAGAGAGTGGTGGTGGATGGTCCAGGATGGATGGATGGATGGAAGGGTTCGAGTTGGGTGGAAGGCGGTGGGAGAGGGCGCGCTGGCTTTGGGTTTCAGTGGAGAGGGGCCCCTAAAGGTCCACTGCAGGCCGGTACAGGTACGGGCGGGCGCGCCACCTAGGACAGCCGGCGGGCGGGGGCCTGATGATCTAGTAGGTACAGGTAGGGCCTACTACGGGGGCGGGTGCCGCGGTGCGCGGCAGCGGGCGGGAGGGCTAAAGATGGATGGCGGATGGAATCCATGGACGGACTGGAATCAACCGAAGCCGGACTTCGCTCAGGGCCGCGTGCGGAACCCCTACAAAGACCAGGTTGACGCTCTGGGATGCTCGAGATGCTCCGGGAAGACGAGTCTGCGAAGATGCTCTAGGAAGATGCTCTGGGATGGCCGCACGTGACGAGCGCTCCGACCGACAAAACAAACAACAACACCAACATACCTACATACCTACATATCTACCTACATAAGATGAGGCATGCTGAGGCTCAGCCAGTGAGTGACAAGCGCCCAATACCAGGCCGAACACTGCTCCAGTACCACTAACACTAACAACATTCAGTGCATACAGACATAGATACGGATGCCTACCTATCGACTTGCTGCTCAAATCCAGCCTGCAAATGTCCGCCGTCCGAGACGCGTCCAACATCGTATCCCACCAGCTCGACGCGCTTTCTTCTGCCTTCCACCAGACAATGACGGTTCCTGTCTACTATATCTAAACTTCCATTCCAGCTTCGTATTTTCACTCAGCTCTACTCGTCCGTACCTTGATGAGCGCCAAGTCCAGCCTCGCATGAACCAAACGTCGGAAAGGCTCTCGGCATTACGCGGGACAGTTGCTTTTTGTCTGATCTTGTTCCTTTTCCCATCGACTTTCTTCTTCCCTTGTGCATGCATATCCGTTCACAAACTAGATGCCTCCGTCCAACTAGCCCCGTCGCTGCGGAATTCTCGTCCGGGTTGGAAAGCCAACAGATGGAGGATTCGTAACCAGGGGCGAGTCTCCAAGTTTCGGCGACTGCATACATACATACATCATACACACACACACACACACACACATGTAATGCTCCAGGCAATAAATGCCGTCACGCCTTCGTATATAGATCTGCATCGTCCTTCTCCACCCCTTTTCTCTCTATCCTTGTCTTTCTTCCTCTTCGCTTGCGCATCTCCAAACTCATTTTGCCCCCCATCCCTTGCCTGGACTGGCGCCATTTTGAGTCTTGCCCCCTCTCGCTGGGCAAGGGTAGTGCAGCAAGGATCGTCACGAGCCAATCCCGTCCCTTGGCTGTCTCTCCATGTTTTCCCTCTCATTCTTTCCACTGCTCGACGCGCTGTGGAATGCTCTCAGTTGATGACCGCCTCGTTTCACTGAAACCCCCCTTGAGCTGCCCTCTCTGATGCCAATGGCCTGCACCGGCCTTGCACATACATACATTACTGTTGTGCCATGCAGGAATGGCAGTTTTCTCGGGCAACAACCCACGGTAACGACGGATACGAGCACCGCTCTAGTGTGTCTGTCTGCCTATTAGGAGCTGCTGTGGATACAGTCGCCGCACCCACGACAACGATGCTCTATGGCCTGCACTAGTGTCAGTCGGTTTATTCCTGCATAAGGGGAGCAGGGCTAAAAAGGAGAACAAAGAGACGGATCAGACGCTCACGCTAGTCATACTCTACATCTCTTGGCCGTCCGCCTTCTTCATCTCTCTTCGGTAACCAGCTCCTGGCCCGTCCACAGATACATACATACATACATACATACATACAAAAAGGGTCTGATCCCGTTGCTTGCGCGCGTCGGGCCGAGTGGAGAGCGTCTTGCTAATGAAAGAGACCAATGGATCGCTTGCGGCGTAGTGAAGACGCACAGGCAGATCCAGAGCACTCTCTTGTGTTGCAGGGTGATGAAACAGACCTGTGAGGGGGGCGAGAAGAAGAAAGACTCGGATAAGCCCTAAGACGGCTCTTAGACAGCGTCCTGTCATGTACGACGCACATCGTAGACAACTTACGACGTAAAAAAGGGGGTCCGTGAATGCAGTCAAACGGGAAACCCAGGCAACGGCAGAAACTTCACATGTCTGCAGAGATGCTCGCGTCATTAAATCGCTGTCATACTCGGGCCCGGGACGACGCGTCAACTCCGATCGACCCCAGACTTGCGGCGAGAGTTCTGAGGCAAGATCCCGGCCCACGACTTTCTTGCCAAAAGATGCCAAGGCCGTGACCGAGGATAAAAGGGGGCCATGGCTCCGCCATCGACGTCAACGGGCTCCACGAAACCGGAGCCTGGAGTCACCGCCCCCCCCCCCCCCCTTCAGCCCCCCTCCATTTAATGCCATGCCCCCGACATCGCTGCAGGCAGGATGCAGGCCGCCGAAGTGTAGGTAGGTACCTATGTACCTATTTACATTCGTACCTATGTATGTATGTACGTACGAATATGCGTGTGTATTCGTACATACATATGTAGGTATGTACGTGACCGGTTTCGGGGTTGACGGTGCCGTTTATCCTCGGCTTCGCGCAATTAACCTAAGATTGATCTCGTCTCTGTCTCTTCGTCTCCACGTGTCAGTAACCGATTCGTCTCGCCGCAACTTTCCGACGACGGCAGCTTGGTGACGCATCTTCTACCCGTTGGTTGTCAATGCAATTGGATGGCCTTAGGGTAGGCTGGACCGTTCAATTTAGCTCCCACCTCCCTCTCAATATTCAGCAGCAACAAACCTCCAAGTCAACCTTGTCGATATCGGTCCCGTCGATAACTCCATTTCTCGAAATCAGCATCATCGTCATTCGCTTCCACTTGCTTGATAACCGACACGGATGCCCGCCGCAACCCGTATCTCGACCGCCTCTCAACAGCCAGACATCGTATCAGGCAATCTATCTCACCCCAGAGCTATTCTCCGACGCTGCGAAGCATGACCACGTCAATTCCACATACATACATTGCACACACCCATACATATGCACGTCGCACATGGCGCGTGTTACTATGGCCCCCCACGATCCTGTCTTTCGGCCCCCTGGCTTGGCCAAGCTTCCATGAGCCGACCGCCCGGGACCTTGTGGCCAATGGAGTCTGAGAAGGATCGGATTCGTCATGTGAGAAGCTGAACGACGACAAAACGAGCCCATTAGGCAAGCAGTTGACCTTTCAACCACATGTCCAGCTTCCTGTATCCAGTTCAGCCTGCGAACCAGGGAAACAGGCCTACGAGCACGAAGCCCGTCATGAGCCTGCCGTGGTCGACGGGCGGCATATCGATCTGTGGAAGATAAAGTTGCAATACCCTCCCGCGACCAACTGTCAAACATCAGCGTGTGCCGGCCGCAAATGCTGTGACCCTCGTCGGTGGGAGACGCCCTCAGCCGCCTGCTCATTAATCTGCGAACGAACAGGTGGCGGACGAGGGGCGCGGCGGCGAGTGCTGCAGTTATCGCCGGATGACACTTTGCCCGTCCAGGGCGTTTAAACTAGGAAACGCCTTGCGCATGAGATGAGACGGCCCGCACTGGCGCGTCTTCGAGAGTGGCTGGCTGACTATGGGCTTGCTAATCGCCTGTGTTGGCGATAGTTGCTGATTCATAAGAAGCTGAGCGTGGATTCACCAGCAAGGGTATTCGTAGTAAGGCAGTTAGTCAGTGTCGCTGCTGGCTGAGCTCGGGAGAGGGATTGTGTTGGCGTCGAAGAAACAAACCGAGACAGAGACGAATCACTTACACAGCCTACCTGATCCACGCAGCCAGAGCCACAGATTCGTTTGTATGTATTCGTAGATATCAGTTCGAGACCCCTTACGAGCAGAACGGCTTGAAGCCACGACGTCCGGCAAGTTGCGGCTGCGCTAAGATCGAGCCGCAAGTCAGCCGCGTTCCCGCAGGCGCTTGAGAAGTGCCAGCTAAGGTAGGTATGTAGGTAGGTAGAGGTAGGTAAGTAGGTTAGTACTTCTGGCGACTGGCACACATGCCATGGTAGCCCCCCTTGGCAGGTACGAATAACCTGCCCGTGTGTCGATCACGGGAGACGTGTGCGGGCGGGCGGCTTGTGCCGGTGATACCTGTGTCGGGCTTTAATACTGTGCAGGCTCCTGGGTAGGTTGGTTGTGAAACAGAAGGCTCGAAAGTCTACTACCAATACGTCACGACGGAAACCATCCGGTGGCTGCCAGATAGGGTAGTATCCAGCCGTGCACTTGGTAGTGTCTGGGCACCTCATAGACTCCCAGGCTGCTTGGCAAGGGCGGCTGCGAGCCAGGGCTTGGAGTATCACCAGCTCAAGCGATCCGTCTCATCGGATCGGTGGAGACTGCGGGGAGCAGGAGGACGGAACGGCAAGGAAGACGATGCACACATGCGTCAATAGCAGACGCCAACTTGCTAAACTAGGTATGTATGTATGTATTCGTGGAGGCTCGCCTGCTGCCGTGGTGGGACGAGCAGCTGTCGATTGTCAGCCCTACCGAAGCTTGGCTGTGCGCCGATGGCCAAGAGACGTGATGGCCATTGAAGCAGTGATGAGCTGCAAGAGACGTCAAACCATCAGGGCCTCTCCTTTGGACGGGGAAAAGGGGGGCCCTGGTGATGGAGCCCCTCTTTATGACTGCGGGTGATGGCCGGGGATGATGGAGTCTGGGGACCACCCCCGTCAACGGCCTTAGCTAAGCAACCGCACGTGAGCTGCAAGCGAACCAGCCTTTTCGCCTCAGAACGACAAACCCGCGACAGGCGACGCGCTTCCTTCAACAGCTCGACGGCCGCATCCCGGCGGCATCGCCTGCGCATCATCTTGCGCCTCGATAATTCTTCTCTGAAAGCCTGTGTCTTGCTCGCGTCCGCCATAGTTTTTTTTCTTCTCTCCCCCAGTTGCCCTGGTTAGGGCGCCTACTCAGCAGACGCATGCCCACCAAACGCCATTTCTTTCACCTTCGATTCATTTCCTACCCTGCGTTTTTTCTTTCTTTCACAACACAACGCGTGTGAAAATCTGTTTGTGCCCCCTCCCACCCCCCCCCCCCCCCCTCCCCTTCTTCCCGATGCATTGCTCGATGATGTTGACGATGCATCTCTAGCTAGCTTTTTACCGATTCACCTACCTGTCCATTGCTCGCCACCATGGTGAACAAACGGAAGAGAGCTCTCGAGGAGTTCGACCCAAACAAGTCGGATTCGGGCGATGAAAATTTCGACCCCAGCAGCACGCGTCCTGCACGAAGCTCAAAGAAGGCTCGGTCTTCGCGTACATCTCGCACTGGCCGCAAGAAGACCAATCGCTATCGCGGCTCTGATATCGAGGACGACGAAAATGAAGATGTTTCCGAAAGCCAGGCCGATTCCTACGTCGATGGCCCCGAATCCGAGTACGACGAGAACGCTCCCGTCAACGCCGCTGGTCGACGAACTCGCAAGGCTGCCATCAATCGTACAAACTACAAGGAGAGCAGCGAGGATGATGACGATGACCGAAGCACCCATACCACTGGAACCGAAAGGGGAACCAAGAGGAAGCGGGCTGCAGTGCCCGCAGCCGACGAAGAGGCCGCTCCCTCGCCGGGCAAGTCCAAGGTGCGGCGCCTTGTCAAGCTCAAGGTCCCCAAGGCGGCCAAGATGCCGCCGACAACCCGCAGGTCGACGCGTGCGAGCACCGCAGAAAGCGAGGAACTTGTCGAGCTGTCCACCTCGGGCCGCCATGCCGTCGCCTCTCGGAGCAAGAGCCCCGAAGCGTACACCCGCCTCCGTCGATCCTCCCGCGCACTGAAGGGTCTGAAGTCTGCCCCTGAACCGATAGAACCGATTCAGGAGGCGACTCAGGAGAGCAGTGCCTTGCCGGTGGACGACGATGCAGCCGATGAGCTCTCGCCCGACAATAAGCCGACCGAGGCTGAAGAGCAGGGTCCGCAGGAGACCCCCAAAGCTGTTGAGGAAGCCCAAGAGGAGAAAGAAGCTGTTGAGGAAGAAGCTGCCGGAGATGATGGGCAAGTTAGAGAAGAGGAAGATTATGGTGAAGACAATGACGCTGACGATGACGATGACGATGACGTTCCTCTTACGAGAAGAACTAGATCAGCAAGACCTACCGCTACGGTGGCTGAGGAAGGAGAATCCGACAGCGTCCCCAAGGAGACGGTGACCCGTCGTCTCACGCGCGGCTCTCGTCCCAAGAAGGCGACGCAAGAGCCCAGCAGCGATTTCGAGCCCGGCGATGACTCGGATGATGGCGACATGTCCGAGAAGGGCAAGACGCAGGATGACGACGACGAGGATAGTACGACTCCGCGACCCAGACGCAGCGGGCGCAATTCGCGTCGCGGACGCAACTCGGGCGATGAGGAGCCCGAGTTTGACATGGCCGAGCTCAACGAGGAAGCTCGAGAGTTGCGCCAGTCGTCTCGGCCTCGACGCCGCCCTCGACAACCGTCGCCCATCGTGTACCAGGAGAGCACGAGGCGTTCGCGAGCCAAGGTCAACTACTACATGCCGCCCTTGACGGCGGTCAACATTGACGAGGAGGAGGCCGAGGACCCGGCTCCGACGCCGCTACGACCCCGTCGAGGCAAGGCTGCTGGTGGCGGCGGTTGGGAACGCAACCTGAACACCACCTTCGGACCCTTTGGCGGCGGAGGCGGAGGCGGCTCCATCCTCGGAGGGCCCTGGGGAACCGGGGCAGCCGGCGGTGCCGACTCGGACAGCAGTGATGATGAGATGGTTCATCGCTCCAGCGTCGCCGCTAACGTCGGCATGACGCCCACCTCTGCTGCTCCGGGAGCTTTCTTGCTCGGCGGTCAAGGCTTCAATGCCGAGGCCGCCGGTGCGACGCCCAACGTCGGCAGGATCAAGGACCGCAAGGCTCTAGCTGATGCGGATCCCCTCGGCGTCGACATGAACGTCGACTTCACCAAGGTCGGAGGCCTGCAGGGCCACATCGACCAGCTCAAGGAGATGGTGCAGCTACCTCTCCTATATCCGGAGCTCTTCACCAAGTTCCACGTCACGCCGCCCCGTGGCGTGCTGTTCCATGGTCCCCCCGGTACCGGAAAGACGCTGCTGGCTCGTGCCCTCGCGAACTCGGTCGGCTCCGGCGGCCGCAAGATCTCCTTTTACATGCGCAAGGGCGCCGATGCCCTCAGCAAATGGGTGGGTGAGGCCGAAAAGCAGCTGCGGCTTCTCTTCGAGGAGGCTCGCAAGAATCAGCCGAGCATCATCTTCTTTGACGAGATTGATGGCTTGGCTCCCGTTCGATCCAGCAAGCAGGAGCAGATCCATGCTTCGATCGTCTCGACGCTTTTGGCCCTCATGGACGGCATGGACGGCCGCGGCCAGGTCATCGTCATAGGAGCCACCAACCGGCCGGATAACATCGATCCCGCCCTTCGCCGTCCGGGGCGCTTCGACCGAGAGTTTTACTTTCCCCTACCAGACATGGACGGCCGGCGCTCCATCCTCGACATCCACACCAAGGATTGGGGCCTGTCGGAGCCCTTCTTGACCTCGCTGGCCGAGAAGACCAAGGGCTACGGCGGCGCCGACCTGCGGGCGCTATGCACCGAGGCGGCGCTCAACTCCATCCAGCGCACCTATCCCCAGATTTATTCGTCCCGGCAGAAGCTCATTGTCGACCCCGACAAGATTGCCATCCACGCCTCCGACTTCATGATGTGTATCAAAAAGTTGATACCGTCGTCGGAGCGGTCCGCGACTTCGGGGGCCCAGCCGCTGCCCAACGGCGTCGAGCCCCTGCTTCGGGCTCAGTTTGGAGACGCGAGAGACGCCTTGAACGGCTTGCTTCCGCGAAAGAAGAAGCTCACGGCGCTTGAGGAGGCCATGTTTGAGCCCTTTGACGATGAAGATCACGGGTTCGGTCGCGAGATGATTTATCAGGAGTTTGAGCGGTCTCGCGTCTTCCGCCCCCGACTCCTCATCTACGGAATGGCCGGCATGGGTCAGGGCTACATCTCTTCGGCTCTTTTGCATCATCTCGAGGGAGTTCATGTGCAGAACTTTGACCTCCCCAGCTTGCTGGCCGATGGACGAGTAAGTCTCCAACCCATCATGGCCGATGTTGATAACCGGCTGACACGGGCACAGCCTATGGAACAGGTCATTGTCAGCCTCTTTACCGAGGTCAGACGGCACAAGCCCAGTGTCATCTACATCCCCAATATCGACACCTGGTTCGCCGCGTTAGCCGGCACGGTAGCGTTTGCCACGTTCCAGACGATGTTGAAGACGGTCCCGCCCACGGATCCCATCTTGGTGCTCGCCACGGCCGACTGTGGACAGCGAGCGCCTCCCGCTGAGCTGTCTCGTGAGCTGTTTGGCTTCTCCCGCAAGAACCGAATGGAGATTGTTCGGCCAGAGAGGGTCAGTACTCCCTGTTACACTACCGTCGTGAGGGCCAAAGCTAACGTCACTTGGTTGATCTTGCAGCCGAACCGCATGGAGTACTTTCAGAGGACGCTCTCGTACGTGAAGAAGAAGCCGGCCGACTTCCCTGACCCGGAGAACCGGAAGAAGCGAATGCTCGAGGAGCTCCCCACCGCTCCCACCATCCAGCCCAGAGCGCCGAGCAGAATGGAGAGGAAGGCGGTTCAGAAGAAGGACCATCAGCTGCTCAATGGACTCAAGATCCAGCTGCAGCCCATCATGGATCAGATCAACAGGCGGTACAAGAAGTTCAGGCAGCCGGTGATACCGCAGAGCCAGATCGAGTACCTCTTCGCCGAGAGCGATCCCAACTTTGTTCGTCCCGACATCAACTCGGGCGAAGTCCGGCCCTTTGAAGTGGTCAAGGACAAGCGCGGAAACGACGTGCTACGGGATACTGCCTCCGGCAAGTGCTTTTACAACCTGGAGACGACGACCATCGAGGAGCGGCTGTCCAACGGCTTCTACGCGCGTCCCAAAGACTTCTTGTTCGACATCAAGGCGCTCGCGAGGGACGCCAAGAATATCGGCGACAAGGAGCGAACGCTCAAGGCCAACGAGCTCTTGAGCAACGTCGAGGTAGACGTGGCTGGCATCGAGACCAGCACTGCCCATCTCGACTGGGAGGGTCTGTATCAGCGTCAGATCCAGCGCGCCAAGGAGGCGGCCGATAAGGAGCGGAAGCGCAAGGCGATGCAGTCCATTACGGACAAGTTCCAGTCGGAACACAGCGACTCGCAAGGACCTCTCACGCTGGGCGAGACGGTTCCCGGATCGCGGACCACGGCCCGGTTCCGCCTCCGAAGCCCGCCTGCGAACGGACAGAGCCAGGCGCAGGTGCAGTCGCGAAGCGGCCCGAGCAACGGGGCGTCTACCTCGCCAGAGGAGGTCGGAAAGGATGGCGACGTGCGGATGAGCGGCGTCGGCGATGAGGGGGCATCGTCGGCAGCTCAGCCGTCGTCGGTCATGGGGCCGCCTCCCAGGTCGGACGGGGACGCGTCGGCATCGAAGCAAATCTCGCAGAGGTCGGCCATGACGTCGCTGCCGGCCGGAGTCTCGCCCTCGGCCGTCGTCAACGAGGAGGCGTCGACCAAGACGTCGGACAATTCGACGCTGCAGCGGTCGTCCAACTCGAGCACGCAGTTGACCAACGGGAACCATGGAGAGCGAAGAGGCAAGGGGAGACACGAGGATAGCGAATCGGAGCTGCCCAACACGCTGCCCATGTCGAACCAGGGGACGTCGCCCAACCAGGGTGTGACGTCGAGCGACGAGCCGTGGCCTCACTCGCAGGCCCAGGCCCAAGCCAAGAGCCGAGAGGCGGCGACGGCGGAGACTCCCGCGGCGGGTGCGGCGGTGCCCTCGCAGGGGGATCAGCAGCATCAGGGGTCGGCGCAGGCTCAGGGACAGCAGCCTGGCCAGGGGCGTCACTCTTCGCAGCCCATGTCGATCGAGATGGCCGTCGACAAGTTCCTGATTGACGTGACGGACGGCACGTCGGGCTGCACGATCGAGCAGTTGGAGCAGATCAACCGAGAGCTCATGGACGAAATCTGGCAACGAAGACACGAATGGAACAGGCTTAAGGTGCTGAACCAGGTCATCGGTGTCTTTAACGACACGATTAGCGAGATGGAGGGTGTCGAGAGCATGTGGTCACAGAGTCGAGAGGATGAGGCCGAGTGATTGGACGACTATGAGGACCTCGATGATGGAGGTCATGGGGCTTTGTGCCCGAGTTGTCGGCCTCCCACTTGATGGATGGAGCGACTAGTTGAGAGACGATCGAGGGACGATGATGACCGAGTGTCAACGCGAGACGAACATCAAATGAAGAAAAAAAAAATAACCAAAAACCAAAAAAAAAAACACAACCAAAAACGGAGCTAGGGGACCAGGAGGGAAGTCTGTCTGTCTTGTTGCGGCCATCTGAGCGTCGGCGCGAGGGCATAATGTTTTTTTTTTTCTCTTTCTTTCTTTCCATTTTACTGATTTTGTATTCATGTCTGTTTGGGGACCCCAAGCGTACCTATGATGATGTCTCTTGCTCTTGCGAGAGAGAGGCTGGCGTTTTGTTTTACGGCCTTGACTGCGCGAGACAGTAGGTCGGGGCATAGACGATGCATGTACACTCTAATAGAGCATACCTATATCTCTCACACACGCATTCGCGAATAGCAAGGATATATTCGTACAAAAATGTTGGGCTTTATCTTCTCGGCTGTGGGTTGGCGGTTGTTATCTGCTGTGTTGCGAGACTTACATGATACTGAGATGGCAACGAACGTTAGCCGGGACGGAACAATCTGGCAGCCGACTTCGCCCGTCGAGCACGTCAGCACCACCAGCTCATCCTCTTCCCGCCTCATCTCGAGCATCATCATACATACAGAGTATACACACACAGACACAATGGGCGGCCGAATCGACTGCTACCTCGACATCGGTAGGCCCTCCACCTCTCTCCTCATCCATTGACACTTACGGAATACACCCTCCAGCCTCCTTCTTCAGCTACGTCGTCTTCGTCAAGCTACTCTCCGACCTCGACACTTTGGCCAGCCATGGGATAGAGGTAGAGTAAGTCCACATCCCCCATGTATCCATCCCAAACAACATCTAAACCGAACCGAGATTTCACCCCGTCTTTCTCGGCGCCATCATGAACCGCGCATCCAACAACCCCCCCTGGATGAACAAGGCAAAAGGCCGCTACCTCCTCCACGACACCCGACGCGCCGCCCTCGACGCCGGCATCAAAAACTGGGCTTTACCACGCGACCTCCTCCCCCTCGCCAAAACGCCATCCCCCCTCCGAGCCCTCCTCGTAGTGAAGAGCAGATACCCGCCCTCGAAATTCCACCAGACGATGCTGCGGCTCTTCCACCGCTTCTGGGAACCGCCCCACGCGAAACTCTTCGAGGACCATGTGCTGGAGGCTGCCTTGCTGGAAGACGGCTTGTTTTCGGGGGAGGAGGTGCGGGGATTCTGGCGGGGAGGGGGGGGTGAAGGCCTTGTTGGAGGGGGGAGACGGATAGGGCGCTCGAGTTGGGGGCTTTCGGTGCGCCCTGGTTGTGGGTTTCTCCTCGGGGGGGGCGGTCGGAGCCTTTCTTCGGGAGTGATCGGTGGGTTCTTGCTCTTGAGTCCGGGGGTTGAGCTTTGCTGATGGGAAGGGGATAGGCTTGGGCAGATTTATCGGCATTTGGGCGTTCCGCATCTGAGGGATGGTGTCGTGGCGAGGCTTTAGGGGGGGGGTTGCGTGTGGGTAACGTTTCGTGGAGGAGTAGGATGGAGGATGGATCGAATTCATGACGTACATGGTGGTTGATAGCATGTGTGAATTCGTACATATGTACATAATATTACTTTGTAGCTTTCTGTGGTTAGTTGTAGGATGATAGGCTTTGCCAGGTAGGATTGCCAGGTAGGAATTGAGTTTGTGTAGCCTCTCGTTCCTTGTCTCCTGGTAGTTTGCTTGCAAAGGTAAAGGGGGGGTTGATACATACATACGTCTAAGAGGTCATCATCTTTCTCAACGCACTCCGCCCACGACAATGAAGAAAATGATGAGATTCGAAACCAACATGTGACTGTAAATCAGCCGCAGAAAATAGCTATAGAAAGTCATCAAGATTCTTTACTCTAGAGCGGAACGCCGGGTGGAGGTGATGGCATCGTGGCATTTTGTGTTACTGCTCAGTGCTACGCAAAAGACTTTTCACCAAAACTATATACTTGCAGGATAGAAGCTCAATACCTATGTATGAAGACACGTGGTATATAAACCGTCGTAACTAAAGGTACCGCTCAACCCCCATGTCGAATGATGATGGCAGCAGCAACAACATCACCAGCAACATCAGCAACATCACCAGCATCAACAACAACAACAACAACAACAACAACAACAACAACAACAACACCAACAACACCAACAACACCAAAAACACCACCTCCAGAATGCTCCCCTCCTCCCCTCCTCCTCTTCCCAACAAACGCCCTCTCAACCCCCTCCCCAAACTTCCCCGCCTGCAGCTGGTCCTCCTGCTACAAAGCGCTCGAAACGCTCACGTTCCTAGTCCAACCCGCCGACGCAGCAAGCTCCCTCCTCGACTTCTGCATCTCAAGCCCAGCCTCGCACCGCGACTGGCCCATGCTCAGCGAGCCGACGCTACAGGACGCCGTGCGAAGGGTATGCCAAGACTTCCCCGAGGAGGCGGGGCCGCACGGCTCGCACCTGGAACAGGCTTGCGATTGTGTGGTGCGTTCGTGGAATCGCTTCTTCAGGTACGAGGCTTGTAGGACGCTTCACTGTTATCAGCAGCTGGAGTTTAATGTCGTGGGCGGGTTGGAGGCTTTTTGTGACGGGGTCGAGAGGCAGGGGGTTGATGGCGTGAAGAAGGCTTTGAGGTTGTCGTCCAATAGGTCGGGGGATGACGAGTGGGAGGCCAAGACGTATAACTGCAAAGGGGATGAGGCTGTTGTCGAGGCTTGTGCTTGTGTTGCTTCGCATCATGCTGGGCGGCGGGCTGGCTTTGAGGCGGTGCAGGTGTGATGAGTGCTTGTCTTGGATAGACGTCTGTTTGATTCACGTCGGAGTTCAGCCCCCTTCGGAGATAAGCTTGTTGATCAACATCTCGGCAACTCTCTAAGGGAAGGCCATGTCGTATAGTCAGGAGACTTCCTTGAATCGATGGAACGAACGGTGTTACCCTTCATCGTATCCCGGTCGTCGGACTCCCTTGGACCGAGTCTCGCTGCTCGTCTGCCGTCCCGAGGGAGTCCCGTCGTAAACCGCTCAGTCGTGCCCCTCGGCTCTGCAACCAGACTCATCATCCAAGGGAGCGAGAGTAAAGGGGTTCAGGTCACCCAAAGACCCAGACCCTTGACATGTTTGACTCCGGCAGTCTCTGTTTCAGCCGTGAGTATGGGCATTCCAAAGGGAAACTTCCGCGTCAAGACCCAGCTGGGTTCATGATTGACTAGCTACTTAGCTGGTCTATGCTGACACCATACATCCGACAGATACAGACACATGAGCCTAATTCGTAAAACCTTCAACGACACGCGTCTAGTTTCTTCCGTGCTCTAGATGTGTCTTACGCCCGCGGAGCCGCTGTGAGACTCGCCCGCCTAGCAAAGGCATCCTTATCCTACCCGACTAGGGAGTGCCATGACCCCTTTCCCGGGACCGATTTGGACACGCACCACCCGCTTGGTGATAGTAGACGCCAGGCGATTGCGGTCGATTAAGTTGATAGTGTTAAGTCATTCATGGGGGGACCATTTCATCCATTAAAGAAAAGAGTTGAGTTGTCGTGGCGCTTCTGACAGACGACATCAGGGTATCGTATCTGCGAGTAATGGTGCCACGTTTTCGTTCGGGTTTGCCTCAGGTGCTGACAGGTCTCGGGGGACATCTGAGCATATGCCTCTTTTCCCGCTTGGCATTCAGCAGGCCGCAGACGTTGCAGAGACTGCGCGGCCCATGCGGTCCAGCTCGCCATTTGGGCGTATCGGTCCTCTCGCAGTTGTGACAAGCGTGCGAGCCCGTCTTCCTCGGCTGCCAAGGTGTGGTGAGCGGCTTGCTAGGGGTAGATGTAAAAGGGGGTAAGGAGATGATTGATGCAAACGTACCACCCGCTTCATTCTGACGTTTCGCGCCGGCTCCAACACCTGCAGCAAGATTTGAGATTCGGCATTCTGCAGCTGATTCCTGAGCAAGACGATCTTATCGAGACTATTGACGATGTTGCCCGATAGACGGAGGACGCCGTCCAGTTCCCCATCGGCGATGGGATTTGAAAGAATGCCGTTGTAACCGGGGAATTCATCGGCGAGACGAGCCAGATGATCGGCCTTTGTCCTCAGCTATTCCACCTCGTCAGTGTCGAGACTCCTCCAGAGTCAGAGACGAAGGAGGCTCACTTGTTGGAAGCTCTCGTTCTGCAGCAAGGCGTTGAGGGACATGGACTTTGGCGAGACAGCAAACTCGACCGCTCCAACAGGGGAGCAGCCCAGTATAGGAGAGGCGGACATTTTGCGAGCTTTTTCTTCCTTGAGCGGGTTGCGGCTGGTGATGAGTGAAGAGAGGTGCTGAAAAGAGGTGCTGAAAAGAGGTGCTGAAAAGAGGTGCTAAAAAAGGGCGGGAGGGAGAGGAAACGGTTGCTTGCTGTTGTTCATGGTCAGTGGTCACTGATTACTGGTTTACCTTAATCCAGGTTGGCTGCATCCATGTAAGGGGAGGTGGCCTTAGGTCATCTGCAGGGTCCACGGGTCCCTTCGGTGGGGAACATCTAAGTCTCCGTCCCCGCAAGGGAACTTCCGCCGCCGCTGGTTGGTCACCGAGCTTTCTAGCGCCGAGCCTCCACACGAGAATTATCGCCACCAACAACGGCCTCCAGCCTGACACCCCTTGATATGAGCTCACAGACGGAGCCGGGCGCCGGAGCCGGAGAGCGCACGGCCCTTCTCCCCCATGGTTCGTCTTCCGCAGAGGACGCTTCGGCCCGGCCTCAGGGGTCGTCTGCCTACGCCCTCTTCCTCGATCAGAGACATACTCCCGGGAGAGATAGCCAGAGACTGCCCGTCAGGTCTGCTGCTCGCTTCTGGCACGTCACCAAGGTGACTCTTCTCAGCAGTCAGTCTACTATACCTGATCAGCTTTCTGTCCTCCAAGTCTGACCGTCGATAGACTATGTCAACTTTTTCCTCGTCACCGTGCCCGTCGGCATCGTCGCCGGCTCCATGTCGTGGAACCCCGTCGCCGTCTTCACCATCAACTTCCTGGCCATCATCCCGCTTGCCGCCGTCTTGTCCTTCGCCACCGAGGAGATCGCCAACAGGCTCGGTGAAGCTATGGGCGGGCTCCTCAGTGCCACCTTTGGCAACGCCGTTGAACTCATCGTGCGTACTCGATTTCTTCGACTCGACTCAGAAACTCATCTGTCCTAGGTTAGCATCGTCGCCCTCAGAGACGGCCAGATCGAAGTCGTCCAGTCCTCGATGCTGGGCTCTATTCTATCCAACCTGCTGCTCGTCATGGGCACGTGCTTTCTTCTCGGTGGCATTCGCAACCGGGGTACAAGCGGCGACGGCTCACAGCAAGAGTTTACAGAGGCTGTCGCGCAGACGACGTGCTCTTTGATGACGCTGGCATCCGCTTCTCTCGTCCTCCCTGCCGCTGTAGGATGCCCCGATTCCTTGGACGATCCCGTCTTACTGATCTCGGCCGACGCAGCTGTATACCGTCATGAATAAGACCGGCTCCGGCGGAAAGAACATGCAGGACATTATCCTCGTTCTCTCCCATGGAACAGCCGTTCTACTGCTCTTGCTCTATGTCGCGTATCTCATCTTTCAGCTCCGCACACATAGCAATCTCTTTGATGCCGAGCTGCAGAAACTGTTGAAGGAAGAAGAGGCCGCTGCGCGCGCCGGACAGGGAAGCAATAGCCAGGCTCAGAACGGCACGAGGGAACCCCAGAACTCCACGGCCAACAACGTCCAGGTCCAGAACACCAGTACCTCTCCTCAGCCCGAGGAAGACGTCGAACCGCAAATGGGCCCCTTGGCCGCCCTCACCGTCCTCGTCATCACCACCATCCTCGTCGCCATCTGCGCAGACTATCTCGTCAAGAGCATAGACGCCGTCGTCGAAAAGGAAAACATAAGCAAGACCTTTATCGGACTCATCCTCATCCCCATCGTCGGCAACGCAGCCGAGCACGTCACCGCCGTCGTCATGGCGGTCCGAAACAAGATGAATCTAGCCATGGGCGTCGCCATCGGGTCCTCGATTCAGATTGCGCTTGGCCTCACTCCGTTTTTGGTCATCGTCGGTTGGATCATGGGTCAGCCCATGAGTCTTCACTTCGAGACGTGTAAGTCCCGCGTCACCAATCATCATGGCAGGGCTGACAGGAACAGTTGCGACGGTGGCCTTTGCTATATCCGTCTTGGTTGCTACCTACGTTATCCAGGATGGCAAGTCCAACTATCTCGAAGGTGCCATGCTCATCGGGCTGTACATCATCATCGCCGTCGCCTTTTACGTCGCGCCCGGCGATGCTTTGCACAAGGTTCCGCCGCCGCCGGGAGGTCTGGCGTAGTTATCTGGTCTTTTTTTTTTTTTTTGCCGAGATTGGGGTGAGCTTCGAGGGTGTATCGTATCCGTCATATACGGCCTTTCTCCATGTTGCACAGAACCATCCAAGGCGGTCATTCTTCCTTTCATGTACATTAAAAATTACACATCGATTCACAACCAAGTCGCCATCAGAAGCCTCGAAACCCAGCAACAACCTTGACCTGAAGACCCCCACTCGACCATTTCGTCGGTGGCGACGTCGTAGTAGACGTCGTGAAGACGGCGACTAGCCCGAAAGACACCCGGATAGGAAGGCCAAAACATGGGCCGAGCATGGTTCAAGTTGGATGGACGGAGAGAAGAGGCTCTGCATCATGAAACGACGGCCCATCGTTGATCCGACCGACCATGACCCAACTTCGACCTCATCCCATATCATCCCTCCTGCCTCCTCACACCTCCCTCCTCCCTCAAGCCTCTTCTCCAGGCGCAAAGACGGACAAAAAAACACAATGCAACCTCCCGAGCTGACACTCATCGTCGCAGCAACCCGCTCCATGGGAATCGGTGCCCAAGGTTCCCTCCCCTGGACCGGCCTGCGCAGGGAGCTACAATACTTTGCCCGCGTAACCACCCGGTCACCGCCACAGGTCGGACTCCGAAAGCCCTGCCCCCGTCCCTTGTCTACGACGAGTCATACTTACCAGATGCGCCAGGCACCCCCCGGAGCCATCAACGGCGTCATAATGGGCCGAAACACATGGGATTCCATCCCGCCCAAGTTCCGCCCGCTCAAGAACCGTCTCAACATCGTCCTCACCCGTTCCGCCCCTTCGCTGGACGACGGCGATGTCCCGACGCCCGATCCGCTTCAGCCCCTGCGCGTGCCCTCGTTCGACGATGCCCTCCGCTACGCAGCCCGTCACTGCCCCCGCGTCTTCGTCATCGGTGGCGCCCAAGTTTACGACGCTGCGTTGCGCTCTTCGTCGGCGCGCCGGGTGCTGCTCACCCTCGTCGAGCGCGACTTCGAATGCGATACCTTCTTCCCCATCACGCTGCCTGGTGCCACTGGCTGGGCCCGCAGGTCCTCTGACGAGCTGCGACGCTGGACCGGCGAGGACGCCGATTCTGTCCATCACGAGGAGAACGGCATCAAGTACGAATTCCAGATGTGGGAGGTCTCCCAATGAAGCGACCGAATGGACTTGATTCTTCGTCCAACCAGCTTCCATCGTGGCCAACTAATTTACATGTCTTTCTCGGCTTCGTCGTAATTCGTGCCGACCTTCTCCGTGGCCTTACTTTTGTGCGTCATCTGGTGTGCCGATGGATATCAACTTTTTTTTTTTGCCATCATCACGGCACGGCGGTTGATTCGAGTTTGCTGGTGTGATATCTGACCCCTCGTTCGCCCGGCACAGGGGACGTGGCCATGATGACGCAAGGCAAAGCGACGCGAATCAAGACTTTGGAATGTAGATACACCGCTCTTCGATGGGCCGCAGTTTCTCCTTGGCTTTCATCAGTTCGGTGGCGAAGGAAGCGACGTGCTTTGTCAATATGCCCTGCACGTCCTGCGCCAGCGATTGCTCAGACACGCCCTCTAGCGCAACCAACGACGCCCTCATCCAGCCAACGACGGCCAGCAGCGCCATTGGCTCAACGTCGGGCGACCCTTTGAACAGGTTCCGCCACACGGCACTGGCGAGGATGGCGTCACCCCTGATGAGTCCCTCATCGTACGCCAGCAGCAGCCCGCGCCACTGGACGAAGACGTCCTTGAGGTATCGTTGGCGCAGCGCGCTCGACGTAATGTTGTGATCCAGATGCATCTTCTTCTCGCACTCGAAGAAGAAATGGTCGATCAGCTGTTGCTGCCAGCTCCGATAGGCGTCGTTTTCGAAGCATCGCAGCTGCGCGTTGATAAGATACAAGTGCAGCATCGTGACGTGCGACCAGGTATTGAAGCTCGGTGGCAGCTTAAAAGCTGACACGGAGGGAAAAAAAGGTTAGCCCAACGCCCTCCATCGAACCGCGGCGAAAGGACGCAAACAACGCACTGCTGTGCCACACGTTGAGCGGCGTGAGAGGAACGCCAAGCTCCTCTCCATCCTCCAGCTTCTTGACACCATCTTCCTTGCGGACCTTGTCGGAAATGGCGTAGTCAGCCGGTTTGGAGCACACCTTGAAGACGCGTTCCGAGGCGGCGATGACGCGGTAAGCCTCCGTGTAAGAGCTCAACAGGCCCCATCTCTGCGCCGTACCGCTCACCCGCCGGGTCTGGGAGGTCGGGCTGCGCCGGGGAAGAGGCGTGTTGCTCGTCGAGGGCGATGATGGCCTTGGCCTCGCGCGGGCGGTGAGCTGGACGAGGCTTCGGAGCTGCCACTTGAGTCTCTCGCAGGCCATTTTTGGGGGGGGGGAGGGAAGCAAGCAGGCGGGCGGAGAGCTTGTTTTGTGAGACTCGTTGAGTGAAGCTGGCCAAGGGGAACCCGTAAGAGCTGATGACTTGGGTGGTTATTGGCAAAGAGAGGTTGTCGATGACGATAATGACGCTTACATGGAAGTTGAAAAAGTTGCGCGGCCCGAAATGTTCCGGGCAACCGACGGAACTACCTCCGCGGTACAACCCCCAGCCTCGGCTTCAGCCTCTTTCGACTCGTACGAAACAACATGCAGGTTTTATCAAGAATGCCGGGCTTAAGCCTGAATGGACTCTTTGCTGAGGGATCGGCGCAGCGGTGGACGAGTATCTACGGGAACCGCCACCATTCGCATCGGCCAGACGATCTAGCACGAACCGGATGAGCAAGATGATGGCTCACTGCTCACTGCTCAGTAAGCCGTGAAAATACCAAGCTGCTGTTGGTGCCGCCGAAGCCGAAGCTATTGGTGACGGCTACGTCGACGCGTCTCTCTTGCGCCTTGAGGGGTACGAAGTTGAAGGCGGCGCCGACGTCGGGCCTCTCGAGGTTGAGAGTCGCGGGAATGACTCCCTACCATTGTCGACATCAGCTGTTGAAGCGATGACAAAAAAAAAAATAAAAAAAACGATCTCTTCGTCAATCGCGCGCAGCTCAACTCACCTCGTGGATGGCAAGGACGGAGACGAGGGCCTCGATGGCACCGGCAGCGCCTAGCAGATGGCCCATGGCTGCCTTGGTGCTACTCACCGTCACTTGCGGCTCCGACGAGACGCCGTCCTCGCCGAGCATGAGACGGCGGATGGCAGCCACCTCGGCGGCGTCTCCTATGCGCGTGCCCGTTGCGTGAGCGTTGATGTAGCCAACGTCGACGGGCCTGAGGCGCGCATTGATCAGGGCCCGGCGCATGGCGTGGTAGGCTCCGTCGCCGTCTTGGCACGGGGCCGTCATGTGGTGAGCGTCTCCGCTGCAGCCGTAGCCTCGGAGCTCGGCGTAGATGCGGGCTCCCCTGGCCCTGGCGTGCTCCAGCTCCTCGAGGACGCAGACGGCAGCGCCCTCGGAGACGACGAAGCCATCGCGGGCGGCGTCGAAGGGACGGCAGCTGCGGGCCGGGTCGGCGTTATAGGCCGTCGATAGGGAGCGGGCGCGTCCGAAGCCGGCAAAGGTGAGCGGGTGAATGCAGGATTCAGCGCCGCCGGCGACCATGACGTCGGCGTCACCAAAGGTAATGAAGCGGGCCGCGTCGCCGATGGAGTGGGCGCCTGTCGTGCAGGCCGTCGTCGCCGTGTGGATGGGGCCTCGCAAGCCGTGCCGGAGGGAGACGTGTCCGGCCGCCATGTTGATGAGGATCCTGGGCACGAAGAGGGGAGAGACGGCCCTATAGCCCTGACAGTAGGCGGCATGAGGTCAGCTAACGGTCGGCGCTTTCTTGGCTCGTCTTGGAGATATCGGCACTGCCTCACTTCAGCGTGATGGGCGCGACTGGATTCGTACAGGTCTTCGAGGTTCCCGATGCCGCTTCCGAGGCAGACGCCGGTAGCGAGCTGCTGTGCCGGGCTCGAGGCCTTCCAGCGGGCATCCTCGAGAGCCATGTCGCTAGCAGCGACGGCGAACTGGGCAAATGTCGACATTCGGCGTTGGTCCGAAGCAGAGATCCAATCCGAGGCCCTCCATCGGTCCTCTGCGTCACCGCGAGGCACGATGCCGGCGACGGTGCTCGTCAGCTCGCTCCAGCGCGATTGCGGCTCGCGACAGGCGGTGCTGGTGATTCCCGAATCGCCATTCAGCAGACGCGACCACGTGCGACGGATACCGACGCCTAGAGGCGTGACGGCGCCGAGACCCGTGACGACGACGCGGCGCATCCAGAGGAGGCTTCTTGGGGGTTAGGACAGAGGCGGTGGCATCGTGAGGTGCGGGCGTTTATTTTTTTTTTTTTTTTTCACTTTACTAAAGTAAAGGCGGGCGGTAAGCTGGTGCTGGACGAGCTTACCAATACATATTCACACACGCGATCACGTGACCACCCTTCTTACAGCTCGTCGGGATTGGCTTCGTTTTTCACAGCTACCTGAGCCTGGTTTCATATACTCCCATCGGTGCTTTTTCCAGCATGTTCACAGCTCTAATTTCTGGTTATAATCTCTTCCAGCTGCGGCCCAACCAAGGCTCCCAAGAGGTTGAGCGACTTTCAACCAGTTGATTTGTCTCATTATCCTGCGCCCTGTAAGCGTTGGTCCTCCGACTCCCCCGAACACTACACTCGTTGGCCTTTTCAACTCAGCACGTCCCCCATGTTCGAGGAGTTCACATACTTCTTGTCATGGCTTGACGGGTTGGCCGATTTGGAACGTGAGCCGTGACGGAGATTCGACTTTGTTTAGGTTCCAGGCGCGTTCCACTTTTCTCAAGACTTCCTACATCTGTTTGTCTCTTATCTGCTACCGTCAAGCTGCTTTTCCTGATGGTCGATTGATAGATACGGATCTTATCGACCCTCGTCTATACGGTATGGCGTCGGCGGCCGAAGCGACGGGCGTCGAGGGCAGAGGTCCCCAGCTGTCTCATCGACGGTCCGTGTCCCTCGACAGCCTCGATGGGCTCGACGGCCTCGACGGCCTCGACGGTCTCAACCCGGAGCGGGAGAACGCACCGCTCATGTTGGATGACGAGGAGTACGAGCTCCGAAACTGGCAGCCACGCGTCGAGGGCGCACACGACAAGGCAGTGGACGAAGAGGGTGATGACGAAGAAGAGGAAGAGGATTCGCCATATGCCGAGGTCCGTGCCGCCATTGGGAACCGCGACGAGGATGTTTCCTGCAGCACGATCCGCGCCTGGGTCATTGGCCTGCTCCTCGTCCTCGTCGGCGCCTCGACCAATACGCTCTTCTCGCTGCGACAGCCGTCCATCTCGGTGGGCGCACTGGTGGGCCAGATCCTGGCTTGGCCGCTGGGTCACGGCTGGGCACGTCTCTTCCCGGACTGGCAGGTGCCCACTCCATTCGGACGCAGTCTGCCGTTGAATCCGGGGCCTTTTACCATCAAAGAGCACAGCATCATTGGCGTCATGGCCAGCGTTTCGTTTTCGGTCGCCTATTCGACCGATATCATACTGGCGCAGATGGTGTTTTACAAGCAGGATTTCGGCATTCTCTTCCAGATTCTATTGACCATCTCGACGCAGTCGCTCGGCTACGGCATTGCCGGTGCCATGCGCAAGTATCTCGGTGGGTTCCGCCCTCCTGTGACGGTTGGGTGGGCTCTCGTCCTCTCCTTGACCGACTAACTCCGGCTCCGGGGATAGTCTATCCGGCCTCCATGATCTGGCCCGGCATCCTAGTTTCTGTGACGATGATGAACGTCATGTACGAGAAGGAGGACGATGACAAGGACGGATCCTCGTCCTCCTTCGGCGGTTCTATACCTCGCTACCGCTGGTTTGGACTGGTGACGGCCGGCGCCTTCGTCTACTACTTCATCCCCGGGTTCCTGGTTCAGTGCCTCAGCGTCTTCGCCTTTGCCACCTGGATGGCGCCGCAGAACGTCGTCATCAACCAGCTGTTTGGCGGCACGACGGGCCTGTCGCTGGTGCCGCTCACGCTGGACTGGACCCAGATCGCCGGTTGGGTCGGGTCGCCGCTGATCCCGCCATGGTATTATCTTAGCGATCCTCCTCGACAGCAGCAGATGGACGTCTTTCTCATGGGCTCTATAGGTATGCCATCGTCAACGTCACCATCGGCGTCTCCGTCTTCTACGTCTTTGGCTGCTCCGTGCTGCACTACTCGGGCGCCTGGTACGCACCCTTCCTGCCCATGAGCGACGCCTCAACGTACGACAACACGGGGAAGCCCTACAACACGTCGCGGGTCCTGAAGCCCGACTTTACGCTCGACGAAGACGCCTACCGCGCGTACTCGCCGCTGTTCATAAGCACGTCGTTCGCCATGGCCTACGGCTTGGCCTTTGCCGCCATATCGTCGCTAATCGTTCACACTTTTTTGCACTATCGCAAGCAGATCTGGAAGCAGTACCGCAACAGCACGGGCGAGAAGCCGGATATCCACATGAAGCTCATGAGCCGATATAGCGAGGCGCCCATGTGGTGGTACCTGACGCTCTTCGTCGCCGTTCGTATCATGTCGTTCCTCCCCTTCCCCTGACGACTCTGTGACTCACACGGAGGCCAGATGCTCGCCCTTGGTCTCTACACCGTGCTGGCTTATCCCACTCAGCTATCGTGGTGGGCGTATCTGCTCGCCGTCGGCATATCGTACGGCTTCTCGCTGCCGATTGGCATCATCGAGGCTGTGACGAGCAGCCAGATCGGGCTCAACGTCCTGACCGAGTTCATCTACGGGTACATCCAGCCGGGCCGGCCTCTGGCTCTTATGATGTACGACTCCGTCTTTGCACTCTTGCTGTCTATAGCTGACCAACGGACAGCTTCAAGACGTTTGGAAGCATCACCATGTGCGCCCCCCGCAATGGTCCCTTGTGAATGCTTCCCCTCTGACGCATCCTTCAGGGGACAGGCCCTCCGCTTCGTCGCGGACCTCAAGTTCGGCCACTACATGAAGATCCCGCCCAAGACCATGTTCTTCGCCCAGGTCATCGCCACCACGCTCTCGTCTGTCGTCCAGATCGCGACGCTCAATCTGGCTCTCGGCAGCATCGAAGACGTCTGCGACATCCATCAGCGCGATCGCTTCACCTGCCCCGGTGGCCGCGTCTTCTTCTCCGGTGAGTTCTCTCATCGACCTCACATCAGCTTCCCATGCCTCGTCTGACTCTCCCCTACGAAGCGTCCGTCATCTGGGGCCTCATCGGTCCGGACCGCATCTTCTCCCCCGGGCGCATCTACCAGGGTCTCTTCCTGTTCTTCGTGCTCGGCGCCGTCACCCCCATCGCCATTCACTTCGCATCCAAGCGATACCCGTCATCGCCGGTCAAGTATCTGATGGCGCCTCTCATCTTCGGCGGCGCCGGCGCCATCCCTCCCGCCACGCCGCTCAACTACTTCTCCTGGGCGATGGTGGGCTTCATCTTCCAGTATTACATCAAGAGGCGTCACTTCCGCTGGTGGAGCCGCCTCAACTTCCTCACCTCGTGCGGTCTCGATCTCGGCCTCGCCCTCGGCACCCTCTTCATTTTCTTCGCCTTCTCTATGCATGGCATAAAGCCGCCCCGCTGGTGGCCCAACACCGTCGTGTCCACCACCATGGACGTTCAGGGGACGGCTGTTCAGGTCCGCGTCGACGAGGGGCAGCGCTTCGGCCCCGATGTGTGGTAGCGAGCGTTTTCGGGCTGTTGTTGAGAGGTCTTCTTGCACGATGACGCCGGCAGGCAAAGAGAGCTTGTGCTTCGATACCCCAATGGAGCGGGTCGGGCCTCATAGACGGTCTGGTTGGAGTCTAGGTCATGTATGTATGGAGTTGAATAGTACAGACTTTTTCAATGAGATTGGGGGGTTTCCACCCTTCTATAAGCTGTGATATTACAGAGACCCGTCTTGCGAGAGCATCAGGCGGCCAGGGTCCGTCTCTAAGAACCACTTGCACCGCTCGAGGAACGCGCGAGCCTTCCGTCCCTCCTCCTTCGCCACAACGAGCTTCAAGAAGCCGGCGTCGTCGGACGGTACGGGCTCGGCGACGTGCTTGGTCTGCGCGACAGGTTTGCGAGCGGAACCGGCGAGCTCGTCGATGATGTCGAAAGCCGCCTTTTCGGTCCTCGGCGCAGCTGGCGGAGGCGAGGGGGAGAGCTCGGGCTCGTAGGCGGGACGAGAGCGCTTAGCCTCGTCCAGACCGAGAATCTGGTCGAAGAGATTGGCTTGCCGACGGGTGGCGGGGGTGGGTTGGTTGTTGACCATGTTGGCGGCTCGGTGGACGAAGGTCGATAGCGGCATGGAGACGCCCAGGACGGTTCGGATTCGCTTTTGCATCTCGAGTACGTTTGTTAGCGAGACGGGCATGCTGATCTCCAGTGGAGGGGGCGGCGGTGGCTTCTTGGCAGGGGCGTCTTGAGAGGATGCTTTGGCTTGGTCTTTGGCTTTCGCGGCTGCTACTTTGATGTTGCTCAGGTCGAGGCGGGAGAGCGTGGCGAAACGGTCCGAGACGGAGGAGGGGGCTTCGGGCTTGATGGTTCCGAGGAAGGCCAGCACGTCGCCTTTGAGGAGCCGTCGGTTGGGACCTGTGGGCTTGATGCGGCGGACGTCATCTTCGCCGAGGCCGTGCTGTCGAACGAGGTGTTCCACCGCCGGCATCAACGGGTATTTCTGCTCGACCGCCTCGTTGCGCTCCGCCTTGGATGAAGTCGAGGTTTCGCGTGGGGTGGTGACGGAGCTATCATTCGACTTCTCCTGCTTGGTAGACGACGACGGTTGTTCATCAGCGGGCATTTCGAGGGCGGCGACGTCATCGCCAGCATCAGCGATGACGGCTATGCGCCTTCCGACCTGGACGGACTTGCTGCCATCGCCGGATAGGATCTTCATCATGACGCCGTCTTCTTGAGCCTCGACGTCCATGGTTGCTTTGTCGGTTTCGATTTCGAGAAGGACGTCGCCGGCGCTGTAGGACTGGCCGTCTTTGACTTTCCAGCTTGCGATGTTGCCCTCTGTCATTGTGGGTGAGAGGGCGGGCATGATGAAGTTGTGAGCGGCGAGGCATCGTGAAGACGTGGAGAGGCCTGTTTTATCCCGTTTTGTTAGTTGATTTTCTTCATGTTGTTTTTTTTTTCACAGTCTTGTCCCTCAGCTTGGCCGATTTTTTCTTCACTAGTAGTGAAAATCTCGTCTGGCGAGTCAGTCGAGACTTACCTCGCGCGACAGACAGACAGCACGCGCGACGGGCTGAAACCCGACACGCGGCTGCGAGTGAGGCCATCGAGCTCGATGAGAAAGCGTGGTATCGAAACGGGGCTTGACGTTGTGTCGCGGTAGGGTCGCAATCGGGGCTGGACCTGGTGGGAGCTTCGTTTTGTCGGAATGGAGGCCGAGGCTGGGCGGCGCTTACGTACTCTGCTTCCGGAGGGCGGGTCCCTGTTTTCGACGGCGGGCTGGGTTTGGTGGTGATGGGCGTGTTGGCGAGGGGGGGGGGGGGTGGTTTCGATGGTGAGGGCTGGTATAGGTTTCGTGAAGAGGGTTGAAGAGGGGGATGGAGGCGTGGATGGGCTTTGACTTGGACGCGTGGCGTAGGGTAGCACTTTGGCGAGATGGACGTTGATGATGGCTTGATCTAGTAAGTTAGATGTGCGAGGTCAATTAATTGTCTGGACGTCCAATTATTTGAAAATAGCTAATGAGAGATGGGTAACTGTCTGTATGTCTTCAACACATCACAGAAGTTGCTTCTCTGGAGTTGACAGACCAGCTGTCATCTCTGGAGCTCCTAAAGCCTACCCTACAACCGCCACCAAGAGCTAGCCTAACAACCGGCTTCAACACCGCAGACGCACCGTATCACAGAAAAGTCCATCACAAAACAAACAGAACGACACCAGGCGACACACAGAATCAGTCACTCCGCATGCCTCGATCCCACGGGCTTCCGGAGAAGTGGCTCAGACTATTGCTCGGCGCAGGGCCAAGGATGACCGTTTCCGTTACGTATGTATGTATGTATGTATGTACGTAGCCCGCAAATCTCGGCGGATTTCCAGATGCCATCTCGATTCCTGCAGAGCCAAAGTCGCCGGCCTATCAGTCTTCTTGGCTACCTAATCAAGAGCTTGCAGGAAGCGGTTGCTCTGTTCGCACTACCGTCTGTTGTCGATATCCGGGCGTGCGGTTAAGAAAGTGGAGTTAATAGCACATCGACAGATACCAAGGTGTACAGCTCGCTTATTGGCTGCCGAGCACGAGGCGCGGCCCCACTCCTCCTAGGTCCCTACAGCCTGGTGACATTTTTTCCTTACCTGACGATAGCTTCGTCTGCGAAGCTACGGACTCTTGCCATCTTTCCGAGTCTCGCGACATCAGCCGTCCCTCGAAATCATTTTTTTGCGAAGCGTATGGATCGAATCTCGTGACGCCATCGATACAGTTCAGCCGACTCAATGGCCAGCTTCTCGCGGGGCCTCGGCCTCTGCTGGCGGAGCCTCTTCCGACCACAATTCGCCTTCCCCAGGCCCGGACAAGGTCCCGCGAGTGCGATCCGGTTCTTCACTTCATCTCTCAACCGCCCGTTGGCTTCGAAGCCGGACGGACGCGCAGTGGTCGCGCAGGCTTTGCAGAGCACCTCGCGATACGCTTTCCTCACCAAGCTGGCCGCCAAGACGACGCCGACGGTGCTGTATGAGAGCCCGTCGCACTTTTGGTTCTTCTTTACCTGCTGGTCTGCCGGCCTGACGCTCGTCGGCTGGTCCGTCTTTACGGCGCCCGTCGTCTTGGATCAGCCCGAGGGCGTGCCTGAATGGACAAAGCAGGTCTATATCGTGTCGTACATTTTACTCTGCGCCATAGGATTCTGGCTCATGGCCAAGACGCACAACGTCGTCAGCTCGATACGCCTGCTGCCATCTACTGCGGTGTCCACTTCGGGTGCATCGCCCATTGCCACGGCGGCCGCCAAGCTGCAGTTGGAGGTGACGGTCAAGCGCATGCTGCCCCTGTTTCCCCACAGGGTCATCAAGACGGGCATCGACAAGGTCACGCTCAAGACGCGGCCCTCGCGCTCGCTGGAGGAGCTTTCCGAGCCTAAGCGCTTGCAGAAGGAGCGTCTGGAGACGAAGCGGCGGGCCGAGCTGCGCAAGTTTGACATGGATCACCTCTTGACCATGCCCTTTCGCAGGATCGGTCGCGGCTTTGTCAACATGTTTAATGGAACCAAGTCGGCATGGACCGGATCGGGGTTTGGCACGATAACGGTCAACGGCAAGAGGCATCAGCTGGACGTCATGGGAGGCTTCTCGCATGATAATTTCCGAACGCTGGAGCGCATAGTGAATGCTGGGGTGCGGAAGTCGTAGAAGAGGAACGGCTTCGTCGGGGGGGGGTTTGCGAACTCGGGGCTTTGTCAGATGTGGAAGAAGGAAAGAAGAAAAAAAGAACAAAGATGGGAGAGAGAGGGAGAGAGAGAGAGAGACAGAAAGACGACAAAGAGAATCGACGAGGTTCATGGTAGCACGGGACAGGATGAGAGACGGACGTTATCGTCGACGATGTCAACTAACAAGGATGCCCACGGTACATGAGCGATACATCTGGAGCTGGGGCCCAGCACAGGACGCTCCGTGCATGATGCGGCTGCTGGTCGACGGCTGCCATTGGACGGGCGCCTAGAAAGAATGAGGCCATCATGGGCCGGTCAGCTCTCTCGAGCGGTGAGAATCAGATGGAGCATGATGCCCTTTGTCTACCGGTGGTCCGAGACGGCTCCGGCGCGGGGAAGAGACAAAAGAGAAGCGTATCTCGGGGGGGGGAAAGGGGGGAAAGAATTCGATGAAAGGAAGCGGTTGGACGTCACACCGGAAGTTGACCGGCCATCCATTGTTTGGAGTGCGTTGATCTTGGCCGTGATCGGGGGGGGGGGTAGGGTGGGGCTCGATGACCGGCGGTCCGGGAGGGTGGCGGAACGAAGCCGGGGAAGAGGAGGAGGAGGAGGAGTAGGAAGAAGAAGAAGACTGAGAGGGAAGGGAAGGGGGGGGGGGGGGGTATTCACTGGCGGAAATGCACACTCGGACGTACAATACAAGCCACACACAAAGGTTACCTAGCCGGCTGCAGGCGCGGGCGTAAATGCAGTCAGTCGATGCGGACGCATGTCTCTGGTTCGACGCGGCGGGCAACGTGTGCCGTACCGTGTCGTGATGCTTCTGCTTCTGCTTCTGCTTCTGCTTCTGCTTCTGCTTCTGCCGCTGCCGTCTTCGTCCCGGCTGCGGGCGCGACGAGAGCCGGGAGGGGGGCTCGGAGGGGAGGGACGAGGTTTCGTGTGAATGTTGTACGCGTGCGTGCGTGCTGCGTGTATTGTATGAGTGTATATGTGTGTATGTGAGTGTGTGAGTGAGTGAGTGAGTGAGTGAGTGAGTGAGTGAGTGAGTGAGTGAGTGAGTGAGTGAGTGAGTGAGTGTGTGAGTGTATGCATGTATGTATGCATGTATGTGCCTGACGGCGCAGCGCCGAGACGCGCGATGCGCATGCTGAGGATGCACGGGGAGCTCGTTCTGGAATGGTTGGGTCACGGCATCTTCCGCGGGGTTGAACTGGTCCTTTGCCCATCTCTCGAGGACCGTCAGCCGTGCATGTGTAGGTAGGCATGTATGTATTCGTATGCAGGTGGGTGTAAGTGTATGTAGGTGTGTAGGTGTGTGAGTGATGAGTGAGTGAGTGAGTGTGTGTGTGTATGTGTGTAAATGTACGTATGTAATTGGCATCCCCCCCCCATCATGATGCTATATATTCCTACGTATTATTAGTCGACGCATGCATCCTTGCCTACATTGTATGTACGAACACACTCTTGCGTGCTTGGACACAGCATCTCCGTAGACGAGGAGGCGTGAAACGGCTGGGCGGGCGGTTCGGCCATGATTGTCGGCGCCGAGCCTTGGCAGACGGAGCTTCTGGGAGCCGCGGGCGTCTCAGCGTCCCGTGCCTGTCGCGAACCGTTCCTTGGGGCAAGCCGAGGGGGTTTGAGAGGGCATGGAAGAGGGAGGTATCTATGGATGCAGGTATCAATCTGCCTCTTCATCAGCAGGCATGTTCCCTGATGGCACTGGCTGGTTGCTGGGAGGCGCTGTTGGTGTACGAATAGCCTTGCCTATATAGGTACGAAGCATTCGTATTCGTATGTACATTGAAGCGAATAGCGTGAACAGCAAATGGACAATCACGTGTGCAATCAGCTATCTACCTACATATGTATGTACCTACCTAGCAAGGTTGCCATGCCATTGCCGAACCCTTGACCAAGGACGACGAGCGAACAAGAGACGATGAGAGTCGCACTGCGGGAAGCCAGGGGCCGTGCTCGCCCGCGGTAGACGACAGGTACTGGTACTTGGCCTCCAGCGCCTTTCTCACCTGACTTTGCCGCGAGATAAGGGACCTCGGGATCCACCGCTGTCTCGCAGTCGTCGCCTGCAAGTCCGGAACCCCGCCCTCCCTCCCCACTCCGGACTTGGGGCTCCGGAACGGGCGACGCCGGGAGCCGGCCCCCCCGCCGCCCCGGGAAGCTTCGGCGTCATCTCCGTACGTGGCTGCTTTTTTTTTTTTTTATTCCCGCTCGGGTTGATTTGCTCGCAACAAGGGCGGCTGTGAGGGTTGGGAGGAGCGCTGGTTGCCGGTGGTCGGGTGGCACGGCGTTGGGTGCCGGCGGATGGAGTGCTACGGGAACGGGTGCCACCGAAGCAGTTGCTTGGCGATGCGGGCGTAAGGCGATGGGCGCATCTGGGGATGACGAACCGGCCGTCTGCCAAGCCTGTTCTTGGCCCCTTTTAGTGTATGTATGTATGTACGTTCTAGAGGAGGAGGAGGAGGGTGATGATGAAGAAGAGGAAGAACAAAAGAGATTCGGCATCTTACGTAGACACGGTCTTGTGGCGTCGACGAAACCATATTGGCCCCTGGCCGAGGCCGTCGGCCGTTCAGCTGTTTGGGCTTGGTATATTTAGCGGCGCTGAAACATGAGCTATTGAGACAGTTGGGAACTTGCAGCTGACCGGGACTATCTGCCAGCTTCCAGGACGCACAGACACGCGCACGTGCCGTCGGGCGAGTACGTAGGTATGTATGTAGATGACCGATTATCATTCGTGCCCTACCTACTCTGTGGCGTTAAACACACACACACACACACACACACACACTGAGTTATCTAGAGACAGGGAGATGCATAGATAGAGGTGGGATGGATGGATTGACGCCTCTATACCCTACCTACTTACCTACATACCTAGGTACCTACCTCTTCTTCCTCGACGGACTGGCGGCCACGCGCACCCCCCCTCTCGAGCCCTTTTCGAGCCTCGGCGCTGGCTGCATGACCTGCTCTAGTAGGGGGGAATAGGGCGGCTGTGGTCGCCATGGCTTGACGGCTGGTACGGGGCGATACCCGCACGCGCCATTGATCTGTGACTCCATGGTCGTCAGCAGGTTGGTCTTTCGGCTCCTTTCGGCTGGTAGGTTAAATAGGTAGGTATCTAGGTTAGGCACGAATAGTTGGGTGGTGGTGGAGGATGGATGGTGGAGGTCATCCTTGATGGTGATGGCGAAGTTGGGGGAGTTTCCGGTCATGTTCAACGGCATTGTCCATCTGTTCCATCTCATCCAGCCTACTTTCGCTCTTGATCCCCCATCCGTCCATCTCGATGGCCCCAAATGCAGTCCATCCATACCTACCTACACATACATACATACATGAGGTCCACCCCTGACCTCTCTCAGCGCGCTTTCCGCTGCACATCGATGAGGTCCATTATCCATAGGTACCTACCTGTAGGCTGTATGTAGGTATGTACACACTACAAACCTACATGTACATGGCCTCCGGCACTGACGGGCCACCCGCGCACCTCCCAGCGACCTGCGGACCCACCCTATCGCCCTGTACTCGGTACCCCCGCTGTACCCCCCGGCCCCACGCCGCCTGTACGGCAGTAGGTACATTAGCAGCCGGGGACCCCTCCAGGGCTTCCCCTGTAGCAGCGCCTCTTTTCTCTTCTTCGACTTCGACTCGTCCATCCACCTCCTCCACCTCCTCCACCGCCTCCTCCTCCTCCTCCTCCTTGCCCTCCCCCCCTTCCATCGCCGTCATCTCTCTCCTGGAACCCATCTCGCCTGGCCTCATCGACTCCCGCTCTCTGGCTTGCTTCTGTCGCGCTCTCTGGGCCCTTCCCCCTTCTCTTCAGAGGTGAGTTGGAGCAACTTCCCGTCGCTCTCTTCCCTCCTCCACTCTTCCTCCTCCCCCTCCTCGCCCCTGTCCTTTCTCGCCCGCCTATCCTGGTCGACGGGCTGGAATCGTCACGGCTTTGTTTTTCTGCCTTGTTTTCTTGGCGCCTCGTTCGTCTCGTTCGTCTCGCTCGCTTCCAGCCTCGCCCTGCTCAGGCTGCTCTTTTCGCCGCGTCTCTTTCTCCCTCCGTCTCCCCTTCCCGTGACCCTCCTCCCTTGCCGTTGTCCGTCTGTGGTAGCGCAGAGGGTCTCATGCTGCTTCAGAGGTTGTAACGTCTTCCTTCCTTCGCTCGCCCTTGACGTCCACTTTCGTTTCCCCTTGCCTCGCTGCGCTTCGTCTTGTTCTGCCCGCTGACCCGGTCCTGAAGCAGGTTCGGCACTTCTGCCTCCCCTCTCCCCCTCGCCGACCGAATTCGAACCTCCTCCCCCCTCCTTGGTCGCGATTCGCCGCAACGGCTCCCGATGCATACATGACCGTCTTCTGCGGCCGTCGAAATGAGTGAAGACGGAGAGTACTTCATCAAGGTGCCACCGACGCGTCTTCCCTTGGCGACGACGCCTCGAAGCTGACTCCTCGAGATAGCGCCTGGTGGCCTTTGTTCGCACCCACGAAAAGTCCATAGCCAATGCGCTCCAGTTCCAGCGCCGCGAGGTTCGTCATAGGGCCTCGCAGAGCACCGGCTCCGCCGCCTCGCTGTCCCTGTCCCCCTCGCTGCCCGAGCGGCCCTCGACATCTTCCGTCTCGAATTCGCTCGCCGCCGCCTTGTCCTTTGGCTCCATCAACTTCACCTCTCATAATGCAAAGTCGGTGAGGCTGGCCTTGACCCCTCACCACCTCTTCTATCTCCTCTCCCGCTTCGAGGAGCTCAACATCCAGGTTGGGCCCATGAAGGTCCGCCTCGAGGACCTCCACGACAGCTCCTCCACCATATACGTCTCCTTCCTCGGAAACACTGGCCGCTCCCGCTCCCGCAGCTCCGATGTCGGCTCCATCCACTCCGTCACCAGCATGCGAAGCGTCATGTCGGGCATGACGGCTCTCTGGACCAGCTTCGGCATCGGAGCCAGCATCTCCGCCGCCAGGACCGAGCGCCACAAGGCCGCCCTCCACGCCGATCTCAAATACCTCTACTCGGCCTTCACCAAGATTCCCTGCCTCCGCTTGGCCCCGGACTGGCGGGCCCGCCTGATTAAAGGCTACGAAGAGTTTCCCTTCGACTCGGCCGTGCCGCTCTACGTCTTCAAAAACCTACAGGCCCTCGAGATCAGGAGCCTCGATTTTCGCCAGTTCTTTGGCTGGGATCGCCTGGCCGATCAGCTCCGCTCCCTCAGCCTGAGGCGCGCCGGCATCGAGGACCCGGCCGATGTCCTCATCGACATTGTGCTCGATGACATGGACAAGCGGCGCCGGAGATCGTCCAAGTCCCAGGCCTCTCCCACGGCCACGCTCGCGGCCAACGGCAGCCCGCGTCGGAGCCCCACGATACCCCATCTAGGCCTCGTCCGCGCCGCCTCGGCCCCCGGATCCCCCGACGCCCGCAGCGCCCTCGCCGATCTCCGCGTCGGCTCCATGACGGCCAGCGACCCGGCTGTCGAGGACACGGACGCGTCCGACGCCGGCAGGACTCCCCTCGCCCGCGACGAGGCTGAAGCCCCTCGCCATGACCGTAACCATGGCGATCACCATCATCACCACCGACACCACCAACACCACCATCAACAACACCGCTCTCCCACCAGGCCGAGCCGTCCCCGGAGTAACTCGCCCGCGCGACCAACCAGCTCGCGGAATCACTCCCACAACGTCCGCTCCTCTCAGCGCATCAGGCGCTCGGGCTCTGGGAGCTCCCACTCCAGCATGTCCGACTCGTGGCATCACCACTCCAGGGGCAGCACGGGGAACCTCCTGGCCATGGGCGTCCTGCCCTCGACCAAATGGCGCTTCCTGCGTCACCTGAGCCTCGCCGACAACGCCCTGACGTCGATCCCGCAGGCCAGCCTCGCTCCCCTCTGCAACACGCTGCGCTCTCTCGACCTGTCCTCGAACCTGTTCAGCCAGATGCCCGACAGCCTCGCGTCGCTGACTGCTCTCCGCGCCCTCAACCTCTCTCACTGCATGATCGACTCTCTCCACTCCCTGACGCGCAGTCCGCTGCCGGCCATGACGGCCCTCAACCTGCGCGCCAACAGGCTCCGGTCGCTGGCGGGCGTCGAGAAGCTCTGCTCGCTCGAGAGGCTGGATCTGCGCGACAACCGGCTGACGGATCCTCGTGAGTTGGCCCGGCTGACGGGCATGCCCGACCTTCGCGAGATCTGGGTCGAGGGCAACCCCCTGGCCCGCACCCACAAGAACTACCGCGTCACCATATTCAACCTCTTCCGGTCGACGCCGGGCTATACCGTCGACCTCGTCATCGACGGCCGCGGGCCCGGCTACTCCGAACGGCGGCACCTGGTGGATCGGGCGCCGATCCCGGAATCGGTCCCGGTGGTCAAGCCCAAGGCCCCGGATGCCCCCGTCGTCGTCGTCGACGTCGGCAAGGCGGTACCGGCCGAGGTCAGCGCCGGCTCTACCCGACGTCGCAACAAGACGTCGAGCAAGAGACGCATCGTCGACCTGGCGAGTGGCGACATCTCTCTCCCCCCGCTGGCCGTCGACACCGACGTCGCCGACAGGGTTCAGGAAGCGACCAAGGTGCAGGTCTCGGAAGTCTCTCCGTCGGACGGCTACCGCACCTCGCGCCCCGCAGAGTCGGTGCTGCTGCCTCCGGTGAAGCTGTCGCCGAGCGGGGAGACGGGCTACGGAGGCCATCGGCGGGCGGACGACGTGAGCTCCGACTTGTCGGCCGGCGCGGACCCGCAAGATTGGGACGTCAGCGGGGAGATTTACCGACGCAGGATCCAGAACCTGCGCGATCGTGTCGGCAGCGGATACCTCAGCGTCCTGAGCGAGGAGAGCTGGGACGGGACTGGCAGCTTTAACGGGGCTGGGTCTACGTCTGTGCCGCCGCTTCGGGCTGGACATTTGTCGAGTAACACGCTGTCTGCTCAGGCGGTTCACAGTGGCCGCACCGTGGGTTAGGCTGTACATCTTCATCATCGTCGTCGTCGTCGTCGTCGTCGTCTTGTTCTCGTTCTCGTTCTTGTTCTTTCTAGTCTTCTTTTGTTGTTTCTATCTCGTTTCCCTTGCGATGGGGACGATATCTACCCATCTACATGACCTGGAATGATACCCCTTATACCTCTTTGAAGTGGTCAAATCCGAAAAAAAAAAAATTAAAAAAATGGAAGATGATATCTTTGATCTGGACGGGGTTGGTGCGCGTCTTTGATCTCCTCTCTGGGCCTACTGTGGATGGCTATGTTGGGTGGTAGGTGGTGGGTGGTAGGAGGCTTGTATTTCTGCTGAGGGTAGGTATTGAATGGATGATAGCTGTGGCGAGGCGATTCAAGTATTTTAAATGTCGTGATGTCTTCTTTTTGGTCTTTGATTTGACGGATCAGTAGTTGAGTTGAATTGACCCGGTGGACTGCGTTGCATCACGGATGTGAAGCAAACGCCTCGGCTGTAGCCTGTGCTCGACTGTTGACGTGATGTCGCGAGCTGAAATTTGGCCAACGAGGTAAGCGCCCTCTGAGCTTCTCGATTGTCGGATTCCTGTCTCTACCGGCAGCTATTCTTTCTGGGCCTGATCATCTTGGATGTGGCGCAGCGAAGGGTATTTCTCGGGCGAGCAAGGTATTTCATATAGCCGGAGGGGAAGTTGACATCACCAACACGACCGGATCTCTGGTGGTGCAAGGAACAAGATTCATATGTTTGTTGGCCTTTCTCACGAAGCTTTCGTCTTTTTTTTTCGGAAAGGATGTCGGCTTTCTTGCACCAGAAATCCCATGACTTTTGCAGGGAGACTTTGATCTAGGATCAAGGGGGTTGCTGAGCTTCTTGAAAAATCGATAGGAGATGGTTTACGTCGTATCTGGAAGGTTGTAGGAAGGGTGTACGAATACATAAGAAAGAGGTCGGAAGTTGTTATAGACCTATATTCGTATGTACATGCAGTAGAAACGATGGGTGGTGGGCCGATTGCTCGGCCGCAGGACAGACGCCGTGTCGACGATGCTCGGTAACCAGTTAGCTGTCTGTTTGCCATGTGCGGAGCCGGGGATGGGAAAAGCAAGGTTCAGGGATGGGTCCGGCCGGTTGGTGAAGAAGAGACGAGGTGAGGAGGAGCAGGCTGGCGACGTGTGGGTGATGGCCAGCCTCCAGGGTAAAGAGAGGAGCTATGATGAAGCAGAGAATAGGTTTGGTTAGCAGAAGCTTACTGATGAGAGCGAATTGATAAACAGAATAATCGATACCACAATGAAGACTACGCAACGGAGGCGAAGCAGTCGGTCGTCCTATTGAGGTCTGCAAGGTTCAGCCTCTTGCTCACCCTTGTCCCCCCCATCCCCCCCCGGATCTTCTGCTGAGTCAGCCCGCGTGTTTTCTTTCATCTTGCTTCTGCCAAATAGCGGCTGCTGGCAGGGTTATAGCAGCTGGTCCGTGCGCAGCGGCACCCACGCGCCTGTTTTTCCACGCCCCCCCCCCCCCTCCCCCCCTTCCCCTTCTTCGAGGACGAGCCGCCAAGCGACGTCACGCCTCCCGCTGAACGCTTCCGACTGCCATCGAAAAGGCCTACGACTGTTCGAATCTAGGTACCAGTTCGCGAATCGAGGCCTGCTGGCAGATGACGGTCGAGTCAGACGGCGAGCGCGCGCGCGACTCCTGACATTTTTTTTCGCTTCGTCCCCTCACCTACATAGGTAGGTACCTAGCCGGCCTCATCTCAGCTCGCGGAAGAAGAAAAGTCAGCATCGTCTGGGTCGAATCGCTGCGCGTCGCGTCGGCATTCATGGCCCCGGCGTCGCCCTCGCCTCGAAGAACCCCGACTGGCCGCCGCCGTGGCCGCCCTCTCGGTTCCACAAACGCCGCCCGCGCTGCGAGGCAGGCTTCTCTCGCTGCTGCTGCCGTCGCTGCAGCCTCGCCTTCGGAGCCGCCGCCGTCTAAGAGACGTCGCTACGTTCCGGGAGGCTCTGGGGGTGGTGGTCGCTTCGTTGAGGCTGCTGAATCTAGAGGGGCGCAGCCCGTCGTCGTCTCGCGCCAGGTTCCGGTCGGGCGCGAGAGGAGCACGCGCGCTCGGGCTGCCGGTGGTGACGACATGGCTGACGGTCGCTGTGGCTCTACTTCTGCCGCCATGGCTGCCTCTGTGAAGCAGGCCGAGGATTATAAGCCTCGCGAGGAGCGCGGCTGGGAGGAGTTTCATCCCAACCTTGACATCGAGAGGCCTTTTATCGTCTTCCTCGCCGATGAGGTCGACGGCGCTCCGCACTTGACGCCGGCCACGCCTGCTGCTCAGACGCCCGGTACGCCCCTGGCAAACGGATCCGTCACGCCCTCGAGGCAAGGAGGAAAGCCCCCGACGTCCACCGACAACACGCCCATGCCGCAGGACAGGACGGATGGCGAGGCCGCTTCCAATGGAACGCCCTCGAGGCGGCCGCGACGGCAGCCCCGTGACGTCGTCAGCTTCTACGGTGCCCGGCCCGTCGACACGCCAAAGACGCCCAAGATATTACCCATCCAGAATCAGACGTCCAAGGAGCGTCTCGACCTCAAGCTGCCGTCGTACCGCAAGACGAATCGCATAGAACTGTTCGAGAGCAAGACGTTTGGTCAGGCGCGTTACGTGGATAAGTCCATGAGTAACGTCGGCTATCAGGAGAGCGATCATTTTATCCGGCCCAGTACCACGCTCATCAAGGCCATCGACGGCAACGCCGACGACGAACACCCGGATCCGTCGCCGTCGGCCAAGGTTGATGATCACGCGCCTCACTCGCGCCTCGGCAGGGTCGAGTACGACATGGACGAGCAGGACGACATGTGGTTGGAGCAGTACAACGCCCAGCGCAAGCAAAACGAGCTCGAGACCATCACCCGCGAGGTCTTTGAGATTACCATGACCAAGATCGAGAAGGAGTGGCACTGTCTGGAGAAGCGTATCCCCAAGCCGAACCCGAAGCCGCCCCAGACGCACCGTCCGCGCTCCAGCTCCGAAGCCGCCGTTAATGGCGAGACGGCGCAGGCTGGTGAGGAGCCGGATAGCAAGTGTGCCGTCTGCGACGACGGCGACTGCGAGAACACCAACGCCATCGTCTTTTGCGATGGCTGCAACCTGGCTGTCCACCAGGAGTGCTATGGGGTGCCCTTTATCCCGGAGGGTCAGTGGCTGTGCAGAAAGTGCCAGCTCTGCGGCCGAGGAGTGCCCGTGAGTGTATTTCTTGTATTTTTGTTTTATTTTGTCTTCTATAAACCCCCCCCCCCCGTCTGGTGTCTCTCACTGACGCTTGCTTTTGCAGACTTGCATCTTTTGTCCCAACACCGACGGCGCCTTCAAGCAGACCAACTCGTCCAAATGGGCTCACCTCCTCTGTGCCATGTGGATTCCCGAGGTCTCGCTCGGCAATCATACCTTTATGGAGCCCGTCATGGACGTGGAAAAGGTGCCCAAGACGCGGTGGAAGCTCTCGTGCTACATCTGCCACCAGAAGATGGGCGCCTGCATTCAGTGCGGCAACAAGAATTGCTACCAGGCCTTTCACGTCACCTGCGCCAGAAGGGCTCGCCTCTTTCTTAAGATGAAGACGAGCCAGGGGGCGCTCGCCGTCCTCGATGGCGGCATGGTGCTCAAGGCCTTTTGCGACAAGCACTGCCCGCCAGAGTACTCTCAGGAGAACAAGGTGCATCAGGCGACGAGGGTGGCCAAGAAGTTCTACAAGCGCAACATGAGGGGACGCATCTGGGCCGACAACCACGCCATGGCAAACGTCATCGCCGCTCAGCATCGCAACGCCATCACCGAGCATCCGCCCGACGAGTCCCAGATGACGGGCGCCAAGAACTCGGCCGTGCTCCTCGGAGACAAGAGGAAAGGCGGCCAGGCCCCGAGGAACCTGTGGAAGCTGCCGTCGGGGGCGCCCATCATCCCGCAGGCCGTCTTCGACACCGTCGAGGCCTCGATCCAGCGCTTCCCCTTCCGCAAGCGCAAGGACTTTCTCGGCGAAGCCTGTCGCTACTGGACGCTGAAGCGCGAGGCACGTAGGGGCGCGGCGCTGCTGAAGCGCCTGCAGCTGCAGATGGAGACGTTTTCCTCCATGGAGCTCACCAGGCGCAGCTTCGCCTCCATGGGGCCCGGGGGCAAGGCCCGTCTGGCGCGGCGCATCGAGTTCGCCGAGGGCATCATCCGCGACCTCGCACAGCTCAAGGCGCTGGCCGACGACGTGGTGCAGCGCGAGCAGATCAAGGTCGACGCCGCCGAGCTGGAGCAGGAGTTTGTGGACGAGTGCTACTTTCCCGTGGCCAGGCTGCTGCCTCCGGTCATCGAGAAGGCGACATTGTACGTTGCCCTCATGGTCGAGGGAGGCGGGAAGCCCCGTTCGTTGTGGAAAGGAATGATGATGCTGACCGCGTCGATGACGACGACGTGTGTTATATATAGCCTGGACAAGAACCTCTTCGCCGACGGCCTGGCCAAGCTTCAGGGCAGGATCGAGGAGCGGTTCTACGTGTCGGCGCTGTGCTTCGCTCAGGATCTCGGCGACGTCATCTGCGCCGGCATCGCGACGCCGCCCGCCACGGACGAGGTGTCCGAGCCGCGCTTCGAGCCGGTGGACGCGGCGCCGGTCAGGAACGTCTTTGCCGATATTCGCGAGAGGCGCAAGCTGGGTAAGCGCATCCTCAAAGCGGTGCAGCCGTACCTGGAGACGGCGCTTCGAGTCGAGTCGGAGATTGCGAATAAGCCGTTTGAGAGCCTGCAGAAGGAGCTCGAGACGTTGATTGACGCGAGTATCGAGGCGACGCGGGCGCCGGCCGGCGCGGAAGTCAAGCTCGAGGGCGGAGAAGAAGAAGAGGACGAGGACGAGGACGAGGACGAGGACACCATCATGGTGGATGCCTCTAATCCTTCGGAGATTACGGTCAAGAGCACGTTTCGGCAGACTACCGGTTCCGGTTCTGGTTCTGGTGCTGGTGCCGCTGCTGCCGCCGACGTCGACGTGGTCGAGGAGGACGGCGGAAACATTGAAGTCAAGACGTCCGGGCTGGGCATCGTCAACCGGGATGGTACGGAGGTGACGCGCCGGTCGTTGCGGGGCGGGCCGGCTCAGGTCGGCCTGGAGGGCGGCACGTCGGCGACACCCCCGGAGGGCGACGGCTTCGTGCCGTTGAGTCGGCCCGGACAGCAGCAGCAGCAGCAGTCGACGACGACGACGACGACGACGACGACGACGACGACGGGCCCCCCGACGCCGCCGCAGTCCAACGGCAGTTTCGGCAAGGAGCCCGGCGACCCGCTCGCGGAGGGGGGCGTCCTGTGGTACCTCAAGACGATGCAGCCGGCGGGGACGTCGATCCTGGGCGAGCACTGGGCTGGCAGGGATGCGGTGCGGATGCTGAGCGAGGACCTGACGGACCTGGACGACGAGGAGCTCCGGGGGTTGGGGGCTGACGTCGAGGACGCGGTGGAGGCGGCGGCGGCTATGGAGAGCGAGACGACGGCTGCCGTTCACGAGGGGGGGTCGGGCGGTGCTGCTAGGGGAAGGGCGAGCGGGAGGGTGAAGAAGCGCAGGGCTTCGGGGCGGAGACGGTGATTCGGGGTCATCATCGTCTTTGGTCTTTCTCGTGGACTCTTGGACGTGGTTCTTTGGCGAGAAGTCGGCCACGAGATTTTCCTTGATGGTCTTTATTCAGGGAGGGAGAAGGCGTTGGAGTGCAATATCCGGATGAGGGGACGCTGTAATTCGCTGCTTGTTCGAGTGCGGTAGGAGAGCGATTGTAGGTAAGTAGGTAGGTAGGTAGGTAGGTAGGTAGGTAGGTAGTGATGGATGGGAAATCTCTCTCTACCTAACTACATACGTCGGGCAGATTGATGATGGTAGTTAATGACACTTGTCTACCGAATTACGTTTCATCTTTTCTTACTTTGTATCTCATCGTGTACATACATGGATGGTTTTATTGGGATGATCCGGCTCGTCGTGTTATACGGGCCGGAGAACTAGAGAGGTTGTGGCGGTCATGTGATTGCTGGGGATTGGGTTTGGGACGGACTGACGCAAGGGGGGCCGACTCCCGAGTTGGATGGAAGTTGGGTGGGTTGTATTTGTGCGTATGTATGTATGTATGTATGTATGGACGTAAGTAGATGTGGTGGCTAGAGGTATAGTTGAGGATGGTGAGGATGGTGAGGATGGTGAGGATGGTGAGGATGGTGAGGATGGGCTGAAGGAGAGCTTAGAGTTTATACTATATACATACCTAGACGACTGAGGGATGAAGTGAAGCCGAGTTGCTCGTCTTCCACCATGTTGGTCGCCTCTCCCCTCAGAGACTCAGACCATGGCAACCGACTGGGAGGAGGAGGCCCCCGGGATGGATGGAATGCAAGATTGCCGCATCTCCCACTGAGATCCCATTCAATGAGCTGTCCGCGGCGTGACCCCCGCTGCTAGCGGCCCCGGTGCTGACCGCGGGACCCCGGGGGCCCTGCTGCCCAGCGCTGGAACACCCCGCCGCTACCCGACTGCGAGTTCACCTGTGTTTTGGGGCGGGCTCTCCCAAGGGGGGCCAGGTCTCTCTGCCGGGGCGGCGACACCGTATCCGGATCCCCTGCCGACTGGAGGCTGCTGGTACCGCCCGGGCTCGAGGCTCTCGAGCAGCAACGTGCTGAGGACGGGAGCCCTGGAAGATCCATTGGTAGGAGGGGGTTGGCTGGTGGTGGTAGGTGGTAGGTGGTAGGAGGTAGGTGGTATAGGTGATAGGTGGTAGGTGGTAGGTGGTAGGTGGTAGGTGGTAGGGGAAAAAAAAACACGCAGTACATACATACATACATACAGTGGCAGTGTGGTGTGTATGTACACACAAACGACGCACGCACCACCTGGCTCGCTCCCTCTTTCTCTTCTCCCTCCCTCTCTCCCATCTCCGGCTTCTCTCTCCCTCTCCCCTCCATCCTCCTTCGCCTCTTCGCCTCCCCTGGATTCCAGCTCGCACTCCGACAACGACTCCGACAACAGATCGCGCATTCATCCCACGACTTGGGAAGAATCCTGCTCGACACACCGACGACGGAAGAGAGGACGTCCTCGACGACATTATCCGCCGAAGAAGCAGCGCCAACCGGCCAGCGGACTTTTTTTTTTTTTTTTTTTTGTCCCGCAGGTTTTTGTTAAACCTCGTTATCTTGCTCGACTTTCATACCCCCGCCCCCGGTGAGGGTACCTAAAGGAAACGAAAAAAAAAAACATACAGCTGTCTTCGAACCCACTCGGAAGCCAAAGGCGCAACGCAAATCTGCCACGGCGCGCGCCCCTCCTTCGCCTTCTTTTTTTTTTTTTTTTTTTCCTTCCCTCCACCCTTTCCATCTTCCTCGTTCCCTCGATTGGTTTTTCCCCCAAAGCCTGACCATCGTCGTCTGAATTCCCCCCCCCTTCTCCCGCCGCGTCTCTGCCATCGAGGCCTTTTGGAACGCGCTCGCCGTTGCAGCGACTGGCAGATACTACTTGACAGAAGAGTTTTTCTTTACCCTTTTTTCTCTCTTCCTTTCGGCGGACGCGGCAACTACCTCCCTTGCGACGGAACCGAGTTCGTCACACGACGACGCCCGACGAACGGCCAACGCCGAGGCTCAGGTGGTGACGTCTTTTTTTTGAGAGAGAGAGAGAGAGGCCTGAGGTTTTCTTCGTCCTGCTTTCGACGGTGAGGGTTTGTCGCCGACGACGTCGACTTGGTCGCCCTGCTCGACTATCGCGTCTTTGAGAGCACATCGATACAGCCGCTCGTTCTCGACTTGAGTTTTTCGAGGCGGCCGTCTGCGCTCTGCTGCAGCGCTTCCCACGAGAGCCGTCTTCGAGTCATTGTGAGTTGGTCCTTGTTCTTGTTCTTTTTTTTTTTTTTTTTGCTTCACCCTCCCTCGTCACCTTGACTTTCGCCTCTTGCTCGCTCTCTCCCCTCTTCCCTCTCCGCCGCTGCGGATGGGATTCAGACCAAAGGACAAGAGTCTCGTCACGCCACATCTTGCTGCCCTTTGCACCCGACTTCGTCCCCGTGCTCGCTTCATCTCTCCGCCAGTACTCTCCCATTGGCTGCCTTGTTCCGGTGCTGACGGCCGTGTCGGGAGACGCAGATAGCCCAAGTGCAATAGCTCGCTGCCTCTTCGTCGCACCAGGGCCTTTTCCTCGCGCGCCCCCCCTCCTCCTCCTCTCCTCTCCGCCCCTCCTCCTCCTCCTCCTCCTCCTCCTCCTCCTCCTCCTTCTCAACTCCTCGCAGTCGCAGCCGCCGCCGCCGCATCGTCTTACGCGCGTCGGGTCTGCTCCTCGCCGCCCGCTCGCCCCCCTTCCCTCCTTCTCCCCCTCATCCTTCCGATACTTGCGGGCCGTCGTCTCTCGCTCCGGGAGCCGTCCGCCGTCATGGCAGACCAGCACGAGGTCGACCTCGACTCCATAATCGATCGCCTGCTCGAGGTGCGAGGCAGCCGTCCGGGAAAGCAGGTCCAGCTTCTCGAGGCCGAGATTAGATATCTTTGCACCAAGGCCCGCGAGATATTCATTTCTCAACCCATCTTGCTCGAGCTCGAAGCGCCCATCAAGGTACTTTTTTTCCCTCTTCTTTCATCTTCTTTTTTCCTGCTCTCTCCCTTTCAACCTTGTGTGCGCCTCCCGCTGACGCCCGCAGATCTGCGGTGATATCCACGGCCAATACTACGATTTGCTGCGACTCTTCGAGTACGGCGGCTTCCCCCCGGAAGCCAACTACCTCTTTCTCGGTGACTACGTCGATCGCGGCAAGCAGTCGCTCGAGACCATCTGCCTCCTGCTCGCCTACAAGATCAAGTACCCGGAAAACTTCTTCATCCTCCGCGGCAACCACGAGTGCGCCTCCATCAACCGCATCTACGGTTTCTACGACGAGTGCAAGCGCCGATACAACATCAAGCTCTGGAAGACGTTTACCGACTGCTTCAACTGCCTGCCCATCGCCGCCATCATCGACGAAAAGATCTTTACCATGCACGGTGGCCTCAGCCCCGATCTTAACTCGATGGAACAGATTCGCCGCGTCATGCGGCCCACCGACGTACGTCTTTTTTCCTCCTCCCCCCTCTCCTCGGTGAACGGGTTCCTTTGGACTGACTGACGGCTCTGCAGATCCCCGACTGCGGCCTGCTCTGCGACTTGCTCTGGTCCGATCCCGACAAGGACATCACGGGCTGGAGCGAAAACGACCGCGGCGTGTCCTTCACCTTTGGGCCCGACGTCGTCTCGCGCTTCCTGCAAAAGCACGACATGGATCTCATCTGCCGCGCCCACCAGGTCGTCGAGGACGGGTACGAGTTCTTTTCCAAGCGCCAGCTCGTCACTCTCTTCAGCGCCCCCAACTACTGCGGCGAGTTCGACAATGCCGGCGCCATGATGAGCGTGGACGAGAGCCTGCTCTGCTCCTTCCAGGTCGGTACTCGTCCCCTTGCGCCCGCCGTGCCTCGTTGCTGACCGGCCTCGTCGACAGATCCTCAAGCCTGCTGAGAAGAAACAAAAGTACGTTTACGGTGGTCTTGGGAGCGGTAGCAAACCAGTCACTCCCAAATTCAAACCCAACAGTTGAGCGGCTTGCGAACTTGATATTTTCTTTTCTCTCTAGGTTCGGTCGCCGTTAAGGGAACGGAACTGTCTATTCCCTTGCCTCCTACCTCCCACTCCCCCCCTCTCAGCCTCGACGGGAGAGACTCGGCAACGGCCATCCGCACGACAAGACACGACTCTGCTTCGCCAGTCGCACATTCTCTGTCTCGCTCTTGCCCCTCTGGCGCGCGCATACAACAGAAACATATGAAAAAAAGAAAAGGAAAAAAAAAAACCAAAAAGGCACAGATGCACGCTCTCTCTCCCCGACTCCGGGACGCCCACCCTCTTCTCCGCCTCTCTTCACCCCCTTCCCCCTTTCTTCTTTCCCGTCTCTTGTCTGTGTCGCGCACGCGCGCGCTTGTGAGCCGGCCGGGTCGCCGAGTCCGACTGAGCGAATGTCGGGTCGGGCCGCTTGGAGGGTACGGGGTTTGGAGAGTCGGATGTGTCTTTTTTTTTTTCTCGCCTTCTTTCTTTCCAACAAGCAGCGTGTCCATGTCGGTGGGGATGGCCGTGACTCGTCTCTAATGCTCATGTGCGAACTTGATCACGACAAACGGCTGTCTGTTTCTTAGCTCCCAGATACAATATACATCAAGCAGACTACCGGTCCGGTTGCGGACGTGGCGCCGTGGTGGCTGTAGGGACTGGGTTTCGGGTCCTTGGACGTTCAGTGATGCAGCTACGGCCTATGTCAGTCAGGTCGGGCAGTCTTGTTGATCGCCGCAGGGGGGTCCGTCGTCCTCGGGCTGGACCCGGGAGTGGCGGTCGACGTGACCGAGGTTACGGCCCGGGTCGATGACGTCGCGGACGCGGCGCTTGAGCTCTTTTGTCTCGGGAAAGCCGCCGTCGACTGAGCGATTCCAGAGGACGGATGTTTTAGTTTTGAGTGTTGTGGTCGCGGCATCATCTGCGGTGTCGGCCGTGGAGCCGGTAGTCTCTAGTTGAGGCTGGGGAGGCTCGTCGGGGTCGAGGTAAGTGATGGCGATGACGAAGGTTCCGCCAGTCGAGGGCTGGAGGGCTACTTCCGACAGTGTGGTGTTGAATGTTGAGAGGAGTTCTTGGGCGTACTGGGTTGTTGTGGTTATTTGCTTGTAGGGAGGGGGGGGGGGGAAACAGGACGTATATGTATGTATGTATGTATGTATGTACGTACGTAGGCGGCGCGGAGCATCCAGCGGCATTGGGTGCAGAATGTTATGGTTAGGCGGGGGAGGGGGGCATTTGCGTGGGTTTCGGGGGTGTGGATTTCGGGCTTGTTGTTGTTGTTGTTGTTGTTGTTAATGTTGTGGGTGTGATGGTTGGGGTTGGGGTTGAGGTTGTCGTGATGGCGGTGGTGTGGTTGTGGTTGTGGTGGTGTTGATGGGGGATTTGCGGGGGGGGGGAGGATGCCGTTGGTTTGGAGAGTAATGAGGTCTCTGGGATGGGAGATTGGATGGTGTTGGGCGGGGTGTTGATGGCGTGCTGGAGAGGAGGACGGATGGGGTTGGGGGGCTTGGGAGGTGAGGGTGGAGATGGAGTCGGGGGTGTAGGGTAGGCTGTGTTTCAGCCTTGCGGGCGTCGCTTGTTTGACAGGATGGGTAGAGATCAGAGATTGAGGGTTTATAGATGGATAGTTGGAGATGAGAGAATAGACTTTGGTTAGAGGTTGGATGGATAACATGCCTACTGAGAAGGGATATATACCTTGTGTTAGGATGGAGGACGGGCGAGAATCACGCGGGTAGAATCCGGCCGTGGAGACGGAGAGACGTAGGGAAGAACATGGAAGATGAGGGGGTAGGATGGCGCGGAACAAGGAGCATGGAAGCGAAGCCAGGAGGACGGAGGATGGGATGGAGGCAAGGGGGACGGGAGGGTAGAGGCGTGTATGCTTGCGCGGAAGACGGCGGGAAGGATACATGTGAGGTGTGGAAGACGGGCTAAGAGGGATTGGGTAGGGGATGTGGGATGGAGGGGACGGACAAGGACAAAAGCTTGTGACGGACATTGAACGGATAGAAAGAAGAGAGGGGAAGACGGCGGATAGAAGACGATGAGAAAGCAGAATCAAGTCCGATACACATGGGATTTTCACCTAGTACATACTGCTATTAACCGGCCTCTCCGGAGCAAATCCCAGACCCACATCACCTCTTCTCTCCTTTCCCGCCATGACCCCCAGGAAATCAATAAGAAAGAGAGAGGAAGGAAGGGGGCAAAAAAAAAAAAAGAAAGAAAAAGAAACAGGTCGGAGATGGCATCCTCGCACATGCCCACACCCTCAACAGCCTCTAGGCTGAAGTTGATTCCGGGGTATCTTCACTGCACCTCCGCGCTGATGGGGTGCCGCCGTTCCATGCCAGTGCGGTTTCTTTGCACCTCCTCGATCCTGGGCTTGCGGTGCTTTCGGTGGGGGATCGGGGGGGGGGGGGGGTTTGCTTTCGTCATCGTCGTTGTCGCTCGGGGGCGGGGAGAGGGACATAGGAAAGGGATTGGGGAGGGGGGAGGATTGGCGATGGTGATATGGTGATGGTTATGGGTGGTGGTGGTCGTGTTGGTGTTGGTGGTCGTGGTGGTTGTTACATGAGGGCGCAGCAGCCGTTGGATTGCTGTGGTGCGTAGGGGTCGTCGCCCTTGGGAACGGTGCCCCATACCGAGGGGACCATGTAATCCCTCGTGGTGTTGCAGTATGCGATGAGGCTGTAGCGGATATTCTCGTCAGATGATGGTGCTGAGAGGGAGGGGAGAGAGAGGGGGGGAGAATCGTACCTCTTTGCAGCTGTGCTAACGGGGATGCGTTCGCGCTCGAGATCCTCGCGTAGACGGTTGTTGAGCTCCGTCAGCCGCCGTAGCTTGAGATCCGACATGGATTGCTTCTTGTTCTTGGGCTGCGACTCGCCCACGTCGCGGGACGTGTACTGCGGCATTGTTGGCTTGGGGAGGAGGGTTTGCGACTCGATTTTTTTTGGGGGGGGGATTGGTCTCGTGGAGTGGATCTGGATGTGGTCAGCTTGAGGACGAGAATTTTTGCTGAGATGGGATGGAGATGAGATGAGGAGACGCGAGTTTGTGAGCGGTGAGGCGCAGAGGGGAAATGGGGGGGAGGGGGGATTGCCTGAGCGTCTCTGCTGCAACCTTCTCTCGCATCTCGTCTCCGCCATCGGTTGAATCCGGGCGAAGCGAGCAATTCGGACAGCAATCACTTACCGGTAGGTAGATGATCAGCGCAAGTCTCCAAGGAAGAGCGCGTGCGAAGGCGAGCGCGAAAACGAACGGAATGGGGCCCCGGACGACGTGATCGAGACTCTCGAGGCGGAAGAGAGGTGCTGGTGGTGGAGGATGGAGGAATGATGGGCTGGCAGGATTTCTCTGGCTGGGCGGTTGGTTGGTAGGTAGGTTCCTATCTATGTACCTACCTACCCAGGTAAATAGGTGGTAGGTCGGTACCGGGCCTAGCATGGAGGCCAAAGAGTAAAAATTGGACAGGAAAAATAAAACCCCCAAAAATACATTCTGACATGTTACGCTCTATCTTTGTTGGCTGGGGAGTTCAGAGGCGGTTGCGGATGGGGGGTACCGGGGCGGTGGGTTCCTTTGCGTGCTGAGCTTGCTGATCCAGTAGCTGCGCACAGGTTACGAGCGCGCAGGTACCCGCCGGACGGTGGCGGCGGGGGCGGGCGAGCGTCTGGGGCTTGGGCTGGGCTGGCGCGTCGGTGCGGGTGCGGGCTGCTAGTTGTTCCATACCTACCTAGGTGGTTGTAGGTGCTTCCGGAGGGGGATAGCGGGGGTTTCTTCCGCTGGTGCCGGGGTTGAATGGGGGTGGCTTGCGGTTGTTGCGAGGGACGTCGATTGAACTTGAAATGGGGGTTTCACTCAAGTTGCATGTTTGTGTGTATGTATGTAGCTAGCTAGCTACCCTACCTTCCTGCGTAGACGAACTGTTGGGGATAACTAGATGGTGTTGAGAGTGATGGGGACGGAGATGCACAGGCTACCACATACGATGTATGTACAAACAGCACTGGGATTGACGCTCGGGCGACAGCTGCTGCCTGCTTTTAGTGCAGCTGCGAGCGTTCATCCTGCTGGAAATTGGATGGACGACTACATAACCGACGAGGCCCACTCACCTTGGACACATTGTGCTCCGGGTCACTTATAAAAAGTTACAAGGCTATATAACCTATGTAGGTGATTTGTAGAGGTACATACTGAGCCTCCAGGTAATGACGGGGGCTAATCATAGACTGCTAACCAAGACGCTGCGTCATGACAATTAGACACAACGCCCCGCCCCATCCACCTCAATCCCCCGTGTCAACCGCGAGATCAAGCTAATCCCCCGTGTCAACCTCGAGATCGAGCTGAACCCCGTTCGAGATGCCGTAGTCCTCCAGGCTGAGCATGTCCTTGAACGGCCGCTCGCCCTGCCGCCGGAGCATGATCTGTCCTGCGTCCCGGCCTATTCGTGCGGCGATCATGAGCTTGAGCTGGCCGATTGTGTCGGAGGGGAGGCAGGGGATGGCGGATTTTGTGCCGAGGCGGTCGTTTACGTTGACGATGATCATTTCTTGCTGCGGGGGGGCGGCAGCAGGCTTGGACTTTCGTTGTCGTGGCTCATCTTCCTTTTCGCTGCCTCCTCGTCTTCGCTCCTCGTTCCGCCCATCTTCTCTTCCTCTCTCCCGTCGTCCTTCTCCCCTCCTCCTTCCCTCGCGCGATCCCTCTCGTCGACGCTGTCTATCCGGCGATCGATCGCGGTATCCCCCGCTGCGTCGCCCTTGACCCTCTTCTTCCTTGTCGCGCGTCGTGTCCTTCCATCGGAAACCCTTGCTGCCTCGGGGGCCGCGTCGCGCCGGCGACCGGGATCGCGACCTGCGCGGCTGCGGAGATGTCATGGCGGTGTGCGCGCGGTCGACAAGGTGCCCGGTTTTGGGAGGCGGCTTTGAGGCTTCTGAAAGGGTTGGGGGAATGATGGCGTCGCGGTCGTCGTGCCGGTGTGATGGAGTGGAGTCACGTGATCGGATGCGCTGGGGTTTTGGGTGGTGTTGAGGAGAGAGCACTGTGCAAGGTGTCTGAAGATGGAAAGACGAAATCGCACAGCTTCTAATCGCGACGAGAATGGTGATTCGGGTTCGGAGGCTGGCTGGGCTATTGGGACTTCCCCGTAGGTATATTTATACATACCTAAGCTTAGGGTAGTGCACCGCTGAATTCATGCACAAGTCACGCGGAGGCGATGCATGCTTCACAGACAGAATCAATCCTGCATCACGAGCACGCAGCCGGATGAAGCAGCCCGCAGTCTCCCTCCCCTCAAGCACTGAGCTCCCTGCATTCACAGTGCTCGCTCCGGTGCTCACTCCAGTGCTCACTCGGTGCCCAAAATGCATGCTGACCTCATCTCCCGCGCACGTGACGCCAGCCATAGCCCCTCGACAATCGCATAGCGTCCACAGTCCAACGCACGAAATTCAAAATTTTGCTCAACGCCGCCCCCGTCTCACGGATCATCAACCAACGACGAGTTCCCAGCAAGTGCCTCGTCCCGCCCGCACTCTGGCTCGTCACGGCTTCCCACCGCCTCGTACCCTCCTTACTTCTCCGTGATCTCGGGAGAGGTTGCCCAGCATGGTGCGTTGATTCCCTGGATCCCCCCCCCACTCCTCCCTTGGTCTGGTTTGGCCTCGCTGACGGGCTCGTTTTTTTTTTTTTTTCTCTCTCTCTCGGTGTTCATGACAGCCTCCTCCGCCGCATCAAAAGCCGGAAAACGTCCTCAAGCGTGCTCATGAACTCATTGGGGTTCATCAGGCTCAGGCTGCCTTGACCCTGCTGCATGAGCACATCACCAGCAAGCGCTCTCGCAATGCCCCGATCGCCTCGTTGGAGCCTGTCATGCTCCTGTTGGTCGAGTTGTCGGTGGAGCAGAAAAAGGGCAAGCTGGCCAAGGATGCCCTCTACCAGTACAAGAACATTTCGCAGAATACAAACATTGCCACCATCGAGGTTCGTCGACCGCATACTTCCCTGGCCCTGGCGCCTGGCTGACCGTTCAAATAGCTCGTCCTCAAAAAGTTCATCGAGTTGGCCGTTGAAAAGGTCACTGCAGCCCAGCAAAAGGCCGATGAGGTCCAGTCTAGCATCGAGGCCACCGCCGCCGCAACCTCGAGCATCGACGATCTCGAGGCCAGCGAGACGCCAGAGTCCATCCTCCTCGCGACCGTTTCCGGAGAGCAGTCGCGCGATCGCACCGACCGCGCCATCGTCACTCCCTGGCTCAAGTTCCTGTGGGAGGCCTACCGTACCGTCCTCGACATCCTCCGCAACAATGCCCGCCTGGAGCTCCTCTATCAGAGTACCGCCATGCAGGCCTTCGACTTTTGCCTCAAGTACACGAGGAAGACCGAGTTCCGGAGGCTCTGCGAGCTGCTCCGCAACCACGTCCAGACCGCGGCAAAGTACTCGTCTCAGATGCACGCCATCAACCTGAGCGACCCGGACACCCTCCAGCGCCACCTCGAGACCCGCTTCCAGCAGCTCAACGTGGCCGTCGAGCTCGAGCTGTGGCAGGAGGCCTTCCGCAGCGTCGAGGACATCCACACCCTTCTCAACCTCAGCAAGAGGCCTCCCAAGAATGTCATGATGGCCAACTACTACGAGAAGCTGACCCGCATCTTCCTCGTCGGCGAAAACTACCTCTTCCACGCGGCCGCCTGGTCCAGGTACTACTCCCTGCTGCGACAGTCTGCCGCTCTGGTCGCCGGCGGCCAGGGCAAAAAGGTCGACAACCCGCCGGCCTCCGACGCCGACCTCCAGAAGGCGGCCTCCTTCGTCCTTCTGTCTGCCCTGGCCATACCCGTCATCAGCACCACCCGGTCCCGCGGCGCCATGGTCGACTTCGACGAGGCCAAGAAGAACAAGAACTCGCGCCTCACCCACCTGCTGGGCATGAACCAGGCGCCCACCCGGGCCAGGCTCTTCCGCGACGCCCTGTCCAAGTCCCTCTTGCAGCGCGTCCGCCCCGAGATCCGCGACCTGTACAACATGCTCGAAGTCGACTTCCACCCTCTTTCCATCTGCCAGAAGATCTCGCCCATCCTGACCAAGATCGGCGCAGACGCCGAGATGGAGCGCTACATCGTGCCCCTGCAGCAGGTCATCCTCACCAGGCTCTTCCAGCAGCTGTCTCAGGTCTACGAGACCATCGACGTCGAGTTCGTCGAGGGTCTCGCCCAGTTTCCCGAGCCGTATCAGGTTACGCGCAGCACCATCGAAAAGTTCATCATGAACGGCAACAAGAAGGGCGACCTCGCCATCCGCATGGACCACGCCACCGGCGTCCTCAGCTTCGACAACGACGTCTTCTCCTCGGCCAAGGCGGGGCAGACGGGCGGCTCCGCAGACTCCGAGACGGGCACCGTCCAGCGCCTCCAGAGCACCCCGTCCGAGATCGTCCGGTCGCAGCTCACCCGCCTGGCCAGGTCCCTGTACACGACCTGCCACTACATCGACCCGAGCTTCAACGAGGAGCGTCTCGCCGCCCGCAACGCGGCGCTCGCCCGCGCCAAGGCCGGCGCCGAACAGGAACATCTCGACGTCTTGGCGCGCAAGGAGGTGATCCAGAAGCGCAAGGAAGAGGCCACCGAGATGCAGGCGAAGCGGGACAAGGAGAACGCCCGACAGAAGCGGTTGCGCGAGCAGGCGCTGCAGGAGGCCGAGGACAAGCGGCTGGCGGCCGAGCAGAAGGAGCGCGAGGCTAAGCGCCTCAAGGCGGAGCGGGATCGCGTCCGCAAGGAGGAGCTCAAGAAGCAGATCGCCGACCTCAAGATGAGCGACAAGGCCCTCGACATTGACCTCGACGACCTCGACAATCTCGACGGGAACCGGCTCCGTGCCATGAAGCTGGCCCAGCTGGAGAGGGAGAAGAACGACGTCAACGAGAGGCTGCGCGTCACGGGCAAGCGCATAGACCACTTGGAGCGAGCGTTCCGCAAGGAAGAGGGCAGGAAGCTTCACCAAGACTACGCGAAGCAGAACGAGCAGGACCACGCCGTCTACGAGACGCTCAAGGCCAAGACGCTCAGGGACGCCGAGGAGAAGCACAAGGAGAGCGTCGAGCTCAAGCACCGGCTCAGCCGCCTGGTGCCCCTTTACGAGGGCTTCCGGCGCTCGCTCCACGAACGGCGGCGCGACGAGTTCGAGAAGCGGCGCAAGGACGCCGAGCGCGAGCTGGAGAAGCAGATTGCCGCCCGCAAGAAGGAGGTCAGGGACCGAAAGGTGAGGGAGAAGCGGGAACGGGAGGAAAAGGAGCGCCAGCTTCGCGAGGCCGAAGAGCGGGCGGCGCGCGAGAAGGAGGAGCAGCGGCTCCGCGACGAAGCCAGGAAGGCCGAGATGGCCAAACTCAAGGAGCAGAGGGAAAGGGAGCGGCAGGAGACGCTCGAGAAGGCGGCGCTACAGCAGAGACGGGAGGAGGAGGCACTGGCGCGTCGGAAGGCGGAAAAGGAGAGGGCCCCGCTGGCCTCGAGGCCGGACATGGGCGACGCGCGGAAGCCGGCGGCGGCGGCGGCGGCGGCGGCCGGTGGAGGGGGTCTCTGGCGCGCATCAAGCAGCGCAGAAGCACCGGTTCGGGCCGGCGGCGACTCCAAAGACCGGCCTTCGGGACCGCCGAAACTTCAGCTGGCGGGCAACACGCCGAGCTGGCGCGAGCGGATGGCGGCCAAGGCCGCGGCGGCTGCGGCGGGCGGCGGCGGAGGAGGAGGCGGAGGAGGAGGCGAGAACGGGCCGGGATCGGCGACGGGAAGCCGGACAGGTGGAGCGCAGTCGGCCCGAGAGGAGAACGGTGGACGGACTGCGCCGGAGCCACTGCCGTCATCAAAGACGGCCGGCAAGTGGGTTCCTCCTTTCAGGAGAAATCAGGCTTGAGACGATGGCATGGGGGGTTCGGGCGAGTGAGGAGGGCATGGACGGGCGGGTCCGGGTCTCGCTGTTCAGCAAGTGTGGCCTACCGGTGATGTCTCTCAAGTTTTTCAGTCTGGTTCTCAATTCTCTCAAGTTGTAATATACAGATATTTCCTCTGGGACAGTGTCTCTGGGACGGAATATGGCGGTCATCTCGGCTTTACTTGTGTGCTGACGGCATACGAAGCGAATATAGGCACAGTCGGACCATCAGCTCCCTTGTCTCGGTTTTCCGGTGGCAGTCTCTGACGTCTCAGCTCGTTCCACGGCCCGCGCTCTCTCTACCTGGTACGAAAACGGGCTGATTCACAGAGGGCATTATGGATTCCCACAAAAGGGGGAGGAAGTTGGTGGCGTCGGAAGGCAGACCGGAACAAGGACAAACAGGGTAACGGTCTTTGGTGTTTGAGACAGATTAGTATCGCGTGGTAGGCAGAAAAGAGGTCGAAATTGGCACGTCTGGCCCAGACCCCTGACGAGGCTTGCTGCAGACAGGCACGGCTTCGTCCGGCCGGCTGAACGGCTCGGCAGGATGCAGGTTGGAAAGGCTTTTTGTCTCTTATGCGGGTGATTTTGTCGTTTGGTTGCAGTATTGGATTTGTATATTGGGGACGGCATCAAGATGGTTGACGTACATACATACAAAGCCAGGTATCGGTTGCGGGAGAAGCAGGGAGGGGGTTAAGGATGAGTTGCTGCTGGGACAGGGGGCGGGTATAGCCGGGACTAATGAGGTGGTAGCGGGAGGCGAGATCAGGCAAATGTCGAGGCTGGCTGACGCAGGTCCGGGTTGTGATACGACGGCCGGACTGCCGTGATGACGGGATACTGTGTTACGGAGGTTTGTAATGGAGGTGAGGAGGAGGATGGGGGGGGAGGATGGGACCGGGAGCGTACATGGAGGAGTCTGGATGGATGGATAGACGGGTGGATGGACGGATGGATGGGATGGGGGTTTGATGCTGCTCATGCACGCTCTGACCGCTCTGGTTTGTGTGCTCCTCTTTGTCTGGTGGTGAGGGTGATTACCGGTTGTTTTTGGACGTGTCCGCCACAACTGTTGTGGCGGCTGGGATGGTGTAGGGGGAAACCGAAGCGGTGACGGAGAGAGAGAGAGGAGAGAGAGAAGGGGGAGAGAAAGGGGGGGGGGGTGAGAAGAAGGCGAAGGAGATGTGGTATAAAGGGCTCATGTCAGGATCCCTCCTCTCCTCTTGTTTCTCTCGGACGAAGCATCCGGAAGAATCCCCAATCTCAGCCTTACCTTCCCTCTCCACGCTCATTATTTCCCCGTCGAGATGAGGTCGGCGTCGGCTGTGGCCTTGTCGCTGGTGGTGGGCTCCGCCTGGGGATGGAACACGCGGCTTCCGGCTTGCGAGGGCGGGTTCGAGCCGTTTGTGAGTGAGGGATGCTTTGCGGATGAGGGGGATGGAGGGCTTGTTTATAGGGGGGGAGGGGGTTACGGTTGAGGGGTGTGCTGCCGAGTGTAAGGGTGAGTCTTTTTGTTCCCTTGACTCTTGGTGATGATGATGATGATGATGATGAGAAGTTGATTTCGTGGGAGATGAAGCTGACCAACTTCCCGCGGGTCTTCAGGAAATGGATTTCGCTACGCTGGTCTCAAATACTACGGCGTCTGCTTCTGCGGAACGAGGCTTCCGGAGAGACGGCTTCCAGACTCATCCTGCAACCTCCCCTGCACGGCCAACAAGGAGCAAACCTGCGGCGGCGAGAGCTCCCTCTCCATCTGGGGCGACCCGAGCTTCCCCGTCGACGCGTCGAAGAAGAAAAAGGTCGAGTTCGAAGCGGCGGGCTGCTACGCGGACGATGCCCGGGGGGGGAGTCCCCGTACGCTCTCGTGGCCCGTCAAGGTCGAGGGGAAGATGACGACGGGGAAGTGCCTGGACAGGTGCGGGCTTGAGGGGTTTCCCGTGGCCGGGTTGGAGTTTGGGGGGGAGTGTTGGTGCGGGACTCTGTTGTCCGGCGGGAGGAGGGTTGCTGAGGGGGAGTGCGATATGGGTTGTGAGGGGGGAGGGGGGGGTTTGCGGTGGGAGGGAGAGGTTGAGTGTTTATGTGGCGGGGGGTTTGCTGGGGAGTGGTTGTGGGGGGGGGAGGAGGTTCTGTGGTGTCTTCGGGGGTGATGATGACGATGACGACGATGACGAGGACGATGACGACGACGGCTTCTTCTTCGATGGGTTATGAGCTTCCTGGTTCGACTGGGGTTGAGACGACTTCGTTGATGAAGGGGGAGACGACTCGGCTGATGCCGGGGGTTACGAGCTCTGCTGGGACGACTTCTTCCTCCAACTCTGTTGAGACGGCTTCAACTCCTGTTTACGACGCTCCCGAATCGACAACCACCGACTCTGAAGAGACGACGTCGCTGATGCCGGGGGTTACGAGCTCTGCTGGGACGACTTCTTCCTCAAACTCCGTTGAGACGGCTTCAACTTCAACTCCTGTTTACGACGCTCCCGAATCGACAACCACCGACTCTGAAGAGACGACTTCGTTGATGACGGGAGAGACGACGTCGCTGATGCCCGGGGTGACGACTTCCGGGATGAAGCCGTCTTCCTCCTCCTCTAAGCCTCTCGGTACGACCTCTTCTGTATCAACCGGCACAGTTGGAACCGTTCCTACACCGGTCGGGACGAGATCCTCTCAGCAGCCCATGGAGTCGGCTTCGGAATCCAAGGCTTGGACTCCCGTTTACGACGCTCCTGAATCGACAATCACCGACTCTGAGGAAACTACTTCTCTGATGCCGCAAGTGACGACCTCTTCTGACATGACTCCCGTCACAAAGTCCGTCGCCACCGCTTCCTCGGATTCAACGGCTGCGATCGAAAGACCTTTTTCGTCTTCGAAGAGCTATACTTCTCCCGCTACTGACGTCAAGGAGTCGACCTCGTTGATGCCGGTCGTGACGAGCTCATCTCTCGCAAGCTCGTCTAAACCCATCGAGTCGGTTTCCTCGTCGTCGGCTTCGACGCCCGTCTACGGCGCTCCCGAATCGACGACGAGCGACTACTCTCGAGAGACGACCTCGCTGATGCCGGGGATGACGAGCTCTTCTGTTGGCATGGCATCTTCTGCATCGTCCGAGTCTGTTGTTGGGACGGCGTCGCTTTCAACCGGGCTTCGTACAGCTTCCAAGCCCGTCGTTTCGGCTTCGACGACGGGTTACAAATCTTCCAAGACGACAAAGACGGAGGAGACGACGTGGCTGAAGCCGGGCGTCACGAGCTCATCTACCGAGACGTCGTCGTCGTCGTCGTCGTCCAAAACCCTTCAGACATCCAGCTCAGCGGCAACGACAAAGTCTTGGTCGGCAAATTCAACAACTACGGACTACGGCTTTGTCGGCACGACCAGCTCCGCGGCTGCCGAGACGACATCTTCTGCTCCGTCGGTCAGCAGCAGCAGCAGCAGCTCTGGTTTGATGAGAAAGGAGACGTCCAGCACGGAGACGTCTTCGTATCGTGCTCCTGATACGACCGCTACGGACAAGACGACTGCTTCTGCTTCGGGGGAGTCTTCTTCTTCATCCGTGGCCACATCTGTCAAGAAGACTTCTTCTTCCACGGCGGCTGCGACGACGACGTCACTGGCGGGCGAGAAGACGTCTGACTCTCCGTCGTCACTCACCAGCTCCGGGGGAGGAGCATCGGCCACGGTCAGCACCCCCTTGACGATCCCGTACTACGGTCCTCCCGAGATCAGCACCTCGCTTCCATGGCAGAAGACGTCGTCTCTGGAGCTCAACGCGACGACGTCTGCTTATACGGGTTGGAGGCCGAGGACGACGTCGGTCTCTACCAGTCTGAAGCCTCAGACGTCGGTCTCTACCAGTCTGAAGCCTCAGACGTCTGCTCACACCAGCTGGAGGCCTCGCACCTCGGCTTCCACCGGCTGGAAACCCCAGACTTCCTCTAATTCCACCAGCTCCAAGCCTCAGACCTCTGCTCACACCAGCCTCAAGCCCCAGACCTCTGCCTTCACCAGCTCCGAGACTCGGACCTGGTCTGCTCGCACCGGCTGGAAGCCTAGCACCTCGGCTTACACCGGCTGGAAACCCCAGACTTCTGATTCCACCAGCCTCAAGCCTCAGACCTCTGCCTTCACCAGCTCCGAGACCCGCACCTCGTCTGCTCACACCAGCTGGAAACCTCGCACCTCGGCTCACACCGGCTGGAAACCCCAGACGACATCCAAGCCCGCCTCCAACAGCACCTCGCTCAGTCCACAGCCGACGTCTTACAAAAGCTCCAAGTCGCAAACATGGTCCAAGAGCCTCAAGTCTCAGACCACCACCACCACCGGCAGCTCTCCCCGCAAGACGACGGTCAAGCCCAGCTTCAAGACGACTTCCCCCAGCAGGCAACCGACCACCACCACCACCACCACCACCACCTCGTCAGCTCCCCTCTGCACCATCACCACAACCCTGCCCCCCCGTTGTGAGTGGCAGCGCGGCTCCTGGTGCGCCCCCCCGCTGCCGGAGTGGGACTCGCGATCGGGCTGCCTCACGGCGGCCCGGACGTGTATGCTTCAGCTGGACTCGTGCTTCAAGTACGCCGGATGGCGCCATGCCGCCGACTGCTTCGGCTTCCAGCGGTGGTGCGCCGACGTCGAGCATCATTGCTTCACTGATTGCGGCCGAGGGGAAAACTCCCGCTGTCGAAAGGATTCCTGCTGGAAGAGGTATGCGCCTCGGAGGTCCGCATCCGGTCCGTCAACCTCCACCTCCGTCTTCACCTGTTCGCCGACCGGAGGTCCCCCGCCGCGTCCCCACCCTCCGGCGCCCATCTCTTCCGGGACCCGCCCCGAGCCGTCATCATCATCATCATCATCATCATCATCATCATCATCATCCGCTTCCGTCGCCCCCTCGCCGACCCGCTGCCCCCCACCGGCAAAGACCAACATCTGCCACCAACCGTCCAACAACCGCTGGGGCTACGGACCCAACAAGCCCGTTGCCGGCATCCCTCTCCCGGTGGTGAGCTGCAACGACGACCACTCCGACTGGCGCCGCAACCCGTACAAGCTGTACACCGAGCCCGACAGCGCCCGCAGCCCTTCCTCCAGCAGGCCCGCCTGTGCCGAGGCCTGTGCCGCTCAGCTGCAGCGCTGTCGTCGCATCTACGTCGCCGGCAGTCGTCGTCGTCGGTACCTCGGCGCCAGGGCTGAGCAGGAGTCGCCTTACGGCCGGGCTCCGGCGTGTGCTCGCGACGATGATGACGACGATGGTGACGAGGGCGTTCCCGATTGGGGGATGCCCGGGTCGGATTCGGTCGAGTGCTGGGGTTGGGGCGCCAATTCGGCGGATTGGGCGGCCATGCGCTGTAATGCTCAGTTCAACGACTGCCTGGCTGCTAATGCCCGTGTCGAGGCTGATGGCCAGTGCCGGACTTGGTGTGCGAGGTAGGAGAGGGAGTTGTCTGATGACCAACCTCCCCTCCTGTTGGCCTGTTGTTCTCTTCGCTGTTACTGTCTTACATAATCGATTGAATTTTACATCTACCTACCTTACCTTACCTATCATCTCGTCATCTTGACCCACTTGAGTGAGGATCCCACGATGCTGCAAAAATTCTTCCGCGAGGTTCAGCTCACAAGAGGTGGCCATCTATGATGGTGGTAGTAGGGCACGTCTGCAGCCGATAGGTAGGTAGTCACCTGAGAGCATCACGTGACGTCGATATCATCTTAGCGCAAACAAAACGCAGCACCCGATGACGCTAACGGTTAACCTCACCCTCTCACACCCACACACAACCCTAGTCCCAACCATGGCCATAACCCCATCGCCCGCCCTCTGCTGCCAGACCATCTTCCTCGCCAACTCGGCAGTCCTCCTGGCCGCTCACCTCCTCCCCCCGCAGCTCCGCCACCGGCTCCTCCAGTACGGTGCCCGCGGATCCGAGCCCCCGGTGGGCCATGACGCGCCCAGGCTGCTGTCCTTCATCGTCAACCTGCAGGTGCCGCACGCCTGGTTCTGGCACTTTTACCTTGAATCCCTTCTTTGGTCTCTTGTGTGGGCTTGGCAGTATCGAGGTCGGGGGACTTTGATGGGGGGGCTGGCCAGGGCGCAGCTCGCTTCTTCGCATGTCTCGTCGGTTGACTTGGGGCGCGTTTGTCTGGCCTGGGCCATGTTCGCTGCTCAGGGCTCTAGACGGCTGCTCGAATGCCTCTTTGTCATGCGGCCGGGCAAATCGTCCATGTCGTGGGCTCACTGGCTCCTAGGTCTGGGTCATTACGCTCTCGTCAACCTGTCCATCTGGATACATGGCTCGGGTCTGTTGACTTGCTTTGCCCGCCATCTGTTGTGCCCGGAATCCCCACTAACAATCTTTACAAAAGGTGGCATTCTCGAGTCCTGGACCGTATCGGTACCTGCTGTCCTGCTCACGCCGCGAAACTTGCTGTGCTTGACCGTCTTTCTGGCCGCCTGGCTCGAACAAAACAAATGCCATCGTCATCTCGCCAGTCTTCCTAAATACACGCTTCCCACCGAGGGCTTGTTCCGTCTCTTCGTCTGCCCTCACTACACGTGCGAGTGTGTCATGTATCTAGCGCTAGCCCTCGTTGCCGCCCCTCCCGACGGCCTCTTCAACCCGAGCCTGCTCTGCGTCTTCGTCTTCGTCGTTACCAATCTCGGCATTACGGCTCGAAACTCGGAGAAATGGTACGAGGAAAAATTCGGAAGAGATAAGCTGGCTGGCCGGTGGAAGATGATTCCTTTTGCCTTTTAGTCTTGACTGCTAGAATCATTTCCCTCGACAATCACAAGTCTTTATTTGGTCAGGCCCAGCTTGCTTCCGGCCTTGGACACCTCCATCACGTCGCGGTATGTCAGGCTGGTGCGGATGCCTCGCGCGTTACGTCCGTCGGCGAAGACGCTGGCGTCACCCAGCAGAGACCAGTTCACGATGCTCGCCGGCGACAGGCCCACGTCTTCCGTCACGTCGGCGATGCCGTGGAGGTAATCCGTGTAGAGGCTGTCCGTCGTGATGAGAAGGCTACGAGGTTCTTGAAGAATGCGCCACGTCGGCGTCGACTCGAGAACGCCGCCCTCGCGGCTGCGGTAAACGCCCAGACACAAGCTGGCTCCGAGGCTGACGGTGCACACTACGGGCCAGTAGGCGGCGCCGTCCTGTGTGTCGAATGAGCCATCGACCCAATGGCTCTACGGCTCTACGGCCGTCTACTTAACTTGTGGGCCATGATGCCGACGCCAGGGGGGTATTCGTTGACGAGCACGTGGTTTGGCTCTCGGTGAGGGCTCCGAGAAAAGAGCCGCCGCTCGTCCTGGTCCGAAACGGGAAGTGACAATAGGCGAGGGACGATGGGGTCTCGCAGCCATGAAGGCAGAGGAGCATCGAGGAGCTTGTCGTTGAGGAGCGGAAATGGCCAGGACTGCAGTCTGCGATGGGACAGCTGCTTCCAGCTAGGTTTCGGAGTCGAAGCGATCTGCGAACCACAAGCGCCGTGAATCGTCAAATGTATATGGGGAAAAAAGGGATCAAGAGAGTAAGGGACAAACCGAGGGAGTGAGAGACAGCGTACCTTGGCGAGGATTAGGCGCTCCTCGTCGCTGCTGATAAAGTCGGGGACGTAGTAGGCCGTCAAAGGGAGGCCGTGGACCCTAGCTTCGTCGAGAGACCGAGGGAGAGACATGGATGGCTGGCGATGATGCTGATGATGCTGATGATGATGATGATGATGATGATGATGATGATGATGTGCTTCTTCTCCCTGCGGTCCCCTGATTCTCGCGTCAAGTAGCAGGCAGAGACAGATGAGCCTCTGCCGGGCAGACGCATGGCCCCGGCGAAGGGTCGCGGGTGAGCACGTGTGAGTGGGGATCGGACGGTACGGATAAAGGTAGATACGGATGCGGCCACCGTCGTATTGACACAGTTTGTGTTGGTATACAGGCACGGTGTGGTACCGGGTCGCGACCCAAGGCCCGGCACAGTAGCGCGACGGTATTCGTACTTTAATACACATGGTCGCGTTGTAGATACAGTGCGTCCGGTTACGCAGCGCCGGTAGCGGTGAGCTTGTTGCTACGACCCGAGACGTGCATAACTACCTAGGTAGATAAAAAGCTGCACGACCGGATGAAAGCACTTTAACGGGCATGTTTTGTGCATGTACTGTAGGTACATGTATACCTGAAAGGCTTCGGTCCTTCTCGGGGAGCCAGCCGTGGCCCTTCGGCGCTCTCCGCGGTGTCGGGGCAGGCCGCACGGGTACCTAAGGTAGGTGGGTTATAACGCAAATGGGCGTTGGCCGGCGGAGGTACATATGTGCATACATACATAGAGGTAGGTTCGCAACGCCTTCTCCTTCGACTACCCTACGGATGGCCGGCCTCGGCTGTCTGATTCGAAATCCCAAGTCTCGAGATCCTATATCTAGTGTTCTAGGACGCCTCCTGCCCCCCCGGGAGGCGAGTAGAAGTGCCCTACTCTGTGGCGTTAAAAATATCTACACACAAACACACACACAGGTACAAAGATATCTAAGTACACATGTAGTCTAGAAATCTTTTAGGAATAGCGGGATCTGCCAGCTGCATAACTACCTAGGTAGTCTAGGCTCATATAGTGCATATCCCAATGGTGAGGAGGCTCTATACCGTACAAGTGCATATCAGGCCCTCTAATGGCGCAATAAATGGCTAACGAGAAGCATTGATGCACAAATGTCTGGCAGTCCTCTGCCCCGGAAAAAGGGGCAGCAGCAGCAGCAGCAACAGCAGCAGCAGCGCAGCAGTACGTGCATACATACATACATACTCCGTAGCAGCGTCGTGTTTCGGCCCAAACCTGCGCCTCTCGACCTTCTGGCCTCCCCTGCATGGGCCAATAGTCGGTGGCGATCAGACTTGTTGTCTCTGCGTATCTTCGGGGTACCGTTTTCATCCGTTTGCGCTCCCTTTTGCCCGTATCTCGCCTTGCCTGTCTGCTAGTGACAGACGACCTGCTCTAGCGCACCTCTCTCTCTCTCCAGTCCAATTTTCTGGGGGACGTCCTGGAGGAAGAGGAGGCTCCTCGCTGGAGGTCTTGGCCCGTGACACATCAACTTTTAGACTTTTTTTTTTTTTTTTTTTTTTTTTTTTTTTTTTAGCCCCTTCCATCTGACCATCTGCTCGCTCTCTCTCTCTCTCTCTCTCTCTTTCTGTGCCTCGGACGAGCACCACAGACTTTCATCTCACCCCTTCATCCTCCATAACCTTGGCTGAGGATACTCCCCAAACCTCGCCCACTCCCCCCTTTCTTACGCACAAGGTCAACGCACAATCGCCGGCCTCCCGCCTCTCCCGTCGTCTTCCATCGGCGGAGATTTTTTTTTTTTTTCCTGCTTGTTGGCGCGGCCTCGTCGGCTCCCAACGCAAGCCTCAACTCACCCTCCCGACGGGCGTCACACAAAAACCGCCCATCGCCCTCTCGCTTCCCGGCTGCGCTCCCTTCACTCACCTCTTCATGATGGTGATGGCAGCCGCCTCGCGCTCCGATTGATGACATGGATGCGCAGAATGCCGCCGAGTCGGACCACTCGAGGCCTGCTGGCGCTTCACCCACTCAACAGCCGCCACCTCCTCCTCCACCACCACCCTCGCTACCGCCGCCGCCGCCGCCGCCGCCGCCGCCGCCGCCCCCCGGCCCCGACCTCGATCCTAGGCCCCAGCCGCCGACCAGCCTGAAGCCTGCCGAACCCTCGCCCTCCGATGCTCCCTCCCCTCCTCCTCCGCTCGCCCTCCCCCCGACGACGACGATCATGAACGCGACTCGGACGCCGAGACCATCGTCCTCCCGGGCAAAGATGGTCACTCGCCCTCAAAGGCTCGCAAGGTTCGACAGGAGGACAGGAGCGAGAGCGACGGTGACGCCCCCAAGCCCAGGCCCAGGCCCGCTGACGCCCTCGACAAGCCCGCCCCTGCTGCGCTTACCTCTTCTCTCGCTCCCGCTGGCAACGCCGACCCGGCTTGCAAGAAGCGCCTCCCGTCCCTGGACAAGGACCGTCATGCTCGCCTCAAGGACGGTGGCTCCAGCGGCCTGAGTTCGGCCCCTGCGTCTCCGTCGGCCAACCAGCCGCACCCTCACCATCCACCTCAACAGCAACAACAGCAGCACCCGCTTCACCACCAGCCTTCGCCCCAGCATCATCATCGCCAACACCACCTTAACCATCAGCACCCGTACCATCAATTTCAACAGCCTCGCAGGCGTAGCTCCGACGCTGCCGCCGCCTCGTCGCCCTCCGACTCGGAGAACTTAAAACACCATAGGTCGTCGTCCTCCAACAAGGCCTCGTTGCGGGACAAGCTCAAGCCGGGCGACCGCGACCGCCTAGCCGTCCCCCACAAACGCAAGGCCCCCAAGACCGAGTCAGACGACGAGACGGATCATCATCGCAAAGCCCGTCGCCAGCGCACCGCCAGCGTCCACCTCGACGGCCCTCGGCTGCCCAAGGAGGCCAGATCGACGCCCGCCAAGCCGCCTCACGATACCCGTCCGCGCTCCATTTCCCCCCCGCCCGCGCGACAGCACAGGAGGAGTATCTCTACCCAGCTTCCCCTGCCCTCGCCCAACGGCCTGAACCTCAAGAAGAAGCGCCTACCGCCGCCGCTGCTGCAGCCGACAGACTACCAGTCCGACGACTCCTCCGCCGGCGACAGCGCCCTACCGCGCACCTCAAAGTCCCGCAACCCCGCTACCCCGGCCGCCTTGGATGCCAACACGTCCCCGGCCAAGATGATCCCCCACAAGAAGCACCTCGACGCTCACGGCCAGACTCTACTGGCCCGTGCCTGCGCGCGCGGCGAGTACGAGACGGCTAAGCAGAGGCTCCAGGAGCGGCCCGAGGACCTCAACGTCGCCGACTACGCCGGCAACACGCCGCTCCAGATCGCCGCGATTAACGGTTGCGAGGACATCGTCAAGCTCTTGATCGATGCCGGATGCAATCTGGACTGCGTCAACTACGACAAGGACACGCCTCTACTGGATGCCGTCGACAACGGCCACCTCGGCGTCGTCAACCTCCTGCTCGACGCCGGCGTCAACCCTCGCAAGGCAAACGTCAACGGGGAGGAGCCCTTCGATCGCGTCGGCGACGACACGAACAATGCCGACGAGATTCGCGCCGTCCTCCTCGCCGCCCGAAAACGCGCAGGGGAGCGCCGGCGCACATCCGAGGACCGTCACGATTCTCACGACTCGCACGCCCCGGATAGCCCTCGCCGATCGCCCCCCCTCGCCGCCGCCGCGACGGGGCGAAGGAGTGGTACCGTCCGCTCCACCAAGACGCGAAACGACCTCTTGTACATGTCCCTCGACGACAAGACGCTGCGCCAGGCCGCCGGCCGCGGCGACAAGGAAACCGTTGCACGCATCCTCCAGGTCAAGGAGGGCCACGATGATCCAGAGTCCATGGTTGCTGCCGCTCGCGGCGGCCACGACTTGGTCATTCAGCTCCTGCTCGGCCTCGGTGGCGCCAACGCCGATCCTGGTCCCGTCCCGTCACTTCCGTCCGAGTTTGCGACACCCATGCTGGCCGCCATCGGCCAAGAGAACATCAAGGTCGTTGAGCTGCTCCTGGAGCAGCAAGGCTTCGATCCGACTCGAAAATTCAAGGGAGAGACCTATTACGAGATCGCCCGTCGCCGCCAGGGCACCAATTGGAAAGAGGAAGAACAGATGCTCAAGAATTCATACGACGAGTACCGCCGATTGCACAGAGATGCCGTCAAGACGAAATCGCCCGTTGGGCGACGCGAGCGCGACAGGGAAAGGGACGATAGACCGCCGAGGCGAGACGACCACAAGGACCCCTCTTCGAAACATCCGAAGCGACACGCCTCCAGCCCGTCCCGAGAGGCAGATGCTCGGAAGAAGCCGTCGACGGCGTCTGGAACAATAAGGGACAAGAAGAAGCCCGATCTGCCCCCGTCGAGTCGGCGTGGAGAGGGCGAGACGCACAAGCGAGCTCCAAGTCGCGTCAAGAAGGACTCATCCCGCGTCTCGGACCGCGAAAACTCCCCCGTGCTTCACCAGAAGCCCCTGAAGACCAAGCGAAACGAGTCGGACCTGACTGGCCTGTCTTCTGAAGGGGAAGCTGCCAAGCCGAGGAGGAAGCTTGTCTCGAAGGGGGAGCTGAGCCGGGAACGCGACAGGCAGAAGCGGGCCCACAAAGAAGCCTCGAGCCCTCGCGACCCGAAGACCGACGAGGCTCCGGCCGACAAGTCAAATGCCCTGGACAAGTACCACGACAGAGCCAAGGCTCTGAAGCGAGATCTGTCGAGGGATCACTCACCCGGCGAAGGGACGTCGAGCAAGAGGCATCGAACGAGTGTGTCTCCCGACCGGCCCAGCGACGGCGACAGGGAACAAACTCACGTCGAGGCCCCGGCTAAGCGTCGGCGGCTCGACGGCGAAGCCTCTTTGGACAAGCGATCGACGGACGGACGCCCACGCAAATCCGGTCCGCCTCGTGACGCCTCCAGAATGTTGGCGGAGGGCAAGAAGGATCGCGATGACGGGTCCAAAGACAGTCACGATCAGCGGACCTCTCTTCAGCATGGCTCGACGCGAGTCGGCAGCGTCGTACACGTCAAGTCCGAAGACGTTGATGTGCCCATGCCTGGGACGAAGCAGTCCGCGGACATTGATCTTCTCGATGCCCCCCCGACGGCCGCCGAACAATCCGCAACGGAGAATGCGCGGAGGAAAGACTCGGCGGAACAGGAAGCGAAGAGGGAGGCCGAACGAAAGCGATCCGAGGCCGAGGAGAAGAAGAGACTCGAGGACGAGGACAAGAAGAAGAAGAAGCTTGAGGAGGCCGAGAGGAAGAAGAAGCTCGAGGAGGTAGAGAAGAAGAAAAAGGCCGAGGAAGCGGAGAGGAAGAAAAAGGCCGAGGAAGCGGAGAGGAAGAAAAAGGCCGAGGAAGCGGAGAGGAAGAAGAAGCTCGAGGAGGCCGAGAGGAAGAAGACGATGGAGGAAGCGGAGAGGAAGAAGAGGCAGCAAGAAGAAGAGGAGAAAAGGAAGAAGGAAGAAGAGAGAGCTCGCAAGGCCGAAGAGGAGAGGACCCGGCGCGAAGAGGAAGAAGCTCGAAAACGCCGGGAGCAGGCCGACCGCGAACGCCGTGAGGCTGAAGAGGCCGCCCGGCTTCAGGAGGAAGAGCGACGGCGGGTGGAGGAACAGAGGAAGAGGGAGGAGGAAGAACAGCGACGACGCGAAGAGGAAGAACGGTTGCGCAAGGAGCAGCTCGAACGCGAAGCCGCTGAGGAGGCGGCCCGCCGACAGCGCGAGGAGGAAGAGCGCCGAGAACGAGCGCATCGCGAGGAGCTCGAGCGGAAGCGCGCGGCGCGAGAAGCCGAGCAGAAGCGCATCCGCGAGGAACAGGAACGCGTCCGGCTCGAAAAGCTTCCGCCTCTGCTCCGATGGCTCGACCTGTGTCCCGACCCCAAGATTCCGGCCTATGCCGACAAGTTTAAGCAAATGCTGGGTCCGCGATACGACACCATCAGCCCCGGACACGACGGCACCGCTGCCGGCCGCGAGCAATGGGTTCTCAACCTGCACGTGGCATTGCTCCTCGGCGAGAAGGACCTGAATCTCTCTAGATGTACGTCATCCCTTACCCCTTTTCGAGGCCTTGGCTAATTTCAGCGCTCCAAGACACGGCCTGGGAACGGACGCCAGTCAACAGCCTCTGCAAGATGAGCATGTGGCGGACCGAATGGCTCTTCTGGATCTTGAAGAAGGAGGAGCTCTGGGACTTGGGCCGACAAATCCCGGGCTACTACGAGAAGGATCCGTCCTTGTTGGGCCATTACGGGTTTGAACGGCTCAAGGATGAAGCATGGCCGAGATTTCGCGACATGGACATGTTCTTCGTCAAGGTACGTCGGGATGTCCTGGAAAGGAGTCGAAGATGCTGACCGCCGAATCCAGGTGTCTGATCTCATGTATACCGTGCCCAACATACCGCACCTGCGAAACATCCGGCTTGCGGTAGCGTATCGCGAGTTCCAGGAACACGAGGGGCAGGGCATCAGGCCCTACTTCAAGCACAGAAAAGACCCCAACATGGAGCGCTACTTTGGATTCTCTCCTCGCAACAGATACTATGTCAACGGAGTCTTTACGGGCGAAGATCTGCCCATGGACGTGCAGACGAGCAAGACGCCCTTCCCGGAGGTTCGGGTGCCGCGCCGAGGCCTGGTGCGCGTCTATCCCGGCGAAGCGGACTACGAGGAGATATGCAGGAAGCAAGGCCTGGAGCATCTCATAAATAAGGAGCCTGCCACGCCCGCCTTGCCGAACGGGGTCCACTCGTCGCCCGGCAGTCAGACTACGACGATGACGACGACGACGACGACTACGACGACCATGACTCCGGCCAAGGCCCCATCTGTCAACGGCACCAGCGGGCATTCGGCAGACGAGGCCGCCACGACTAATGGAGTGACGATGGAAGGCACCGAAGGTCCTTGAGGTGCGGCAGCGTCGCTGTCGAGAAGGTGATTTGGGACCCTTGTTTTTTTTTTTTTTTTTTTCAATCTCCTTTTTCTGTGCGCTCAGCGCTTTTGGTTGGCTCTTATTGCCGAGACTCGGGCGACCGACATGTTGGAGTGCAAACATGGCTGGGTAGGGTGACCTTGTTGACGAGCGGGATGAGGGAAGATGGATCCGCGAAGCTCGTGGGCGAATCGTCTGATGGCGCTGTCTGGTGTCAGAGTACCCATGTAGTAGATAGCTTTGTCTGGCTGCTACCAGCGAGGACGAGATGGATGAATGAAGGAAGACTGGCAGAAATATGCCCTCTTCAAGCAGTCGTCGTGAGTCGGTCTGATGGGAATGTACCTCGTCGTTGACGGAGTTTACGCGTGCATGAAGCCGGAGGTTGCGGCGAAACACATGTATCGCGTTAGCAGAGAATTCGGCCCCCACGTAGATAGTACATATGTAGGTAGAGGTAAGGTGCGCTTACATCACCACATCTCCATCTCAATCAACCTCAACTTTCCCCACCGAGCTTCAGAAAGAATTCGGGATCGTGTGGCAGAGTCAAGCGCCGGCTATCACCATGTCGACCACGGTGGAAAAGGTGAGCCTCTCCGGTAGAAGTCTTCGTTCCGATATGCTGACACAGACGCAGATCAAGGAGATCGAGGCCGAGGTGAGCAGAGGCCGGCTCAGCAAACGAGGGCTGGGTGGGGACTGACGCGACGACTCCAGATGGCCCGGACGCAAAAGAACAAGGCGACGTCGTTTCATCTCGGTCAGCTCAAGGCCAAGCTCGCCAAGCTGAAACGGGAGCTGCTCACGCCCAGCGGCGGCGGAGGCGGAGGCGGAGCGGGCTTCGACGTTGCGAGGACGGGCGTGGCCAGCATCGGCTTCATCGGCTTCCCGTCGGTGGGCAAGAGCACGCTGATGAGCAGGCTGACGGGGCAGCATTCGGAGGCGGCGGCGTACGAGTTCACGACGTTGACGAGCGTTCCGGGACAGGTGATTTACAACGGCGCACCGCTGCAGATCATCGACTTGCCCGGAATCATCGAGGGTGCCAAGGATGGCCGCGGTCGGGGTCGGCAGGTCATTGCGGTGGCCAAGACGTGCCATCTCATCTTCATCATCCTCGACGTCAACAAGCCGCTGACGGACAAGCGCGTCATCGAGTCGGAGCTCGAGGGCTTCGGCATCCGTATCAACAAGGAGCCGCCCAATATTACGTTCAAGAAGAAGGATAAGGGCGGACTCAACATCACGAGCACGGTGCCGCTCAGCCATATTGACAATGACGAGATCAGGGCCGTCATGAGCGAATATCGTATCAACTCGGCCGACATTACCATCCGCTGCGACGCGACCGTCGACGACCTGATTGACGTACTCGAGGCTAGGAGTCGCAGTTACATCCCCGTCGTGTACTGTCTCAACAAGATTGACTCGATCAGCATCGAGGAGCTGGATCTGCTCTACCGCATCCCCAACGCGGTTCCCATCAGCTCCGAGCACGGATGGAACATTGACGAACTCATGGAGGCCATGTGGGACAAATTGAGCCTGAGACGCGTTTATACAAAGCCCAAGGGGAAACAGCCTGATTACTCGGCCCCTGTCGTGCTGCGGGCTTCTAGGTGCACCATCGAAGACTTTGTGAGTGCTGTTTTTTTTTTTTTTGTGCCTCGGTTGGCACGTTTCTGTGGCTGACGCGGCAGGCAGTGTAACGCGATCCATCGCAGCATCGTGGAACAGTTCAAGACGGCCATTGTCTACGGCAAGTCGGTGAAGCATCAGCCCCAAAGGGTCGGCTTGGCTCACGAGCTGGATGATGAGGATGTTGGTGAGTGTTGTTGTTGTTCTTTCTCTTTCCTCCTCCGGAGTCGTCGCCACTTGCAGCGAACCTATCACTCGAGGCCGGGGCGCTGCGGAGATGAAGCCCTACCCCCCCGGACCCCCTGTGTTCAGCTGGACGGACGGCGGCGGCGCTAACGCCCAGCAGTGACCATTGTCAAGCGATGACGAGCATCCGAGGGCTTGCTGGGGGGTTTGGTTGGCGCCCCGTTACTCGGCCGCGTAAAAAGAGCGCATCCGACGAGAGAGGCCGATCTTGTCCCGACATTCGAAAGGGTGGGAGGATCGCTGTCGAATACGGAAGGCTGGCCAAGTCGCGCGGGTCGGAAGGACGGGTGGCCGGATGCCAAGAAGGGGATGCTGATGAATGTCGACGGCTGAGTCGGGACGAGGATGACGAAGAGGGAATTCGAAGTTAAAGGGCGCCACCATCTATCTGGTGGAGGAGAAAACGTGGGGAGGCGGACAGAGAGGAGACGGAGTGAATGCATGTAAGTGGTATCTGACGTGGTTTCCCTACCAGCAAGGGCGAGGTGCATGACGATGGCTTTCCGGACCTTGATACGACGTGCGTTGGCGCCGGGCTTAGCTTGGACGAGGTCCGGTTCCATTGGGGGCTGGCACGAGGCGTCAGGCACGGTGATACCGCATGAGGTGAGGCGAACGAGCTGGGAAAAGGGGGGGGGTGACTTCCGGACACGATGGGAGGGAGGGACACATGACGGACGGCTCGGGATTGCTAGAGGGACCCCTGACGGATGGGTTCAGGCCAGTCGGCGAGCAGCTATTGTGGTGACTGGTGAGAGGGTGGATGGTCTATTCGTACTTGGTAGGTAGATGGCTTCGTAGGTTGGTTGGTTGGTTGGTTGGATGGATGGATGGATGGATAGACGGATGGATGGATGGGATGAGGGGGATGTCTGCGGGATGGTACGGATACGAGCGGACATATTGGTGCATCTGGTCTGCATGTGAGATGAAAGCGTCGATGCTTGCGAGTTTGGGGTCGGGCGGGTTGAGTGGATGGTACGGATAATACTCAGATGGTGGTGGTGTTGTGGTTGGTGGTTGGTGGTTGGTGGTTGGTGGTTGGAAAGTTGGTGTACGGATACAGGGTATAGGGTAGGTAGGCGGATTGAGTCTGGGGAAGTGGCTCTCGTTAGTCGTTAGTAATCCCCAGTTGCAGAGATTTCATCTTCTCTCCTCCACGACAGATTCCTTTTCCTCCCCCGGGTGACCTCGCATGCGGCCCGGACGCAGGTCCGGCATGTTTGGTCCTCGCAGCCGCTTCCTGCAACGGGCGTTGGCCGACGGTCTGAAGCCTCTCTCTCATCGTGCAGCGGCAGATATCATCCGTCTCAGCCTCACTTGACGTTGGGAATTTGCTTAAATCTTGGCCCGTGCCTCGTTGTGAAGGCTACTTATTCTTACATACGAAGCATCCGTATGTATGCGAATTTATACATGCATATGTACGGATGACACCTGAACGACGGACAGGGATCGGGCTGGAGAGAGGAGCAGCACCACGACTGGAACGCCGTTCGGGGGAGAAGAGGTCACCTGCTCACGTACTGTGCTCGATAGTCTTCGTCTAAGCGATCGAGCCAATTTCGATAAAGGACAGGAGAAAAAGGAATTCCCATAGGGGGAGGGACAAGGCCATCCGGAAGGACATACATTTTTTTCTTTTCTTTGTCTATTTGCCCTACTGCGTCGAGGTTTCGACTTGGTGCCCGAACTGTTGAAGCCCGGAAATTGATATCGGTGTCATGGATCCGACCTTCGCTTGTCCCTCGAGGGGGCGGGGCGGAGAAGGGGGTTCGTACATACATGCATACAACATACATACATACGGGCCACGGCACATTTGCCCTGGGGCTGGAGATTTCCGATCTCGGACCAAGCTGTCATTCCAAAGGAGAAACGGTCAGGGGTTTTTTCTTCCTCGACACTCAAAGGTCATGATGTCTCGAGCATAAGTGGCCCTCCGGTAAAGCGCCTTCAAGACAAGGGGGGTCTCAGCTTTTATGTTGACCTCGAGCGGCTGTCGTCACCCGTCTGGTCGGGAGGGGAGTTGGCCGTTGTTGGCTGCCGAGACAGAGACGCTTGACTCTTTGCTGTTGTGCCATGGACGACGACCTTGTTTTTTGCAATTGCACCCAACGACATCACAGGTCGGGTCAGGGTTCTACGGATGCGGGGGGGAGTTCTCTTGGTGTTGGCCGACGAGTCTTGTTTCCTCTTGGGCGTCCCCCCCCCCCTTTTTTTTTTTTTTTTTTTTTTTTCGCATCTCGATGGAGTCGAGGAGGCGACACAGTGCGTTGCTTCTCACCTGCAGGGGAGGACCCTGTCGAAGGAATCTTGCTTGCTTCGCATCAGGTTCGAGGCGTTGTCGACTGTGGGCCACTCGCGCGCATCCCCTCCCGCCCTGGCGAGCATCACGTCGTGGAGAGGAGAGGTGAAGGGAAAAGGAAAACCTCGGGACTTGACAAGGATCAGACCAAGGCCGAGACGGATTCGGACTCGGGACTCGAGATATGTATTTCCCCGTCTGGGCTCGTCTGAGGAACTGATGGAGGGCTCAGCACGATTGGATGGATGATATTAGGGGGTTGATTTGATGTTGGTGACTGGCGAGGTCGTCGAAGCAGAGCCCTCTAGCGTCTCCGATGGACTCTACAGCATCAATCTGCACGGTCTAATACGCTGGTTTCTCTCTCCCTCGCTCATCCTCTCAGCCGCTCACTGGCGTCAGCTCTCTGCGGAGCCCCCCCCCCCCCCCCCCCCCGTCGTCTCTCTCTGTCGGACTCCCTCCATCCTCACCTTGCGAGTGGAATCGGTTCCCGAAAATATCGGCTCGTGTCTCGTGGAAGAAAGGGCGGCAGATGAGTGGGCATCCTCTCTCTCTCTCTCTTTCTCACATTTTCTCCTTCACTCTCTCCTTCACTCACTCACACACACTCTCTCTCCTTCCGGCAAGGATAGGGGAGCTGGTCGAACTGAGACCTGGTGCGGCCCATTCCATGTTCCCCTACGTCCAAGAGGCATGCAGCCAACTGAGAGCCGTCAGAGAGCAGACGCCGTGCTACCGAGGCACGCTTCCAAAGCGGACTGGGACGGCCAGAAACGGGCAAATCACGTACACACAGACAGCGATCGCCAGGGCCTTTGTGATGCCCCCCCCAGCTCCGGCTGATGAATGGCTGGGTACTTGGCACCCTGCTGCCGCGCTGTCTCGTCATACCCATCCTCCCCTAAGCCATATTCTCGCCGCTCGACCTCTATTGCATCTCGCCCTCTGCTCTTGTTTTCCTTTGGACCACCCTTTACAAGTCTCGCCTTGTCCCGCGCGAATTACAGACATACATACCTACATTCTTATCATTAGACTCGAATCCTACCCACCTCGGAGCTGTTCCCTTGAACGTTACATCAGGACGGGACAGTCTGAGGGTGCTATACGGTACAGGCCGTCGCACAGATGGCATTGTAGGCAAGTATACGAATACATACACGACGACTCTTGCCAGCTGCTCACTCACATACCAATTACGCCAAAGCACACGCTCGCCCTCGCAGTCGCATATCTCTCTTTCGCCCGCTCGGCCTCGGCTGCTCCCTCGACCACCCTTTTGGGGGCACGAGCCAGAGAAAGAGAGACTTGTAATAAAGGACGAAAGACGAAATAAGGAAAAGAGAAGGGGACCTGAGGAAGGGGGGGGGGAACAGCGGCAGACAGGCACACACACACACACACACACACACACACACACACACACACACACCACACGCTCTCACACGCTCTCACACCCACAGACACACATACATAAACACATGTACGCGGTCAACGTCCGTCTCCCTACGGTGCAACGTCTATGGCTGGTATCGGAGACTAGACGGTTCAGCCTCTGTTTCGTCCGGACATTGCCAGCCGGATCGCCCGCCCTCCGGCGCCGAGCTTCGTCCCCCTCCGCATTCCAGCCGGAGAGATTGTCTCAGGTTCGACGACGCTCGTGCTGAGGCTGTTCAAGGGGGGGAGATCGCGACTTTGGGGGGAGAGAGAGAGGGAGAGAGAGAGAGAGAGAGAGAGAGAGAGAGAGAGAGAGAGAGAGAGAGAGAGAGAAGGGGCTGGTTGCTGGTGTCTCGTTTTTGTTTTGTTTTGTTTTGTTTGACTTGTGTTCTACCTTTATTCTTATTCTTATTCTCCCCCCTTTCACCCCCCCCCCTTTCGTGCGTCTTAGTGGCGAGCATATCAAGGCTCGGGCTCGCTGTCTAGCACGTTTCGAGTTGGCTTGGCAGTTGCAAGAGTTGTCGTTGGAAGTTGAGCGGAAGTCGGGCCATGCCTTTCTCTGGTCCCGTCTGTTTATGAGGTTCGTCTTGAGAGATGAGGGGGGATCAATACTCTGGTCATGGCTGACTTCCTCAGAGTCTTGACAACCCATGAGATATGATGATGCATACGGACATGGACGGCTCGGCCGCCATGGACCCGGACTCGGCCATGGCGCAGTGTCACGGCTACGGCAGCGAGAGCTGGGTAGATCTCAGCGCCTACCACGGCCCCTTCGACGACGGCCCTATGGGAGACTATGCCTCGTTTGCGCAATTCATGTCTCACGAGTCGATGCAGCAGACGCACGGTAACCAGCAGCAGCAGCAGCAGCACCTACAGCTGATACAGCCCGGCCCTCCTCCGCCAAACAGCATGTGCCACCAGCAGCTTCCCATGCTCAACACGGCCTGGCCCAGCCAGCTGACGAACCCGACGCCCACATCTTCTTCGGCCACCGCTGCCACCACCGGAAGCTTCACCGCCGGTCCCCTGGCGGCGTCGACGTCGAGCAAGGCGGCAGAGCTGGTCAAGCAGGCGGGCCAGCTGGAGAAGATGCCCCGGAAGACGCTGAGCGCGGAGCAGAAGCGAGCCATGTGTCAGTATCACGACGACAACCCGGGCACGAGACAGGCCGACATCGGAGCCAAGTTTGGTGTCGAGCGGAGCACCGTCTCCAAGGTGCTGCGGCATCGGGATCAGTATCTCAAGCGCGAGCAGGAACCCGACTTCGCCCTGAAGCGCGCAAAGGGGAAGCATCCGGACTTTGACCGCACGCTGAGCAACTATGTTCGGAGACAGCAGCAGATGGGCTTCGACATCAAGGACGAGGAGATGATGGAGCAGGCCCGGTTGTTTGCGCGCGCCAGCGGGAATCAGGAGACGCTGTTGAACAGCCTGACGACCGGCTGGCTGCACAAGTTTAAGCTGAAGCACGGCATCGGGCTCAACAACAGCAGCAGACGACCTTCGGAGACGAGCCTCACGGATGAACGGTCGGTTCGAAAGTCGACGACTTCGCCCGTCTCTCCCACGCTCTCGCCCCTATCAGGCAGTCGAAGCGACGAGGACGCCCACGGCGAAACCCTCGACTTTGACATTACCTTTGGCGGAGGCGGTAGGCGAAGAAGCAGATCGCCAGACGGGAGCGTGGCTTCGGCCGGAGGGACCATCAGTCCCGCCGCAGGCCCTTTCCTCTCCGACTTTCCGCCTTCGGATAAGAAGCGAAGCAAGACGTTTCCCTCCATCGACGTCAGTTTCGCACGGGGGGAAGAAGGCTTCGAGACGGCGACGACGCCGCGTCACGGACCGTCGGCGTCTTCCCCTTCGTCGTCGGTTCAGTCCCCGGCGCCGCTGTTTCTCGTGCCTTCGCCCGAGGCCCTCCCCACGCTTGATGAGGCGAGGGCGGCGGCCAATACGCTGCTGAGTTATATGCAGCGGTCGAGTGGGGGGCTGTTCGATCAGGGGGAGTATAGCGGTGTTGTGCAGGTTGTTAGGAAACTCGAGCAGTCGCAGCAGCAGGTGATGTCTCGAGAACGACAGCGACAACAGCAGCAGCAGCAGCAGCAGCAGCAGCAGCAGCAACGACAGAGACAACAACAACAACAACAACAGCAGCAGCAGCAGCAGCAACAACAACAGCAGCAGCATCAACAGCAACAACAACAACAGCAACAAAAACATCAACAACAACAACATCAACAACATCAACAACATCAACAACATCAACAACATCAACAACATCAACAACATCAACATCAACAGCAACAGCAACAGCAACAGCAACAGCAACTCCACAACCATCATCATCATTTTCATCATGGGGCCCAGCGTGCTTCCATGACTACTCTGAGCCGCATACCCGAAAGTGTCGACCGATCACCTACAACCTCAACCCCAACCCCAACCTCCACCACCACCACCACCACCACCACCACCAAAGTCCGCTGACCTTGACCATCATCACCCGTTCGTTGCGTTCCGGAGTTTGTTTCTTGACCCCCCCCCCACCTCCCCTTCTCAAACCCTTCGCGGAAAGCCTTTGAGCTGAAGAGGGACGACGGCTAGGGTCTGACTTGAGCAAGGAAGCGGGGGGTTTAATGTGTACGAGATGGAAAGATGGAGGCGACTCTGCATACTCTGGCGACAGAAACCCGTTATTACTATGGACCTTTGGTCGTCTTTACTGCTTTTTCTTTTTCTTTTTCTTTTTTTTTTAAAAAAAAAAAAACCAAATTCTGGCTGATGATGGTTCGGCTCTTGTCTCACCGTCTCTCGTCTTGCCCTTTGAAGTCTCGTGTCTTGATCATCTTGCCACGCTTATTGTCGGATGATGCTATCGAGTTTATCTACGGTTTGGTATGCTTGCGGTCTGTCGTGTTCTCGGCATCATCTCGTCTTGAACCTTTTGGGCTCTGTTGGAATCATGCATGTGCTGGACTTGTTGCTCACTTGCAAGTTTTTTTTATCGTCCCTTGTTTTTTTTTTTTTTTTTTCTCCCCTACTGTCTTGATCATCTTTGCCGGCTACTTTCTGTCTGATGGTTATGCTCCTTCTATACCGTCTTGACGACCTCTTGCCATTGGTTTTTGTCTCGTCATCTTGCTTCCATGTCTCATCTTCAATGACGCTAATGCCCTGTTTTTCTCGTCACTGGCCCTTTTCATCAATGTTGTACATCTGTGTACTGCCCACCCTCCAGTGAGGTCCGTCGACTCGTTCGCAGACTTGCTTCCACCGCTTTTCTGGATCGTCGAGGTACGGATTATTGGGCAGGGGGTAATGGTATAGGATATAATGTTGATTGTCAAGTTGGAGTTTGCTTTGGTAGAGGATAGGGTATCTAATGGAAGACCAAAAAAAAAAAAAAAAAAGAGAAGAGAGAAAAGAAAAAAAAAAAAATGTTCAACCCAACCTCTCACGCCACAAGTCCGAAACCCCCCTTTCCGCCAACTCAGGCAAAACCCTGACAACCAGCAACTCAACAAGCGCATAGACGAGATGGCGATTACAATACTCATCGCCCCAAACCGCCAGCAAGCCATCCACCTGCTCCAACGCCTCCGCCTCGTCCCCGGCCGAGAAGTAGAGGCGCCCCGCCGCCGGCCAGGGAAGCATCCGCCAGAGCGAAAGGGCCGCTCGACGCCTCAGCGCGAGGAACTCGGCTTCCGTGCTGGGGGGTCGTGGCGTCGATGGGCCGGCTGGGGGGTTCGGGGAAGAGGTGCTTCGGAGGGTGCGGAGGGTGGTTGGGAGGGGGGGGAGCTTTGAGGTTAGGGTTCGGGATAGGAGTCTAAGGGGGGGGGATCTTAGTGGTTTCTTTGATGGGTTGTGAGTTGTTTGTTCGGGGTGTTGAGACTTACCTGTCCAGCACGCCATCAACATCCGCCACACGACCCGGTCCATGAACGGCTCCGAAGCGAACAAGTTGAAGCAAGCCATCCAACCAAGGCATCCTGACCCCCAGCTGCAACAGATCAGCGACACAGCGCCACGCCGCAAAGTCAACAATGGGTATCATGCTGCTGCTGCTGCTGCTGCTGCCGCTTCCACTCCCATCAGGCCAAGACCTAGACGGAAGCTCAGCCGTCAAGAGCGCGCCGACGAGGTTCCACGTATAAGACAAGACGGTCAACAGCAGCCCAACCACCGAGTTGAAACCCCTCCCCCCTCCCCATCCCCCTCCCGCAAATCAGCAAAGCGCAAGCTTCCCAACCAACAAACCCCCTCTAGAATGACCCAAGGTTGGGCCGCCCTGCCCACCGCGTTCCCGATGAGCAGCTCGGCCAGCATTTCCACCAGCAGAGCCCTCACGCAGCTATCCTCCAGCTCCTCCGTCGGAAGCAGCACCGCGAGGATCCCCTCCGAGAGGAGCCCGCGGTATGACCGTTCGCGTTCCAGCTGTTGGGTTGGCGTCGTGGCGTCGAGGGGGGGGAAGGGGTTTAGGGCGTGGTAGGTCGTGCGGGTTTGGGATTGGGAGTTGGACTCTGCTTTGCGGTATGCTTCGAGTCGTTCGTTAGCTTAACATCATCACCGTAAAGCCACCATCATCAACCACACCGGCAAAACCTACCATCGACATGCCCCCCCAAAAGAAAGGCAACCTCATCCCCCAGAACCGCCCCCCAATCCACCCCCCTCGCCCTCCCCTCCACCCCCCTAGAACAATGCGCAAAGACGCTCACAATCTCCGTCACAAGCGTCTCGTCCGATGTAATGGCCCCGTACCAGCGCTGCACGTACTCGCGCAGCAGCATCGCCAGCAGCGCGTACAGCTCCTCGTCCACGTCGTTGCGGCTCGTTAGCGGGGGTAGGAGCTCGGTTATGGGCGTCTTGGGCGGCGTGTTGGGACACAGGGTTCGACGAATCAGGGCTTGCGTTGCGCGCGTCGATGGGGTTTCTGCGGCCTTCGTCATCGTCGGTTTGTTGGAGCATTTGGGAGAGGTGAGTGAGTTGTGTCGACGTGGGGATTCTGACGCGCACGGACTCGAGAGGTTTGGACGAACATCTTCGGGGTGCTTATGTAAGCGCTGACTTCATCAACTTCTCTCAACCAACCTTCGTAGGAAGACGTTTGACAGAGATGGAGAGATGATGCTCCGGATGGGGAATCTTAAAGGTTGGACAACGTAGACACCAAAGATACACACATCCTAGCTGACCACGTCTCAACTGATGCCTCATCCAGCCCTTCACAACCCCAACTCCGACCCTACTCATCCTTGGTCGTCGCCTCATACCTACCCCCGTCAGTCCACACCCACAACAACCCCCAAAGACAGAATCGGAAACATACCTCTTCCCACGAAAAGCCCAAACCCCCCAGTTCCCGCAGCTCACATCCCGCGGATCCATATCATTCAGGTCCCACCGCAGACTGCGAAACAGATTCTCCCCCGGCTCCAGCAGCACGTCGAACTCGCCCCCGGACTGCTTGCGCACCCACTCAATGTCCCGCTCCAGGTCAAAGGCCGTGTAGCCCGTGCAGATGATGGGCAGTTTGGTCTCCAGGAGCATCGGGAGCGTCTCTTCCCATTCGTGGCTGCTGGCCGGATGTCCGAGGCCGGGGTGGAATAGCACGAAGCAGTCAAAGTAGGGATCGTACGGCGCAAAGTAGCCCGTCCTGTGGATCGTGTGGAAGTAGTCGACAATCGTGCTAATCTTCAACTGAGACCATATCTGAGCCTCGACCACGGCGCCGAAAGGGTTCGAAGCCGTTCGCTTCGGCAACGGAAACTCGTCGTCTCGATTCGCCATGCTTTCCGGCCCGATGAAGATGAGGTGCAGTCCCGCCATCGGGAACAGATGAGAGAGCTGTATCCAAAACGTTCGTGGCAGCGACGACTCTGCGCGCGCGCCCAGAATGAAGATTCTCAGGGGCGGAGGCAACAGTTTTGGGTTCTTGAGGCTCATTCTGTCTCCGACCTTTGCGGGGTGTAGGTTATACCTGAGCGCTGTGACGTGTGAGCTCGACCTCGACTTTCTTCAGGACAACGCACCGCTGAGACTCTTCAACCCCTCCACAGTAAGCCGTCTGCCGTTTTTTATATCGTATGGGCTCAGCTCGTGAAGTATGCTCCCGATGGTGATTGGGTAGGTAAGGAGCCGAGTAATCTGTCGCATCGACCTGTCCGAGTTAATCGCTCTAAACTCCCTCGTGTACATGAACGTATCCCAACTCTCCATATTGACGAGAGCCTCTTCCAGCTGAATATCCGCGAGCAAGGCTTCATGAAACACCCTTCCAGACCGGAGATCGTGATCATCTTCGTTAATCTGCCGCAGGGTGTCACAAATCTCGAGGTGGTGATCGTAGTCGTCCATCCAATGCTCCTTGCTGCAGTAGACGGGCAATCCGCAGTCAGGACACTCAAAGTCCACGTGTGCGGGAGCCATCTTCCCTCCCTTTCCGGACGGTCCCTCCTGAGCAGGTCCCACGGTCGGCAATCGAGCTAGTTGATGATCTGGATGAGGGCAGTATGCCTGCTGCCTCATGAAAGCTGCCCGCCGCCTGAACTCGGCCACGGGAGACGACGAAAAGGGATGAAACAGGTTATCCGGCTTCAGCAGAACCGAAGTCTTGACCCCAGATCCTTCCTGAGAAGCTGCCGCCTCCGTCCTCGGGTCGGGGCTCATGGTGAAAGCTGTAGAACTCGACTTGCGCAGATTCACCCCGGCAACCCCTGGCCATGGCGTCGCGGGCCTCTTGGAGACTAGTCGCTTGCCATTGAACCCAGAGCATCGACCGCATAGCGTCGACGTCGCTCGGCGCAGCGCTGATTCCATACTGGACAGACCAAGTTGGCCAAGCAAAAGCGAGCTCAGCTCCGAGCTCAAGCTCACGAGAGGTTGAGCGGCTATGTCAGCTTCCGCATTAGTAGTTGTTCCGCGCCCGTCCGATTAATGGTTCGGCCAGCTCACTAGGGTTAGGGTTGCCAAGAGTCTATACGGCGATACGCTAGTCTGTCCCGAGGTCAGGCGAGGTAAAATCGATGCTTCGCTAGGGTCGGGGTTCCATCATTGCCACTAACCGACCTACCCTGTACCAAAGATCGAAACGCCATCCGCCTCGCCACTTCGAACCCCCCCTTGTCGCAGGTGGCGATAACCTCGCCCGTTCCTCGGCGTCCACGTCTTCAACTACTACAACTACAACTACACCATGGAAAGCTGCTGCACCTGCGCCACTCTACTCCCCACCAAGGCCCCCATCTCCGGCACAAGACTCCAATGCTGCGCCAGAATCGTCTGCGAACCCTGCCTACAAGTCCGTCCGTCCGTCAGGAAACCCATCTATTCATTCAGTTGACGCCGTACAGAGCAACAGACGGTTCGCTACCTGCTGTCCCTACTGCCAAGTCTCGACCGCGCCCTCGCCTCTGCCGCAGGGACTCCGAGATCCTCCGGCATATAGGTCCGTTGCGTCCACGCGCGCCTCCACCGATCCCGTCGCCGTCACTCCGCCGCCTCCGTACTCCCCGTCTCCCGCTGCCAAGGCCGAAGACAAGGAGGCGTCCGACATCATCCACTTCCTCGACCACGACCACGATACCGTCTCCTCCCTCTCGCTCCGCTACCGCGTTCCGGCGGCGGTCCTGAGACGTGTCAACAACATCACCAGCGACCAGCTGCTCCTCGGCCGCAAGACCATTCTGATCCCCGCACAATATTGTGCGAACGGCGTCAGCCTGTCACCGTGTCCGGTCCTCGGCGAAGATGAGGAGCTGAGAAAGAGCAAGATTCGTCGCTTCATGTTAGCTTGCAAGGTTGCCGATTATGACGTCGCCCTGCTCTATCTCGAGCAGTCCGACTACCACCTGCGTGCCGCCGTAGACTCGTATTTTGACGACGAATCCTGGGAGAGAAAACATCCCAGACCATGTTCAGGCGACAACGCCAAGGTCGGGAGACGGCAAAAAAGGCGCCTTCTTCCTTGGCTAGGACTGTGAGGGACGGCGCCGTCGGTTCAACCGCCTTTCGTGTTGCTGATGCACAATTGTGTTGCTTTTCCGCAGGAACAGAGCAAGGTCGCCCCCTGCGGCCCTTCTTTTTTTTTTTGTATATACCAGACAAGATTCATACATGGCGGCTCATAAATGGCACCAGATCGGTTAGAAAGCAGATCGGGTCCGGAGATCCTGCATCATCTGGTCAGCCTCGAATGCGCGATCCTCGTTGATCAGCCACAAACCGAAATCTTCCTCTCAATCTCCCGAACAGATCGGTCCAGCTCTCCCGCAATCATGGCCTTCTTCTCCTGAGTCAATAGGTTGTACCGCTCGCAGAGGTCACCGTCGATGACGCCCTTGACCGGAGCATAGTAGCCGCGGTACATCAGATGATCTCGGCCAGCCAACGGCGGGTCCTCGCTGCGGAGATGCTGCTCCAGACTCTGGAAGAAGTCGGCATCCTCTCTGCTGAGGAGGGGGATGAGCACGCCAATGGTCCCCATGAGTCCGCTCCACAGCAACACGTCCTGACCTCCGACGACGAGGCTGGTCTTGGTGACGTTGGTGGGGATGTCGTTGGTAAAAAAGTGGCAGACGAGGTCGTGTCGCCAGGGACACCCGTGGATGTAGGACCGCGCGTTGACCAAGTGAACGCCCGAGTCGTCCTCGTCCGCCTCCTGAGAGGCCTTGGGCGGGCATCGCACCAGGAAGAGGTTCCCAAACTTGTCACCGCCAGCGACGGATTCGTAGTCGACCATGGTCGAGCACGTCATCCATCGCTGCACGGCGTCGTCTGCGAACGGAATCAGCCTGTTCGTCGCAGGCTTGAAGATGACAAAGGTGATGCCCTGATGAATGTCACCGACGATGATGCGGTTCCCCTGCGTGCCGAGCGACACAATCTGTTGTGGCGCCACCTCGGCATGCGACTTGCGCAACAGCTGTCGTATGCCGAGATCGTATGCTCGCAAGACCTTGCCGATTCCGACGAGTACCCTCCCTTGAAAGGCCAACAACGCGTACGGCAAGTCTTCGACCGGGGTTTTGTGAACCAACTCAAGTTCACGCCCGTTGTCGTTGAGACGATAGACGTGAATGGAAGCCTCGGAGAATTTTCGAGGGTTGATGATGACGTCTTTGCCGACGCCGACAACCAGGAAATGCTCTCCATATTGGGCGAGGAACGGGACAATGGTGGCGCTGATGGCCGACTCGTTCTGGTCCAGGTGAAGCGTCTGCACCACTCGGGCATTCTCGTCCTCGGCCATCGGGTCGATGACGCTGATGCACGACGCCCAGTGACGGTTACCTTTGGGGTGACCAAAGACATTGGGGGGGAGCGTCGTTGCATCGCCATTCACCGCGGCGGGATCGGCGAGCAACTGCTCCCGTATGTTGATTGGGAGCGTGTTGTTGTCGGATTCAATGGTGTAGAACAAGGGCTGCTCCGGATGCTTGACGAGCGCCCTGGGAGTGTAAGTAAGAGGGATCGACTTCTGAGTGAAGGCGTCTCCTAATCTGTCAATCGACAGAATGCTATCACTTTGTCAGTATAGTCGTTGAGAGACCAATGGGCAGACGGAGAAGTTAGATGGGCGAGCATCAGTAGGAACAATTGGAGAAATGAAACATAAAGCGTAAAGCCTCATGGCCCACAGGGCATCGGGTTGTTTCTTTTTCATCACGCAACAGGTTGAAGCAGAAGCGGCACGTGGCAGCGATCCATTCGACTCACCTCAGGTCTTGTCCGTGAATCGTCACGAGTCCCTCCTTGCACTGCGGGCTCTTAAAGTTCCAGCCCCAGACCAGCTCCGGATAGTTCAGAGGCGCCATGGTGAAGCTGTTGGTGATGGGATCCGGATAGCCGAGCCAGGGCCGGGAGCTCAGGGCCAGAACGCACGTCTTGCCCTCGACGGTGAGCTGGAAGAGCCCGACCTGCTTGGGCCCCAGGAACTTTTGTCGTGTATCGGACAGCTCGCCCGACACCTCGTCTAAAACCGTGCGCAGGTAGACGCCCGAATGCAGTCCGATGTGCAGGTAGAGCGTGGAGCCGCCCGAAGACGAGTCGATCATACTCATAATGGCCAAAGACGTGGGCGCGGCCGTCAAGGCCTGAACCGATTTCTTTTCGAGCGTCGAGCCGTGATCCAGACTGAGGATGCGTACGGTGCAATCATCGCAGCCGACGGCGAGAAAAGAGCTGCGGAGCCTCCCATTGGGAACGTCACCCAGGCTCAGGCAAGTGACGGTCCCCCGCATGCCCTTTCGATCCTCAAATTCGTTGAGGTTACCCTCTTCGTCGGCCTCGAAGTAGATAATCTCGCCGGAGCTCAGGGCGATGGCCACCTGCTGGGCGTTGGTGGCGGCCGCGACGATGGAGCGATGCTGGGGAGCGTCCCAGTCATCGGGCCGCCCGTTGCGGACGACTCGGATGCCCTTGGCGTGGACTTGAACCAGGCCGCCGTCACCGAGGAGCTGGGCTGCGAGAGTGGGAATGTCGGTGAATAAGCCCGAGTCGTCCACCTGCTCCACCGTCTCTCCAATACTAAGGATGAGAGACACGTTGGCAAATGAGAGGACCAGGAAGGCGTCAAACTCGTCGTCTCGCTTCAGCTTCAGCGTCCACACAGCCGATGGCGTTCCGGGCAGCTGAGAGCCGACGATGTGCGTGACGTCAAGCCCATGCTTCAGCGTGCGAAATGAGCTCCGTGCTCCGCTGCCACAGGCCGTGTAGATCTGGGGCGCGTCGTCACCGGTCAGATTGGCGATCTTGCAGTCCATGAGCGGGTTCATGGAGGGAACGTTCTGGAACAGTGTGATGTTGTCTGCCTTGCGAGGATGGAAGTAGACGGGGTCATACGGCGCCTTGTGATCAACGGGAAATTGGTCGCTGTTGAACTCGAGCTCGTCGTCATCATCGCCGAGCTTCTCGAACTGATAGAAGCCGGGGTCACTGTGCTGACTGGCAACGTATAGAAAGCCGTTCTTGAGGATGCAGAAGCTGGTGGCCACAGGAACGGTGTCAAAGTACTTGATTAGGAGTCGCTTGACGTCTCCCGTCGTCTTGCCATCCTGATCCTTAATCATGTCCATGGTGACTCGGAAGATGTCGCCATCCTCGGTTTGCAGGAGGAAAAAGAAGGCGCCAGTACTGCCTTTGAGTTTGTGCATGATGCCAGAGACAATGGTCCTTTTCCGGGACGGATCCTCGAGGGCCCCTCTGCGGCGAGGAATGGCGACGCGCAAGGCCTCTTGATTGCTGTGCATGTAGGTGATGCTCTCATGCCCACAGACGAGGACGCCACTGGGGCCATCGCTGCCGCCAGGGACCTGGAAAAGGATCGAGGCCGTCGGGTCAACAGTGTCTGACCACTTGCGAACGACGTAATTCAGTCCAAGGTCGAGCTCGTAATACACGAGCTGGGTCTGGAGTTCCTCGAGTGCTTCTCCAGTCGCGTCCTGATCGACTTCAGAGCAGTCGACCTCGAGAGCAGCGAAGACAGGGTTGGAGTATCCCACGTCAAGCGCCACCATGGAGATGACGAGAACGCCGGGCTTGTGAGCTTCGAGGGGAGAGGATATGGTGAGCTCGGCAGCGAGGTTATCTTCGGTGGTAGCCCCCGCGATACGGTTGAGAACATAGACGAGCTTGTTCTTTTCCACAGAGGCGACGAGAAAGGCTCGACCTTTGGGATCGCAGACCAGGTACTCGCCCGGAACGACTCTTCGGATGCCAGACTTGCCATAAGTTTCCATGTGTACGCGAGAGAAGCGATTCTTATCCGGTAGGTACTCGACAATTGTCACGCGACCGGAATCGGAAGCGATGATGATAAAGTCTACATGGCGATGAGAGATCAGTAAGGCTCTTCGTCAGGGGAAACGAAAGCCAAGGTAAGGTACCCTTGCTGCTACCAGTGACGCGAAACGCGGCCAGAGACCGAATGATGCCAAAGACATTATGAGTGAGGATCGTGTGCACCTTGCCCTGAATAGGATCGGGGCGAAGCAGCGACAATTGCGAGCCCGCAGCCGTGATGATGAGCTGCTCTCGAGTGCCACCAAACTGGCCCAGAGTCGCGTGAACGATGTGACTGGGAGGCTGGATCGTCAAAGAGTAAAGGAACTGGTTCGAAGTCGTAGCCATGATGCTTTTCAGAGGGCGCAGTCAAGCCTGCGCGGCTCCTAGAGGCTTCGATGGCTAACACGGGTTTTTGTCTCTTTGCTCGAAGCTTTCCTGTCGGGAAAAAAGGTGAGCTAAAAAAGATCGGGAGACGCGTTGGCGGCGATGGAACAACTATTGATGCGGCGGCTAGCTGACATAACTCATTCAACCTCATCGACTTGGCGCCGGCTGGAAGGCAATGATGATAACCATCAAGGAACGCGCAGCATGAGCAAACCGGGCTTTGCCTTTGGGCTTAACACAGCTAAGAAACTAGGACCTACGAAACCAGCTTCGAGAAGTCGTCCTGTGGCGTTTGGGGGCGATGACGACTCGGACGACTCAGGCGCGGGCGGCGAGGCCAGGGCCATGGGAGTTGAGGTGATTGGGGAAGAAGAGGCGGACCTACGAACGAAGTCGAAATCAAAGTCGACAAGGATACAGCCGCCAAATCTCAAGCCCAAGGCAAAGGAACGGACGAGCGCCTTGTTCGGAGATCTATCGAGCTCGCTCACGTCACGGAAACATGCACAAGCCGCGCAGGAAGTGGACCCGACCGTCTATGAGTACGACTCGGTATACGATTCGATGAAGCGAGCAAAGTCGGGTGCCAAAGATGACGTCGAGCCGGGAGGCGAGCGTAAGCCCAAGTACATGCAGGGGCTGATGCGGGCGGCGCAGACGCGCAAGCGAGACGCGCTCATCGCCGAGGAGACCAAGGTTGCGCGCGAGCGGGAGGCCGAGGGCGACGAGTTTGCCGATAAGGAGACGATTGTTACGGAAGCATACAAGAGGCAGCTTGAGGAGAATAAGCGTTTGAAGGAGGAAGAGAGGCGAAGAGAAGAGGAAGATGCCAAGCGGAACAAGGGCGGAGGCATGTCGGCCTTTTACAGGCGCTTTCTCGACAAGGACGAAGAGCGACATGCTGAGGCTGTCAAGGCCGTGCAGGAAAGACAGGCTACGACGGCCGATGACGAGGCCGAGACGGAAAGAGACGATGAGAAGGAAGAAGCGGCGCTGGCGCAAGAGCTCAACGCAAAGGGCGCATCGGTAGCGGTCAATGAAGACGGACACGTCGTCGACAAGCGACAGCTCCTCAAAGGCGGACTCAATCTCGGCGGCAAGAAGCGCGGCGCGGCGACGGAGCGACAAGGACAACAGCAACATGCCCATCACGGCTCGACGCGGGCCGGTCAGACGGGTCTGGGGGGTAAGAAGGCGATGTGGGAGAGACAGTCTCGAATGGTGGAGGAGCAGCGTGCGAAGACGCAGAAGAGAAGACTCGAGGCGGATGATGAGATGAGGCGGGAGAGGGAGAGGGAAACGAAGAGTCGTAAGACGGAGGAGGAGCGTTTGCAGGCGAGGGAGAGATATCTTGCGAGGAAGAAGGCGGCGGAGGAGGCCAAGGGGAATTGAATGGACGACATGATACCCTCCGATATTTTGCACGGACAATCTCTGTAGCTGGTATACACCAGTTGTCGCCCTGAGTGACGGTTTGAAGATGGCCGGAGACCGGAGGTGAGGTTGCTTCGGCAATGACCGGCACGGCGGCATCTAGTGGTGAGGCTTAGCCGTGGCTGGTGAGGCTACGGAGAGGTGGGGCCTGGAGGGTACTATGTAGGTACATAGGAGGTATGTAGGCACCCGGCTCTACTGTGGCGGTGCAGTGACGGCTACCTATCCTGAAAGCCGGAGAAAAGGCCAGCTCTGCGCTGCAACGAGACTTTGAGAATCCTTTTTTCCTTCTGCGTCCACGCCCTCAAACCAGAGCCGAATCCCTCCCTTCTCTCCCCTTACCTCTCCTTCCTCACGAATACGCCCCCCAAAAAGAAAGAAGGGGATGAGGCTGCCGTCGGTGTCGGCGGTGTTGCTGGCGGCCCTGAGCTGGGGGGTGCGCGCAGACGAGCACGATGACCTCAAGAGCATAACGCTGCGGACGCATAGTCTGCAACAGGTTCGTCCTGGAGACCCGAACTGGGGGAGAAGGAGGCGCGGCTGACGGCCATAGCCTTATCTTGACTCGGAGTTGCAGAGTCGGTGGTTTGACTTTGGCGGCGATACCATTGTACGGACGGATTCGTATGTCGATCTCTGCGCTGGAGTCGTCAGGATTCGCTAACCTGTCTCTTTGTTGGGGGCAGATATATCCGGCTCACCTCAGACCGTGCCTCGCAGTCGGGCTGGCTATTCTCACGCGTGCCCCTAACAGCAACAAACTGGGAAATCGAAGTCGAGTTCAAAATCTCAGGAAAAAACAACCTCTACGGCGATGGTCTAGCAATGTGGGTAACAAAGCAACGCGGCCAACCAGGCCCCGTCTTCGGCTCAGCCGACCGCTTCGAAGGCCTAGGAATCTTCATCGACACGTACAAGAACGGCCGACAAGGGACGTCATTCCCCTACGTCATGGCCATGGCCGGCGACGGGCACGCCTCATACGATAAGAGCACGGATGGGAAGGACACCGAGCTGGCCGGCTGTTCGGCTAGGGGTCTTCGGTCCGCGACCATGCCGACCAAGTTGAGGCTGACGTACGTTCAGGACAAGCAGCTAAGGCTAGAGTTGCAGTACAAGGTTGAGGGGGAGTGGGAGCTTTGCTTCGAGACGACGAAGCCGCCCACCTTGCCCAACGTGGCGTATCTTGGCTTCAGCGCCGAAACGGGCGAGCTGAGCGATAACCACGACATCATCTCCGTCGCAGCCAAAAACCTATACAACCACCCAGCAGGAGCAGGCCCCGCATCCTCCAAGCCAGGGTCATCCACACACGGCCCATCCTCGTCATCGTCTAGATCCAGCGGCGGAAGCTGGACCTGGTTCTTCACCAAGATGATGTTGTTCATTGTTGTGGTGGCGGGTGGTTACGCTGGCTGGACGGCGTGGAGGGCCAAGAGCCGAAGCCATCGGTTTTGAAGCTTGGATGCTTGGGGAACTGGTTGTCGTTGGTGAGAATGCTATAACTTCCATGTTGGTGACGCTTTGATAGCCTGTAAGTAGCGGGCTCTAGATAGCCTACTGACGATGGCATCACGGCCGTACCTGGTTTCCGGCGCCTCGGCCCGAGGCCGGTCCATGAACCAAACGTCCGTCTCGGCGCTAACACCCCCGGCCGGGAAGTCAAGCCACCGGCCGACCCCAACCCCAACCCTCCCTTCTCATCAACCAAGATGGCCTCTCCTAATCCTAGCCCTAACTCTCCTACCCCCCCCCGACTGTCCCTCATCCAGCAGTCCAAACCCGATAGCAGACCGCCTCCCCGAAAAAGTAACCGGCACGCCCGCCCGGAACGACGCTCATCATGCCCATCGACCTAACCCATCTCAGCCGAATCTGATATTCTCAAAGAGGCAACATCACCAACCGACCGACCTTTACCCTCAGCTCGAGACCGCGCGATACGTTTGCGCCCGTGTTCGACACGTCCCTGACTGAAGGGGGGCGAACAGGCCTGTTTCCTATGCGGGCGGATGTGAGGGCCGAGTTAGAGCCGGTTTTGGGGGGGGGGGGGGGGGGAGCGGAAGTTGGTTTGATGTTTATGGGTGGAGGTTTAGCCTTGCTTTTGGTGAGTCGGTTTGCTGGTTGAGTGTGGGGGGTTGGCGTGATGGTAAGGGGGTTGCTGGTTAGGGTTGTCGTTTGGTTTACTTTACTGACTGGTGTGAGACGATGGATATGACACATTTATTTGTTTTCATACATACCTAGTATGTAGTATGTATGTACAACGTTTCCCAGGAACCATAAAGTCAGTCCCAGACCTATGGCAAGTCCTCACCCAAAACAAAGACGAAAACATCCCATCCAAGTCCCACCCTCCCGCTTCGACGCAACCACCCTTCAAGACGACGATGCACCCAAGTACGGCACCATCCGGTCCTCACGAGGCGGGAAATCCACGGCCTCGACGTAGATCTCTTCGGCCTCTATCCCGCCGAAGCGAGCAGGATGGATCCCCAGCATCGGCTCCATGCCATTGAGGATTCCGGCGCTCCTCTCGACGACGTAGCTGGCTCAGCCACCAGCGTCTTCGTCGGAGCCTTCATGTACGACCATCTCGTCATGCCAGCTGCTGCCGAAGTCGTCGCAACCACGTTGCTGTCATACCCGTAAGTCAACAACAGCAACTACTCGACTGCCTCGACCACTTGGGCCCCGGACAACCGTCGAAAGAGACTCTCGTCCTGGAAAACCAAAGCGAGTTCCCACGCGTAGTCTTCGCCGTCTCCGGCCAAGCTCTGTATCTCATCGAGTCCCATCTGGAGGCAACAAGTCTTTGTTCAATCCGTCAACGTAGAGGTCTCATATCCCAGTTACTTCATGGGTCCACTGGAGCACGACTTGGTCGAGTCCCTGGCCATGATCCGAGGCAAACCGACCGATATTCCTCTATACTCTAAAGTCACGGCCGCCCTTGAGCCGGAACACATCTGGACGGTCAGTACTGGTTTCACAACGTGCGTAAACCGGTTCGTTACGTCGAGACGGCCGCCAAGCTCATCGATAATGGCTTCAACCTCTTCGTCGAGGTCGGTCCTGGTCCGGTTCTCCTCTCCAGCACTCGAGAGATTCGCCCAGGCCGCAAGCCGTAACGTTTCTGTCCTTCCGACCGTGACGAGAGGCAGCCACGTCGAGCCCCTGGCACGTGTCTTGGGAGCAGCCTATGCTCTGGGCGCAGATGTCGACATCTCTTCCTTCAATGGGGGTGCTGGTCGTCTGCCCCGTCCCCCCCTTTACCCCTTTCAGCGGAAGCACTACTTTCGGACTCTCAGTGCAATCCGACATCGGCCGCTATAGAAGCAGCGGCGCGCGTCATGGCACATGAGTAACCTCAGATGGGCATTCGTGTCGTTGATCTGCCCTTTAATGAGAGCGGCTGGCATTTTCAATCAGTCCAAGAGGAGCTGCTGTCGACTGATCGCGACCTCCATGACACTGTTGTCGCATTACGCCCCCATGGACGGTTCATCCGACGCATCACGGCTATTGATGCCGACGAGAATCTTCAGAGTCTCCCTTCCCGCGGGGGAAAGTATTCGTTCGAACCAAATCCGACCGGCTTGTTGGACAAGGTAGTTGCCCGATGGCAAGCTCCCACAAGCCCATGCCCGGGCGAGGTGGCGATTCAAGTCCACGCCGCTTCTATCAATTCCAAGGAGGTCATGAACATTAGCGAAAAATCCGTCACCGGAGTACTCTCTGATCAGAACCTCAGCCTCGAAGTCGCAGGCAAGGTCATCGATATGGGAGAAGACGTCTCTAACGTCCAGCTCGATGCCAACGTCATGGCTCGAGTTGCCCCAGGCGTTTCCGGATACGCCACGACAGACAGCCGATTCGTCAGCCCGATTCCCGGCAACCTCACTATGGCTCAAGCGGCGTCCATCCCTGTAGACTATGTCACGGCATACTATGCTCTGGTCCATGTCGGGAGACCGACTCGTCGAGACTCTGTTCTTGTTCACGCAGCGGCCGGTAGCGTGGGAGCCGTCGCCATACAACTCGCCAAACTGTACGGAGCTCGCATCTTTGCGACGGCTGACAACTCTGAGCGTTGGGAATGGTTCGTTCAGCAGAGCAGGGTGTTCAAGAGGTTTTTGACTCAATACCTGCATCCTTTCACGACAACATCAAGAGCGCCACTGGAAATCATGGTGTAGATGTGGTGCTCAACTGTCACAGTGGCCCGCTGCTGAACCAGACCTTGGCCTGTCTCGCTCCATCATACAGCTACCCGAGACTCTGAAGCACCTCTCTCGATCAGAATTCATCGGTAAGACTGTCATGAAAATGTCAGAAGATGCTACCGGCGAGGCGCTCTCAACGACCGTCTCAGACTCAGAGCTGACAGAAGCTACCTAATCACTGGAGGGGCCAGCGGACTTGACCTGCAGATGGCAAGATTCTTGAGTGAACGGGGAGCAAAGCATGTAATACTGGCCAGCCGTACCGGTCTAAAGGAGGACGAAGACGAATCAGTCGTGTGTGACATGAAGGACCGAGGTGTCATGGTCAGGATGGGGCACGTGAATCTTGTCAACTGAGAAGCTATGGCCGAATTATTCGCCAAATGAGACAGGCCGACGATTGCTGGCGTCATCCATTGCGCAGGTGTTGCGGTCGACCGTCACTGCTATGAGATGTCTCTTCATGATTTCTGGGCGGCCTTCAACCCCAAAGCTGTCGAAGCTGGAATCTGCATCTTGCTTGCAACGGAAACAATGGCACTCGAGTTCTTCGTCTTGAAGTCGTCTTCTACCAGTCTGGTGGGAAGCGACGGTCAACTCAATTATGTTGCGACAAACCAGTTCCTGGATACGCTGTCGCTTCATCGTCGGCCAAACGGACTTGCAGGTCTCCCGCTCAAGTGCGACGCCTTGGGAGACTTTGCCGGTATGACAGCAGGCTCAAAGGGCCTGCTAGGCCTGCTCCGGTCTCAAGGTGTGACGGTCACTAACCTGCCGCTGGTTAACGATTCTTTCGAGAATTCCATCCTCCAAGGAGCGAAGCAGCGCTTGACTGCCAATATTGACTGGGCCAAGTTTCTCAAAGCGTGCCCTCATCCTGTCAAGGATTCTGCTTTTGCCGATCTGAGGACGCAAGACGATGCAGCCTCATCGGATCCATCGCTCTGGACTCTGAAGTCTATCGACGAGGTACTTGGTGAACGGGTGGCAGCCATCGTTGGAGTTGATGCCAGCCGGTTGTCTCTCACGGAGAAGATGGACAAGTACTCGTTTGACTCTACGACCCTGACGCAGATTCGAAGCTTGATACTCGACGACTTCCGGGTGTCGTATGCGATGGTAAAGTTATCCCAGGGCGCCAGGGCGAGACTATAGAAGAGGTGGCCAAAGAAGTGGCAGGCCAATTGGGTATAGTTGAAACTGAAGACAAGAAGAAAAGTACGACGAATGGCGGAACAGGGTTGGTTGACGGTTTGGCCGATGGACTCAGCGTTGCCTCCAAGAGGTTCATCAGGTAAAAAGCCGAGGTCGCCTGGTCTTGTTGCCCCCGAAGGCAGCGGGAGCGTCATTCTTTTCCGACTTCTTCGTCGACCCCCCCGAATGACTTGAATGCCGTTGTCATTCAGCTACCTGGGCGGGAGAATCGGAGCGAAGAGCCGGTGCCTTTAGCCATGGCCGAGGTTGTGGAAGGCATACTGAGCGAGATTGGTACGGTTTAAGCAAGCGATATCTTTTGGGGCCATTCGATTGGGGATCTAGTTGCATTCGAAACCATGAAAGCTCTCAGGAGACAATGAAAGGAGCTTTCTCGCCTGACGGTCAGCGGGACATTGGCTCCACATCTGACGCGTCGATTGCAGAAACGGGAAGCCGTGTTGAAAAAGTTGAATGACGGTCAAGACTCGGCCTGGTCTTTTTCCCAACAGTTCAGACGAGATATCCCTTACGTGACGGGGTACCAGCATGACGAAGGGGAAATGCGTCTGCAAACACAAATCACGGCGTTTGCGGCACGACAGGACGAGATGGCGTACCCGGACGAGATTGAAGACTGGCGGCAGTGGGCAGACGAGTTCAGGATGGTTGAGGTCGAGGGGGATCACTGGTTCGCAGGTCGCAAGCGGGAGCTGATTCGGAGGATGCTGGATGGGACGCCATTGGAGACGCCATAGAAGACGCCATAGAAGACGCCGTGAGGAACGCCGTGATGTGTCTAGCGAGCAACAAAGGCCCAACAGGTTAGGCGTTTGACAAAGACGAGATGCAGAGGAGAGGCCAAAGAGAGACTAAAGAGAAAAGATTGTAGGCCGCATGCGGCGAGGCGGGTCATGACAAATGATGGCTACCCTACAGCATTTTGTTGTATGTACATACATATGACACCTACCTGTAGGCTGTAGGCTGTAGGCTGTGGGTATGCAGGAAGTAGGTTAAAGTAGGTCAAAGAGGCTCGAGCCCCAACACCCCGCCTTTTATAGCTTTATATCGCGGACAACCGACTTTTTGCTCGAGCGCTCGACGAGAAAGTGAATGATGCTACATACTCTCATATACGAGCTACAGCCTACAGGTATCCACCAGAGCGGTCGAGGTCGGTGCGCGGCTTAAACATCCTACGAGAATTCCCCTACGAGAAAATTCCCCTACGAGAAAATTCCCCTACGAGAAATCTCCTACGAGGAGGAATCCCCTACGAGTACGAGGCTACGAGGCTACTACCGGTACCGTCTCAACAGCAGAGCACAGGAGGAGGCCCGCGAGCGAGACTACATACCTACCTGGATACCACATGACAACGCTCTGCTACTAGCCTCGAGCACGAATCGCATGCGAAAGCCCGTCGTCGCCAAGAGGAGGCGGAGGGAAGACGGTTGTCGAGTAGCGTCATTGTCCGCTTCGAGCGAGACATTTTTCCGCTTCCGAGCCTTGCATACCTGCCAATCCATCGACGACGACGACGGCTTCACGACGACGACGACGACAGACGAGCCTTTTCTGTCCTCCCGCCACCGCTGCCGCGAACAGCTACACCACAGAGACACCAGAGAAAGACCAGACACCGAGCCACTGGTCGCACCCCCCCTTCCCTACCTACCTAGCCTTCCTCGGTAGCCCTCTCTCCTCGGCCCTCTAGGTATCGCCCTCCATCGCCATTCTCTGCCTAGGCCGGGCCTCTCCTCCACTCTCCGCTACCAGCATCCGTCCTCGTCTCGTCCGCGTCTCCCGGCCCGAGTCGCGGCGGCATTCCTTCCCTTGACTGACAACACGCCCCCCCCCCTCCTCCTCCTCCTCCTCCTCCTCCTCCTCCTCTCCTCCTCCTCCTTCTATCCACCCCTCTCTCCGCTTCTCACCCCCCCCCTAAGGCCCTCCCAATGCCTTCGCTCGGCGGTTTCCTGAAGAAGAAGCGGACGCGGGACAGCAACCCAGAGTCTTCAAACCCCACTAGCCCCGTCGCAGCCTCGTCCCCCGTGCGGTCCTTGTTCGACGCAGGAACGACCTCACCCTCGACCTCGACTTCAACCACGACGACGACGACTCTAACAAAGACGGAGGAAGCTGTTCACATGAGTCCTGCCGCTCTTCATCCCTCATCGACGACGACGACGACGACGACGCACCACAACCTCCCCAGCATCCGTAACCTCATCCATCAGCCGCAACATGACGGCGTTGCCGTCGCCGCTCCTCCCTCGTCCTCCCATTACCGCTCCTCTTCGCCGAAGCCTGTCATGAAGCAGCAAGACGCCCAACCGGCTGCCAATGGCGCCGCCGACTCGCAACCGCAAACCGCCCGCGTCACAAAGGGCAAGTACTCGCTGGTCGACTTTGATATTCTGAGGACGCTCGGCACCGGTAGCTTCGGAAGAGTTCATCTGGTTCAGTCGAAACACAATCAGCGGTACTATGCCGTCAAGGTGCTCAAAAAGGCCCAAGTTGTCAAGATGAAGCAGGTCGAGCACACAAACGACGAGCGACGCATGCTCAGCTACGTCAAGCACCCCTTTCTCATCACCCTCTGGGGCACCTTTCAGGACTGCCGGAACCTGTACATGGTCATGGACTTTGTCGAGGGCGGCGAGCTGTTTTCCCTGCTGCGAAAGTCGGGCGTGAGTCTCATATTCATCAACCTTTGGCTTCCGACGCCCGCTGACGCTCCCCTCCCCCCTTAGCGGTTCCCGAACCCGGTGGCGAAATTCTACGCCGCCGAGGTGACGCTGGCGCTCGAGTACCTGCATTCTAAGAACATCATCTACCGCGACCTCAAGCCCGAAAATCTGCTGCTGGATCGGCACGGGCACGTCAAAATCACCGACTTTGGCTTCGCCAAGCTCGTCCCCGACAAGACGTGGACGCTCTGCGGCACACCCGATTACCTGGCCCCCGAAGTCGTCTCTAACAGGGGATACAACAAGTCGGTCGACTGGTGGTCCCTCGGCATCCTGATATACGAGATGCTCTGCGGCTACACGCCCTTTTGGGATAGCGGGTCGCCCATGAGGATATACGAGAACATCCTCAAGGGCAAGGTCAAATACCCGGCCTACGTCAATGCCGACGCCCAGAACCTGCTCGAGGGTCTCATCACCGCCGACCTCACCAAGCGGCTCGGCAACCTGTATGCCGGCTCGCAGGACATCAAGGGCCACCCTTGGTTCGCCGAGGTGACGTGGGACAGGCTGGCGCGCAAGGACATTGACGCCCCCTACACGCCTCCCGTCAAGGCCGGCGCCGGCGACTCTAGCCAGTTCGACAAGTATCCGGAAGACCCGGACGAGTACGGACACGCCAATGACGTGGACGAGTGAGTCTACTCCCTGTATCTTTGTTTCCCCTTCCTCGACTCTTGGCTGACGCAGTCTAGACTGGGCTATCTGTTTACCGATTTTTGAGGCTCCGAGTGGGGTTGTTTATTCGCGTTGGACGGCACGGGGAAGCGGGGCCGGGGAAGCGGGGCCGGGCTCCGGCGGAGAACACGGATGGGGCGCGACCCGAGGGATTCTGGGAAACGGGAGAGAAGGAGAAGAAGGAGGAGGACTCTTCGGTGGGAGGGATAAGACGCCCGCGAAGGGGAGGCGGTTGTTTCAACCTAGGAAATCCACAAAGAACAGTCCTTTAGTAGACCATCTTCTTTTTCCCATATTGCAATGAGCAGTATTCGTATGTATTATTCGCAGGTAAACATCAGCAAGCGGCATGGATTCCCACAGGGTAGCATCGGCGACAAGGGAGCCGCTAACAAGGCAAGGCTGCATCGGTGAGACGCTGACGGTGCAGGAGACCAGGCCGATGAACGGAGGCGGGGAGAGGCTGGAGGCTGGCAGATTTTTCTGTGCTTATTCGCCCGTCACGGAATCCCTCCAGACGACGAGAGGACTTGTCCCCAATGGACGACTACATGTTCCGGCACTACGTGGGGGAGTGTCGAGTGGTAGAAGAGGCGACGAGCTACGTCGAGATGCTCAACTATTCGGTTCGAAGGTTCCAGGGGGCTGTATGACGGGAGGAGGCTTACCGTTGGACAGGATCCGACGTACAACACCAGCGAGGAGCATGCGTTGACGAGCGACGAGTTTGACAATTTCCTGCGCAGACGAGTTCGTTGAACGTTTTTTTTTTTCTTTAGCTTGTTTGCAGGTAGAAGCTGATGATGTGGTCAAGGGGGCGTTTGAGCCGCCCAAGTTGCGTGAGGGGGTAAAGCTATTGAGCGGGATCCGACTTGTGTGAGGACACATTGTCTTCTTTTATCTGTTTTTTGTCTCCCGACGATGGGTTGGATGGTATTGACATGGACGACAGGGTGCAGAAGAATGCAAAGGATAAGGATACGTTTGCGCCGAGGGTGATTTCGTTGCCCAAGGAGGCGTACGGGGATATGGTGAGGTTGCTCCGGTTGCCGTTTCGGGGGATAGAGACGACGGCGGTGGTTGGGCCGTTTTTTTGGAGTTCGTTTGATCAGGATGAGGGGGATCGGCATCTCCGTGAGTGTTTTTCTGTTGAGGAGAGGGAAGTTGAATTGAAGAGAGGGGAGTTGAAGAGAGGGGAGTCGAAGAGAGGGGAGTTGAAGAGAGGGTAGTTGAAGAGAGGGTAGTTGAAGAGAGGGAAGTTGAACAGAGGGGAGAGGGAAAGGGAAAGAGAGGGGAAGAGAGGGGGAGAGAGAGAAAGAGAGAGAGAAAGAGAGAGAAAGAGAGCGAGGAGAAGCTGACGAGGATAGAAATCATCCATCGCAAATCCGACGTCCGCAAAAAGGGCAAAACACGAGGCTGGGAGATGCTCCTCTCCCACAACTTCACCACCAGCCTAACAACAGGCTTCATCAAAGGCACCCCCAGCAGCGACATCCCCGCCGCCCTACACCACATGCTCCAATGCGGAAGCCAACACAGCCCCACGACAGCCCACGGCCTGCTGCTCCCAACGATAATGCTATCGTTGGACCTGTCACCCGCGCACGATCAGAAGCAGCGCGAGGCGCGGGACTGGCTTCGTCACTTGGAGAACGCGGTCAGTTTGAGGGATGAGGTCGAGGCGCATGAGCGGTATGCGCCCGATGGGTTGCTGGAGATTGATGGGTTGAGTAGGGATTTGGTCGAGTGTCATGGGCATGTTATGTGGAAGAGGCCGCAGGCTTATCGGGCTTTGGTTGGGGAGATGGAGGTTGCCATGGGGAGGTTTCGAGATGAGGTTGAGCGGCGTGGTTGCGGTTGTCATGGTCATGGTGTTGACGATGATGACCTCGCCAGCAGACAACTCTCCCACCACAAAGACCTCCTCCGCTTACACGCCAGCATAACCGCTCGCCTCGAATTCTACCGCGTCAAACTAACAGGCCTAGAAAACTACGTTCACACCACCCTCGCCCGCCTCAAAGTCCAACGCGAAGCCGTCCGTCTCCATACCTAAGCTCTTCCCACACCCCTTGGACTCCTACAAAGAAAACGCTGTAAACTGACACGATATAAAAAAAACCCGCAGCTCTACAACATCATGTCCCAACGCGAAGCCCGCCTCAACCTCGAAATCGCAGGTGAACAACGCCGCATCGCCCACGCAAGTAAGCGCGATAGCACAGCCATGAAGACCATTTCCCTCATGGGAGCCGTCTTCTTACCGGGCACCTATCTAGCCTCCGTCTTCTCCACGTCCTTTTTCGACTTTAAGCCCAGTTGCGTTGCCCGCTCTCGTCTTTGTTCCCCCCCTTTTTGAAATGGGTCGTGCGTCTTAACCCATGTTATTTATAGCTTCGTCGCGGGTGGCTTCTGATCTTTGGATCTACTTCATCGTCACTATCCCTCTTACTGCCGCCATTGTTGGCTCTTGGTGGTGGTGGGATCGTCGGCGGGAGGCGCAGTTTGCGCGTGATGATGAGGATTTGGAGAAGAATATTGATAAGATGGAGAAGGATATCATGTTTCATCTTCGGAAGCGCACCATGAGCAAGGCTCATACTTGGAACACCATCAGCGCGCCGCCGAGGCCGTAGCGTCTTGGAGGAAGCAGTTGGCATATGGATATTGCAGCTGGTCAGACCAGCCATCTATCAAAAAAAGGGGCAAAAGGAGTCTGTCCATCTACCCATCTCAAGGCAGTTCGAGAGCCATCTATAAAGGGGAAAAGCCTGTCTACCCATCCATCGTACGCCAAACACGCAACATGACCAAAAGCCAGCCAAAGCCAACACAATACGACTACAGACGGATCCGTCCTCCGCCTCCGCCTCCGCCTCCGCCTCCCCCCCCAAACCAGCGCCGGAAATCAACGTCACCAACGCGTCCATCCCCAGGAAACAGATCCGTTTTCTTGATCCCCTCGCCAATCTCCTGCAACCACCGCGGCGGCTCCATCGTATCAATCGTGTTCCTCATCCGATGCCCGAGAATCTGCAGGATATTATCATCCTCGGGCTCCGTCTCCGAGAATCGCTGTCGTGGTGGCAGCCTCGGCTTCGGCGACGTCGATCGGGGACCTCCGAAGCTGCCGCCTCCGGTTGTCGTCCCCGCTGCGGACACGGAGCCCGGCGCTGATCGGCTGCCGAGGGCTGCGGCGAGCCTCATCGTCGCGTCTTGTTGTCGTCGGGACGCCTCGTTGCCCTCGACGTCTTGCTCTAGCAGTCGCTGGCCCTCACGCCAGGAGTAAGTGCCGTAGCCGAACGGATCATCACCGTCATCGTCGTCAACCATGTCGATGCCGAACAAGAGACGTTTGGCCCTGCCGTACAGCCCGAATAGCGTCGCCACCACAGGGAAAAGGAGAATGATAGGAAACAAGTCGTCGAACCAGCGACCCGGTGCCGTCGACTCAATCTGCTCGCCGAGGAATCGGTAAAACGTCGTCTTCTTGTAGACGTCGGGCGTGAGGAACGTCACGTAGTTGTAAGAGAGAGGGATGCAGAGCTTGGCCACTTGAGTCGAGTACCAAAACGCCGACTCGTATGCCGTATTCCGCTTCACCAGAGCCCGTCCTCGCCAGGCCTTGACCTCGGTTACCGACACAAGCGCGGCGGCACACATGTAGCAGATGTATAGACACGATATCGTCTGGCCCGCGAATCCTACCTGTGCCTTGCCGCCTACCCAGTGGTGGATGACGCTGAGGCGGATGATGGATAGCTTCGGAAACGCAAATCTGATCAGCTCTGACCACAGGATGCAGACCGAGGCCACCGCCAGCAGACCGCCTAGGACCAGACGCATGCGAGGAGCGACGTGATAATAGTACAGGTAACGGGTGTAGGGCGTCAGTATGCTCTTGGACGAACCGCCAAAATCGAGGCTCTTGGAGGCCGCCGAGTTGAGGATGGCTTGCATTCTTGATGCCTCTTGTTTCATGCAGTTCCACTCGTCTAGGCGTCGAGACCTCGCGTGACGCCCGCGAGTGAGTCGTCTTGTGAGATCAGCCAGATATTTCTGCGTCATGACGACGGGAACCGAGGTTCGGCTTGCGGGCTCCATGGTCGTCGATGGCGGTTGGTTGGGGATGAGACTGGCCAGCTCCTCTATCCAGTCTTGAAACTCCACACAGCTGCTGACCTTGCGCCGGCGGACCTCGAGGACCTCCTCCTCTACCTCCTCCAGCGCGACGAGCGAGTCTTCCATCTGATCGTGAACCTTGGGTGCCATGGCTTGTAATCGTCGTAAGCTGCCGCTGATACTGGCGCCGCGGATCAGGCGTCTCGGGATCGATACCAGCCCGTGGCCCATGAGGTAGATGGCAAAGACGAGGACCCAGCAGTAAGAGGCGGCCATGACAAAGGCTTTGAGCGACGCAAAGTCGAGCTTGTAGACGACTGCCGTGTAGATGAAGCCGGCGAGCCCCGCGAGGACGAAGATTGCGTAGAACTGGGCATTCTGTCGCAGCGAGTATCTCAGCTTGTCGTCGGAATCGCGATAACCAGCATCGGAGTACTCGGCAAGAATGGGAAGAATAAACCTGAAGCCCAGATTAGCATAATCAACGGAAGCCCTTTGAAAGCTTTGGCAAGGCATACCAGGTCAGGGCAAACGTCAGCCAGTACGTAATCCTCCATGACACTAGGATAACACGTTGAGGAAGCCATATGCCTTTTGTAGCATCATCGTCGGTTGCCGCGCTCGACGCGAGGTCCACAGGAACGAGGATAACGACGATCGATGGAAGCCACAAGGCAAAGAATATGGGAACAAGATAGAAAGCCGGTGTCGAGCGGAGCGGAAGGTAATGCCGTAGCATCAGCAGGACCCCGAGGGAGATGACGAGCAGCGCCAAGAGACAAAAGACGATGGAGCCGACAGGCGTCGCGGCGCTGGTGGCGTGCGGCATGACGAGAGGACCGAGGCCATCCGCGCTCTGGATGAATAGATGAATCGAGGAAGACGGTAGACGTATGTACGTTGGTGTTGAAGAAGTCCGGGGAGGTCCGGGGCCCCGATTCCGGCAGTTCCAGGGTCCGTCGTCCCCTTGTAGGTTAGAGAACTTGGAGCTCAGGAGGCGTCAGAGTGGTTGTGACGCAACTGTCAGGGATCCATCCATCCATGCCTCGGGTCGGATTAAAGGGAGATTTGTAAGCGCAAGTCATGTGCGACTATGAAGACTATCACTATTCACACAACCACTCTACACGGGCGCGTCTGACAGCCGTCACGCGTATGTAATCATGAACTGAGATTCTCGAGCTTCCCCTCGTCACTTCGAGACCTCAACGGAATCCAGGCTCACAACGCTGTAACCGCCACGATGGCTTCGCTGCCCGACCACGCTGAGTGTCGGTCTCTTCTCTCTGCAGCTTCGCCATACGCCTTTGCTAACTAAACCCCTTGATCAGGGCTGACGGACTCCAACAAGGCCGTCTCCATCTCCCTCGTCTCTCCCACGGCAAATGGCTTCCTCCCCGTCGCCAAGTTTCACCCCAAGTTTACCTATCCCTTTTTCGGCGAAGATGAGAAGATCTTTGGATACAAGGGTCTGAACATAAGCCTTCGATTCCGTGCCAACGATATGCGCCCTCACCTGCAAGTCTCCTACGAAAAGAAAGTGAAGCCATCTGCCGGTCTCGGTGAGCCGCTCGACGTGGTTGCCGTCTTGCGAGACGGAAATTTCCTGCCTCCTGGTTCGCTATTTCCATCAAAAAACCCCCAAGCTAGTTGACTGATGGAGCATTCAGTCGCCTTTACCAACGAATCTGATTTCGATGCCAGTTCCAAGCTGCTCGCCGACAAATGGACGCCTCCAGGAACTCTTTACTCGACCATCAATGACGCCGACTGCCAATACGAAGTATGGGCGGGAAGTCTGGCCGATGAAGCCATTCAGCAGCTCAACAACCGCATCCAAATTTTGGTTGCTCTCTTTATCGAAGCGGGCTCCTACATCGGGCGGACGGCCGATTCGGAGGACAACGAGCCTAACCTCTCCGATGCCGATCGCTGGACCGTCTTTGTGCTCTACAAGACAGAGCCGTCCACAGAAAAGGCCGACAAGAAATCGTACACCTTTGTTGGCTTCGCAGCCGTCTACCGCTTCTTTTACTTCAAGGCACCCTCGTCCCCAGCAACCGACTGGGAGTTGCCCATGGAGCAGCTCAACCTGGCCGACCTGCCGTGCCGCACCAGAATCGCGCACTTTGTCATCTTGCCGCCCTTCCAAGCCAAAGGCAACGGCGCTCGCCTTTACAAGACCATCTTCGATTACTACCAGCAGCACTCCGCGACGCAGGAGCTCACAGTCGAGAGTCCCAGCGAAGCATTCGACGACCTCCGAGACGTCTGCGATCTGGCTTTTCTTCGCTCCGTGCCCGAGTTCAACGCGCTCAGCCTCGACGCCTCAGCAAAGTTGCCGGAATCCGGCAAACTGCCTCCTCTGGTCGTCGGCAGTGATAAGCTCGAGCTCATAAGGAAAAAAACCAAGATTGCGCCTCGCCAGTTCGGTCGAGTCCTTGAGATGCATCTCATGTCCCAGCTGCCGGACTCGGTTCAGCCGACATTGGAATACGACGAAAACCTTCCAACCCCTACCAAAGAAGACAAGCATCTGGAGAAGATCTGGAAGCTGTTTGTCCAGCAGAGGCTCTTTCGTCACAACGCAGAGCTCATATCACAAATTGAACCGTCGCAGCGCATCGAGAAGCTACGCGAGACGTTGGGCAGCGTCGAGCTCGAATACGCCCGGTTGCTGGCTGCCTACGAGCGAGCGTCGAAACCACGACTGCAACCCACTGGCAAGCGTCCGCTGGATGCCGAACCAGAGGCACCCAACAAAAAGGCGAGAGTTGAGGGCCCACAAGGGTAGCGGGGGCAAGATGAGGCGTTTCGTATGGCAAATGGACCGTAGCCCATGGGCATTCAGGCAGTACTCAGGCGTTGAGGCTCTTTAGGACAGACACTGCTGGGGCGGAAATCCCTTGTCTATATCACCGGACCGTCTAAGAAAATAATCAGAAAAAAATACTGCCCGCCGTACGCAGGTAGACGCGTGAGCTGTCGTGATCTGACATGCCGTCACAGTTTTTTCGGATCCAGAGGTGGTCTGGTCCCGTTGACTCCCTGAATTCCCTGACCGAGCTGGCTGGCGATGCACGTCGTTTCACGGATGGCCCGAGACACGCTTCCGCGAACGCCACCTTCTTCGAGGACGAGGAGGCCGCCAATGGTGCAGCCGCCAGGCGTCGAGACCTTTTCCCTGAGCTTAGTCGGGTGCTCACCAGCCTGAACGAGGCCAGCGGCGCCACGCATGGCTTGTGTGGCCATCTTCTGCGCATCGGCGCGGGGGAGGCCCATGGCGACTGCGCCGTCGACGGCAGCCTCTAGCATGAGGGAGAACATGGCGGGCGCAGAGCCGACGATGGCGGTGGAGACGTCCATGGCGCTATTGGGAAGGCAAACGACGTCACCGACGCGCTTGAAGATCCAGGTGACGAGCGCCTTGTCTGCTGGCGACATGGGAGGGTCGCTGATGCCAATGACGGTCATGGATTCGCGGATCAGGGCGGCGGTGTTGCACATGGCGCGGACGAAGCGGCAGTCGTCGTGAGAGGGAGTGTGATTTCCGTACAATGTCTTCGTCAATTGCTCGATGGAGATTCCGGCGCAGATGCTGACGAGTAGCTTGCCCCGAAGCGCGTCGGCCATTCCAGCCTCGCCCAGCACCTTGTCGACCATGTAGGGCTTGCAAGCGAGGAGAACAACCTGTGCCTGCGATACGGCCTCGATATTGCGGTCGCGCATAATGGTGACGACGGATGAGTGCGCTTTTAGACTGACGGCCACTCGCTCGGCGCTCTGGGCGCTGCGTACGCACGCGATGAAGCGCGAGGGGAGCACCGCCGGTAGCTCTTCGGCTGGGGTTGATTCGCCTGATGGCGAGGGCGTCGGTAGCGGCTTGGGTTCGGAGAGGGAGGTGAGGACGCCGTTGAGGATGGCGATGCCCATGGTGCCTGCAGTCGGGTCTCATGAGAAGGCGAGCAGGGAACGGAGGATTGCGCCGTCGACGTACCGCAGCCCAGGACGGCCATTGTAAGGTCTGACGAGGCCATGGCGAAGGATTTTGTGAATGATGCTCTGGGTGACGATGCTCTAGGTTGTGAAGGTTATATAGGGATGTGGATGGTGCTGGCAGGATTATGTTCGTTCCAACCCTATCTCGATCAGACGGGGAACGGGAGTAGGACGGAGGGTGAATAAGTATAGATTCACGATGTTGGCAGACTCGAACGGAAACCGAGTGCTGGCTAGGATTTCCCAATGGCGTTGGACGGGCCGTTGGACAGCGGTGTTGGACAGCGGCTGAAGGCTGAAAGCTGAAAGGCTGAGAGCCACAGGTATGTGGTAGCCTTGGATGGACGGCAGCCTGGCAGGATGCAGCCGCGCCTCCGACTATCGGAGCCCTAGAACCCCTAGATTCGACGCTTATCAAATCTCACCGAAGCCACACCGAGAACTACCCACCTCGGAAGAATGGCACGGGCCGACACAAGCCTCGATATCGCGAAGCCACCACCTTCACATAAGGCCGTTCGCTTCGCTTTTCATTCTTCAGCGGCGCAAGAGGCGCTAGACATGGCTGATCCTTTCGAGGTTCGCATGCGCTTCAGCTCGCAGCTTCAACACCTCAACGCGTCGGTCAACTCGGCGCAGAAGGCAGCGCAGTATGCCCTCAAGTACAAGGAGATGGACGAGGACTTGCATTCGTGCATCCTGGAGCAGATCGAGCGGGTGCGTCGTCGGCGGTCGCTTTGGAAATCGGACAGGCAGCTCAGAACACGTCGCAGAATAACATGAACACGCGCGCAAACATCATGTACTTTATCGAACACTTCCTCGACCAGGCCAAGGAGGGACACCCCGATTACGTCCGCATGTTGTCGCGCGATATTATACGTGTCGTCGACGCCGTCGCACCGGACGATGGCTCCGGCGCCGCCAATATCAAGGTCGTTCGAAAGGCGAGCCACCCTCAGAAACCCCGTCTGTCACATCACCAGCTGACGCGCGAGCGCAGGTCTTACAAGGCCTCCGGGACAAGGGCCATCTGGAGAATCAGGCCGTGACCCAGATAGAAGACGTGTTACGTGAGCGAGAAACCAACGACGAAGATATCGGTCTCGTCTCCTCGCCGCCGGCGGGTGACATCGACGTTGCGGATGCGCTTCGATCTGGAGGGAAGCGGCCGGCGGCTCCGCGGCTTGATAGACGGCAGATTGAGCAGCGCATCGAAGAAGATCGGGAGCGTCACAAGCGCCTTAGAGAGAGCATATGGGCTACTCCTAGAGGAGAGGACGCTGAGATGAACAGGCTGTGGGAGGAGACGAGCGACTTTGGCGACGATGATTCCCGTTTGTTGGCTGAGGAGGCTGAGGACTTTTCCAAGGAGATGGCTATGCAGTTGTGTCCTCACAAACGGGCTGCCAACGGGGAGCGGTCTTGATGTGGGCAGTCGGATGGCATTTGGGCGGCGTTTGGGGTTGGCTTGGAGATTCGGTATTTTCAGAGCTGTGTTCAACCGAGATACCCTTGGGCCTAGAAGTGCCTATTGTGTTGGGCGAGTGCTTTCTGTACAACATTGATGGTAGAAGTAGGCTGTTCTATGGGTTCCAAGAGCATCTACCTCTAGGGCTTATGCTTGGCACATATGCACACACGATAGTTTACTGGATGCCAACCGTGTCGTCGACTCCATCACTCCAACGACACCACGGCGCCCAGCTCTTTCATCTTGGCGACGATTCCCTCACCCTCCTCCTTCGAAATATTCTCCTTCATCATCTTGGGCACACTCTCGACAAACTTCTTGCTCTCCACCAGACTCAAGCCCAAGAGCGCCTTGACCTCCTTGATGACCTTTGCCTTGGCCCCCGCCTCAAAAGACTGCATCTTGAGCGAAAACAAAGTCTTCTCAACCGGAGCCGGAGCTTCTTCCTCGGGCTCCGCAACGGCAGCGGCGGGTGCCGGGGCGGCGGCAGCAGCGAAGCCACCCATGGGCATGTCGGGGATGTTAAGCTTGCTCTGTCGCCGAGTCAGCGCGCGTATAAGAAACCTGCGTCCCCAAGGCGCCCGCGTCGCCGACCTTGAGACTGGAAACGAGATCGGCCGTCTCCAAGAGCGTCAATTGACTGATTTGCTCGACGAGCTGTGCGATCTTGGGGCTCGCCACGGCCGCGGCTTCGGTCGAGTTGAAGCGTCTTGTCGTCGAAGCGATCCGTACCGTCCGTGTGCATCTCGTCGCTGTGCTGAGTGACCGCAGCTGGCGGGAGAGTATCCGCGCTGCGCATTGGCAGGTTCTGGCCATTTCTGCTGCTGTGTTGGAAGCCAGCGGGAGTCCCATTCGCCTCAAGGTTGGATGATTCTTTAGTTTTTCGAGCTTCACCGATGAAGCTATGTAGGCCTTACGTAATCACTCGATCGGGTCGGATCATTAATATCGCCAGACTCACGGAAAAAAAGCGTCCATCACTGACTGGAGCAAAGTCTCAGAGAGACAATGTTTTCAACGCTCGAGACGCCATCATGAGAGAGACCATCGACGTCTCGCGTCAGACGAGATCCCTCTTGGAGGATCCGGCTGCGTTGAAGCAACTGCCACCGAATTTACTAGAGATTATCCGGCGACCATCGCCGACAGACCTACTGGATGCCGTTGCAGACGCAGCACTGAGGCCGTCACTTACAGAAAGAATCTTTGTTCATTTTGAAGACGTCTTTCCTGATGTTTGCGCGCGATGGGCTCTCAGGGCCGGATCACTTGTACAGCAACTGCACGCCACCGCTGCTTTGGCGAGAATCTTACCTTTTGCCCCGTATCTGGCCGACTTTCTCGGATACCCTAGCACGAAGCCCAAGGGTGTAGAAGTTGATGGCCAAGATCCGATGCGTCGTATTCCTCTCGCGCTGATTCAAATTGACATGCTCGAGCGAAGGGGCGTGCGTGAGGAAGACGAGCTGCTATGTCTCATCACGCTGTGGAGGTTGTTGAACTTCGACTTTCCAATCCGTTCTTTGGTGCAGCCGGAGTTCATCAAACGTCAATTCGAGAGCCGCTCTCTGGCCATCCGATGCGTCGCGATTCGCATCTACTGCCAGCTGATGCGTGCTTCTGATCAGCGGCTTGAAGCTCTCATCGTCGAGCACTGTGGACGGGACAAGGCTATTCTCGGTCATCTCGACGGCGTGCCAATAGATTTCGGGTTCTTGTCGTTGTATGAGTCTTCCCGAGCTCAGCGCGTTGTTTCTTTGAGAGAAGATGTGAAAAGACGCCATCATGGTTCCTGTCAAGAACCGCTTCTTCATACCCTCACTACACTTGTTGTGCCTTTCGGAAACGCCATGCTTCCCCGGCTCTGCGGAACGGAGAGAGCGCCGAGAACCCTGGTGATGACGAACACAACTACACAGCATCTCGAAGTACTGGCATCGATGCTGCGAGAGCCGGATCCGATTTTAATACGCGGTCCATCGGGCGCTGGGAAGAGCGCCTTGGTTCATGAAGTTGCGAGACAACTCGGAAAGTACGACGACATGGTCACGCTGCATCTCAATGAGCAGACTGACGCCAAGACGCTCATCGGCCTTTACTCGACCAACTCCAGACCGGGAAACTTCGAATGGCGCCCGGGTGTACTGACCACGGCCGTCCGTGAAGGAAGATGGGTACTCATCGAAGACCTGGACCGAGCACCCATCGAGGTTATGAGCCTCCTGCTCCCCCTGATTGAGCGGCGAGAGTTGCTTTTGCCGTCTCGCGGGGTGACATATCCTGCTCTCCGTGACTTTCGTCTCTTTGCGACGATCCGAACCGCCTCAACCATGGATGACGGAGAAAGCCTGCCGAACCTGGTCGGGATGCGGCTATGGAAGTCTCTATACGTTGCGCCTCAGGCGCCCGAGGAGCTGGAAAACGTCATCCTTCAGATGTATCCGATTCTGCGGAAATTCCTCCCTGGCATACTCGCCGTGTACCAACGTCTTTCACGACTGGCGGGAAGCCTGTCCGTCATGTCCCGGGGCAGAAGCGTCGTCGACCGACAGATAAGCCTCAGGGATCTCCTCAAATGGTGTCGGCGACTTACGGACGGTCTTATTTGGGCGGGGTCTGTGTCCGGCGAAGAGCCCATCAGTGAATCTACGCGAGACTGCATGTTCATGGACGCACTGGACTGTTTCGTGGGGAGCTGTCCGGATGCAGGGCTTGGCAAGGAGCTCGCGTATGCCATTGCTGAGGAGATGCATATATCCAGAGACAGGGCTGAGCACTACCTTTGCGCCAATATACCTGTTTTGGACGATGGTGATGCCATGCTCGGTATCGGTAGGGCCTGGCTGCGGAAGAATCCATTGTCACGTCGGCTTTCGAAGTCGAAGCGGCCCTTTGCCAGCACAACCCACTCCAAGAGACTTCTGGAGCAGATTGCCAGGGCAGTCAAGCTGGAAGAGCCGATTCTCCTCGTCGGCGAGACGGGCATTGGAAAGACGACGGTGGTTCAGCAGCTTGCAGAGTCCCTGGGTCACAAACTCATTGCCGTGAATCTCTCGCAGCAGAGTGAGGCGGGTGATTTGCTCGGAGGTTTCAAGCCCGTCAACGCGCGAAGCCTGGCCACGCCCCTAAAGGAGGAGTTCGAAGCGCTATTCGCGGAAACCGGCATTTCGGCATCGAAGAATGAAAAGTACCTGGGACGAATCGGCAAGTCGTTCGCCAAAGGGCAGTGGTCCAGGGTGTCGAAGCTGTGGAGAGAGGCGACGCAAATGTTTGACGGCATCTGCGAGCAATATCGACGGATGAGCTCCCCGAGTCATGATGACGATGCGCATCCGGCGAAGCGCCGCAAGACGATATCTAAGCTTGAGGCCTTGGAGAAGCTGAGGCCGCGATGGTCCGAGTTTTCTCGCAAGCTCGATAGGTTCGACATGCAGGAATGGGGCGTGTCTGGAAATGTTGCGTTTTCCTTCATCGAGGGCAACTTGGTCAAGGCTATTCGAAATGGTGACTGGGTACTCTTGGATGAGATCAATCTTGCTTCGCCAGACACGCTGGAAACTATCGCCGATCTCCTGACTGGTCCAGACGAGCGGCCCTCCATCTTACTTGCGGAGACAGGCGATCTCGAGAAAATCGTGGCACATCCCAGTTTTCGCATCTTTGGCGCCATGAACCCTGCAACTGACGTGGGCAAGCGGGATTTGCCCGTGGGTATCAGATCACGGTTCACGGAGCTCTACGTCAGGAGCCCCGACGCGGACCACAAGGATCTGCTCACCATTGTCAAGGCGTATCTGGGGAGCAGCAGCGGCGAGATGGATCGGGCGGCCGACGACATGACACGGCTGTACCTCAACACGAAGCGGATGGCGGAAGAGAAGAGGCTGGTGGACGGAGCCAACGAGGTTCCCCATTTCAGTCTGCGGACGCTGACCCGGGTTCTGAGCTACGTCACCTCGATTGCGCCGTTCTATGGTCTTCGTCGCGCTTTGTACGAGGGCTTCTCCATGGGATTCCTTACGCTGTTGGACAGGGAGTCCGAGTCGATGCTGCTTCCTCTCATCCATCATCATCTCCTCGACAAGCACGGGAACCCCCAGTCGCTACTCTCGCAGACACCGCAGCATGCCAAGGACGGGAGACAGTACGTAAGGTTCCGGAACCAGAACCGGGATCGCCAGTACTGGCTCGTGCAAGGCGAACAGACTCCGATTGAAAGACAGGACTACATCATTACTCCGTTCGTGGAGCGGAATCTTCTGAACTTGGTTCGAGCGACATCGACCGGACAATTCCCGATTCTCATACAAGGGCCGACGTCTGCTGGCAAGACGAGCATGATTGAGTATCTGGCCAACTTTAGTGGAAACACCTTTGTCCGCATCAACAACCACGAACACACCGACCTCCAGGAGTACCTCGGCACATACGTCTCGGGACCGGACGGCCAACTGCGCTTCCAAGAGGGCCTTCTCGTCCAGGCGATGCGAAAGGGATACTGGATCGTACTGGACGAGCTCAACCTGGCGCCGACGGAGGTTTTAGAGGCCTTGAATCGTCTGCTGGATGATAACCGCGAGTTGCTCATTCCCGAGACCCAAGAGGTTGTCAGACCCCACGACAATTTCATCCTGTTCGCTACGCAGAATCCGCCGGGTCTTTATGGCGGTCGCAAAGTGCTCTCTCGAGCGTTCCGCAACAGGTTCCTGGAGCTGCACTTTGACGATATCCCCGAGGATGAATTGGAACACATTCTACAACAACGCTGCCGCAACACTTCACCGCCGGACTGTCGGCGAATCGTCAACGTGTACAAGGAACTCTCTAGGCTCCGTCAGTCCAGCCGGCTTTTCGAGTCAAAGGACAGCTTCGCGACTTTGAGGGACCTCTTTCGCTGGGCGCTGAGAGATGCAGACACCAGGTACGAGATTGCTGTTCATGGGTTCATGCTGCTGGCAGAGAGGGTTCGCAACGACGAGGAGCGGTCGGCCGTCAAGGAAGTCATCGAAAAGATGTTCAAGATCAAGATTGTCCCGGACGAACTCTACTCGGAAACGGTTGCCCCCGAGCTCAAGCGCTTGGTTGGCGCCTCTAACAGTCAGAACGTGGTTTGGACACATGCCATGCGACGTCTGTATGTCTTGGTCTGCAGAGCTATCCAGAACAATGAACCCGTCCTCCTCGTTGGTGAGACCGGCTGTGGCAAGACTACCGTCTGTCAGATGATTGCCGAGGCTGCCGGGAAACAGCTTGCCATTGTCAACGCGCATCAGAACACGGAGACGGGCGACCTCATAGGCTCGCAGAGACCGAATCGGAATCGTGGCGCGGTTCTCGATGCCCTGAGTAACGACCTTGGGTTTGTCTTGGAGACGCTCGGGCTGGACGTTCCGAACTCGGCCGAGGCGAGACTTCAAGCATATCGCACTCTGCATCCTACGTCGGTCGCCAAGCTTCCCCCAGAACTCGTTGAACGAGTCTCGGCAAACGAGGCGAAAGCCAAGGTTCTTTTCCAGTGGTACGACGGAGCTCTGGTTGAGGCTATGCGAGGAGGATACCTGTTCCTCCTCGACGAGATTTCACTCGCGGATGACTCTGTCCTGGAGAGGCTCAATTCAGTTCTCGAGCCTCAGAGGACTCTTCTCTTGGCCGAGAAGGGCGTCGACAATCCTACCGTCGTGGCGTGTGATGGGTTCCAGTTCCTCGCGACCATGAATCCCGGTGGCGACTTTGGGAAGAAAGAGCTTTCACCTGCCCTGCGAAACCGCTTTACGGAGATCTGGGTTCCGCCGCTCTCGGAGAGCCGCGATATACAAACGATTGTGCAGACGAAATTACTTGACGGACGGAAGTACCTTGCGGATGCCATGGTCCGTTTCGCAACCTGGTTTGGACAGACGTTTCGACCGATGGCAACGACGCCCATCTCGGTGCGAGAGCTTCTTGCATGGGTCCAGTTCATCAACTCGTCTGAGGCGGCCGATCACGTCGAGTCCTTGGTTCATGGGGCGTCGGCGATTTTCATCGACAGTATCGGAGCCAGCCCGTCGGCCATGGTCACGACTGATCCCAAGGCTATCCACCTGCAGAGACAAGAGTGTCTTCAGATGATTGGCGACATTGCTGGTTGCGATGCTCTCGTGGTGCATGGAGCAAACCCCGAGCTCGTCATTACCCCTGAATCCTTGATCATTGGCAAGTTCAGAGTACCACGGTGCTCGACCAGCGTCAGCAGCAATGCGGGCTTCGCATTCCAAGCGCCAACCACAAGACTCAACGCCATGAGAATCATTAGAGCCCTTCAAACGCGCAAGCCTATCCTCCTCGAAGGAAACCCTGGCGTCGGAAAGACATCGTTGGTGGCAGCTATATCCCAGGCTTGCGGTCGCCCATTGACACGCATCAACTTGTCGGATCAAACAGACTTGATGGACCTCTTCGGGACGGATATGCCCGTCGAAGGGGAGGAGGCCGGAAACTTTGCCTGGCGGGATGCTCCCTTTCTGCAGGCGATGCAAAAGGGCGAATGGGTTCTTTTGGACGAGATGAACCTCGCGTCGCAGTCCGTCTTGGAAGGACTGAACGCCTGTCTGGATCACCGGGGAGAGGTTTACGTCTCTGAGTTGGACCAGGTGTTCAGACGGCATCCCGACTTCAGGCTGTTTGCTGCCCAGAACCCTCATCACCAAGGCGGAGGCCGCAAGGGCTTGCCAGCCTCCTTTGTGAATCGCTTCATCGTCGTCTACGCCGACGTCTTTCAAGACGAGGATCTGAAACTCATCGCGGCACACAACTTTCCTGGCGTCAACGCCGAGGACGCTGGCCTCATCATCGACTTCATTTCTCAGCTTGATCACAAGCTGTCTGTCGAGAGAGCCTTTGGACTACATGGCGGGCCCTGGGAGTTCAATCTGCGTGACGTTCTCAGATGGTTGGATTTGCTGGACTGCAATCGGTCTCGGGAAGTCGGTGTCGATGACTTTCTGCAGATTATCGTTGGGCAACGCTTCCGCACTCAGGAGGATCGAGACGAGGTGGACAGGCTGTTCGGTCAACTTGCCGGGCGGAAGCCGCGGATACACTCGCTTTATCACGACGTTAACTCGACCTTCAGCCAAGTCGGACAAGTCACTGTGCCCAGGAACCCCGAGTCTCAGCCCGAAAGGCTTTCGAGCCTGGACTTTGTGGCCATTCTCCCCGAATTGGAGTCTGTGATGATGTGCGCGGAGAAGAAGATGCCCTGCATTCTCAGCGGCCCTTCCGGCTCTGGGAAGTCTGCGCTCCTGAAATACGCCGCTGCGTTGGCTGGGAAGTCCCTCGTGGTGTTTCCCTTGAACGCAGACACCGACACCATGGACCTCGTTGGTGGCTTCGAGCAAGCAGATCCACTGCGGGATTTGAACTCGACATTGCGATGCCTATGCCGCTGTCTCCAGGAAGTCGAGAGTCGCAGTGCCCCGGCAGAGATGCCTACTCGGGCCTTTGAATGTGTGAATCTTCTCGAAAACTACTTTTTGCATGGAGACGACGCTCGTCATGTCGATGCCACGCTGCGTCGTGTTGATGCCATCTTGGGTCATGTTGAACGGTTCAGCGAAGTCGATGCCAACATCGGGTTCTGGCTCGAAAAGGCGAGGAAGCGGCTGAGGGAGCAGGTCACTTCCATCAAGCCAATGTTCAAGTGGCTCGATGGAGTCATCGTGGAAGCTCTTCAGACGGGGCAGTGGCTTGTACTCGACCACGCTAATCTGTGCAACGCTTCGGTCCTGGACAGACTCAACTCATTACTCGAGCCCAACGGGTTTCTGTGCGTCAACGAGTGTTGCGATCCCCAGGGAAATCCGAAGATGGTCCAGCCTCATCCGGATTTCCGGGTGTTTTTGACCGTGGATCCGAGTTACGGCGAACTGTCGCGCGCCATGAGGAATCGGGCTATCGAAGTGAACCTCGGTTCGCGACCTACACCCAGAGATCCTTGCTTCGACAGGATTAGCGAAGTCGAGAGCGGACTGTGGAGGTTCAGAAACGTCATCGACTATTGCGAAAGGCTGTCGTCGGAGAGCTGCACTGCGTTGATGCCTGCCGGCGAGTGTCTGTCTGTCAGGGATGTCGCTCTCCTGCCGCGATTCATGGATAGACTACCGTGTGGAGATGAGCGAGGCGTGTCGTCTCTGCAAGTCATGACGGAGTTGATGGGGTTCTTGCGATCGCCGGCCGGTATGAGTGACCTTCAAAGAATCGAGAATCTCTACTCTACCCTCCCGGAGCAATCACAGTCACTGGCCGCTCATCAGGTTTGTTTATCTGAAGAAAGGGTCAAGGACTGTTTCACTGACAGTTATATATAGCCCATCCACGCGTTGATAAATCCCTACACCTTGGAGCTGCTTCCCAGTCCGAAGACGGCAGAGTGGGCTGGCTTGCGATTTGACCACCTGCGAGACGTTTACGACTTGGAGAAGACGTATGAACAGCAATGCGGCGGGGCTCATGCGGCAAAGCCTTGGTTATTGACGCGGTTGCAGCGGTCTATGATGAGAGATCGGGTGACGGCTGTAGCCAAAGACTCGACTGCGCAGCTCTGCTGGTTCATGACCGCTGCCGTGGAGGCCTTGCGATATCATCTTGCCCTCGATTGCGATCCTAGTAGTTTCTCAGGGGTAAGACCTTTAGCCCTTTGCGAAGGAACTTGTATGGCTAAACCCGGTCAGCAGCGTTCTCATCTTTGCCGATTCGTCACCCATTGGCTCGATCAGACCATTGTTCTCTCCAGTGGAATGACCTTTAGCGAGGCTAGATTTCAAGCTCATTTGGAACTGGCCACCGAATTCCTACGGCCTCGGACAGAAGGCTTCAGCGATCTGCAGGACTCGGGATTCTCGACGAAGCTGCTTCGACTGATCAAGGACAACTTCAGCAGTGGGTTCCAACTTTCGACAGGACTCAGCATGGAGCGCCTTTGGCTCGTGTTCCGGATCGCTCCGTTTCCAGACGAGACCGTCTTCCAACGATCCATGGGGTTGGCGAGGCTGGCTGACCGGTTCGATGCCATTCGCTGGAAAGCAGGCGCATCCATACCCGACCTGGCCAGGGCTCACGAGACGTTCGAACAGGCGTACGCGATTGTGCGGAGCGGACGAGGCTGCGCGGACGAGCTCGTCAGCGACCTCACAACTGCCATTGGCTGGCTGGAATCCCACATCGGAGATGGAGAGGCCGACCTTGAGCCGTTTTTCGCCAGAGAGTTCGAGTATATCAGGCAGCTGTCTCTGCTGGTCTCTCCCGCCCATGGTCAGAGTACGCAAGGAAGCAGTTTGGCCGTCTTATCTGGCGTCTCGACCAAAGCCAACATGACCTTTGCCGTTGCTGAAGGCCCTGCCGCTGCTTTGCAGTCTGTCGACTGTCTAGCCTGCCAGGACCATCATATCTGGGACGGAAAGCTGGCAGCGTCTGTCTGGCTGAAGCTGCAGTATATGAGCACTGTCAAGCTTGGCTCGCTGTCTCTCCTCGAGTCAGAACTGCCCGTTCTTGGTCGATGCATATCCGGACTCGGAAGTGAAATCGCATCTGATCCCCTCGTCAGGTTGAACGAGCTTCTCTGGCAACTGCTGTCGGAAGTTTTCGTCGCTCATGAGCCACAGCTTGGGGAACTGGTCGCGTCGGCGCGCTTACTGGCAGTGCAGCATCTGGATTCGGTTTCGAGCGTGACGCGGACTGGACTGGGCGATGGTAATTCACCCTTTGACGACATTCTCGGACAGATCGGGATGGATCACTTGCGCCAAATCTCCAGAGATCATCTTATCCCAGCCGTCGTCGGGATCGCTGCAGCTGAGCGCGACGCAGACGAACGAGCCCATTACTCTGCCCTGGCTTGGATACAGTTCAGCGTCGGATTGGTGAAGCTATATGTCCCGAACCGCGCTTTCGATCCTCATCTGCGGCTTCTCGTGGGACACGAGTTCTTTGAAGGCCTTCAGATGCGGTTGAGAGAAAAGGTGTCTGCGTTGAGATCCTTCCAGCGGTACTCGACCGGACAGGATACGAGCAGACGCATCGAGTTGCTGGAAAAGGAGCTCCTTGAAAGTGCGCGTCCTCGACAAGATTGTCGGCCTGTGCATCGACCGGACGTCTCCGAGGTCGATAGGTTGCACGTGGAATGCTCAAACGTTCTCAAACTCGTCACTCGAAGTGGGATCCCGTCACTGCTCCGGCTGCTTGGATCCTCGAGCTCAGCCGAAGAATCTAGCGGGCTTTTGCAGTCCATGGAACAGAACGTCCAGAGCTTGGTGCTTCGGTTCTCTTCACAGTTCGAGGCATATCAAGATGTCACGAGCACGATATCGAATGCCCTGCGGTGTCTGTTGGTGGGAATTTCTCTCTGCGGTGCAGCTACGGCCAGCAGCCTGCAGACCTCGACGAGCCAACTCGTCAACGCCACTCCTTTCTTCGGCGGGAGACGATGGGACGCTCGCTCGGAGCAACATTGCAGGAAGAGCTTTGAATATCTCAGTCTCACGAGTGCCGCCGTCGCAGTCGAAGGGTTAGATGGCCTGTCGCTTGACTCACGCGAGTCCATCTTGGAGTGCTTCCACAGCTTCTACGATGACTGGTGCGACAGGCTGGAAGCAGATCGCAAGGCAGAAGAGGAGAGGACTAGCCTGTATCGGTTCCGCGGCTCGTTGGAGGACGAAGAAGAGGTGGACGAGCGGGAGTTTAACGAGCTGTTCCCGACGTATGACGGAGAAGACGGCTCGGTCAAGCCCTGCACGTCGTTGGAGCAAGTCCGCAAGACTTCGTTGAAGGTGGCAGAAGCACATCGGAACATCTTTCTCGACAGACGGGAGCCGGTGACAGCCATTCGAGAAGCTTGCATGGTTGTTGGTCAACGGGTGGTTGATGAGACTCGAGAGACTCGCAACGTTGACCGGCAAATCAACGGCAAGCTGCTGAGCTCCCTGACTCTTCTCCTCAGCGAGAGGGTGTCGACACTGGGCACGACTTGCACCACGGAAAAGACTGTCAACTTCTACGCGGATCCCAATCTCCCGGAGGCTCGGAAGCTGGTCTCACTCACGCAGAGGATCAAGACGCGGTTCAGAGAGCTGCAAGGCGTGGATGAGATTGGACACATGCAGCCACTGGCCGACGTGGTCGAGTCGTGCGAGAGGCTGCTCGACCAGGTCCACGCAGAGCCTCTCGCCAAGATGATCCCGAGGCTGGAGCAACTTCACGCTCTCGTCTATGAGTGGCAGTTTGGCGGATGGGCAAGCAGAGTCCATGCTGTGCTGCCTCTCCACGACGCGCTCACCGAGACAATCATCCGCTGGCGACGACTCGAACTCGCTACGTGGTCTACTTTGTTTGACATGGAGGAGGAAAAGTGCCGCAACGATGCTTATTCCTGGTGGTTTGTCGCTTACCAGGTAGTCATTGCCGGTTCTCTGCCCATGATGGACTCGCCTTCGGAGTTGCGTGAGTATGCAACGTCGCTGGTGAGAAGCCTGGAGGGATATCTCTCGAGTTCCTTCGTCGGCCAATTCCGTACACGCGTTGCACTGCTACGACAGCTGTTGAGCCACCTGCGCCTCCTGACCGGGGACCGTCCGAACTTGATGGTGATATACCATGCCGTTCAGAACTTTGTCCATTACTTTTCAAGGTTCGAGATGACAGCTGACGCAGTTATTCGAGACGGACGAGGACCAATCGAGAAGAAGATGAAGGAAGTGCTTCTGCTCGCCAGCTGGAAGGACACCAACATCAATGCTCTCCGCGAGAGCGCCCGAAAGTCTCACATGAAGCTCTTTAGGCTGGTCAGGAAATTCCGCCGTGTCTTGGGTCAGGACATGAAGGCCATTATCGACAAAGGCCTTCCCTCCGAGACGTTTGCGTCGAGTCGAGTCGACAGCAAGGTTCAGGCGACGACTGCTGTTCCGGACGTGCAGGTCGAGTCGGTCAACAGAGTGCTGCCCGACTGGCTGAGGAATCATCGGCGGCTTGCCAGGGTGGAGACGACGGTGTCTGTTCTGGACAAGATTGCCGACGGCCTGGAGGCTTCAGACAAGGCTGCGGGAATCGTCGACGATTTCGTGTCGAGCCTGCTGACTTGGATGGCCGAGCTGCAACGAGAGACGCCCAAGGTTATGAGCGATGAGTCCAAGGATAAAGTCAAGCATCTCAAGACGAGAAAGAGGAAGCTTCTGGCGGATACGCTGAGGGACCTGCGGACGATGGGGATCAGACACAACCTGCCTCAGAACAAGCTGGCCGCCCAAGGGTCACTGGCGATTATCCTCGCGACCATGACACCCGTTGATGCTTCTCGACTTGCCGGAATGGCGGAAGCCGACCATCTCCTGCACCAAGTGCTTGACCTCGCACCCAAAGCCAGAGCTGCGGCGGAAGGGCACTCGGAGGATCTGACGAGCGCCGAAGTCGTTCGTTGTGTCGGTCTGGTCGAGGGGATGGTTGAGTTTTGTCTTTCTCAGCGAGGGAGCATCGGCCTGGCGAGCAAGGCCCTTTCTTCGCTGCAGGCTACCGCGGAAGACTTTCGGCGGTTGGGCAACAGCGAGAAGCTTGGGAGGCTTCGTCGACGCAAGCGACAAGAGAATTGGCGTGGTCTTCTCCCCTGGCTTGGTCAGATATTGCGGTTCGCTGCCAAACTCGTTCAAGCGCGGGCAAGACTGGCGCAGGGAGACGTCACGGAAGTGGTCCAGAGGCTTGGGGAATGGGCTGCTCGTGTTGACGCGCATGTCGTGGTTGCTGATGAATTGGGCCAGCTGCCAGCTCTGGTGATTTCCGAAGCACATGTCCGGCTCGAGGCAGCCATCGCCGAAGACTTGGAGTCTCTCCGGAGCCATCTTGGGGACCTTGAACGTCAAAGACCAGAACTGTCGTTTATCCTGCAGCAAGTGCATGCGTGGACACACATGGACGGCCGACAGATGGACACGCCTGACTCGCTGGTCGAGTTGAGGACGTGGGCGGACGCAGTGTCTACTCTGATCGATAGTCTGCTGGTTGCTGTTGAGAGTAACAAGAAGACGGCATCGGCGTGGGACATGGACGTGGACAGGGCAGGATGGCTGAGGAAACACAGCGATCTCGTCTGGGCGTCAGCTCAGCAACTTCATATGGAGCATGTCGACAAGGAGGCCCGTCGTTGCGTGGACCTGACGCAGCAGATTGACGTGGACGATACGGCCATCAGCGCGGCGGCAACGAGCATCATCCGGCTCGCGAGCCCGGTTCTCGACAGCTTCCTCGAGCTCTGTCGACGGTGCGTGGGCCGCGGCGTAGACTTGCATCGCGCCACGGCTCACATGGCTTCCCGGTTGACGAGGGCCTTTACGCAGATGGCGTCTCAGGGGTTCTGCACTCCTCAAGAGAAGTCGGACGAGTCGGGCGATTCCGGGCAGCTCGAGTCTGGGACCGGATTGGGGGATGGTCAAGGGGCCGAGGACATCAGCAAAGACATCCAGGCCGACGAGGATCTCGCGGAACTGGCGCAGGAGAAGAGGGAGGGTGAAGAGGAAGAGATTGAAGACGAGAAGGACGCAGTTGACATGGCGGATGAGGAGTTGGAAGGGGAGCTCGGGAGCGTCAACGGGGAGCAAGACGACGAGGAAGGATCGCAAAAAGGAGAGGAAGGGGAAGATGATGCGGAGGAAGAGGCTGGTGAAGTCGATGATCTCGATCCCGCAGCCGTGGACGAAAAGATGTGGGACGGAGACGACGAGAAAGCCGAGAAGGATCAGCAGGGGAACAAGGCAGCAGGCCGCGAAGAGAAAGACGGGATGATGGCACCGGAAGAGATGGAAGGCAAGAAAGAGGAGAAAGATGCAAACGACGACAAAGCAGAGGAGCAAGAGGGCCAAGACGAGCCAGATGCCGAGGAGGAGGGTGTGACGGCGCAGGACGAGATGAACCGGCAAGACCAGAACGTGGAGGACAAGGACGCGCTGGAGCTGCCGGAGGAGATGGACTTGGATCTCGACGACAAGGCTTCGGTGTCTTCGGAAGATGACCTGGACGCCATGTCGATGGTCGAAGAAGAACAAGTCGGCGAGGACGAGGCCAGGGACGAGGAGACGAAGGATGAGGAGGTCAAGGATGAGGAGATGAAGGACGCCGTGAATCAAGAGACTGGCGAAGAAACCGATGCCGAGGCGGAGGGCGGCAAGATGGATGGCGAAGACGAGGTGCAGGAAGAAGAGAAGCCGGAGCCGGAGCCGGAGCAGCCGAACGACGACGACGAGGCACCGGCATCGGCAGACACAGCCCGGGCGGACGCGGAGCACGCGGCTCCCAGCGACGTCAAGAGCTCCGGACGGGATCCGACGGCCGACCAGAAGAATTCGGACGAAGCATTCAAGGCCGAAGCGGCGCAGCGAGACGGCGGGGAGATGGGCGACAGCGCAGCGGATCGTGATGCCAGCGCAGGAAACCAGGGAGCGGCCTCTCGTTCCAAGGAGGTTCCGGAGGAGGGAGATCAGGGCGAAAAGGAAGAACGGGACGAGACGGGGGGCAGCAACCCGTTCCGGAAGCTGGGAGATGCGTTGGAGAAGTGGCATCGACAGCAGGCGGATATTCAAGACGCGAGTCCGGACGACGCGAAACAAGTCGATGTCGACGACGAGACGAAAGAGCAAGGCCGTCTGGAGTTTGAGCACGTGCAGAAGGATGATGACGCGGGCGATACACAGGCCATGGGCACGGCGCGAGAGGACGAGGTGCTCCCATTGGACGAGTCGATGGCCATTGACGAGGAAGTCACAGACGGTCAGGGCAAGGCGATGGAAGCGAACGAGGAAGAAGACGGTCCCGAAGCAGACGAGGTCAACGAGAAAGGGATGAACGACATGGAGCTCGGTGACGATCAGGGCGTACGAGGCAAGACGGACGACGTCGGCGATGAGGACAGGTCCGGGCCCGACATCAGGCAAGGCAACCTCGACAGAGAAGACGAGCAAGAGGTCACGGAGGACGACGAGACTCGAGAAGCGATACAGCCATCACCAACACAAGCCGAAAGGGGGCCCCGAGACCTGGACGAATGCAGGAGACAGTGGACAGAACTGGAACGAAAGACGCAGGGACTCTCCCAGGCACTCACATGGCGACTCCGCCTCATCCTGGTCCCGACGCAAGCAACCAAGATGTCGGGCTCGTTCCGAACGGGAAAACGGCTCAACATCAAGCGCATAATCCCCTACGTCGCCTCAGGCTACAAGCGCGACAAGATCTGGATGCGACGCAGCGTACCGACCAAGCGCCGGTACCAAGTGCTCCTCTGCGTCGACGACAGCAAGAGCATGGGCGAGACGAAGGCCGGGCCCCTGGCCTTGGAGGCGCTGGTCATGGTGGCGCGGTCGTTGGCCATGCTCGAGGCGGGAGAGGTGGGCGTCGTGGGATTCGGGACGGGGGTCACGGTCGCGCATGAGCTCGGGAGGCCGCTCGTCGGCGAGGCCGGGGCGTCGGCGCTGCGGAACTTCAGCTTCGATCAGGAGAGGACGGACATGGTCGTGCTGCTGAGGCGGACGATGGAGATGCTCCGACTGGCTCGCGCTCAGCAATCTCCCCGCTCGGAACTATGGCAACTAGCCCTCATCCTCTCCGACGGACTGACGCCGTCGTCGGCACACGACACCATCCGCCGCCTCCTCCGGACGGCGATGGAGGAGCGGGTGATGATTGTGTTTGTCGTGATTGACGGGGTGGGCGGCGTGCTGAATCTCAAGGAGGCGAGGTTCGCGAGGGGGGAGGATGGGGAGAGCCGAGTCGTCGTCGAGCGCTACCTCGATTCCTTTCCTTTTGCGTTTTACCTGGTCGTCGGGAGGGTCGACGAGGTTCCCGGGGCGTTGGGGGGTTGTTGAGGAGTTGGTTTGCCGAGGTGGATGGCGGATAGAATTTGGGGGGGGGGTTGCTCGTTTTTGTCGTTGGTTTTTCCGGTTGTTGGGGGTTTTGGGAGAGGGGTGGTTGATGGGAGGTGAGTTGAAGACTGTTGGTTGAGAGTCGTCATGTGTGGTTGACTGGGTTGTCGTTGTTCTTGTTCATGAATGAGTACGAATAGGTACGATATGTGGGACGAATAGCTTTGATTGATGTACAAAAGCCGCAGTTAATGGCTGTAATCGACGTACGAATAAGAGCTGCGGTTAGTTAACACATGTGTAATCCCCGAGTCGATCTAGTTAATCGTGATTGGCCAAGGTCGAATCATGAGTTGACAACCATGTAAGCCCCCCACGTGACCTCAAAAGCGGGGTCAACCCCAACCCCAAACCCAAGCCCCCCCCATCCCCCACCCAACCTCGAGCAGAGCAGACCAAGAAAAGATGCAACGTCCCGCGACGACGACGACGACGACGACGACGAAGCTCCTCCGAACAATGACGACGACGACGACGACGACGACGAGTTTCCCGCGGATGCGCTTCGGTGCGTCTCTCCCCCCCCCGGCAGCACTTTTTGCCTCCCACCCCTTCGGACATGGGCCCGGCATGAATGTCTGAGAGGCCTGGGGGTTTTGGGGGGGGTGGTAAAAAAAAACCCGGTGTGCTGAATGTGCGTGGGGTTTCCAAGAGAACCCGGCGGTTTTGTATGTGTGTTTCGTTTGGTGGGGGTTGGTCGGTTGGTTGGTTGTCGATGATGATGGCCGGTTACATGGGGGCTGATGGCGGGAAAAAAAAGGGTTTGCGATATGCAGGAGAAATTCCGACCTGCCATCCACGAATTCGACAGCATGTTCGTATCCCCCCCCCTCGGCGAATCCAACCACAAGTCTAACACCCCCCCAAAAAAAACCCAAGCGTAACGACAGCCGAAAAACTACTCAAATACGCAAGGTCCCTCCCGACGCCCATCCCCATCCACGCCACGACGCAGACCAGAAGCAAGCTCGGGCCCACGGTCCCCTCCATCGCCGAGCTCCTCCCCCACCCCCCGCACGACAAGACGCGCTTCTCGATGGTGACGACGCAGCTGGCCTCGTCGCTGGCCGCCAAGTCGAGCGTGGCGCTCGTGGGGATAGAGGCCCACATCTGCATCACGCAGACGGCGCTCGATCTCAGGGACGCCGGCCACGTGCCGTACGTGCTGGCCGACGGCGTCGGTAGCTGTAACGCCTGGGAGGTGGGCGTCGCGCTGGAGAGGTTGAGGGCCGAGAGGGGGGTCGTGGTCACGTCGAGTGAGAGTTGGATGTTTGAGTGTTTGGGGGATGCGGCGCACGAGGGCTTCGGCGCTTTGTTCGGCGTTGTCAAGGGGGCGGTGGGGGATACGAAGAGGGTGCTGGAGAGGTTGGGCGGTGGGGGGAATAGGTAGGGAATGACTGTGAGTTGTGTGACTGTTGTACGTGAGAGGGACGATGTGGTTGGTTTGTCAAAGATGAAGAGGGATTCGGCTTGATAACTCACGAGTCACAAGACACCATGACACGTCTATGGCAGTTAGAGCACCCGCCTCATCGTCACTACCATGTCTGTCTGCTAGCAACGGCAGAATCATTAACGGCAGAATCCCTACGACAGACCACACATCAACACAACAAACACACCTACACTCTCTCTGTCTCTCTCTCTCTCTCTCTGTCTGTGTTTGTGTGTGTGTCTCTCTCTCCCCCTCACTCCCTCACTCACACTCCCACACACACTCTCTGTATCTCTCCCTCTCTCCCTCTCTCCCTCCCTCACTCTCCTCTCCCCCTCCCCCTCCCCTCTCTCCAAACCACCAGCCGCGAGGCCGTCTCTACCTCAATCCCCCCCCTTCGAAACAGGCGTCATCCACGAAAATGCCGAAGCCGTCCCCACCGGATTCACCGACCTCGGCAACGCCCTCCTCCCACCGCCGGACCTCCTCCCATTGGCGCCCTCGACCGCACCCTGACTCCGTCTCCGGCTCTCCTGCTGCTGCTGCTGCTGCTGCTGCTGCTGCTGTGGCTTCGAAGAGGGTGATTCGTGGTCCGAGGGACAAGACTTGGATTTGTGTGGTCGTAGGACTTTCATGTTGCGGCTTGAACGGGAGGCGGGTTGGTAGCCGCTTAGAGAGGCACCCTCTCCGCTGCTGCCCTGCCGCCAGGATCCCCAGATGCCAGACGAAGACGATGATCCCCGCCGAGACGCATCCGGTCCGTCGACGCCCTCCTTGACGGGAGTTGTCGTCGCCGTCGTCGTCGTCGTCGCCGTCGTCGTCGTCGCCATCGTCGCCGTCGTCGTCGTCGGTGCCGCAGCAACCCCATCAGCCTCCTCCACCTTGTCACTCTCAGACCCGGAGACGGTAGCCTCTCCCCCCCCAGGCGGTGCCCCGTCTCGTCGCGGCTTAGTCGGCGAGACCAGCCCCCGTCCTTCTTCTTCTTCCCGACGAGCGGAGACGACAAAGGGCGTGGCGTTGGCGTTGAGCTTGGCCTTTTCGGGCGCCGCGTTGGCCGTGCAAATATGGCGGAAGACGGCGTCATCCTCCGGCCGGACAAAGGGGACCTGAAGCCTATCCCTCTCGTTGCCCAACAGCACCATCTTGTTCTGGGAGAAGAGCACGTCGGCGGAATAGGCGCGGAGGGCGTCGCTGCCGATGTAGATGCGAATGGCCTTGGTATCGACGAGCTGATCCGTCACGGCGCCCGTGACCTCAAAGGCCACCGTCATCGAAGGCACGGAACCGTCGGGCGTGCCGTTGCGGCCGTGACGGTGCGTGACGACGGCCTCGGCCAGGTAGACGGCGAGACGAGCTCGGCAGACGCCGTCGACGTCGCGTTCCACCTCGTCCAGCAGGCCCAGCTCCCGGACGAGCGAGTAGTCGACCGTCGACTTCTGCGATCCCGTGCACACGTCGGCGTATAGCAGCGTGTCGTGCGCGTAGTTGGTCGTCAGCCAGCACCGCACGATGGACGGCACCGAGCCCAGCACGTAGAGCGAGACGGGCACGTCGTACGAAGAGCCGTCGTCGTCGGCCGTCATGTCGAGTCCGAGGCTGCTGGCCCGGCCCGAGTGCACCGAGTGACCGGCCGAGCTGTGTCTGCCATCCGACTTGTGCGACAGCGAGCGCTCCATCATGAGGCCGCTTCCCGGACGGACGGGGCCGAACTCGCCCGACTGTCTCCCGGCCTGACCAGCCCAGCCGGACCCGTGAAGGGCACTCTCGTCGAAGCGAACGCTGTTGGCCCGCGAGGCGGCACCCCGACGGACGGGCTCCTCCTCGGCCGGTCCCAGGTGTAGGGATCCGAGCAGCTGTTCGCCCTGTTCGTCCAAGTCGTCAAACATGTCGCCGTGCGGCATCTGCTGAGGCGTGCCTCCCACCACGCCGGGGAAGGGCGAGTTCCAGACCGACTTGAGGTTGGCGTCGTCGGCATTGCGCTTCTCCAATCGCAAGATGCGCTCCGTGTGGTTGGTCTGAGTGTACTGGACCTGCTTGAGTTCCATGTGCAAGGTATAGAGTTCCTCCCGAGAGACGGAGAATCGCGGATCCATCCCAGTGACGGCCAGCAGATGGGTTCGAGGTGCGAGCTCAGCTTGTGAGACCTGGTGCTGCTGCTGCTGCCACCCGTCGACGGCTGGGAACCTCGCTGTGACGCCTCGAAGCCGATCCCATCGAATAAGCCCTCCTGTTCACCGACAGCGACCCCCCACTCCCCCCTTCAGACTTGCTCGACGCGGTCCGCCTCCGCCCCTCCCCCCCCCCCCCTCCAAACACAAGCGCGGCTCCTCGCGATGAGTCGTCGATTGGAGCACGAGACGTCGTCGGTCGCGCGCGGCTATGAATTCGATCGACGGCTTATTGGATAGGGAAAAAAAGACACAAGTCGTAAAGGTGCAAGACACGTCGAGTCCTAAACAAACCCGTCAGTGACCCAAGACATTATTGATCAAGCAAGCCCAACGACAAACCAATCCAACAATCCGTACCCCAAACGCGGGGGAGGAGAAGAAGAAGAAGAAGAATCGGCAAAACCAAACAGGCTAGAGTCGACGGAAAGTCGACAAGTAGGGGAAACCTCGGACGCAGTCGGAAGCGAGGCCGGAAGTGATGTGGCGTCGTCTGTCGTCGCTTCGGTACCTACAGGGAGGTGGAGGTTGTGTAGGTTAGGGAGGCAGGGAGGTAGGTAGGCAGGTAGATATAGAAGAGCAGAGACTGGTTGTGCGATGGATGGTGCACGGTGGATTTGCTGGAGGAGAATTTGAAGTGCTGGACCGTCAAATGTGCTGGACGATATGAAAGAAAAATGTGGCTCTGAACTGAGGGGAAGGCCGTCGTAGCGTGTACTGTTAGCTAAGCCACTGCTTATGTACGCAGGAGAGGGGCTGTTGGGAGTACATACATACATTCTACCTGTCAGGAGAACGACTCGAGGCGAATCCTCAATCAGCACATCATCGCCCTCCAACTCGGGCCTACCCCCCCCCACTACAAACACCAACCTGGCAAACAATTAATCCTAGCCAACGCTGCGTCACCCAGGCGAATACCTACAGTCCAACAATCGAGCGACCCAAAGAGCCTCCCTTCCCGAAATACATACGATTACCGAAAACCGACTTCAGCCTCGCCTCGTCCTCGTCTCCATCCGCCTCGTTCTCCTCTCGCTCTCCATCTCGTCTTCCTCCTCGTCCTCGTCCTCGTCCTCGTCCTCCTCATCGCTCCCTCAACCCACCCACCTATTCAAACCTCCCCCCCCCCTCAACTCCCTCCAGGTCGGAAACAAGAACCCATCCGTCTCCCCTCCCACCCCCCAACCCCCCCCCTCAAGAAGCCCCCAAAACAGCCTATAACCCTCGCCACTCAGATGCAACCCATCCTCCAAGAACCTCCCCACCCCATGGTCCCCCCCCCCCATCAACAATGGCCTTCCACAGATCAACCAGCACGACCCCTCCCCCCATACCCCTCGCCACCCTCCGCGCCCTCTCCGCGTACTCAGCCGTCGTGGCAAACGTGCGCGTCTTCGAGGTTAATCCCTGCTCGGCCTCGAGAACCCTCACTTTCGGCTCGTAGATCGGCGGCGGCGTCACCAGCAGCACCTTGGCCCCGTGAGCCTTGATTCGCGGGTGTTCGATGATGGCTCGTAGGTTGGTCTCGTACTCGTCTATCGGTACCTGTTGTCGCGTCGGCGACGATGGGAGCGCCGAGTCGTTGGCCCCGAACAGCAACACCTTGACCGCAGGCATACGTACATACCTACTTCAGCCATCATTCGTACCATGGAGAGGGAGAGGAAACCCACAAGATACTTCATCTCCGGCGTGCCCTCCCCGCGCGGGGGGAAGATATCCTCGATATAACGAAGCCCATCGACCGTGTTGTACCCCGAAAGACCTCGGTTGACCACATCGAGCCGCCGGATACAGTCTACATCGCCCCGTCGGTGAAAGAGAAACCCCTCCGTGACTCGATTCAACGCACGATTCTGCAACGCTGCCTGGAGCGAAAACCCATCCTGCACCTTCACCGCCCACTCCAGCAGGGAGTCGCCAAACAGGACGAGCTGGGGGTACGGGGCCTGAGCCGTCGTTAGCCATCCATCTTTCGGCCGGCATGAGCAAGCCTTACCGCCATCTTGATATTATATCTTCTTTCGTACTATCCGTCACTTGGCTTGAGGAGTCGAAATTGATGCCAACTTTATATTCGTCAAGTCATCGGGCATCGACTAAGATTAGGTACTTACGACTACTAAACCTTGACTTTCTTTAAAAGCCACAGTTGACTAGGTGGGTAGGGAGTAAAGTAATACATACATGACATGATGATACGACTAACCAGGCGCAGCAGTCAATTCGGTACCTACCTAGGCATACTTCGTACGAAGTACACAGCCATAATAGCCTGACGTATATCGAGACACTCATCAGTCGCCACAACCGCCACCATGACCCTTTTATACACTGCCAGACTCCCCGCTCCCTCGGCTTGCACATGAGGTCCTCCAAGGACATGTAAGAGAGAAAAGGACAAGAAAGGAAAAAAAAAAAAAATGCCGGCAACGTCCTCTTAGCCAGCACCAATTATCCGACAATGACAGCCGCCCCCATCAGGGCCACCCTCATCAGGGCCACCACTTCATCCTCCTGTAACTCTCAATCACGTCTTGGATCAACTGCTTCGTCATCTTGGGCCTCTCGTACTTGAACCCCAGCAGCTTCTCCAGCCGGCTACCGTCCATGCTGAGATCCGTGTCCTTGAGCAGTTCCTTCTCCATAAAAGGCGTCAGTGGTCCGGGCCGCGTAATGGAAGCCTCGTGCAGCAAGTCGGCCCAAGGGCCCAGCGTCTCGTCATTGACCTCGTCGACGACGCGGTCGAGGTTCAGCTTGGCAAAGGTGCTGATAACTTGGCCCTGGAAAGCCGTCTCGATGTCGAAGATGTCGCCGATGATGTCGGCCATGGTCCGCTGCGTCGTCTCGCCCTTGTCCACCACGTTGAAGATGGGAATGGGGCCCATCTCAGCCTCGTCCCATCCGGCCTTGCCACCGGCGTACCACGATGCCATGTCCCACAAGGCGCGCACGGCGTCGCAGACGTGCACCGTGTTGGTGCGCAGGTCGCCCGACCAGAGCCAGCTCATCTCGTCGTCGAGGTGCTGATAGACGCGAGCCATGCACAGCGCCGTCGCCGCCCATTGAGACGCGTACGGGCCGTAAACGTGGGGCAGGCGTGCGATGATGAGGTTGAGCCTGTGAGACAAGGGGTCAGTGTCAGTCGCCCGGAACGTCTCGGTCCCGACGCACCCTGGCATTTGTGATAGTTTCTCCTCGGCTTGCAGCTTGAAGACGGCAATCTTGCTCCACGGCTTGAGCTTATCCTTTTCCTTGCTGGGAGACGAGTCCGACTTGTAGACCATGCCGGTGCTCAGCTCGACAAAGACCTTGACCTGGCGCTTGGCAGCCTCCCTGCCGACTGCCAGGGAAAGGCCGAGCAATCGAAGCTTGTAGACCTCGTCATCCTGCGAGTATCGCGTCTCGCCTCCGCAGTTGAAGACGTAGTCCCACTGCTTACCGTCGGGACGGTCGAATATCCTAGCCAGGGCCTCTGTGATGCAAACGGTCAGCGCGAGAGTCAAGACCAAGGCCGTGAAAGGGGGGGAAACCCGGCCACTGACCGGGTCTGCTGGCGTCGGCCTGCATAAACTTGTCTTGCGAGCACGCCTCGGAGAACTCGGGGGCCAGCCAAGCAAGCTGAGGCAGCACCTTGTCGACCAAGCGAACGTCCGAGGCCAGCTCGTTTTGATGGATATGAAGGGCGAGAAAGCGACCGATATAGCCGAGGCCCCCGATGATGAGAACCGACGGTTTGGCGTCGGCCATTGTGGGCCACGAAGGGAGAGTATTTCGATCGGGGTGGCAAGCGAGCCGACTGACGCGGTAATGCTCCTCTGAACGTGGCAGTGGATCGTGTTGGCGGAGAGCAGGGCGAGGTCGAGGGATTACGTAGTCGTCGTTGATGGATCAAGCAGTGATGATGCTGACGAAGAGCGAGAGCGAGAAGAAGAAACGAGACGAGACTGACGATGCAGAAGGAGATGAAGAAAGGGGAGAAGAAGGAGAAGAAGGAGAAGAAGGAGAAGAAGGAGAAGAAGGAGAAGAAGGAGAAGAAGGAGAAGAGGAAGGGGAAGAATAAGAGGAAGAATAAGGATGGTGGTGATGATTAGGTGATGACGAGGGCGACAGGCAGCAGCACAAGAGCTGCTGACGGACGGAAAGTGCACCCAGCACGGGCGAAAGCAGGTCCCGGGAAGGAAGGTGTACGAATACCTACCTACCTGGCTGGGTATTGCCAGTAGGTGGTAGGTAGGTAGGTAGGTCCGTAAGTAGTAGGCAGGCGGGTAGGCAGGCAGGTATGTAGTGTTGGACGGACGGACGGACGGACGGACGGACAGCCTCCAGAGCCGATGGAAGTCTTGATGCCAACAGAAGCTGATAAGTACCTATTCGCGCGAACAGTCGGTAGCAGCAGCGGCGGCGGCGGCGGCAGCAGCGGCAAAGGAAAGCTTGTATTAATAGGTATGTAATAAAAGGCAAGGCAAGGCAAGCACAGGGAAACAAGGCCACGAAAGCGCAACTAGGTACCTACATAGGTCTAAGAGACACCTCCGGATTCGCGGGGTAGGATGAGGATCCAGGTGCACACACATGTACATACAACATACTCCGTACATACTACAAAAAGGTGCAATAAAATAGAACAACAAGCGACAATCACAAGAATACGAGCACAACGGACGTTGTTCGTCTCTTCTCGCCACTACTCCCCTTCCTGTCCTTTTCTAATCTTAATCCCCGGCTTCAACGGGCGGCATGTCATGATGCAGCCTGTAGGTATGTACATACGCAGGTACGCATCACCCACGGGCCACGCCTCTTGATCCTGCATCGCGGTACCTGCCGTGACCCAGACACGGCAGACCAGAGACGAGACGAGACATGGTAGGTTTGCTCCTCTGTCTCGTCTCTTCAGAGCCCCGTGATGCCCCAACGACAGCCATCGACAACCACCAACACCACCGACACCACCGACACCACCCGCCACCAACCACAGCCAAGATTCAATCTACCTACCTACCCATTAGATAGGTAGAAGGTAGGAAGGTAGGTAATCAGAAGAGCCGCCTGTCGTTTACATACATACATGTACACACATATACATACGATAAGTACGAATACCTACCTACCTACCTACCTACCTACATACAGACACACATGATACAGCATGTACATACAGGCTACCCACAACTCCCACTCCAGAAACGACGCCCCAGAAAAAGACCCTGAAACCACCTAGCTCAACGCAGGCCCGCCCCCCGTGACCGGCACAACGAGATGAACAGAGATTACCAAGCCCGCTGCCCCTGCGTCACAACGCCACCGTTGCACGCGGCTCTCATCCTCTTCTCTCTCCCCATCTCCCCCCGTATCACCTCCTTTTACTTTCTCCTCTCCTCTCCTCTCCTCTCCTCTCCTCTCCTCTCTTCTCCTCTCCTCTCCAATTCTCTTCTGGAAAGGCTTCCCCCTCTCGACTCAAGCATGGAGATGATGACTCGATCGAGCAAGACGGCACGAGACGCGCATACATACACATATTCGTATGTAGGTATATATATGTATGTCTGTATGTATAAATATTCACGTGTAATGGGGAATGGGGCCGAAAAAAAAAAAAGAAAAAAAAAAAACGAAATAGAAAGCAATCTCGCAATCTCCAGCCAACCTGCATCCAATGTTGCAACCCCCTTTGACGACGCCGATCCGCCTGTTGAAACTAAGCACACTCACTCTACCTCTTCATGCTCCCGATAATCTCCTTTTGCGTCTCCCGCTCCCGCGCCCCGTCGCTTAGGCTCCCCACGCTGCGGAGATCGCCCACCACGTCCTTGGCCTTGCCGAAATACACCTCCTGCAGCAGGTTGCGCATCTTGAGCTCCATGTCCTCCACCAGACGCCCGACGTTGGCCATGTGACTCTCGTCGCTCTCGACCGGGAGGTCCTGCTCCACCTGCCGCGTCATATTGCCGCTCAGGTCCATGCTGCCCGTCGCCGGCTCCGTCGTAGCCAGCGAGAGGATCACCGTAGACGTCAGCTTGTAGTGCGTCGTCCGTCCCCGTTCGATGGCCTCGAAGACGTGGATCGAATCCCAGACACCCTCCGTCGTGCCGCCGGGCGTCGCCGCTTGCACCATACCAGATCAGCACCCGACGTCGTACATGACACGTAGAAAAAGGGCATCGTGCTCACACTTCTTGAGCAAGACGACACCGGCGAACCCATCGTCCAGGTTCCACAGGTAAACGCTGCTCACGCCACCCTCGTAGTACAAGTCGCGATAGATATCAAAGGCCTCGTTCCCCTTGACCTCCATCTTGCGCACCCTCTCACTCGGCACAGCCCCCTCGCCGGCACCCTCACTACCACCAGCCCCGACACCCCCAGCACCTCCACCATCATCGAGCGGCGGATCGAACTGGTTGGACCAGGGCGAGCGATAGCTGTCGCCGTCGCGGTTATAGTCGCAGAGCAGGTAATCCCGCCCCGTCTGTTTGCACCGCCGGACTGTCAACGGCTGGTCGACCGAAGAGAGGAGGTCCTCGGTCAGGTCCGGAGCGAGCGAGATGATGGCGTTGAGATGGGAGCTGGTGTGCTTGGGGTTGAGGCGACGGAGGAGGTCGCTTTGCCGTCTGTCAGCCTCTTCTCGGATGGGGCGGGAGGAGCAGAGCAACAGTAGAGCAGAGCAAGCAAGCCAAAGGCAACCAGAAAACAACTCAAGAAAGAGAAAACTCACAGCGCCGAATCAAATGAATCCGCCATGATAGGAATCCAGCAAGCACCTCGCTTCAGGCCAGACTGAAAGGGGGAAAAAAAAAAAAATTTACAAAGAAAAAAAAAAACCCCGAGGACTTCCTGTCCGTTCGTTCGCCTGCGACGTCGCACGTCTGTCTTCCTGTCTCCTGATAAGATAAGGTCCATTCGTCGTACATAGGAGGTTGCTACCCCGCCTGCTCAGCCCCGCCAGCTCAGCTCACCCTATATATGCAATAACCGGCGGTTAGGTAGGCAACTAGGCATTCGATATTCATACGTGCACAACCTACGAGACTACGACTCACGCACGACTCGGAGTCACGAGTGAACGACGACGCTCCTCAACAGACAACAGGGCTGAAGACGAGGTCGAGAAAACGACCGGGGGATGAATTCACAACATGTCAAGAGGTAGACACAGAGAAAAGGAAAAAAAAAAAATGCGTATCCTCCCTTCATCACTTCCCTTCATCACTAAAGAGAAACGACTTGCAAAGACATGGCCCTCAACTCAACGCCACGTAAATCCCAACCACGCCTCCCTAATCGATAACAGTCCCGCAGACAAGACAGTGAGCCCTCTCCGTCCAGCCACGACACTTGCTCGCCACTCCGGTCCTGAGGTCCTTGATGCGCCAGACGGTCGGGCCCTCGTCAAGCTTGAGAGTCGCCTCGAAAAGCCCATCGTACGGCTTGCTATCGACCGTATTCTTCCGCGGCCGGCCCCTCTTGACGGACGAGGACCTCGACGGCTTGTCCGCCGCGACGGCTGGACTCCCTGGTATGGGCGACTCGGTCGTCTTGGGCGTGATGCCGTCCATCTTCTTGACGGGGAGCGAGTCTCCGTTTTCGGCCTCTTTGACGCTGATGGTCGGTTGCGAGTCCTCGCCTTTGATCTCGGTGGGTGTCGTCGAGCAGACCGCTGCCGTCGAGGGCTTCTCGTCGGCTTCCATCTTGGCGGCCCCATCTTTCTCGTCCTCATCGCGCGGCTCGTGAGGTTTATCGGTTCCCAGCCGGGCATAGACTCGCATGAGGACGTCGTGCTGGAGGCAGGCAAAGTGCAGCCACTCCTCGCAGCCGGCATTCGTGCATCCAATCAGCGTCTGATCCGGGTTGGCAGGACTTTTGCATTTGCACGTCAGGTCGACCGACTTGAGAGGGGGAATAAGACGAGGCGGTTAGCTTCGAGGGCGAAGATCAATGGCCAGTATTCTGGAAACCCACAGAAAGCTGCGCGGTCCGACAGTCAAATGCCTGACGCCAGTACAGCGCGTCCTGCACCTCCTCGTCGTCCGATTCGACCCACTGGTTGACCGGGGCGTGGGTGGCGACGCTGACAACGTTGATGACGTCCACTGATGGGGGAGAAGCCACCGTCAGCAAGGCGCGAGCCCAACCGGACGAGAAGCCGGTTCGACTCACTGTGGTTGGAGGCTATCAACTCGTTCTGGCCGTGGTACGGCTGACGTCCCGAGACGATCTTCTTGCCGTCGAGCGTGTTGGGGGGGATCTCGTCGGGCGAATACATCCAGTAGATGCGCGCGTAGACGTGATGCTCGTCCGAGGCCCGTACTTCGAGAATCTTGGCGACCCAGTAGTCGGTGGACTGAAAGTCTTTGGAAGACGCCATCTGTCGCTCGATGGTTGTGTCGTTTGCGATGTAGACAAAGTCCTCGTTATGATACTTGACGTTGTTCACTAAGCAAAGTGCCGCGACGGTCAGTAAAAGATATCGTTCGAAGGACCAAAAGTTGATGGGATGATGAGAGGTCAACCCACAGACGAAGCTGTTGTACCGCGTCATCTCCAACCACTCCTTCCAAGGCTCAACAGTATAAGCCAAATCCATAGACGAATGCGTCTTAAACTGCCCCCTCGGTTCAAAAGGCGAAACCTGAATCTGACTCCGATCATCCTCATCACCACGCTTCCTCTTCCTCGAAACCCCCTCAACCGCAGGCGTAGCAACAACCGCGACAGCAAAAGGACAATCGGCGCGATTCTCATCCGCCACAGCGCGCGACCTCTTCCGCGACCGCGAGCTCATCGCCGGCGCCATCTTTTCTCGTCACCACGTCGGGCTGCGACAACGGCCCGTCGCGACAACAACAACACCATTTGCGCGCCTCGGCGCCTTGAGAGTCGGGGGATTCGCGCTTCGTCGCTTGAAAGGGGGGAGGGAGGAGGTGGAACTTATGTAGAGAGGGTCGTGTTTTGCGTGGGAGAGAGGAGTTTTGGTGATGGGGCTCAAACGGTGGCGGCTTGGTGTCGTAGGAAGATGTAAAAGGGAAAATTAAAATAAAAAAAATAAAAAAAATCACGAGGCGGTGAAATGACTAAGTAAGTAGGAGAGTCAATCACCATAAATATACAAGCAACGAGGTTACACAACGCGTTGTGCAACTGGTAGAAGAAAAGTAAAAGAAAATAAAAAAAAAGAAAACCCCCGCCCCGCGCTGAATCCTCACAACTACTGTAAAAGCAACAGACGATGACGAGGGATTCAGCCCCGCAACAGCTTCACAGCCCCGTCCGAATCCGAATCTCAGAGATCAACAGCTGGGCGGGGAAGAAGCAGCCCCAAGGGAGGAGGGAGGGGACCTCCTGATTGGTTCCGTTTCGGGTCCGTACCACTAAACGCCAGCAGATGGTCGCGCTACCATATGGCCAATCAGAGTTGTCGAGTCTCATGACGGGGTGGCTGGCCTCGGTCTGCACTCTACATACATACTGTCATACACATACATGCCTATCAGCTCGCGAAGGCGGGCCTGCTTTGTTGTCGGTCTAAATGGCAGAGATTTCGTCCCGAATCCATCCTCTAGTAGATTCACGGCCCTCGCAGCCCTCGCAGCTCTCACCTTCCACTCCCTTCGTCCTCCGTTCACAACAAGACACTCACTCACTCACTCACTCATCTCTTACATCTATGATCTCAGTCAGCCTCCCAGTCCCGCCTCACCCGTCAAACGTGACGGTCTTCTCGAATCGCTCCCTCGACAACCATTCACATTAACTAACTACACAAGCAAACTATTCTAATCCCTTTTTTCCTCTTATTGACAAGTCAGTATAAAGTATGAGAAGCCTCCGTCCTCTAATTCACTAGAGACTTATCAAGAAGATGCATCTGTCCCTCCCCGACTGCCCGCTCATACCATCAAGATATCCCAAAAGCACACAACGCCGTCGCTATGCCCCATTTCCCATCACCCGCCTCCATCACCCGCCTCCATCACCCGCCTCCATCACAACATCACGGTCATCTCCTGAGCTGCCCGTCGCCGTCATAGTCAGCCATCATGCCCCCACCCTCATCCCCCATCCCCCCATCCCCCGTCCTCGCCACCGTGAGGCCCTCAATCGTCCCAGCCAGCCCATCAGCCTCCCTCTTCCCCCTCTCGACGTCGATGAACCAGATCAGCGGCGCCGGGAGCCCCACCAGCACCGCCAGGAACCAAAACGCCGGCCGGATGCTCCCGGTGCCATCGATGATGGCGCCCACAATCGTCGGCCCGAACACGCTCGAGCCCTTGTCCGTGATGGCGTACAGAGCGTAAAAGGCGGCCTCGGACCCCGGCGGTATCAGCTCCCCGTACAGCGACCGGCAGTAGCTGCTCAGACCGCCCATGACGAGGCCGTAGATGGCCGCCAGCGGGTACATCTCCCACGGCCGCTGGAGGCCGACGACGCCCCATCTCTCGACGAAGGGGATGTAGCCCAGGAGCCCGTACAGGGGTATCAGCTCGAAGAGGCCGATGCAGACCAATATCGTCTGGTGGGCCTGGATGCCCCAGACGCGCGACACCCACGACCACCCAAAGGCTCCCAGGACGCCCGTCAGCGTGACGATGACGTTGATCATGCCCAGAGCCCACGGAGGCATGTGTAGGTGCGTCTTGGCGAAGAGAATCGCCGTCGACGATGTCGTCGCAATGGCATCCGACAGGAGGAACCAGCCTGCCAGGAACAAGGAGATATCCACCAGGCGACGGAGGAGTTTGACCGTCCGCCACAGCGACTTCCACGCGTACGTCAGGTACGAGACGCACGAGAGACTGCCGTCACCAGCCAAGGGAGGTCCAGGCCTGGGCCGCAACCAGAGGGCAGCCGGGACGGTGAAGAGGCACCACCAGGTACCGACGAAGAAGAGGACGACGCGCTGAGCCCAGGTGGTGTTCTTCATCCAAATCAAGATGGCGATGGAGATGCACTGAACGAAGAGGGCCGCACTATAACCGACGCCGATTCCCCGAGCCGACAGACGCGTCGACAGCTGCAGCTCCTTGGACGTCATGTCCTCGGGCGTCGCGTCCCGCTTGAGACGCCAGGCAGCCGACTCCTCGTCGTCAGGCAACAGCGCCGAGGTAGAGTTGGCCATGGCCGGCGGCTCCAACTCGCCTTCAACCGGATCCTCGAGCGGACGCGATTCAAACCCCGTGGCCGCCAGATCAGGCGTATGCGCTCCCCGGGCGCCAATAACGTGGGGATGGTTCCTCACCAGCAGCGGCAGGAAAGAATTGAGCAGGACAAAAGACGCGCCGAAGGACGTGTTGGATATAATGGTGAGGATGGCGCCGAGGAGGTACGTCTCCTTGCCGATGAAGATGTAAGACATGACGGCCAAGGCGCCGATCCAGGCAAAGGCGAGAAGGAGCTTCTTGCGATAGTTACCGTGGTCGGCCGCGCAGCTGATGCTGACGACGAGGAGAGCCTGCAGCGCGACGCTGAGGGAAAAGGTGTACATGGCGAAGCTGGCCGTGTTGATCTGTAGTCCGAGAACGTAGACGACGCACTGACCGTCGTCTTTCTCCGTCTTGCTATCGCTCGAGCCGCATGTCTTGGTCGGGTCGGAGAGGAGCACGCCGTTTTCGCGCGCCAGCGACTCGAGCAGTATGGGTATGAAGGAGGCTGGCGATAGACAGACGGCGTCAGACGAAGACGGGACCAGATTGCAGCAGCTTAGGACTCACCGATGCCGCAGATGACATACGTCTCGGCGGCAAAGGCATACATGTACCAGCCGAACAGCTCTTTGCGACTGGTCGGACGCGCATCGTAGCCCGGATATCGCGGAGACGGAAGCCCAGAGGAAGCCATTTCAGCATCCGAATCAGAGCGCTCGTCGTCGGCCTCGTCCGAGGAGCCGGAGCGCACTTGTAGCGAGGGCTTGGGACAGACGGCTGGCGAGAAGTCTGCCTCGGGCGACGGCATCCTCGATCTAGAAGCTGCGGGTGTCTGTCTCGTCTGCTCTCCCTCGGTTTGGAATGGGGTTGGCACGGGCGCCTATTCGTACATGGCTGCTCTGTCGGTTTGTCGGTCGGTAGATGGCTGTGCTTTTAGGCCATGTAAAATTTATGTTACATGCCATGATGCCGTGGTGGTAGGCGGAGAGGGGGGGCACGTGATACATAGTGTGAGGATCACGGGAGAGCGCATCACGGGGGAGCATCACGGGGAGCGCCTCACGGAAGACGAGACTCTGAGTGAGCTCTACTGGTCCCCCGAACGAATACATACATACATACACACCAACCCACCTTATGTATGTATGTATCCATCTATCTACATATGTATGCAGGTCTTACCTACCCGCCTACCTACCCATCCGGCTCATCTCCTAAAGGCGCTGAACAGCTTATCCTTCAGTTTATCCGCCAGACTAATGGCCGCCTCACCCCTCTGCTGCTGCCCAGACCTGACCATCGGCCTCCTCTCACTGTCAAGCGAAGAATGCTCGTTCCCCGCCCCCCCGCGCCCCGTATGAAAATCAACCTTGTCCTGACTCAAGCGCAACGCCTCATCCGGAACACGATCCTGATCCCTCCGCTGCCCGGCAACCGTCCCGACGTCAGAAATGTTTCCCGCTCCTGTCCCCGTCAGCAATCGTCCCGGGTGAGTCGAGCACATCGGGGGATGATGGGATGCTCACCCCCGCGGCCGGCGCTGTACGCCCCATCTCCGTGGCTCCCTTCGGCCCCGAGGCGGACAACTTCTCCGTCGACGTATTGCGTCCTGTCGGCTGTGAAGTTTCCCGCGCCGCCTCGGCCGTGTGACGACTCGAACGAGGAAGACATGGACTTTGTTTTTGGATGGGGTTGATGGCGGTCCGAGGTTGGTATGATGTAGGTTTGACGGCGCATACGAATACACGCATACATTTCGTAGACTATAGTCTACATAGTTAGCATCTTGGGAACTGGCACGTGCCGTCGAGCCGAGGGATGAGACGGGCCCGTACCGTGCGTGTTGGCTCCGTGCGAGCTGTTGGATAGTCATCGAAATGGCGTTTTCCATAATTTTCATCATCTCTGCACATATTCATGGCCGGCATGGGAACTAGCATCAGCTGGATGCTTGAACCCGCTGATCCCGGACTCAAACTCGGCCCGGCCCGGCCCCGCGGTTCCGGGGGTATCGCCGGTCAGGAGATCGGCTGTTGAGCTACGCCTTCAGTTGCGTCTGCTAGTCTCTCCTGCGTTGCAGAATTAGGTAAAACGCCGTGTCACAGATGGCGTCATCTTCAGCTCTCAAGGCTCAATGCCCTCTGTACCGGTCTGGAACATCTACCGGTGACGTGGATGGCAAGACATGACGCTTGCTGCCCATCCCATCTTATCTCAAGTTCGACACTCCACGCTCCTCAAGTCCCCCAAGAAGAAACCAAACGCTTTCTCTTAACCGTCTAAGCAGTAGCTCAAGCCCGCCCAGCCTTTCCGACCTGCAAAATTTCACCCGTCAAAGCCTCATCACTCCGTAAAACCGGCCACGACGCGCCATCCGCCTTGACCAGTGTCATCTCCAGCTTCGTGCCTAGAATCTTGTACGACGAGGCGTCGGCGTCGATGGCGCCGAAGAGAGGCACGTCGGCGGCGTATCGCTTTGGCGGCGCGTCGCACGTCGTCAGGTCGAGTGTAAGCTGGCTAGAGTGAAGCGTCACCTTGGACGCGCTCTTTTCAATCTTTTTTAGAAAGAAGGATGCTATTACCGTCGTAGGCGTCTGGTAAAAGTCGTGTCTGCAGCACAACCATCAGCCACAGCCTCGGTGGGAGGAAAAAAAGGAGACGTGATGGGAACCAAGATCTCACCTGACAGAGTCCAACCTCTCGGCCCCAGACTTCCTCTTACTGCCGCTTCCGATAAAGAGGTGCTTTTCTTTGGTCTTACAGCCCTCAATCTTCAAAAACTGGTCAAACTCCAAGACACGCCGTCTGCAGCACGAGTACCCCTTACTCCCTTCATGAAAGATGGGCGCCCCAGGATGATGAACGCAAGTCTCCGAGTCTCGCGATTTCTCCCCGCTGTACTTGTGTCCGCACCCTCTCCGCCGACACGCAGCCCCATCCGCAATCTCCAAGCTCGGGTCATCGTCGTCCGTCTCTGGCGGCGGCGAGGGCGCGGCGCTCTTCTGCGGAGCTTGTACGGGCGCCCTCGCCGGTGCAGAAGCAGTCAGCGCCTCGATCTTGTTTGCCAGCGCCGCGTCATCATCCTGTGGTCCCTCCTCCAGCTGAGCGGGCTTGTCGGTAGTCGAGTGCGTGCCAGTCGTGCAGGGCGGGATGCTCATGAACTCGTCAAATGTGAGGACGCGCGGCTTGCAGCATTTCCAACCTATGTAGAGCTTAGCAATGGCTTGGATATGAAGCTGCGCCTTGGACGTATTCGTACCTTTCTGCCCCTCGTGGAAGACGGGAGGGCCCGGATGGTAGTGGCATGCGGCCTGGGGGTCGGTGAATTCCTTTCCGCAACCCTGGCGCACGCACTTTTGCGCCATGCTGGAGGATGGAGGACCAGTGAGAGGTGAGAGGTGAGAGATGGGAGGTGGGAGGTGAGAGATCGAGCTTCAGGTCGGGGTTGAGGTCGAGGTTGGAGATCGTGGGACCTTCTAGAAGGTGCGTCGGCATTTCTGCCACAATGGCTTTGACCACATGTGGCAGGGAGGGCGTGTGAATCTGTTATGCCCTTGGTATAAATCATGGCTTACTTATCGATAACAGTTTCTAACCTCCATACGATGGCATTTCCGTCTCTCGTCTTCTCATCTCTCGTCCCTCGCCTTCTCGCCTTCTCATCTCTCGTCCCTCGCCTTCTCGCCTTCTCGCCTTCTCGCCTTCTCGCCTCTCGCCCTCGCGCCCTCTCGTCCCCCGTCCTCTCGTCCCCTATCCCCCCCCCCCCCGCCATCCCTCGTCCCCTCGTCGCAATGCCCGCCTTCTCCCACCATAATTCAGCATCTCTCGAGACCATCATGCGCATCTCCTCCGTCTGCGTCGCCGCCGTGACGGCTCCCCAGTAGTCGGTCTTCCTTCCGCGCGGCGGCAGTCATTCATACCTACATACATCTCTCCCCCGCTCGCCTCCTCTTCTCTTCCCGCTTGCCTCTACAGCGAGGGGCCCGGAGGCACTCATGGTCTACTCGAGCAACGGCCAACAAGGTAACCCTTGTCCTCGCGGTAAACCATGCACTACGAAGATTTCCTTCCGCTAACGAGCTCCATCAACAGCCCGCGCCTCCAGACCCGAATTCAAGCTGACGTAGGTATGGCAGCCAATCCGGCCATCGAGCGGCGGACCGCCACCGCCAATCCGGACGAGGCCTGTGCCGAAATAAAGGCTGCAATATCCGGCATCGAACGATATCTCGCTCCGGTTTTCACCGACGTGGACTCGCCAGGAAACATGTATTGAAAACAAGTACAGTATCTCGTACCGATTTACTAAGAAAGTCCCAAATATATCATACTGTTTAAAAAGGTTCCGGTGGAAATCGTGGCGGACAAACAAGATGTGTGATAGAGAGCAGAGAGGAACAATAAAGCCAGTGATGATCTTGTCCATCGAGACTTTCCGCATCGTCTGCTTCTTCGTCAGCGTCTAGAAGGCGTGTTGAAGTCGACGACGTGATGAACACCCTCTTCATCCTACTAGTGATGGCGGAGAGGTCAGTTTCAGTATCGATGGTAATGCACGACACGTCGTTCAGGATACCAGTCCACGTGGGTTGAGAGGTCCATGAACGGCATCGTCAACTCGATGATGAGAAAGTGCTCGTCTTCGTGCATAGACGCTAGATCACGAGAACTGGTCCAAACATCGCACGCGCTCTCCCGCTCCGCCGCGTGCAAGACAAGAAGAACCAAAGGCCCATCACGTGCCAGCAAACCCCTCCTCGAGGCGGGCCACTCGGAGACGGACACGATCCGCCAAGATACGAGCAATGGCATTCCGCAAAAGACTCTTCCCAGCCCTACGCAGCACAGCCATCCACAGCATGCGGGAAAGCAACCGGCTCGGGACGGCACTGCGGGAGGGCAGGCAGTCGCTCGGTATGTGGCAGATGGTGCCGGGAGCCAATGCCTCGAGGCTGTTGGCAAGGTCGGGCGTTGATTGGGTGCTTGTCGACTGTGAGCATGGGAACATGGATGGTATGTGCGCGGGCGAGTGGAGAGGTGTTTGGTATGGAGTTGACGTTGGGGTAGATGGTGCCATGCACGATTGCTGTGCCGGCTATTGCTGCGTTGGGGGTTTCGCCGGTTGTCAGGATTCCAGATATGCAGTCGTGGATGGTTAAGCGTGAGTAAGTGCTGAGCCTGTATGGGTCCGTTTCTGATGGCTTGTTTGATGGTAGGGGCGCTGGATGCTGGTGCTCATGGAGTGAGTTCGGTCCCGGGCTCTCTTCCAGAGGGACGCGAGCGACGAAACTGATGATGGAATACAAGATCCTCGTTCCCCTATTGCGCAGCGCCGAGCCAGGCTAGGGATGTGGTGCAGGCGGCCAAGTTCCCGCCCATGGGCAGACGGGGCTTCGGCTCGCCCTTCAGTCCCGAGTGATTCTCCCCCATGCCCAGCTTCAGCGACTATCTGCAGCAGGCCAACGATGCCCTCCTGACCATGGTGCAGATTGAGACTCGGGAGGCGCTGGATGCAGTGGAAGAGATTGCTGCTGTCGATGGCATAGATCTCCTCTTCATCGGGCCTTTTGATCTCGGTGAGCCGAACGAGGGATCTGAAGTCTCTATTCGGATTTACTTCTGACTCGGCTGAGGATAGGGAATAATATCGGGCACCCCATCATCCAGGGCGTCGTCGCACCCGAGCTGAAAGAGGCCATGGCCAGAATCCTCGCCGCGTGTCGCAAGTGCGGTAAGAAGTGCGGAATCTACTCCACCGACGGCGAGCAGGCAAGACAGTTCCGCGAGCAGGGCTTCGACATGATAAGCGTGGCGACCGACTACACGGCCTTGGAGTTTGTACTGCAACAGCAGCTCTGTGCCGCGAGGGGAGAGGAAAGTCCGTCCAAGAAGGGTTCGTATTGAGGTCAATGGTCGTTGGATTTCTCCACCTCGTCCATCTTGGCTTCGATTTGGGAAGGGGTGAATCGGTGCATTAGTTTGATGGCTTTGGAGGCGGTGGATACGTTCTCTGGCGAGGCCGTGTCTTTGCTGATGTGTATCTAAGACTGCCCGTCAGCACTGATTATCGAGATATGGTTGAGCACAGATAGAGTCACTCACGACCGGAACGTCAAAATCGTATAGCTCCCGCCACGGCCGGCCCTCTTCTCCGGCCAGATCGATGCGTCTGCAGACAAAGGGTCTGGTGACGGCCACCTTGGACAGGGCTTCAGCGGCGACCTCGCAGAGGCTGCAATTGACACGTGTGAAGAAGGTGATTCTGCAGCCTTGGAGGAGGCGGCGCGTTGCAAACATTTCGGCGACTGCTATTGGTTTGTGGGATGCAACCGGGGAGAGAAGCTGGTGTTGTCGAGGTGAGCTAGATGTCGGGGTCACGTGAGAGCTTATGTATGTGTTCCACGGTTCCACCTGGATGCTTGGTTGGGCGTCTGGGTTGTAAGAGTACGACACATGTCCCTGCTCAATAACGTCAAAGGGTCAGAGGAAGGGTCAGAGAGGATATGGGAATGGCCAAACGAAGGAACGGACTCGATGCCGGACAGTGATAGAAACAGACTGGCGAATTTCTGGGCGTCCAACGTCTTTCTACACAAACGCCTCCACAACTACTTAGCAGACCACTTCAGGAGTCTCGTCTTGGAAGATGTCAACGACAATCTCAAGGACATGCCGATGGCTGAACGAAGGAACGAAGTCGATGCTGTCCGGGGCGAGCCTCGGTGGTGCAGCATGCTTGGCGCAGTAGCCAGATAGGTACCTGTTTGGTGGCGCGGACAAGTCCTTCTTCAGGGATTGATGATATGGCGAGAGGATGACTCTGTATTAGTTCGTTACCCTGCCTCGGCTCCGTTCGACGGGACAAACCGTGCGCGTCTATTCATCAGAGGCACGAAATGATGGATAGTTTGCATCAAAAAGTCCAAACATCAGTCTATCGCCAAGTCGTCGCCGGCAGCTGTCGCGTCACGATACTCATAGTGTGGTCAAGGCGAGTGCGCATTCAGGAACTCGTCCTGGACGAGCCGTGGCTCCCTCGGCCCGGCGTCGTCTCCACAAGCCTCTGCCCGGGGCGGCGGCCTATCGACAGCCTATGTACAAGACGGCGGCGCCATGAGTCTGACGCGATAGGCTGTGCGCCAGGCTTTCCCCGTGAGGTTACCGCCCGCAAAAAACCCTGTCCCCGGCTCGTTTTCCGGAATCGGCGTCTTTTCTCATCTCAGGGGGGGGGGGGGGGGTCCCATCACTCCTGCAGACATCTATAGAATGCGGTGTCAGCATCTCGGGTAGAAAAGGGTGCACGCATGTTCGGGCAACGCACCCTAGATAATCCTCCTTGATGCTTCCTATAGCCCACATTTCGCCGACCTCGGTCCTAGTGCCTATGATCTTAACGCGAACATGTGTCGACGGCTCGATGACAGTGTCCTCGTTGTTCGTGAACTGAGGCGGTGTCGCGTTGGGATCCCACTTGATGTCGCTCGGTATCAACTGCGAGAGAGAAGACGTCAGCTTTCCAACGGCCGCCATGGTCGCAGACAAGGGAGCGCACGTGAGCCGAGACGAAGAGTCTCAGCGGTCCAGCCTGTGCGAAGAAGCCTTGCGGGTTCGTGGAATAGACCACCGCATCGACCTGTCTCGGCGTCAGTCGCGCATCGTAGAGCTGACACCCGTGTTTCTACACCACTCACCGTCTCGCCTTTGAAGGGTCGCCAGACAACAGCACGATAGCCAACGACAAACTCGGCGAGGCCGTTGCCGGGAAGGATGCGTCCCTCGGAGATGTCAAAGGTATCCATGATGGAAATTATGTAGTAGCTGCCAGCGCAAGTCCCTTCGACATCCTTGAGCAACTTGCTGGTGACGAGCTCATGCATGTTCCGACCAAAGTACGAAGGGTGCAGCGTCACCCTGCGCTCCATATTGTAGAGGAAGAACATGGCGACGAAGGAGGGAGGCTGGGCGGCGGCGAGGAGTTGAGATGATCTCGTCGTCTTGGTTGCCGCCTCGAGACGACGCGCCCGCTTCGTCGTCACGAGCAGCAGCAGATGCTGAGGCAGGCTCAGGAGAAACCGGATCCGACCTGAAGAGAAGAGAAAAAAAGGCGCGGCCGAGATCCATCACGAAACTACTTAGGTAGGGAGCATTTTCATCGTTGCTGCTGATGTAAGCGGCCGCTGGCCAATCAGCTGTGAGCTGTCGTCGGTCTGGGGGGCGAGCGTGACGCCCAGGTATTTGTTCTGAAAGAATGGAATAATGATTGTTTGTGCGCGGAAGAGTACGTGGGTAAGAGTAGGTAGTAGGTTGGTAACTGCAGAAGTGAAAGGTCTTTGGCGCTAGCTCGGAGAAACTTTGATGTTGTCGATGGCGTCAGGGCGCGTTTCGCTGTCAACCCGTCCAGGACACATGGGCGAGGCTGCAAAGCTTTCGGAGACCGGAAGCGGAATGCGGCCGTTGACGTCATCAACGCCTTCGTCTCCCAAAGACTGGAGGCGTATGTATGTACAGACTACGTGAGGGTCACTAACCTCGGGAGTACTAGGGGCTGCCATGGATCCACGAACTTGTATCGCCTTCGTCTCACTCTTACGGAGCAACGTCGTCAAGAGTGGAGGCTGACGACGACGACGACGACGACGACGACGACGACGACGACATGGCCCTGACTTCCTGGTTCCGCTCCTCGAACGGTGGGAAAGACAGAGGCGATCAGAATGGTGACGGGACATCGGCCAAAGAGCGGCGCGAGGCCAAGCAACGGGCTGATCTGGCCGATGCTCTACGCTGGATGAACGTCATGATGGACGACGAGCTGGACCGGGCCTCGGAAGAGTTGGCAAAGAACGACTCGTGCTTCCACCGCTACGCATCAGCCGTGGCCCTCTTCCTACGATCCATCCTGGGACTGGAGAAGTCGGTATTGACGGAGACAGCCTCTGCGCTGGCTGAGCTCGAAACAGCGGCGTGGGATGAGGCCAAGGCGGCTCAGCGGGCGGCTGCTGCTGACGGCTGGACGAGGACGTACAGACCGGGTACTGAGTACGATGTGATTCGGGCCGAGGCGCAGCTTATGGGCGCCGTGTTGGGGGTGCTGCAGGAGAGCGTTGTTGAGGCGATGCGGAGTTTCTACAAGTTGCGGCGGGCGTATCTTTTGCTGGAGAGTATCGTCGATGGGGATTCGGGTAGTGGGAGCTCGAGCGAGATGGAGGAGTCGTCGGCTGATGATTCGGTCGCTACTGATACCAACACCGATACTACCTCTGCCACCGCTTCTCTTGCCAAGGCCTCTAACCATTCTCTTGGTTCCGATGATCCAATCGACGACTTCATCCGCGGCTCGGCAGCCACCAGCTTCGGTCTCATCCTGCTGCTGCTGAGCCTGACGCCGCCTGCCTTCTCGCGCATTCTCTCCGCCGTCGGCTTCAGGGGGGATCGCACGAGAGGCGTACGTCTACTGTGGCGGTCTGCTGCGCGCAAGGACATCAGCGGCGCCTTTTCCGGCATGCTGCTGCTGGGATACTACAATGTGCTGCTGGGGGGCGTCGACATCATGCCCGGACCTGAAGACAACGAAGGGGATGGCGAGGAAGCTCTCGAGGAGGAGGAGGAGGACGAAGATGACCCCGAGGCGCAGGCGCTGGGTCCCCCTCGCGCTCGCTGTCGCGCCTTGCTTTCCGACATGCGCAGTCGATACCCAAAGTCCCAGCTTTGGCGTATAGAAGAGGCTCGAATGCTGGCCGGAGGGAGACGGCTAGCCGATGCCATGGCGCTACTTCGCTCCGGACCGGAACCAAAGATGAAGCAGGTGGCTGCCGTCAGCGCCTTTGAGCTGGGCATCTGCGCGCTGGCCGCACAGGAATGGCAGCTCGCGCACGATACCTTTGCGCGCTGCGTCGAAATCAGCGGTTGGAGTCCGGCCATGTACGACTACATGGCCGGCTGCGCGAGCCTCGAGCTGTATCGCGACGGGGGCCCCGACGCGCATCATCACAAAGCCGAGGCCGAGAAGCTCCTCCGCCGAGCACCGGCCTCAGCCGGGAAGAAACGACTCCTAGCACGGCAGATTCCCGTCGAGGTCTTTCTGCAGCGGCGCGTGAGAGGGTGGGAGGCGAGGGCCAGCGCCTTGGGCCTCGACCTCGTTGACGCGGTGGGTGTGAGTCCGGCCGTGGAGATGTGCTACGTTTGGAACACACCCCGGAGGATGGACGGGAGGGAGCTGAGAAGGGCGGTTGAGGTGTTGGATTGGGCGCGGTGTAAGCCGGGGGCTGTTGTTGACGCTATTCGCGGGGATCGGAGTGAGGTTGCGGCCTGGGCGGTGAACATGGCTGCTTTGCTGAGGGCCATGGGGAAGATGGAAGAGGCAAAGGAGCTTTTAGAAAACGAGGTCGAGGCATTTGATCGGTAAGTCCCAAGCCAAAATATCCCTCCCCCCCCAACACAAGAATACGAATGCTACTAACGGCATACCTACCCCCAGATCCCATTTCAAGGGGACGCACAAGGTCGACTACGTCCTCCCCGCCACCACCTGTGAGCTCAGCGCCATAGCCTGGGCAGAGTGCTATCACGGACGGGCGGGCGCGACGGATGAGCAGCGGAGGGCCAAGCTCGATGAGTGTGAGGCTTTGCTGAGGAGGGCGGATGGGTGGGAGTCGTTTTCGTTGGAGGCGAGGATGGGGATGAGGGTTCAGGCTGGGAGGTCGACTGTTGCATGGTTTCGGGAGAGGATGGAGTGGGGGTAGGGGGGTTATAGGGGGTCTGGCTTCGATAGAGGGGGGATGGAATAGATGGAGATGGGGTGGGATAGATATGTAGAGGGAGGATTGAGGGATATGAGCTGAGGGACTTGATGATGAGGGCATCGTTGGGATTCAAGGGAATAGACAGCCTCAGTCTTCAACCATGACAAAGAAAACATGGTTATACAGATGCATACATCAGACTCCATCCGGCAAACAATCCCAATAAAGGAAACCACAAACCAAACCCAACAACCCCCGACCCCTACCTCGGCATCCTCCTCCCCTGCCCCGTCGCCCGAATCCAATCCTCCCACTCCTTACTCATCTCCATCAACACCGAGCCCATGACCGCCGCACTAGCCATGAGGCCATGACCCTCGCCCTCCAGCACCCTCACCTCACACCGCCTCATCATCTTGCCCAGCCACTTGACGTTATCGACGGGGACGCGCGAGTCGCGGCTGCCGTGGTGGATGACGACGGGTCTCGTGATGTCGACGTAGCGGAAGCCGATGGCGTGGCGACGTTCGAGGCAGACGAGGAGGTCGACGGCCGGGTTGGCGCCTGTGGTTGCCAGTTCCCAGATGGCGTGCGTCAGGCGCGTGTCGTAGGTTACTTGTCGGGCGCGGTCCGTTTCTGTCGTCGCGGTGGATGCCGTTGTCTCGAGGGAGTCGGGGGGTCGGACGCGGTCCATGTTCTCTGCTGCGGTGACGGGTTGCGGAGAGCCGTCTTTGCCTCGACATGCTACGACGGCCGAGTCGGATACCGAGGTGATGGCGGGGAGGACGGGAGCGGACGAGGCCGAGGCGCGGCCGGCGGGGGCGTCTTTACCATGTGACGTCTTGCGCCGCGCTCCTCTCCGTGGTGTCTTGGGCAGAGAGCTGGTAATGGAGCTGCTGGTAGCCGTCATGAAGCTTGAGTTGGCAGCCTTGAGAATTGGCGTCGGGAGAGCGCGTAGAATCTTCTGCGAGGTTGGAATTGCCTTGTTGGGCGGCATTGACTGCGTTGATCCAAAGACGTTCATTTGCGAGGGTGGGATCCAGGGTGCTAAGAGGTGAATTCTTCCGCGGATGTGCTGCGGCATCCGCAAAGCCGTGGCGAGGGCGTAGATGGCGCCGGCCGAATGGGCGAGGATGGAGAACTTTGTGATCTTCAAAGCCTGACAGATGGCATAGACGTCGTCTGTAAGTGAGTAAAGGTCAGCCAGAGGTCCCGAGACGGACAGGAATCCGAGAGAATCTCACCCGGCCAGCCCAACGGCGTCGCCGTACCATCCGTCAAGGGCTCGCTATCACCCACCCCGGGCCGGTCCGGCGTGATGAGACGTAGCCGAAGCGTAACAGCCAGCTCATCGTAAAAAGCCGTTATGTATCGCGTGAGGCCCATGCCGACACAACAAAACACAGCCGATCCGTTCTCATCGCCAACGTCAGAAAAGGAGACGATACGTCCCGTCTGCGGATGGCGGATCTTGCGCGACAGCCTCGCCGACGAAAGAAACGACTCAATCTCCTCGTCGACAGAATCGGCGGACCCCGGTCGCTCCGGTAGGGAAGGCCGGGGTAGGGACTCGGGAGATGCCACCGAATCGCCGCGAGGGGGGCTTCTCGGCCCGGCTGATCGCCGCTGGAGGCGCGAGCTGTTGCGACGGGGCTTGACTGCCACCGGGCTCATCCCGCCAGATAGACGGCTGCTGCTGCGGTCCGGGTTGTCGTCGGTACGTCGGCTGCGGCGACGGCGGTGGCGACGACCGCTGGAGACGGAGGGATAGGGCGCGCAGTTGTCATAGTCATCATCATCATCATCATCGTCGTCGTCTTCGTCGTCGTCATGCTGGGTATCTTCGTCATGGATATGACGGTTCCGGACGCGTCTGGGTGTGGACGCGAGTGTCGTCGTGGCAGGCGGCGCAACAATATCTTCATCAACGCCGAGCAAAAAGGAAGTGTCTCGGCGGGAATTGCGGCCGCGGACAGACTCATGAGTCTCGGGAACATGGCCGGCCTTGTTGTTCGCAGGACGGGCCGATCGTCTTCGACGGGCAGAGGCATCCTTGAGGCTCGATTCGCGATCGGGAGGAATCGGCCCCCTAGAGGTCGGCGATTCTGACGGTTCCTCGCGGATGATGGAGGTGCTTCGGCACCTTTCCGGGCGGAGGCGCTCGCTCGAGGCGGCGTACCTCAGGGTCGGCATGGTGGTGGTGGTGGTGGTGGTGGTGGTGGTGGTGGTCATGGTGGCCATTCTGGCGCGAGAGGTTGGATCCGCTACTCCAGAGCGAGAGTCGTCATTCTTTGACGCGACGGAGCCCCGCGATGAGGGCCTCGAGCGGATGAGCGAGCGGAGACCAAGATTACCGTCGTGGCTGGTGCTCCGAGGCGTCTTGTTGGTCGGCGACAGGAAGCCAGGTCGATTCTTGGATGTCCGTACCACAGGCGGACAGGCAGCAAGGTCGTCGAGAGAGACGGGATCGGGCACGTCGAGGGCCCGCTGATTATAGGCGCCGTAATCGACGCCAAAGCTGCCAGATGACAGCACGGGGCTAAGCGGTAGTGACAGAGTAGAAGGCAACAGCAGATCAGGCTGGGCGGTAACAGCCGAAGGCGCACTGAGGCTGGTGATGAGCGAGGAGATGATTTCGCGTCGCCGCGGCCGAAGCTGTCCCTCTCCCGTAGTGCTATCGTTGCTGCTGCTGCTGCTGCTGCTGTTGCTGCCGTTACTGCTGATGCTGCTGCTACCAGATGCGGACCGGACCGGTAGGCGAAGCTGACCGTTGGCGGCGGCCATGGCAGTGGCAGCGAGCCAAGGCCTCCCGCGACGGCGCTTGCTGCTGGCGTGTTGCCCGAGCGGATGAAAAGGGAGGCTGGCGTGAACTGAGTCTACCCGAATAGCCCTCCCTTGTTCCCTTGGTCTGCAGGACGGCCGCTTGGACGCACGTGAATCTGAGATGGGAGCCGTCGACGGAAGTGAGTCCACTGGGCTCCAGGCCTGAGATGGAGAGTCTTGTCTTTGTCTGTGTCTCCTTTTCCCGACCTTGCTGTTCCTTTTTTTTTCCCCTTCCTTCTTGGTGTTTTCTGTCGCTGGAGGGCTGTAGCGGAGACGTGGCCAACGGCGGCGGTTAGATCAGACAGTGTTTCGTGGACTGTTCTGGTCCCTTCAAATCCGCGTGTTGGACCGTGTTTCTCTGTGTTTCGGACGCACTTACACTGTACGAGCGATAGCAGCAGGTCTCGGGTACTTACCTACCAAGAGAGCACCCTCATTTCCTCTCCGCCCCCATCTCCAGGTCCGCTCCCCCCCCCTCTCTCCTTTCCCCTCGTCCGCAAAAAGTCGGCCTCATTTTCGGCCTTCTTTCTTCTGCCTCAGATCGCCGTCGTCAGCCCCGACGAAGCTGTCTGTCAAATTGGCCTCATTCAGACACGGTTTCGGGTCACAAACACGTGCCACGTATCACCGATTCGTCGCCAATATCACCTTGGCACTACGGTGGCTACACTCGAAGCGGAGCGAATCTGAGCGATATATCGCAGCAAGCTTTGGTCTCGGGATGGCGGAATGGAGTTTGTCTTCCGGAAAGTTCCACCATGATGCGGAAAGGAGATCGAATGAACATGCCTCGGTTGGCCTCTGAGTGAAGTGGCTCGAGTTGTCTTGACGTACATTATGTGGTCTTGAAGATGCTTGGTTTGGCTGAAGAGAGACGCAAAACGTGGGACAGTAAGGATGTGTCTAGTTTGCAAGTCTCTCTGTGAGTCAATTCCGTGACTTCGTCTCCTTCGGCTCCCGGCTTTCTTCTGGTCAGCCAAGCTACTCAACCATCAACATCATGGCTCACAATGGGTGTCGAATCGACTCGAAACACCTTCAGCCGACGAACTTGGCTTCATTGCGATCTAAATATTGAGCGGGAAGACTCACAATCCGCCTGTTCTTCAGCGCGGAGACCTCTGATGGACGCATATCCAGCCCCTCAGACGACCAGACCGTTGACCGGCGCAGGCGTAACGCTGTACTACAGCGGATGAGTACAGACACGGGGTCTTCATCGGCCAGGGACGCAGCTATCGGGTATCAGGTGTGACCGGCGGCGGATGGGTGGTGCCCGTTGTCGAGCGCCGCCTTTGGCAGGTTGGTGATCTCGAGGCTAGGTTGGCCAAGGATGCCAAGCTGTGCCGCCGCTGTAGCATCCAAACGTCCAAAGCTCGCCAAACAACATACCCGTCAGTCTGAGATGTAGTAACTCGGCACTGACTTCTTCTCACCGCTCACAACACTTAGAAAGAGCTCGCGTCAATCTAAACTACCCTCCCACCGCTAAACGGATCGACACATCAATTCGCCAACGCTTCTCAGAAAGACCGTCCAGCCCAGCCCATCATTCAACATGTGACAACCACCAACCTCATCTCAATCAAGGCTACCGCAGATCCAATCACCGCTAATATTCAGAGAAAAAACATACATACATACATGTGTACGAAGTACACGCCGATCCGATGCCGCCAGCTAATCAAGGGCTCCAGTCCCGTCCGGAAAAGGGGGATCTGAGCCTCCAGGGTCTGACAGCCGAGGGTGATGATCCCTTGCTGATGACATTGTCAGCTGTCAGCTGTCACCAACATCTCCTGATTCTCATCGTCGACGCCGGTTTGCTATCACACCTGTACGATCCGTATGTAAGTGCTTCAGACTCGGCACCTCCGCTCAGCTCGCTGTTCTTCTGGAATCTACCTAGCTCCATCTGATCATCTATCCATATTTCACTCGCCTTGACGACAGGCAGACTCTTCTCTGTTCCAGACTGGCATTTTGGACAGACAAATTCAACATGATTACCAACTTAGGCCTGTCACTTCTTTCGTAACCAGTAGCTGCTTCTTGTCAATCTTCATTCTGGCTGGCATCTCCAATCTAAAAAACCCCGTCATCCCATACTCTCACGCCTCATCACCCCCCTCAACCAGCAACCTCGTCCAGTCAAAAGACCTCCACCTCTCCCTAAATCCCTCAACCCTCCCGTCCCCCTCCCCACCCAGTCCTCCTCCTCACAACCTCAGGCCCAATATCCGCCCCCAAAACCGCGGCCAAAACCTCTCTCGCAAACCGATCGGCAGGAGGCCACCTCCCCGGCTCCTCAATCACGTGCGCGAACCCCCCGTCAATCCCATCCAACCAGACGTGGAAATACGCAGGCATGGCGCGAGGGAGACTCCCGCGAAGACCGCCCCGGGTGCGCGTGTCGATGATTTTGGGGTGCGTGGACCATTCCGGGCCGGAGGCGAGGAGGGCTTCGCGGAAGAAGGCTGGGGCCAAGGGGGCGCGGTCTTGGGGACGGGGGTTGCGGTGATGGTTGCGTGACGGTTTCGGGAGGAGGAGTCTTCGTGGAAGATGACGGACTGGGAGGCTGCGTGGTACATGCGCGATAGGCATTTCATGAAGTTGCGGATCTCGTGCCATTCGTCGTCGTCGCATTCTAGGAGGGTTGCGTGGTGGGATAAAGGGGCGATGACGGCGCCTCCGGGGGTGATTTCGGGGGTTGGTGAGAGGGTTAGGTAGACGCGGGTTCCGAGGGAGATGATGGGCGCGCGGGATGAGCGGTGGTGGTCGTCTGAGTCGCGGCAAAGAGGGCAGCGGTCCAGGATCCGGGCCGTGCGTCTGGCGTCGGACACGGCGGAAGATCGAAGACCGGCTTCAGAGCGCTGGACACCGCTGGCGAGACGGGCGGCGTGATCATCTTGATAATCGAGATCAGCTTCGAAGCGACCATCTCGGGCAATGCGTTCTGCCTGTCGGGCAGCAGAGAAGGAGTCGCCTTGATGACGGGTGCGACGCTCCTCGCGGGCCATTTCTTCGACGGTCATTTCCGAGGGGTTGCGGGATTGGGCGCTTTGATGGGCGGTTAGATGCCTGCTTTGCGGAGCGTCGAGGACGATGGTGTTGGATAGGCCGGCTTTGGAGGCGAGGTTGTAGGAGGCTTCCAGGGAGGCTGCGTTGGGGGCGTTGAGGAGCTTAGCTTTCATCATTTGAGCACGGAGGCGGTTTAGGGCTGTGGGAGACAGGGCTTGGTGCTGGGGGGTGGATGAGTTGGGTTCTGGGGAGGCGGAGGGACAGGTGGTGATGGTTTCGTTGAGGTTTCGTTCGCGGTAGAGACGGCCTGTTGGCCTCTCGCAGCGGGTATATCCCTCTCCGTAGAGCTGCCTCCTCTCAAGCTCGATGCGCTCCTCACGCGCATCATCGAAGTCCTTCAAAGAGCCGTATCTCTCCACAGCCATCTCTTCAACAGCGCGCCCAGATTCAGCGGCAGCGTCCTCAACAGCCTTGAGCTTTGTCATGCGCCAAGAAGATCCCTCGTCGCCAAAGGTGTACTCTTCGTCTGCTGCCTGCTGAGACGCGTCGTTTCTCAACGAGACGTTGAGTTCACGGCTGTGGATGGTGCGCTTGGGGCTTGGGGCGCGGGTTTTGGGGGTGGGCTTTTTGGATATGTAGGTTGCGGTTGGGGGAGCCGTCATCCAGGAGTCTCGGACGAGGGGTTCGCGGGGTTTATCGGGACGGCTTCGTTTGGGGGTCGGATCTTCGGGTGAGGGATCGTGTTGGTGTTTACGATGGCGGCTGTGGCTTTCTGCGTCTTCACGGGGCTCGTCTCGGTGTCGACGACGATGGCCATGACTGTCGTCGTCCGCGTGAATCTTTCGCTCATGCTCATGCCTCCTTCGATGGCTGTGATTGTCTGCTGCGTGCTTATCTCCCTCGTCGCGCTCCTCATCTCGATGTCTCCGACGACGACGACGATGATCTTCGTCTCCGTCGCGTTCACCGTCGTCACGACGGTGGTGGCGGTGTTTATGACGACCTTTTGTAGACTCGCGAGCTGCTTTTTCAGCCGCGAGCGTCCTTTCGAACTCTTCGAGGCCGTCCATTTCTGCTGTCGCGAGTGAGGTGAAGCATCGACGAGTTTGTCGTTGGCTGAGATTGGCTTTACGTCAGGCAGCTTAGCTTCTGTGTCCACTTTTCTGAGAGCCTCAATCATCACGTGCGCGGTAGAAATCAGTTTATACCAGAATCTCAATCCCCTACTGCGCTTCATAAGAGGCTCGGGGCTGTAAGCATTCGCAAGGGTGTCACGGCATCGTGGTTTGTTCGGACATGTCAAGCCCAGGACCAGCTAACGACTACTTTTTGCCAGCTATCGTCCTGACAGATCGATCCTCCCTCATCGACGTCTCAGGCCTTACACTAACGTCTGCTTCTCTTCCTCCGTCCAAATCACCTCGCCATGCATCAAATGCTCCCAAACACCAGTAAACAATCATCAACTCGGTCACCTCCCCTCTCTTTCGTCTCTAAATCTTCAGCGCCTCTCGGACCACATCGCGCTTATTCTGCTTGGCCGGCACTTGAAACGTCGACCGAACCGCCGCGTGATCCGTCGTCCACTCGTTATCCCAGTGGTTCGGCTCCGGCTCCGGCTTTCCAACCACCTCACGCACCGAGTCAACCACCTTGAGCCCCTTGTGATAGACAAAATCGATACGGTCCAGCGGCTCGGGCCGACCATCGTTCTCCAGCTGGATGGGAGACCAGGTGATGCCCGGGTCGGCGGCTGGGTCCTTGTGAACCTCGCGATACGAGTCTATGAGGCCCCCCTTGATGGGCTCCTCGGAGCTGGGCCACGGAACGGCTCCAACGTTGCAGTGCTGGCTTCGGGTTGCCTCGGTCCAGTCTAGATGAGAGGGCGCGTTCATGTCGCCCGTTAGCAGTACCGGAACACGGTCCGAGTCGGCGATGTGCGTCTTCATGCGATCCATGATCTCGATGATCTGCGGCGTTCGTCCGGACACGGCCTCGTTCTTCATGACTTCCTCGACCGTCATATGGTCGTAGCAAAAGTCGTACGGCCCGTACGGCGTATATCCCAGGTGGGCGTTCCAGGCGATGATCTGGCTGGCATCACCGTCGAGTGCGATTCGTACCGCTCCTCCGGCCTGCGTCAGGTCGAATCTCTCGACAATGGGGTAGCGGCTGATGATGCCGACGTCTCGACCCTGCCACGAGTCCCAGCCCAGCGCCTGACCGAGTCTTACTGCGTGTCCGCCGTTGCTCTCCTGCAGACCGACGATGTCAACATTGCTGCTGGCCAGATAGCGGACCTGCTTGCGGTGGTAGTCGTTGACCTGTGAGCCGCCGTGCCACATGTTGAAAGATAGAACGCCGATACGATCGACCAGAGACGAGCCCGAGCTGCGGATGGGAATCTTGACCTTGAGCTGGGCCTTGGATCCGACGGAGCTCGTTGCCTCGATGGTCACTCGCCTCTCGCCGCTGGCGTCGGGCTTGCCGCTGATGGTTCCGTCTCCGGACACGGTGACCCAGTCGTTGCCATCTCCTTCGGACGTCATCTTGGTGAACTTGGTCTTGGTGTCCTTCTGGTTGGTAAGGAGGCCCTTGATGCTGACCTCGAAGGCGTCTCCCTCGCGGCCATTGCGCGTCGTGAACTCGTCAATCAGGAACGACAGAGATCCGTTGCCCGAGACGACGTCAACGGGATGGGCGAGATGCTGGTAGCCGTCGCGGGCGAGGAGAAAGGCCCTGTACTGGCCCGGAGGCAGGTTCTTGGGCGGCGTCACCTTGACGCTACCATCGCCTTCCGGGGCGTAGGACCAAGCCAGGGAGTTGGCGACGTACGACTCATTATCGGGCGCGCCGTAGAAGGAGTTGTACAGGCCGATCCAGTTCTTACCATCCGGTTGCGACGTCGAGTAGTGAAAGGTGAAGAGAGGCTCGGCGTCGGACCAAGAGAGGGAGCCGTCCGGAGCCGTCGGGGCTGGAGAGGCTCCGCTGAAGAGGAGGAAGAGGGCGGTCAAGCCGGACGTGACGTAGGACGAACTGGACGACGAAGGGCGCATGATTACGAGGAGATGATGACGGTTTGCGCCCTCTGACACTCTGGATGTCGTCGGGTGGCCGAGCCCTTTAAGCAGCAGAGAAAAGGCCTATGACGATATCTTGCGTCTGGATCGAACAATAATGACTCGCGCGCCAGGCCGGAGAAAAGGGGCCATGCGAGGGATCTTGTGCGGAGATGAAGAAAAAGTTCGGTTGCTTCGGCCTTGAAGAGACTATCGCTGTCCGGATACTGCCGAGGCCAGACTCGGACGAGGCACAGGGTCAAGAGGAGGAATGCAGTCCGGACTCTTTGGGATGCGCAGGACCCTGAAAGTGCCTGAAAGGGGCCCCCATTGAGAGGGACAAACGTGGACAGCAGCCGGTTCCAGACATCAAGGTTCGCAAGCAGCCAGGCCGAAAGAGGACAATGTCGTCCGCATTAAAGCACGCAGGTGAGCTGCGGCCAAAGGAACCCCTTGGCCGAGTTGCCGCTGACGTCTCAGACGTGCATGTAGGGAGCACACACACACAGCAGCATTGGCCTATCCAAGACAACCTTTCTGGTCTGGGAAAAAGCAAGGCACGGACCGGGACGGCTGCCGACGTCTCTGTCTCGAGAAGCCCCATCGGAGATTGCGTGGCATCGGGTTGACGGACGACTAAAGGGGGGTGGAAGAGGGGGCCAGTCCCGGGCCTCAGCGCCGACGGAGACGCCGCTGCTACCCTTCGGACGATGGAGGTGGTATCCCGGCTGTAGCACGGGCCTGGCGGCGAGTCGATGTTGGTTGCTGACGGGACGGGACAGATGCTTATCCTGCGGGGATTGAACCAACAGTCGTGTCTGTATGATATCGGACACGAAGACTATCTATCTTATTGACAAGATAGGACGTCGATGACGCCGACAACGACGACGACGACGACCCAAGAGTTTACGATAGTCGGGGGTTCCCACTGCATTGACCGCAAGTCCGACTCTATCCCCTCGGCTCTTGGACGGACAACAGCTCGACAGCAAACAATTCCACGCCAGGGAAGCGGTGAACAACAGTCAGAGGGTGTGATTTTGCCAGTAACAATGCAGCCTGACGGAGACTTGCAGCCACGGCTTGGAGCCTTTGGCAACAACCCATGCATGGCCCGTGGCGCACAACAATCGTCACATGGATGACGACGGACCGTGGCATCTCCTCCCATAAATATGTACGACGCTTTTCCTTCCGCTCTCTTGGACTGATGGTGTCTGCATTCCGCAGCCGACTATCGACGCAAAGGAACCATGAAGGCGTCTCTGCTATTGTCGGCGCTAGTCGCCGGTCCTTTCGCCGCTGCACTTTCGGCGGACCGGTTGATGCAGGGGATGCTACGAGGCCCATCAGACGGATACGGGACCGACCTCAAGCCGGCCCGGAGTCTACATCGTCGGCGGGAGGAGAACCAGGTGGATAGGGCAGACTATGGCGGGGGCAAGCGGTTCCTGAATCGTCAGACGGCTCGTGGGTCGAACCCTTGACCGTTGGTTGATCTGTTGCTGATTCCTCCGTCAGCCTTTGCTGTCAACGGCTCGGCTATCCCAGACGTTGACTTTGATGTGGGCGAGTCGTATGCTGGGTTGTTGCCCATCAGCGAGGATGCCGATGAGCAGAGCGACTTGTTCTTTTGGTTCTTCCCTACCGTCAACCAGGAGCACCTGGAGGACAAGGAGATTGTCATTTGGATGAATGGGGGGGTGAGCTCATCTTCTCTCAGGTGGCAAGCGACAGAGAGAGAGAGAGGGAGAGAGAGAGAGCTGACGAGAAATCCAGCCCGGCTGCTCGTCTCTCCTCGGCCTCCTCCAGGAAAACGGCCCCTTTCAGTGGCAGCCCGGGATGCCAAAAATCGCCCGTAACCCCTGGAGCTGGCACCTCTTGACCAACGTGGTCTACATCGAGCACCCAGTAGGTACGGGCTTCTCAAAGGGCAACGCCTCAGTCCGCAACGAAGATGACGTGGCCCGCCAATTCCTCGGCTTCTGGTCCAACTTCGTCAAGACATTCGGCATGAGCGGCTGGCGCGTCTACGTCGTAGCCGAGTCGTATGGAGGATACTACGGCCCTTATATCGGCAGCCTCATGCTCGACGCCAAGGATGAGAAGCGTCATGGTAAGCTGGGAGGCTTGATGGTGTACGACGGCCTCATGTTCGATGGGCTGGTTCAGGCGGGAGTCGTGCTCGAAGCTTTCATGGATCAGAATCGTGATCTGATGCCGCTTGACGATCGGATGATGGCTCACGTCCGCAACGTGTCTGTCTCGTGCGGTTTCCGCGACTGGCATCACCGCTATCTTCGGTATCCGGCCGTGCCCGGGCCGTTGCCACCGGCGCCGGGGTACAGAAAGCTTGAGAACGGGACCGTGGTGGCGAGACCTGAGTGCGAGGGCCTGTTTAACCAGATTTTCGACGCTATGCAGGTCGTCAACCCTTGCTTCAACATCTATAACATTCGAGATCAGTGTCCCAAGCCGAGAGACCCGCTCGGTGCTCAGGAGAAGACGCCTTACTTTGATAGGAGCGACGTCAAGAAGGCCATCAACGCTCCCGTCGACGTTCCCTGGAAGCAGTGCGTCGACAACATCTTCAAAGCCGGCGATGGCTCCCCGCCTCCGGACGCTTATCAGCTCCCCAACATCGTGGACCAAACACACAACGTCATTCTCGCCCACGGAGCCATGGACTTTATTCTCCCTCTAAACGGCATCCTCCTCGGCCTCCAGAACATGACGTGGGGCGGTAAACGCGGCTTCGACAAGGCTCCCCGCGACCCCTTTTACGTGCCTCTATACGGATACAGCTCTCGACAGGGGGCCCATTACTACGCCGACTGGCTGCCTGCGGGATCGGGCGTGCAGGGGACGACGCATTCGGAGAGGGGGCTTACGCTGGTGGTCACGCAGCTTGCCGGGCATGAGGGGCCCGGATATGCGCCCGCGGCGGCCATGAGACAGCTCGAGGCTTTGTTGGGGAGGGTGAATGGCTTGAGTGGGAGGCGGGCGTTTACCCTGCCTGAGCTTAGGGGGGTGAAGCAGGTCAAGGGGAAGTTGGGGAGGGGACGGTCAGGATTCCTTGCTTGGGGAAGGGGTGTTGATGGGAGAGGGTTCTGTTTATAGGTCCTGTTAGTAGTTGAGTTGAAGGGATGGGGGGACATGTGTCTTACAGAAATGATGTGGTTGGTTGGTGTGTGCAGAATATGAGATGAAGGTTGGAGAGTCTGGCTTTGATGATGTGTTGGATGGGTTTTTCCATGGTTCAAGTTTGAGGCGTCTGTCCTCTAGCATGGATCTTGAAGCTGGGTGTGCTGTGTCGAGAGTAGAGTAGACTTGGATTGAAGCTACATTACGGATCTTGTTGTCGTCTGAAATAATGGTAAGCATCTATCCATAACATGGATCTTGAAGCTGGGTATGTTGTGTCGAGACTAGAGTAGACTTGGATTGAAGCTAGGTTACGGTTGTCGTTTAGAATGATAGTAGCATCCATCCTACAACATAGAACTAGAAACTAGGTAAGCTATGTCGAAACTAGAGTAGACTTGGATTAAAGCTGGGATACGGGTCCTGTTACCGTCTAAATGATAGCAAATGGATTTAGAAGCCAGTATGCTGTGTCGAACAAGCCCAAGAACCGGCCGGCAACTTTCATCATCAGCATCACGCCAGCGGCAGTATCCCCAGCGCCCCAACATCTACGCAACAAGCAGACTCGACTTCCCACAACCCCTCGCCGTCTTCATCCCATCACGGCAGACCCTGACCGGCCCAGCCGCCCTCCCCCCCGTCAAGTTCCAGGCCCCATCCTGAGCCAGAAACTCGGTCCAGTTGGCGCCGGCAGCGAAGTTCCCATCCTTGGAAAACACAGCTTCGCGAAGAAGATGATCGAGCTTCTCCGAACGATGATGTTTCCCCTTTTCTTTTTCGTCGAGGAGGCCGGCAAGGACGAACAGCCTCGAGGCTGCCGCTCTGGCATTGGCATCCCGCTGGGCTTCCATCTCGGCCGGTTCCAGTGAGCGCTTGACTTTTTGCACCTGTGTTAGGCCGAAGACGCGGACGGCTATGTAGTACCATTTCGCCACCCAGTGGATGCAGCCTTTCGGGTTTTTGGACGCATCGCAGACGTCTTTCATGCTGTTCGGGGTTGTTTGTTGTTGGTTACGGTGGACGGTTGTTTTGGGTGGGAGGGGAGATGGGAGGACTCACTCCATCAAGAAGTTCATGTCTGTCTTTCTCCTCCAGTTGTGTGATAGCATCCCCAGCCTTCTGAAGTTACGATAGCCAAAGTCATGGCGTATACAAGCCCACTTGAAGTCGTAACCGTACGGTTTGTCGGGCGAGGCCGTGCAGGCATCGGTCTTCCAGTCGAAGCCCTTCCAGATCTTGCTTCTCGCTAGAAGTTGGAACTGCTCCATGGTAGTATTGAAGACGAAGAAATCGACAACCATACGAACCGCATCCCTGTTGAGGTGAGCCGTGCCGTCTTTGTTCAGCCTCTCGTGCTCGATGGGAGAGAGGATCTTGTTGATGATGATGAAGTTGAGCGACGTGAGATCGATGGAGTCGTTGTTTGCTTCCGGCTGGAAGAAGCGGTTGATGGGCTCGTATAAACCCCCGTTCTTGAGGAACAGGTTGACCGACTGTTCTCGGGGCTTATAGGTCCTGGTCTCGAGGAAATACTGGTACATGAATCTGTTGGCGAACCAGTGCTCGGGGTTCAGCCTCTTGGGTTGTATGTCGTCGCCCCAGCACTTGAGAAGGTTCGTATCGTTGGCTTTATTTGCTGCCGAGGTGAGGGCTGCGAGGCAGAGAGGAGCAAAGGTAAGGAATCTCATGGTGGCGGTGTTCGTGGATCTTTGACGTTGGGGTGAGATTGTGGGAGGGAGAGAATTTCGAAAAAGGTAAATGAAATTCTTTGTGGAAAACTCTTGGGAGATTTGGTTTGGGGGTTGCGTCGTCGACGTCACTTTGCTTTGCAGTCAAGGCGTGAGGCAACTTAACCTTGTCTCTTGGGCCAGTTGTGGAGAGTCTCATGCGTCAGTATGACCGTCTGCAAGGCTGAAAAGGGGAGATGATGCGGTTGAGTGAGTGGGAGTCAAGCTTGACATTGAATCATTAAATAACAGGTCTGGATTCTTAGCTACATGTGTAAGAGACTCCAACTCCAAGGAACTATCAACAAAGGAAAGTCAGGCAGAGAAGATGCCGACTGCAGAGATCTAGACTATAGACAAATGAAAAAAAGGCCACACGACTTTTACAGAAGCAATCCAATAGCCGCCGCCACCAAAGTCAACCCACCAACTCTCGAGCGCGACGACCCGCTCACGAGAACATGGGGAGCATCGCAGTCTCGCCCCTTGCAGCCAGCCGCTGGCACCGAGCCTTGCCGGTCCTCGTCGGACGAGGGACGGGGTCCTTGTGATGTTGAGCCGCGGGGTGGCTGCTGTTGTTGAGGGGAGTTGGGGGTGGAGTGCTTCTGCGGGAGGGATTGCGGGTTGCTTGGTGTTTTGGGGTGAGGGGAGTTGGGGGCGGTGGTGATTGGGTTGGTGTTTTGGGGTTGGGGGGTTGCTTGTTGAGGGGTTGTTTTGCTGTGGTTGGTTGGGAGGGTTGTTGCTGTGAGGTTCGTTCTGGGGATGGTCTCGTTGAGATTCGTTCTGAGGGAGGTTCTTGTGAGGCTGGTTACTGAGAGGTTCGTTCTTGGGATGCTTGTTGAGAGGCTCCTTGTTGAGAGGCTCCTTGTTGAGAGGCTCCTTGTCGAGAGACTTTCCGCGCGAAGACTCAACGTCATGCAGATAGCCTTCATCGTGGCCATCTTGGGCGTCTTGGGGAACGTCTTCGGGGCCGTCTTTCGGGAAACTCTTTCCGTGTCGAGCAGGTCCAGGAGTAAGGGGAAGCTCCGGGAAACTCTTTCCATGGCGTGCAGGTCCAGGAGTAAGAGGACGCTCACTATTCACAGCAACATCGTTTCCGACGGGTTGCTGAGGGACGGGATGCTCCGAGCCGCGAACCGGATCCTCCCTTTCGTAACCAGGCTTCTTCGACGGCGGTTCAAAAGGTCCATCGCCAGGCTTGACGCCCTCGTTCGTTCCAAGTCGACTCTTGCCGCTGAGTCCGGGCTTTTCATTGACGTCTTCTCCAACCGATGGGCTTCCAGTCCTCTCGGTACCATCAGGTCTTTCAGGGCCCTTCTCCATCCTGCTCTTCCCACCGACACCCGTCGGAGCACCGCACTCGGCTCCGGAACAGGGCCCCTCCGAGAGACTCGGTGACGGCGAAGGGATCCGGGACGGGACGGTCATGGCTGTCGTCGGCTCTGGCATCGTTGTTGCGCCGCAGCCTGGTCCGGAGCAGCTGATGCGCGTCTCGATCGATGTCGTCACCTTTCCGACGCGGCAGTTGGTTACTGTTGGTGCGCAGCGGGAGATGGTTATTGTTCGCGTCAGCTTCTGTGTGAGGTAGTTTCGGGGTGCGTCGGACAGGGCAACGGCTGGAGTGGCGACTGCCGGGGAGTTGTCCGGAGAGTTGTCCGGAGAGTTGTCCGGAGAGTCCACCGGAGGGTCCCCCGGCCGTCCCGTCAGCTGCCACTGATCCGGCGCCGGACTCCCCGCCTGACCCCCGGAAGCCACCGGCGTCGGCATCCCCGTCCCCTCGCAAGTCTCGGTAACCGTCGTCGTCACCACCACGGCCTCCGCATCCACCGGACACCCCGGAATCCCCTTGCCGCAGCGAACCAGCTTGACGACAACACGCATCTTCACCACGACCCTGATCCTGCCGCGGAAAGCGGTGCTCGTGGCCTCTGGCATCGTCGAGATGGGCGTGACGGGAAGACTGGTGATGTAGGGCTCTGCTGCTCGTGTGGTGCCGGTCTTGCAGGGGGCCTGGAGGGGGCAGGTCGTTGTCGTGCGGGTCACTGTCGAGGTGAGGCGGACGGCTTCCGAGGTTGCTGTGAAGCCCTTGGCGAGGGCTTGTTCTGCGAGTTTGATTTGCCATCTTGCCGCCACTTTGGCGTTGATGTTGAGGATCAGGGAGGCGGGATTGGGGGATTGGTTGGAGGTGTTGGGGCCGGAGGTGTCCGGGGAGCCGCGGGAGGCGCGGGAGCCGGAGGATGGGTTGAGGCCGGTGTTGGGATCGGGGGTGGGTGTGCTCCGGGGTGGGTATCCGGGGACGGGGGCGTTGCGGAGTCGTCTCCGGGGTTGCCGGGGTTGTTGCCGGGGTTGTCGCCGTGGCTGTCTCCGGGGTTGTCTCCGGGGTTGTCTCCGGGGTTGTCGCCGGGGTTGTCGCCGTGGCCGTCTCCGGGGTTGTCTCCGGGGTTGCCGGGGTTGCTGCCTCCGGGGTTGCCTCCGTGGTTGGCCCCATGGTTGGCTCCCGCTTCGGCCGTCGCGTTGACATTAGACTTGTTCGCAGAGTCGTCGCCAAAGCCCGGTGTCGCACCCGAGCGAGACTCCTCATCATCAGATACCCTGCCAGAAGCAGAGTCCTTGTCAGGGCCCCCTTGGACAATCGACCCCCCATCCAGAGCAGACTTCGCATCCAGACCCTCCCTTCCAACCGTCGAGTTGACAAACGGCGGAACAGCCGACGTTGCAAAGCGTCCGCGAGAACGACCGGCGTGTCCGGAAGTCGACTCTCCCGCCGAAACGGTCTCGTTGGCGCATTCGGGGGACGCAGCACGTTGCTTCCTGTCGAGGAATTGGCTGGCGATGGGGTAGTTGCTTGCTCGCGTGGGGGGAGAGTTTCCGATTGTGCTGGAGTTGGAGAGGGATGGTGTGGCGTGTGAGTTGAGGCGGACGGGCGATTCAAGGTGTGCGGAGTTGGCGGTTCCTGACGATGCTGGTTGTGAAGAGTTGGAGGGAAGTCGTGGCATTTCGGTTGAGCCTGTCTGGAAGCTTGACCTGGATGCGGCGTGTGAGCCGTTCGAGGGGACATCCGACGCTTCGACGTGAGAAGAGTCAATAGCACTCGAAGCAGTATCGTTCCAGGCTGCACGTCCACCCCGAAAGAGAACCCCGTCACTGGGAGGGTTGACCGTGTCGGCCTCCGCCACAGTCTCCTTCCCACCGGAGACAGAGGCGACGCCGTCTTCAACCAGCGGCGTAGCATCCGGAGTTGTCGAGGTATGATGCAGTCTGACGATGGTGTGGTTGTTGGATGCAGTTTTCGTGCTCAGCGGGGCGGTGAACGAGGACATGTTGATGAGAGGGGCTGTCGAGGTGTGGAATGTAAGAGTCGATGAGGTCTGGGAAGACTCGAGTGAAGAAGAGGTTGAAGAGGCAGTTGAACTGGAGGTGATGCTCGAGAGAGTCGACTCGTAGAATTGCGACGACTCTGATGAGGAAACCGAAGTCGAAGATGAAGTTATCGAGCTGCCAATGGTGCTTGGCAGAGTTGTCGAAGAGGTCTCAGTCTCCGACGAAGAAAGTGAAGTCGAGTAGGAGACGGTGCTCGGCAGAGTCGTCGAAGAAGCCCCAGTCTCAGACGAGGAAACCAAAGAAGTCGAGCCGAACCCTTCAGCATCCATCGTAGTGGAAGCCCCCAAATCCGTCTCAGCCGCACGACCCATCCTCCCCCCAACCGTCGCGTTCGAAAACACAAAAGGCCTCTCCCCAGCCTGCCTCCTCACCAACTTAACAACCGGCCTCTTGACGAGACTGCGTCCAGCAACGTCGGCCATCTCCAAGTAACGAAAGTCCCTCATCCGGAAGTAAACCTCGCTAAAGGCGGCCGGATTCCTGGCAACGAACTCCTCGCAAGTCTGTCTCGTCTCGGCCTCGCAGCTCGGTCCGCCCGTCCCCTCGCCCCATTGCAGCCCGCCGCAAAAGGCGACGTTGAGGATGAGACGTTGGTCGGTGAGCGCGGTGGTGACGTTGCAGTTTGGGAGGGCGAGGTGCAGCGAGGGTCTGCCCCAGGTCGAGTCGACTTGGACTTGGTCGGCGTCGAGGCTGAGGGGGGCGAGGCCTGAAGGCCAGGTCCAGATGCTGAGTTGGGTGTCTGTCCAGAGGAGGGCCTCTGTTGAGGGTATGTTAGCTGCGAAGGGGACGGAGATGGGGAGGAGAGACGTACGGATTCCGCCAGTTTCAGAGCCCCAGATGGTGTTGTTGGTTTCCTTCACTTGACAGCCTTGGCCCGCTGGCTGGTCAGGCTTCAGGTCGAAGGAGTTGTCGCAGTTTGCCGAGACGACCTCTCCACCCTGAAGACGGTGATGGAGACGGCAGTTTCCGATCTGATCCGGCGTCCCGGCGTGAAAAGACGGTCGGTTGGCAGTGTTGAGGTTCCAGCCCTCGTAGAGATCAATCTCACCGTTGACGGGCCACGGACCATCACCAACAGTCCAGCTGCATCTAGTTATTAGAGAGAAACACCCCCATCACAGGTTGTCGATGATTCAACAAAGGGGCTTCTTACACTGCAGGCCAGGCGCCGCAGACGGGCTTGGGCAGATGGGTATACCGCATAATGAAGAGGCCCTTGTTATACTTCTTCCTAGACTGAACCCTGAACGCATCGCGACCGACAGGGCTATCGGGGTCGAGGACAGTGGTGTGATCGACGCCGAGGTAGACCAGGCCGTCGGTGGTGTCGGTCAAGTTCTTGGCCCTTGCCTCCTCGAGAGACTGGTAGCGGACCCAGGCGTCGTTGTCATCGTACAGCTTTGCTGGGTTTCTGCCTTTCTGTATGTATGGTGTTCAGTTGAAGTCATGGTTTGCAAAGTAAGGGTGAGGACGAGTACCGTCAAGAAGTCGAATTCACCGTAAAAGTTGGTCGAGTTGATGACTTCTTTGAGCTTGTAGACCGAGGCGGTTGCCGTGCTGGTGAGGAGGAGGAGACTTGCGAGGTGGACGAGGGCCATGGTCATGACTTCTCCCGAAGGAGCGGCAGCAGCGTGACAGTGAGAGCAATGGGTGGCAGTATCGAGCAGCTGAATCGAGACCCAAAGATATGAAGCAGCCAAGAGGAAAGTCGAGAAGCTACGCAAGATATGAAGCAGCCAAGAGAAAAAAAAGTCGAGAAGCTACGCAAGATATGAAGCAAGATGATGTATGTATTGCCATGGTAAAACCCCCCCTCGTCGACAAGACATCAAGACCTTTATACCATGCCGACTCTCGACGCCTCACAAGGATGAACATATCCCCTTTTCCCTCCCGGCCACCGACTGACATTCAATCGCAGGGAAGAAAGGGTGGAGATGAAGTCGAAGATGGTGGTTGTGAACTGTTTGCGGAAGTTTCTTTCTGCGGCTGCATTTCTCCTGGAGGCGAGGCGAGGTGAAGGATGCTGGAATGGGGGGGTTTCTTGGCGGGATAGAGTTTCGCTGTTGAAGGTGTGTGAGTGTGTGTCAAGAGTCAAGAGTGAAGAGTCGAGAGTCGAGATTCAAGACTCGAGACGTGGTCGATGAAACTGACTATTCACCGAGTCTAGTGTCCGGACATGTTGCAGTGTGCCAAAGACAATGGCATTGTGTGAAAACAGAGACAGTCTCCTCGTGGTTGAGGCTCGCGGCTTGCCTCGTTGCGCCAAGACTATAGGGTGGAGAAGATGGGCCGGTTGCCTGGAGGGTCATACATATCCCGAAGAGGCTGGCTGCGTGAGGATTCATGACATTGGCGCATGGAGAGGCAGATGGGGTTTCCTCGACAACTTGTTGCGAGTGAGCTTTGACATTGTATGCACATACATACACACATACATGTGTGTGTATGCATAGATGCGGTTGTCTTGTGTGTTCTAGTTGCTGCAAGTGCATCTATCGTCCACAGGCTTCTGCCAGTCAAGAGACGACTGCACTGCTACTTTCTCGACAACCTGCCTTTCTCGACAACCTGCCTTTCTCGACAACCTGCGTATCTCGACAACCTGCGTATCTCGACAACCTGCCTTTCTCGACAACCCCCGTCCTGCTACTTCCAGACAACCCCCAACTCCACAAGGCGCACCACGACAGCGAGTGAATGGAGGCGCAGCAACGAGAGGCTGGGAAGACGAGTCTCCACTGGGAAAAAAAAATCTGACGAGCCGCGACAGGGGCGATAGACAAGTCCCTTTCCGTACCCGCCTTGCTAACCAACTGAACTCGCTGCTTACCAAGTTGTGTATACGAATATAGAATCATCGATATCGAGATTGCCAGGTCTGCTTGCTCCCTCGGCCTTACCATGATGAGAAATGCCATGTCGAATACGAGGCCGCGGTGACGTTACGCCGATGAACACTGGCTTCCTACAGTTCAGTAGTTTGTCTTCGATTACCTCGCTTCTACAAGCTTTCTACTCATTCTTTTCCGTCTACATCTGTGTCTTGAGTCCGGCCAACAGCCAGTTCTCTTCATCAATACATGCACAGTCCGTCTTGTCGCTGTCGACGCGATATCATCTTGGCCTCGGTCAAGACGAATAGAACAGATCGCCTCAGAAAGCCCGTGACTCGACACTACCGTTGCAGCATGCTGCCGTAACAACCGGTGATACGGACCCGAACCAAAGATTCGAGAGCATCTCGATCGATGTGAGATACAAGGATGAGGACGGCATTTGTGAGAGTGATGGCGTCGGCTGTAAGACCATATCCGCCTGCGTAAGCCTGATGATACGATACATTGATTGAGGACGGACTTGATAGAAATGCCGCCTTCATATCCTCGAGAGATATAAAACCACCGTCTTTCACATCCTCTAAACACCTTCAACATCCAGTTCCAATCCATCCACCCCTTGATTCATTCCCACCATCATTGTACCCTACCTATCTATCCATCCAACCCTCACTCGACAAACCAACTTGACCATGAAGACCACCTCCTTCACAACCGCAATCCTCCTCACCCTCGCAACCCTCGCAACCTCCAGACCCAACCCTCCTCACCCCCCCCGACCCAACGATCCCCCCCGACCCCCCTCTTGGACGAACAACAAGGAGCCAAGCTCAGCAAAACAAGCCAAGAAATGTTCAAAATCGCGCTCCAAAACCGACGCAAAAACATGCGACACATCCCCGACGAAGACGAAATGGAAATCTGGTACCCAGGAAGTCCGTTCCCCCCCCTTTTTCCACCTTTTTTTCTCCTCTCCTCCAGCTAACCACGTTGCAAAGTCACGGATTACTTCAAGGACATCTGCAAGATGGCCGTTCCGGAATGGAAGACGATCTCGGCAATCTACTGGTCTTGCTTCAGGATGCAGCTCGGACGATATTGGGCCACGCAGACGAAACCGAGCAAGATGGCTGATCTTCGACGCTTTCAGAATGAGGAGCGTTGGCCTGCTAGGCTTCAGATGCTTCGGGCCATGGATGATCCCACTAGCCCGACGTACGTGCGTTTAGCGGCGGAGGAGAAGTAGGCCGTGGTGTGCGCTGCCGAGAAAGGGGCCGTGGGTTTGTCAGTGAGGATGGCCCTCTGCTAATGAGTCAGTCCCTGGAGACGACCTCGGATAGCCCTGACCCAACGGATAGTTGACTGGGGTCTATAGCGGGATAGCTAGTTAATTGCAAAGCTTAGTCCGGAAAGCAGTCATATCCCCATTCAAGTCAGTGAAAGACGCTGAATTACTAGTAGGCAACCTCCTCCACCAACTCTTCCCTAGGCAGTGTCATACAGGTCATTCTTGCAATTGTACAAGGTATACGCCTTTGCCCAATCCTCAAGAAACCTTTCCAGGGTAATCCTCACAGTGCCACCCACCCCCTTGGCCGCCTTGGGAAACTTATCGAGCAGATGTGGAATCAACCAGCGAAACTTGTACTGAAGCTGATAGATCTGCGTCCTCATAAACCCACACAACTTCAACTCCTTGATCCGATCCCTCGGCTTCCCCAGCGCCTCGGTGCCCCTATGACCCTCAATCTTGACGCTCTCCAGGGCGACGAGGATCTCCTGCGTCTCCCTCATGTTGAGCTTGTCCGTTTCCTTGACCAGGAAGATGGTCTCGTCGATGGCCTGTTTGAGGGCGTAGGCGTGGGCCGCCAGGAAGGTGACGTCTGGGCTGACCCGCTCGACGGATTCCACAAAGGGCGGTATCCTTCTGCTGATGGCTTCGATGCTTTTTCGGAGTTTGGTGGGCGTGTTGACGATGAAGACGTCGGGGATTTCGCGGGCGGTGACCACGGCCACCAGGAAGAAAAGGGGGAGCAAGAATTTCATCGTGAATAATCAAGTCGAGCTTTCCGAGTAGACGTTGGGAGGAATGGGAAGAAGCTATTCCGGAACGAGAAGCTGTAGTCTCTTCGGCTTGAAAGATGACGTCCACGCAAAAGAGAAGAGACTGCCAGGGTAACCAGCAGACAAGCTCCCGAGTAGTCACTCCCCCTTAAATAACCAAGCACAGCCTCCTCCGACATCATGACTACTCCCGTCATGACGGTCAGGCAACGGAGCTGACTTTGGGCAAGCATTAGCAGAACCATCTGCGCATTAGTCCCCGCACAAGAGCGGGAGCACATGTTAGATAGAGGTCGACGAGTCAGCTGCCTCCGAGCCGTGTAAGTGTGTGTGTAAGTGTGTGTGTAAGTGTGTGTGTGTGTGTGTGTGTGTTTGCTCCACGTCAAACAAGGGGAGCAGAGCACTCTCTGGCCTTCTATGGGCATGTATTCATTCGTAGGAAGGCTCTATCCCTACATAGACTTCTGTCTAGTTAAAGCTGAGCCTCTTGCATTACCCGTACATCTCTAGACGGAGCTATCCTGCCGATTGAAACAACATCCATCATCATTCATGCATCTCCTACCCTTATACAACCATATCCCCCCGATTTTACTCCATCATATACTCTAGCAATGCCTAGCCAAGATCCCATCGCAAGCCAACCCAGCTCTATGCAACCCCCCCCCCAACTCAACGCAAAGGCCCATCACAACCCCCCATCACAACCCCCATCACGATCCCCTCCTAAACCCCCCTCTTCCCTCGCAACAAACGCCAAACAAACCACCAACCCCAACCCCGCAAGCCCGACCCCCACAAACAAGGCCCCCGGAACCCCCGAAGCCTCCCCTCGACGGTGTCCGGATCGCCACGGACGTACATCTCCGCCGTGCCGGCGAATCCGACCCCCAGGGCGATGCCGTAGTTGACGACGGTGCTCACGAGACTCGCCCCGACCCCCTGGTGTCTCCTCGCCACCGCGTTGGACACGACGAGCGTCGAGGCTGGAAAGGAACAGTCCATACCGACGGGCATGACGAGAAAGGCGACGAACAGCTGCGCCCAGTACGTCTGATGAACGGGAGCCACGGCCGTCAGTATGGAACCGATCGTAAAGGCAGCCAAGGCGACCGTCATGACAGTAGGCGGCCCGAGCCGTAGAGGCCCCAGCATCAAGCCCGTGGCAACCGCCGCCGTCGCACCCGATAGAGCAACGGGGCAAAAGTAAGCCGTCAGCATCAGGGGCGACAACCCGCGCGCCTCCTGCAGCGTCTGCACGAGATACAGCGTCCACACGCCGAAACTCGCCCAGCCGAACAGCACGGCGGCCAGCACGAAGCCCACGTCTGCCGTTAGAGCCTGGAGGGGGACCAGCGGTGCCGGGCTCAGCTTCGTCTCCGTGTAGAGGAAGAGGCCGAAGAGGGCGAGGCCTGCCACGAGAGGGACCAGGACGGATGGCGCGGACCAGCCGTCGACGGGCGCTTGCGTCCAGGCGAAGCTAAAGAGAACGAGAGCGACGATTCCGATGACTGCGGCTGGAACGTCGAGTGCGAGCAAAGTATCCTTCAACCCACGCGACGCAGAAGAAGCAACTCGCTTCTCATCATCGTCATCACCTTGACCGTCACCATCACCATCACCATCACCATCACCATCACCATGCCTTCCAAGCTCGTCCCTCAAAGGCACGGCAAAACCCGCCAAAACCGCCAAAACGAGCAACCAGAGGGCAAAAACCCACATAGCCCAAGGCCACCAAACCTCGGCCAACAGACTCGAAAAGACGCCCCCGACGACGGCCCCGACCGGGGCCACAGCCCCGAACATGGCGAAGACCATGGCCTTGCGATGGCCCGGCGGATAGGCTGTTCCCAGTACCGCCAGTGCGTTGGGGAGCGTCACGGCCGGGCCTACGCCTTGCATGGCGCGGGAGATGACGGAGAGGTAAAAGGTCGAGTAGACGGATAGGCCCGAGATGGCGGACCAGAGAGCCCACCAGGTGAAGCCCAAGATGAGCATCCGGCCGTGGCCAAAGACATCGCCCAGACGTCCGCAGAAGATGATGAGGGTACCGGCTGCGAGGGAGAAGGCGGCCACGAGCCAGGCCAATCTCGCCGGACTGTCGATACCGAACGAGGCGCCGATAGGACGCAAGAGGATGAGGGTAGAAAAGAAGGCCGTCTCTGATCAAACACACCAATCATCATTAGCATCTCCCCTCAAATTCAAACATGTCTCTCACGAGTGCAAAACTGCGCCATGCAAGCAGTAAAGACCAACAAAGCCTCCCTCCAAGGCTTCATCCCCTGCGAAGCCCAAGCCCTCCTCCCCTCCGTGCCGAGTTCCGACGCGTTGGAATCCGACATCATCTTGGTCGACGTAGTATCCGAGCCGCCATCTTGCAGCATCTTGGCCTCCTCATATACTACTCGATGACCGTAGGATACGAGATGGATCTTCGGCACTGCGATTCGTGATGCTTCCGTACTTTCGGTGCCGTTGTCGGTGTGTGGATGACAAATGCAGCTCGATTATAAACCCAGCAGACGCCATCTCACCTACCCTACCTACCTCTTCACCGCCATGATGAGGAGAACTAGCTGGGATATCTAGGGTAAGTCGTTGTTGGCCTGGGAGGCTTTGTTGGTCGTCGCCGTCTTCTGACCCCGTCTTCTGACCCCGTCTTTAAGTATTTACGACCGATTGTTGCTGTTGGTCATGTTTCAGTGTAGCAACAGCAGCAGTACGAGGTAGAAAAGAATGAAATGTGATGAAATGATGTAATAGCTCTCAACGTGGAATCCTGCTGCCTTGGCTCTCGCGCTGTCTCCCGCGCTGTCTTGTCCCCTGCTGCCTCCCCTGCTGCCTCCCCTGCTGTCTCCCTCCCATGCTGTCTCCCATGCTGCTTCCCATGGTACCTGTCGCGGGTATATTAATCCTACTGCCGCCTGGCTTCGTCCCTGAGACTGAACCTGCAGCCGAGAGAGACCCTTCCGTTTCTTCATCAGCATTCTCTCCCCATCGCTCTCCATCTCGCCTCGCCTGCCTAACTACCCCCCATCCCAGCTAGGCCGCCCCGCCCTCCTGAGCTTTAGCTAAAAAAAGAAAGAAAGAACCATTCGTCGCATCAAGCTTGTAATCTCAGCGTCAACACTCAACAAACAGTAAGTAAAAAGCGAGCGCAGCTATCTCTATACGCATATACATAACACCCATACATCTACTTACTACATACACAATGGATAAAAAAAAAGAAGAGAAAACAAAGATAAAAGAATTGTTTTTTTTTTTAAATGTTCCAAAGATTGGGGCGTATACACGTCGTCGTGCTTTTGCATGTTAAGGGTCCGGAGGTGCTCCCGAAAGAACGCCCTCCGGACCCACGATCTAGCCAGGACTCGAACCTGGAACCTTTGCCACCGGAAAGCAACGCGCGGCCATTGCGCCACTAGACCAATTGTTGAAAAAAATGACCTAATCATGGCCCATATAGCTATACATTCCGCAGATGCAAAAATCTCCACAGCACCCGGGATCCGTCCAACCAAACACCTCCAAGCTTGCCCATTATTCACATGCAAAACCCCAACACCCATCCATCCACCATCACGATCCTCCCTCCCTCCGTACCTCGATGAAACTCTCGGGGAGAACCCCCGCCCCGTCCCGATGGCCCAAAGTCTCCTTCGGATCACAGTCGGCCCTTCGGACGGCATTATAAACGCCCCCTTCACCGGCTTGGACCCGGCCCCGCGGCCCCGCGGCCCCGGACAGCGACGGCAGACGGAACGTCCAATGCCGAATATCACAGAGGAAGAGGCGTCACTATAACCTTTACCCCCCTTCCCCTTCGACCGCATAGACACATGCCGCGCTGAATCCTGCACATTGCCCCTACAAATTCATCTCCCGTTATTAACTGCAGCGTCGTGATGGAAACCCTCCAGTTACCAGTCTACCACCCACCCACCAAACCCCCTCCCCAAGACGGACCGCCATGTTCGCCCGTCATGCCGGCCGGGGCAATGGTCCGTCTGGGCGCAGACGCGGCTGGCCTGAATCCATGTATATAAAAGAGGCCGGTCTTGAGAGAGGTGTCGGCTGCATTGGAGAGACCTGCTTTTCAGTCCCACGGGTCAGAGAAGTCGGTTGCAGGAGGCTTGTTGGTCTGCGGCGTCACGGATTAAGCTTGACTGGCTGTCATGCGCGACTTGATTATCTGAACTACCTATTTCCCCGTTCTGTCTTGGCCTCAGATTCTATCTACTTCTTCTTCTTCATCTCCTTCTTCATCTCCTTCTTTTCTCCTTCGTTTCTCCACTACTACTACTACTACTACTACTACTACTACTACTACTTTTTCTTCTTCTAGTCATTCTTGCGAGCCTTCCCTCCATGACCTCTTCCTCTTCTCCTCACAGACGACCATCTTCTTCGTATTCATATCAAACACCTTACCCTCCCCTCGTCTCACCATGCTTCATCTGCCGGCAGTAAGCCCCGGCAGGATCGCCCTGGCGTTCCCCTGCGCCCTCATCATCGCCTGGTTCGTCTTCCGCATCCGAACCGAGATTCGCCTCCGCAAGAACCCCGGCGTCAGGGGCCCCATCATCGCCAGCAACCCCTTCAGCGGTAAGTCTTTCCTTTCCCCCCCCCCCAACAGATGTTCATAAGTCACCAACTAACAAACCTTTCAAAGGCATCATATTCTTCTGGGAAGCTGCCTACATGCAAGCAACGAACCAGCTCATCCCCTTCTACAGCAACATCTTCACTCGCTCCTCAAACTCAACCCCATCAACCCACACCGTCGAACTCCCCTTCGCCACGCGCCGCATCATCATCACCCGCGATCCAGAGCACATCAAGACGGTCCTGACCAGCAAGTTCACCAGCTTCGGAAAAGGCCAGCTCTTCCACGACTCATGGAGCCCCTTCCTCGGCGACAGCATCTTCACCACCGACGGAGCCCTTTGGCAACGGAACCGCGCCCTGCTGAGGCCCATGTTCACCCGCGAGCGCGTCCGCGATCTCGACATCTTTGACCGCTGGACCAACGTTTTCCTCGACAAGCTTCCTGCTTGTGGTGAGACGGTCGATGTCTGTGCCCTGTTTTACCGCGTGACGCTCGACGTTACCACCGACTTTCTTCTCGGTCACGGTGTTGGCTCGCTCGAGAATCCGGATGGCGAGTTTACGCGTGCCTTTACCGAGGTGCAGCGGAAGCAGATGATTCTGACAATCCTGCAGTGAGTTGTTTTCCTTTCTCGCCATCTCGTTGACTGTTGAATCCCCCTATCGTTGACCCGAGTTGACCCCCTTAACCGCTTCCACCTCTCCCAACTTGCACAGTCCCCCCCCCCCCATCTCAACCTTCACAACTCAAAGACCTCCCGCTGACCAAACCCAGCGCCTTCCGCTGGCTCATCCCCCAACGAAGCTACACAAGCAGCATCCGCATCCTCGAACGCTTCGTCGACCCCTTCATCCGCTCCGCCCTCAAACTCACCCCCGACGAACTCGCCAACCTCTCCAAGTCAGACCGCGACTTCACCTTCCTACACAACATCGTCCTCCTCTCCCGCGACCCCAAAACGATCCGCGATCAGATCATGGCCGTCCTGATCGCCGGTCGTGACACCACCGCCGCCACCCTCTCGTGGGCCGTCTACGAACTCTCTCGTCGTCCCGATGTCTGGACGAAGTTGCGCGCCAGCGTCCTACAGCGAGTTGGAAACCAGCGCATGCCGACGTACGATGACCTCAAGAACCTCAACTACCTCACCCACACCATCAACGAGACTCTACGCCTATGGCCCGCCGTTCCTTACAACATCCGCGGCTGCGGTGAGTCTTGTCCCCGTCTGCCTCTTCTTCACCCGCTCAATCTCCCCAGTCGAACACTCTACCCTCCCCGGCCAACCAGGCGAACCCGACATCGCCACCCTCCCCGACGACATCATCGTCTACAGCACCCTCGCCATGCACCGCCGTCCAGATCTCTACCCCCCCATCTCTCCCACCTTCGCCGACCCAGCAATCTTCGACCCAGACAGATGGGAACAATGGACGCCCAAGCCGTGGCAGTACGTGCCCTTTAACGGCGGGCCGCGCATCTGCATCGGCCAGAACTTTGCCATGACCGAGATGGGCTTTATACGTGAGTGAGGCTTGTCATTAGACTGTCAGAGTAATCGAATTAACACGCTATAGTCGTCCGTCTGCTTCAAAAGTTCGATAGGCTGGAGTACCGGGGCGACTGGTCGGCCCAGTACCACAAGACAGACATCGTCGGCTGTCCAGGCCAGGGCGTTCCCGTCGCCTTTTACGAGCCCAAGAGCTGAGTTGGCGGCTTCATGATTGTGTACTTTTTCCTCGTCTTCCTCGTCTTCCTCGTCTTCCTCGTCTTCCTCGTCTTCCTCGTCTTCCTCGTCTTCCTCGTCTTCTCCATGTTGATATGACTCCCGTTGTATGATTTGCTTTCTCATCTCTATGGTTCGGGCAAGTTAGGGTCTGACACCCGGTCATTCACTCTTCAGACGGCCCATTACTTCGTACAAGACACTTGTTCAATGAGAATTACTTTTTTTTTTCCCCTCCGTGACAGAGTCCGTCCAAGAATACCAAGTACGACACATGCAACGTAGACGCTGGTCCGTACAAGACATTCCATCGGCTCTGATGTATCGAGTAAAAGACAAAGGAGAAACAGAAAAGCGAGCATCATCTCGAGCAGTCGACGACAAGGCGGTCTCCAAAAGGCCAGCCCCCTCCATGCTCGAGGCCAGGGATGACGCCGGCAGCGACGCCATGCCGTCCTCGTTCGTACTGTGACGCTTCATATACTCAGCATGTTAACGTCCGAGATGCTTCTTTGCCGCTTGTGACCCCCGACCGCTTCCGCGGACGCCTTGCGCTTCGCCGAGATGGAGTCGAGCGGACTCCCGGCCGCCTCGGCCACGTGTCTCTTCTGCCGCCGGATCGGCGTCAGCGGGAGGCGCGCCGTATCGAACCTGCCCGACTTGATGCCCCGGAGCGCCGTGTAGTTGTAGGGTCCGCTAAAGGCCAGCGAGTCCAGCGTCGCCTGGTTGCTCAGGATGAGCTGCTGGTTCTTCTGGTTGCGCCGGAACGCGCCGACCGTGTCCGGGTTGAGATGCGGTAGTGCGTCCCCGTCACCCGACGAAGTCGTCGGCCGGGCCGGCGTCGACGAAGGCTCCCACTTGCCGGAATCCCGAGCCTCGTCGCCAGAAGAGTCGTCGTCGCCCCACGTGATGAAGTCGTCAATGTCCAGCGTCTTCTCCCCGTCGTCTTCATCGCTCGGGCCAGCTTCGCTCGAGTCGGCCGTGTTCGCGTCGGACGGCGTGGGCAACGGGGCGTCAGCCGACCCCACGGTCTGCGAGTTGACAAAGTCGCCAAACGTGTTGGACGAGACCATGGCGCTCAGCATGACGCTGTTGGTGAAGAGCGGCGACGACTGCTGCACATCCGTCGGCCAGGGGAGGTTGAATTGCTCCGGTGACAGGTCGAGCTGGCGGCGTCGAGTCGGAGTGAAGATCATCATCTTGCGCGTAAGCGGATTCAACACCGCAATCGGCTTCTTCTCTGATCGGTCAAGACTGAAGCGGCCGACCCGAGGCTGTCCGCGCTGGGCCTTGATCGAGGCCACCACGTCCGAAGATTCCGATGCATCGCTCATGGCGCTCGACGGACGGCGAGTCCTCCTGCGAAAGAGAGGTTCGGGGATGTCCTCCTCGGTCGTGTCGCCGTCGGCTATGGGGGGAAAAGGAAAAGGGGGATAAGCGTCGTCCGCCAGACACTGGAGCTGGTACTGCTCAGGCTAAACCACTCACTCTCGTATCCTTCGAGCTCGCGGCTTTCTTCCGGGGCGGGCATGGGATCGACGGCAGTCGGCATAGACGGAGGCAGGGCGAGGGCAGCCGTTTCGTCATCGGATTGGTCTTGGGCGCCATTCCCAGCGAGATCGTGCTGGCCGAAGTCCCAGAAGGAGCCTGATGCGGAGGAATCATCCGGGTCGACCTCAATCTCACGGCGAAAGGCAGGGTCAAGCTGGCTCTGAAAGACGAAGATGTCGGGGAAAAAGTTGTCGTCATCGGCGTCTGACTCGGTGGAATCGGACTCGCTCGAGGGAACGTCGAATCGAACGTGGCGCCGCTCAATAGCGTCCTGAGCAGGAGCGTCACGGGAGTCGTCGACGTCGGATGCGATGCCCTGCCAGGCGAATCCCTCGTCAAACTCGGCCCCGAAGTCGTCGCCATTTTCGTCGTCAGAATCCTGGCCGCCATCGTCGTCGTCTTCGTCGTCGTCGTCGTCGTCGTCGTCATCATCGTCAACGTCATCGTCATCGTCATCGTCGTCATCATCTTGATCGTCGGCGCCAGGCTGCGGCCGAGGAGCGACAGAAGGCCGAGTGGAAGCCTCTGTAAGAATGTTTTCCTCCTCGGCCGCATCGACATCATCCTCGTCGTCATCGTCATCGCTGATGTCCTCGACGGCGGAATAGCCATCGTCATCGGAGAGGTTGGGTGAGGATGAAGCCGAGACTCTGCGCTTGGTGGCGACGGCAGGAAGCTTTTGCTTAACGTTTCGGGACATTGCCTTGGCGGAAAGTGGCTGGAGCTGTGGAGTTGTAGGGCGAGGCTGTGAGGCTCGGGAGAAGGATTTATGAAGATGCCAGCTAAGTAAGGCTGAAGAGGTGTAAAAATTGGGGGGAAGAGAATAAAGCTAAGAAGAGGATTGGTGTAAAGGCAAAAGCCCTGGTCAAAGGCCGGCCGATACAAGAATAATTGAATGCAGGAGACGCTCCCGAGCTCGAGGGCACGAGAGGGTGAGAAACGATCGTCGACTGGACTGGATGGACTGCTGCTGGAACTGCGAGCCGTGGCCTAGAGGGCAGGCACGGCCCGCAGCGGACGTTTACAGCTCAGCAGACATGATTCTCAACGACGTTTCGGAAATAGGACACGGTGAAGGTTGCTGCGATGAAATGGCGACTTCGTTGTCTTTGGATATGATTTTTGCGGACGACGAGGAGAAGGTCAAGCGAGGGGGGGGAAGAGAAAAGAGCTAAAAGAGGGTCCTCCATGTTCGGTGGATCCTTTTCGCCGCTGGCTTGTGATTGGCCGAGGGGCGGTCAGGCCGCTGTCTGGGGCTAGGTAGAAGGTCGGGCAGGCCCGGGCGGGAGAGATGCGGCGTCACCGCTTTTTTTTTACGGGCTCTCCAGCGGGGGGGGAGCGCTGTAGCTGCAGCGGGGTTGATGCGCGGTCCGCGGATGAAGCAGCCCGGAGCATCAATCGTCAACAACGAGCATGTGCGCAGGGCCTTGAAGCCCAACTACGGGCTGTGGTATCCTAGGTGCCTACAAAAGTGCGATAGATTCAAGGCACTCGTGGTGGAAACTTCAAGTTAGAGCCACGACTCACCGACGGCATGACAGGGTCGCGTAAAAAGCAGACTTACAGAGTGACTCACGGACAACAGACAACAGAGACACCACCTACCAGGTATCCATCCGATTCCACGCCCATTGGCCCCTCTCTCAGCTGGCCCATGGTCGCCAGCTGCATGCACTCACTCCTTCAGTCATTTATGCGTCCATCAGCATTACCGCTCGCAATCACAATGACACATCCCTCGGCCTGCGGAACGATGATCCGGGTGGACCTGGACTCGACTCCCCATGCCGGCCTGCTGCATCATATCGCTCTCGGATAGGATCCTTCTCCTCTTCCTCTTCCCTCGACTCACAACCCCCTACTTAGACTTACATACATACATACATACGAAGTACATACAGCGCCTTCACCCACCTCGCCCTCGACGTCCTCACCCCTTCCACTCACAGAAGGCTAAGAAAGACAGGCGCCACAGAAGGAATCGAATCGGCACGGCTAGCAAGACCCCTGAAACTAAAAAAAAAAAAAGGAAAGAAAAAGAGGAGATGCCCTCGATAGTACGAAGTACATACATAATCCTAATCCCCGCCTTTCGGCGCCTCATGCCGGCGTCTAACCGGCACCCGGCGTCTAACACCCGCGGACGCACTTGACCCCACATCTTAGCCGCCTCCTCGAACCCCACCTGGCCATCCGGTTGCCCCGCCAGCCCAAGTATGTAAACAGAAAAGTCGCGGTTCAAACAGACAGAGACATAGAGACAATCCTCAGCGCAGCCATCATCAGCAAGCATACATACATACATACGCGAGCATCCTTCAGCCGTCAGCTAAAAGCCCACTCGTATATACATACATATCCTCTTTCTTCACCTTCCGAATCCCCGGGAGATACTCCCCCGCCCGGGCTCATGGACGCCGTCTCGCCAACCGCCGGCAAAGCACCGCCGGCGCCGTCGCACAACCTCTTCGAGGTCTACCTCCGGCTTCGGCCGTCTGCTTCCGCGGCTTCGACGCAGGGCCGCATCCTGGATGTAGCGGAGGGGGACGCGGCTTCGCACATTACGCTGAACCCGCCGACGGACCGGCGGAGGGCCGTTGAAAAGTTTGCCTTTACTCGTGTTTTCGACGAGGAGGCTTCGCAGCTTGATGTTTTGAGGGGTGTTGATGTTGCGTCGCTTGTGGAGGGGGTTCTTGCGCCTAATGGGGGAGAGGGGACGGATGCTGTCGTTGCCACGCTCGGCGTGACGGGCTCCGGAAAGGTCCGTCTCTTTCATCTTGTTCTCGTCTTTGTCTCCCTCCTTCTCTTCCTCCTAGCTAACAACTCCCAACCCCCAGACACACACCATCCTCGGCTCTCGCACTCACCGCGGCCTGACCCAGCTTACCCTCGACATCCTCTTCCGCTCCATCGCCTCCAACACCCTCGACCCGACCACGCTCCCCTCAGAGCTCGAATCCCTCCAAGCCGCCGACCCGTCCGAAGCCATTGTCGTCACAGCACCTCACTTCATCGACTCGACATACGAAGGAGGCTCCCGCGCCGCATCCCGTGCCGCCACGCCCATGACGGTAACGTCAGAGCATGGCCTCACATCGCCCCAGCCGCGCCGGAGACTCCCCCGTCCGTCTACGACAACGGCTCAGATCCCTGCCATCGGCAACCAACACGTCAATTTCGACAAGACGGCTTCGTACGTCATCGTCGTCTCCATGTACGAGGTTCACAACGACCGAATCTACGACCTCCTCACGCCAGCCTCCCGCTCGGCCGCAACCAAAGACTTCCGCCGACGACCCCTGCTCTTCAAATCGACGGAGCTATCGCCAGACCGCAAGGTCGTCGCCGGCCTGCGCAAGGTAGTCTGCACAAACCTCGAGGAAGCCATCATGGTGCTCGAAGCCGGTCTGGTGGAACGTCGTGTGGCGGGCACGGGAAGCAATAGCGTCTCGAGCCGGAGCCATGGCTTCTTCTGCTTCGAGGTTAGGAAGCGCTCGCTCGGACAGCGCGCAGGGCTCTGGCGCGGCAGCAGGCTTACCATCGTCGACATGGCCGGTAGCGAGCGAGCCAGGGAGGCCAAGACGGCGGGCGCAACGCTGGTTGAGGCTGGCAAGATCAACGAGAGCCTCATGTATCTGGGGCAATGTCTCCAGACTCAGACGGATGCCGGCACGTCGGCCAAGGTAAGGGATAATAACCCCGTCACCGGTATCTTGACGCCCCTAACGATGCCTCTCATCAGCCAAACGTGGTTCCTTATCGCCAGTGCAAGCTGACGGAGCTTCTCTTCTCCAACTCGTTCCCCTCTGTCACTGCCCACACCCAGGCCCCTCGACGCGACCCGCAGAGAGGCGTCATGATCGTAACGGCAGACCCTCGGGGCGACTTTAACGCAACGTCGCAGATTCTTCGATACAGCGCCCTCGCCCGCGAAGTGACAGTCCCTCGCATCCCATCCATAACCGCCACCATCCTCGCTCAAACCCCAGGTCAAAGCACCAGACCGCCGCCGCAACGCACCCACTCCGGTGCCGAAGACCGCGCGACGATGGAGCTGGCCGCTCTCGAAATCGCCCGCATGAGCGAAGAGATGGACCGGCTACGCCTCGAGCTCGAAGCCGAGGCCGAGGCGCGAGCGGTGGCAGAGGAACGACTGATGGACGTCGAAGCGGCGATTCGCGACGAGTGCGCGACTGAGTTTGAGCAGCGGCTAACCTTCGAGCTGGCGCGCTTCAAGGCCTCGCTTGCGCAGGAGCAGGAACGCAACGATGAGCACTGGGATCGCAAAGTCGACGTGCTGGAACGAGGCCTCGATCGCGATGACGATGGTCGGGACGATGACAAGGAGAACGTATTGGTCGAGGATATGGCGCACGAGCTGGCCCGGCTCAGACGCGATAACTCGGTCCTCCGGCGCGAACTGGCGGCCCGAAGCCCGGGGAAGCGCGCGCCGCTGGCCGAGAGGGACGACTTTGGCTCCGATCCGACCGTCGGCGTCGGTCATCAGCTTGAGCGACTGCGCGTGAGCAGCGCCGGCAGTCCGACGAAACGGGTGCGCCGGATCGGGCCGCGACGATGGGAGGAGCCGAACATGGTTGAGTAGATGGTTGGCGTTGCTGTGCTTTGGGTTTCGGTGTCTCGGACGTGATACCCCTGACCCCCCTTTAGTTTTCGATTTCTCACTGTAGTAGTAATGGGAGCTGCAAGAGATGGTTTGGAGTGTGGCATCTCCGTCTGCTGTGATCAGACCTTGTTCACGATTTGAACGAGGCGGAAAGAATGCAACGAGAAGCCAATATGTGCAGTTCTATCCTCTGGTATCTGTCCAAATCTCACTCTCGCTGTAGAACGACTAGCACGCCCATCAGTCCTAGCATCGCCGTCTTCATCCACGGGTGTTCTGACAACATGATGGTGACGTAGCCAACAAAGGGTACGTAGCCGACAACACTACCGATAATGTCCTTGCGCTCCAGATAGTCCTGCCCGCGGGCGTATAAATCGGTGTCGTCGGCGACGTTGTTGTCGCCCTTTGTGAGAAGCTTGGCCTTGTCGCTACCGTACCAATGAGCTTCACCCGACCGCTGGATTTGGCGAGGACAACGTACCCGGAACCAAATTTGCGCACAAGCCTGTGAACAATGGGGATATCCTTGTCCTTGACGTTGTAGACGACTACCTCGCCGACCTCGGTCTCCCTCATGAGATTCCGATTCCACAGCAGCAAAAGGTCGCCACGCTGGAAAGCTGGCTCCATTGAGCCGGATAGAACGACGACGATTGGCGATGGCGAGTCGGTAATGACGGATAGGCCCTTCCACATCTGCAAAGTATGAGAGCGAGTATGGGTCGCGCCATGGCCTGACGTACCATGAAAGCCGTCGAGAGGATAAGGGCAAAGTTCATCAGCTGCGCCGCAGCTTGACGAGGATTTTGAAGCCCTGGAAGCATCTCGGAAAAGGGGCCGGATCGATGTTGTCGAAACGATGGGGCCGGATTATATCGAGATGTCGGGCTGTTGGCGATGGCCTCGTGTGAAGGCAAGCTGGCGTTTACGGTGTAGCCTGTAGCCTGTAGGTGTCTATTCGTAAGCAGGACAATGATATGAGTGTATCACGTGACTGAACGCTGCTGAAGTGGGGTTGTTGAGGAAGAACGAGCAAAGCTTCAGAATCAACGGTCTAGCTGGAACTGGAAACAACAATGGCGGACGCAGACGAACTCGTGTCGACGGTACAGGCTGCCCTTGACCCGTTCATCAAGCCTCGAGAACAAGTCAACTACATCAGGCGCATCCTGGCCTTGCATCTGGCTTCCTACGCGGACGGCCCAGGCGTACTGCCGCTGGCGTTGAACGAGAGCATAGGCCCAGGCGGCGTCGGGAACGAGTTGAGGGGCGTCTACAGAGACTATGTTGAGGCCTTGGAGGCGAACACTTCGGCACGTCGCCAGTTCGAGGCGGAATTGCAAGCTGTCAGACATGACGACGAGACGAGCAACGAGCCACCTTCTCACGACTCCGGTAGCCTAGACGGTCATTTGACCTTGCTGAAATTGCAGCAAAAGCGAGAATGCCTCTTGGCTGTACAGAAGTCTCTGCAGTCCCTGGCCGAAACTGCAACCTCCAGGCAATCCCTTCTGGACACTCAGCACGTAGTAGATGCTGCTCCGGCTCTGCCAGCGGTGCCCGAGTCGGTGGTCAACGGCATAGTAACTGAGGAACGCACCGCCCAGCCAGATCTACACCGCCGCGTGCATCTTGCCGACAAGGCACTTCTACGAGCCAGTTTTCTTCTGAGGCAGGAGAAGAAGCTACTGGCCGAGTCGAGGACCAGATTTGGAACCGTCCAGGGCGTCAACACTGGTGCCAAGCTGCAAGCTCTGAGCGCTACACGGGCTGATTTGATAGCTTGGATCGAAGCTGAGCTGAACAAGGCGTCTTCTGTTGAAGATTCTGAGGAGGGGCTGGAGAACTCGCTGGGTAAAGATCAGCCCATACACAGTCAACCAGCCATGACGAAGAAGCTTCACGAGATTAGCCAAAGGTATGCCGCTTACGTGGCCGCCAGAAGAGAGGTCGTGGAACTGGCTTCAATTCGTTGGCAGCCGTTAATCTCGCCGCCGCATCAGCCAAGTACCTTTGCAACGTATGCCGACGACATGAATCCAACGCCAGTCGAACACCTTCTCATACCACACGTCGAGACGCTATTATCCATCTCGAAACATCAGAAGAATATGGTGGCTCACAAAGTTCACAGCAGCACCGTCTTGAACAAGCAAGCCAGGACCATATGCCAGGCGCTGGACCGCCTTGAGGAGGAAAGCCAACTCCTCCCTTCATACCCCATGAAGAAGCCTCCGCCGCAGAACCACAGCTTTGGTTCGCCCAATCAACGGCAGATGTCCACATGTGCGATGCCGTGGGCCATGGCCGCTAATTCGGCCAAAATCTCCACGCTCGAGGCCGTGGCGGAGGCTATCGAGGGCGGCCAGATTGCTCTCGAGGGTTCAATGAGGTCACTGGAGGACATTGATAAGCTCCTGGGTCGAAGCACGGCAGACAAGGAGCATACTGATGGCGACATGTCGAGACGGCAGGCAGATGACCCCTGGTCGTGTTTGCACGGAGACCTCGATCGTATTGACGCCGGCAGCTTGTCGTAGGGGGGGGATTGCATGGCGGCACGCAGTGGCACCGCTGTACCAATGCCATCTATTTCTCGCCCATAATGGCTGATATTCTCGTCGCCAAGTCCAAAATCGACAAGTGTTCATCGGCTCCGTCCACCAACCTCTTGTCAACCTCGGAGAAGACCATGACAATCTTATTCTTTTGGATGTCGGCAATCATTTCGTCAGTTGTGAGTGTCTGATACAGCTGCATTCATCATCAGTTATCTGACATCAAAGGCGCCAACATCCGTGCTCACCTGAGATACCACCTGCGTCGCGCTCCAGCCATCCGCAACCATATCCTCGACAACCTTGGCGACAGACTGGTGAGTCTCGCGCTTGCCTGATGGGCGCATGGCTTTGACAAGGCTGTCGATAATTGGCTCGGGGATCACGCCCGCAATTTCCTCAATCATCTTGACAGTCACCGGCTTGCTGTCAACATCCATCTGCTCAGAATCTCCGCTTGCCTTTTGGCCCGAGCCGACCAGCCGAGCAGCGCTCTGCAAAAAAGTAATGGCCTTTCGCAGATCACCTTCGCTGCATCTCACGAGGGCGTCAATTGCCCCATCTTCAAGCGAGAGTCGCTCAGCCTGAGCGATGTCCCCGAGCCGCTTCTTTGCGTTGCTCTGGTCCAAGCTCTTGAAGCGAAATTTGCTGCATCGGCTGGCAAGCGGGTCGATGATGCGGGTCACATAGTTGCAAATAAGACAAAATCGAGTGATCCTGCTATAAGTCTCCATGGTTCGACGCAGTGCGCTCTGGGCATCCTGCGTCATGGAGTCTGCCTCGTCGAGGATGATGATCTTGAAAGGCGGACAAGGGTACTTTTTGTTGTAAGACAGGGGTGGATTTATGAGCTGCATCCTCGCAAAGTTCTTGACCTTTTCGCGAACGATGGATATGCCGCGCTCGTCGGAGGCGTTGAGCTCCAGTACGCGCGCCTTGACCATGTCCGGGCCGTAGAGCTCTTTCGCGAGAGCGAGGACAGTCGACGTCTTGCCGGTGCCGGGCGGTCCGTAGAACAGCATGTGGGGGAGCTGAATTGGGTATGTCAGCTGCGTCTGCGTTGCTCCCGCCGTGACCGTACATACATTGGACGACTGCAGAGTCCGCTGCAGGACGTTGACGGTGTGGTCCTGCGCTGTCACGTCGTCGAGCGTCTTGGGACGGCTATGGGTAGAGTCAGAGAAAGTGACGAATCAGACGACCATGCAGACACACTATTTCTCGACCCAAGGTTGGCTTCCGGTGTCGACCTCGCGATGGTTCTTGGGATCGGCGGAGCTGGCTGAAGCTGCTGCCGCCTTTCGGGCTTTAAGGTCGAAGAAGCTGGCCATTTCTTTGGATCAACGGCAATTTCAATCAGCCAGCGGCGAGCATCTGTTGAAGGCGGAAATGGCAGAATGGTGAAGATTGAGAGGATGGAATCGCAGCATCTATCGATTTACGCGTCGCGGCTTGCGGTCTCGCGAAGTCGCGTCTCCGCTGTCACGTGATGACGAGCCCCGCTTACGGAGAGTTGACTGCATCTCATTGGCCATCCCGCGAAACAACTCACATCAACTTGGTTGCTGAACTGAGCTGCTTCTGCTACCGCTGTTCCGATGGAAGACTTGCCATGGCAGAGCGTCTCGGAACCTGTCACGACTACTCTTACATACGAGGCTACCGCATGAGGCGTTCCGATATCGGTCCGAGGCTGTCAGACTCTAGTGGGCAAAGCAGCCGCCTCTGCAAGACAACGGAAGCAGGCTGCCGAAGAGGGATGGGGGGCAATATAGGTCTTTGATCGCTTTGGACAGAACGAGCTACAATGTCTCGGACTTCTAGAGTTGTTCACCACTCCGATTCTAGGCCATATTATTCGTACGTGCAGATTGGCTGAAGCACTCGCCAATTGCTTCATGGCGGCCTAATGCTGCCGAATGTCGCGATATCACATGTCATGGCTGCAGTAGCATGGCCAAGCAGCACTGCTGGCCCTGACCCTGTCTATCACGTGATGGTCACGCACTACCTACCTAGCCCTTTTTAGTCCTTGGTGGGCACTTAATCCTAGCATCGTCTCCTCTCTTCCAGGCCGCCCTCCTTGAACATGAGGAAATCTGCAGCAACTCTGTGCTTACTCAACCGCTGACGGCTAATCCTCAACTCAACGACTTCCCTTTCTGCGGCACCCGTTGACCATGGCTACCATCATCGTGAGTTTCGAGACGGCTACTGTTGCGATGCTGGACTAACGCTGGCTTGCGACAAGCTGGGTGCCCAATGGGGTATGTTGCTCTCTTTCGCTGACCGATGTTGCGATGCGCTGACTGGTTGCCATGTCTAAGGCGACGAAGGGGTATGTCTTACCTCGATGTCTGATGTTACAAACTAACTGTTTCCTGACAGAAAGGCAAGCTAACCGACATTCTTGCACCCGAAGTGCAGCTTTGCGCGCGAGCTGCCGTAAGTCACGGCCCGATGCCGAAACCGAGCGCTTGGCTTGCTGAGGAGACGAATATAGGGCGGTCACAATGCTGGTCACTCCATTGTGTGAGATGCGAACCCATTCGATGTTTGAGGTTTGGCCGCTAACCTCGATGCAAAGTGCCAACGGCGTGTCGTATAGGTGTGCACGGACAGTCGGAAGCTGGTCGTGTAATGAGGGCTTATCATCGGCAGCTTCCATCTACTACCTTCTGGTCTTGTCAACCCTAACTGGTACGCGAACTCGATGCTTGACCTACGGACCTTGTGCTTATTCTACATCCGGCAGCATGAACCTCATTGGGTCCTCCGTCGTGGCACACATTGTTCGTTTTCCTTACACAAATATACTCAGTTCTATAATTGATGAGTGGCATAGCCGACTTTCTTCAAGGAACTAGCAGAGCTCGAACGAAAAGGTCTCTCCAAGTACGATCAGACAAGCTCTTCAAATCTGGCGACAGACTATATCCTGACAAAAGACCAGCGTCCACGATCGCATCTTTATCAGCGATCGAGTCCACATCGACCTCGATCTTCACATCGCCGTCGACGGTCTAGAAGAGGTTGAGCTTGGGGGTGAGTGACTTGTTGACGACAGGCCTCGTCGGTTTTGCTGAACAGACTCGTTACGGCAGAGCGCAAGGTCGGGACAACCGGCAAAGGCATTGGTCCGGCGTACAGCACAAAGGCGGCGGTAAGCGCCCAGTCACGATTGAGCGCACAAGACCGTCGTTGTTGACTCGACTCTAGCGAAGTGGCATCCGTTTGGCCGAGGTCTTCAACGCCGAGCTCTTCGCCACTAAACTTCGGCGGCTGGCGTCCGGCTACCATAAGCGATACGGCGATCTCCTTAAGTATGACGTCGACGACGAAATTGCCCGTTTCAATGAGTATCGGCCTAAGCTTGCCAAGTACACGGTCGATGCCGTGGCCTTTATGAAGCAGGCGCAGGAGAAGAAGATGAAGATTCTGTGTGAAGGGGCCAACGGTGAGCTCACGGCGCCAACTACACATTAAGCCTGGTTCAGGCTGGCTGACCTGTCTAGCCCTTATGCTGGATCTCGATTGGGGCTCGGTAGGTTGTCACGTCTTGACTTGTCACCTTCCTTGAAAGAGATGAGGCGGCCAGTCACTGACTTTGCTAGTACCCATACGTGACGAGTAGCTCTACGGGGTACGTTGCGGTGCACCAACGCGAGTGCTCCACGGCTGCTGACGTCGCGTAGCATCGGTGGCATAGTGAACGGGCTTTCTCTTGACATCAAGAGGATCGACGAGGTCATCGGGGTGGTCAAGAGCTACACCACTCGCGTGGGTTCGGGAGCCTTCAAGACGGAAGACCTCGGGGAGTAGGTGTAGTCATCCTTTGTTAGATGACGGCTCCTAACTCGGACTCAGGATTGGCAACAAGCTGCAGGAAAGGGGTCGGGAATGGGTGAGGCTAAATGGTTATGGGCTCGTCATCGCTAGAGCGACTGACATGAATCAGGGCACTTCGACTGGCCGCAGACGCCGATGTGGTTGGTAAGTTGTCATGTTGAGAGGACGAAGTGCTTAGGATCAGTGTTGACTTGGAAGAGCAGGTTGGGTACGTTGGGTCTACCCTGATCAATGAGGTCGTGCTGCTCACTGGCATCTCACAGATCTCGTTGTCGTCAAGTACACGACGGTAAGTACCTTGGCTCTGTTGTCGTTTGAAACAGTTTGATTGACATGCTTCAGGACATCAACCACTACACGGCGCTGAACCTCACCAAGGTAAAGACATGGCGTCCTTATCGAAGCAGCCCTCGTGCTCATTCGCGAACCTAGCTCGACGTCCTCGATACCTTTCCGACGATCAGGATCGCCACCGCCTACAAGAATCCCGACACCGGCGAGGTGAGCTTTCTTGACGCATCGAGCTCTGTGTTTGCAGCGCGTTGACTCCTCGCAGGAAATTCCCTCGTATCCCGCAGACTTGGACCTGCTCGATCGGTCCGAGGTCATTTACCACGAGATGCCGGGTTGGAACAAGCCGACGACCAACGCCAAGACCTTTGACGATCTGCCCAAGGAGGCACAGGATTACATCAGGGTGAGTTGGGGTTGTTGATGCAGGGTATGAGTGGCTTGCTGACGTTGATTGCCAGTACATTGAGGACTTTGTTGGGGTCAAGGTATTCATTCCTCTCGCGAGACTCGTGCGGGCACGGAAACAGACTGACGATGAACAGATCAAGTGGATAGGGACTGGCCCAGATCGCGAGGCCATGATCCAGCGCTTTTGAATGATGTGATGACGATGATATGGATGGCATGAGGAAAGGAGCTGCGAGTGTTTGAGCTGTCTGGCCAAGTAGATAAAGATGTCAATGAAGCCCTGGATGCGCTGTATCTTGATGGTGTGTGCTTTGGGTTCTCCGGTATTCGTACAGTCTTTCGGCCTTGATGATGAATATGTGCCTTTCATCCTACCTACCTACCTATGTAGCTACCTACCCACTTATAGGTAGGTATGTACGACAAACTGGTGGTTGAGTTGCCCGTCGGTGTCACCGAGGCTGTTTCTGTCGGGGCTTTATCAGCTGGAGGAAAGTCAGTCCTGGCTAACTACCTAGGATGCACCTGCCTGCCTACCTACCCGGTACCCAAAGCATGTACGAATAGGGAGATATGTACTCGGAACCTTCCCCTCCGCAGAGACAACCCCACTCATACTGGTAACATCGACTCGCTCATGGACGCCTACGCCTCACTGCCTCAGGCACCACGGAAGCTACCTACCAGCTTGGCCACGCAGGATCGGATTTCTTGCCTATTTCTTCGGCTGGCCATCGTCATCTCTACAGCAAACGCGATCAAAACTCCTCATGGTCGGCCCCCCTCGAGCCCATTTCGTCCCGCGACTTATAGCACGTTGCCACTGACGAGAAGCGCCATGGATCAGTCCATCATTCGCATCTCCAAGGTTCGTCCTCGGTGCCCCGCATCCCATCCCGCGGGGTTGCAAGCCGATTTGCGAGGCGGTTGCTTGCGAGGCGGTTGCGAAGGCTGACTGGAAGCCGTCTGTCCATAGGAGCTCAGCGACATCCAGAAGGGCTCAGATCTCGGTGCGTCGTCTGCTCGATCCCCGCCCTCTGCGCAGGTTCTGACCGCTTCTCAGCTATCGCCGTGGCCTGCCGCGACATCGATGTCCGTAATGTCAAGGCCCTCATCATCGGGCCGCACGAGACGCCTTACGAGTTTGGTTTCTTTGAGGTGACGTCGTCTCCTTCGCCCGTGCCCCTCGCTATTTCTAATTATTCTGCAGTTTGCTGTCCGGTTTAACAAAGGTTTCCTTTCACTACCTACCATCCTACCTAGTCCCTCTTCTGACGGCCGCAGAATATCCTTCCAAAGCACCAAACGTACAGTGCATCACAACAAATGGCGGTCAGTGTCGACTGAATCCCAACATCTATGCAAACGGAAAGATATGCTTGTGAGTCTTGTCCTGTCCGACAAGTTGCCTGCGGGAAGCTTGGGCTAAGATTATTCAGATCCATCCTCGGGTATGATGCCTCGTCTCCCACTCTCTTCGGACCGTGTCTGACCGTTGGATAGCACGTGGCGGGGCGAAAGGGGCGAGGAATGGTCATCAGCGCAGGGCCTCGAATCCATCCTGCTGTCCATCCAAAGCCTGCTCTCTTCCAATCCATACGAGAACGAGCCCGGCTTCGAGGACGCCAACGAGGAGTCCGACAAGAGGATGCAGAGAGCCTACGTGCAAAAGGTGCCATGGACCGTTCTGCTGGCTGTCAATGCGAGCCGCTAACAGGTCGCAGATCCGTCACGAGTCGCTGCGCCTTTCCGTCATACAACGGCTCGAAGGTTACCTAGAGTTGAACCCCGACGGGTCCAAGCATAAAAAGGAGGACGACTCGGACGAGTCCGACGATAATACGGTACCTTTCGAGCCTTTCAAGGACCTCATCAAGCGGCGCTTCCTCTGGTACTACCAGTCATACTTGACGGCCATCGAGAAGGGCAAGTCGGAGGTCAAGGAAGGCCAAGGATTCATAAGAATGCCCTTTGAGGCGCCCAACAGCAACACCATGGACGGGCGCTTCAACTATCCCGATCTGGAGCGCAGACTGAAGCGCATCAAGGCGGCTCTAGATGCGGAGACCAAGATTTGGGCCGTCGAGGGCCTGGCTGCCATAGCCAAAGAGTCGACGGTCAGCGTGAACCTCCAGCATCAGTTTGATCAGGTTTCTGCCTCGTTGAAAAGAGGAGACATGCCGCACGTCGTCACGCTCGAGGACGGCAACCCCTTCGTCTGGATCCTGACGTACTTTGGCCGTCCCATGACGAATCTCGACGGGGGGCTATTTCGCATCAGGATGAGCTTCAGCCCTCGCTTTCCCGATGAGCAACCGCGCGTCCAGTTCGAGACAAAGATATTCCACCACCACGTCGCCGAAGATGGCACAGCCTGCTACACGCCCAACCCTCTCAAGAAGGAGGATATACGCTGTCACATCGAGGCCATCGTTTCCACGCTCGAAGAGGACGATCCGGCCTACGACCCCAGAGAGATTGTCAACCCGGAAGCTACGCGAATGTTTTGGGCAGGCGGCCAGGCCGATCGGAAGAATTACAACCGGCGACTGCGTCGGTCGGTGCAGCAGAGCATGGAGTAGGTGTCGTCCCACGTCGTTCACCATGGGAAATTCTGCTGACGGCTGGGCACAGGTATTGCGTGGATTGAGCGTCGTCGTCTCTCGGGGTTCGTCGGTCGTCTGGGATGGACTGACTGCCCTTGGTCGCAGAGTGGTGAGAGCAGGTGGATGCCGGCCAAGACAAGCGTTTACTGGCAGTTAAAAAGGGCGCTGAGATGGCAACTCGGGAGGGCCAGAGCAACCCTGAGAGAGGCCAAGGGAAGGGGTTATCAGCGGGTGTTGCTTTAGCGCCGCGGACGAGATGCCGTCGGAGGTATTCGTAGTGAGAAGCAGACGAAAAGCTATTCATACTATGTTCATTATCTTCCCCGATGCTCTGTAGGTGGTCCATCGTTTTGCGCGTCTTGTCTGTAGAGGCTGTAAACGGTCAATCCATATATTGTTGTAGCACCACCGGTACTAACAACACCATTCATCTGATGGGGTTGGCAACTATGGCCGTGTGGCGTAATGGCAGCGCATCTGACTACGATGATGTAATCAGGAGGTTGCAGGTTCGACCCCTGTCTCGGTCAACCGATCTTTTTGCCCTTTTCACGATTGGATCGTGAGATTTATTTTTATAATCGTGGATTAATGGCTTTTAGAGATGAATGACGAGAATAGAGACGATGTCTTGGAGCACTTGCTCTAGGTAGTAGTTACTGTCGAGCGGTTTTAGGAATGCGAAGGCGGGACTAACGGTAAGAGTCGTTACTAGAAGACTAGATAGAGTCTTAAATAGAGAAGAGCGTTCTATAGGGGTTAGGGGCGTAAGCATAGCTGTTCATTCTGTCTCGAGGAGAGGCGGTTTCATTAGAATGCTATTGTATGAGGCGTACGACGTCTAGTGATTATACTCGGAGAAACTTTTTATGTCTACAAGGACGTCTCTTGGATTGCTGATGGGAGGACATAGTTAAGCGACGACTTGTAAGGCGTCTGCCATTTACGAGTCGTCGATTGCTAACGAGATTTCATGCCGTGGTGATTTACGTCGCTTAGCTTTATTACCCTTCCGTTACTACTAAGAGAACTGTTTGAGCTTAAAGAGCTTGAGAGGTTTTACGTCTGCAGTTTACTGAGGAGTTGGCGCGAGGATGATGTCGAGGTAGTTCTTTGGCGTGCTCTCGATGGCTAATTTCTAGTTCTTGGTTCGAAAGGATGTAGCTTAGCTGCGGTAATCTCATGACGCGTTCTCTTTGGGCAAAACTCCCCCATGCCGACGTGCAAGATGGTGACAATCTCTAAGAAAGAGCAGCGACAACAGCTACAAGTACAAGTACAACCCTCGTTGATGCCGGCGATTGACTTGATGAGGGTAGGGTATCGCGGCGGCGACTGTTTGTTTGCAGGTGGTGGGCGGATGTTGGAGAGGCCTTGCCGGATCCGGGCTTGGTGTGGCGTTTGCATTTGCGTCGTGCATCGATCGATGGGCGGATGGTTGGATGCTCGCTGACGTATCGGATTATGACGAATAGGTTGGTGTGTGTGTATGGCACTCGGAGTGGAGTTTATTCGATGGTGATGTCATGGTCTCCGTGCGAGCCGTAGGTAGGCAGGTATGAATTATGATGATATATTTCCATCCCATCCCATCCCATCCCATCCCATCCCATCCCATCTCCCGATCCCACCAATTCTAACCAACAAATCAACCCCCAACACGCCCCCAACACAATGCCTCAAGAACCTCAGCAACCAGGCCTCATCGGCAGCCACGCCGAGTACGCAAAAGGCGCCATCGAAGTATGACCTCTCCCCCTTTTCCCCAGACAGCACATGAAAAGCCAGTCCAGTCCAACTAAAAACCCCCCGACAAAAACAAACAGTCCGCCATAGGCGACCTCACCGGCTCGCAGCCTTGGAAATCGTCGGGCGAACAGGATAAAGCCTCTGCCACGGCGGCGATGAAGAAGGCGGGGGAGCAGCGGGAGGAGGGCAAGGGGTATGGGAAGGCGGAGGAGTTGGCGGGGAAGATCTCGGGGTGTGAGGGGATGAGGAAGGAGGGGGCTGCGAGTGCGAAGGAGTGAGGTTGGAGGTTGGGGGGAGGTTCATGGCTGGGGTTGTTGTTGATGGGGACTATGGGAACTGTTGGTTGTGATGCTCGTCACTGTGTCTGCTCGGATGCCATCGACGTAGTTCTTCTTACTCCTGGTCCTCACGAACCGATGCAAGAGATCAATAGAGCCCTCGTCATCATCAGTAACTTCACCTCAACGAGTATGCAGAGATATCATAAGCAAGTCTCACAACCCCATCATCAAAAGAATGAACCAGCCAACGACTCCAATCTGGCATCGACTCCAAAGAGCATGCATACGCAATCGGCACTCCTCCGCTCGAGACATCAAGCATGAACCATCTGTCGCAATCGCTCCTCAATCCGCTCGCTGCCTTCAGAAGACTCCCACACCTCATGAGGCGCATCGTCAACCACATCCCAATGCTTCAGGTTATCCGTCAACTTGGTCAGATCCCGCTGCTTCTGCGCCCAGTCCTCGCTGCGCTTCATCTCGATGCCGGAGCTGATGACGACGAGAGCCGTCTTCTTATGTTGGATCCGTCGGCTGCCTTGCACGTCGCGACGCGTGAACGAGTTGGCAACTAGGTTCTCCTGCAGTCGTGTGAAGATGAGCTTGCTGCCCTGTGACGAGGATCGGCCGTAGATGCGATCTCGGCTCGTGCGGCCTCGGAAGATGGCGCCTGATAACCTGTCTAGTCCCAGAGGCGAGATGACGCCACGCAGCCAGAGTAGGAATCCGCGTCCCGAAGAGGCTACCTCGTCGAGGAGGTCCTCGTGCAGGGGATCGATCAGGACGATCCCTCGGACCTCGTGCGCGTGTCGGGACGAAAAGACGCGCGAGTATAGGGAGCCGATGCCCGCGCTGGCCAGCACCCATGGTCCCCTTTCGTCGGCCGACGCCAGTGCCTCGCTGAGCACGTCTACGGCAAACCCGGCCGACAGCGGCGATGGCGCCGTGTCTGACCAGCCGTAGCCCGGACGGTCGACGAAGCAGTAGCGCGAGAAGGATCGGTTGCGCATCGCCTTGTCGGCCAGCTTCCACAGACCCTGCTCGACAGGCCTCTCGCCTCCCTCCAGGAGCACAGTCGGCTGATCGGTAGCGTTACCGTGGCAGTAGATGTGAATCCGATATTTACCGCCGTCCACCTCGTACAGCTTGCCGGGGGCCGCCAAGCCGGCGTCGAGAGAGCGCAGGATGATAGTCAGCGTCATGAGAAGGACGGCAACAGCCATGACGACGTAGGCAATGGTCGACAGTAGCACCGCCAGCCACTCGGACAGGGTACGACGCGTCTCGGCCCGACCTGTCAGCCGCTCTTCCTCCTCTTCCTTGCCCCATTTGACGGCTCGATCGGCGAGCAGAGCCCATATGCTCATGAGTAGGGCCCAGGTGGCGCTGACGAGACCGACCCAGCCCTCTTCATAGCGCGTCTGCTGTACACTGGCGAGCAGGACAAGATCCAGGAACAGCATCACCTGTGGCCATGGTCTGTTAGAAGGATTCGCAAGAGAAGAAGAGTATGGAGGAGCGACATACAGCCGTGACTATAGCCAGGATGCGGACCGACTTGGACGGCACGCCGAAGAAGACGAGGGTAAAGAGCATGTTGGCCAGGGCCAGACTGGTGAAGCCATATGCCAAGAAGCTGCTGCCGCGCGTATTGAGACCCGGCGGCGTGGCAAAGACGGACACGAGCAGCACCAGCCACCAGGCAAAGGTAATGGCCGTGACAAATAGCGTCAGGTATCTCAAGATGCGGATACTCCAGAGGTTATAGGGCGAGACAGCAGGATCGTCAGGAGCGAGCATGCCATCTCCACGGCCGGGCAAAAGCCGAGTCCGCTCATCAGCCGGCGGCTGTCTGTCATGATGAGCAGGCTGTTGCGAGGACGAGCGTCCCTCATTATCGCCGTCCGAGTCGTTGTTTGCCTTTGAGAAGAGCGGCATGACGGCTAGTGGATAATGGAGTTTAGCAAGGGGGGGGGGGGAGGGGGATGCAGCTGCGAGAAGAGCAGAGAGAGGAGGGTCTGGGCTCGTCTCTAGCTCTTCAGCTCGTGGCACAGCTGCTAGGTATTCGCTCAAATCGATGGTAGGGGGCGGGAGGCGACGTCATAATAGGATCAAGGGCCTGCAGCTCCAGCGGCAGAGGCGGGCGGGGCGCGCTAGCCAATTACCGGCGTCTGCTTCCTTTTAGCTGGAGATGGGACGAACGGCTGGCAGAGGGTGAGAGTGAGACAGAGAGACAAGAGAGCGGGCGAGACGGAGACGGAGACGGAAGACTGGTGGCATAGACAGGATTTTCTTTTCTGATCCTTATCTTCATCTCTATCCTTTATCCATCACCTTACTGTGGACCGACTCTTCTCCCGCTCCAGGCCACGTGATGCCTGTATATACATACATACGTACAGCCCGGTCCGCCGGAACGGAGGATCCCCGGATCGGTGCCGATCTCGGTTCGGGCCCGCTTCTTGGCCGAGAGTCATGTCCCGAGGGGCCGAGAGTAGCCGGTCTCTATACACATGTATGTATGTACAAACATACTCACTGTCCCAATCTATATCCTCCAAATAATTGAAAGAGATATCCCTGTAATGACTTGCGTAATTCTTCGTCACGAAAAAACGCCCTTTACGTGCACCCGTCATAACTCATCAAGCAAACACACAAGCAAACTCACTTCACTGCACCCACGGCGCCACAGCTTGCCTTCCCCTCGAGCTCACACTCGACATACCACTGGACATGGACCGCGAATGCTCCAGCCTCGGCCGCTGAGCCAGCGACTCCTGCGTCCGCATCCTCAACGCTCTCTCCGGACTGGGCCCCGTCGTCGACGTCGTCACGCCCTCGGGCACCTTTCCGATAGGGAGGTGCATCTTAGCCGCCGCCCGCGGGTCGTCAAGCTCGACGCCGTACTTCTTATACGTCATCTTCTTTTGTGCCTTCATGGCTTGCGCTGATGGTTCGCTGACTGATAACCACCGCCTGACGTGTCCGAGCCAAGAGGGCCGCCTCTCGCTGGGTGTCTGTAGCATGCTGTTGCTGCGGAATGATCGGCTATCCTGGCTTGAGTTGCCGGTGGCTACCGATGGCCTTGGCTCGGCGTAGGTGTCCCTCGACGCTGGTCTCGGCGACGTCGCCATTGTGGGAATGCCGGGCTGCTGCCGGTCTTGTTGTCAGACACGCCGCCAAAGGCGAGAGCGTCGGCTTTCCTCGTCAGACGCGCCGGCGACGAGGGTGCAGAGTTGCACAATCCGTCGCGAAAAGGCGAGATCGGCGAGGTCGAGTCGAGACTGCTTCACTGAAGTTGCCGTGATTCTCCCAAGACTTTGTAGCTGTGATGTGTGCAGAGATGGCGTCTCCAGTCAAGCAAGTCGACGCTATCCGTCTCCAACAGCTTTGTGCGTTCTGAAGCCACAGTTATGGGCAAGCGTCGACTCCCATCGAAGACAGAAAAACCACATGTGCGACGCACATGCGAGTTATATCGACAAGGGAACATGCGCTTCTCCCAGGGGCAGATGGGCAAAAGCAAACAGCGACAAAGCGAAAGACTGCGTCGGCCAAGGGATGACGGCAACTGGTTATTTTTTTCCACTCTAGCTCTGAAATAGAATGCTGAATCCCTCAAAAAGAAGAAAGAAGACAACGGGAAAAAGTAAAATCTAGAATCCGACTGCATCTATAGACGCAGCTTCGCGACGGGTTATCGACGGACTGAAGCTTTCTTCCACCCACCACGTCTTCACCTCTGCTTTCTCGCCTTCAGCCGACCGCGCTCTCCTCCGCTCAGACCCGTCGCTTTCGATAATCCGCTGCGCAAGAGACACTAGTGACATCTCACTTGATTCACCTCTCAGGTCTTCAAGGGCCTCGACCAGACACCGTGAGCTCTTTAGGGTAGGCTCGTTTCCCCGGCAATCTCATCGACAAGCCCGTCCGGGGCCGTAGCCAATCACGGTAAGCAGATCGATGACCTAAGCAGCCTCCTCTGTCTTGGACTCCGCCACGATAACCCTTGGCAGTCATCGTCACTCGTCACGCGAATGTAGGTATTGCGCAGCCTCGCCCCGTGCGCCCGACCGACGCGCACAGACTTGAATCCGCGAGCCGCGGGCAGCAGCGCCCCTGAAACACCATGCGTCCTCCACCACCAGTCAGCCTATCAGTCTCCTCGTCATCCCGCCCCGACGTCCCCGAAGACATCCCTCCACCGCCCATATCGCCCATCACCCCGACGCTACCACCCGCTCATCTTCCCGACGCAACCCCCCAGCAGCCGCTCCCATCGCCCATATCCCGCCGGCCCGCCTATACGCACCGTCAACAGGCACAACAGCAGACGGTCTTACCCCCCCCTCCCGCACCCATCGACTTCGAAACCAACCCAGACGTCCTGGCCCTCAAGTCCGCCATCTCCGTTCTGCAGGTGCAAAAGAGACGCGCAGAGGCAGACGTCAAGACTCTGAGCAGCGCGAGGGATGCGGCCCTCGACGACCCAGACCTCTTCATCCAACACCTCTCTGCCGGCAACGTCAACAATGCCCGCGCCGGGAAGAAAGATTCGGAGAAGAGCGCGTGGTCCGCCTTGCCACAGCCGCAGGACGTGGTTCGCTGCCCGCCAATAAACTGGTCTCAGTACGCCGTCGTCGGAGATTCCCTAGATAAACTCCACGCCGATGAGGTCCGTCGCCCGTCGCAGGGCCAGCCTGCGACCGTCACCCCGGACGGCGCCTACGAATTTACGGCCGAGAATCCGCGAGAGACATACCCCGGCGTCGCAGCCCCCTTCGCGCCCGGAAAGGATCGTATCGACCGCAAGCCGAAAGCCAAGAAATAAAGCGCCATCGGATTGTCCCTTGCGTGGGAAATCATGACGAGCCTGTTTTTGTGGATACTCGGCGTTGGCGGTCTTTTCCTCTCTTCAGATTGTTTGATGCCCTGTCGCGAAAGTCATTATAGGATACGGCGCTGGGGATTGCGAGTGGTACGCTGGAAGGCGTTGAGTTTGACGTGATGATGATTATGACCATTGTCTATTGCTACTACTAGTATTAGGACGAGACTGTATTTACAAAAGGCGATGCCGCGAGGCAGATCCAAGATACACAAGACCATCATTTCTCCATGTCTACAATCGACATGCCCTCGAAGCAGTTCCTCGTCTTGATCTCGACATGCATGACTATGGTTGCCCATTGACAATTGTCGATGACTTTGCAAAAACTATATAGTAAGCAGATGAGACATGTTGCTAGTAACTAAAGCAGGCCGTGTGGCGTAATGGCAGCGCATCTGACTACGATGGGTAATCAGGAGGTTGCAGGTTCGACCCCTGTCTCGGTCATTCTTTTTGTCTTCTTTTACTATTTGTCTTAAATACATAGACATCTTCTTTCTCCTTCTTATCCTGTCTTGAATCATTCTTTTAGGGATGTAATGGTTCTACCTAGTGGGCGAGTTAAAGAATATTTCAATCCTTATGTAATAGTGTCTTGCGACTTTTTTTTTAGTCGAGCCAGTCCAATCCGACGCCTAAGTGCACAATGCTACTGAAAACCACCGCGAAGCTGTGGCGGGAGCAAGGCTAGTGTGGCTGATGACTGCTGCGTGTTGGGCCGGGCGAGGCTCGTACGTGGCGTATCGAGCTAGTCCACTTCTAGCTAGTGCGCTCTGCCAGTTGCCTCGATTGCCTGGCATCCAAACCTCGAGGTTACCTTCTATTCTCGGACTCGTGCAGTCTCTGAAAATTCATCCACGCGAAGCCCGGCGTCGCGATAACCTCTTATAACCATCGCCCATATCATCAAGTCTTCATAGGAAAGCAAACCTGATGGTGTAACCCCACCGTCTCCTCCCTCTTCAGGCCTCAGTCGGCGCTTTGCCACAGCGAGCCTCTCGAGATACCCACGACACACGAGCTCAACATGTCGGACCCTCATCGCGATGTCTCGCAATACAAATACTCGGCCATGTCCAACCTGGTCCTCCAGGCGGACCGCCGGTTTGTCACGCGACGCACCGACGAGGCCACCGGCGATCCCGAGTCGCTCGCGGGACGGCTGAGCATCAAGGACATGGGCAACAGGGTCGCTCGAGACGAGGCGCCCAAGCAAAAGAAACAGCCCAGCCTTCCCAATATCAAGAGGGGTAATCTTCAGGAAGGTGAAGATATCCTTCTAAGAGAACAGCGCAAGGCCAAGACGGAAGCCTCGCAGGCGGGACTCCTGGGCGCAAACGACGCGCTGATCGAGGGCATCACATACCGGCCTCGTACGGCGGCGACACGGGCAACCTTTGACCTCATTCTCACCTTGGTTGCCTCCAGCCTAGGCGACGTCCCTCATGAGGTTGTTCGCAGCGCTGCTGACGCTGTCTTGGAATACCTCAAGGACGACGACATGAGGGATGCCGAAAAGAAGAACGAGATTGATGACATCCTTGGCACCAAGCTGAGCTCGAAGCACTTCACCGAGTTGGTCAATCTCGGCAAAAAGATTACCGATTACGACGCCCAAGATGAAGAGAATCTGGAAATGGCCGATACAGCCGGCGACGTCGAGATCGACGAGCGTCAGGGCGTCGCCGTGACGTTTGATGACGAACACGAGGAGGATGAAGATGTGGAAGTGGTGCACGACGATTTGTCTGAAGACGACGCCGTTGACGAGGATGAAGATGATGACCAGGATTCGGCCAAGGAGGACGAGGCACTCGTTGACGACGAAGAGATGGCTCTGGATGCCGATGTCACGGGAGCCAAGAACAAGGACGACGAAGCCGTGCTTGTGCCTGCGCGCGACATCGACGCCTTTTGGTTGCAACGACAAATTGGAATCTTTTATCCCGATGCGCACGAGCAGGCAGACAAGACGAAAATCGCTCTGCGCTTGCTCTCCGGCGAGACCGACGCGGCAAGTGGCGAGGAACGATCTTTGCGAGACATTGAGAACGATCTGATGGAACTCTTCGACTTTGAGAACCACGACCTCGTCCAGAAGCTGATCGATAACCGGGAAAAGGTGTTTTGGCTCACGAAGCTTGCCCGGGCTGAGACGGCAGAAAAGCGCTCAGATGTCGAAAGGGAGATTGCCTCCGAGGGCCTCGTTTGGATACTCAACGAACTCAGAGGCGAGGAAGTTGGAGGAGACGGCAAGGCGGCCAAGATTGAAATGAAGATGGACATTGACATACCGGCATCGCTGGTGGCAGAGAAGCCGAAGCCTGAGCAAAAAGAGGGCCACATGGTTGGCGGGCTCAAGCCCAAGCGACTGATCAATCTGGAGAATCTGGTGTTTGATCAGGGCAATCACCTCATGACGAACCCCAAAGTCACGCTGCCCGAAGGCTCTACGAAGCGAACTTTCAAGGGCTACGAAGAGATACACGTGCCGCCTCCGAAGAAGCGGAACGAGCCGGGCGACTCGTTGATACCCATTTCCGATCTGCCGGCGTGGGCACAGGGTGCTTTCAGCTCTGCCAAGTCCCTCAACAAGATCCAGTCCAAGTGCTTCACATCCGCCTTTGAAAGCGACAAGAATATGCTCGTCTGCGCGCCCACGGGCAGCGGCAAGACCAACGTCGCCATGTTGACCATGCTGCGCGAGCTGGGAAAGAATCGAAACCCTGAGACGGGCGAGATCGATCTCGACGCCTTCAAGATTGTGTACATTGCTCCGCTCAAGGCCCTCGTTCAGGAACAGGTTGGGAATTTCGGAAAGCGCCTGGAGCAGTTCGGTGTCCGGGTCTCGGAGTTGACGGGCGACCGGCAGCTCACCAAGCAGCAAATCTCGGAGACTCAGGTGATTGTGACGACGCCGGAGAAGTGGGACGTCATCACCAGAAAGGCCAACGACCTGACGTATACCAATCTGGTGCATCTCATCATCATCGACGAAATTCACCTGCTCCACGACGACCGCGGCCCCGTGCTCGAGAGCATCGTGAGCAGAACGATCCGCAAGACGGAGCAGAACGGCGAGCCGGTGCGGCTCGTCGGTCTATCGGCTACCCTTCCCAATTATGGCGACGTGGCGACTTTCCTGCGAGTCGATCCGGAAAAGGACCTGTTCCACTTCGACGGCACGTACAGGCCTTGCCCGCTTCGTCAGGAGTTCGTGGGCGTGACGGAACGCAAAGCCATCAAGCAGCTGAAGACGATGAACGACGTGACTTACAACAAGGTGATGGAGCACGTGGGCACCAACAAGAACCAGGTGCTCATCTTCGTGCACTCGCGCAAGGATACGGCCAAGACGGCCAGATATATCCGAGACAAGGCCATCGAGATGCAGACCCTGAACCGCATCCTTCGACACGACGCGGGGAGCCGGGAGGTGCTAAAGGAAGCGTCGAGTCAGGCCACGAACGAAGACTTGAAGGATATCCTGCCCCACGGACTGGGCATCCATCACGCCGGCATGAGCCGCATAGACAGAACAGACGTCGAGGACCTGTTCTCCCGAGGCGCCATTCAGGTGCTCGTCTGCACGGCGACACTCGCCTGGGGCGTCAACCTCCCAGCCCACACCGTCATCATCAAAGGCACACAGGTCTATTCTCCGGAAAAGGGCACCTGGGTTGAGCTGAGCCCCCAGGACGTGCTCCAGATGCTCGGTCGAGCGGGGCGGCCCCAGTTCGACACGTACGGAGAGGGCATCATCATCACCACGCAGAGCGAGATTCAGTACTACCTCTCCCTTCTCAATCAGCAGCTCCCGATCGAAAGCCAGTTCATCAGCAAACTAGTGGACAACCTCAACGCCGAGATCGTCCTCGGCAACGTCAGGACGAGGGACGAAGCCGTCAACTGGCTCAGCTACACGTATCTGTTCGTCCGCATGCTACGCTCCCCTGGGCTGTACCAGGTAGGTGCCGAGTACGAGGAAGACGATCAGCTGGAACAGAAACGAGTCGACCTCATACACTCTGCTGCCACGGTGCTGAGGCAGTCCAACCTCATCAAGTACGAAGAAAAGACGGGCCGGCTACAGTCGACGGAGCTCGGCCGGATCGCCTCTCACTTTTACATCACGCACGGCTCCATGAACACGTACAACAACCTGATTCAGCCTTCCATCAACGCCATCGAGCTCTTCCGCATCTTTGCTCTCAGCGCCGAGTTCAAATACATTCCCGTGCGGCAGGACGAGAAGATGGAGCTGGCGAAGCTGCTGGGCAACGTGCCCATCCCGGTCAAGGAGAGCATCGAGGAGTCTCACGCCAAGATCAACGTCCTCCTCCAGGCCTACATCTCGCGGCTCAACCTCGCGGGTCTGGCTCTCATGGCGGACATGGTGTACGTGACGCAGAGCGCGGGCCGTATCCTCCGAGCCATGTTCGAGATATGCCTCAAGAAGGGCTGGTCTTCTGTGGCGAAGATTGCCCTCGATCTGTGCAAGATGGCCGAGAGGCGCATGTGGCCGACCATGTCGCCGCTACGTCAGTTCCCGAGCTGCCCGCGAGACGTCATCCACAAGGCGGAGCGCATGGACGTGTCGTGGAACAGCTACTTCGATCTGGACCCTCCGCGGATGGGCGAGCTGCTGAACATGCCCCGAGCCGGCCGTACCATCTGCGGCTTGGTGGCCAAGTTCCCGCGACTCGAGGTGCATGCCCAGGTGCAGCCGATGACGAGGTCGATGCTGCGGGTCGAGCTCAGCATCACGCCCAACTTCGAGTGGGACGACGGTTTGCACGGGGCGGCGCAGAACTATTGGATCGTGGTCGAGGACTGCGACGGTGAAGACATGCTCTATCACGACACGTTCCTCTTGCGCAAGGCGTATGCCGAGTCCGAGTCCAACGAGCACATCATCGACTTCACCGTGCCCATCACGGAGCCGATGCCGCCCAATTACTTCGTCTCCGTCATCTCGGATAGGTGGATGCACTGCGAGACGCGCTTCGCCATCTCCTTCCAGAAGATGATGCTCCCCGACAAGTTCCCGGCTCACACCGAGCTCCTGGACCTCCAGCCGCTGCCCGTGGCCGCGCTCAAGGTGGGGAGCTACGTCCAGCTGTACCCCGACTGGAAGCAGTTCAACAAGATCCAGACGCAGACCTTTAACTCGCTGTACAAGTCGGACCAGAACGTCTTCGTCGGCGCCCCGACGGGAAGCGGCAAGACGGTATGTGCCGAGTTTGCGCTGCTACGACACTGGGCGCAGCATGACCCGGGGCGGGCCGTTTATATCGCGCCGCTTCAGGAGCTGGTCGATGCCCGGTTCCGGGATTGGGAGAAGCGCCTCTCGGGACTGGCCGGCGGCAAGGAGCTCGTCAAGCTGACGGGCGAGACGTCCAACGACCTCAAGCTCCTGGAGAAGGGAGACTTGATCCTGGCGACGCCGACGCAGTGGGACGTCATGTCGAGACAGTGGAAGCGTCGCAAGAGCGTACAGACGGTCGAGCTGTTCATCGCCGACGACATTCACCTCGTCGGGGGTAACATGGGCTACGTCTACGAGATCATCGTGTCCCGGATGCACTACGTCCGGACCCAGACGGAGCTGCCCATGAGGATCGTCGCCCTGAGCGTCTCGCTGGCCAACGCGAGGGATGTCGGAGAATGGATCGATGCAAAGAAGCACGAGATTTACAACTTTGGCCCCCACGTACGACCCGTGCCTCTGGAGCTGCACATACAGTCGTACTCGAACCCTCACTTTCCGTCGCTCATGCTCTCCATGGCGAAGCCGGCCTTCCTGGCCATGACGCAGATGTCGCCAGACAAGCCGACCATCATCTTTGTGCCCAATCGGAAGCAGACGCGGGCGACGACGAGGGACCTGATGGCGGCCTGCACCGTCGACGGCGACGCGGACCGCTTCCTACACGCAGAGGTCGAGCAGCTGCGGCCGCTGCTGGACCGCATCCACGAGGAGGCCCTGAGAGAGTCGCTGTCGCACGGCATCGGCTACTATCACGAGGCACTGAGCCAGACGGATAGGCGTATCGTCAAGCACCTGTACGACCTGGGCGCCATCCAGGTCCTGGTGGCCTCGAGGGACGTTTGCTGGGAGCTCACCAGCACCGCCCACCTGGTCATCGTCATGGGCACGCAGTACTTTGACGGCCGGGAGCACCGATACGTCGACTATCCCCTGAGCGAGGTGCTGCAGATGTTTGGAAAGTCGCTGCGGCCCGCCCGCGATGGCCGGTCTCGGGGCGTGCTCATGCTGCCGCAGGTGAAGCGAGACTACTACAGGAAGTTCCTTAACGAGGCCCTTCCCATGGAATCGCACCTTCACAGCTTCCTCCACGACGCCTTTGTCACCGAGATCAGCACCAAGATGATCGAGTCCGGAGACGACGGCATCAACTGGACCACCTTTACCTACTTTTACCGGCGGCTGCTGGCGAACCCGAGCTACTACGGCCTGAAGAGCACGACGCACGAAGGGCTGAGCAACTACATGTCGGATCTGGTGGAGACGACGCTGCGCGAGCTGGCCGAGTCCAGGATCATCGACTTTGACGAGGACGACGGGACGGTGGAGGCGCAGAACGCGGCCATGATCGCCACCTACTACAGCATCTCGTACATCACTATGCAGACCTTTATCATGTCCCTGAGCGGCCGGTCGAAGCTCAAGGGCATCATGGAGATTGTGGCGTCGGCCACCGAGTTTGACTCGATCCAGGTCCGGCGGCACGAGGGGGGGCTCCTCCGACGCATTCACGACCGCCTACCCGTCAAGATGTCGCAGGCGAGCTACGATTCGCCTCATTTCAAGGCCTTTGTGCTGCTCCAGGCGCACTTCTCGCGGCTGCAGCTCCCGATCGACCTGGTTAAGGATCAGGAGACGCTGCTGTCCAAGGTGCTGGACCTCCTCAGCGCCGTCGTCGATATACTGTCGTCGGACGGGCAGCTCAACGCCATGATCGGCATGGAGTTGTCGCAGATGGTGGTGCAGGCCCTGTGGGACCTTGAAAGCCCGCTGAAGCAGATTCCTCACTTCGACGATGATCTTGTCAAGGTGGCGAATGGGTTCGGGTGAGTCAGGCGGCCCGGGTCTTGGGTTGGATAGATGCGAAGGTCGTCGAGACTGATTACTGTTGGACAGTATCAAGGATATGAATGGCTTTATCGAGGCCATGAGCCCGGACGACAACCCGGATTACGAAAAGCTGATAAAGCGCCTGGGATTCTCACAGACGCAGCTGTCGCAGGCGGCTTCCTTCGTCAACGAAAAGTGGCCGGAACTGGAACTCGAGCATCAAGTGCTGGACGAGGACGACATACGGGCGGGCGAGCCGGCATACCTGGCCATCAAGCTGACGCGCAACGTCGACGAGGAAGACCCCGACCAGACGGTGCACGCGCCCTTTTACCCGGGCAAGAAGACGGAGAACTGGTGGCTGGTTGTCGGCGAGGAGAAGACGCAGAGCCTTTTGGCCATCAAGCGCGTGACGATTGCGCGGGAGCTCAAGGTGCGGCTGGAGTATACGGTGCCGACGGCGGGAGAGCATCAGCTCAAGCTTTTCGTGGTGAGCGACAGCTATATGCGAGCCGATCTGGATTGGGAGTTTGGGGTGAGGGTGGCGGAGGGGATGGAGGTTGACGATGAGGAAGAAGCTCAGGGCGAGGACGATGGAGAATGAAGGATATCATGTACGTGTTGAAGGTTGTAGTAGATGGGATGGACTTTGATAGAGACTGGGACTCTCGGCAGAGAGTAGGTGACTGTCTCGCGGTAGTTGAGAGCCTGTGACGGAGAGAGAGAGAGAGCCTCTGGTTGTGTGCCTCTAAGCGAGAGCCTCCAACTGAGAGCCCTCAACTGACAGCCTAGCCTCTAAGTGAGAGACTCTAGCTCAGAGCCTCCAACTGAACACCTCTAACTGAAAGCCTCGTACGAATGAATACCTACCTACATACCTACCTACATACCTACCTACCACCTACCGGTAGAGAGCCGCCCGGTAGAGAGCCGCCCTCGCTATGCCGTTGTTGGTTGTGTCACGTGATGGTCTCTCACCTGGTGACGTTGGAAGCGCTTCTTCCTTCTGGGCCGCCAAACCTCTGCCTCGTCGTGTTTTTTCTCCGAATACCAGAGCGGCTGCGGAAGCGCGCGCAATCCATCGCCACAACACCTGTCTCTTTTCCCCCCAAACGCGTCGCAACAGGCCTCAAGACGCTCCCTCGAGGCTCCAACCCCCAAAGACTCCCTCCCCAAAGGCTCTCCCTTCCAAGCCTTACTCCCCAAGGCTCCTCCTTTACGCCCCTCCCCCCTTCAAGAAAGGCTGCCGAAGCCGGCGTCAACCGCGCCTCCCCACCGCATCTCGACCCCTTCCATCGCCGTGCGCAATGGCCGACAAGCCGACGGATAAGCCGGCGTCCATCGACAAGGCTGCGACGCCGACGCCTCAGGGGGACGGGCAGGAGGTGGGAGAGAAGGAGGCTTCCAACGACGGAGGCGCGACTAAGCTTGCAGGTGAGTTTTGGCGGTGCACGTCTGACGCGTCGTGTTTCCTCTAATCTCGACTGTCCCATCTTTGTCTTTGCTTTCTGCCTTGTTCTTTTCTGTCCTTCCTTTCTTTTCGCTCGGTTCAATCTCTTGCTTGTTGCAGATCCACCTTTTGTCCTGGCGGTTTTGCGGCCAATTCGAGTGGGAAAATTCTGCATCTGTTTACGAAAACCCCCTCCCACCTCACCTCGCCTTTGTTACCTCATTCCCCCTTTTTGCGCTCGAGACGATCCTCTCCCTTCTGTGCGGCTGCAGTCACGACGCTGACGACGCCATCGATTAGAAGCCGAGGAGGCCCCCGACAAAACAGAGGCTGCCGCCGACGACCAAGAGGCTGTCGAGAAACCATCTGCTCAAGAGGGAAAGGAGCACGAAAAGGCCGACGCCGACGTCGAGATGAAAGACGCTGCCGAGGAACCGGCGGCTCCCGAGCCTGGGCCCGTCGTCTCTGTCAAAACCAAAGGCGCTGGTCGTCGCAAGTCGAGCCTCGGGGAGGCCAAGGGCAAGACGTTGGCCAAGAAGGCATCCAAGGCACGTCTCAGCCACGTCGACGCGAAACCCGGCGACCACTTCCTCGTCAAACTCAAGGGCCATCCCGCCTGGCCCGCCATCGTGTGCGACGAGACCATGCTGCCCGCTGCTCTCATCAGCAGCCGTCCCGTCTCGGCTGCCAGGTCAGACGGAAGCTATGCCGAAGCTTATGCCGACGGAGGCAAGCGTGTCCACGACAGAAGCTTCCCCGTCATGTACCTCTACACCAACGAGTTGTGAGTCTTTCCCTCACCATGGCCTACACTTGGTGGGAGCTGACTCGACTTTTTTTTTTTTTTTTTTTTGAACAGTGGATGGGCTCAAAACTCGACTCTCTCGAAACTCACGGCTGAAAAGGCCAAGGACACCATCACGGAAAAGATGCGCAAGGACCTCAGGGCCGCGTACGAGCTCGCCGCCGAACACAACGACGTCGATCACTACAAGGAGATACTCCAGTCCTTCCAGGAGGAGCAGATTGCACAGGAAGAGGCCAGAAAGCAGACCGTCACCCTCAAAAGGGCCAAGAAGGGCAAGGGTAAGGCTCTCGACGACGATGACGACCTCGACATCGAAATGGATGATGCCAACGTCATTCCCAAGTCGGCCAAATCTAAGAAGCGGAAGGCCGAGGACGACACCAGCGTAAGTTGATTTCCCATCATGGAGGGGGCTTATTTTTTTTTTTTGTTTGGGGGGGGGGGGGGGGTGGGAAGGGGCTGACGTTGCGGACCGTCCTAGACTCCTCAGAGACCCGACTCGGTCAAGAAGCCCAAGATCAAGCTCAACACGTCGTCGACTCCCAAGACGGCCAACGGCGCCGCCACGCCCAAGTCGGCCGGTGCTTCTGCCGCCAAGGGCTCCAAGTCGAAGCCTAAGAAGGCCAAAGACGGGGGCGACAAGAAGGCGGAGACGCCCAAGGAGGCTAAGATGACTCCCGAGGAGCGCAGGGCTCGGAAAGAGGTACGTGGCCCCGGATCGCAAATCATTCATCGGGTCTGACGACGACGGACGCGCGCAGAAAGAGGTTCTCTACCTCCGTCACAAGCTCCAGCGGGGCCTCCTTACCAGGGAGCAGCAGCCGCGGGAGGACGAGATGAAGACCATGTCGGACTTCGTCACGGTCCTCGAGAACATGGTCGACCTCGAGGTCTCCATCATCAGGGCGACCAAGATCAACAAGGTGCTCAAGGCCATCCTCAAGCTCGACTCGATCCCCCGCGAGGAGGACTTTGAGTTCAAAAAGAGATCGCAGTCGCTGCTCGACAAGTGGAACAAGCTGCTCGCCGACGATGGCTCCGGTGCCACGACGGCTCCGACCAACGGCGTCAACGGGGCGGCCGAGGAGAAGAAGGGCAAGGCCGCCAATGGCGTCAAGGACGACGCCCGCGAGGCCCCCAAGGCCGACTCGGACAAGGACGAACCCGACAAGACTGAGGAGAAGGGCGGCGAGGAAGACTCGGTCGCCAAGGACTCGGCCGCCGAGGACAAGGCGGAAGGTGCTGTCGAAGACAAGGCCGAGGCTGCCGAGGAGAAGACGGAGACGGCCGAGGAGAAGACGGAGACGGCCGAGAAGAAGACGGAGCCGGCCGAGGACAAGGCAGAGGAGGCCGTCGAGGAGGCCGTCGAGGAGACCGACAAGAAGGCCGTCAAGGAAGCGACTCCCGCAGCGGTACGTTGTTACTCGGCGTGTCTCGTGATGTGAGCTGACATTCTTCTCTATGCGCAGGACGTTGCGTCGGATGCGGAAAATTGAAGAGGTTGATTGATTGTGTCTTTGACTACGGAGTTTGTTACATCGTCTTTCTATCTTACTCGCTCAATGGCGTACGGTTGATGGTCCGATTCACATCTAGCTTCGTCGGCCGATGTAGGGATACGGCATGCCCGATCCGAAGCCCCCCCCTGGCGGTGCCATTGAAAGGGGCTGGATACGAGGAAAAGCAGGGAAATGCCACCGAGGTGCATTCATAGTTTGATTGCGAGAGGAGGGATGGTGGAGGCGAAGCTCAGGGTTGTGTGTAAACTCTGAGGCTGGTAGCGGCCTGGGTTATAAGGGGTCTATTTATACAGTGAGACTGAGCGGGTAATGATTACTGCTGCCAAGGAGACGGTGTGGTGTGTAATACTGGAGAGGCGTGTGAGTCTGTTGTGCTGGGTGCGTTGTGATGTTTATACTTGTTGGACTTAGCATATATGATATATGAATCATGATAAATGGTAGACTTGAGAGGTTGAAAACGGGGGTTTCTATGGTATAGGGTAGGTGTTGGCGGTGAAGTAATTCTTCCGACGGCGACGCATCTCAACCATTGACCAACCAACGACTTTCCCCGGAAAGACAGCCATCTTCCAGATCCAATTCCAGGCAGACATGGGAACAGGCGAGGAACCGAGCGCGGGCTTCTCGCAGGAAGACCACCAGCTATGCTACCTCCTCGACACGGAAACGGACGAGACGCGACGACAGCGACCGACGAAGAGACGCAGGGTCTCGCGGCAGACGAAGCAGAGTGCACCGCAGACGGATGAGACGGTGTTTGTGCCGCTGCTCAACGGGGCGGAGAAGATGGAGTGCGTGAGGCTGAGGCAGAGGCTGTTCGAAAAGCGCTGGGGAAAGGTCGATGCGAGGATACAGGTAGGGGATCTGGATCCTAGCTACGATTACGGGGGCAAAGTCCTGAAGGTGTGCTTAGGAGATGTTGAGGGCCGCCAACTCTTCGACGCTGGAGCAGGTCGAGGCCTTTGTGGCGGCAGCTCACAGCACGGAACAGATCCCTTCGGCTTTCATCATCACGGGGCCGAACATCGCGTCGCAGGAGTTGCTGTTTGAGCAGCTTTCCGAGAGGTTGCAGCGATTGTCGGGTGGCAGCAAGTTTGTGTGGCTGAGGTCTTCGGATGTGACGACGGTCAAGGCGGCGCTGAAGAAGACGATCCGCGACGCGACGGCCAGCGAGGCGGGTGATGACGATGAGGTGCAGGGGCGAAGGTACCTCGACTACGACTTGGAGGCGCTGGAGGCGTCGTTGGAGCACGAGAGTTGCGAGCACGTCTTTGTGGGGTTTCAGGACAGCGAGGGGTTCGACGGCGGGTTGATATCCGACCTGATATCCAAGTTTCAGTAGGGAGATGGGATTGCCCCCCCGTGATTACTTTTTCGGATGCGCTGACGGCTCTCCGGGGGGCAGGTCGTGGCGAGCACGGATCCCGTTCACGCTCCTGTTTGGCATCGCCACGTCGGTGGAACTCTTGCAGGCGCGGCTGCTCAAGTCGGCGTGTCGGCTGGTGTACGGGGCGCAGTTCGATTGCGTGCAGACGGAGACGATACTGGAAGCGGTCTTTAAGGGAGCGGTGGCGGCGGGTGACGTGCCGCTGCGGCTGGGAGGACGGCTGCTGGGAAGCATGCTGGAGCGGCAGCAGACGCAGATGGCAGGGATCCAGGCCCTGATCAGCTCCATCAAGGTGAGAGCGGGTTTCCATGGCAAAGGGGTGGGAAATAGAGAGAGAGAGAGAGAGAGAGAGAGAGAGAGAGAGAGAGAGAGAGAGAGAGAGAGAGAGAGGGAGAGAGGGGAAGAATAGGGCGCTGACGGTGACAGTATGCTTACATGTGTCATTTCTACGCCAACGCCCTGAGCATCCTGGACGAGGGGGACGACGAGCCGGAGGGAGAAATGATGCTGCAAGCGGAACACGTCGAGGCGGTGCGGAACCTGGATTCGTTCCGGCGGCATGTCGAGCGGGCGATCGAGACGGGCAGCGAGGAGTCGTTGGCTCACGCTCGCAGGCTGTTGGAGGAGGACGCCTACGTGCTGGAGCAGGCGAGGGGAGTCGGACGGCGGCGACGGCGGTGGGTTTCGAGGGTGTTGCGGGCCGTATCGGGTCTGGAAGCGGCGCTGGGAGACAAGCAGGGCAAGACATTTCCGGAGGCGTACAGCGAGGCGGCGAGCGGATGCGGCCACGGTCTCACGGAGCAGATGGAGAGGATCCGGCGGAGCAGCGCGGACGAGCTGTCGGGTATCATCGGACGGGTCAAGGCAGTGCTGGAGCGTGGCGACGACGAGGTCTCGCTGGAGCCTTGGACGGACGGGCCGGGCCTGCATGTCCGCCGGAGACTCGGAGAGCTGGGGGCCGAGATCGAGGGGCTCCGTCGGGCGGCGCGGGCCGGCGGCTTCCACCTCCGGAGCCGATATAGCGGAGTGGGTCAGGTGACGCGCACGACGGTGGTGGCGCAACGGGTGCAGCTGAGGCGCGACGAGGCCGAGCTGCGGGACGAAGACGGGCGACTGACGGAGGCGGTGGACGAGCTGGTGGGCATACTGGAGAGGGTGCTCAGGGTGGAAGGCCCGGAGACGGAGCTGTTTTGCGAGAGCTGGCTCTACGACTCGATGCGGCCTCTGCGCGAGGTGCTGGTGCCGAGACCGAGGGCCGTCTTCGAGCGCAGCCTGGGGAGGCCCGGTGATTATCTCGGGGTCGGGACCGAGGTTCCGGCTACGTGTCTGCTTTACGGGCTTTATTCCGAGGCGGGGAGCCTGATCAACGTGGCGGATCTGTGGGGGGCGTTTGGGGAGATGATGAGGTCGGGGAGGAGGACGGGGAGGACGGGGAGGACGGGGAGGACGGGGAGGACGGGGAGAGGGAGAGGCTTGCCTTGTTTTATCGTGGGTTGGCGGAGATGAGGGCTTTGGGCTTTGTCAAGGGGACGAGGAGGAAGGTTGATCATGTGGCCAAGGTGAGATGGCTGTGAGTTGGCTTTGGGGATGGGATGCTGAGGAGAGAGGGATGGGGAGATGGAGAGAGGGAGAGAGAGGGAGAGATGGAGAGAGAGAGGGAGAGAGGGAGAGATGGTCATGGCAAGTCAAAGACGGCACGGGACGAAGATGACGATGCAATCAAAGCGAGACACGACGAACGACGACGACGTCTGCTTGCATGTGGGTGGTGGTCGGGAACGGAGGTGAGCAGAAACAGAAGAGGCTAGGTGGGTTGTATGTAGTACCGGTAGGTACAATGTAGTGTGTACTAGTAGGCCAGTCATGGTTGCGGCGTGTCTTGCTTCAGCCGGCTGTTTTCAGCCCAGGCCATTTATGGCCCGTACCTGTTCGTACATACTTATCTATGTAGGTACATACGCAGAATACACCGTCTTTCCATTCACCACCACACAGCCGTCACTAAAAAAGCTATAGATACCTACCTATGTATAGCATGTACGATGTACGATGTGCGATGTCTTCTGTTCTGTCTCGAGGCTACCATGTCTCACCACTGCGTCCGTCGCAAAGGGGAGCTACATCTTACCACCCATCAACATCATCAACATCATCATCATCATCATCATCATCATCATCATCCTCATCTTGGTCATCTTGGTCATCAATCACACTCAGCAATCACTACCTCGCTATACATATGTACGAGTATGTGTAATGTATGTATGTATGTATGGGATGTATAGACGAGAGAGGCTGGGAGGGAGCGAGTTGTTGGCCAAGAAAGAAGGAAAGAAAAGAAAGACAGAAAGAAAGAAAGAAGGAAAAGTGTATGTATACAGGTGTATGTACGAAGTATGTATGTACGAATACGCACATTGTAGGAAAAAAGAACGCAGCTTTGGCTGGGAACGTGGCGGATCCACTTTCGCGTGTTTCTGCAAACGGCGAGGCGTAACGGGGGGATGTTGGATGAAACGCGCTTATGGGTGTTGCACGTGCGAGTATTTTTTTTTTTTTCCTTTCCTTGTTTGTTTCTCTGCTCAGATGGGTAGCTGGTAGGCTGGTAGCTAAGGATAGGGATAGAGGATGGATGATGGAGGATGGATGATGGAGGATGGATGACAGATGATGGATGACAGATGATGGATAATCGAGGCCTACATTACATACACACACATATGTACATACATACATACATACATGGTGATGGTGGATGGTCGCTACTTGTTCCAGGCTGGACGAGTTATATTAAGCTCAGGTCGTCTCGATGCCACGATATTTAGCACATGTATTCGTACGTCTACATACACACAACAATTCACTCAGACAAGCCCATCGGCCCATGATCCATCCATCCATCCTCCCGCTGCGCCATTTCCACCACCCGCATCAATCCCTCCATCCCCCATCCAACACCCAACCAGCAAAACCGCCTGCGTGCAGAAGAGACGATTCCGGGCCACCACTCTGAAACAACTCTTTCCTAAACACTACCTACACACGGTAGGAATTTCCAAGCTCTTTTTTTTTTTTTTTTTTTTTTTTTTCATCCTTTCCTTTCCTTTCCTTAGAGTCCCTCCCCTCTCCCTTAAGGTTGCAATGGTAATGGCTGGGAATGGGATGGAGGGGGGAGGGGTCCGGAGGGGCGTGGGGGATGAAGCCTTATTTTTTTTTTTTTTTTTTTTTTTAATCTTTGTGCGCTTTCGTCTTTTCTTCGAAGGGGGGGGGGGGTTTTGGGTATTAAGGATTGGGGCTGCCTGTTTGGATGGAGATTTAATTCTTGACTTTTTCTTTCTTCATCATTGTTTTTTTTTTTCTCTTTCTTCTTCGACGACGCTTACGTACATACATACGTACGGGAGACGATTTGCGGTTTTACCCCTCCCCTCCCCCCCCCGACATCGAGAGGGAAGAATCACCACGACGAGGCGACGAGAGTTTTGAAGAAGCCGAGGCGGAATCGGAGGAAAGTACAGAGGGATTTGGGGAAGGGGCGGTGGTGGTGGTTGTTGTTGTTGTTGTTGTTGTTGTTGGTGGTTGTGGTGGTGGTTGTGGTGGCGCTTGGCTGCGAAGAGAGTTGCGGACGGAATTTCAGGAGGGCCGTTTGCGGAAGGGGGGGTGTTTGAGTGGGAAGATCTTTAAGGGTTGGGTTTGCGGATTGGGCGGTTGAGACTTTTGCTTTTATTACCGTTTGTCGACTCGTCTTCGATTGTGGGAGTGGGAGACGTCGGTTTTTTTTTTTTTTTTTTTTTTGCTGGGTGTTGAGCCCGCTGGTTGTTTGAGGTTGCTATCATGCAGAGGCAGGAGGGGAGGAGGGCAGAAGGGGCAGCAGGAGGGGTGAAGCCGTCGCAGGGACAGGTTTGGTGTGGGCAGCAGCAGCTTCAGCAGCAGCTTCAGCAGCAGCAGCATCTCCAGCAACAGCACGAGCAACAGCAGCAGCAGCAGCAGCAGCAGCAGCAGCAGCAGCAGCAGCAGCAGCAGCAGTGTTACCATGCGTATCCGAATCAGCAGCAGCCGCAACAACTACCATCACAGCAACCTCAAGCTCAACTCCAAATATCACAGCACCCTCAGCAACCACATCATCAACCACAACTCCAACAACTACTCCAACAACCACATCAACAACCACATCAACATCCCCATCAACAACATCAACCACTCCAACAACCACTCCTCCAACAACCACATCAACAACCACATCAACATCCCCATCAACAACATCAACCGCTCCAACAACCACTCCATCAACCACTCCAACAACCATTCCTCCTCCAACAACATCCACATCACCACCAGAACCCCTCTCCCTCCGAAACCCCCCCTCGCCCACAAACTCCACCAAATGGCCCTCCTCCTCTCCCCCCTCGTCCAGCTCACCACCGGCGCCATCCACCCGCACTTCCCCCGCACCGTCCTACACTTCTGGCTCCTGACCGACGCCCAACTCGAGAGCCTCGCCTCCTTCTACCACCAGCGCACACCCAGTCCCTGGTCCGCCCAGTACCCGTGCCCCGTCGCCTGGCGGTCCGATCTCCCGCTCGAGGAGAAGCGCAGGAGGATGGGCAAGTTCATCGGCCTGCGCGGCTGCGATGCTTCGCCCGATGTTGCCGCCGTGGCTAGGGCTTTGAGATCAGAGGATGATATCGCTGATGAGGCTCGTCTTGCTGCTGCTGATGATGAGATGTGGCGCAGGAAGTTGAATCCTTGGTGATTGGGGGGACTTTTGGTGGAGGGGTGGGGATTGTTGATTTTCTTGCGCATTTTTTCTTTTGACTTTTTTATTTTTGCGGTTTCTCTTTGGGATCATGTAGATGGGACCGGGAATTGGGCCACGTCGCATCCAAAGCACGGAGTTGTTCTTTTTTTTTTTTTTTTTTTTTTTTTTAAATTTTTATCTCTCCTTGTTCTTTTTCTTGTCGTTGCATAGAACACGCCAAGCAATTGTGCCCTTTTGCTTAAGCAGAAGATGGACATGAACATCATCCATCGGACAGGATTACGAGATATCATGGTGATGCTTCTGGTGGTCATCTTGGCGGTCATGATGACAGTCACGCTTGATAGGTCACGACTGACCATGTCACAATACCGACTGTTCTCGCCTTGCGTCTAACATTGCCGCCACATGGCCCCTTTCTAGCACACACCATAACTTTCACAACGCTTGTTCCGACATTTCCACCCATGCTCATCTCTTGGCTTCCACAACCCGGGAAAAAAAAAAAAAAAAAGAAAAAAAAAACCCCTCATTTCCTGCCCTTCTTGCCCCCTCCCGTCGTCTTACTGCCAGGCGTGTCAATCAACACGGCATCGTCCTCGCTCGTCGTCTTGGACGAGCTCTTTTCCGAATCTTCCAGCTCCTTCATAAAGTCGGACCGAATCTGACCCCTTCGCTTCTCCCACCATTGCTTCTCCGCCTCCGTCTGCGCTTGAATCTCGTCTAGACGCTGTCGGAGTCGGGCGTTGGCTGCCATTTCGTGCGCAGACTGGAAGATGGTCGGACCCCAGTTGGGAGCCAGGGCGTTGGCCTTGGGGAACTTTTAGCGAACAGGTAGAATTTATAGATTCAGCCGTGTTTAGAGAGAGACGCACCTCGGTGACCACTTCGCGTAGCTCCTCCTCCATCTCCTTCTCTGCCCGCTGGAAGCGCTGCCACAAGTCGTCGCCCACACTGCCGCGGAGCAAGAGCGTGCTGCAGGCCTGCTTGGCCGACTTGATCTGGATCAGGCGCTCAATGTCCTGTACAGCGCGGCGGAGGAGGGCGGCGCGCAGGACGCTTTCCGGTGCGCGGGGACGACGTTCGGGACCGTCATCCGGACCCAAGTGTAGGAGAGAGAGGTAGATGTTGCGCTGGAGGTTGGGACCGAACCAGGGGGCCAGGTTCGCGCTCTCGGCTGGCATTTCGTCAATTGTGGACTCTGAGAGCCGTTGTGATGCTCGGAGAGAAAGAGATGAGACGTACCGGCTTTTCTCTTCCGGTAGATGGTGGAAAAGGTCATGAGGGCGCCGCCTAGGACCACCAGGTAGGCCAGTGGGAGGGCGAGGCCCTTCCAGTCGACGCCGAACATGCCCATGGCTGCGGACGGCTCTGCGGCTGTTCCTTGGGTTTGCTTCCTCCTCTTTTTTTTTTTTTTTGGCTGGAGTATCGATATTCGGGGAGAGTATCGAGAGAGAGGGAGAGAGAAGGATTCGACGGGTCGTGGTTGGAGGGAGGCGGCTGGAATCGTGGAGTCGTTGGGATGGAGGATTGTCTTCTGGACAGGTAAGCCCGTGTTTTGCCATGGTTGGTGGTGCAGAATACCTACCTGCACGTAGACTTCGGCCCGGCATTTGTCCGCTGCCAGCCTCGTGTTCCGCGCCGGTTCGCGGAGAAATAATCCACCGCCAAGCTCAACGAGTAGTGGATGCTTGCTTCGTCAAACCGCGCTCCCGACTTCCGCCTCTTGTCCCCCGCCATCGATCAAGCAGAAACAACACCTCCGCCATGCTGCTCCGACTGCGCGGGCCTGATGGCATGATCCGCCTGACGGTCGACCAGGGGACTACCTTTGGAGAGCTGGGGCAAAAGGTTGGGGAGACGATTCTGGAAGCTATGGAGTTGGCATGCTGATTTTCTTGTAGCTGATGCCTCAACTGCCTTCTTCGGTCGATGCCGGCTCGGTTTCCATGTCGAATGCTCCGACTGGAGGTGACGCCAAGAAGCTCGTCGATATTGCAAACTTCAAGGTCGGCCAGATCGGACTGCGGTACGTCGTCGTCGTCGTCGTCGTCGTCGTCATCATGTTCGCCTGAAGCACTTCACCATTTGAGCTGACTAACCGTCATCGACGTCAGACACGGAGATTTAATCTTCATTGACTACAAGCATGCGGATTCTGCGACCAACGGGAAAGCTGCCGCTGTGACCGCCAAGCCCACTGAAGATGCCCCCATCGATCACAAGCCTCAGAGGATAGCGCGGCCGTGGGAGGTGGTGAGGCAGTCGGCCCTCGACGATGCCCTCGACAGACTCAGTGGCAAGATTCCCCGAGGCCGCGATAGGATGTGTCGACATGGCCCCAAGGGCATGTGCGACTACTGCCAACCGCTGGATCCCTTTGACGCCGGCTACCTGGCCGACAAGAAGATCAAGTACACCTCTTTTCACTCGCACCTCCGCAAGGTCAATGCCTCGACCAACAAGCCCGAGCTCGGAAGCTCCTACATCCCTCCCCTGGTCGAGCCCTACTACCGCGTCAGGGCCGACTGCCCATCCGGCCACTCTCCCTGGCCCGAGGGCATCTGCTCCAAGTGCCAACCCAGCGCCATCACGCTACAGCCGCAGTCGTTCCGCATGGTCGATCACGTCGAGTTTGCCGATTCGTCCATCGTCGACTCCTTCATCAATACGTGGCGCAAGACGGGAACCCAGCGGATGGGCTTCCTTTACGGTCGGTATGCCGAGTACGCCGAGGTTCCCCTCGGCGTCAAGGCCGTTGTCGAGGCCATCTACGAGCCGCCTCAGATGGACGAGACGGACGGAATCACGACCAACGCCTGGGACAACCAGCAAGAGGTGGACGACGTGGCGGGACTGTGCGGCCTGGAGCCCGTCGGCGTCATCTTTACCGACCTGCTCGACGCGGGACTCGGCGACGGCTCCGTCGTCTGCAAGCGTCACGCCGACTCCTACTATCTCTCGTCGCTCGAGATTTGCTTCTGCTCGCGCCTCCAGGCTCAGCGACCCAAGCCTTCCAAATGGAGCGATACGGGCCGCTTCGGCTCCAACTTTGTCACCTGCGTCGTCTCCGGCAACGAGTCGGGCGAGATCGCCATCGCCTCTTACCAAATGTCCAACGCGGCCGTCGAGATGGTACGGGCCGACATCATCGAGCCGTCGGCCGACCCCAACGTGATGCTGGTCCGGGACGAGAACGAGGACGACGGCTCCGCCAGCCGGACGCGATACGTGCCCGAGGTCTTTTACCGCAAGGTCAACGAGTACGGGGCCAACGTGCAGGAGAATGCGAAGCCCTCGTTTCCCGTCGAATATCTCTTCGTCACACTCACGCACGGATTTCCCGCCAACCCGAGACCCGTCTTCACCAACATGGGTGGCTTCCCCATCGAGAACCGCGAATACGTGGGCGAGAGTCAGGAGCATGCCGTCCTGGCCAGGGCGCTCAGGATGAGCTCGGGCCTCAAGCCCAGCAGCGATGGACTGCACGAGGTTTCCGACTTTCACCTGCTCTGCTTCCTCTATCGGATGGCCGTCTTCTCAAGGGTATCGCTCACTTGTCTTGTTCCATGCGTGCACCGACAAGATTACAAAAATCACCCCTTTACTGACGGGCACCACAGGACGAGTTCGCCCTGCTCTGCCGCGTGGCGAGCCAGCACGACCTCGCCGACTCGTTCCAGCTCCGCTCTACCGAAGGGTGGCAGACGCTGCAGGCCATCCTCCAATCGACCGGTGAGCGCATCCCCAAGCGTAGGCGCGAATGCAGGGACGGCAACGACGTTGCTGCCGCCGCGATAGAGTCTGGTGAGCCGCTGACGAAGCGATTTGCTGCCTTCAGGCTGAAGGAAGGTCGGAGCGCCGCCTGAGCAGAGGGTCTCGAATCGGGATTTTGGTTTCTTGCCGAGGATCCGTCGGTGGTTTCTGCGGTTACGAAGTCGTTGCTAGAAGGAGGTTATGGATACCATGCGGAAAGCATTGCAGGAGCTTTAGGGGGGGGGGGGGGGAGATGGCGGTTTGCCGCGTGTATTTACGGCTGGGTTCATAGACGAGACCGTGATATCGGAGATGATGTCTCGATGCCATTATACGCCCTGGACATATTCAAGAAGCTGGGAAAAACCAGATATCTACGAATGCATACGAATATGCGAGACCGAGCATGGCGTTGAGATCACACACGGGGTTCACGAGCCATAAAAGGGCACGAAATACGAAGACTCGAGTCCACGCAATGTCTCACCGCCGCGTTCCCAAGACGTCGCCGGTACGCGATCCGTTGGACGGTGGGGGATGAAGATTGGTTCAGGCGCTGTCTCTAGACAGGGTTGCACGGCGGGTAAGCTTACGGCGTACGAAGTACTCGTCACCTGTGCGTACACGTACGAATGCTTGGTACATATGTACAGGCGGGCCGAGCTGTGGCCTTGAGGAGTTTTGGTGCTGTAGGATCGGGGATTGCTTTTTTTGGGAGGGGATGGGGCGGGAGGGTTGGATAGTGTCAAGTGGTGATACTGGATACTGGCTTGTTAGTGAGATATGGCTGCTTCCTACCTACCTACCTACTTACACACATTCCTACCTACTTACTCAGGCGTGTTTCCGCAGGTAGGTTGTCACCTAGAAGAGAGAGACTCGGGTTCAATTGACTGCTGTCACGGGAGCTCCGGTCGTCGGCCAGCGCCGGCACCGGAGCTGTGCCGAAAATCTTCAGCTCGGGTTCGGGCCATTGTGTCTGGGATTCGCCGGCTACCGCTCCGTTCTCTTTTCTCTGCGCCCTTCTGCCGTATCCCCCATGTACACTATACATCCCCCCCCCCCTCCCCCCCCCCACACCGCCAAGCCCCGTGGGTTTAGGTGCTTCCGCTCCGTTCCCCGGACCCACCACCAGCTGAGGCCCCGCTCGCCTAATGATCCGTCTCGGACCCCGAAAGAAGTCTTGAGTTGGTTTTTTTTTTTTTTTCCCTTTCCCGAGTGGTTCCCAAGCATCGTGACAAGCTCCGGAGCTCTTCTCCTCCCCGTCACCCGCCAGAGTCGTACGGATCGTCAGCCTCGCTTCTCCTCCTCGACTCGGCTCCCTCCTCTCTCTCTCTCTCTTTCTCTCTCTTTCTCTCTCTCCCGATCCCTCGAGACGTCTCTCAATTGGCACCCCACACCAACGAAAGGGCTGTTGTCCGCGGGACGGTGCAGTCGAGCGAAATTCTGCCATGCTGCCCTACGCGCTGGCCGGTCGAGCGCCGGCTGCGCTTCGAATTCCCGGTCGAGGGTCGCGACTTGGTGTTCGTGCTCTTCACGTCGGGGCGCTGGGACGCTGGTCGAGTCCGGCTTCGGCGACGCAGTTGAGGAGGTTCGGGAGTCCGCGTCTTTACTCGCTTGCTGCTGCTCCTGCGCACGCGGCGCCTAATCCTCAGGCCTACCTCAAGAGCGGCATCGTCAAGCCTAAGCAGAGCGTCGAGGTGAAAAAGGTGCTTGTTATTGGCAGTGGTGGCCTTGCCATCGGCCAGGCCGGCGAGTTTGACTACTCTGGTTCGCTTGCGGCTTTTCCCTTTTGGCAATTCTCTTCTTTGACTGATGGGTTTTTTTTTCTTTCTGGCAGGCTCGCAGGCTCTCAAGGCTCTCAAGGAGGCTGGCGTTGCGTCGGTGCTGATAAACCCCAATATTGCCACGATTCAAACCAATCATGAGCTCGCCGACGAGGTCTACTACCTACCCGTCACCCCAGAGTACGTTTCGTACGTGATTGAGAGGGAAAAGCCCGATGGCGTGTTTCTCTCTTTTGGTGGGCAGACGGCTCTCAACCTCGGTGTTCAGATGCAGCGTTTGGGTCTATGGGAAAAGTACGGCGTCAAGGTTCTCGGCACCAGCGTCCGGACCCTGGAACTGAGCGAGGATCGGGATTTGTTTGCCAAGGCTCTCGAGGAGATCAAGATACCCATCGCGAAGTCGATTGCCGTGGGGACCGTCGATGAGGCTCTCGACGCTGCTGAAAAGGTCGGCTATCCCATCATCGTCCGCGCCGCCTACGCACTCGGTGGTCTCGGTTCGGGCTTTGCCAATAATAAGGAGGAGCTTCGCAACATGGCGGCTCGATCTCTTACCCTCTCGCCGCAGATCCTGGTGGAAAAGTCGCTCAAGGGTTGGAAGGAACTCGAGTACGAGGTCGTGCGGGATGCGAACAACAACTGCATAACCGTTTGCAACATGGAAAACTTTGATCCCCTCGGCATTCACACCGGCGACTCTATCGTCGTGGCGCCCAGCCAGACTCTCAGCGACGAGGAGTACCATATGCTCCGTTCAGCCGCCATCAAGATCGTCCGCCACCTCGGCGTCGTGGGCGAATGCAACGTTCAGTACGCCTTGCAGCCGGATGGTCTCGACTACAGGGTCATCGAGGTCAACGCTCGCCTCTCGCGATCTTCGGCTCTGGCGTCAAAGGCCACGGGCTATCCGCTCGCCTACACGGCTGCCAAGATCGGCCTGGGTCATAGCCTCCCGGAGCTGCCCAACGCCGTGACCAAGACGACGACGGCCAACTTTGAACCGTCGCTCGACTACATCGTCACCAAGATTCCGCGGTGGGATCTCTCCAAGTTTCAGCACGTGAAGCGCGACATCGGCAGCGCCATGAAGTCTGTCGGCGAGGTCATGGCCATCGGACGCACCTTTGAGGAGTCGTTTCAAAAGGCCATTCGTCAGGTCGATCCTCGCTTCGTGGGATTTCAGGGGGACAAGTTTGAGGACCTCGATCGTGAGCTGCAGAACCCGTCTGATCGTCGCTGGCTCGCTGTCGGTCAGGCCATGCTCCACGAGGACTATTCGGTCGACAGGGTTCACCATCTGACCAAGATCGACAAGTGGTTCCTCTACAAGCTGCAGAACATCGTCGACTGCACCCGCGAGCTCGAGGCCGCTGGCAGCCTCGAGGCCCTGGACAAGAAGTACATCCTCAAGGCCAAGAAGATGGGTTTCTCGGACCGGCAGATCGCGACGGCCGTCAAGAGCACGGAAGACGAGGTGCGTAAGCGCCGGCTGAGCTTCAACATCCACCCTTGGGTCAAGAAGATCGACACGCTGGCTGCCGAGTTTCCGGCCGACACGAACTACCTGTACACGACCTACAACGGCTCTACGCACGACGTGACGTTTGAGGACAAGGGTACGGCTGTCCTGGGCAGCGGCGTCTATCGCATCGGGAGCTCGGTCGAGTTCGACTGGTGTGCTGTCAGCGCTGCGCTGGCTCTTCGGCAGATGGGACACAAGACGATTATGATTAACGCGAGTTGGACCGCTGCTTTTGTCCCCGTGACGAAGGTGACGGAGTGCTGACTCGTTTGTTCTTTGATAGTACAACCCCGAGAACGTGTCGACCGACTTCGACACGGCCGATAAGCTGTACTTTGAAGAGCTCAGCTACGAGCGCGTCATGGACATTTACGAGCTCGAGCAGGCGTCGGGCGTCGTCGTCTCCGTCGGCGGTCAGCTGCCGCAGAACATGGCCCTTCGTTTGCAGGAGTCGGGCGGTGCCAAGGTGTTGGGGACGGATCCGAAGGACATCGACAAGGCGGAGGATCGGCAAAAGTTCTCCGAGATGCTCGACAGCATCGGAATCGATCAGCCGGCCTGGAAGGAGCTCACGTCGGTGCGGGCGGCCGAGGACTTTGCCCGTCAGGTCGGATATCCGGTCCTGGTCCGGCCGAGTTACGTCCTGTCGGGTGCTGCCATGACGGTCATCAGGAGCAAGGAGGACCTCAAGGATAAGCTCGAGGCTGCCAGCAACGTCTCGCCCGACCACCCCGTCGTCATCAGCAAGTTCATCGAGGGCGCGCAGGAGATTGACGTCGACGGCGTCGCTTCCAAGGGTGAGCTCGTCGTTCACGCCATCAGCGAGCACGTCGAACAGGCCGGCGTTCACTCGGGAGATGCCACGCTGGTGCTGCCGCCGGCGAATCTCGATCGGGGAACCATGGAGCGGCTCAAGGGCATCGCTCAGAAGGTGGCCAAGGCCTGGAACATTACCGGCCCTTTCAACATGCAGATCATCAAGGCCGAGGACCCGGACGGCGACGAGCCTGTGCTCAAGGTGATTGAATGCAACCTGCGGGCGTCGCGGTCGTTCCCCTTTGTCAGCAAGGTGCTGGGCTGCAACTTCATCGACGTGGCCACCAAGGCGCTCGTCGGCAGCGACGTGCCCGAGCCGACGGATCTCATGGCCGTCAAGCGCGACTACCTGGCCACAAAGGTGCCTCAATTCTCGTGGACTCGGCTGGCGGGCGCGGATCCCTTCCTGGGGGTGGAGATGTCGTCGACGGGCGAGATTGCCTGCTTCGGAAAGGATCTCGTCGAGGCCTACTGGACGTCTCTGCAGTCGACCATGAACTTTCGCATGCCCGAGCCCGGAGAGGGACTCTTGCTGGGCGGAGATGTCTCCAAGGCCTGGCTCACTCAGGTGGTTGATTACGTGGCGCCCCTGGGATACAAGCTATACGCAGCCGGTCAGGATGTGAAGCGCTTCGTCGAATCCAGCTGCAAGGCCAAGGTCGAGGTCCGGGTCATCGACTTCCCGACGGACGACAAGCGTGCGTTACGCGAGGTGTTTAAGAAGCATGACATTCGCGGCGTCTTCAACCTTGCCGTGGCGAGGGGGAAGACGACGCAGGATGTCGACTACGTCATGCGTCGTAATGCTGTCGACTTTGGCGTTCCGCTGTTCATGGAGCCTCAGGTGAGAGACCTCTCTGCCGTGCTTGGTTTCGTGTCTTTTTGACTGATTGGGGTTTCCTCGCAGACGGCTATCTTGTTTGCGCAGTGTATGAGCGAGAAACTGCCGAGGAAGGGGGGGATTCCCTCCGAGGTGAAGAGGTGGTCTGAATTCATCGGTGGGAAACCACTGTGATGTTGGCGAAACTCGGGACTCGTTCCCCCCTCACACTTCTTCTCACGGAGCAAGGAAAAAAAAAAAAAAAACAAAAAAAAAACAACAACAACAACAAAAAAACAAAATCGAAGCCGGCGTTGGCGTTGCCTGGCTTAATGTCTTTGATATGTTGCATCACTGAGCCTGTCCTTTCCCTGCTTTGTCTGCCATGTTCTGAGGGGAAGCTGGGCTTGTTGTTGCCTGAGGAGGTTTGTGAAGGGGGTGAAAATGATGGTGGCTTGTATGTATGACTGGTATAGAGGTCGGTCAATTGACGGTTTTTTGATGTTGGCCTCGGCGGAGGAAGAGTCCGAGGTAAGTTACGTGGCCTTGTTGACACTGAAAAGGTCGGAGCCCATCACGGACAAATGTCAGTCTCTCAATGACAGCTGGTTGGTGGCTTCGAAGCAAAGTCTGCCGAGATGACAACGGCTCACGCGCACGACTCATCCCCATAGCTAGAAAGAGGAACGAAGATGCCGAGCAACCCCTACGATGCCCGCGAGTCCCGTGCCGACGCCGCCCAGACCGTAAGTCAACACGGCCGTTGGCCAACTCATTCCCCCGTCAGGCGGGCCGCACCGCCCCAACCTTCAGGTTTCCTCCTTGTCGAGGGAACGAGGACAGCGCCACAAGATGATTACTACAGCCGTGGAATCCGCCTTTTGAACCTCCCCCCCCCCTTCCTGACAGCTATGACGAAGGTCTGGACAGGGCGAATTCCCGGGCTTTGGAACGCGACGATGCCTCCTTTTTTGGGGATGCGTTGCTTCTCTCGAGCCACAGTTCTCAGGGGTTGCTGGGAGGTGAGAGATGGGACTGGATCTGATGTTTGGTGGAATGGTGGGATGGGGGGTGTTGAAGTGTTGATGCTTCCCTCGCGTCAGTCTCGTCGCGTATAAGATGTCGCTTCCGGACCATCATCTTCCTTTCCCCTTCCTCAACCAGCAAGCTCATCCACCTCGAGTCAACAGCAGCCTCAACAGCCATCGAACAGCACCCGACATCCCGACAACCGGACCTCAAGTTTCGAACCCAGCAAGGATGAAGACTCCCGTCGTGAGTTCGCTCCTGGCTCTCAGCCTCGCGGGCTGCAGTCTCGCGGCGCCGGCCACCGGCGATACTCTCAAGCCCGAGAGGCGCGACGTCGCGGGGCAGACTCTCGAGCGTCGCGATCAGGATGCTTCCGAGGGCATGGCTGACATGGCCGCCGAGGCGGGTCCCTCGCATGAGAAGAGGCAGCCTGCTGAGGGGGACGGCAGGTCTGGGAACTGGTGGGGTCCCGGAGCCGGTTATGGTGGTTATGGTGGTTATGGTGATGATTTCGGCGGTTACTTCGCCGAGAAGAAGGAGGGCAAACGAGGACTCGACAAGCGGGAGAACGGCGACGGCAACTCTGGCAACTGGTGGGGGCCCGGAGCCGGTTACGGTGGTTACGGCGGTTATGGTGATGGTTACGGCGGTTACTTCGCCGAGAAGAAGGAGGGCAAACGAGGACTCGACAAGCGGGAGAACGGCGACGGCAACTCTGGCAACTGGTGGGGTCCCGGCTACGGCGGTCCCGGCTACGGCGACGGGCCATGGGGTGGTTACTATGCCGAGAAGAAGGAGGGCAAGCGAGGACTCGACAAGAGGGAGAACGGCGACGGCAACTCTGGCAACTGGTGGGGTCCCGGAGCCGGTTACGGTGGTTACGGTGGTTATGGTGATGGTTATGGCGATTACTACGCCGAGAAGAAGGAGGGCAAGCGAGGACTCGACAAGCGGGAGAACGGCGACGGCAACTCCGCCAACTGGTGGGGTCCCGGCTACGGCGGTTACGGCTACGGCGACGGGCCATGGGGTGGCTACTACGCCGAGAAGAAGGAGAGCAAGAGGAGCGTCGAGAAACGCGAGGAGAACAACGGCAGGACCGGCGACTATTGGGGTCCTGGTGCCGGTTACGGTGGTTACGGTTACGGTGATGGTCCCTGGGGCGGTTACTACGCCGAGAAGAAGGAGGAGAGCAAGCGTGGTCTCGACAAGCGTCAGCCTGCAGAGGGCGAGGCCAACAACTACTGGGGTCCTGGCGTCGTTCCCTACGGCAATGGGCCCTTCGGCGGCTACTTCGGCAACGGCTACGCCGAGAAGAAGAAGGAGGAGAAGCGGAGCGTCGAGGCCGAGGTCCGGAAACGTTATGACTCGGAGGGTGAAATCCCCGCCGCCATCGACGACATCCTCCTCTACGCAAAGAAGCCCAACGGTCAGATGTCGAAGCGTGAGGTTGAAGGCGGCTTCGACGGGTACAGAGAAGGCGAGGGAGCAGTCAACAGCCTAGTCGACGGCCTCTTCAGCCCGGGCCGCGCCGGCTTCAGCCGCGTGGCCAAGGGTCCCCTGGCCAAGCGGGCCGTCAACGGCCAGCAGAGCGCCGCCTGGCGCTTCGGCTACGACGGATACCCCGGACTCGTCCCGGAACTGCTCGAGGATCTTCTCCGTAAGCGGGAGGTTGCGGCCGGTACGGACATCCTTGACGAGGCGACTGTGGCGAGGGAGGCTTTGGCTGATGTTGTGCAGGGGGTTTCGAATAGGCTCGCCGGGTTGCACGCCAGGGATGCGTCCGTGGATGCCGGCGAGATGGGTGCGGAGATTGGGACTCGGCTCGGGACGGCGATGAATTCCTTCATCCATGTCGTGGGAAGGTCTCTCGGTGCGGGAGGGGATGCCGTCGCCAGTACCGAGGCCATCGGGAGTGCGCTGGTGAGGATGATTGAGCCGGCGGCGAAGGAGGCCAGTAAGGGTGTCGAGGGGGAGGAGAAGGCTGAGGGGAAGGAGGGGGGGAGGCTTGATGGGAATGGGTTTGGATGGGTGAGTTGTGATGGGGATGGGGGATGGGGGGTGGGGGTAATGGGGGATGAGGTTATGATTTGTTACGAGGTTAATGCTAGGATAGTTGCGGAATTGATTGGTTGATTAGCTGAGGTTGAGTTGTGATGAGTTGTTGTTGTGTGGAGGTACGAGTAAGTTGTGTAGAGTTGTCAAGTTGAGGTACGAGTAAGTTTTGTAGAGTTGTCGTGTTGAGGTACGAGTAAGTTGTGTAGAGTTGTCAAGTTGAGGTACGAGTAAGTTGTGTAGAGTTGTTGTGTTGAGGTACGAGTAAGTTGTGTAGAGTTGCTAAGTTGAGTTACAAATAAGTTGTGTAGAGTTGTCAAGTTGACTTACAAATAAGCTGTTGTGTAGAGTTGGGGTTTTTGAGCTACTATGCTGAGTTGTTGTGTTGAATCATTGTATCTAGTTCTTGTATCTAGTTCTTGTATTAGTTGCTGTCCAACCATTCAACTCACAAAGTTAAATACGTCCTCACCATCTACCCCCAATAAACACCATCCCAAAATCAAGTCACAGCACAGCATCAACAAAACAACAACCTCGAATTCACACCCGCCCTCACACCTAAACCCCCCCCCCTCACCAACAAAGCCATTCACAAACCCCCCCACCCCACCATACCCTAGGCCTACACCCACCGAAACTCGGAAACTCACACCTCAAGATTCCGTTTACCTCAACCCCGATTCACAACCCATTCACACTGACGATAACCCCCCCGTTTACGCAATTTAGCCGTGCAGTCACTCTCCCCCAGCCATCTGTTCAAACCCCCGCGTCAAAGAATCTACAGCTCCGTAGAAGAATGCGTTTACAAGAAAAGCCACTCGCTGAACAAGAGTCCGTTTACTTGGACGGCATTGTCATGAACCATGGTGTCGAGAATCCGTTTACTTCGGTAAAGAATCCGTGAAGAATCCGTTTGCTTGTCGGGTTGAACAGACTAATCTTCAAAGAAGCGTCTGTTCAGGGCACGGGCTGAACAGACGAGTCCGCGCCTAAACAGGCCCCTTTGTCAACTCACCATCACGACAATCACAAGAAAGGAGACGAGGCGTTCAGTCGAGCCACTATATAAAGACTATAGCACCATGCCTCGCTCATCCCATCACAACCTCCATCAGCCACCTCCATCAACAACCTCATCCATCCCATCTTTCCACCCCCATCTTTCATCCCCATCCTTCAACCCCATCCATCCTGTCCCATCCATCTCATCCATCTCATCCATCCCATCCCTCACAATGTGCTACCAGCTCACCCGCTTCACCTGCGGCCACCTCACCAAGAACCGCACCCAATGCCAAAACATCCCCCCCAAACGCCACTCCATGCTGTCATCCCTCCTCAACCCTCCCCGCCCCTGCGACAAGCTCACGAAGCCTCTCCTCGCCATCGACAAGCCGTGTCCCGGCTGTGAACCTGAGCGTGAAGACAAAGGCACCCTCCGTGAACTCCGCAACCTGGCTGATAACGGCGTGGCGTCTTTCAAGGCCTTTCTCGGTACGTCTCCCAGTCTCAAACCTGGCATGACTCTTCGCTAATCCAGTGTAGGAGCGGTGGGAAACTCGATAGAGTCGTCTTCAGCTCGGTCTAGATCCTCCGAAGTCATCAACTCAACCAGCCGCTGGGCCCAAGAACACATCACCAAGACACGACGAAGGGCCTCGCAAGACTCGGACAGGTCGTGGGTCAGTCCCCTGGCGCGCAGCATCGAAAACGGAGAGCTCGCGCCGTACGAGACGCGAACCTATCCTTGGATCTGATTCATCTGCTTCGACGTGAGCAATCTCGTCTCCTTACACTGCCTCGAAGACATATCATGCGCCGGACAAGAGTCGACACCTTGTTCCAAAAGAGAGAGCCGCCTAATTCGCCAGACAAAAAAAAAAAAAACCCCCAAAACAAAACAAGAAACCAAAAAAAAAAAAAAAAAAAAAAAAAAAAAAAAAAAAAAAAAAAAAAATTTAAAAAAAATTATCAAAATGCCAAGAACCGTGGAACGCCAGACACAACAACACGTGGCCTCGTCAACGACTCTTGCCATTCTTCGCCTGTTGCCTGAACTTGACCAGCTCGACCTGGACCGCCTTTTCCACTCGACTCTGCAGCTCCTTGCGGTAACCCAGCTTGAAGAGCAATTCGAGCCAGACAAACATGGGAGCGAGGAAGACGGCCTGGACCAAGTTGTCGAGTAGGGCGGGGGCGCGGCCTTCGAATTTTCCGTGGCCGACGAACTGGGCGATCCATGAGACGATGTGTATGACGAGGGCGGCGTTAAAGGTTGTCTGAGGGGATTCGACGCGGAGATGGTTGGCAAAGGCGGCGCTTCCGACGCAAAAGGCGGCGAGGACGAAGCCGGCGACGGGCTCGAGGAGAATGTATAGGGAAGCGTAGACGAGGGCAGCTATGGTGCCTAGGTTGAGATCGAGATAGGGCATTGTCAGCCATGGGGGCGTATGGATCAGGGTGCCTGTGTAAGAAGCCTGGCGGGTTGTTAATGAGAGCGATGGCGAGTAAGTGAACCTGTCGTACCATGCAAAAGGCCGAGACGAGGATGAGCGGCACGCAGATCATGTGAATGGCCACGTTGACCGAGTTGTGATGATAGGCGCCATACTGTCCAGTTTCGAGAGATCAGCCACAGCTGTCAAGAAAGAGAATCGATGGCGTACAAAGGTGAGGTGCTTTTCCAGGTCGAGAGACATGGCGGCGAGGAGGCGTCGAAGGTCGGAGTAACCTTGAAGCGGACACGATGCCTTGAGCAGGAAGACTAGAGTCCGGAGATGAGGCTGAGATGGACGAAGAGTTGAGTGAGACTCCCGCTTCGGACTCGCGATGGATGGCGACGACGACGGAGAGAGTCGGGGTTCAAGTCAGTTATGGACGGACAATGGCGATATCCGTGACCCGTGTCATTAGTAATCCTATTGGGACATTGCCGAGGATCGTCTCTACCTGGCACAGTGGCACCTTGGTACCTACAGTTGCTCTCGGACGCACGAGGAGATGATACTTGACAGTTGATAGCTCCGACGCTGCTATTTGCAGTCTGATGAAACAGCATATCTGTACCTCGGACAGTAGCCTCGGTCAGCGCTCTTTTTCCTCATCCAACCTCTAGTGCGTCACGTGGGGTGTCATTGTCAATGACAAAGCAGAGAAGGGTCAGCTTCATGGTCATGTGACAAGGCTGAAGGCCGAATCAACCTCTGAGATCCATCATCTAGGCACTCAGCCTCGTAAGAATACACAACCGGCAAATGAGCATAAAGCAAAGACACCAGAGTCAATTCAGAGCACCTTCACCGACGCCACAGCAGCACTCCCCAACAGAGGGAAACCGCCGTCCCAACCGCCGAAGCACCCCCCAAAGCCCAAGCCTGTGTCACCGTCATGTATGTATCTCCACACGGACCAATGTCCCCGAGTCGCCGACCGCAGCCTGTGGCCATATCCCGGTCCAGACGCGCTCTATGTCCGTCGCTTGGAAGCCTCGACCTTTTTCAGTTCATCCCTATCGGCGAGCACATCCCCGTCAGCTTTCAGAACAGCATCGCCCAGCCAAGAGGATTGGGAATCCGCCGACGAGTAAACAAGAAAAAAGAAACGAACCTGAGCTGCGTAGAAAAATCATCGCTCGTATCGTCATCATCCCAACTTTCCTCCCAGAGATGTTTCGCCTGACCACTCCCCTGCGCCGCCTCGGTCTGCTCCTCCGGCCAATCTGGAGACGACTTCATAAGCACCCGAGAGCGAGAAGCCGTGGACAAGGGCAGGACAGCAGTACCGTCAGAGGGGAAATCCTCAAACTCGTCGTCCTCTCCCAGGACTGCGGCCTTGTTGGGTTCGGTCGGGGCTTTCTGCTGTTCCGTGACGGAGTCTGGCTTCTGCTCGGTCGGGTTTCGCTCGTCGGCCGCCATGGTTTTTGCGAATGGGCTTGCGGAATTGGAGAGAAGGATGAAGGTTGGAAAGGAAGACGGGAGGCGCCAAAGAGCGCAGTTGGTAGGTAGGTAGGTACCTACAGATCGGGACGGAGGAATGTATCGCCGCTCACTGCGGGAGACTGAGCCGCCGAAGCCGCGGGGCGCGTGGCAGCGACACCATTTGCCATTTACAGCCGGAGACTACCTACCTAATACACTCGAGTAATACTCATACTCATACACTCACTCTCGTCCCAGTCGTCTTTAAATACGAATCTGTCCAGTTTTCCACTTCACTTGGTCGACAGCGCGACGACGCCCGGCAGTTCCTTTCCCTCGAGCAGCTCCAGACTCGCACCACCGCCCGTCGAAACGTGGCTCAGCTTGTCCTCGACGCCGTACTTGGCCGCAACGGTGGCCGTGTCCCCTCCGCCGATGATGACAATAGTCCCCTTCTGGCAAGCGGCGACGACAGCGTCGAGAGTGGCCTTTGTACCCGAGGCGAACTTGTCAAACTCAAAGACACCGGCGGGACCATTCCACAGGATGGTCTTGGCCTCGTCGATGGCCTCCTTGTAGAGAGCGACCGACTGTTCTGCGCAGTCGAGACCCATCCAGCCATCCGGGATGCCGTCCTTGTCCGAGGCCTTGCCGGTAGCCGCGTCCTTGGCGAACTTGTCGGCGGTGATGAAATCGACGGGAAGCACAACCTTGACCTTGTTGGCCTTTGCCTTTTCCATCAACCGCGGCACCATCTTGGAACCGGCCTCGTCGAAGAGCGAGTTGCCGATGGGCATGTTGTCGAGCACCTTTTTAAAGGTAAAGGCCATGCCGCCGCAGATGACGAGCGTGTTGACCTTGTCCAGCAGGTTGTCAATGAGCTGGATCTTGTCCGAAACTTTGGCGCCGCCGAGGATAGCGAGAAACGGGCGCTGCGGGGACTCAAGGGCCTTGGCGAAGTAATCAAGCTCCTTCTTCATGAGGAATCCTGCCGCCTTCTGGGGCAGGTCGACGCCCACCATGGACGAGTGAGCACGGTGCGCCGTCCCGAAAGCGTCATCTAGATGCCGTCAACACTCAGCGTTATCGAGGGAGCAAGAGACGTAGACAGACTGATGTAGATGTCTCCCAGCGCCGTCAGACCCTTGCGGAAGGCGTCGACCTTGGCCTTGTCTGCCTTGAGCTTGTTTCCGTCCTTGTCCTTGGCGCTGCCCTCCTCCTCGATATGGAAGCGCAAGTTCTCGAGCAAGACGACGGCGCCGTTGTCGGCCTCTGCTACCATGGCCTCGACCTCTGGTCCGAAACAGTCCGAGGCCAGCTTCACGGGCTTGCCGAGGAGCTTCTCGAGCTCGACCACGACGGGCTTGAGAGAGTATTTCGAGTTGACGCTCCCGTTCGGGCGACCGAGATGTGACATGAGGATGACGGCCTTGGCGCCATTTTCGAGAGCATGCTTGATGGTAGGGACGGCCCCGACGATGCGCTGGTTGTTGGTGATGTTGTTGTCGTCGTCAAGAGGCACGTTGAAGTCGACCTGTTTTTGGTCAATCTGTTGTTACAGCAGAACGACAAGGAGAAAAGGCTCACCCGAATGAGGACGCGTTTTCCCTTGACGTCGACGTCGGTGACGGACAGCTTCTGAGCCAGAGACATGGTGATGGGGAACTTTCAATTTACGGATGATAGAAGATTGATGATGCTAGAGGGAAGGTTTTTTTCCTTAATAGAGAGAGGCTGAGAGAGGCTTGAAAGCTCAGAGGAGGGGCAAATGGCGGGGTAGCCGGATGAGGTAATTGGGCAAGCATGTGGGTGGGGGCATGAAGCTCAGAGGACAAGGACGGGAGGGTTATCACTTATCAGTCATCACTTATTGAAACAGTCCACCTAGACCATTGACATAAGGCATAAGGGAGACCTCCCGACCTATTAGGTCAGAAGTATCACGCAACGTTCAGCGACGTTGTTGTCCGCGTCATCATGCCGACAACGAGTGTATGTATGTGTCTTGCGAAGACGAATCCGTCATCCGTTCTACTAATGCCACCACGCCCTGTTCGTTAGAATGTCGCGTGCACGTGCACGCTCCTCTATGGTTGCGCCATGCTCCTTGTAGTATGTATACCGCAAGGGACCAGTGTCCGGTTTATCACCTAAAGTACCTATACCAATTTAGTGGGACAAGTCTCCTCGGGTAACGATTACCTAACTACCTACCTGTTGTGGCTGCGCACCGAAACGGGTTGGCTGCGCAGAAGAGCCCTTTCTTTACGGACCTTTCTTTACGGACCTTTCTTTACGAAGAGTAGGTTGGCTCCTAACCCCTACGGCTCCTAACCCCTACGGCTCCTAACCCCTACCGTAAGCCCTACCTACCTACGGTTACCACCTCTTTCTTGCCTTTCGACTCGTCCTCCCCTCAGACTACATACGTTGTCTCCCCTTCTCTCCCGCCCATATCAGTACTCATCTTTACCACTGGTTGCAACATGGACCCGCAAGCCCTCAAATCGAAGCGGCCGACGCCCTGCTTGAACTGCGTGAGAAAGCTGACCGAGGGATCCGTCGCCTACCCTGGCTGTTAGCAGCAACCGGGTAAGTAAACTACGAAGACTCGCTCATCTCATCCGTGCTGCCAACGTCTTGATGATTTACTCGTAGATGCAAGCGCCGAAGCTTGCCATTCTTGCGCCATCCAACGAACCCATTGCTTCGACGTGAGTACCTGTATCCTACAGAGCCAGAGTACATGTACGACGCTGACCGTTACGCTCCTGTCTAGGTCCCGAGCCCGGCCAAGGAAGCGGCTCGGGCCCTCGAGGCCTATTACGAGGAGCATCGGCTATCCCTCGAGGCCGGTTCCCGTTACCCGCCCGGCGAGCACCCGTTAGAGGCCATCGAATGGCGCCGATTGCGCCTGACCGCCCTCAAGGCCTGCGAACAGCCATCCGAACCTCGCGTTCAGACCCCTCCAGGGCCTAACTCGTCCCTCGCCAGGGTCAACGAGCAGCCAGGAGCATTTGACATGAGCTTATCCTTCTCCAGGAGCATGTTGAGTAGTCTCAGCGACTCTCTCCGTGGCATGGAGATGCTGTGTGAAAGCATGGTCGCGGGACAAGAGATGACAGCCAGGACGTTCGGTCGGCGGCCCACCGCCTTCAAGTCAGCGTTCATGATGTTGAGGGGACGAGGGAGAGGCAAGAGAGGCAAGGCGGTGGTCAAGAGGGGCAAGAGGGACGAGAGGGGCGACGAGGGGGACAAGAAAGGGACGAGGGAACAAGATAGGGGACGAGGGGGCCGAAAAGGAAGAGGGAACGAAAGGGGACGAGGGGCCCGAAAAGGACGAGGGAGCGAAAGGGGAAGAGACAGATAAGAGGGAAAAGTAGAGCGGAGTATGCAAAGACAGAAGAGAAGAAGGAATAGAAATATATTGTTTTGTCAACTAGGCACGTTCCCTGATGAGATGCGAGCAGCACGGGTCAGCCTCGCCAGTGGCCGACAGAGCGGATCCATGTTTGACGTAGGATGGAAGTGATACTATGGACACGAAGATGGTAAATAATCAAGAAAGAAAGCATGTCTCTTACAGAAGGTTTCTTTTCTGCTGCACTATCGTCGCCTCTGATGCAGGCCAGACACATGCGGGAGAGCAGGCCATGCATCCGGATGAAGTCGAAACCATCACCAGCCATAAGGCAAGGGAACTGCCACCTAGATCAGCTGTACGCTCTCGACTCGCAGACGACAACAAGACACTCTTACTTTCTCGCAAGCCTTCTTGCGACCAACAGCAAAGATAGAGCCTCGCCCCGTCTGGTAGATTGATAATTCACTTGAGCCCCCGATGGATGCAGGTCCTCGCGAGCCTGGACACCGAGTCTTCTATCTCAAGACTGGCATGGGTTAGCGGCATATCTGGCTGTTCTGCCAAGTGACAAGGTCTGATAGCGTTCCCTGATTCTGTCATCGGTGGTTTTATCTTCGCGATCGTGTATGTACTTGTCCTGATATTTGTAGGCTTCTTACTATGGCGGCTTTTAATCAGATGGTTGAGTCGTGAAGACTGTGAATGTCGAGCATCGGACTCTAGATGCTGGCTAGTCTGCATTTAGTTGCCCGTCAGCCACACACACCTGCTCGCTAGTCACTGACAACACCTTCAACACATAGTCAATCACCACGCCTTTTACACCAGATGCCACAACCTTAGGCGCATTCACACAACTCCCTTTTCTTGTGTCATTAACTAGGCTACGCCTTTCTTCTTGGTCTTATCTTCTATAGTATTATCTACGTTATGGATTCATGTGACTAAGTGCACGGAATAGAAGGAATAGCGTGCAGTGCCTTTAGTAGCGTACTAATAACTTATAGTTGTTTAGAAACCAAATAGATAGCTATACTATCCTTTCTTTCGATAGCAGAATCATCGCAGATTCAATTAGAGCTTCTTTAGACTCATTTTGCCTTAAGTCACTCTATGCTTCCCACTTCAGTCTACTACGCTTACATTTAGCTCTATGACGGCTATTAACGTGCTTGATAGTAAAGAAGGTAGACGACTAGGAATGGGGTTTTGCAGTGTGCTCGCCTTAGGAGAGTTTTACCTTATTGGCAGACAAGTTTTATGCGTCGCCACGCTTCCGACAACTTTCATTGACGACTTTACTCACCGTAGAACTAGAGGTCCTTGTTCCATGATCAGGCTACAATTGTAGAGTGCACTACTAACCAATAGGAGATGGTTCTTTTTGAACGAGGCAATGAGGTTGAGCTACAAACCTAAGGCAGCCCTACACTCTGGTGAGAGATGAACAGCTCAGAGGCATGTAATATAAGCGTTGGCATAGCTAATTGCTGCACTATCGCTGGCAGATCAAAGCATAAGAGTCACATGAGCATCATAGTGTCATAGAGAAGTTGATGGTACCCGCTCCAGCCCGCCCTTCCCGAGCTTGAAATGAGCGTCTACAGACTGACTTGAGAGCGACTTCTGAACAGTTTTAAGGTTGTCGAGTGCTTGCAGACATTCTGTAAGATGGTGATTATTGCACGTAGGAAAAAAGCCAGTTGAATCAGTAACATCGCTTGAGGCCCTATAAGAAGCCTGCTCTCGTCATGGAATACCATCTCTTGTGACCCTCTTCTCAGATCTTTCACCCACTCCCCAGTCACCAGCCAGACGCGCCACAACAGCAACAAGTCCAGCACAGCAAGACAACTACTTGTCCCCCCCCCCCTACAAAGACAGAACACAACAGAAACCCGTCAGCGGAGAAAGGCAAAGATGACGAGCCAGAGAACGGAACTTGCGATCCTCATGGCCGACGCCGAGCAGCCTTACGACGAGTGGTCCGAAGAAGCGCCGCCGCCCGGCTACTATGACGACGTCTCGCCACCCTACTACGAGCTCGTCGACCCCGTACACACACGTCGAGCACAGCCAGTCCCGATGGCGACGTTATGGGAGGCGCAGGAGCCTGGGCTACGGCTCGACGAGTTGCAGGCGTACCGGTCACAGCTACTCGGGATGCAGATGCAGCTGGCACAAGCGGCCAATACGGCGACATACGATACAGATACGTGGGAGACGGACAGCTTTTCGATAGGGGACGAGGAGCCTTACACTAGGATGTTTGTTCCATTCTGTGTTAGACTCGTGCCCATATTTTTTGCATCATTCTGATGGAAGGGGGAGCGTTCAATTTGCTGGATATTTTGTGGCTCAGTTGCGAGGTCCTGTTCACATTCTGTGTCCGTTGTTGCTTGTTGTTTTTTGAACATTCGAGTCGGGAAGTACACGCCTTCAATACTCAGCGCAGTTGAGAGTGTGGTTCATAGACTTACACATCATTATACCCTCATGTCTATGGGCTTCACGGGCTTCAACAGAGATCATTTGCACTATCGATGACTTGAATAAGGTGATGAAGTCTTGAGACTCTGTGAACTTGTAGCTACAGATCAGGTCCCTGTCTTTGCTGCGCTGGTGGAAAGAGAGGAGCAGTAATACATTGCAATGAGTAGGTAGTCAACTATAACGCAACAGAACATGCCGTTTCTCTCAGAATACAGCATCTTGAGCAGATGAAGTGACAGACAATGCTATCGCGAGCTTCTCGACCATGTCGCCGAGTCAAGGCGCGGACATCAAGGCCATTGTAAACTACGGACAACAGAGAAGACGATGAAGATGACGTCCCGTACGCTGCTGCCTGTCATCGAGCCATCTCGTCAGTCCGTACAAGAAACACCGCCACCTAGCTACCGTGGCGGATCTCGACCTCCGTAGCAGCACAGTCTAGTAGATAAAACAGTTATTCTCGGCAGAGATCTTGAACTCTAGGAATCCTACGTTCCTGTAAGCCCTACTTGATTCCTAATATCACGTATCAACTTTTTCCTAACATTCAACTCAAAGCAAAACGGCTCTAGACAACATATAGATGAGAAGCTCTACTGCTTGTAGTAGGGTCTAGACAAACGCTTTCCCCGAGCTGAGTAACCCTAACACAACTACTTCTCATAATACATGATTATGGCGCTGACATTACAGAACAAGATCACATATGTCATCATTACTCCCAAACCCACACCAGCATCAGGTGCTAGGTCCGGACGATGCAGTTTCTTTTCGAAGATTATTAGTAAGAACATGAGAACGAAGGTGACTGAAGAGACGATGATGAGCATCCTCGTCGCGACTTCAAATACATGACTATAGCTACGAAATTACAGGTCAAGGCCACATGTATCATCATTCCTCCCAAACACGCGAGAAGATTCCCAGGTACTGTGCCCAAACGATGCAGTCTTTTTTCGAGGATTATTAGTAGGGAAATGATGAAGAAGGCGAGTGAAGAGGACATATTGAGCATCCTCGTCGTCAGTCTTGTGAGAAGATCATCCTCGGGATTATAGTTCGTAGCTGAGACTTTCAGCTTGCAGGAGTGTCAAGATTCCGGCAACCTTAAAACTGCTGCTCCTGAGGGGATGATGATCTATAATGACATGATCGATACAGGGAACTTCAGCGAAACTCTTGCTAGCACAAAATTCTCAAATTCTCTGAGCGATCTGAGAAAGGTATAGAGGTTTTATATCCGCCATGAACGATGCTCAAGGATGCCTGAATACCTTTTCTCAGTACTCCCAATCCCTCGGCAGCGGCGGAGGCTCAACTGATAGTATTCTTAGATGGGAGTCTATGTACGGAAACCTCGAGAATCTTTACTGCTACCTTGAACTCTTTCTCGGACACAGTAGACGCTGCATCTTGCACCGCTTGTCGGGCAGCCGAGACAGAGTCTGTAAGCTTCGATGAAGTTGGCATGACGAATCACTCAATGACACTCATACTACACGTTACTTCTTTAATATAGAATTTTTAAACTCGCCTTGATACCAGCCTGTAAGTCATTGCGAGCGAGCAAAGAAATGTATCGCCTCCCTTCAGAATTGTACTAGCCAATCTACCTTGCTCTAAACGCCCATGCCCTCCAACTGCTTCTTAGCACTACGGCTTTGAAGCCTATGAACAAGAGACAACAAGGCATACAATGCGCCTTGACCGAGGAAATAAATGCCGCTCACGAGAATAATCACTTTAGCAGTGGCCGTAAATTCGTCATCTCCAACCATGAAGAAGAGGAGAATATCCTTGGTTCCAAGTAAAAGTCCGAGTAACGCCCAGAAGAAATAGCTGGAGCTTTTTGACTTGTCTTCGCTGTATTCTTGCGCTTCTTGTTCTATCATTTTCCGCGATGGCTGTTGACTGGTGAGGCTGACGTCGTACACCCTTTCCCATTTCTTGGCTCGAGAGTCCATTGTTGAGTGATTTGCTCCTCAAGAGATGCTCCGAGGAAGGGGTTTGTAGCGATGTAAGAGGTTCGTTGATGTACAGTAGCGGTGGAAGTTGTCGCGGCTGGTGTGCAAGATGGTTGAATGTAAGGCTCGAAGAGTGTATGTCTGAGAGGGAGAAAGTCGAGCGTCCCTGGGTGAGAGACCGGAAGGGGGTTTATATACGCTGAAAATCGCCTGGCTGATTGCAAGTTCCCTACAGTCTTGAACAACTTTATTATTGTTGGGCCAGATCCTCAACTGCATGTGGATACTACACTTTCGAGAAGATCAAAATGCAACAGCCAAGGTTATACTCTGCAGCTTGAACTCGGTGTCTCTGTCATCAGCTTACTTGTATGCAAGGCGTCGTCATCATGTCTTTACACCCTCTGTCTTGAGCCAAAGTTTCCGGTCCGGCACATGTGTATTAGAGAGCTAAACAACCAGCAGACAACAACACCATCACCGATCCGCCAACCTATTCATACACCTCAGTACTTTCCCAGAGTCCTCAGCCCCTCATCAATGACTGCCGCAACCCACAGCAAAGACGTAAGAACATTATAGCAACCAAGGAACGTACAAGCCAAACGTTCATGGAGCAGGCCGTACTGCTCATCCCCACGACCTCCTCCCCCCCAAGCTTCCGGCAATGGTTATGCTTCAACCCCCAGATTCCCAGCAGCATCAGGCAGAGCATCGTGACCAGCCATGCAAAGTGAACACCCGTGACGATAGCCCAGCCTGTAAAAACAAGCAGGTGAGCAAAAGTCGGTCCGGATTCGAAGAATAGATAGGCGCCGCCCGCCACAGCGATTGAAGTGGCACCGAATCGGAAAAAGGCTTGTTCATTGTCCGATATCTCCAAGATGCTTTGCCGATCCGGCTTGGGATTTGCTGCGGTTTCTTCCCCTTTAACTGCCGCGGCTATCATTCCTTCCATCTCTTTGCGTAGGTTGGTCTTCGCCTGCTGAACAGCAGCTGCGATATTCTCTTCCATATTCTTGACCTTTTGGCTCGTCTCCTTGTTCACTTCCTCGCTCAGTCTCTCCTCGAAATCTTCAAGATGAGAAGTCATCATGCTCTTACAGCCGTCCTTCAAAGAACAAATGCCCAAGTCAAGCTGTTTAGTGCCGTCCTCATAACGCTTCATGTACTCCCGACAGCTATCCAAGCGCTTTCTCTCCGCATCAACGATTCGTTCAAGATGGCTAAAGTCGTCCATTCGAAAAGTCCGAAACCGCTCTGCGTATTCCTGATTCTTGTTGCGGCTTTCGTCTTCGATGCTGTCAAATCGCTCCCTGTATCTCGCTTCCTGCTCTGCATAATCCTTTTCCTGAGCTTCGAGCATCAGTCTCTGATGGTTTAATCTGACTTGTAGGTATTTCATTTCCATCTTCGACGTCTCTTCCCGCTTTGTCAACGTCTCTTCTTGTTCTTTGATCATCGTTTCCAGCGCTTCCACTATCTGATCATGCTCGTCGATTCTCGTTTCTTGATCTTCAAGCTTTTTTTGTAGACTCATGAGTGCATCTTCCTGATCTTCCATACTCCATTTCAGCTGTCGAATGGTCGATTCTTGATCGATGAGCATCGCCCCCTGTTTATTAGACTTGCATTCCACATCCACGAGGCGCAAAAAACTGTTTTCGGCTTCCCCTTCCAGCATCTGGAACCTGAAATCATGACCGTCCACCCTCGCGTCTACGAATTCGAGTCTGTCCTGACAATCATCCGTGGCTCTCTGTTGTTGCTCAAGACATCCTGTTACCCAGAGCTCTTCATCATAAGCCTGATCGGCGCTCTGAGGAGTGACCATCGACGTCTGCGATGTTCCGCTGTTTCTGCGACTCCATGGGGTTGATTGCGGAGAGTTTCGAGCCTCTTCGGTCATGCCGTTCTCCATCTTTGCTCTCGTGGATCTAAGAAGTATTGAAGATTCGAAGGGATTCGACGAATTGGTTGAGAAGGCCACGGTTAATATACACGAAGAGGCCATCATTTGTTTTTTGTACAATCCCCTCATCACTCTTCAAAGTTTACTCTCGCTGGAGCCTGTAGGATCATGACGATGACAAGTCGTGCAATTTTCGCTGCTGCCGGTCAAGGTTTCAGGGGGTCCAGTCGGTCTAGAAACGAACCAACAGTCCCATGTCGTCGCCAATAAAGTCTAATGACTTACTTCACTAGAGAGTTGTCGTCATGGACGACCAGAAGCCTTTTGAAAGACATCGCCAGTCTCTCCGGAACTACTTGTTAACCGCTTGGGTGATATCTACAGCCATCTCTCATTTTTATATTTCCCTTAATGGCGACTCTAACCCTTCATACGCTGCCAAATCTCGATACAAGCCAGACACCAGACACTCATAAGAATCAGAAAGATGCTTACAAGTATAAGACTCAGCGGTAAAAAATAGAGATACTCGTGAAGTGCCAGTTTCATGTCGCTCATCTCCTCCAGCAGCTGGAAACGCTCGGTAGCCTCAGTCCTATAGAGCCTGGCCACGCGCTGCCAAAGGCTGAGCAGGAAGGCGACGAAGACAAACGGCAAGCTTGTAGTCAGAGGGACATATGCCAAAGTCCAGCCGTTCTTAGCGACGAGCTCCATCAAGATCCAGATTAAAAGTATTATTAGCGAGCCTTCCAAAGCTATTATGGCTGAAGCAGTCGAACGTAGGGCTTCTATGTCTTTGTTCAGAGTCACGACTCGGAATGCCCTTCTTTCAGCGTCTATTCCTGCTATCGTGTCTGATCGGCTTGTCGCTGACTCTGCCTCTCCGATGGAAGAAGCCATGTTTCTCTTAATGATTCGGAACGATGTAGGTAATACCGTACGAGATGAAACAAGTGACAACGAGCGAATTCGCTTGTAGGACGGAATATCGAATGGCAAAGAAAGTTCGCAAGATGTCTGCAGCGGCAACTAGAGAAAGAAAATCAAGAGGGGGAGATGGTATCTGATGTCAATATATCAAGCCCTCAGGGTTTGTCTGTTGAGTGAATCTTTAGGTTCACGTTGACGATACTATGCACAATCTTGCAGAACATTAGACACTGCAGCATAGAAACTAGATGACGACGCACGCTGAGCGCTAGTGCGTCCAAGGCATTACAAGTGGGAAGAACTTGCTTATACACGCCTGTCTGAAGCGTTCGCAAGAAACATGACATTGAAGAGTGCAGGCTGTCGAGGTGCATGAAGCAAATGAGCACATCTTTGTAACCGTCTGTTGCCAGTTACTGTGCAGATTCTCCACACTGGTAAGAGTAGAATAGCCCTGTTTACTGCGGCTGTCTATAGGTCAGTTCTCTTGATCGTCGTACGGTAGAGAATCTGTATCACAAGCTTTCAGGAGACGAAAGTAGGGTTAGAGACGAGGCACAACCTTGAGCGTAGCGCGAGGTTATGTTAGACAGGCCTAAGAAACAAAAGTTGGGACTACCTCTCTAATTAGTGAACCAATGCGAGGATCAGACGGAAAGTCTACATGCAGGAGTCAAAAGCATTCAGAATGATAGCTTCTATAGATCAGACCGACTCGCTAGTTTGCAAATCGTGCAGGGGAGAATTTCCAATGATAATAAGCAAATAGTTGCGATGACATTGTACAGAAGTTATTAGGCTAGAGGGTGAAGGTCAAGCCGCTGAATGGCGCAACTCGACCACTGACGAGACTTAAAACGTTAACAACAGCGCCGCAGCAGCAGCAGAGCAACCTTGAACCATCCGCTGAACCAAAAAGTTGATATGGATGCTAGCTCTATGACCCAACATGCTCCTCTGAAGAGTCGTTGGAATTTAAGAGATATATAGTTCTGGCATCATTGGGACCTCGTGCGACGAAAAACCAAGTCCTAAATAAGAAAGATGCTACAATCACCATGCAATTGATCAACAAGAGAAACCATTCGCAGAACCTGAGCTGAAACTTGCTCATTGCTCCTAACATCTCTAGACGTCGAGCGGGAGTCACGCAGAAGCTCGTGAATCTGAGACGCCAGATGCTCAAGGCTGAGGCGATCATGAGCAGTAGTTAGGATCCAATCGGTATCACTAGTGAGGTTCTCCAACCGCCAGAGACGGCGTTCATGATCATGAGTGTGGTGAATGTCAGGATGAGTAGAGTCGTTGTCATGACCGCGGTTGCATAGCTATAGCGTCGGGACTCGAGGAGTTTGTCGAGGGCTTTGATTCGTCGGGACTTTTCGTCTGAGTTGCATGCATGTGCTTCTGGGCCTGTGCCTCCCATAGAAGGCACTGAATTGACGGTGTTTCCCTCTTCGATTCGAATGGCTGCGTCTTCGTTTTGTTGCTTGCTGTGTCTTACAGGTTTCCGCGTTTTCACGGGAGTTGTTTGCAGTTGCTGAACGAAACTCACCAATCGAGCAGATGGACAACTTTGAACTTGTAGCTGCCGGAGTCCTCGGGTATTAAACGGTCTTCTACTTTTCATGATTGTAAGTGCTGCTGCAGCTGTTGGAGACGTACTTTATTTTCTCTTCGGGACAACTCCCAGCCTAGCGGATGACGGTTGCGAAGGACTGTCGGGGCTAGGTCTCCTGTGACCGTCTTTCTCTTGGGTAGGCATGCTATGATGATGCATCGTATCTATTAGTATTGCTTCTATCGCTTCTATCGCTGTTCCTTACGTTGTTGCTGTATGTGCTTATGTCAGTGTTAGTGTTGGTTGTTTAATTTCTTCTCTCAACAAACACTCCCACTAACTAGCAGTAAACATGAGTAAGCCCGCATCTCTGTCCGGCTCAGTTGTTTGCTCTCCACCAGCTTCACAAAAACTCCGATGCACTAGCTTTCACATCTTCTCAACTGCCGGGCCGTTGCCAACTCAACCTCGTATCCCTTAACACTTCCGCTCTCTGCACCGCCTCCGTCTACCAAATCATCGTCATTCCGCGTCATCTAGTCATGAAGAAAACGATAAAGACAGAACGAATGGAAAGAGAGCCCGAGAAATATGCGACGTCTGCTTTATACTGACGATAACCACAATGGTAATTGCGTGTTGATGATCTTGATGATGACGAGCAGCCTTACGTGTACAATATCTTCACCATCTTCACTCATCTTGTAAAAGAAAAGCCGTCTCAGTACCTTGGTTCTGTGCTTGTAAGAGCGACGGCGTCTGCGCAAGTTGTGTCGAGGCGTGTTGAGAGCTCGCGTTAGTATTCCCGTTTTCGGAAGTGTCGTCAACTCCTCTACCTGGTCTGACAACTCAAGCCGGGCCGAGTTTCGCCGACTCTATGACGATGTATCACACGGGCGCATGACCCCCGTGGGGTACAAGGGTCTCAGCCTCTGCCAGCCCCGCTCGTGCACTTAGAATGGAACCCGGCGAGACACGGCACATGATTGGGATAACACTGTGTCTGCCAGCTTCACTATCTGCATCTGTGTCTTTTGTCCCCTGAAAATCGCGGGTGAAATACTTGGGAGAATTAGTGTCTAGCCCCCAACAGTGCCAGTCTCAACCCCAATTCCCGGCCGTCTCGAAACCCTTAATTCTCCCACCACGTAAGCCAGCAGCACAACCCAACGCATCCCCAAAATCAATCAACTCCTCTCCAACCTCGACGCCCGTCCGAATCTTCTCTCCTCCTCGCCGCCGCTCCCGCTTCCCAATCTTCCCCCCTCCGGAACCCATCACCGGCTCCTCGCCGTCCGCCCCCGTGGCCCCCGTCGCTCGTTCCGCCCGGATCGCACGGGTCGGTCGGTCGGTCGTCATCATCACTCTCGCCTTGTTCCTATCGTCATCATGTCCTGGAAACTGTCGTGGCGGCGCTTCTGGTGCTACTTCAACAGCCAATATGTCTACGGGCGCGTCGTACGTGTCGTCCTCAGTTGCTCCACTACTAAGCCTTTCTCCTGATTACCTACGTCGTCGCTTTTTCTTTTTTCCTTTTCTTTTTTCTTCTTCTTGACTTTCCTTACCTCGACCATTGCCACCGTCGCAACCTCGAGCATCCACTGACGACACGTACAGCCGCTGGTGCATGCTATAGTCTTCCTCGTTGAAATGGGTCTCATCGCGCGTCTGACGGCTCGGTTCAATGCCCAGTATGAAGAACGACCGCGTATGTTCTCACCCACCGCTCCGACATTGCCGCCTGCGAAGCCATGACCTTTTGCCCCTTTACCTCGCAAGCGACAGAGACCCGCACCCGCCCAACAATCCCATAACGACGCATTCGAAAGAGCTGAACTGACTCCCGTTATCCACAGTGATAACCATGATGGTCACCAACGCCCTTCTCGGCGGCATAGCCGACACCGTCGCCCAGGGCATCTCCGCCGTACGCCAACGCACCGCCGGCAAGGCAGGCGTCAAAGACGAAGACTTGGACATGGAGATGCCAGAAATCGGCCGCAAAGGCACCTTCCTTGATCGCGACTTGCTGCCCGAGTCCAAGGCGCCGCCCCCGCCCTTCGACTTGGAACGGCTGACGCGCTTCGCCGCCTATGGCTTCTGCGTTGCGCCCTTGCAGTTCAAGTGGTTCCGATTCCTCGAACGGGCCTTTCCCATGACCAAGACGAGTGCTTTCGGTCCGGCTATGAAGCGCGTCGTCTTCGACCAGTTCGTGTATGCACCCTTTGGTGTCGGTCTCTTCTTCGTCGCCATGACTGTCGCCGAGGGAGGCGGCAAGCGTGCCGTCAGCAACAAGCTGAGGGACATGTACGTCCCGACGCTCAAGGCCAACTACGTCGTCTGGCCCGCCGTGCAGATGGTAAACTTTCGCCTGATGCCGGTGCAGTTCCAGCTGGTATGTCGTCATTTCCAAGACGTCTTTGTCTGGCTTTTGACTTTGCTAACCCGGAACAGCCCTTCGTGTCAACCATCGGTATCGCATGGACAGCCTACCTCTCCCTCACCAACGCATCTTCCTAGCCAATACCCACGCCCGCGCCTCAGCCGAGGCCGCAGCCGCGCGTGGGCTTCCGACGATGACGAGGGAGACGACCGTCTTCGAGGCAGGACATGAGCTTGCGAGCGCACACACCTCTTCCGTTGACTGCGACTGCGGGTCTGTCCAATGTTTGCACAGTATGGCGTTTGGGCATGTTGGTGGCCGATTGATTACCTACGTGTGATGGGCATACGGCTGGTTCTGCATGTTTTTTACCCTCTTCGGTTAAATGTCAAAATGCCTTTGCAATACATACCCAGGCCAACAGTTGTCTCTTTTGGCCTCGTGAGGAATCAGTATGTCACCTTGAAACCAATATCCGAGGCTACCAGGTTACTCACGGAACGGTCAATGCTTCAATATTGTGCGGTTCCGCGACGCAGGGGCAAGTGACGAGGCCTCACCTGCAAGCATCCATGTACGAAGAGCTAGAATGGAGTGGTGATTTACGATCATGTATGCTGTTGGGAGGCACCCTGCAGCTGACAGTCTTGGATCATCCATGGATGTCCCGTGAAAGCCAGACCAGCTGGCACAACAGCAGGAAACAAGGTAGGTGACGGATAACATTGACCAGACGGCTACCTCTACCTACCTATCTAGGTGGTACATGCAGTGTCGGGAGGCTGGATGGCGAAAGGCAGGCCGGGCTCTGGATATTTGATATCTCTTGTTCTGTCTTTCTTGCTCCGTCTTTCTTGCTCTCCCCCTACCATCCCCCTCTTCATTGCCAAGTTGTTGTTCCCTCTTCTCGAGTTCTTGTTGCCATGTGTGGTATCCTCGTCAGCTGCGTGCTCCCTCTCCATCTCGCTCAACGAGACTCACACAATGGCACCGCCAACGGCAGGCTGGACGCGGACACGTCCCGCAAAGAACTCGCCGCCCGCCTTCAATCCGGCATAGATATGATACAGAATCGCGGCCCGGACGGTTCCGGCGTATGGACCAGCCGCGACGGACGCGTCGGCCTCGCCCACTGTCGCCTAGCCATCAACGACCTCTCGCCTCGCGGGTCGCAGCCGCTGCACAGCGTCGACGGCAAGATGCACGCCGTCGTCAACGGGGAGCTTTACGAGAACGAACGACTGCGGGAAGTCTGCGCGGCGGAGCACGGGTTCGAGTTCGCGGGCAGCAGTGACAGCGAGCTTGTCGTGGCCTTGTACTCCATCTACGGCGCCCCGGCCATGTTCGAGCACCTCCGGGGCGAGTTTGCCTTTGTCCTCTTGGACGAGCGGGAGGGCTCCAGGAGGGTCATGGCCGGCAGGGACCGGTTCGGCATCAAGCCCCTGCTGTGGACCGTCGTGGGCGACAGGCTGCTCCTCGCACCGGAAGCAAAGGCCTTTCTGCCCATGGGCTGGAAGCCGGAGTGGGACGTGGGAGGCATCGCTGGCTGCGGTTGGATGCTGGACGAGAGGACTGTCTTCAAGGGAGTCAACAAGGTTATGCCGGGATGCTGGATGGAGATGACGGACGAGCGAGGCGTGGAGATGCACAGATACTGGGACGCGGATTACCCCGACAAGGTGCGTACGTGATTGAACGCGGCAAAGGACTTCCTTTTCTGAAAGCTGACAGGAGACAGACGAAACAGGATCCGCGGACCGTCGACGACATGATGGTGGGCGTTCGCGAGCGTCTGGTAGAGGCGGTGCGGCTGCGGCTGCGGGCTGATGTGCCCGTGGGCGTCTATCTCTCGGGCGGCATCGACTCGTCCGTGGTGGCAGGCATCGTCACGGACCTCATCCGGAACGAGGACGTCCGGCTCGGGTCCGAACGGGCCAGCCGGCTCAAGTGCTTCAGCATTCAGTTCGCCCAGGGGTCTGGGTACGACGAGTCCGGTGAGACTTGGGCAGTATTTCGACATGACAGAGAGAGTCAGAGGTGCTGAAATACATGATGCAGAGATCGCGGCACGCACCGCAGACTGGCTGGGCGCCGAGATGATGACGGTCAACATGACAGAAGACAGACTGGCAGCAGACTTTGCCCAGACGGCTTACCAGACGGAGCATCACCACTTCGACCTCAACTCCGTCGCCAAGTTCGCCCTCTCCAAGCTGGTCCGCGAGCATGGCATCAAGGTCGTCCTCACCGGCGAGGGCTCCGACGAGCACTTCTGCGGCTACCCCATCTTCGCCCCCGAGTTCCTGGCCGAGCCGGACCTCGCCATGCCCGAGACGCCGCTGGCCCGAGACGACGACCTGCGCGAGCGTCTACTCGAGGCCGTCACGGCCAAAGTCGGAACCGCCTGGCGCGCCCACGCGGCCGGCGAGAAGTCGGAGAAGGGGAAGCTCGGTCCCGAAGCCCGTCACGGGAACAGCATGGAAGCCGGCCTCGTGGCCTGGCAGCCTCCGAGCTACCTGTACTCGGAAAGGGTTCGCCAGCGGCACCTCGACGGCTGGGACGCGCGGAAGGCCGTCAGGGGCTCTCACCCTCCGGCGGTGCGGGCCAAGATGGCGAACAAGTGGCATCCCGCGCACTCGGCCTTGTACGCCTGGAATACAAGTTGCCTGTCCAACATCATCCTCACTTGCCTGGGCGACCGTTCCGAGATGGCTCACGGGGTCGAGGGAAGAACGCCCTTCCTAGATCACCGGCTGGCCGAATTCGTCAACTCGCTTCCGCCCAGCGTCAAGTTGGCGTACGACGACGAGACGGCCTCTGACCGGGAGACGGAAGGCCGGCTCTCGGAGAAATGGATCCTGCGCGAGGCGGCGCGGCCGTACGTCACCGACGAGCTGTACGGCCGCAAGAAGATGGCCTTTTGGGCGCCCGTGAGATGGCCCAGAGGCGGGAGGCTTCACGACATGTTCGGCGCGTTGCTGACGCGGGAGGCGGTCGAGGAGCTGGGCTTCGTCGACTGGGCCGTGGTGGAGGAGGCGCTGGGGAGGGCCTTTGACGACGGGGCGGATCAGCTGGCCTTTCAGCTGCTATGCTGTACGGCATCGTGGGTGGTCATCGGCCGGCGGTTCGGCGTGAAGACGGCCGTTGTGGCATGAAGAGTTTGGGTGTGTATGAGCGGCTTTTTGTCTCTGTTGTCTCTAAGAAGGGGGCATCTGCTGATCAAGACAGGAATTCACTTGCAGGAACGCGACAGAATCGTTACTCTCTTTTGCCCTTCCCAAGGCAGAACATGACCTTTTTACTCGCTCGGCTTCTTCTCTCTTCCTACCTAGACCAAGGTAAACGCCCTCTTACACCATCATCACTACCATTACCATCACCACTATCGATAAGACTATGCTTCTTCTTCCTTGCTTTCCTCGTGACTTCGGCCATCGCCTTTTCGTTCCGTCCTTCTTCCGTCGTCTCATCTCCTTAGTCTTTGTGAATGCGTTCTTCCGACAGACAAAGCTCTCGTCATGGCTTCTGGTTATAGCCATCAACGGGAGATTACAACGACCAGGGAACTTACGCCGAGTTTCAAGCCCATCAAGGACAAGGCTGACCGACCGTCCCAAGACCAGTCATCAGTAGCCTCGTCGTCTTCCCCCCTCGTCTACTATGGGCAAGTCTATCATCCGCATCTCCAGGGAACGACTTGGCGGCGATGCCTTGCGAAGATGTCATCATCCTTCTCGGAGTGGCTTTCGGGGCGGGCGGGGGGGCATTCCACGGGTGCCGGAGATGGTGTCGTTCCGACTGACGCGGCATCTTGTCGACTGCACGCTTCTTCGTCTCCTTTTGCCGCCGCTTTCTCTGGTATACCCCTGTCTCCGGCTTCGCCCCCGTCTACGCCCCCGTCTACGCCCCCGTCTCCGGGCTCCTGCTCCTGCTCCTGCTCCTGCTCCTGCCCCTGCTCCGGCTCCGGCTCCTGCTCCTGCTCCTGCTCCGGCTCCTGCTCCTGCCCCTGCTCCGGCTCCTGTCCCTTCCCCTTCCCCTCGCCCCCTTTTCCTCCTCGTCCTCCGCCTCTCCCCCCCCCCTCCTCTTCTTCCCTTACCTTTCTCCCTCGTCGAGCTCCCCATCATCTTCTTTCTATCTCTTACCTTACCACAACATCTTTTTTTTGAGCAGGACTCGAAACGCTCCCACCGACGACATGTCCTCGACACCGCTTCTCGCCGCCTCTGGCAGCCTTCCTGGCCTCAACGTGCTGCAGGACCATGTGAGTAGGCGCAAGACACGCCCCTCCGTCTCCTATCTAAGGCCTCAACAGCCTGCTTTCCTCCGCGTCAGCCACTCGCCATGGGGCTGCATCCCCCAGAACGCCCTGGTTCTCTTGAGAGGCGCCATGCTCACCTACCTCGCTGCTACTGCGGCCATGATCGGCCACTACAAGCTCACGGAGGAGTCCGAGGACAGTCAGTGGCGGCACTTTTTCGACTTTCCCCTCATCAGCTACGGCTTGGTGACGCTGTACCATGTCATGACGTTTGTGAGTGTCGACGCGTCCTGTATGGGCGACTGGTAACTACTGAAGACTGACGACGGCTGCAGAGCTGGACCTACACGCACCTGTATTACCCTGACGCTGACGGCGTTGAAGGCGGCATCGAGTCGTGGGTCGTCGGCGCCATGTCTCTGCCCAGGAACATGGGTAGCCTGCGGAAGCAGTTCTACTTTACGCTCTTCTCTGCGACCACGGCCGTCTTTTCCTTTATGAACACTGCAATCTACTGGTTCGTGACGCGCCAGCACGAAGAGGGCGGCGGAGAGTTTGTGGCGTTGCCCGTGGACTCCAGCAACGAGTTGTCGACGCTCGCCCGCGTCGCCAGCCAGCACGCACCCGTCCGCGTCATGGACGGTCCTTGTGCGTTGTTTACCCTTGGAACATGGTTTTCTGACGGCTGACTCTCGACTACAGTCAGCGACATCTTTGGCGAGGGATGGTATGCCGCCTACTGCCTCGTCAGCTTGTACGGCGTTACGTCGGGCTTGATGATTCTCGAGACGCTGTTCCTCAACAGCACCAAGCGGCCGATTGTGAGTGTCTACCTGTTCACGGAGTACGGTGCTACCTAGGTGGCGGCTCCTGACGGCGACGCAGGCCCTCGGAAGCCACTTTTTGGGCGTCATGTTCCTGTCGGGCCTGTACCTCGCCTGGGCAGCGGTGGGACAGAGCCTGACGGAGGTGTACCCCTTCTTTTGGATGGACGAGGAAGAGGTTGGCTCCAAGGAAGCGGTGACGGCCTACTGCATCGCCTTTGTGTTTCTCTCTCCCATCAGTGAGTTGGGAAAGATGGTCTCCTCTCTGTCTGGGCGGCGGCTAACGGGCGCCAGTGTACACGCTGCTGTTGGGCTTCGTCGGCATTCGCGAGGGACTGACGCGCACGCTTTCGGACCGCGGTGGCGGCGTACGAGAGGAGCTGTAGATGCCGGCGAGAGACGGACTTGCGACGCCTCTCGAAGATGTTGGTCTGGTTTGAGCACCTTTGACACCCGATGAACCTAGAAAACGACAGATGGAGATGCAAATGACCTAGATCCGACGGATGAATGATGGAGGAGAGAGGCGAGGGCGAGAGGGCGATATCCTATCCTAGTGCTGGCATCCTTTGTTGAGGCGTTTTCTCGTAGTTATTACATACATGTGCAGTGCGCGACTGGTAATGAATGGCGGGTGAGGCTTTGGACAGTCTTTTGAAGCTGGTGAATGTGAAAGTCTCCGAGTCTAGAAAAAGGGAGAGTCTCGCGATGCATGATGTCATGTGGAGACGATTTCTCCACAGCGCTTGATCCCGCTACTGACACGTCGATGAAGATGTCTATTGGTACATTATCATACATACATATCCGATGCTGCGCTACGAGAGCCTACGACACGGTGCTGCCGCCTCTTTGGCTGGTCTTCTCTCCAAGTCTCTGCGCAGTGAGGGTACCACCTCGAATGAGTCAGACCGTACGATGAGACTCGACATGGATACTGTGCTCCTGACCAGACCGACCTCGTGTCCGGCTTTCTTCTTCTTCTTCTTCTTCTTCTTCTTCTTCTTCTTCTTCTTCTTCTTCTCTCCTCTCTCTTCTTCACCCACAATCTTCTCTTCGGAAAGAGGGCCGCAAAGCTTCTACGGAGGACGCATTTCTTCCTGCTTCGTCGAGAAGATCATGGTCACTCGCCCGGGCCCTCGGACGACTCTTTGTGCGGCAACAACGACACTCTTTTAATCGACGCCCATGGTCTCCTCGTCGTCATTCGCCATGTTCAAGCGTTCGTTCCGGTCTCAGGACCAGAATCGCGTGGCCAAGACGAAGAAACCGCGCGATCAGGCCAAGCTGACCAAGCTGCAGCGCTCCTTCAGCGGACTTCGGCTGCCGCAACAGCCGTCGCCCGTCGTGACGCTCGCCGTCGGTCGACACGCTCGCCTGTTCGCCGCGCACGAGGAGGTTCTCGGCCAGTCGCCTTTGTTGGCGGCTGCCTGTCGGGAAGGCTTTCTGGCTTCGCCCCATGGTCCATCGCCGACGACGATGACGCTGGCTGATGAGGAGCCCGACGTCTTTTCCGCTGTTCTCGAATATCTCTACAAGGGGGACTACTATCCGCGACTGCTTCACAACAAGCGTCGCAACTCTTGGGAGCTCGAGGACGACGCGCGGATGGGACACGCTTCGCCTTCCAGTCCGGATATCATCGGTGGTCGGGATGGGGCTGCTTGTGTCTACCTTTCGAACCTGGACGTGGCTGTCCTGCGCGATACTGTCATCTACTGCGCCGCTCACCGGTACGGCCTCGACGAGCTCAAGCGTCTGGCCCTTCGAAAGCAGGGGCTTCAGGCGGGCATCGACGTGGCCACCATCCTGAGATCGGCGCAGTACGCGTACGCCCACACGCCTGATACCGACAGTCGGCTACGGGCTCATTACCTGGCTCTCATCATCCGCTGCCGCAAGACGTTTAAGCGTAGCGGTACCATGCAGGCTGAGATGGAGGCTGGTGGCAGCAAGCTGTTCTTTGACCTTTTTGTCGCCATGTGCAATCACCTCGATGATGTCATTGACGGGCACGTTCGCTCGCCGAGGACGATCTAGGGGTGGCTTCGTCTGGGGATTTTTGCTTCTCTGATGGGCATTTGGTCATGAGGGACTCATTGAACTGAGTGAGGGGAAACTGGGGAGAGAAAATGAGAAAAAAAGAAAAAAAGGGGGGGTGAGTGGGATTGGTGGGCTTCGGCGGCTTTGCATTGCATCAGATTGACACTTGTTTCGCCAGAGGTTATGGATCTTGTCTGTTGCTTTCGCGGTTGGGTTGCTGATGCGTCGCACGAGCTTGACTCTACCGCTCGGGCTGCCCTTTTCTTCTTTTCTTTCTTTGTTGTTTCTCGGTCGTCTTTCTTCGGTCTTGATCGCTTGTTGCGCTTACATCTTTCTCTATTCTTGTCGGGCTTTGCGATTCTGTCGCTGCTCGATCTGATGGTGAAGGGGGATGTATGCCTGCCGTCTGCTTCTTTTCCGGGACTTTTCCCAGATAGGGTGTGCTGACCGAAGTCGGTATGTTCATCTGAGAGTCTCTTTAATCTCGGCTCATGGTGGGATGATTTGTTGCTTTCGTTTGAGGGTTAATGTCGGAGATGGTTCAGTAGTTTGGGGGTTTTGATGAATTGACGGCTTTGGTGCTTGCGTTCAAAAGTTCATGCGAGTGAGGATGTGAAGGGTATAGGGGAGGGAAGCTCGAGAGACGGTACGGGATACTGAAGTGGGAAGCGGGCGCGGGCGTTCACGAAGAGTCGAGGCGGTGACGCACAAGTTGCGAGCATGACAAGTTGATAAGCAAAAAGGAGAAGAGAAGGTGATGATGTTTATTGCTACTCATTAGCTGGCCTTGGAAGAGAAGAGTTCAGCCCGAGTTGTCCAGCGCTTTCACTGCAACTCGCGCGTGCATTACAAGGGAGCGTATCCCAGCGCAGTCTCAACAGATGGCATGCTGTAAGCCAAAGAAAAAAGAGCCATCTACCGGTCTCACCCCCCATTAAGCTGACCTCGAGCCAACCCCGTCCAGCACGTACAGAACTTCTCCTCTCAGCGGTATCTAGACGAGACGAGCCGGGGCCACCGCAAGGAACAGTCTCGTAGACACCTCTTTAACATGCGTGCCTCGCGTCTGTGGCATTGATTCTCGCAGAAGCCGCGTGTTGAGGGGTGGGGGGTTGCCATGCAGAGGGCGATGAGGAGGGTTGTGATGACGACTTGCGACTTCATTTCTCCGGGGGACGGATGCGAGTTAGGTTTCTGGACTCCTTGCGGCGGTCTGTTTGTTGTTGCGGGCTAGTAGGATGGGAGCTGGAGTTGTGAAATGGTCTCGTGTTTAAATAATCTTCTGCAACCCCCCCCCCTCGTGGTATCGCGTATTCATGGAGCGAACCTTGTTTCTGTACGTTATTATCTTTTCGATGGGGGGTGGTGCGGCGTGAGTTTCGTTCTGCGAGACTATCCGGTTGCCTAGACGTTGGTGGCGTCCCACTCGTACGGGGCGAGGGAGTAGATTGATTCCTGTTGGTCACGATATGGATAGTCGAGTTGGGGTTTTGTCATTGGTGTCGTGAAATTCATGGTTGTTTTTGTTTCCGTTTGGTTTATTGGTTGCCTTTGATGGGTTGAGCGTGTCGTGTTTGGTGATGGATTGCTGCTTCTAGGTTGGGGGGGGGGGGGGGGGATGCTGTCTTCCTGCCAAGTGTCTTTGCCGTGACGATCGAGATGGCAAGGCCATGACGTCGAAGCCGAATGAACTTTACTCTGGGGGTAACGTTTTTCAGCTACGGAGATGCTGACACCCATTGTCAGACTGCAAACTGCTATTCTTTTCGAGGAATGCAACCGCATTGATCCCGTCAACTACACGTAACTAAAGTAAAGACACCGGCCCGGTCTCTATGCCAAGATTTGATAATCCCGGATGGGGGGGGGGGGGGCTTCCCTTTTGAGATGGCGAGCTGAGGGGTGAATGAGGCTTAGCTGGAGGTCTTGAAGGAGCTGGAAGTGAAAGAGGTGTGGGATGTTCGTGGTTGGGTGTTGGGTAAGGGGGTCGGGACTTGTTGCGTATGCGGAGGACGAGTGTGTTGGGTCGGTATGGGCCTTTTCTATTGGGACGGTATCGCGCAGACTCGTGGATGGACATACGGGTAGAGATGCTATAGCTAGGAGAAGCATCGACAGCTTGTCAACTACTCGTCACGGGTTCGCATCAGCTTACAGGTAAAGTAAGAATCGACAGCTTGTCCACTACCCGTCACCGTTCACAACAGCTTACACGTAAAGTAAGAAAGTATCAACATAAAGAACGCTCGTCGGTGTAGAATGAACCCCCATGAATCATGACACCTCATCAGCCCATGACGAAACCCCCATCCCTCTACCGCACCAGCTGAGCCTCCCCAGCCGGACACTGGGGACAAGCCGAAATCTTCTTAACCTCGACCCCCATCCACGCATCCCGAATATACCCCCACGCCCTATCGAAATACCTCCCCGACGAAACCAACGGCCCAGGCCGACCATAGTCCGAAGCCCCAGGCCGACTCGCCACCGCCACAGCCTGCACGTCCGAACCGGGAAGAAGAAAGATGGTCGTCTCGCCGTTGATCTCGCCCACGACCTTGAGAACGTGCTCGCTCATGAAGCACAGCTTCGTGCTTTCGCAGTAGGAGAGGATCCGGTCCAGGGAGAGGCCCATGTCTTCTAGTTTGGTGGTTTTGCCCTTCTTGTCCCGTCGTCGTCGTGTCATGGGGGGGGTGGGATTCGCGGCCAGGAGCTTGGTTTTTAGTCGCGTGCGCATCTCTTCGCGGGTGGCTTCTCGGATGGGGGTTTCGGGTTCGGGTTGCGGGGGGTTGTTGGTGTTTCTGCTTGGGGGTTGCTGGTCTGCTTTGGTTGCGAGGCGAGCATCGGTTTGGTGGGGGGTTTGGACTTTGGAGGGGGTTGCTCTTGGGGAATCTGGAGTTGTCTTTTCGTTACATGGAGTTGCTTTCGGTGAGGCTGGAGTTGCCTTTCCGTCATGTGGAGTTGCCTTGGATGAAGCTGGAGTTGCCTTCCGTCCGGTATCGCCATCCTTCTTTTTAGATCGCTGCCTGCCGCGATTCTTGGAGGGGACTTTTCGCCAGTAGGTGTCTTCGGATCTATGCAGCTTGAGAAGCTCCTGCATGGTGAGCTTGATGACGGGCGCGGCTTGGATCCAGCCCCAGGTTTTGGTGTGCACCAGTTCCATGATGTAGTCTTCTTTCACCTTTCTGTTTGTAGAGTTGCCGGCGTTGGACTCGGTCGATTTGACTTCCGAGCTTGGGTCTTTGCCGTTTTTTGGGGGGGTTGGCTCCGAGTATTCTTGCCACGGTTCGGGTCGGGGTTCGGAGTCGACGCGTTTCTTTGTTTGGAGACGGGATAATCTTGCTTCTCTGATGGGATGCCAGTCTTTGTCCTGGGATCCTTTCCCTGTCCTCAGAGCATCATCGGCCTTTGCAGACTCGGTGTCGTCATCACCAGCGCCATCATCACCACCCCTCAACTCATCCCCCTCCAAAGAATCACCGTCTCGAGCACCAGCCTCCATATCGGGAGTCATCCTCGTCTTACGCCCAGCCCTATCCCCAGAACCCACTCCGAAGACAGTCCCATCCCTCAACTCCCCCCGCAGACCCCCATCTGATATCTCCGTCTCCACCGGCGTGCGGCGAACAACGGCAGCCAGCGCCACGAGGCCGAAGCAAACGAGTGTCGAGACGGCGGCTGGCGGTTGCATTTTCGGATCTTCAAGCAGAATGAATGGGTGGTGAATTCGAGAGGTCGCAAGGGGTTCACCTGGATTTGTATGCTATCAAGACGAAGGAAATGGAAAGCAGGGGTTGCGTCGCTCTTGGTATTGTCTGTACCATGATCAATTTATTATTAAAAATCTTGTTCTGTTTCCACACTAACCTCTCTCTTCTCATACCGGCGCTTCGTGAGGGGAAGAGATCAAGATGGTAAGAGTTATCACACGGAGACTTTCGGAAGGATCGTCAAGTTGTACCGAACCTTGAGCCCACGGCTTTCAGTTACTCATTGAGTCACGTATCCTTCGCAAGGTTTCGTTGAGCGTGCCGTTGTCTGCGCTTATTGAGTTGTCGTTGTTGACATACATATGTACGCTGCCGAGGAACCTTAGACCTCGACAGATGTGGAACGGTGATGGAAGCATTTTGCACGCCACTGCATAAATCCAGTCATTGGCGTCACGCAGAAGTGAGCCTGGACTGAAGTCTTAGTTGTGCAGTCCGCATATTGGGATACGGTAGGGTTGCGCTTCTTATTGTCTGTTCTAGTCTACGCCTGCAGGGCCTCGACTCTTGTCCTTCGAGAGTCCCGTCCCGGATGTGCTGTCAGCAGCCACATCATGGCCCGTGCCGCGCCGTGCCGAGGCAATAGACTGCGGGAACACGGCTTGTCTCAAACAGCCAAGACAATAAAAAAGACAGCGCTGTCTCTGATCCGGAAGCAAAACCCCCAGCTAGAGGTTCTTTCTGATCTCTTCGGCGATGAGAGCATGTGTCTTCCGGGACGGATGATACTCGTCCCAGAAGACGTGACGATCAGCGTCGCTACAGAGCGAACGCGGAGCCTCGGAGTAGCCGCCGACCAGACAGCTTCCGTAGAGGCCGAACTTGTCGAAACCGGCGGCCTTCCAGCCCTTGTCGTAGACGTTGAAGCTGCGGAAGAGTGGGATCAGGTCGACGACTTGGACGCTGGCTGAAGTGATGCGTTGCGCCACGCGTCGGAGCTGGTAGCCCAGGTGCTCGGCGTAGTCCCGCAGCACGTCCTGCTGGTCTGCTTCGATGTAGGCGTCGTAGGGCATCAGGCTCAGGTCCGGTACGTTGACTAGGATGAAGTGAAGAGCGCCCGCGTCCCGGAGCTTGCGGACCAGACGACCGATGACACCGGCTGAGCGGGCGGCGGTGATGTTGGAGTTGCCGAGCGCGTCATTGACGCCGCCAAAGAGAATTACGAGGGAACTGGCCAGGTCCTTGACCGGCTTCTTGGCCAGAAAGTCGGCCACCTGATCCGTCAGAGACGGCACGAGGATATCGCTTTTGGGCCCCGTGTAGCCCTGAATTATGCCGTTGTCGGTGGTGGCGCCGCCTTGGGCGTAGTCGTATAGCGGGACGGAGAGCGTCTCGGCCAGGTCCTCGGGCCAGACGGGACCATTGGAGAAGCGGCCCTTGTAGTAGGCCGGGTCGCTGGGCCAGGCGTGCTTCGTGGTGGCGTAGCCTTTGCCGTTGTCCGAAAAGGAGTCTCCGAACACGACGAGGGACGAGAAGCCGGTCCGGACGGCCGGGGAGACGGGCGCAGACCAGCCGGTGGCCAGCAAGAGGCCGAGAGAGAGGAGAACTGAAGCCATAACACGGAGACCTCTCTGTGTGTCTGTCTGTCAGACACGGACCGACGCCGAGGACGAGCACGGAGAGGCCGAGCTTAATATCTCACCCTGGAAGCACCCATCTGGGAGCTGCACCTTTATAGACAAGTCTCCCTGCTGGCTGCAAGGCCCCTACCATCGTGACTAACGCAGACAACGGTAGTACATGCTATCGGGGACCCTCTGCACGCAGATGCATCTGGTGGCGCCGGGCCGGCGCAAGAGGCTGCATCTGGGTTGATGAGGAGCGTCATATCCCTGCTGAAGGTGACAGATGCATGGAAGCTGGAGACAAGGAGGAGTGTTCCGGCCGGAGCGAGACTGAGCAATGAGGAGGTGAGGGAATGTTATTGATAGAGTCTTGTCCTGAGCTTACCGTGGGAGACACGAGCCGGTTCCTGGTTGCAGGCAGACTAGACGAGACAGACAGGGGAAAAGACAGACATTGTCAGCCAGAAGATGAAGAAGCTGGGAGCCGAGGTGAGACAATGAGCATCATGAAGTCAAAAGTTCTGATGCGAAAAGACGCGGGAGATTCGAGGGTTCGAACTCGCTGCGTCGGCATTCGGCATAACCCGTTCCGGACGCTGAGTCAGTCATCCCCCGCACTCCTTTGGGGGAGACTGACCGTCCAACGCCTTCCCCACTCGACCACAGCAGATGCGCCGATTCAGCGGACGAAATTCTCATCACCATCCTCAGCAAGCTCAGACGAAGCCTCGGATCCGACGATGCCGTTATCGGCTAAACGGGCCGGAGGGCCTCAACCGCGATTTTCCCGACCGAATCCCGTGCGGGCGATGAGAGAGCGCGAAGAACGGCGTCGTTCAGAGCAGCAGCAGCAGCAGCAACAGCAGCAACAGCAGCAACAGCAGCAACAGCAGCAGCAAAGAGGCCCCCAGCAACGAGCCAGCGGCTCAGTGGCGCAATGTCCCAACAAGGCCTGTCCCAAGCCCAATGTGGTGGACGGCACCTGTCAGACTTGTGGGCGGGTGGCGGATGAGAGCAACATTGTGGCCGAGGTTCAGTTCGGAGAGACTTCGTCTGGGGCTGCCATGGTGCAGGGATCGTTTGTCGGTGCTGATCAGGCCGGTGTTCGGTCCATGGGCCCTGCTTTTCGGAGGGTTGGCGGCTCGGATGATCGTGATAAGAGTATTCGGGAGGCTAGGGGGCTGATGCAGGGTTACGCGCAGCAGCTTAACATTGGAGATGGCCTCGTCACGGCTGGCACACAGGTTTTCAAGCTGGCTTCCAGCGCCAACTTCGTTCAGGGCCGTACCCTCGCCAGCGTCGCTGCCGTCTGTCTGTATGCTGCCTGTCGAGCCGCTCCGCCCTGCAAGCTGATGCTCATCGACTTGGCCGACTTGGTTCAGCTCAACGTCTTCAAGCTGGGACGAATCTTCAAGAGGCTCAACGAGGTGGTTCCCATTGGCAACGACGGCCTCATTCCCGTCTACCCAGAGGATCTCATCTGGCGGTTCGCGACCAAGATGGAGTTTCACCAGGACACGGCAAAGGTGGCCGAGGATGCGGTCCGTCTCGTCAAGCGGATGAGCCGCGACTGGATGGTCATGGGTCGTCGGCCGTCGGGAATATGCGGTGCTTGTCTTCTCATGGCTGCTCGGATGCACAACTTTCGCCGCACCGTTCGCGAGGTTGTTTACATCGTCAAGGTCACCAACCACACCATTCAGAACAGGCTGCAAGAGTTTAACTTTACCGCCTCGAGCAACATGTCCGTCGAAGACTTTCTCAAGCAGGACTTTCTGGAGAGCTCTCACGATCCGCCTTCCTTTTACCGCAAGTCGGACGAGTTTCGAAACCGCAAGCGAGCCGCTGCCACGGGGGACGACGCGGCTGCTGAGACGGAGACTGCAGATCAAGGCGGAAACGAGGACCAGCAGCAACGCCTGTCCGAACGTCAGCCTCTGACCGACAGTGGTGCCGACCTGTCCAAGGCTCCGGCTGTCGAGTTTCGTCGCGACGCTGACGGCTTCATAATTCCGCCGCTGCCTTCTCAGATCCGCCAGCAGCAGCAGCAGCAGCAGCAGCAGCGGCAGCAGCTGAATGGGAGCGGCGACAACGACAAGGAGCGGGAGACGGCCGGCGACGGCGACGATGGTCTTGAGCGGCTCGTCAGTGAATTTGGTGACGAACTCGACGAAAACGAAGACGATGGTGGCCGCAGTCGTCGCAACCGCGCCAAGTCCACGCTTCCCATCAACGAGGAGTGGGAGCAGGACGAGCTGGAGCTCGAGGGCCAGATTGAGGAAATCTTCAACGATCCCCTGACGTACGAACACGCTCTCGCCTACTCCAACGCAGAACAGCGGGCCAGGATACACACCACCTGGGCTCTCCAGCAGCGACCACACAAGGAGGTGTCGATGGCCACCACCATTGACGAGGACGAGTTCGCGGACGACCCGGAGGTGGCAAACTGTCTCCTATCGCCCGACGAGGCCCGCATCAAGGAGCTCATCTGGGTCAACCAGAACAAGGACTGGCTGCGCAAGCATCAGGAAAAGGTGTTTAGGCGAAAGGTCGAGGCTGACCGGCCCAAGCAGACGCGTCGTCGGCGTAAAAGGGCACGCATGGGAGAGGGCCAGACCAGCCCGGCCAGTTCGGCTGCCGAGGCGGCCATCAGCGTGGCCAAGGACCGGGCCTGGTCCAAGAGGATCAACTACGATGCCATCAGGAGCATGTTCGACGCGCCCAACGCCGGTCTGGGCTCGGCCAAGACGAGTGTCGCCGGCAGCGTACTCGGACTCGAGCCCGATGACGAGACCGGAGACGAGGAGCCGGACGAAGAAGAGACGGCAGAGGCCGAGGCCGGAGGTGACGGGCTCGACGATGAAGAATACGACAACCCGGACATGGATGCCGAGTACGGCCTCGACGAACAACTCTAGTCGGCTCTCGCATGATGTTGGCATCTAACTCGCATATCTGATATTGCGTCACATTGCCCTTACGAGAGCGAATCCGCCGAAGGGCAACATGATTCCAACGCCAAATATCAATATATCGAAATGCGACGCGTTCAAGAGCCCCGCTATACCGGGGAAGAGGGCGGAGAGGGCGGACAGACGAGGTTGACGTAGCATGCTGACGGTCGACTCTTGGACACATGGCCGTTGGATCGCATCTTATCTGAAGAGAGGCCGTTGGGAAAACCTTTATTCGGAAACCTTGACCAGCTGTCGTCCGTCTATAAAAGTCTGGCTGCCCAAGAGACGACGCCGCTGCCGCCCCAACCTCTTCATCACCGTCCTCGACATGGCACCCTCTCAGCTCCTCCAGACTCGAGCCATGCTCATGGCCATGCTCGCCCTCTGTCTGTTTCTCTGGCCCGTGAGCAGTCAGACGATGCCTCGCGTACTCGAACCGTCAACCCGGCCTCCTCTCATCCGACGCGGCTCAGCCTCGCCTCAGGTGTCGGCGTCCAACCCACGAGGCGCCGCTCAGGCCATCATTCGGACTCGCCCGCCCGCTATCCGGCCTCGAAGCGCCATTTCGGGAGATTGGCAGGCCCTCGTTCACCTGCCAGATAGCCGCACGCCGGAGGAGATCAAGAGGGACGGGGGTTTCCTACCTGCGAGACCACCGCAGTCGGACGAGGCCTTTAGCCTCTATCTTCACGCCACACGTCATGTCGAGATGGAGTCGGCTTACGGCGACGACTGCATCTTCCTCTCGACGACACGCAAGTTCACACTCGCGGCGGAAGAGATCAAGAAACAAGGCCAAGGCTGGGTCTACATAATCTACCCTTCCCCCAACATGTTCGACCAATCCAAATCCCTCAGCGACCACGACCCCCATCCCGAAAGCGAAACCGTCGTGGCCGTCGGCGGCATCCACTGGAGCCAGGTCCTGGGCTGGGTGCACGTCTCCCACAGGAAGAGAGACCGAGTCATCGCCCCGAACCCCGACTTTGACCGCTCGTGGCTGGCCCTGCCCTTGACCGGGCCCCAGCCTCAACTCGCCGGCTTCTGTGATGGGAGGAAGGGGTGCGGTGCGCATCTGAGCGAGAAGGTCGGGGCTTTCATGGATGGGGTTGGGGGGAGGTCGGCTGGAGGGGGGGTGGCCCCTTTTCGAGAGGGGGGGGTTTGACGGGAGGCATAATTCTCTGAAGATCTTTTCGCCGAGGCTGGGATGATGAAGAAGGGTGAGGGTTGAGAGGGGAAAGGGTTGTGCTTTGTTGATGGGGGATCAAGGGGGTGGAAGGGGATCAAGGGGTGGAAGGGGATCAAGGGGTGGAAGGGGATCAAGGGGCTGGTGAGACGACGTGGTGAAGTTGCCATGTTACTCGGTACAGCGCTCGATGATGAGTTTAAACTAACCGACTACCTATCTATCTAGCAAGTTGGGATGGGATATCTCAAGTCAGGTTTTGCCTCGCAAGTTCTAAATGCTCCCATCCCTTCCCGGACCATGTAGGAAAAGCCGCTCCGTTGAGAGAAACGGCATCATGTCGACGTCTCAAGATCAAGGGCCCCCCCCTTCACTCATCCACATGCTCCTCCTCCTCCTCATCATCATCATCATCATCATCCATATCAACATCATCACCCTCCCCCTTCCCCCTCTTCCTCTCCAAATTCTCCCTCTGCTCCCTCCGCCTCGCCTCCTTCTCGACCCTCCGCCTCTCCCACCTCCGATCCAAGTCACGAAGCTCGGCGCCAGACTTTCGCACATACTCATGCCAGAGAATCTTCCCCGCGCAGAGCCCTTCTTCCACCTTGGTCAGCCGCAGTCTCATCCGGGGGCCCAGCTCGACGAGCTTGACGCCTACGCGCTCCACGCCGTCGTCTTCGTCTTCGGGGGCGGTGCCGGCCGCTTGGGCGGCTTTGGAGGCGGTGACGACTTTTTTGGACGTGGCTTCGAGGATCTCGACTTCGGCGTCGGATTCCATCTCGCTGCCGCTTGTGGCGTCGGTCGCGTACCCCTCTGCCATCATGTAATCCGCTATATCCTCCAGTTTCCCCAGGTTGGGGACCTTGGAATGCCGACTTGATTTCGTCGCCATGAGCTTCTCGGCTGCCTTTATTCTACGCAGCGGGCGGGAGAGACCGGCTGCTCGGGTGGTGATGGCGTAGTGTCGGAAGTTGACGATGAAGGTCCCGTCGTCTGCCGCTTCGCGCTTGACGAGGACGACGCGCCGGACGGTTTTGAGGGGCGTGTTGGTGGGGTTTATGGGGGGGAAGAGGGAGCGGAAGACTGTTGCTGCGAGGGTTTCGAGGTGTTTTGGGACGGCGGATTTGGAGTCGGAGTTTGGGCGCGTGAGGCTATCCATCACGAGCTGACGATTTTTTTTAGCTATACAGTCTGTAGAGAAGATTGGGGGGGGGGAGACTCACGAGGGGAGGAGTGAGGAATTCGCTTCCACCGCCAAGGGCATGCTTCTGCACGCGCTGAACATCTCTACAGAGAGAATACGACTCAACTCGAAAATGCATAGTCGGTCCCCTCGGCGCAGAAGCAATCCTCAAATTCGTATTCCCACTCTCCGACCTCGAAAAGAGAAGCAGATGCGTAACACCAAGCGGTCCGCACATGACGACGTAATCCTTAAGCTTGTTCCCTCGCCGCTCCTTCAACCTGCTGGCCGTCCCCGGCTCCATGACGCGCCGCACGTCGCGCGTCAGTTGGCTGATGCTGGATCCCACTTCGCCGGCTCCGATGCGGATCACCATGCTCTTGGGGGAGGAGGACGTTGCGTGGCCGTTGGCCGGCGGGGGTTGGTTTGCTCCTGGGTGGGTGCGCTTTTGGTGCGTTTGCGGGCCATTTTGGGGGGGATGGGGATTTTGTAGAGGGGATGGGGAAGAGGAAGGGAGGGAGTTGGATGGGGAGTTTTGGTGGAATTCTGCTGGTGGGATTCTTCTGTGAAGGCGATGCTTGGTGTTGAAGAGATTGTTGAGTGTGTCACGTGGTGATAACGAGATGGGCTTTTTTTTTTTTTTTTTTTTTTTTTTTTTTTCCCTTCACTCCTCAGTTGAGCCTCATCAACGTTGATCCTTATTAACCTCTTCAACTTTATTACCCAACAACATCACAAAATGATCAAGGCAAAACGCAGAAAAACCGGTCATTCTCCGGACCCAACCTCCCCTCCCCCGAAGCCACACCCCCAATCCCCCCTCCCCCACGAAAACCAGCGAAACCCCCCCCCGAACCCCCCCAAACCTTCAAAGACCTGGGCATCGTCGACGCCCTCTGCGAAGCATGCACGGCCCTAGGCTACAAGACCCCCACGGCCATCCAGGCCAGGGCCATACCCGTCGCTCTGCGGGGGAGAGACGTCATCGGTCTGGCCGAGACGGGGAGTGGGAAGACGGCTGCGTTTGCGCTGCCCATGTTGCAGGCTCTTCTCGAGAAGCCGCAGGCGCTTTTCGGGCTTGTGCTTGCGCCGACGCGGGAGCTTGCTGCGCAGATTGGTCAGGCTTTCGAGGCGCTCGGTTCGTCTATCTCTTTGAGGTGTGCTGTTGTGGTTGGTGGGTTGGACATGGTTCCTCAGGCTATTGCGCTGGGAAGGAAACCGCATGTTGTCGTCGCCACGCCTGGTCGGCTTGTGGATCATCTTGAGAAGACCAAGGGCTTTTCGTTGCGGGCTTTGAGGTTTCTCGTCATGGATGAGGCTGATCGGTTGCTGGATATGGACTTTGGTCCTGCTATTGATAAGCTCTTGCGCTTTCTGCCTCGCCATCGTCGGACCTTTTTGTTTTCGGCCACGATGAGTTCTCGCGTCGAGAGTCTACAGCGTGCCAGTCTCCGGGATCCCGTCCGCGTCTCCGTCAGCGAGAGTCGATTCCAGACCGTCGCCACCCTCCTCCAACGATACCTCTTCATCCCACAGCTACGAAAGGACACGTACCTCGTCTACCTCGCGCACGAATTCGCCGGCAAGTCCATCATCATCTTCTCCCGCACCGTCTACGAAGCCCAACGCGTCGCCATCCTCCTCCGCACCCTCGGCTTCGGCGCCATCCCTCTACACGGCCAGCTCTCGCAGTCCTCCCGCCTCGGCGCCCTCAACAAGTTCCGCTCCCGCAGTCGAGACATCCTGGTAGCCACCGACGTGGCAGCCCGCGGCCTCGACATCCCCGCCGTCGACGTCGTCATCAACTTCGACATGCCCGATAGTTCCAAGACGTACATCCACCGCGTCGGCCGGACTGCGCGGGCGGGCAAGGCGGGCATCGCCCTGAATCTGGTGACGCAGTATGAGACGGAGCTTTATCAGCGCGTCGAGGCGGCCTTGGGCAAGAAGTTGGACTTGTATCCTACCGATAAGCAGGCGGTCATGGCCTTTCAGGCGAGGGTCGATGAGGCGCAGAGGCATGCCCGTGTCGAGATGAAGGCTTTGGGCGAGCAGGCCAAGAAGAAGGGGGGCAAGAAGCATGGGGGGGACAAGAGGCGGAGGGATGATATGGATCAGGATGAGGGGTAGAAGAGAAGTTGTGAAGTTGAGTGATTGCTGCCGATGTGTTACTTGTTTAGAAAGGAATTCGGCAGTAAACGTGGTTGTCTCTACCGTGAATCTTTGGCGAGGGGGGGAGATGCCTGGAGATGCCTGAAGGCAGCCATCCACAGTAGAGGAGAGAGAGCAGTCAAAGCAAGAAAGAGCATCACAATGACAACTCACTCCCAGCACAATAAACCGCTCCCCAAACAAAAACTTAAAAGAGACAGTCTCTACAGCACAGAGCATCACAATGACATCTCACCTCAAAGATAACAAACCGCTCCCCAGCGAAAATCTAAAGAGCAAGTCCCTACACCACCCCCCTCGAGGCATACGCATCCGTCATGGCGACATCATCGTCCGCCGTCTCAAAGGCCGATTCCGTAGAGGCGGGCTGGTCGGCCGTCTGGCTGTGGCTTGTGCTGTGCAAGGGCCCGTCTTCGTCGTCTTCTTCGGCTTCTTCGTCTGCTTCGGATTGGGATTCGTCGGATTCGGATTCGGATTCTTCTGCGGGGATGTCGACTTCGACGGCTTCTTCGTCGACTTCAACCTCGTCTTCGTCATCCACCTCGACCTCATCTCCCTCATCTCCTTCATCCCCTTCATCACCTTCATCACCTTCATCACCTTCATCCCCTTCATCCCCTTCATCCCCTTCCTCCCCTTCCTCTCCCTCCTCCAACTCTTCGCCCTCGTCATCCACCTCCTCCTCGACCGTCTCCTCCCCTTCACTCTCGCTGTCGGCTTCCGCACCGCTCGCTTCGGCGCTCTGTCCCGGTGCTCGCTCCAGGTTGGCAAGCAAGAGCCCTGGTGGTACGTCCTCGTCGTATCCCTCGGGCACGTCGCTAAGGTCGCTTTCATCATCGGCCGAATCGTGAAGACTTCCCCCGACGTCGGTGTCGTTCTTGAGACGAGGAGGCCTCGCGTCTGCGTCCTTCATCTCTTCGTCTCCGTCGTCAGCCCGGAACTGTATCGACTCTCCGGGTCCGTCTCCATCATCGTTGTCGACTGCCTCCTCTTCATCCTCCGCCTCCTCGTCTTCCTCGTCCTCATCGTCTTCCACCTCCACCTCCACCTCGTCATCGTCCCCAGCGCTGATGCGGCTGCCTGCGTCACTCATGGCCACTGCTGGCGTCTGACTGCCTCGCTTACTGGCAGCACTGCTGACTCTGCCGCTGCCAGTCTTCGTATCGCGAGCCGGCTTAGTCGGTGCTTCGAGCGAGCGAACGACGGCCTGCTCCGCCTTGCGCAACACATCCAGCCGACGTATGGCCTTCCGACCACCACCGCTGCCCTTCGGCGCCGTCTCCGACTTGTCTGCCTCCGTGACCGCGGCTTCGGATCCGTTGGCCGGGTTGAGGATGCTGCTGAGCGAGGCTGGGGGCCGCGGCGGCTGTTCGACGTTGTTGGCCTTGGGTGGCATCTTTCCGGCGAGGTCGAGGAAGATGGCGATATAGCAGTCATTGATGAGGTCGTCGACGGGCGCCACCTTCATCAGATTGGCATTCAACTTCTTCAGCTCGACGGCATCCCGCATGCAGCTCAGCTCGGGGGCGGCTTGATGCTGGCCTTCAGCAGCGGCCCACTCGGCGACTCGCTCGCTGACGGCTTCAAACTCGTCCGGAGGCACCGCCTTGAGCCCATCCTCGGAAGCCGGCTGGATCCCGTAGGCGGACCTCAGCAGCTCGATGTAGGCCGCGCAGGACGACTGCCACAGGTCGGTAAAGTGGTAAAAGTCGGCTCCCTTCTTGCGGAGACGACGAAGTAGCAGATCCAGGTTGACGCGGTCGGCCATCAACACCAGCAGACGCGTCACGAAACGGACGTACTGCTCGGTAAAGACGTGGTGACGACCGGGCCGCTCGGCATCGCACTTCCAGACGTTCATCACCATCGTCTTGGTGAACATGCTGTCTTTGAGAAGGGTAAAGGCTGCCTTGGTCTGGCCGAGATGGTCAAAGAGAATACGGGCGTGACGGATAACGATGCGATGCTGCCAGTTGGACTTGTCCTTGTCACGAAGCCGCGTCAGGTTTCGAATCACGTATTCGTTCCAGCCCTCGTCCTCGTTCCGCATCACGCCAAAGGGCTGCTGGGAGAGAGTAGCAGCAGCCTCGTCCGCCTTCAGATGGCCGATACCGACGAGCTTGTGCAGGATCGAGACCATCTTGTAGTGAGGCTCGAGGATGGGCTCGCTATTGCGAGTCTTGCGCGCCCTCGTCGCCACCTCGATGGCCTGCGTCAAGGCCCACAGAAGAATCTTGGGCGTGACGAGCGTCTTGTCTCGTTCGTCGGCCGGCGTGCGGTACATCTTCCAATAGCACTTGACCAGCATGTAGCGGTTCATCCAGTCGTCAGGCCTCCGGGCCATGGCCATCCTGAACAGTCTGGCCGCCAGCTTGAGGACCTTGTAGGGCGCCATCATCTGGTGGACGGTTCGCTTGTAGGTGCCGGCGCCCATGTCCTCGATGAAGAAGCGCTCATGATCCAGGTGACGGAAGGGCTCCATGGCGAACGGCTCACGGCTGGACGAGTAAAGTCTCATGGCGAACTTGTGGTACAGATCGTGTAAGGCGTCGTCGTCGGCGCCCGAGGCCACGGAGTGAGACAGCGCCAGCGTATAGCAGTGGATGGCATTGCGCTGAAACCTGACCAGCTCGACCCGGTCCTTGTTCATCTTGTCGGCCGTCCAGAGGACAGCCTCGTCGAGCTCGTAGTCGAAGCACTCGGCCAGCCGGAACCAAGCCTGCCAGTTGTCGGCCGTGAACTGTAGCTGGAGTCGTAAGAAGGTGGCTCCGATGCGTAGATCGTCCGTGGCCCCGGGCGTCTGCCGCCGGTTGAGGTCGACGCCCTTGAATTTGGTCAGGGCAATCATGCCGAGGAGGAAGAACCAGCCATGGGCAGCCAGCGTGGCCTCTTGGATGTTGACGCCCACGGCATCGACGGCAACGTTGCCCCTGAGAGCCCAGAGCAGCCGCTGCGGGTGGATGGGCTTCTTGAGGTATTCGGTAAAGTTGCGGAGGTTGTAGATCATCTGGGGCGTCGACTTGGTCTGTCCGATGGCCTGTTGGAGGTGCTCGATGGTCGTCTTGAGCTCCGACTTGAGGAGGTCCTTCATGGCCATGCGACGCGCCATCGTCGTCACCCGCTCCACCAGCTGGATGGCCTGTCGCCTCTCGAGGTTATCGGCCGGACAGCCGTGGTCAGAGACGGCACCGACGCCCAGTCTGAGTCCGTGGAGGTCGAAGAGGACCTGCGAGAGGTGGCTCTCCTTATCGTGGCCCCATTTGAGCAGCTCCATGCGCATCATCTTGAGCAGGATCTTGTTGGATGACTTGCAGAACTTGCGGATGCCGATGGCATGGTGAACAGCGGCCAAGAAGCCGGCCAGCTCGTCCTCCACCAACTGACCGGCCCGGAGGAGCGTGTACTGCATCGACCAGGTGCGTACCTGCATCTCCCGGAGCTTGTTGACGAGCGACGTCTGCGTGCTGCTATTGTTGCTGTTCCCGCCGTTGCTCCCGGAACTGCTGCCATTGATGCCCATCCTCCCTTCGTCCTCGCAAAGAGACGCCACATGAAGGTGACAGCTCAGCCGAGCCAGAGCCCCTGCGCTCGACCTCGCGTGCTCCTCGTCGACAATGTCAAAGGCGCCGCCGTCGTTGAGCGCCATCGATAGCGCCTGAACCAGCAACTCGTCCAGCGACTTCATCGTTCGCATCAGCAGCAGCCGCCGAGGGCACTCTGCCGTCGCCGCGTACGTCTCGCCTTCGAGGTCGGCCATGATCATCTCGACGCTCTTGAGGATGCACGATAGCCGCTTCGTTTGGTAGTTGATGGCTGCGTAAGCGTCCCCCAGCCGCGACCATAGGAATAGCCGTAGCTCTGTGCCGCTGCTGGCCAGAAACTTCCACAGATCTCGCATTCCCTGTGTGGCACATTCCGATACGGGCCGTCCCGCGAGCTCCAACTGGTCCGTCGTTGAGGACAAGACCGATGACGGGTTGAGGACCGGCTCGAGCGTGTCGATGACCTGAATCGGGTCTTCCAACTCGTCCTGGAAGAGACCAAGGAAAAAGTCCATGGTCGTCAAAGTCGAGATTTCGCGCTCGGCCGCCACCGACGACATCACCGGCATCACCACGTTGTTGGGCAGGTTGATCTGCTCCACGCCCTCCGAGGCCAGAAAGTCACGCATCGACGTCCATAGATGCTGGATATGTTCCCGTACGGGGCTGTCCGACAACGACGACGCCATCACCGAAGCCCACAGGAACCGCACGCACAGAGGGTCGCTGTCCGGCCGGCCCATCACGTGAACGTAGTTCGAGGCCACGTCTAACCATCGACTCAGGCGGTGCTTCGTCTCGGTCCGGGTCGCGTAGTCGACGACGCTGTTGGGGTTGGTAATCCGCTCGTAGATGTCGACGTGAAGCTCAAACATCATCGGTATCATCGTCTCCAGCCGGTCCAGCTCCTCGGACGAATGCGAAAGGTGCTGAAGCGTGCCACTTATGCGCTCAAAGAGCATGGCGTCGTTGCGGTTGATCATCTGGACCACCGTCACCTTCATCACGTCGGGCCACGTCTCAGTCGCGTAGCTCTCGCTGATAGCCCGCACCCATTCGAAGCAGACGTCGTCGTACGTCATCCACGACCTGCAGCGGTTCACGCTGTCGGCGAATTGCTTCAGCCCCTGAGACGCGTCGAAAGGCGGCATCTTGGGCCGGTCCTGAGACCCGGACTTGGCGTGCTCGAGGAACGACGAGAGGCCGAGCGTGACCTGCTCTTTCTTATTGAGAAGCGCCATGGCAGTGTCCTCGTTGAAAGCCGTCATGACGCTCCGGAGGTCCTGAGTCGCCAGTCGCGTAATCTTGCTCGTTCGATCCTCCGTCGTGCACGAGTCGACCACCTCCTGAAGGCAGTCGAGCGTGTCCCGGTCGTCGACGCCCAGCTTCTCCAGAAGGGTCTTGGTCATGCCGAAAAGGACCGAGTCGGCGTCTTGGAAGGGTTGTATCTGGGCCGCGATGAGAGCGCTGGGGTCTACCGTCTCCTCGACGTCTTTGGCCGCTTCTGTCCTCCTGCGCACCCGCTTGCTCCTCTTCTCGACACCATTCTCCTCTTCAGCTCCCTCGTGTAGACCGGCCACAGACTGAGACCGCTTGCGAGAAGCTTCGCGATCCTTTTGGGACGGGTCCGATGCCTTGGGACTGTTGCTATCGGCCGCTTGTTGATCCTTTGCAGAGGGAGATGACGGCTTGGGTTTAACTTCTGACTTGACTTCTGAGTTCACTCGCTCGGATTCCCCCATGTCAGTATCTTGGTCAGGCTTTTCATTGCTTGTAGAGCCGTTTTCGACGTCCTGTGTCTGTTGAGCCGCCTCGAGCACCTGGCGACAAGCTCGCAAGGCACGCTCGGTGTCTTGGGCGCATTTTATGAGCTCCAGTCCGAGGGCATCCCACGAGCGGATCGGCTCTGCGGGCGGTACGTCTTCCGCGGTCGGGCCTTCGGTGATTGTCTCGTGTTGCGACGAGGGCGGAGTGAGCGATGCACTTGGGTCGGGCAGAAAGGGGATAGGGTCCAGAAATCGCCGGATAAAGGCCGGCATCTCTCGCTCCATCCATGGGGACATGACCGGATGCGAAAGCGCTGTGCTATCGTCCAGAGTCTGGAGGTACTCCTTGAGCTGCTCGCCCGCCAGACCCTCTGCCAGGGAGGGTGGCTCGACTTCCATCACGGTAGGGTCGTCGTCCAGCTCGATGGCTGCCTCGAGACAGAAGCGCTTGACTCTTCCGCTGTTGAGAGCGCCGGCGAAGCGAGCCATCTTCCTCCACAACTCCGGGTCCGAGGGGTCCTGATCCAGAGCAGACATCCAGTTGTCGACGACCGGTTTGCCTTGGCTGGAATAGCGCATCCGGACGCTTCCCCATTCCGGGTCTACCAGGCTCTGGTCCTTGAGGCTATCGACGTACAGCTGGCCGTAATTTTTGTAGGCGAGATACAGGGCCTGTGACAGGCTGGCGGCGGCAGCATCGCCGGTGACGGGGTCTACGTCGATGGTCGCGGCAAAGGACTCGACGACAGAGGCCTCGGGTCGGTCATCGGCATGTTTCTCGGCTCGCTCGTAGTCGGTAAGGGCCTCTCGGTAGGAAAAGATCTCTGAGGCGAAGAGGTCTCGGTATGCCTCGCGGGCGGCATCACGGGCGCGGGGACCCTGAGCGTGCAGCCTCAGGGCCTTTTGGAACCTCTTGAGGGCCTCTTCGACCTGTATAGACGTGTGTCGTCAGGGGAGTCCAGTAGCATTGCGAGGCCCCGCGCCGACTCACATGCAGCTCTTTGGACGTGTCGATCTGGTCGTCGACGTTCTCCTCGGCCTCGAGGTTGATGGCCTGAAAGGGGGGCTGAAGCGCGTCAGCAGAGCAGACACTGAGGGTATTTACAATGGGCGTATTTGAAGAAACTATACCATGATGTCGGCTATTTCTCAGGCCGAGGCGACGGTGCGCCGGGCAGATCCGTGTCTAATTCATAGAGCCCGTGATGGAATTTGCGGACCTTCAAAGTGGTCCGCATAGGTTGATGGAGCTGGGCTATGGTTAATCCGGCCGAGATAATAGTACATAGGTATGTACCTACCTAGGTAGTTTCACAGTCCCCCTCGTCCAGTTTCAATGGAAAGAAAGGACAGAAACGAGATGGGATACAAACGAAGCTGCCTCAAAGTCGGAATCGTCAAGAGTTTCTTCATCTGACCCGCGCAAGAAACGGCAGCCTCAGGCCCCTACTCCCTACTCTACAGCTAGCAGCCAGACAAGCCACGCCACTTGCTGATTCCAGCCTCGCCCTAGAAGCGTCAAGCGCCACAGTTACACAACCATCCGTACCATTCAACCACCAAACCACCATCGTATACGAATATTCGACATCTATCGACACCATCCCCCCCAAAACAGACGGCCCGAGCCGCCAGCACATAATCACTAACGTACACGCTCGCCTGTCCCTCTTTACCCATCAGTACCGCTGCTCCGAAACGTCGCACACAGCGCGGCATAGTGGTGCGTCAGATCCAGCACGTTCTGAGGCAAGCTCGTCGCCTGGATGATACTCCGCACCTTGACGGCGCCCTCGTCCTCAATCAGCGTCCGGATCGTGTGCAGCAGCTCCGGGCTGAACTCGCTGTACCAGCGGTACTGCCACGTCACCAGCCGGATCACCGCCGCAATCGTCTCTCGCGTGCTCTTGGTCTTCTCCAGCACCCTCAGCACACCAGCCAGCGCCTTGGGGCTGAATCGTTGCGCCAGGCAGGCCCTGTATGCCTCGACGGCTTCGTCTTCGTGCTGCATCCTTTCCGCCAGCGCGCCCAGAATCTCCCACTCCTCCGCCGACTTCTTGTACTGCACCTGCTGTGCCCGGTACTGCGCCATCTGCGTCCGCCAGATGGTGTACACACGCAGGTCCTCGTAGAGCGCCATGAACAGGCTGTCGAGCCAGCGCTCACACAGCCGCTTGGTGTTGAGCTTGGATAGATGCTCGTCGCTGGATGACGCCGCCATCTGCTGCGAGGTCAGGACTTGGCCACCGTGAGAGAGCCGGGCTTGATACCTTTTCGCCTTCACCCTTGAGCTCTTTCGGCCCGACCGTGTTGGACGGCTTCTCAACACCATTGCTGTCGCCATTGCCATCTCCGTTGCTTTCCCCGTTGCTTTCCCCGTTGCTGTCCCCGTTCGCCGCCGGCTTTTCGGTCAGCGATTCCGAACCCCCATCCGACTTGCCGTCGCCGTTGGTCGTCGGGTCTGGTGTTCCTCGAAGGCCGTCGGTGCTGGGCGTCCGTTTCGATGGGGATAACTGCGTCGCCTCCTGCTTCTCCGTCCTGTATTCCTCTTCCATGACAAAGACGGTGCTGCGGATCTTGAGCAGCTGATCCCACCCGATCTTGGCCGTCATCTCCGTCAATATGCTGTAGGCTTGCTTAAAGGTACCGCGATATTGCGCCGCCCTCAGACCCAAAAGGCTGGCGTCAACCTGCTCCGTGAACCTCGACTCGGGTTCGCTGTCGATGTCGTCCAGCCGCGTGTCAGACAGGATCGGGAGATTGACTTCCCGCGGCTCTGGCATGACAGGTGTGTCTTTGTCCTGGTAGGTGAACATGGGACACGAGTTGAGCGTCGTCAGCGCATTCTCCCAGTCCTCCATGGCGACGTAGACCTGCGCCAGTCTGGCCCACGTGCGAAACTCGCTAGGCGCGGCAACGGTGCTTCGGTCAGCGCAGCCGAGGGCCATTCTCAACCTCTCCTCCTTCATCTCGGGCGTATCCGCCTTGTTGGCCTTTCGAAGGAGAAAGTCCGCCTGCGTGTCGAGCATGACGTGATCCATGGGTGATTTCTGCAGCGCCTGGTAGAGCGTCTTGATGCCGGCCACCTCTTCATTGCCCATAAAAAGCACCTTTGCCAGGAGTGAGGCGACCTCGACGCTTTGAGATCGTAGCTTCTCGAACAGATTGATACCCGACGTGTAGCGGCCAGTCGTCTCCAAATACTTGAGCAGCCCAGTCGTCAGGTGATTTGAGACGTTGGTCGAGACCTGGACGACGGAGTCGGACCCCAGCTGCCAGCCTGCGCAATCTCAGTCGGGGAACGACTGCCATGCCATGGATCGGGGAGCTTTACCTCGAAAGAAGAGCTGCTCAGCCGCATTAAGGAAGCGATGCTCCGTCTCGGTATTGGTAACGGGGTTGAAGCGTCGAACACCAGCGATCCTGCGGATGGTGTCGCCGCTCCCGTCGTCGGCGTAAGAGTACGCTCTGAGGACGCTGCAGAGATAGGTTTCCAGCCAGAGGTCGTCGGACGCCTTGCTCTTCTCGCCCCTTTCATCGACGCAGTAGCTTTCGACGGTACCCGGGATGGAAACGTGAATGCGCATGTCCAGTCGCGAAAAGGCATTGTAGCAGCTGATGGAAACGGTCAACGCGACTCTCGGTCGCAAAAAGGAGAAGGCGACAACGCACCAGTAGACGCCTTCGACAATCTTGGACGTGGGGTTGGGCCCGTTGTCGTGATAGGTGAGAGTGTTGATGTAAGCGGCGAGGCTGGCCGAAGATGAAGCATCGACGCCAGTGACGTGATGATAGACGCCCGTCTGGAGAACGTGTCAGGAAACACGGTTGGAAGGGAAGCATTAGTCGGGAATCCTGCCTGCTTGGCCGTATTCCGAATTCCCTGCTTTAAAAGATGAACGAGATCTGGCGGGCCAAGTTCGCGCAGAGCGACGAGCGACTCGGTGCGAGCGTCGATGGACTCGTGGAGGACCTCCTCGGTCAGTCTGGAAGCCATCGTCAGCCGGATGAAAGACGCGAGCATAGTGACATCCATGGATCTCTCACTCGGGCACAGTAGGCGCGACCATGGCGACGAAGAGGCCCTCTGAGGCGGGCGATGGGGAAGCGGGAAGAGCCCTCGATGGCCAATACGATGGAAGCTTTCTGAGCTCGTGAAGGGATTGCCAGAAGAGGCTTGTCCAAGGTGAGGCTGTGTTTTCCCTCCTACGAAGTACCTACCTACCTAATCAGCGATAAGACGCCGGCTGTGGTAGGGAATCTCGCACAGCCACACCCCCCCCGCCTCTGTGTGGCCCACCTCTGTGTGCAGGTGCCAGGTGTGCAGTGCGGGAGGATCATTCGTCGGGCCGAGAACTTGCCGTTCTGTGGCAGGGCCGTTGCTAGCGTGGCTGGGGCCGAGACGGGTTCCACTATTCGTATGTAGAAGCTCAAGATTTTGGTATATATAGACTACGAATCATCTTCTTTGAACGTCCAACAAGAAACCGAAATGGTGTCAGCGACGATAGCCCTCTTCTCAAGAATAAGAAGCGGTGAGAATCCTGCGGGTAGTCTCTCCGCGAATGGCGAGACGCTGCACGCACAAAGGCGGTTCAGCTAGAATGCAACGAATCCGATCACAGGAACCCGCCCCCAACACGAAGCCTCAAGTCGCCAGAACAACGTGTGCGCGAGCGAATCGTCTGCCTTGCAAAGCGCAGTAAGCCTCTGTATCACCGTGTTGGCGCCAAGCCACCTCACTGAACAAGGTCCAAATGAAGTGGAAAGTCGCAGAGGAACGGAGTACAAAGACAAGGATCTGTATATAAAACAACGGCCATCGCACATACTTGATGATCATAGCTACAGAAAAGAAGCTTGATTATCCATCTATCATATCTATCATGGTATCTCCGAGTCAGCCCGTTCCTCCGAGCGCTCCAAGTCGAAACCTCACATGTGACAATCAATTCCCCGCCCACTGGGAGGCCAGCACGTCCGACAGCAACCTCACCCTATACGGATTCCGACGCTTCAGGACGACCCATCTCATCAGCCTGCGCTATCTGGAGGCTGAGATAGCCGAAATAGATCATCTGATATATCAGTCTGGTCTTCGGCTAGACATTGAGCCGGCAAAGGCCGATCCCCTGGGTTTGAGAAAGTGCAGAAGAGACGAACAGACCCAAAGCGCCAAGGAAGCCATACCAGAGAATCTCGTTAATAATCTACGTCGGCTAATCAAGGAATATGGTCCGTTCATGTTCCCTGGGAGAAGGCTGACGCCGCGATAGATGATGCCATCGTTGCTTTCAGCAAAGTCATGTCCATGAACAGCTTCTCCCTCATCGAGGACAGTCAGCAGTGCGCGCTGGTAGACCGTCCGATCGACGAAATATATAGAACTTGTCCTGTCAGCATCGATCAGATGCCTCAATCGCGACATGATCCGCTCAAGCTCGTCGTCCATAAATTCTTGCGATCCATTTACTACCGCATAGTGAAAAGGGCCTCTCGTCAGGTCAGCGTCGAGAGCGCGTCTCAGAAGATTCGCCGCAGAACTCGGGGCAGGCAGGGACTGTCGATCCGGGCAGACTTAATCTCTAGAACCTTCAGCGTTGTTGTGTTGGCTCTGCTCCTGCACATGCCACTCAACGTCATACCATCACTTTTTCACATCAGCTCGAAAGTTGTGATAGGTCTAATGTCCGTTGAGATTTTTGCTTTATTTGTTTCGTTTTACTTGAAGGCTACGAATGTCGAGATGGTGGCCGCCGCTGCCGCCTATACTGCCATCATCGCCGTCTTCGTGTTCAACGGCTTGACGGGGCAGAAGGCTTCTACTTGACTGAGCGTGACGAAGGATACTCTGGGAGGCATTGACTAGACCTTGTCGTGGCCCTCAGACTGAGGCTAGGGATGAGACTGTGAAGGCAGTTGGCAGAAGTCTGTTTGCGTCACAATGAACCACTTTAACACGTTCCTTGGGGACCACCAGCCGAGGAACAACTGGAGGGAACGACTGATGGAAAGCATAGTCTGATGTACAAAACGAAAACAATAGCAAATGAAAAGTCGGACGGATCGAGGGAGTTGGCGAGAAAGCCGCGTGACATTGGCTCGAATTGTCGTAGAGAAGTACATGGTCTCGACCCTGACTGCTAGCAAGCCTGTGCGAGGGAGAGAACCCTATATAGGGCTGGGCTGTCATCACCTGACAGGGCTCATAAGGGGCACAACAGCAACCCTTCGAAAAGCTCTGAGTAGGTAGGTATTGCTAGGCTGATAGACGTCGCGGTTGCGGAGTCATCCCAAGTACCTACCTAGCTGTCACAGTCCATCTAGGCCATTGACAAAAGGGAGACCTCCCGACCTATATCGGAAGTATCACGGGCTCTATTCATGACACTAGCTTTCTCGTGCAACTTACAAGTAGCCTGGCCGGATAGGGAGCCCGCCAACAACGGGGGGACGGGGCCTGAAGTCAGGTTGCCTCCCGACAATCCTACGGGGAGGTTGATGAAAAAAAAAAAAAAAAAATGTATTTAAAAGAACATATTCATCTCTTTTTAAGAAAAACAATTCATCACAACGAAATTCTCTCGAGAGCGCGGTCTGTTCTAACTGTCAGAGGGGGCTAATAATGTCTGGTCTACCGCTATATCACTAGAAGTAAAGCGCCTGTTGGGTTCAATGTTGATGATTCTATTCGTACCTTTGTCGCGATGGTTGAGCGACACCCATACATGGCCTTGTCTTCGTCGGGTGAATCGTGTTGCGAAGATTCACCTCCATGTACATACGAGTGCTACGTGCTGCCCCTCCGCAGTAGAGACAGTGAGATGATCATGGAACGAGGCAGTTGAAGAGAAGCGACGATACGTACGAAGTAGTCTAGCTGAACTCGCTTCGTGTGAGGGACGTCAGAAGAAGTAGTCATTTGCACAACTCTTTTGGCCTCCTTTGGTGTGAGGATGCTCACGACGGACTGTTGGTATCACGTGTAAGACATTAGTCACATGACCAGCGGTCGTAGCCCGCCAGATTAACTCCCGTGGATGCAGACATCCAGGGTAGGCCGTCGCAGGACGAGCCGGAATCTTTCTTTTGCTCGTCTCTTCATCCCTCTTCACCACTTAACCGCCGCGATGACATCTCCGCCTAGTCAAGACGCGAAAAAGCCTCCCGTCGCCATCGTCTGCGTCGGCATGGCCGGTAAGTCCTCCCCTCCTATCATCCCCCCTTCCCAGTGCTCAACAACCCCCCCCCCAGGCTCCGGCAAGACGACCTTCATGCAGCGCATCAACGCGCACCTCCACGCAGCCAAGCAACCACCCTACGTCATAAACCTCGATCCCGCCGTCCTCTCGGTCCCCTTCGACGCGAACATTGATATCCGCGACTCGGTCAACTACGGAGAGGTGATGCGGCAGTACGGCCTTGGACCTAACGGCGGGATCCTCACGGCGTTGAACCTCTTTGCTACAAAGGTCGATCAGGTTGTTGGCTTACTGGAGAAGCGCGTTGAGCTGGATCCTGAGAAGCCGGAGAGGAGACCGGTCGATCGCATACTGGTCGATACGCCGGGGCAGATTGAGGTGTTTGTCTGGTCGGCTTCCGGGACGATTCTACTTGAGTCGTTGGCTTCGTCTTTTCCTACGGTTGTTGCCTACATTATTGATACGCCGAGGACGGCTTCGACTTCGACTTTCATGTCCAACATGCTCTACGCCTGCTCTATACTCTACAAAACCAAGTTGCCCATGATTCTCGTCTTCAACAAGACGGATGTCAAGGATGCGTCTTTTGCGCGGGAGTGGATGACGGACTTTGACGCTTTTCAGGAGGCGTTGAGGCAAGATGAGACTCCCGATGGGCTGGGCGGTGGCGCCGAGGGAAGCGGCTACATGAACAGTCTCCTCAACTCTATGAGCCTAGTTCTCGAGGAGTTTTACGCACATCTCACTGTCGTGTCCGTCAGTTCGTACCTTGGCACGGGGGTGAATGATTTCTTGGCGGCGGTGGATGAGAAGAGGGATGAGTTCCTGCGCGATTATCTGCCCGAGTTGGAGAAGAGGCGAGCTGAGCGTGAGGAGGCGCGCAAGGCGTCGCGGGATAAGGAGTTGGGTAAGATGATGGGGGATATGTCGGTTGGACCGGAGCGGAAAGAGGGTGAGGATGAGGATGGGGATGTTGCGAGCGTCGACGACGTCGACGACGACGACGACGACGATGATGGGGGGGGTGTTGAACGGGATGGATTGCAGGCGAGGTATCAGGCTGCGCTGGGGGATAACGATGATTCTGTCATGGCGGACGCGAGTTTTGCCAAGTATTTGCATCAGCAGAGGTAGCAAGATTTTTGGGAAGGGAGTGAAGCGTGAGTGCGTGATAGCCAGCCTCTCTCTGTTGAGGTAAAACCTCGTAGGCGAAAGTTCCATGCCACTCCCCCAAAATCCAATCTCAACGCCCAACACCAAACCCCCACAAAGCCGCCCCATCACCTCGCCTCAAACTGCACCATCCTACCAAAGTCAGCCACGCCCTCGCAAAAACAAGAGAGAAGAAACCAAAAAAAAAAAAAAAACCTCTTAGTCCTCTCCTTGTAAAGAACCCTCCCCGCACAATGCGGACACGCAACGAGCGCATCCTTGCTGAGCGTCACCGTCCCCCCGCAGTCGCCGCAGATGTAAGACATGACCGCCCGCACGTCGTGCGTGTCGCGCGTTGAGCCGCGGGCTGGGGCCGCGCCGGGGGTGGATGTCGGGCCGGGGGTGGCGTTGGTGGTGGGGACTTGGTATTCTTCGCGGGGCATTTTCGGGAGGGGGGTGGGTTGTTGTGGTGCGGTGGGTTTGGCGGCGATGAGGTGGTTGGTTTGGTTGTGGTGGTGGTGGTGGTGGTGGTGGTGGTGGTGGTTGTGATGATGGTCGTTTGGTGTTGAGGACGGGGGTTGGAAAAGAAAAAGCCTTGGGCGGTGGGGATTCGACCGGCAGAATTGGGCGGCAGGATTGGGCGGTGTGGAGAAGGATAATGGGCGGATAGCTGTGTTGTGCATTTAGTGTTGACTTTGTTTTGATGACGGATGCTCATCCAGTCTCAGTGCAGGCTCGCCGCCTTGTAGGTCGGGCTGAAACTACAAACATGCCAAGGTGACTTGACAGGATTCAACTGACCTATCAACTTTCTCGTTGATATTTTAAAGATTCACAATTATTCATTGGGAATCATTCGCTCAATTCAATGCCATTCAACCTCCCCCTCCCTCCCACCCCATCTTCTCTCTACCACGATATCACAAAGAACAGTAGAAAATGCAGATCCCATTGCCACTCATCATGGCTCCCAGCTTCATTGAGTCAGATGACAAATCCCCGCGAACCAAACAGCAGCATCCACAGATAGCACGCCACCAAAACGCCAAACAACCCCGGCCCCCCCCTCAAAGCTGCACCACATCATTCAAGATGCGCACCTCATCGCCAGGCTTAAACGCCGGAAGACCGATGTACGGACAGGTGGAGCAGCGGAAGGCGTCGCCGAGCGAGCAGTTGTTGCACGAGCCCGTCTTGCCCTTGACGGTAAAGTCGAGCTCGTTGAGGTCGTTGGCGTCGAGCTTGAGGGCTTCCAGCCCGGCTGTCGCTTTGGCGCGGCGGTCGCGGTCTTGGGCTTCGAGCTTGGCGGCGAGACCGCATGTGCAGTCTTTGCAGGGGCGTCTGCGCTTCTCGGGTTGGCAGTTTGTGGCTGGGTCGTGTTAGCTACTACTGTTTGGAGGGAGGGAGAGAAGATGGAACAGGGTAAATTCACGTATGGTTGGCCGTCTCTTGCGGTCTTCTTCCGTGAGCAGGTCGTTCTCATCTACCAACTCGTTGTCATCGTCGTCAAGCTGGCTAAAGTCGAATTTAGGCACCGCAGGCGGATCTTTGCCCTTCTTCCCCAGCCGCAGCGGCACAACCACTTCCTCGTCAGCGGCCTTCTCGAACACATCGCCAGCCTCGACCAAGCCAGCTAGAATGGCCTCTTTGGCGTCACCAGGTAGCGGCGCGCCGTGTTGAAAGCGCAGCTTCCCGCCAGACCTCATCGACGGCACCAGCAGAGCGTAGACGTGGCGGCTGAGCAGGTCAAGGGCCTCGGGCCGACGAGAACCATCTGTGTCGGTGAGTACGAGGATGAGATCGTATGTGGAGGGCGGTAGAGCGACGAGGCCGGCGGATAGGCGGTCGAGCATCTGCAGATCGCAGGCGGAACGGTCCAAGGAGGCGAAGACATCGCGTAGCTTATCCTGGCGTGCGGCCAGCGAGGGAGGCGCGAGAAGAAGGGTTCGAGCACCGGAGACGATCTCGGAAGACGCGGCGATGGCGTCGTTGGCGGAGTGAGGGGTCATTGTGTGCTGGCTGGGACGGATTTGATGGACGCTGATGGACTTGATGTGATGGCAACGAACGAAGTTGGCTCCGACGTCGGCGCGGAAAAACGGGTCGGGGCGTGAAATTTTTGAGGTATTAGTCAGCGGGGCGAACTGGGAGAAGTGGATTTGTCATGATGGGATTTACGCGTCTGGATTGTAGAACCTTGATGGACGCGATGGATTTGCTTGGCATGAAGTCATCGACAGTCTGCACTATCTAGGAGGAGAAGCTGTTGAGTCTGAGCAGATGAGGGCTGACTCGGATAAGAGAAGTCTTGGCCTCTGCATCTGCAGCACCCCCCCCCCCTCTCTCTCTCCCTCTCCCTCTCCCTCGTTCATGACCTCTACCAGCGAATCTTGCTCCTCGACAGCCCCGAGCCCGTGTCCTGCAGCACAAACAGCATCCTCGCCCACTCAGACCCGCTGACATTCCGCCACACGTGGCTCGTCGCTCTCTGAACCGCAACGTCTCCCCTCTCAAGCCGCGTCTCCTGACCAGACGCCAGCGTCAAGACGATGGTTCCCTCAATGACGACGGCGTAATCGACGTTCTCCCCTCGACGAGTCGCGCATTCGTGCATCGGCGCGAAGTCGACGACCCGGCATACGGTTCCGCCCGGGCTGGCGGGTCCGGCTCCGAGGGCGCGCCCGCCGGCTTCTTCGGGGTCTGGGAGGTGGACGTCCGTCTCCATGGGTGGGTCTCTCACGGTCGGCGCGCCGTAGATGTCGTCTACTGCCAGTTCGCCTCGGCTGTATAGTTTCGGCGCGCCGGCTCGTACTTTGGTGAAGACGGCTTGTCGGCTTTGCTGGTCGTTGGCTGTGAAGACGTGTCGTAGGGTGCGGAGGCCGCCGCTCACGAGGGCTTCATCGTGTTGAGACATTTTTTGGTCGTCACTGTTGCTTCTCGCGCGGCAGACGGTTGCTTATGAGCTGTAGGGTTTCTCACGGGTTGCTGGCCGTCGGCTGCTTGTTGTGAGGGTTGCCTCCGGAGACGTTCCGAAGGGTCAGCGGTGGGTGGCTTTGCAGCTTGCGATGAGCAGCTCCATTGGCTGGCTGCGGTCATGGCATGGTCGGTCTGATGCAGTCGTCGACCGTCTGACAGAGTCCGGATCCGTATGTTCTCAGAGACCTGTTTGAACATTTCCGTCTTGTGTCTTGGCCGGATTGCTATTCGTAAGTCGTCTCTCAAACTTCTGCCCTTTGGTCGTCTGGATCTCGCTTAGCGCAAAGGGTCCAACTGATTGAACGCAGAGCCATGCTATACATGTCGGTCTGTCGACTTTGCCCCTCTGGCTTCTCGGTTCTGTGTTAGCGCAAGTGCCCCGAACTGACTGAACATAGAGACCCAAGTTATTCGAAAGTAATGTCGGTCTTTCAGATCGCTACCCTCGACCCTCAACTGCGGATTCGCATGGATCAAGGTGCTAAACTAGGTCGACGCACAGAGAAGCCTTCAACAGCTCGGTCAGCCCCTTTGCTCACCCATCCACCCCGCCCCTTGACTGCCGAAACAGTTTCGGTCTGAAGATCCGTGCAAGAGTTCGTCAGAGCTGGAAGAGCTCGTGCCACAATCATGCGTGGCTCGAAGGAGCAATCCCCCGTCTTGGACGTTCCTTGCCAGACAGCTTCAGCCACAGATGCCCGGACTCAGCCTCAACCGGCGCGAGTCGTGTTCGGGGACCGGGGAGGATAAGTTCTGGCCACTCACGAGTTGACGAGGTCAGACTTGGCGCCTCGCTTCAGGTTTGTGTTTGTCCCGAGTACCTACACATGTATGCCGAACAGGCCGAACAAGGGGGTCGTTGGCCACCGAGTCTAAGCGCATGATTTGACGACAGCAGACACACACCGAATTTCGTTTTCAGCACCTGCAAGAATCCTATTTCTTCCGGTTACGGCAGCGTCCGAGCAAGCCGGAGAAAGGGAACAGCCAGGGCCCTGACTATACTCTCCATACATTGCGTGGGCTCATTGCGCCCCGCGGCCTAAACCAGAGTCTCTGAACAATAGACGGCAAGCCTCTTTCCCGCTCCTGGCTGGCAATTCCCTCCACTTCGGTTCACAGGGTTGCCGGTCCGGCAGCGTCGGTTGGGGGAGGCGGAGAGACGGGGGCTTGAAGTGTAAATGCCTCTCCACCGGTTGGCGGTCGTTTGTCTGCGTCGACTTGAAACTGGAGATGCGGACGAAGCCCGTCGTCTGTGTATATCGTACGGTGTCTGGAACGTGGCGGTGGACCGGGATTGAGGTTGAGCATTTGCCGACGCATTGTGTTTCCGACATGGGCTGATACACATCATCTACCGGGCAGCTTCCCGTACCTCGGGCTTGGAGCTCGGTCTGCGCTCCCAGGGTTTGCGGCAGGGGTTGCTACGGCTTCGTCTGGGAAGGGATTCCAAGGCGGGAACGAGCGCTGAACTCTGTCGTTAAGACCGGGGGGGGGGGGGAGGAGATGGTGTTGGCGTCAATGCCGTGGTGGCCGAAACCGAGTTCGGGCTTTATGAGGTTGGTGGCGAGGAGGAGGTGAGGAAACCGGGAGATCTTGGGAGGGAGCTGTCTTGGTGGTGAGAGGAGGATGGATATATAAGAGGGTGCGAGGGCATGGAAGAATAGATTCGATCAGCAGCATCCGAACCTGATCTCGTCAGCAACATCTTCTCATCCCCTCAGCAACATCCTCTCATAACCATCAGCTTCTCTCTGTTCTTTTCATCGTCTTCCCCCATCTGATTTCTCTCATCTCAACAAGACGACTCCTTATCAATCATGGCCTCTGACGGATCTCACTACGACTTCATCGTCGTTGGAGGTGGCACTGCTGGAAATGTCGTCGCCGGCCGTCTCGCCGAGAACGCCAATGTCTCCATCTTGATCGTCGAGGCCGGTATCGGCAACCCCCGCGAGGTGACGGACATCACGACGCCCGCTCTGGCCATGGACCTCCGTGGCAGCGATCACGACTGGCAGTACAAGACGACAATGGTCAGGCGTGATGACTACGAGCGTATCGAGAAGCCCAATACCCGTGGCAAGGCGCTCGGTGGCAGCTCGTCTCTCAACTACTTCACCTGGATCCCGGGCTGCAAGCCTACCTTTGATATGTGGGAGGAGTACGGTGGAAAGGAGTGGACGTGGGATCCTCTGGTTCCTTACCTGCGGAAGTCGGCCAAGTATCACGACGACGATGGCCTCTACTCTCCCGACCTGAACAAGATCGGTCCCGACGGCCACATCCCCATCTCCCACTGCGAACTGATAGAGGAGATGGCGCCTTTCCGCGAGAACGTCATCAAGGCTTGGAAGTCGCATGGCGGCGAGATGACGGAGAACATCTACGATGGCGAGATGAACGGTCTGACACACTGCTGCGCATCCATCTATCACGGCCAGCGCTCCGGAAGCTGGTGGTTCCTCGAGGACAAGCCCAAGATCACCGTCTGCGCCGAAGCGACGTCCAAGAACCTCATCATCGACAAGGCCGACAAGACGTGCAAGGGCGTGACGGTCATCAAGGAGGGCAAGGAGATGAGCTTCTTTGCTGATCGCGAGGTCATCGTTTCCGAGGGTGTCTTCGAGACGCCTAAGCTGTTGAAGCTCAGCGGTATCGGCCCGGCTGACGAGCTGAAGAGGCATGGGATCGAGACGGTGGTCGACTCGCAGCATGTTGGCGAGCATCTGCTGGATCACCCTGGTGTTCCTTTTGTTCTCGAGGTTAAGCCGGGTTTTGGTTGCGAAGACGAGCTGATTCGTCCTGGTCCTAAGCATGAAGCTGCTGTTGCCAGGTACAAGGACAACAAGGGAGGTAACAAGGGACCCATGGGCTCTGGTCTGCTCGAGCTTGTCGGTTTCCCTCGCATAGACGACTATCTCGAGAAGGATGAGACCTACCGCAAGGCCAAGGCTGCCAACGGCGGCAAGGACATCTTCAGCCCCGAGGGCCAGCCTCACTTCGAGCTCGACTTCGTCTGCATGTTCGGCAAGGCTTTCCAGTGGCACTACCCGATCCCCAAGGAGGGCAACTACACGACTGTCATGGTTGATCTCGTCCGGCCAGTCTCTGAGGGCGGAACCGTCAAGCTTCGCAGCACCGATCCTCTCGAGCAGGCGGATATCAACCTCAACTTCTTCGCCGACGACCTCGACATCATCGCCATGCGTGAGGGTATCCGCTACACCTACGACGTTCTCCTCAAGGGCGATGGCTTCAAGGACCTCGTTGTCAAGCAGTACCCCTGGGACATGCCCCTCGACGACGACAAGGCCATGCACCGCGCCGTCCTCGACCGCTGCCAGACGTCGTTCCACCCTTGCGGCACTGCCCGTCTGTCCAAGAACATCGAGCAGGGTGTCGTCGATGCCCAGCTCAAGGTGCACGGCATGAAGAACCTGCGGGTGATTGACGCGTCGGTGATTCCGGTGATTCCGGATTGTCGGATTCAGAACTCGGTGTACATGTGTGCTGAGAAGGGGGCTGATGCCATCAAGGCTGCCCACGCGGATCTGTACAAATAGGGGGTGAGCTGGGGTGAGCTGGGGTGAGCTGGGAGAAGGAGCGTGGCATGGGATGGAGTTTGCCGGTATACGATGGCAAGGTTGCTGGATGTTTTTTTTTTTTTTTGTTTTTGAAGATATGTTGAGTGTGTAGTGTAAGAAAGGAGAGATCGATTCATGGTGAAAACAGGTGTCTTGCGCAGTATCTTGGCTGATGATTGCCCCTGACCGGGTTCCTTTTACCCAGTTCACTACGTCTACTCGCTGACAGCTTGTATCAAGTCATCACAGCTACCGATATTCAAGTTGGCGGAGCGAGTCTGGAGCTGCTCGAGGAAAAACAAGATACGCTGGCGGTCATATGCTTTTACTCGTCGTTATATTCCTGTTCTCTCTCACGACGTCCAACTGGATACAACAGAAACTACATAGGCAAACCACGATCAAGTTCGGGGGAGTTAAAGTCCATGATCACAAACCGCGTCCAATCATCAGTTCATGGCGCCCGTGACTCCCCCCATATCAGCGTTACCGTTTATTTGTTGCAGCAGCGGTGATAGGGAGCGCCGACGCCGCTGCACTCGGCGTTGCTCTGAGCGTCTAGTCAGTATCTGGCACCGAGATTCACGTCGAGCAAGTCGTATACGCACGTTGCAATGCGTGCCACTGAGGCAGACACCGCACGAGGCGGAGCAGCATTTCTTAGCTGCCACGGGGGCCGCGAGGGCGAGGACGGTGGTCAAGATACCGGCGAGGGTGGTGAACTGCATGTTGATGGTGTTGATGGTGTTGATGGTGTTGATGGTGTTGATGGTGTTGATGGGAGATGGGATGGATGTTGATGAGGATGACGAGGATCGAGGTCGGGGAGTAGGTCGTCTTTTATACCGTTTCCCCGTATGTTGATGGCTACAGCCTACATGTATAAAGATGGCTACCATGTCCGACCATTGCCCCGTCTTTCGGGCTGTCGGTTGCCGATCTCTGGAGAAGCCATCAGAGATCACAACAGCCCGTCCGTCCGAGGGCCCGAAGAAGCGGCCTGCTGACGGCCGTGAGCCAAAGTCCCGATGGGGGTAACAATCGGCTGATGACGTGGGATTCCCTGCAGTAAGCAGTGCAGGAGCTGCTGGCAGGGTTGGTTGACATCTCCGTCATTGCATTAGCCGACTTTGTAGGTACAGGGTTTAGAGGGCAAACTTGTCGCAACCATCATCATCTATCTCATCTCTGACAAGGAAAAGCCAGCAGCAGCCATGGCTTCTGGAGAGAGTGGAAACCAGCGTCTTTCTGTCTGGCAGCGTCTCGTCCGCTTGCTTCAGGATTGGACTCTTTCTCTTCGCATGCGTCTCGGTACGAAAATCATGTACGATGACGTCCGCAAGATTGTACGCGTTTCAGCCTCGCAGGTCATCAAAGGGCCGTGTTCCGAACAGGAGCTGGAGGCGATGGAATACGCGCAGAGACATACGTCTGTGTGTCTACCGCGAATCCAAAGGACCTACCGTCGCGGAGATGGCCTTTTCATCGCCATGGATTACATCCAGGGAACGCAGCTTGATCATCTGTGGCCGGGGCTTGACGACGCGGCGAGGAGGCATGTTGTCGAGAAGATCTGGCGTTCGGTAAAGATGCTTCACGCGTGTCGGCCTCCTGCGGAACTGGGGGGCGTCACTACGGCGTCTGTATCTGGAGGGTCGGTTCGTGATGGTATCTTGGGGGTTGAGGGCTCCGGGGCCATCAGCGCGGGACCCTTTACGAGCGCGGAGGACTTTGACGACTTTGTCAAGGGGAATGAGGATGTTGAGGGGTTTCCTCGGTGGCCTGCTCGTACGGGCTTCGTTCACGCTGATCTTACGCCGAGGAATATCATCGTCAAGGCTGATGGAGCGGTTTGCTTCATCGATTGGGAGTTTGCCGGTTGGTGGCCGCTATGTGAGTTGTTGATCTTCTTCATCTGCTTATCCTCTTGCTCTTGGACACCACTTTACTCATCCTATCCTCTAGATTGGGAGCGTGTCAAGTGGCACTTTACTGACTTTCCTCCTACGCCGGAGTGGGTGAATCTGATGGATGAGATTTCCGGCTGGGCTCGGGGGATCCAAGAGGAAGAGTAGCCGTCGGCAAAGGAAAAGGCTATGTATCTTATTTCCTATTCCAGAGTCTTAGAATTGATAGAAACTTCTCTCTTCATCGTCATGGGGCGTCTCGGCTCTCGATCTAAGCTTATACCCGACAACTGCATACCGTGAAACAACCCCGACTTGACGCAAGGGTCTCCCAGTGACCAGGATCCGGGCTTGAATCCAACCATGAAGAGCGGCATTGCGGTGTAAAGGATGCGCATTGGAGGGAGCCTTCTCTCCGGCTGAGAATGGCGGACGTACGAAGACATGTAGTTCGAGCGCTCACGTTGTACAGCATAGGAGGGAGAACTTGTGATATGAGCGAAGGATTCCTAGCTCCAGTTCTCCCGTGACAGATGTCATCACTCACGTCAGCGTACATACATGTATCCATCAGACGGAGACGTATCCAACCGAAATGATTGAGTATCATCGACGTAGGATGAAGTTGTATGAGTGAATTTTGAAACTGACATTCCCTCATGTCCACTGTCACACTTGACAACGCATATCTGATGCCGAGAGCAAGCCTCGAGATCCGCCATCTGCCAAGTACGGCGATTAGATGCTTAGTTGAACCTGGTTAGTTGCATGTAGATCGCTCCACTAACGCCGTCAGACGGAGGGTTTCTTCTGGTGAGATGCCCGCCGCTGTTCTGTTCAACTTTGAAGAACATGGTGAGGGGTTGTCTCGGGAGGGGATCTACGTCGCTTCACCGAATGTCTCTTCTATACCTGAGACGACGTACGGATAATCTGTTGAAAAGAAAGCTGGCTGCGGTAACTCACGTCAGTACATACATGTAAGTTGACAGCTGTGACGGGCCGACTTCAACCTGCGGTAAGCGATCCACGTTTGACGCAATCAGTCTGGTCGGCATTACGAGGCTGCATGTAGGTTTAACGTGTGGGTGTGTAAGCCTCGACGATAACTTCACTTGATCGACTTTTGCCTTTATACCCCTCATTGAACGGTGAGGGCACCGAGGCAGAAGCACTCGTTCATACCTTGGCTGACGTCGCTGACAGTCTCGGGTCGGCAGATACGAGTCGTCATCGTCTTTGCGCCCTTTTCGAGTGTTACACTGTCACTATGTGATGAGATGAGGGGTTGCGGAGGCGGACATTGGCCTCGTTGCTCGTTTTCTGTGAAACTTGTTCCCTGGGAAAGCCTGTGATTAATTGTTTCACGTCTTGTTGCTGCAGACCCTTGGTTTCATCCCAACTCACCCTTACGATTACCATCATCCGGCCTGGGATTGTCTACCGAAGGCATGATACTTGTTCATCTTATGAGCAGACAGCATATTGTGGGGGTCAGTTAGATTTACTATTAGAACCGTGTCTTGGTGTTCAGTGGCAATTGGCGGTTCCTCAGTGTTTGACAACACGTATAGCGAGTACAACGTGGGATTAACCACAGAGCGTTCAATCCATCATGATTTCAACCCCTTCTCTAGTGAAAGAAGTCGTCCCTTTGGCCGCCACAATGTCGTCATCGCCACCTTGCCCGAGTAATGATACGGTCTGACCCCTGCGGCGTCTGTCGCCAGAGACATGGTCCGCAGCTTTTCGACTGCGCGTATCGGCCTGATGGATGGTTTCCGTGGAGGTGTTTCGAGTTCCAGACACGATGTGCGCCTCGGTAATGTTGTCGTCGACTCTCGCTCGATTGGAATGGGCGGAGTGTTCCAGTACGACTAGGGAAAAGCAGTTCAGGCGATCAAGAGGAAGAAGAACTACTGTCGACCTTTTCAAAATGATGACAGACTATTTCTTTCGTCATTTATTCATGCCAACAACACGAACGGTTGCAAGGGGGTCTGCGATCCGTCTGACTTGGCGAAGCGGGAGGATCGTGACTGAGACGACGATGATCCCGCCGTTGACTACGGCCTCATAGCTTCCGCCAATACTCTGATGAGGGATTCCGCTGTCAGAGACAAGCTTGCGGAGAAACACGACATTCTCTGCTTCGAGATAGAGGCCGCGGGCCTCATGAACTAGTTTCCCTCTTAGTCATTCGTAAAATATATAATATATATTAAACGGCTATGAGCAGATGCGGTAGAAATTGTAGCGGTGAGCGTTATAGAGAGGCACGAGGAGAGTAGTAATCTTATTATCCTATGCTATCTAGGGGGAGGAATCTAATCCTCTCTTATAGCCAGGTTCCTCTATCATTATACAGTAGTTTATCTCCGCTAGAGAGGGCTATCCGAGCTGATTAAGCTACTCCGCTCGATATATGTATGCGGTTTACCTTTTCCGCATTACCTTAATGCCCTACAGCTACCGATAAGAACTCTGCTCGCATGAATCACCTCCAAGGCCTACGGTTACACGGAGATGTCAAAGACATTGGCGTAGCCTATAAATCGGCTAATACTGAGATATAAGGCTTAACCCTACCCATAGCCGACGTCATTCTTCTACGTGTATCATATGATCAATCATGAGGTGAAACATGAGGACAGTATCCGCTCCAATCGACTGCCATGTTCAGTTAGGTAATGCATTGCCTTGTGTAACGGACAGGGTCGTGGGGTTCTGCAAAGTGCCGAAGATGGCAACATGACAGCGGGCGAGCCCGAATCGAGTTGTAATGATATGCCTCATCTCAGCTCAGCCGAAGAGCATGTTTGGGCAGACTCATGCGGCTATATATATAACTTACGCTTTAGTCAGGTTCTCGCTGCCTCCGTTCCGCCTCAATCGTCTTCAAGATGTTGTCCTTCCTACGATTAACACATACATACCATGTCAGCATAGACCCCTTGCAACATGTGTTCCGTCAGGGAATCTCAGTACGACCACATCGGACAGGACTACTCCGATTACGCCAATGTCACCATCCCCTTTGCCAAGCTGGCCGCCGAGCTCGTGGGTGAAGCCCTAGGAGACTGCACCGGCCTCACCGTTCTCGATCTCGCCGGTGGAGACGGCCTCCACGCCAGACGAGCTCTCGATGCCGGCGCGGCGTATGTCGATGTCGTCGATGTTAGCGAGAAGATGATTGAGCTTGGCAAGGCTAAAGATCAGGGGGCGGATCGTGAGGGACGACTCCGTTGGTTCGTTGCCAACGTTATGAAACCTCTGCGTGAACAAGGTAGTCTCAGCCCCGAGGACGGAAGATATGACATCGTCATGGGCAACTGGCTTCACGAAAGCGCCGCTTTATCTGAGAAGGATGCCGAGCTGATGTGGCGAAACATTGTCGATTCCCTCAAGCCCGGCGGTAGATTCCTCGGTCTCCGGATGCTTTATTCCGGCGCAACGGGTCGAAGCTTGAAGGGCAAGTACGGCGCTACCGTGGAGGACATCAAGGAGGTCCCGGGCGTATGGCTTTACCGCTTGCGCATGGAGACGAAGAAGCCCTTTACGCTTGAGGCGACCATGGTGCCGGATGTGTGCTTGATGAAGAACAAGATACCGCGGGACATGGGTCTCGTTGACTTTGACTTTGTTCCGATGGAGAAGTTGGCCATGGTTCAGTCGGATATGGAGTTTTGGAGGGAGGCGAGGGAGGATCCCATGATTGCTGTCGTGACGGCGAAGAAGCCTGAAGCCAAGGTGTAGAGTCGTAGCGCCTACGACTCTGCCACCAGATCTGCATAGGGCGCGCTTTCTCCATCGGGGTGTTCTGGTTGATGCTACGCTGTCCAAGGATAGTCTCAGACTCTTTACCTGATGAAGAGGCGCGACTGACTTTTCAACTCCTCTCAACGTCTGACAGACTGGAACTTGAACTAGAGAAGCTGCTAGCATTTCTCACACGCAGAGGAATATAAAAGCAGTTGTTCAACAACCTAGTCTAGAGAGAAGCACGTTTGCGAATCGCCGGCGCCAATCTCGAGTACGAACATGAAGCCCATTCACCTGCTTCAATGTCGGCGGTTAAGGATGAGATGTGTAAGAACTACTGAGATTCTGCGTCACTCATCGCATAAAGCTGCCAATATGAGATTCGATTGTATGCATTATCTGTCTAGGCTGCGCGATTTCTAAGAAACGGGCCTTGTTTCGCCATCGCGTGGAGTTATACGTGTAGACTAGAGATTGGAGCGAGGCATGCATCTGACTATATATATGATTGCGTTCTCTTCGAGTTTCACAGCATCAAAGATACAGATTCTCTCCAGTATTCGTCCACAATCGTCAACATGAAGCTCTCGCTCGCCCTCCTCTTCACATCCTCCCTCATCACAGCAACATCCTCCCACCCCCAGAACCCCATGGCCATGACCATGATCAAAAGCAACAAAGATGCCGGTAATAAAAACCCCCCTCCCTCCCCGATCCCATCCCAAAAACTAACAGCAAACAGACCCCGTCCTCGTCAAGCGCGCCAGAAAGCAGAGATGGGACGGCTGCCGTCTCACCGTCTCCGTCCTGGCCCCCAACGACCTGACCATGGAGTTTGCGCAAAAGTTTGGCGCCGATCCGGAGAACGTGCGGACGCCGGAGATGGCGCGGTCTGTGCAGGTTATGAAGGATGCTATCGCGGTGGGGGATCAGAAGAGGGCTCATGATGCGCTGTATACGAATTGCCAGGCTTCTGTGAGGGATGATGCCATCAAGCATAACACGGGGCCGTAGGCTGTGGGAGGTGCTCCGGGACCACCGTGGATCTTCGGCTCCGGGAGGGGCTAGAAGTAATCCTAGCGACTAAGACGTGTCCGTTGTATGATGTACTATAATATATATACGTTATTACTCCGCTATAATTCCTACTAGATCTACATACATACATACTTATAGCTACTCAATAGTTCTAAGGGGAGGGCAAGGGAGAGAGAGGCAAGATAAATTTACGATACGCTTCTACGGCATTATACCGTCGACGACAATTCACATCTAAATACAAGCGCTTCATCTAATGAAATGCAACTTGGGTACATCATGGGCACTCCACTTCAACAACTCTATTCGTACATGTCTGGGTATGATGCCGCATCAACGAAGAAGAGGCGAAAGAGGCTGACACAAAGATCCATGTCTCATGTTGCCTCACAACTTTGTCTCACTCCGCTCCTCAACTAGAACATCAGCAACATGGCGCCTCAGAGCGTCAACCAACATCTCCGCATCATCCTCATCCAAATCGTCCCTCGTCCCCCTCCCAAACATCGTAAAGCTCTCGCAAACCCGACCACTGGCACGAATCTCCGGTCGGGGAATCAAGTGAAAGTGCATATGCGGAACGACCTGCGCCGCCGCCGCACCGTTGTTCTGCACCACGTTCCAATCCGAGACGCCCGTGGCACGAGCCAAAGCAGCTGAAAGGACGCGGACGAAAGCGCCCAGGTCACGGGCCTCGGACGGTGACGCATCCGTCAGCTTCGGCCGATGGGCACGCGGACACAGCAGGAGGTGACCGCGCGAGAGCGGCATGATATCGAGGAAGGCGACCAGTGAGGGCGTCGAGAGGACGACGTATGACGCCGGTGACGTCAGTGTTGACGGGAGCGATGCCGGCGGCTGATGCGCGTCCCAGGGCTTGTAGGCGGCTGCGATGGCGCAGAAGGGGCAGTCTGACATTGTCTTGGCCGGCCCGGGGAGGGGGAAGGAAGGGGGATGCCGAGCTGCTTCCGAAGACCGGGGCCGGCCGGAGGGGGATCGGAGATCGGGGGCCGGAGGAAGGGCGGACGGGCGGACGGGAGGCTGGACGGGATGCTGGAAGGGGGAGGTTGGTGAGACGTTGGTCGGAATCGGGGGAGGGATGATCCGGGCTGTGAGGGCGAGGATTGGAGCTGCCTACCCTGTAGACGAAGAGGAGGCTACCCAGCTCTTGGAGGAGAGGACACGGGATATTCTGCCTGTCCTCGATTTATTGGCGTAAAACGGAAGATGTAAAACTGAAACTGCAGATTAAATAACATCTAAATTGAGTCTGATTGATCCAGACAAGTAGTTGGAGTGGTCAATGTTAGGCCGAGTTGCTAACGAAGCTCCAAGTTCCTCACTACTGACCTAGATACTTCGATGTGCGCGAAATACTACCAGACTACGAGAAAAGAACATGGAAATAAAGAATGCCACTACATCAAATCATCATCGCCGTCCTTTCAAACAAACTGCCCTGAAAACCCGCCTCGTCAAGTCAGTCTTCTAGACCGTAGGGCTTAGCCTAGCTTCCAGACTGTGGCGATGCCTCTTTTTGACGACTCGTGGCCCATTGTCATAAGCGGCGAAGCCAGAGTCAAGCGTTTCGACGGCCGACGCGTTTCTTACTTAGTGCTGGAATCAAGGGGGGCGAGGCTGTGACGTTCGAAGAGGTGGAGAAGAACTGGCTCTCGGGCTCTTGACCAAGTTTGCAGACGTGATTCAGTTTGAGGACCTCGCAGAGAGCCTGCAAACTGTCTTCATGAGCCAGAGACGATTACCATAGCCAACATCACCAAACACGCCACGGCCGGTCTCTTTCCCTTGTTGGATCGGGATGAGTGTAGCCAGATGTTCACCGATGATATGAAGGAGTTTATCGACGAGGTTGACCGCCAAGTATCAAGATGAAGAACAGTGACATGAAAGACTTTGTCGACAATGGCAAGGTTGTCAACTGCACAGACAATGTGGACCCGGAAAACATCGCCGAGGGGGGGCTTGCCTGTCGCGTAGACGATGGCCTCATGTTCTGGAATGATGGGAAGATGATGTACTGCGAGGAGGAGGAAGGCAGCTGTCTGAGATACAAGCTCATCGAGATGCACTGGGGGTTACGAGTGCTAACCAGGGAGGCTATTTTATAAAGGGGCCCATGGTGATGGCTTGCTCTGAAGTCACGCGCGACGCTACGACGGTCAAGGAGATGATTCTGGGCGAGATTGCTTGCCGGACGAGGGACGACTTCTGGCAGAGGAGATGGGGGAAAGCATCTTACCCACTGAAGGACCTCCCGACCATCCCATTGTCAAGAGTAGGAGGCCGGTGAGGGACCCTCCTATGATGCTGCTATCGAGGAAGCCTCTGAGAGCGGGCTCGCGAAGGCTCTACTAAGAAAGAGGCCTGATTTGCTCTCCAATCCTGTAGCTGGCGAGCTAGATGATAAGACGGAGCGGACAATACGGCCGCAAAGGAGGGAGTGCGATTACGGCCGCGAATCCCTACGCGATAGGGCGGTTTTTTATTAAGGCTACACGTAGCTACGACTTAAGCCGTCTGCGGTCTTCTAGATTAAAGAACCGCAACTCTCGATATACGTGTATTAGCTGCTATTTCACTTCTCCCCAAGCAGTTGAGTCGAGTTTAAAGTCAGCACCCTAGGTCAACACTCCCAGCCGTTGTATTGTCACATCCGCTATTATACTCCCGTTCTCCTCCCTTCAAGGAGCATCTCGGCGAATTGATTGAAGCACCTATCAACCGCCTCTTGGACTGTGCTCTGGTTACATCCGTTCCCATACCGTGTCTCGAGAACTATCAAGATTAAAGTCAGCGGCTACACAGAGTATATATGCGTCTGAATGGGAAGAATCAAGGGTCGTCACGGACTTTTCGGTTCGTTGTACAGCCAAGCTACCAAGTCGCGCAGCTGCTGCCCCGTGAGGTTGGCAGGCGTGAAGAGCGACTCGCTTCGTTTGACTTTTGCCGCGAAACGGATCAGTACATCAGAAGCAGGGTCAAATGAGAGCTTCGATTTGTCTCTAGGGGCTCGTGTTCTTGCAAACGTACATGGACTCTTCTTCACCGAACGAGTTGGCCACGGTTCTGGAGGCTTAATGATGTCTGTGGCATCAGCCGGTGGCACCGCTGGTGTTTCTGGCAGGACCTGAGCGAGTCCGGTCACAGCCAAGAGTGAGGTCAATAGATAAGTCTTCATGATGCTGGTCAAGTTGTGGTTTGATGAGAGGTGTTCTGCGAGGGAAGAGAGACGGTCATCCTCAGAGCTTTTATAAACCTCAGCTTCTATGTCGTCATGTAAAGCGTAACGGTATAAAGTATATCGCGGCTCGTACATGCAGTCGCTAAAGGCAAATCCTTCGGAGATGCGCAATCACCGGCTAATATCAATACGAACAGCTGATGGGGATGCTTCGCCTCTCGGACATGACAGCCTTCGGCTAGGACGACCTTGAGAGCAGGAGTAGATTAAGTAGATTAAGAATCTCGTTATGGACATGTCGGCAAATATGTGAATACATCTAGATTTGACACGAAAAGAGCCGCTGGGCAGATTACCATTGCGATAGAAGTGAAATGTAGCTGCTCGCAAGACCTTATCATGACCTGACATGCCTTCAACCTGACAATACGGGAATTCCACTTTATTGAAAACTCTAGAATCCTCAAAAGAAAGACTACTGAAGAGCAGAAAGTTTCATCAACAGTTTGGTGAAGTTCGCCAGGAATCCGGGTTTCTTCCCTTTCGGATGCACCCGTTGAATCTTGGGTGAATCCATCTCCCCCTTTTTCTGAGATTTGGACTTTCGATCTGCGAGCCTCACGCGACCGATATCCAGTAAGCTGTATCTCTGCTGCGGAGACGACGATGGTGCACTCAGGGGCAATCTCGGCGAGGCCTGGACGCCGGCGGTAATAGCCAGGAGGATGGTCAAGGGCGAATAAAGGTGCATCTTGTTGCGGTTTCTGAGGAGTGGCGGGCAAGACGTAGTTGAAGACCGCAGTTCAGTGGAGAGAGAGTCCCGCGCATACAACGAGGATATCAGGAGGGAAGAAACGAGGGTTGCATGAATATATGTTAGAGAGAGCGCGGTAAATGACTTTTGCATGGGAGTCTAGATCGAGGCAGCGATTCTTGTTACCGAATGCGTCTTGGAGCCCCTTGCGTATCAGCAGGCACGGTTTGCATTAAAGACTCAATTTAAGAAAGAAAGTAGCTTGTTGGCCGATCCAAAGTCTCTTCTGTGTTTAGACAATGAGGTTACTGGAGAGTATGAGGATGGCATCGTTCCTCTTTGCATGATGTAACGAAGCAAATGTTTAGTATCTATGTGTGACTACCGCTTTCTGGCTGAAGATACGCCCATCGGAGAGAATAAGTGAGTAAAATCGTTCCTCTTTGCCCGAGATAACGAACCGAATACTTGATTCCTGTATGCAATTACTGCTTCTTGGCTAAAGGTGCGCTTTCATGGTGCTCCGAAATACTGACAGGAGGCATTAGCACCGATTTGAGTTGACCGACTCAGCGAGCAAGATGCAAGCTATGGAATCGAGGTTCCGTAACGGGCAAGATGAACGAATCAAGGAGAATAAGTTGACTTGATTATATGATGGGTTCCTTGTTTCCGCCTGACACGGCCCTCATTTATTGAGGAACTGTCCCAACCCACAACAGCCAAGCAAAGATTCCGCAACCTCAAAATTGACGGGTAACGACCCTTTCTAAGCCCACTCTATATACATGAAAACCCCCATCAAATTTCTCTACCCGCGACAATGGGCCTGGCTAATCTTGAAGCCTCCCGGCATCAGCTTCTGGAAGACACCTTTCGGGTCGTACTTGTTAGCAGTCCGCTTCAAAAAGGCGACGGATTCGGCGCCGTAGCCGCAGAGAGGATCCTGATCGGGAGCGGCGTAGTTGGCGTAGATAAAGGGCGAGTATTTCTTGTTCTTCTTAGCTACCGCCACGGTAGCCTTGATAAAGTCTCGTCGAGCCTGTTCCATCATGCCGTCGAGGCTGGGGTCTGACCAGCGAGAGGCAAGCCAGACGACTGCGGAGACCGGTCAGTCACGGGCTTGAGGTGATATCACGATGCGGTACACGTAGAGACTCACCGATCTGGTCGTCCTTGTTGTTGGAGAGGCCGAGGCTGTTACCGCCTCGCTTCTTAGAGTACGACTGCTGGACGACGGGCTGGGGGAAGAGAACGACGATCCAGTCGACTTTGTCTTTCTGTGGGAGCGAGTTGTAAACTTCGTCCGAGGCGTCCCAGATGTGGCGGAGAGTATCGAAGTCGTTTGTAATGGTGACGCCAGCGGTGACTTGGCTAAAGACCTGGTTTAGAACTCGGTAGACAAGAAGCCACAATCTGAAAAGGGGAACTCACCGGAATCCAATCGGCTGAAAGCGACTCAGATCATGTGTAAAGTCCGCAATCTTCCCATGCCTCCCAATGAAGGAAACCCGGTTAGGCAAGTCAGAAAACCGCCGTAACGAAGGCGGATTCGCCACGTCCGCAACGTTCGAAATCGCCGCGCTGGCAACCTGACGGCTATTATTCCGCAGATAGCTAACAGCAAGCTGCACCTCCGAGTCAACATCGCGATTATTATCCGCCACGAAGTCGACCATGGCGTGGCTGACGCTGTCCAGCATGGAGGAGCGGTTGCTGGGTCCGTGGTCGAGACTGGCGATGACTTGGCCGCTCCATAGGCCAGGGAAGTCGAAGGCGGCGATCTTGACGCGGGTGACGATGCCGAAGTTTGTGTTCCCGCCTTTGAGGGCTTTGAAGAGGTCTGTTCTGCGGTGGGGAGAGGCTGTCACGATGTTGCCTGATGCTAGAACGAGTTGATATTCGAGGATATTGTCGACCACCCAGCCTTTCTTTGCTTGGAACAACGACTGTCCTCCTCCGAGAGAGACGCCTCCCACGCCGACGCCTTCGCAAACGCCTCCGGGGAAGCCAACACGACTGTTGTTGAACATGTCATAGGCCCGACCCCAGGTCAAGCCAGCGCCGAGACTCACGTACGACCTATCCCGAGCCAGGTTCGCAGAATCCATACGCCGGAGATCGATGGAGACGCCGTCAGCAATGCTATTAGCCCCCGGGTTGGCGTTGTGACCGCCCCCCTTTACGGCGAAGCGGCATTGGTGCCTCGTTAGAATCCGCATCGTTCGTGAGACATCGTTGGCTGACGCTGGCGTTATGATACAAGCTGGTCTGATCACCGATGTTCCTGACCAGCGGGCCTGGACGAGGCCATCGTACTCGGGGGAGATGGGACCGTGGAAGAGGGCTGGTAGTTCGTGGGCGAGAGTGTTGCACTGTGAGGCTTCGTCAGAGCTGGTCCCCCTTGAGTATGTCCCTCTCGTGGTTGTGCTTACGCAGACGGAGCTCACTGGCTCTGCGGCAGGGGTGGCCGTGACGAGACTAGCAGAGGCCAGGGCCAGGGTGACGTGAAGATGCTTCATGGCGTATGTTTGGAAGCTGTCGGGACCAATAAGGAGAGAAGAGAAGATGCAACGAGCTCTAGGAGAAAAGACGGCTATTTGTATCGGCGGCTTACATTCGAAATTCCGATGAGCTGAGGAGAGCCAAGCCCATGCTGCTTCGGCTGACGGGATCAGCAGGGAGCTGAACCTTGATCGACCGGGACCAACTGCATTTTCTCATCACATCTCATCTCATCGCCTGTACTCCGTCTGCCCCGTTCAATCACGGGGCACCTCGAGTCTCACTCGCTTGGATGTTTTGGGGTCCGTCTTTGTGGTTCTTTGTGGTTACGTACATGTAGATACGTTATGTTGCTGTCCGGTGATGCTTCTGTCTTTGGTCTGAAACTCGGAAGGGGGGTTGTACGAATACATGCACGAATACCGGGTTAAGCATATTCGTACTTTATATTTGTAGATGCTTTGGGTTGTAGTCGATGTATGTTGTTGGTGAGTTTCAAGTTTTGATGGCTGAGATGCTTCTTCTTGAAACACGACCAAGCGAGAGAGGATCAGTCAAGCCTCGGCTCTTCTAACATGCATCCATACATACATGTATTATTGATTCACGGCCAGACCGGCTCCTCTAACACGCAGCCAAGGCCGAGCCCTGTGCATGGTTGAATGCAGGTACCACCACCGTGGCTGACGTCCTCGAACGGGCTAGAGTCGAGGCTCAAGTTGAGGATGGTCCGTGTTACATGCATCCGAAGCTACTGCTTTCTTTTCGTGTGAATCCTACTCCGTCATCGACACGACTGCCTTCACACTCGCTTACCGAGTCATCTCAGCTGCTCCATGCAAGCAAAAGTCTCGTAGCCAAGCCGATGCCCCGGAGTCACTGACTGGGAGCGATGCTGGCCGCCGCAGACGTCATTGTCTCGACAGATCTTTGCCAACGCCTCCAGCTACGGTTGAGTCTGCGTCTTTCGGTCTCTGTCTATCAGCAAGACTTGAACAGAAACGCCTTCATCCATACACCCTCATGCATTTCTCATCGCCACGGCATCTGCAGAAACCCGAGCTACGTCAGTTGCTTGCTCTCCCGCAACAAGCAAGCCGTCCAGCACCAGAAGCAAACCCTTGAATATATACAATATAGCCCCCGACTTCAACCATAATATCTCAACTCCCGAAGCCGCCTCATCCCATCACAACCCCTTTCCATCAACCAACCAACCCAAGCCAAAGCATCAATCAGAACCCCCTCCCTTGAAATCCCCCAAACTGTCCCGGAAAACCGCCGCCTTGAAACCCCCCGCCTTGAAATCCCCCGCCTTGAAATCCCCCGCCTCGAAACCCTCCAGGCTGAGCAGATGACACCGCCTGCTGCTGTTGCGGTTGCTGCTGAGACTGAGCCATCTGAGCCATCTGCTTCGACGTATAGTGCTTCTTGCCGCACGAATTCCCCCACTTCTCAACGTAGCTGTCCCTCACCTCCGTCGGACAAGCCTTGAAGTTTCCGGAGTCGATGGGATCGGGAAAGATCTTGCAGATTAGAAAGCCCGTAAAGTCCAGCTTGCGCAGTGGGCCGTCGAAGAAGTTGTCGAACTTGTAGACAGCGCACGCCGCGCCGCCGCCGCCACCGTCCGGTCCCGCCGTTCCCATCGGAGCCGCGAGGGCTCCTGAGCTGGCCAAGGAGCCGACGAGGATGGCTGTCAAGAGATACATCGGGCTGAGAAGGGTGCTTCGCCAGCAGACAGAGCAGCAAGTCTCGTCGGCCCAGTAGCAGTCTTTATATCTCTCTCCCCTCCCTCCCCTGCTCGCCCCTCAACTCAAGATTCCATACATCTCGTCTCCTACAACAAAGTGTCTTTCCCAGCCGGAAGACGACATCCGGATAGTCAAGCGGTTTTCCCCTCACAAGGTCCAGCCAGTCCCTCTGTCTCAAACGGCTAGGAAGAACGTGTGGCCTGCCCTACGTTTATAAGGGTCTAGCATGAACGGGACTGGAATGCCTCGCCTCGTGACTCGTCGCTTTTGAGACCTGGGGGCCATGCCGGCATGTCTCGTCACTTTTGTCAGCCGGCACATGCTTCTTGTGGCCTTTGCTGCGGTGGCGTAGGCTGAAGTTGACGAGCTGCCGATGCTGGTCGGTTTGCCTTGTTCTGTCTCGTCTCGGAACGGGGTTGCGCTCTGCCCTTGTCCTCTTCTTTCGCTGCCTCGTCTTTCTAGTTTCGTCTGCTTAACGGCGAGCTAGTCCTTCGGCTCTCAGTCCGATCGTCTTCGAGTTGTCTGCTTCTCAGTGACAATTGATGTCTAACGGTAACCCTAATCTACTCAGTTGCTGATATGCTTTGATACTGCAACTCGTTCTTCCGTCCCATATCAAGCCCGTCTCGTCTCGTATCCCTTCATCACCTTGACCGACGACTCTCAGCATAAACCCACTTTACGAGCCAACATCAGCTACCCACCCACCAGTGCCACAACCATCAGACATCATGTCGCGCAAGGCATCACGTTTCAAACGACAAGCCACGAAACATGACGCGCCACTGCTTCCACGGAAATGACCTTGTTCATCCAACGGCTATACAACACAAGACGCGCTCGACCTGCCCCTTGAATAGAGAAACGGCCTGGACTGAAGACCACCCCGTCCCTCATTCTTCTTCGCCGACGCCGGCCGTCGCCGCCTCCGCTTCGGGCTTCTTCTCGTCGGCGGGGGCCTCGGTCTGTTTGACGACCTCCTTGGCTGGCGCCGGAGACGGCTCTTCGTCCTTTGTCTTGTCGTTGTCTTCCTTGTCCTCGACGGCTGCGGAGGCGTCGGCTTCACCCTCCGTCTTCCGCCTCTTCACTGGCGGTTGCTCGTCTACTTGGGCTATGAGGGGGGGGCAAGTGTGAGTCAACTGGATCTGGTTGAGAAAATGGCATGGACTCACCCTTGACGCCGTTCTTCTTTCCTTCTGTCTTGTCGCCGTTGGTGCCATTGGTGCCGTTGGTGGCATCAGCTTCGGCTTCCTCGTCTTCGGCGTCTTCCTCGTCATCTCCGCCATCTTGAGCTTCTTCATCTCCCTCTTCGTCCCCTTCACCGTCATCTTCCTCGTCTCCGGTAGAGACGTACCTGGAGGCGTTGGTCAGTTCCGGTCAAGTCATCAGCTCGACTGCGGCAAGCACGCGACGAGATAACCGATTGGGAGAGAGGAAAACTCACTCCTCCTCCTCCTCACCATCGTCTTCTTCGGGGAGGGAGACTAGCTCCTCCTCATCCTCCTCCTCCTCCTCCTGCTTTCTCTTACGGGAGGACATGGCGGATGTCTGATGAGTAGTGAATCAAGGCAATTGATGGCTTGCAGGGTCAGCCGAACTAGAGGAGGAATGCGGAGAGCGGTTGGTATAGGTAGGTAGAGGTAGCTGGAAGGGGGTGGAGGAGAAGGGGGGGGCGGTATTTATGGGGAGAGGGTAGACCAAAGGGGGGAAGGGTTGGGAGGTGGGGGTGGGAAGCGAGCTAGAAGACTAGAACAAGACGAGAGGGTATGAAGATATATATATATATATGTAGATATGACGGCGAGAAACGACGAGAGAGTTGAGAGGGAAAAGGAAGAGGGAAATGAGAAGAGGTAGAGAGGGGGGGAGGGAGGGGTTGTTTAAGGGTAGAATCTGGGGATAGCAATGACGCAGAGGGAGAGAGGTGAGAGGTGGGAAACTCAAGGACGATGTGTGAGAAAGGAGAGGAAGAGAGAGAGAGAGAGAGAGAGAGAGAGAGAGAGAGAGAGAGAGAGAGAGAGAGAGGGCAGAGAGAGGTGACCGGAGAGGGAGGGAGGGAACGGAGTCGGATGGGGGATAGCACAGTACTGGCCAGGGACTTGGAGGGAGGCAGGGAGGGGAGCAGGCCGAGAGGTTAAGGTAGGGGGAGGTGATGCATCCAACTCGAGGGTGCTAACGACAGCAGCTTAGCCGCAGCCAGGGCCTAACAGGAGCGAAGAGGCGGATTACAATGCAAGCTACAGCCTGCTGCCACGGGCTAGGCTGCATCGAGGCGGAAGAAAGTCAGCCTCGGCACAGTACGTGACGGACAGGCCTTCACCAGCCACCGGTTGGGGCACTAGGTATGTTTGTGAGTGAATGTACGAATACATATTTGTATGTATGTATGTATGTATGTATGTATGTATGTATGTATGTATGTATGTATGTATGTATGCATGTATGTAAACATGTAGATAGGTAGGTAGGTAGGCTGGTTGGTAGGTAGTAGGTAGGTAGCAGGTAGGTATTGGCTGGCCGGCGAGAAGGGACCAAAGGTTGAGTGAGGTCAGGGGGCGTGAGCGCATCAGCGAGGTTAAAATGCCTCGCCGCAAACGCCGCAAACGGTATCCCGTTCCCGCTGCCGTCGTACCGGAGACTGCACAGGCAGAGACAGCGGGAGGGCCGTCGGGGGTTCCGGGTACGGAGACGGGTGGCGGGCTGTACTTGGTTGCTCGAGCTTGATATTCGGATGCCTGTATGTACGGATACAATATTCCGTACGAATACATGAGATGCGAGTGTAACGGATGGTCTGGGTCCCAGCCTCCTCGTCATTCAGGGTAAAAAGTCTGACGGTGGCGTCGTTGCTTTCTTTTGGGCTTGAGGCTTCACTAGAACGAAAAGCCGGGGATGAGACGAGGTTGAGCCGGGTCTTTGCCCGGATGGGGAAAGCGGGGGAGAGGTGGGGATGATGATGGCGTGGGTGGAGAGAGTTGGTGGAGAGGGGATGGAGAGGGGTGGAGAGAGTGGAGGAGGAAGGCGGAGGAGGAAATGGAGGAGGAAGAGGAGAGGCAGAAGCGGAGAAGACCCGGTGGAGATGGTGTATGTATGTATGCTGTAAGTACACACATCGGCACCTTGTAGCCTGTAGATACCCACCTAGGTACATGCGTAGAGATGATAGATGGCAGCCGTCCTCCAAGGTCTAGGGTAAGCCGCGGACGAGTCGCCCCAGCTCTGTTGGTCCACTTCCGAGCCAACGAGCTACCCTGCAGCATGGCACATCCTCATCTGCGACGCGTGCCCCGGCTAAAGCAAGTCTCAGCGGGAGACAATGACGTCGGAGGAGGTGGTCCCGATTCCACGGAAGCAGGACAGCATCATGCACGTGATATCAATCGTACATGATGGGCAAGCTAGGTAGGTATGTTTGTATGTATGTATGTATGTATGTATGTATGTATGTATGTGAATCTGTAGAAAGAGATGGGGAGAGAGAGAGAGCATTCGTCGCTAATCGTTCTACAAATAATTGTACATACACATGTACGAATATGTAGGTATGTACAGTATGTAGAGTCCGCATGTCGCGCGTCATACTCATGCAGCATGTCGGTATTGCTGAGAGTATGTACATACATACCATGTATGCATATATTCGTTATTGTACGTCATGGCCCGTCGTCCCTGTTCTTGGTAGGGATTTATGCCGGCTTCGTACTTACGTAGGTAGGTAGCCTGGTAGGTAGGTAGGTAGGGATCCGTAGACTCGCGGTTCTCTATCATTTGTTGATGCTGCTCTCATCCCTCCTCGCTAGGTACATACATACATACATACCTAGGTAGCTGACATGAACGGGTTGAAACGCCACTGGAACGAACAAGAACGAAACACGGGGGGATTTGTTGTTAGCCAGAGGCACGCAGCCAAGGCGGGCCGAACTGGCAGCGCGATGCGGCCCGCTGACGAGCCCTCCATGCATTCCAACGGATCCCCTTTTCCCGGATGCCAGGGCGCGATGCCGCTGCAAGTCACAGCCCAGCAGCAGCAGCAGCCCACGCGGCCCAGCCCTCGATGCAGCGCTACTCGCCTCGCTATCTCGCGGCTGAACCCCTGGTGGCTGGCCCTCTGGCGGCCCTGACTGGTGGCCCTGACTTCTCCGTGGAGACTGGAGAGGCTAGGCTACTACAGGTGTACCTAGGTACCTACCTCTAAGGAGGGGGACGACCCGGACGACGGACCGCTGGGCGGGTAGAGGTGCTGCGCTAAAGAACCGCCCGTACCCTTGCGCCGAGATTTGCGCGGGGGGATACCCGGTGCTGGTATCGCGCTACTGCGCGCTTCCATCTTGCCTTGGTAGGTAGCCATGTTTTTTTTACCGTCCGATGGCTTCCTGCGAGCGTCATTCTCGTATGCATGTGTGTACATACGTATCCATGCATGTACCGTCATCTCGAGAAGCCCCCTCGCTTGATATCTCTTTTTTCTTTCTTTCTTTGTATTTTCTTTTGCAGAATCCAGGGCAATTACAGAGTCTTCTTCCAGCTTTTTTTTTTTTTTTTTTGTTTTGTTTTGTTACACGAGTAACACGACAAACTCCTTCTTTTCCATCCCATCTTCATCCAACCTCCCTGCGGGGAATACATACAATACAAACCTACCTACATACCAATAACCGCACATCGCCAAGAGGCTTGCCAGCTGGCCGCCAGACACGGGCACTAAATCCTTCACAAATCATCGAGCGACATCATCGGGATCAACAGCTCAGCTTCCTACCTACCCAGCTCTTTCTTCAGCTAGGGAGAGGCGAAACCTTGAGCGAGAAAAGAGGCAGAGGGAAAAGACACAGGTTCTGTCTATCAATTCCTTCACTCGGCTGTGCGGCGTCTTTCCTCCGCATTCCGCTCAGGTTCCCCCTCATCTTGCCCGCGTGCCTCAGGTGCTTCCAGCAAGCAAGTTTCTGCTGTTGGTCCTCACCGCCGCCGCCGCCGCCGCCGCCGCCGCCGCCTCCTAGGACGCTCTTGTTCCCGACATCATTGTGCCGAGTGACGACGGCTCCGGGGAGATGGCATCGCGGTTTTGCCTCCTCCTCGTCTCGGATCACGAGCACCGCCGCGACGCCTGAATCCTCATCGGCCAACAGCAGCAGCAAAGAGAATCAACGAGGGGGACGAGCCCGTCGACTCGAGACTCATGTACTCGATGGCCGTCTCCCACCTCGATACCGGTGCCTCCATCGATCGGCAGCGCAGCATCTCCAACCGTCAATGCTCCGTCTACGCCTCGCGCCTCAGGCCCAGCCTCTCGCCCATCGACACGGCCGAACAGGCCATGCAGCTACCGCAGCTACCGCCGCTTCCCGTCTCTCCCCGCTGGGACTCGCTGTCCAACGGTACGCACCTGATACTGTCGAGTCCATCCGACGACGAGGCCAGCCTGGCAGAGCGCCGCGGAAGAGCCGCGCCCGAGTTGCTGCTCAAGACGAGCGTCGAAAACTTTTCTAGACCGCGCAAGCAGAGCCTACGCCAGCCATCGGAACAAAGCAACCCCGTCCCCCGACTGTTAGCCACAACGCCCACGGACCTCTACGACCTATGCGCCTCTACGCCTCATACGCCCCCTCCCTGGCAGCGCCCTAGGCGGAGACCCTCGGCCTCGTCCTTCAAGTCGGCCTCACCATTCTCCTCCCCGCTGGGGCCCCCTCCGTCTGTCGACCTGCCCGTTCCCAAGCCCGGCCGTGCCCGGAATGCCGCCGGCCCGCCCCTGACGACCGCCGCCCGGGCCCCGTTGGCCACCTCTCCCATGGCGGCCGGTGGGGGGGCCGCTCCCTGGATGTCCGACGAGAGACTCCGCTCTAGTTTCAGGTCCCAACTGACTGAGTCGTCCGCGTTTGGGACCACGGAGCGCAGCAGCGTCCTGACAAAGGATAGCTCCATCACGTCGCTGTACACGGACGAGCCGAGCGTCGAAGATGTCATGTGCATGTACGAAAAGGGCTTTGCCGACGACGACGACGACGACGACGACCACCACCACCGAGAGAAACAAGAGGGGAGACGAGGGGAGGGTCAAAGAGGAGGCCGACACAACCATCTCGCAGGAGACGACGAAGGCGACGGCGACGACGACGCTGACGACGACGAAGACGACGACGAAGACGACTTCGACATCGACGGCGACAGCGACGGCTTCCACCGCAACGCCAGCGTCGTGACGGCCACTCTCAAAGACGCTGCCCGTCCCCTGACGGCCATGTCGGAACCCGCGGCCGATGCCTACCTGGCGCCGCCCGCTACGCGCTCCGCCCTCGACGCCGAGATCCGTCGGTCCAAGATGCTCTTCGTCAGCCCCGCCTTTACCGCCTCGGTGCCGGCCCTCTCCGGCGCCGCCGACCTCGACGTGACGACGGAGAAGCGAGACTCGGGCAAGTCGCTCGACTCGGCGCCGTCCATGACCTCTTCGGGCCCGCCGCTGCCGCCGCCGACGACGGAGCCCACGCCTCCCCGAACATCGCCGACGTCGCTGTTCCGAGCCGCCATGGAGCCCGAAGACCCGGGCTCGCGCGACCGGTACGGCTTCAAGAAGCAGAACCAGTCCGTCACCAGGGAACAGTACGACGCCTGGAACAAGGACTACACCCCCTACCTCGCCCGGCGACGCAAGAAATGGGCCGCCTACCTCAAGGAGTGCGGCCTCATGACGGACCGCCCCATGCGATTCCCTCCTCCCAACGGCAAGACGAAGCGCTTCGTCCGCAAGGGCATCCCGCCCGACTGGCGAGGCGCCGCCTGGTTCTACTACGCCGGCGGTCCCGCCATCCTGGCCCAGCACTCGGGCCTGTACGAGAAGCTGCTGCAGCGCGAGGCCAAGCCCGTCGACGTCGAGGCCATCGAGCGCGACCTCCACCGCACCTTTCCCGACAACGTCCAGTTCCAGCCGTCGCCGGGCTCCGACGCCGCCACCGAGCCGCCCATCATCTCGTCGCTGCGTCGCGTCCTCCACGCCTTCGCCGTCTACAACCCGCGCATAGGCTACTGCCAGAGCCTCAACTTCCTCGCCGGCCTGCTGCTTCTGTTCGTCGAGACGGAGGAGCAGTGCTTCTGGCTTCTCAACGTCATCACCGTCGTCTACCTGCCCGGCACCCACGACATGAGCCTCGAGGGGTCCAAGGTGGACCTGGGCGTGCTGATGACGGAGCTGCGCGACACCATGCCGGCCGTGTGGGACAAGATCGGCGGCGAGCTCGAGGCCTCGACGTCATCGTCGCGGGCCACGACGGCATCGGCTACCTCTTCGGCCGCGGCCAGGCCCGGCCGGAAGCTGTGGCGGCGCGACCAGCCGCAGCTCTCTACCGAACGGCTACCGCCCATTACGCTGTGCATGACGGCCTGGTTCATGAGCTGCTACATCGGCACGCTGCCCATGGAGACGACGTTGCGCGTCTGGGACGTCTTCTTTTACGAGGGCTCCAAGACGCTCTTCCGCATCGCCCTGGCCATCTTCAAGAGCGGCGAGGCCGAGATCAAGGCCGTGTCTGACCCGATGGAGATGTTTGGCGTCGTCCAGAGCCTGCCCCGGCGGATGCTCGACGCCAACGGCCTGATAGAGACGTGCTTCAAGCGCCGCAACGGCTTCGGTCACCTGAGTCAGGACGCCATCGACGAGCGGCGTCAGGAGCGGCGCGACAAGGTGCGGACCGCCACGGCTCCCACGGCCACGGGCACGACCATGACGGACGACGAGGCGGCGCGTCGGAAGGGAGGGACCCTGTTTGGCCGACGGCGGAGAGACGCCTCGCGGACGCGGGAGTCGTAGTCAGAGACACTGACTCATAGAAACCATCCTTTTCCTTTGTTTCCCCTTTTCCCGCTGTTGTTTTGTCGAGCAGGGCAACGCTCCCTCTTTTTTTTTTTTTTTTTTTTTTTTTTATACACTCCTCCCTTTTCCCACACACAATATTCCCCCTTTGTCTATCCCCATCATGATGACGGCCGCCGACGATGAAAGACAAAGACGGGCACATAGAAAAAGCAGACCGGTTGTACGGAAGGGGTGAAAGAGGGGAAGGGGGAGAAAGACGGCGCTTACAGACCCAACTTTGTTTCATCCTATTTTTCTTTGTCATGTTTGTTGATTTTCCTTTTCTGTCCATCATGTTATTCGAGGTTGACTGGCGGGCGGGTGGGCATATGCAGATATGGTAATTGACATATATCATAGGGTTTTCTTTTTTTTTTCCCATGGTGGGTCGACTTCATGGTGTACCTCGTTGATGTCAGGGCGTTGACTCTGCTCTGCTCTATGTTGTCATGGTCAATCCCATTCTGCTCGACGCGTGTATCCCCCAAAGAAGAAATCCAGCCGTCAAACCCATCAATCCTCGTCCGGAAAGACCGGCTCAGCCATAGCATACCGCTGAACATGAGCCTTGACACTAGCAGTCCACCCAGCCCTATTATTCCGAAACTCGTCCGCGATCCCCTCCTCGAGCGGATCATCAGGCTGCGGTTCCAAAAGCAGCGCGGCAACCGCCTGCAAAACAGCCGCGATCCTCGTAGCAGGCTTCCACTGATCCGGCTTCAAGATGCCGAGGCACACGTTGCCGAGCGCGTCGTTGGTGACGTTGGGGTGGTAGATGGGCGTCACGAAGCGTAGCGTCGGTGGGCGGAAGGGGTATTCGGGTGGGAGGCTTAGGAGGAGCGCGTAGCGGCCTGGGGAGTAGGGCGAGGGGGGGGAGGGGCGATGACGATGTGCCATCTGTGGAGGTTGGAGAGCGTGAGGGTGAAGCCTGGGGGGGGGGATTGCGAGGCTTCGGCGTATTCCTGGACTCGATGTCAGCTGCAGCTGTATATAATGGCCAGTGGGAAGGGGGGAGGTGGTGCCTTTGTGATGCGTTTGTTGGACATTTTGGTGGTTGGTGAGGCTCGAAGGGTTGCGGTGGCGATGGGCTTGGAACTTGGTTGCCTACCCTGTACCTCCCGGATGGTACGGCGACGACTATGTTGGGGTTTGGATCGCGGGTTTGAGGTTTGGGATCTGGGATGGGGACTTTGGTGGCGGGTGATTTGAGGGAGTACCGCTTTTACTGCTCAGGTTGGGATTCCTCATTCGGTGGAAGAGGAGCTGTTGAGTCGTTAATATGGGTATGTAGGTAGGTAGGTAGGTAGGTAGGAAGGTAGGTAATTCACTGGGAGGTACGACGACTTACGATGAGGGTGATGAGCTGACGAGGGATTCGTAATGATGGATGATGCAGCGAGTAAAAGACGGTGTTGCTTACAGCTTAACAATGGAACTTTTGTGAGCGGCCGTCTCGTTGCAGTTTGTCACGCCTGCTTCTCTGCTTCATCCTTTGGCGTGGAACATCTGGACCCCGGACGGAGGAATGTATCTCCGCTCTCCGAACTGACCTTATTTTCTCCGTCTTGACATTTATCTCGCCATGCAATCTCCATCCATCAACCGGCAAAAATGGCCGCCACCGCCCTCCCCTTTATCCGCAACCTCGCCTCAAGCAGTACCTCTCCCTCTCCTCCCCCTCTTCAGACGAACCTCCTTCAAAAAAAAAAAAAAAAGAAAAAGAAAGAAAGAGAAACTAACCGTCCAGACTCCAAACTCCGAACCCAATCCATCTCCACCCTAGAATCCTACCTCTCCACCCGACAGACCCTCCCCCGAGACGAGGCGCAAAAGCTATGGACGGGGTTATTCTACGCGCTATGGATGAGCGACCGGGCGCGAGCACAGCAACACCTCGCCGACAGAATCGCGAGCCTGGCTCCGCCGGACGCCGGGCTGGAGAGCTGGTACGCTTCCTTCTGGGAGGTGATTTCCAGGCAGTGGTCGTCGATCGACGCGCTGCGCCTGGACAAGTTCCTGCTTCTGGTGCGGAGGCTTCTCGCCGCGCAGGTTCGGTGGGCGGTGCGGAGCGGCGAGTTCGGGCTCGTGGCGGGGGTGTTGAGTAGGGGCTGTTTGGACGTTGGGGAGGAGGGGGTCGCGCTGGGGGTGAGGCTTCATGTTTTGGATGTCTTGGTGGATGAGGTTTTGGGGGGGGGGCGGGCGGGAGGGGAGTTTGTGGGATTGTTGGGGGGGGGTTGAGGCTTTTGGCTGGGAGTCCGGTTAAGAGTGTTAGGGGAGGGCGAGGGAGGCGTTGGCGGATGGGAGGGTGGATTGGGGGATGGGGAGGGGGGGGTGAGGGGGAGGGGAGGGGATGGAGAGGGTTGGGATGGGTTTGATGATTGATGGGGGTGGTTGAAGGGGTGAGGCTGTACGTTTTTGAACAGCGGCTCATTCGATACATGGGCGGGTTGATGGTTGATTGTTGATGGTTGATGGCTGGTAGTTGATGGAACTGGTAGCCTTGGTCAGTAGCAGCATCCCATCAACCGGCCATGACCAACACCAGCGTCATCCACATGTTACAAACAGTCCCAATATTCGACAGCCAACATAGATGAAGCCATGTATACGTTTGCCCACCAGCACCTCAGTCTGATCCCATCCTTGGACGGGTCAAGAATGCAAGTGCATGGCCTCGACAGCTACACCATCCCTCCCTCATCCTCTCCATATAAAGGGGGCATCCCCGATACTACATACATTACATGTGTAGTCAGTCATCATCCACACCTATCCTCAAGTGTGACGATGAATAAAAGCTAGCCTCCCCCAGCAGTCACACCATCCACCCGACATCCCCAAACCCCCCAATCCAGATCATGCCTATTCATAAGGGGGGTATATATATAAAAGAAGAAAAAAACCCTCAACACCACATCACAAACCAAAACCTCACATCTCAACCCGCTCATCCCCCCCACAGCCTCAACCTCAGCCTCACCCCCGTCCCCTCATCATCCGCCCACGCCATCCTCCGCGCCTCCGTCACCCGCTCTTGCTGGAAGCGCGTCCTCCGCCAGGCATCCCATCTCTCCCGCTGCTCCTTGGACGTTGGCTCTGCGATGCCGGGTGGGGATGGGCCGGGGAAGGGGTTGCCTCGCTTGGATAGTCTTCGTCGGAGTCTGCGCTTCTCGCGGGCTGTCATGCTGGACCTTGTTGATGGCGCGACCATCGACTTTCCCAGCGCCGCGTCGCTCACGTCAGATAGCAGGTCGAGCACCGCCTCGACGGCAGAAGCCAGCGCCGCCCTCCCTCTTCCCCCCGTCGTCCAGTCATCCAGCTTGATGGGTAGCGCGAGGCCAAAGTGCGGGTCGTCGAAGGAGAAGACGCAGTCTGAAGCCGAAGAGCATCGCGTCGGTCGACAGAAGCGCGCGCATGTCGCCGTCTCTGCTACGAGCCAGATGGAGGCGAGTAGCGCCAAGAGTCCGGCCAGCCTGAGTCGGAACTGGGGTCTTGTGTCGTAGAGGCGTGGGACGGGGATGTGGATGTAGGTGACTGAGCGGGACGTGAGACGGGCCTGGCAGCGGGGACAGTCTTGGCCTTCGTCCATGCTGCTCTTTTCCGGCCTGACGTTGGACTTTCGGTCGTTGGCATCGACAGGAGTGGCCCTGGCTGGCTTCTTGTCGACGTCATCCACCATCCTCTCCACTGCTGCTTTCCCGCTGCTCTTGTCGACCGCGACCTTGTCGTCGATAGATTCAGCCTTGTCGTCTTCGTCGTCGTCGTCATCGTCGTCGTCGTCGTCTTCGTCACCGTCGCCTCGTCTCGACATGGTGACAATCAGCCGGTCGATGCCCCTGCGTGCCGACTTTGTCTTCTCCAGCGTGCTCAGCAGTACCCTCCCGAGGACAGATCTCCCCTCGTCGGCCTCGGCGGCGTTCTCGGCCTTGACTGGCTGCTGTTTCTGCTGGAGTGACTGGTGCTGCTTCTGCTTCTGCTGTTTCGGCGCCGCCGGCTGCGCAGTCGTCTCGTATCGAACGTCATCCAGCGTCGAGTCGTCCATCATATTGTGCGTCCGCTGTAGCTCGAGCAAGTCGTCCCTCACCGACGGCGGCTTGGCAGAGTTCTTGAGCGGCGGCCTGCGCCGTGGCAGAGATCGGGCGCGACGGCGTTTCCTAACCGCCGTCGCCTCCCGCCCATGACCATCGCTGGTGCCCGGGTCCGACGCCGTATCCGGATCCCGGCCGCGCATCAGGTTGCGTCCGGACCGGGCGTCGCTCCAGGCGTCGGCCTTGATGGTGGCCGGCGTCTCGACAAAGGCACCCGTGACCCTCGGCGTCGGCATGCCGGCGACGTCGTTGGTCGGCGTCCGGTCGTCGCTCGACGCTTCCGAGGCGGGCGGCGACGGCGCCCGGACCGAGCCCTGCTCCGAATGGTTCTCGTGCGGCGCGAACAGGCGGATCTCGGCATCGATCCTGTCGGTGGGATCCGTTTCGGACTGGGCCGTCGAAGCCTTGCTCTTGGCTGACTCGGTAGAGTCGACGCGTCGGAGGCCGGCAAACGTCACCGTCGGCTTGGCCCCCTCCTCGCGCGTCCTTCGTCTCGGTTGCGGCGGCTGCTCCGTCTCGGGCGCAGGGCTGGCGCTTGCGGCCCGCGCCAACCTCCGAAGCAGGTCGCGAGAGTCCGCAGGCTTTTCGGCGGCTGTCCCGTTTGTTGCGTCGAGCGACGAGGGGCTGCCGCGGAAGACGGTGACTGGCGTGTTGGGAATCTTGTCGCCGCCAGCCGGGGGCGAGACGGAACGGGAGATGGATCGTGAATCAAAGTTCTTCTCGTGTATCTCGTCGAGGCGACTGGCTGCGTAGGCACGCTTGGAGGGCATCTTGGCTTCGCGCTCGCGAATCTCATCGAGCTTGGGATTCTTGGGCCGCGGCTTGGGCCGGTCCGAGCCGGTCGACGCGTGCTGCTTCTCGCGCGCGTGGATGTCATCGAGTTTAGAGTTGACGCGCGGCTTGCGCTTTTCGGACTGGTTGCTGCTGCTGCTGCTGCTGCCCCAGGCGGGTCTCGTGGTAGACGCGGTCGTCTTGGTAGATGATCGGGCGCCGGCCACGAGAGACGGACGGTGGGCAAAGGGCCGGTTGCTGGCCACCTTGATCCTCGGGCTGTCAGAGACCTGCAGGTCACCGGCGGTGAAGTCGTCTTCAATTTGCCACGCGAAGCCCTTCTCCGGGGACTCGACCGACGGGAGCGGCATGTCGTCGATGCCCGGGACTAGGTCCGGAAGGGCGGCCAACTTGTCCTCCGACTGACCGGTCCGCCACGGCCGGGGCGCGGGACTCGGCGATCCATCTAAAAGGCCGCACTCTTCCTTGGCCATCCTGAAGGCCTCGCTGATGGACTTGTGCGACCCTCGCGACGGACGGGGGATACGCGTCTCTCGCGGCGTGCTTCCAACCGACTTGGGCCTCCTCGGCAGATCCGCGTCGAGATTCTTGGAAAGGGACGAAGCCGACGACGACGACTTGGACGACGCGTTGGAGGCAGCGGCGAATAGCGGCCGCCTGCCCTCGTGCGAGACAACTAGCTGCTGGCCTCCAGCGCGCGGAAGTCCAGGCTGGCGATGCTGGTCCATTGCTGCTGGATGGATCTGTCGCGTTTTGACTAAGCCGCCGACATTATGTATTCTCGTCAGAATCGTCAATCGGTGCTTCTCGAAGGGGACGCGACTTCGTATTTGTAGGCTCGAGGTGCTATGCTGTGAAGAAGGAAAACTCTGCGATGTTTTTTTTTTTTTTTTTCTTGTCCCTCAGCGTCCTTTTGTTCTACTGCTCGAGGCTCCTGCTGATCCAGCTGGCAGGCGCCTGTGAGCAGCTTCCCCAGGCGTTCGAGGGCACGGACCGGAGTTTATCCATTCCGCGCGCGTTTGACGTCGTGCTCGTCTGCAGTGTCTCACGGGTTTGTTGCTTGTGAAAGACGAGAGACTCTCTGATTGGTTTTGATCGTCGGGTGGCGGTTTGATGAAGTTATCTTAAGCGATTCACGCGTAACGCGTACGAATGAGTATGTACAGAGTAGGCAGTCTCCGCTCATCGCTTCTTCGGCCAGCCATGGAAATACGAACATCAAGTTATTGCTCACATTGAAGAAGATATCTATCTATAACATTCAAATAGGATATAACAAGAAGAATGAAAAGAGCGTGTGTTTCTCAACTCCAACTCCAACTACGAAACCGCCTTCCCCCATGCCTCTATATCAAGCATGGATACACTGCGCCGGCAGCTTCCGACGCCCAGTGTCAAACAGAGAGTGGCCGTTCCGTTCACCAGCACTCGTGCGGTAAGACAAGTAGTTGCGAAGGCTGAGCTGCGTGTTGATGCCTTTGCAAGAGTCGCGACGACGGAAACCTACGCTCGGGAAGCGAGACGCGGCAGAATAGCCGACGGCTGCCATGCTCTGAACGTTGGCGCCGATGGAAGGCTCGTCGACAATGGCCACCATCTTATGCCAGGGCCCGACCCGCAGGCTGCACTCAAAGGCGACGGGAAGGCCCATCTCGGCTTCGAGGCTGATGCGGCCGTCGGCTTGAAGGATGGGCTGGAAGTAGGGCTTCCAACCGCCGACGTCGTTCTTGGAGCTGTCGACGAGATCGACGACTGCGTGCGCGTTGCGAAGACCCATTTCAACTCCGGCCAACAGGCGGCCTTGAGAAGCGGCATCGACGACGGCCCGGGCCCGGATCGACACGTGCGGCTCCACGGCGACGGGTCCGAAGTTGAGGCCGGGAAGGTCGGTGCCCATAAGGTCTCTATCGATCTCGGTCCGGAGATTGCCGCGAACGTCGACGCCGACCTTGAGAGAGAGGGCCATGTCAGTCCGCAGCTCGATGTGTCCCTCTGTCAGGCCTTGACGCAGGCTCCAGGCGGCACGACCGGCCAGACGGGCTCGGCCTGATGAACCGCAGTCGACGCAAAAGATGTGCATGAAGGGGTCAGTGCCATTGACGTCCGTCGAACCGGTCGACTTGAGCAGGATGGCGTCGCCCGCCCACGGTGACGGAGTCACGGACTGAGTGTGATTCGGAAGCATCCAGGAGATGGACTTGTCGAGATCGAAGGCCGCAGAAGGGCCATTCCATTCGGGAAACAGGCGCTTGACCGTGCCCCAGATGGAGGACCACACACCGCGTCGCTCCAACGACTTCTCCTCGGGCGTCCACCAGCCCCATTCCGTCTCACCGCCGGAGCTGATGTCGTGAGGATGAACGGCTCGACCGCGGACGACGATGCGTCTCTTGCCCGAGAACTGCAAGTCGTCGACGTCGAAGAAACACCGCTCGCCATGACCATGGCCACCGCAGCCATCGGCATAGACGATGAGGACGAGACCCGCCTTTGCCTTTGCAATGGACCAAGATCCCCGAGCGTGTTCGAACGCGTCACGAGATTGGAAATCAACAGCAAGGTGACCTTGGTCAAGGATCGATACGTCGGCGTGGTCGGCCTCGTCCAGGTTCACCGATGGCTTGGTGAAAGTATAGGTCAGCAGCGCAAAGTGGCCGGCCTTGGAAGCCGAGGCGTCGCCGTAGAAGAGCGGGGATGAGGCCGAGCCGGCGGGCACGGGCTTGACCTTTTCTGCCGGCTTGGTGTCGACGGCCCAGTGCGTGCCGGGGAGAAGCGTCGTTGCAGGGGGTGGACTTCCGGGGTGAAGCCTGCCTGTCTTGCTGGAAAGGGAGCCGTTGGTCTTGGGGTCGGAGCTGCTGGTTGCCGGAGAGGCGATCCGTACCGGCCTGCTGCTGTTGCCGGGGACGGAGCCGATGGCTTCCGGTCTGAAGCTGTTGGTGCCCGGAGCAGCAGGTCGTACCGGACTCGGGGTGCTGCTGCTCGATCCTCGGACACGACCGCCATTCTGGAAGTGAAAGTGGCCCGACGAGTTGCCTGGCAGTGCTCCGGCAGCGACGACGAGGCCGATGAGGGCATAGACGGTTGAAAGGGGCGCCATTGGAACAAGGTGCAGCAAGAAGAGAAGAGAAGAGGAGGTAGATGAGTGAGGGAGTGAGGGAGTGAGTGAGTGTGTGAGTGAGTGAGTGACTGGCTGAGGAAGTAAAGAAACAGGGCAGCAACCCGACGAGATTTTATACCACGCACTCTTCCCCATCTACCCAACCCCTTTCCCCACCTCCTCTTCCATCTCCTACCAGGCTTTCCAACCCGGGGTGAAGAAAGACGATGACATCAGGCCGGATGCCAGCCGTCACCGCGGAGTCGGCAGAAGATAGGAAGCGAGATGAGGGCGGATGACACGGGCCGGGTATCGGGCTTGGCCATACGTAGGTGCATGGGGCCGCGTGAAGGTCGGGAGCGGTGTTGCTGGAGTTTGCTGGTGTTGAGGGGGGGGGGCGAGGCGAAGGTGGGAGTTTATACATGGGAGTAAGTGGATGAGGTTGGATTCGAGAGGAGACGGATGGCGTGGAAGAGACGAGTCTAGATTACTGACAGTCTACAGATCATCTCTCATCACCATCTCCCGTCCCTTCACAGATCTCCCCATCAACCGCCTCTCCGACCCAATACGGGCATCCCCAGTCAACAGCATCCGCACCCATCTACCCACCTACCGAGATATTACCTCACGAAATCCTGTCAGGCGCTAGCGCAGCAGATGCCCACCGCGAGCAATCATGAGATCAACAAGCCCAAAGACCTGTACGAACACCCGTCTCCATATAAGCCGAACCGGATTCCCAAAGCAGGCATTCTCCGCCATTCACAAGGGAAACAAACTTGCTTCGGCGTCGGACCCGAGATTCTCCAGGTAATACGATAATACATACGTACGTACATGACATACAATGCATACATACATACGGGCTGGCAACCCGCTTCTCCCTCCTAGCACATGGCAGACCCTTCATCCGTAGCCATGTATGTATGTACGTACGTGCCAACAACCTTCCTATTCGGAGCGGACGTCGGATGCGGGGACGGCCGGGCTGTGACATCGATGCGGTGATAGCCGCCTCGGTGCGTCTGTCTGTGCGTCTGACGGCGGAGAGGTGCTGAGGGGGATGTGGAGGAGGGATATGAAGGGGGGGGGCTTGGGATGGTTGATGGTTGCGGTTGTAGACGTTGTTTAGACTTGGCTTGACTTGATGGCTAATGGCTATGTTCTATCATATATGTTACAACGCGATTCCAGCAACTACATAGCCAGGTAGTTTTACAGGACGATAGCTTTCTAAACTTGTAGAACTAGCAAATACATCGGATCTCGCCCCCCCCCGTCACCCCGCATCACACATCGATATTGCAGTCCGCACCGCATCTGCAATGTGCCCTGCAGGGCAAACGATGCGAGCCGTCCACCTACGCGATCCCCTGACGGTCTACGCCCCGTATAGTGGGAAACAAGTTGTGCCTCAGCCACGGCAAGATGGCCGAGTTGGTTATGGCGCCAGGTTAAGGTCAGCTTAACGATATTCCTGGTGGAGCAATCCTCCTGGGTTCGAGTCCCAGTCTTGTCATTTTTGCGGGTCTGGGGAGTGGTCTTTTCCCCCCCCTTTCCCCCCCCCCCTTTTTAAGTATCTGAATTGTTATCAAGAGGCTGTCTGTGTTTTACTTGTTGGCCTGTTGGATTAAGAGAGCACAGATGGATGTAAGACTGTCGTGTCTCGCCCTCTTTTTGCTAAAACATCTTCGTCTGATAGCTGCATGTCTTGACATGCTTTCTCTTTAGGTTTCTGTGCAAATAGCACTGCCCTCTCCAGTCATCATGCAACCCTCAAATCTCAACCGTCAGCATCACCACCATCAACCCCAGCCTGTATAAACTCCGGACAAGCCAATCCGGCCTTCATCAGCAACCTCTTTCCTTCATCAGCAACCTGCTACTCACATCTCACACCAAATGTCCACCTCCGGAACCCCCCTCCGCCGCCTCGGCAACGTGTTCGTCCTTCCCCCCCCTCCGGAACAACCCCCATCTTAATCAACTAACCCTCCCAGCGAACTCCTCTCCTCAACCCGCCATCACCTCGGAATCTACCGCAGCGTAACACTAACCTGCCGGTACGAATCCCGCAAGCCCCTAACCCGCGCACGCCTGCACGCCGCCCTGGCAAAAGTGGTGTCCTCACAGCCCATGCTCCGCGTGTCCATCGCACGCGAAGACTCGCCGCGGGAGACGCACTTCGTGGGCGTGCGCGTGGACGTGCGGCGGCAGGTCGAGTGGGAGGAGGTCGATGTTTGGGCGGCGGGGTATGAGGGGGTGTTGAGGAGGAGGCTGGAGGGATTCACGATGGCTGTTGGGGGGGGGCCCGGCTTGGAGGGTTGTTGTTCTTGGGGGGGGAGGGTGTGGGATTTGGTGTTTGGGTTTCATCATTCGCTGATGGATGGGGTTAGTGGGAGGGTGTTTCACGAGTTGCTTTGCGAGGCGTTGAACGACGACTTTGACGACGACTCTGACGACAACTACAACGACAACGACAACGACAACGACAACGACAACACCGACTTCAGCAACCTCCCCTCCCCCCAAGAATCCATCATCCCCTTCAAAACCACCCTCCCAACGCTCCTAACCAACCTCCTGAAACCAAGCACCACCCCCATCCTCCGAGCCCTCGGCCTCCAAACCCCCCCCCCCCCCCCTGGCACGGCATCCCCATAACCTACTCCCTCCCCACCGCACCGTCCTCCTCCCCTGACCATCCCAGCCGGACACACGGCCGCCCTCCTGGCCGCCTGTCGCGCCCGCGAGACGACCTTGACGGCTGCGTTGCATGCGCTGGTCCTGGCTTCGTTGGTGGGGAGGCTTCCCGGCGTTGTCTCCTTTGCGGCTGCGACGCCTATTAGTCTCAGGCCGTTCGTCAGGGATGAGAGTGTCGATCTGGGTTTGCTGCGATGTCTCGTTACCAGTCATAGACATCACTTCCCCCCTTCCATCGTCGAAGCCCTCACGAACCCAACCGACGAAGCCATCTGGACAGCCGCCCACTCCTTCCGCACCGCCCTGACCGCCCGCCTCTCCCAGATCCCCCTCGACGACCCCGTCGCCATGCTGGCCCACATCGGCGACTGGTTCGCTCACTGGGCCTCCCGCGACGGCGAGCCGCGAGAGGATTCGTGGGAGATAAGCAACGCGGGTGTCATTGCGGGACGGAGGCGGGAGGGCGACGCTTGCTATATCTCGCGGCTCAGCTTTGCGAATGGGCCCATGGTCGCGGGACCTCCTATCGGCTTGGGGGTCGGGTCTGTGCCGGGGGGGGTGTTGACGGTTCTCGTCTCCTGGCAGGAGGGTGTCGTGCCGGCGGAGTTGATGGCTGGACTGGTGCATGATTTAGGGGAGTGGACGAGACGGTTAGGCGAGGAGGGGAGCTTCTTTACCGTTGCTACCAAGGGGTGAGTTGCAGAGAGGATAGAGGGAGGAGAAGGAGATGAGAGGGTGATGGCGGCGGCTGCTCTATGAGAGACGAGTATGTACAAGAGTTAAATCCTACCTACGATGACTGTCGTTTTGACACAGAGAGGGAAAAGAAGAGACACAAACAAACGGTCAACTGCATCATCCTCTCTCACATCTACATACAAAGCCCTCACATTCCCCGTCTTAAAGGTTACCTACCTTCCTATCCAGACGCCATGCTACAGAATCCCACCCTCGTAAAAAATCACCACCCCTCACCCGCAGGCCTCAACGGCCGACTCCCCCCCCGGAAATAGCTCGTCCGCCCCGGATCCGACTCCTCCGTCTGCGCCAGCCCGCTGTAGCCGAAGGATCCCAGGGGAGGCGGCCCCGTCGGAGCGGCCGCCGCGTTGCGCACAAGACCCGCCGAGCTGCCGTTGTCGTGCGCGTACAGCGGGCTCCCTCCGTGATCCTGCCGGTACAGCGGGCTCCCCGAGTTCTCCCCGTGCAGCGGACTGCGGTTGCGCGTCGCCGTCGCCGCCGAAAAGGACCGCCCCGACAACGACTGCGTCTCGGCGTCGGTCCCCGGCGTCCCCGGAGTCCCCGGCCTCCCGTACAGCTCGCTGCCTCCGTGCTGCTCGGTAAACTCGGCCCGGTCCTTGTAGTAGGCAAAGTCCATGTGCGACTCGGACACGTACTCGAAGCCCGGCAGCCGTCCCCTGTCCCTCTTCCCCGGCCTCCCGCCCTGCTGCATGGCGTCGAGGGCGTACATGTCCGAGTGGCCGCTGACGCTGACCAGGTCGTCCCCGCCGCCGACGCCCCCCGGCGTCCCTCCCGTCCGTCAGGCGTCCCCTGTAGACCGAGGGGAGCAGGTTCTGGGCCTTGGAATGCACCATGGGCGTCATGAGCGGCCTGTACAGCGCCGGGTGGCCGAACTTGGTCGACAGCTTCTCGCTCCGGAGCCGCGGCTCCTTTTGCAGCTGGGCGTCGTGCAGCAGCTTGGAGCTCAGGCGGGTGCTGTAGTAGCGGATCTTGTCGTCGAAGGCGCGGCGGCAGTACAGCTTAAAGGCCATCATGACGAGCGGGAGAGGCGCGGCGGCGTAGAACTGCACGTGGGTACCGTCGCCGCGGACCCAGCACGTCAGCAGCACCACCAGGTTGGACAGGATCGTGGCCAGGATGAAGCGGTTGAAGATGACGCGCCAGAACAGGCCCCCGGATTCCGTCTTGGTGACGAAGCGGTAGAGGATCAGGTACTTCTTGAGGTACGAGTCGATGCAAAAGTACATGGCCGTGGGCAGCAGCACGAGGGGCTGGATGCCGGCGAAGCACAGCGTCACCGTCACGTAGAAGAGGAAGTAGTTGTAGTAGCTGGCGTAGTCAAAGGGAGGCGGCGCCGTCATCTCGATCAGCTCGCGCGGCGTCGGGCTCGACAGCTTCTTGAGGAAAAAGGCCTGGATCAGGGGCCACAGCTGGGCCAGGTCGACGGCGGCGCCCAGCTGGCGCTGAAGCAGGTACGTGACCCAGAACAGGCTGTTGTCGCAAAGGGCGACGAAGACGCCCGCGGCCATGTTCTCCTTCTCGATGGCGTCCCACGCGTTGGCTCCGCGGCTGGTGCGCTCCCTGACGCCGGCGACGAAGGCCCAGATGGTGCTGAAGGAGGAGAAGACGATGAGGTTGTTGAAGACGAAGAACGAGTACATCTTGGCCAGCACGTGCCTCTCGCGGCCCGTCTTGGTCTGGTCGCCGGCCTTGACCGACAGGCGGCGGAAGATGATGGGCAGCACCAAGTAGACGAGCGAGGTGAGGGCTGGCGAGGCGATGCCCTGAACCATGCCCCAGAATTTGATGTTGCGCGAGAGGGAGCGCTGGAAGGCGGGCCAGACCTTTCCGAGGTTGGCCAAGTTGACGAGGAAGATGGCCATCATGGCGTTGGGGCCGACCCAGAGGATGGTGAGGACGACGATCCAAAAGTTGTTGATCCATCGCCGGCGGCTGCGCGTGGCCTTGGACAGCGGCATGTTCTGCCAGATGATGTCCGACGGCTTGGGCGCCAGCATCACCGTCGCGCCCTCTGGCTTGGAGCCGCGGCATGCGTGGGCGATGGCGTGGGCCTCGGCCATGTCCGAGTAGCTGGCGAAGCCGTAGGCCATCGTTCCGCGCCGGTCGACGCTGGCCCGGACCTCCTTGATCTCGATCTCGAGGTCGCGGATGCGCTGCGTGTAGTAGTCGATGGCATCGAGCTTCTGGCCGCGCGGGTACGTGTCAAACGACCGATCCTTCTTCGACGGCTTGCACGTCGGTCGCGAGGCGGGCAGCTGGGCCGGGTTTTTAAGGTACTTGGACAGGATCTTCTCAAGCTTGCGGACCGCATGCTCGTGCTCGTCGATGAGCTCGGGCAGGATCTTGACGTTGCGGGCGACGGCGGTGCGGGCAAAGGACGAATTGGGCACCACCTTGTCGATGATGCGGGCGATGCCCTCGTCGGATCGGGCTTGACGAGGGATATCGTAGAGCTGTTGCAATCGTCAGTATATGGGGATGAGGGAGAGGCCTGAAGAGAGGAGCAGCTGGCCAGACGGAAACCTACCATGAGGGTGCGCGAGTGCAGGCTGTTCTGATACTCGTCCGTCTCAAAGTACTGACGACGCAGCCGCAGAACGCTCCGGTAATTGAACCATAGGAAGCCTATGATGATCAAGTCGAAGAGCCAGGCGACGACGACCTGCGCCCACTGCGGCGCGCCCCAGACGCCACGGGGCGTGATTCGCATGCTCCACTCGCCGTGTTGGCCGTCGTAGGCGGCGGTATTGGTCACGTTGACGGGCACGAGGATGGCGATGCCGACGAGGGCGAGAACGAGAAACATGTTGCGGCACATGCGGGTGAAGCGCAGGAAGATGGTGGCGTCCATGCCGATCTGGGGGACGAGCGATGCCTCTGTCGTATTCATCAGGGGCGTTATCCACGACCAAGGCTTCCTGCCGAGGGGAGGCGGCGCATGTTTTTCGTCGGCGTGCTTGAGCTTGGGTGCGTAGATGGCCTGATTGTAGGGCCGGATGAAGGAGAAGCAGATGGCGATCAAGGCGGTGAAGCCGAGCGAGATGCCTATGGCCGGGGGGAGGGCGGCGTCCGCGAGCTGATCCGAGTCAGAGCAAAGGCAGAGCTTAATGAAGCGTAATAGGAGCTCACCTGTCCCCGGAAGGGATTCTTGAGCAGGTCCAGCAGCTGCTTGCTGGCATCGTTGGGCGAGTCATCGCGGGCGGACAGCATGGGCATATCCATGGCAGCCTCCAGCCGAAGCCACAGGGGGGGCGAACGAGGGACGGCCAGGCCCAGCGGCCGACCAGGCTGTGGACTCGAGGCTCGACCTGGTAGCGAGTGTCGCGTTCGGACGAGGGGCGCAGGAGTCGTCGTGCTGAGACGAGGAGAAAGGATCGTCAAGAGTGGGAACAAAGAAGGTAGGTAGATTAGATAGGTAGATAGTAGCTAGATGATTGGAGACAGATCAAGGTCGATGATGCTCGTCTCGCAACGAGCAGAGCCAAAGCCATGGAATAGCAACAAAGCCAGAGCAGAGAGACGCAGAGAGAGAAAGAAATCGAAGAGGGGGGATCACGATCTGCACTCAAGGTGGAGAGCATGGCATTAATGGGACGAATGAATGAATGTTTTGCTGCGGCGCGGTGGGCGGGGTATAGTAAACGTACCGTTGCGGGCGTGGGCCGGGCGATGGGATACAAGGCGAGTACATTCATGCGCGCACTCTACAGATCGTCTCAGGGGCTGTACCTGCGGGGAACCTACGCGGCCATCGGGAGGAATGCGGGCCGCTGAGGTGCCACCTTTTTCGGGATGTCCAGGGTACCTAGATGGATTTAGGGGGAGAATGGCTCGAAAGGACTGAGTGTGTACATACGTGTGTACTCGTATAAGAAGCATTGGTCATATTTGATAGACGGCCATCTAGGGATTCCGTCCCTCTCCAACTCTACCTGCCTACCTACTTATGTACCTATGTAGGTAGGTAGGTTGAAGTTTACCCTCAACTCGACACCTGCCACTAGCAACCCTCTGGCCAAACTGTCCATGTACCTAGCATGTACCGCCTCGTACCGACGCAGTCCACCAACCGCTAGAGTGGAGAGGGCCCTGATCAACGGCGATTTCTATTTTTGGAAAAAATACGTAGATACCTCTCTCTCTTCGGACGGTCCTCTGCGAGACCAGCCTAACTCTATCTGATGCGGGAAAACAAACACGATGCCATCGCAGCACCTCCAACGCGCTCCTCTCTATCAAATACCAACAAATACATGCATACTGACCTACCTGTATTTTTACGAACGAATACTCACGCCCATCCATTACGCCCATCGTCCCACCCCTCGGGATCAGCATCCCTGGTCCCTGTGCTACCACGCTGGTCACCAGCCAACGCTCTCAGCCAACCGTCCGAGTGCGACGCCAGTAAGCCGAAACGTGCCTCGTTTGTCGTGCATCTTCTGTGACGGCGCGACAAAAGCAATATGCCCGAAGATTGCAAACGACAAAGACGCCGTGGGCGCCGCTGACGTCGACGGGATATACAGCTTCTAGAAACAGAAGATCTATTCCCCCAACCAACTGCTTCCTACCTATTCGTAGACACATGCAAGCTACCTATCGTATGCTACCTACCTACCTATTCATCCGCCACTTTTCTGAATCAACACACGATAATAATACATTCGAGGATATTCGTCTGTATGTATGCACACCCTCTCTAGCAAAACTTTCCCGTAGGGTCCCAACAGGTGGAATGCCCAACCGAAGCCGCTGTTCCTTGGCGCAGCTCCGGAACACCATCGGACGCGGCTGCGGGACCCGGAGCAGGGCTTTTCTTTTGCGAGGTCGTCGTCGTATGTCCATCTTTCATAAGCTTGCTGTTGATTCTGGGCCACTGCGCTTCCTTTTCCTTGGACGAGTTTGCATCGGCTTCCGACGGCGCTTGATCCGGGGAAATCGGGACACACACGGCATCGGCCGGGACCTCGGCCGGGACCTTGACCGGGCTACTGGGTATTCTCGTGGCCGGATCCGCGGCCGTTTTCTTGCCCGTGTTCGAGGTCGCATTCCTAGCCGGGCCCGATACCGGACTCTTCGCCGGGCCCGATACCGGACTCTTCGCCGGGCCCTTGGCCGGGCTACTGGGTCTTCTCGTGGCCGGATCCGCGGCCGTTTTCTTGCCCTCATCCGTGGTCGCATTCTTAGCCGGGCCCGAGACCGGATTCTTTGCCGGAACCTTGGCTGTGCTGTTGGGTTTGCTCTTGGCCGGATCCGCGGCCGTATTCTTGCCCGTGTTCGAGGCCGCATTCCCAGCCGGGCCCGAGACCGGATTCTTCACCGGAGCCCCCCAGCTCCCGGCGCTCCCCCTTCCCATTCCCCTTACAGGGAACCTTGACCTACACAACCACCCCCATCAGCCCCCATCCCCATCACCCCATCAGAAAAAAAAAAAAACTCACCTCAAACTGAAAGGCATCAATCGTGAAGCAGCGAATGGCATCCCCTTGTTCTTCATCAAACTCGTGAGTACACTTGGTCTTGAAGGGAAGAAACGCCCCCGGATCCACCGAGGAGCAAAACCGATTGCAGTTCGCATCGGTTGTCGCAGGGCATTTCTTGACCAAGACGCCGGCATGGGCGACGGCCGAGATGGCGAGGATGGTAAAGGTCTTCATGGTAGCGAGTGTTGGGAAGGATTGGATGGACGATGTTGGATGGTGAGATGGGATGGTAGGAAGAGTAGCGGTTACCAGACTTGAGGAGGAAGAGTAGTATTTAACTTGTGCATGTCACGGAGTGATGTTCGTGTCCACGATTCGATCCTGTCTGCCTCGTTATGCGATCCGACTCGTGATCGACGGCGATGACGACGCTAGTACTCCAACCAAGCCATCCATAACCCATCAATCATCCAAGCTACCTACTAGGTAGGTAGGTCTGTAGCGAGCATCACATCGCAACCGCCGGCAAGGCAGACAAGAATCCAAGCCAACCACGCCAACCAACTCATGCTCACACCACCGCAATGCACCGCGAATCAGCCCCCTAGCCCATCATAACAAACCGCATCACCAACAATCCAACCGCCTCACTCCTCAGCAGGCCCCTGACTCCTCGTCTTCCGCGCCGTCCTTCCCCCCCTCCCACCGCCGCCGCCGCCGCAGTCACGGCACCCACCTCCCGCTTGCTATTCTTCCGCGGACGACCGACCTTGCGCGCACCGCCGTTGTGGGCCGTAACGGGTCCGTCCTTTCCATCGCCGGTCTTGGCCCTTTTCAGCTCTGGTCCGCTGTCGTCTGCTGTTTCGGGACTCGGCTTGCGCTTTTCTCCCGTTGGGACTGGCGCGGGCTTGGGATCCGATGATTCGGGATCGGGAGCGGGAGGCTCCGTTTCCTGATTCGCCTCGGGTTCGGCGGCCGGCGCTGCGGTAGGAGGTATAGTCGTTGCCTTGGGACTCGATGCCTTGGGACTCGATGCCTTGGGACTCGTTGCCTTGGGACTCGATGCCTTGGGACTCGATGCCTTGGGACTCGTTGCCTTGGGACTCGATGCCTTGGGACTCGCTGCGTCATCGCCGTTAAACGCTCCCGCAGACTCCAGCACGGCAGCAACCTTGGCCGCTCCGCCACGGACATCCACCACCGGCCCCCCATCCCCGACCGCACTCCCCGGCTCCGGCCCCGACGCCGCACCATTAAGACCCGTCCCCGGAACCTCTCCCTTCTTCAGCGCCGCGCCCTCTCCCTCCGCTACAACAAATCATCAGCCCACACCCGCGCGCGCACAAGCCGCACAAAAGCTTTCCCCTCACCTCTGCGACTGTCAATGGCTTCGACCATGGCGAATGACGTAATCCCGATCGTTGTCTCGGCTGGGCTGACTCAACGGAGCGTGACGGACCTTGTTTAGCGTGTCTGCGACGGCATTGACCCCCATCAAACTTGCAAGGAGAAGCAGAAGGGAGGAAAAGAAAAGAAGAAGAGGAAAAAGAGGAAGAGAGAGGAAGAAAGAGGAGGGATTGCGGTTCCACCACTGACAGCTACCCAACGGGCCAATCCATCAGCTTCCTTGCAACGCTAAGCTCACATACAGGCATGTCCAGAAGCGTGCATCCCGCGAACCTTATTAGTCCGTCACCGCACCGTGCTGACCTCCTCTTCCCCCCCCCCCCCTAGCTTTTTGACTCTCCAGCCGCTTCGTCGACACTAGTTGCTTTTCCCAAATCGACGGTGCGAGTCGATACGGTGGTGCTGCGGGGGAGTCCCGGATTGGGGAGGGTCAGCTACCGTGTGTAGGGTAGGTAGGTAGGTAGGTAAAGGAAAATGTCACGATGACGTCCATCTCTATGTTCGCGACCAACCCAACTGCGCAAGACATGCAGCTTGAAGCCCTCATTGCATCCAACTCAGCACAAGAGGAGACCAGCCGTTGCCCAGAATCTAAAAAACCGTCACCCCGCAATAATCCTCAGCCAAACTCCTCACGCCCTCCACATTCCTCTCAAACAAAAACTCCAACGACGCTTTCAGGATCCCCGTCAACGTCCGCCTCAGCCGCCGTCCACTGACAGTCCCCAAGAAGTACTCTAGCGAAGGCTGCGCCTCGAGCGGAACCTCCATCGTCGACAGCAGTAGCGGCAGGTCCGTGAACGAAATGTGTGTCGTATTCTCCAACATCAGCTCCAGCTTGGGTCCGCGTAGCTTCTCGTAAAAGGCCGGCCAGTTGGAGTTGTTTTCGTAGCGATGTCTCGGGACGCCGACCTGGATGAAGGGCTGAGCGAGTCCGTGGCTTGCCGCTGCTTCCTGCATCTCTCCGTCCCAGTTCATGCCGCCGAGGAGCCGGCTGTCCTTCCGCAAGGCTTCGGCTGCCGTCGCGCCGCCCAGCGAGTGGCCGTAGATGGCCATCTTTTCCACGTTGACGAGGCCGGGAAAGCCTTCCGTGAGCCGCTCTTGGACATCGGAGTCGTGCAGCTGGTTCACAAGGAATACGACGTCTTGCACGCGAACCTGCACGCCGTCAGCCGCTTCGTCGACATCAATCCACTCGCGTGAGCACGCCCAACCTTGGCGGCGACGGCAATTTGAGCCGTCGTCGAGAAGTTGACGCCGCGAACGACGGAGCCGTCGGGAAATTCGACAATGGACGCGTCGTAAGGATGATCTATGGTGATGACGATGTAGCCCTGACTGGCCAGATCCCTGGCACCGGCAGAGTACATCAACCTGGACGCGCCTAGTCCGGGCGAGAAGATGACAACCGGGTAGCTCTTCTTTTTCGTCGCATACTCTCGACCCGGATCGTTCGTCTCCAGCCGTCGATATTCAATCGCCAGTTTCTCAAAAACGCCCTTGAACGAGGGCGCGATGATCTGGGTAATTCGGCTGTACTCGGCCGCCGTAAGAGGTGGCATATAAGGCAGCTGCTGGACCTTGGCATCCGCGTATTGGACCGGGTCGAGAGGCAGGAAGACGGAGACGAGAATTCTTCTCAGGAGAGTGTGATTGCGAGACGCATAGGGATCAACCCGGCTGAAATCGATGAGCTCGTGGGTTCGCATCGCCACAGGAAACGCCCCAATCGGCCCTGGTACCAAGATGGCCCGGACGACGGCCACGAGGGCAGCGGCGAGAAGAAGAGGCGAAAGCATCGTGGTCGGGTCTTTTTGTGAGGCGTTGCCGGCCATCTGGAGGATGGGTCGGCGGTGCGCTGTCCCTTTATAGACGACGCTGACGACGCTGCTGACCCATGGCCGGAGATCTTTTGCTTACAGCTTGCATCGCCAAGCTTACCGATGCGCCTTTCAAGTACAAGCAAGGAGACGGCTGTTGTATGACAGAACCTTAAAATCAGAATTCCTCTATTCGTATACATACTTCAAACTTGAGGCTTCATGTCATTGTCACTACATGCTTCATACGGCTCTGGGCAGCCGAAAAGAGGCACAAAGCAGTCCTTGATCACCGTCCGAGTGCCGCATGGAATAAAGAAAGAAAAATATTCTCTAGAATCCAAAACTTGAAGGTTTGACGAGCGGGCCAAATGCTGCCCTTGATCTTGGCGGTGATCCCTTGTGATCCCTTGAACCGCAAGGTGGAGGGAGGTTTTGAAATGGCGGTCGCTCGGCTCGGCGATCGAGTCGGACCGCACTTGCTGAGTCATCACCTCCCTTACGCGACCAGAGAGCTTCCCGACATGGCCAGTTTGACGACAATCAGACTCTTCCGACGCCCTCGACACGAACTCACACACAATGGCAGCGAAAAAGAGCGGTGACAAGTTCTCCGTCATCTTGCCAACCTACAACGAACGACGCAACCTCCCCATCGTCACCTGGCTCCTCAACCGCACCTTTACTCAACAGTCAGACCTCCCCTTCCCTTTCCCCCCCCCCCGACCCAGCTCGGCTGAAGCTGAAAGAAACCCGCTAGCGACCTCGACTGGGAGCTCATCATCGTCGATGACGGCTCCCCGGATGGCACGCAGCAGGTAGCCGAGCAGCTGGTGCGCGTCTACGCACCGCACGTCGTCCTCAAGCCTCGCGCCGGCAAGCTTGGTCTAGGAACGGCCTACGTCCATGGGCTGAGCTTTGCGACGGGCACCTTTGTCATCATCATGGACGCCGACTTTAGCCACCATCCGAAGTTCATCCCGCGCATGATCGAAGTCCAGCGCGAGGGCAACTACGATATCGTGACCGGCACGCGTTACCGGCCTGGGGGGGGGGTCTATGGCTGGGATCTGCGCAGGAAGCTCGTTAGCCGGGGGGCCAACCTCTTTGCCGATACCGTTTTGCGTCCTGGCGTCAGCGATCTGACTGGTAGCTTTCGTCTCTACCGCAGGGCCGTGCTGGAGCGCGTCATCTCCGACACGGAGAGCAAGGGCTATACGTTCCAGATGGAGATGATGGTACGGGCCAAGGCCTTGGGATGTTCCGTTGCAGAGGTGCCCATCTCGTTTGTCGATCGGGTCTATGGCGAGAGCAAGCTGGGCGGCGACGAGATTGTCGAGTACGCCAAGGGCGTATTTTCGCTGTGGCTCAAGGTCTGAGCGGGCTGCTGCTTTGGCGTTTCGGCGTTGACAGAGGCCATTTGCTACCATCTTCTCTCGAATTGCTACTTGATGCCAACCCTGTATTCATCCGGAACACAAGTCACAGCTTAAAGTCGGCATTGACCCTCTCCCAGCCCGCTGGCGAATCGTCCAGACCGGCCACCCGCTCCGCCAGCTTCAGCTTCAGCCCACGGTGGCCGTCGGTGCACAGCTCGTACATGGTCGAAAGGTTAAAGAGCAGAGCGTGCGAAGCCGCGCCCGTCGTCGTGACCAGTCCTTCCATGGCGTCGCGGCCTTGGCCCATGCGGCCCAGATACAGCAGGCAGACGGCCTTGTTTACGGCCACGATCTCGTCGTCGTCGTCGTCCATGACCTCCCATCTTGCCAGCGCCGACTCGTAGTCTGCCTCGGCCATGTCACATAGGGCTCGCACCACCTCGTCGGCATCGGGAGCACACCGGCTTGCGGACTGCCGCGCTCGATCCGCGTCGCCGACCTGCAGCCACAGCAGAGCCCGACACAGGGCCAGCCTCGATCCTTCTCTTCCAGCATCAGGCAGGCTGTCGAGATGATGCACCGCGCCAGCGAGGTCGTCCATGTCGACAAGCGCGCCAGCCACGTGAATGGCCAGGTCGTCCAGCCGCGCCGTCCACAGCGCGCGGGCATCAGCATCGTCGCCAGCCCAAGCAATGCGTAGCCTAGCCTCCCGTGCGAGATCGTGATAGCTCATGACGGCCCTGCGCGCATCGCCGAAGCCCAGAGCCTGTAACCTGACGTGAAGCAAGCGCAGCGGCCACGGAGCGAGGTGCTCGCCGTCGCCGTCGACGTACAGCCTGAGGTCCTCGACTGCCTTGGCCTCCTGAGCGGCCATGGCCGTGGCATCGATGAGCGTCAGGCATGCCAGCCGAGTGTAGAACAGGTTCAAGATGAGGCGGCCGTCGCGGGGATCGACATCGGAACCTGTCAGTTGACGGACGGCGGCGACGGCGGCGGCGCGGAACTGGCCGCGCTGTAGCAGCTCTTCTAGAGAAGCATCGGGGTCGGTTCGCTTGCTGGGCGAGTGGAAGGGAGGCGGGACATTGAGTGTTGTTAACGGGTGGTAGACTTCCGGGCGGAGGAGGAAGCTGAAGTCTGAGGGCTCTGTTTCTGGTGCTTTCTGGGAGCGGGCGGGTTCGACAGGATCTGGCGACTTTTCACGACCCTGTGAAAGGGCTCTTTCTGGCTGGTTCATGGCCTGATCATGGTGGCGAATGGCCGGTTGTGAGGGATGGTGTTGTGGTGGTTTGTCGTGGCGGTTGGTCGACGGGTGGTATAGGGTAGGCTGGATGCATGGCGACACGTGACTGTCCGAGTATCCCGATGTCTTGAAAGTTGACGAGCAATGGAAGTGAAGTGAAATATCATCGGAACTGGGTGAAGACCAAATGGACCGCAAATCACTCTCGGCTACGTCACAAGGCCCGGAGTATGCAGTTGTCTGTTCTGAAGACTGCGTATCAGCATACGAAGCCAAGAACCTGTAGACTTTATCAACCAGTTGACAACTCAATCTGATGTGAGATATCCTCCATCATACATATTCATCAGATATCCTCGTTAAGTGGCTCATCTGATGGATCAGGCTTATCCAGTGCCTTGATTCGCTTCGCAAGAGCTACCATACTCTCTTGTTCTTCTCCGGCGACCAAGATCACCGCCATGCAGCTCTTGCGCGTCGTCTTGCGACACCAGCCACCAATGACAAGTCTTCCCTCATCTATCTCGTCGCTGAACCTGCTCCTGAATTCGTCCAGCCCGATGATCAGGCTCATTTGTATCATGACGGATACGTTGTTGAAGCCGCGTGCTGTGCGGAAGAAGCCCTTCAAGAGGCCAAGCGCAAATGAACCCGTCACCCGCGCGTTCATGTCGATGACTAGATGCTCTCCTTGGGGACCTGTCATGGCGTCGAAGCCTATCGGGCCGTGGTATCCGAGCCTATGCATGTAGGCAGCGACCTGGTTCGCGATAGGTGTGTACTCATCCTTGAGGCGCGGCTGCTGTGAATAGTCGATGTGACCGCCGCTGTAGCTTCCTTGGGGTCCGATTTCCTGGTCGCAGCAGGATGTCACGAGCGCGTCTCCCGCTTTGGAGACGAACATGGATATCGCTAGGGCTGAGCCAGCGACCATTTCCTGAACGAGGAGGCAGACTGGCCGCAGGTGAGTGTTTGCATCGGTGAGCTTACATAGCATCCTGTCGACTTCTACGCCGAGTTCGTTAACCGTCTCATACCGATCATGTTGATTTCGCACGATAAAGGTTCCTCGTCCGGCAGAGCTCTGGGGGAGCTTGACGACGAACGGAACTGGCTTCTGTTCGACAGGCTCCAGCATGCGTCTGACCTCTGCTGCCCTGAGTTGCGGGTCCTGGACCTGGAGGGCGTCGAGGATGGTGTCGATGACGTCGGTCCGCGGTGTTGGCACGCCGGACAGGGCCAGCTCTCGCTTGGAGAGCGCTCGATAGTGGGCGTCGAACGATACCAGGCTGGGGAGATGCTCCAAACAGTCAATTGGGCCAACACTGGAGATGATAGCGTCAGGAGGGAGCAAAATCTCCGACGACTTCTGCACGTGCTTCACGTAGGGCTTTTGCTGTCGGGCAATCTGGCCCAGCACGGCCTCAGTATCGGCTCGGGCTTGGAGATCTGGGCCTTGAGTCAGGCCGGGCATGTCGATATCGAACATGACGACATTGATGGCGCCAGCCACCATGGTGAAGAACTGGGCGACGACGTGTATAAAGATGCGGGCCGCCTCGACGTTTTCTGAGTTGTTTCGGGGGTCCTGGAAGGTGTATTTGCTGGAGGTGGGAAGGCCGCGGCTATACTGCACTTGACCGAACGGATGTGTGAAGTTGGCGTAGAGTTTCCCGGAGTCGAGCTGGTAGAGGTCTTTGAGGGTGGCATCGAACTCGATGATTGGGGGTGCCATGGCTGTCTGTGGGGGAAACTGAGGATGGGGAGATGGGATAAGGTGATGAGGAGGAGAGGAGGGACCGAGGTGATGGGAAGTAGGGAAGAGGCGAAAGGGGTGTTATATAGACCTCAGGCTTACTGTCGTTTACGTGACGGCTGTTGGCTGTGCTACCAGATAGATAGATGCATCGTGGCGTCCATTGGAGAGGATGAGGCCGGTACATGTAGCTGATGGGATGGTGATTGTCAGCGAGATGCATGCAGTTTGTTTGCTGTGATACAGTTGACAAGACACGGAAGAGGAAGAGGGACCGAGTTGCAGAGACAATGTTGAGTCTTCGATTCAATCCATCGACAATCAGAACGGATGAGAGCGTAGGGCCTTATAATTTGTATGAGGCTTGTATCCCAACGATTCCCTCGCCTCGTTGCTTGTGAGTGACTTGGATGAAAAATCAGTAGAGATGCCGTCTTGATAATGGGAACCCAACCGTCAATTCCAAGTCCACGAGGTAACTCATACACACGGTATCCCGCCAACTGTGCCCCGGATTTCTGGATTGAGATCTCAAGCCACGCTCGTTGGCATGTTTCTTTCCTACATGGAGCCGAGTGCATGTAAGATTATACGAATATGCTGATCTACATCAGGCCTGATTGTTCCTACGCCGAGGCGTTCCGTGATATTTTACAGGCTGGCCGACGCCGCTGACGTTGAACTCTGCTCTATGTGGTTGCCGGCATTCAGCTTGACCCGTGCCTCGCTGTAGCGTTTGAAGTTACGTTTTGTCAACGGCCAATAGTCGATATATATAAGTAATTTACTTCTTCACGGCGTACGAGAGATGTCTGCACTGCAGTCAGCACCAGCTGATCGCGAGCCATGTCTCTTATCTATGTATGTAACGAGGGTTCCCTCGCCGTTCCACAACTCGAGCGCATTAGAATCAACAGAACCGGAACAAGTCGTCAAGGCAACTCCTTTTTTAAACAGACTCAACGCTGTCCTCCACTAGCATTGAAGCAAACCGAACGGCCAGCTCATCTGGAACTTGTCAATCAATTCGATAGACAGGATCGAATCTGCTCGCGGAAGCTCTTGGGCTCCGTCTTGTCGTAGAGAGGCTTGTGTTCCTCATAAATGTCATGCTCGTGCTCGTAGTCGATATGGACAAAGGCCCTCTCTACGTCGGCCAGGCCCTCGAGCTTACGCTGCAGCGACTGGCCGACATCGTGCGAGACAAGAAGGGGCGTCTCGGCGTCCATGACGACGTCAATCTCGACGTAATAGTTTTGACCGGCGTGATAGGCTCGGCACTACATCGTCAGCATCAGGAGAGACGAGCAGACGAGCTGATACTGACAGTGTCGACCTTGAGTATGTGACTGCTGTGCGTCAGGGATACGTAGATGAGCTTGGAGATGTAGGCTGTTGGCGCGCTTCTGCCGGCCAGCAGCCCAGCCTGCTCGAACGCGTTGGCAGACCAAGAGACGAGGATGAGGAGGGCGATGCAGATGGCGCCGACGGGATCGAGATACCAGACGAAGCGGTCGCCGACGATGGACATGACGAGGCCGAAGACGTTGACGACGATGTCGTTGCGGTGGTCGACGAAGAAGACGTGGACGGAGGGGAAACGCCGGTAGAAGAAGCAGTATATCATGAGAAGTGTCTTGGAGAGAACTGCTGTTGTCAGAGGGGTTTGAGATGGGGGTTCTGGGGGGTACGGACTGGCGATGCCGACGAGGGCTAGGGGAGGGGTTGGAGGGGTTGAGTTGCTGTGGTGGTTTCCGAGGGCTTTGGCTGATTCGATCTGTGGGGCAAGAGAGTTGGGAGAGGGAAGAGGCTTGTGAAGGAAGGATTAAGAGAGGGAAGAGAGGAAAAGAGAGGAAGAGGGAAGAGAGGGAAGAGAGAAGAAAGAGAAAGAGAAAAGAAAGAGAGAGAGAAAGAAAAGAGTTAAGAAGATTTAGACAGGAGAGTGTTCAGAGACGAGTTTGTAGAGAGGAGTTTACAGAGGATGCAGTTCAGAGAAGCGAAAGAAAACAGAGAACAAGGCTAAGAAACGAGCATTGAAAGAGACAAGAGTTGAAGGAGAGGGGTAAACTCATGTAGGGAGATGAGAGCTCAAGGGAATGACTGACAGAGCGGGTTACGGAAACGAGAGCGTGCAATAAAGAGCTTCAAGAACGAGCCCAGACAAATCGAGACAGAAAATGACCTACCATGAGCTCGACAGCCACAGTCGCCATCAAGGCACAAAATACAATGATTCCAACGGGCTCGATGCGCGTCCGGCCCTATAGAGTCAGAACAAGCCATGATTCGTATCCAAGACGGCCAAACTCACCACCGGAAAGCGATAAATGCTTGGCCGACGCGCAAGCCGCGAGGTGACCACCATAATACAAGACGAGATGAGATCCATAAACGCATCCGCCGCCGTAGCAAACAACTACAAGAGAGAGTAAAAAGAAAAGAAAAAAAAGGTCAGCAGCGAAATCATCACTTTGAACTACCACATAACCCACCGACAACGACCCCGTCTTGACAGCCGCGTAGAGCTGTATAACGAACAAGCCGCCATTCACAGCGAACGAGCCGTAAACAGCGAAGCGCACGCGCGGCCTCAATCGAAGCTCCTCGTCCTCCGCCGCCCGCTCCTCGTCCTCGGCGCCCAGGTACTGGTCGATCAGCCGGTTCTGCTGCGAGTAGAAGCGTCGGACGGGACGTTGGCGGTTGCTTAGGGCGTCGGGGCCGGACTTTGCTTGCAGGAGGAGGCGTGGGTCTAGGAGCGTGGGAGGTGGTGGCTGTGGCGTGTCGTCGGGGGGCATTTTGATGGGGGTTTGCGGGTGGTGAGTGGTGAGGCTGGGGGGAGGTGGAGGTTTCGAATGGGGGGGGGGAGAGGATGGTTACACGGGATGAGTGCGCTGTTTTTAAATGGATGGGTGATGGAGTGACGTTGGGGTGAGACGGATGAGCTGGTATGTATGTGGTTTTGAGACGGGGAGATGGCTGGGGTTGAGGATCAAGTTCTACGGATACATCTTCTATCTAGGCTGGATGTTGGAGAGGACGTGATGACGGACGAGGCACGTGAGGAACAGAGAGTGAGAGAGATTGACTGCATAGACGGATAGAAGCATGCGCTGGAGAGTCATGATGGGATGAGTCAAGGGGGGGGGGGTGGTTAGGGTGTAAGAGACTGGACGGATAGAAGCATTCACCTTGTATATCTCGCATCGACTTCAAGAACACGTCGTCCTGCAGAAGCATAAGGCGAACTGCTACGGCATGTAACTCGCTGTCCAGGAAGACGCCCAGAAACACGTAAACAAAGCGGTCGAATCGGCTTCTACGGCACACCTGCATAACTGTATTAGTACGGATACATCTCCTACACACGTCATCGCAAGTCCCCTCACCATCCCAATCGCAACATGTTTCTCCTCACAGCCTTCCATCCCCCCCTCTTCTTCCCCTCCTCCTCCTCCTCCTCCTCCATCTCCCCGTCCTCACCACCGCCGCCACGTCAACAGCCGGCATCGCCGCCCTCGCAGACCGCATCCTCGGCCCCGGACGTAGCTCCGAGCTACATCTCGTGCTTACGGACGAGCCCGAGCCCTGGTCACGGTGGAAACCGGCTGTCAATGATGGATATGTGGTTGAGACGGGGAGGGATGGGAGGGTGCGTGTTGAGGCGTCGACGTTGAGTGCTATGGCGAGGGGTTTGTCTTTCCCTATCCTTTCTTTTTTTTTTTTTTTTTTTTCCTTTGGGAATGCTCCTTGTTAAGGGCGATTAGGTTGAGACACTACGCCACTGAGTATCTTAATCTCGACGACTTCTGGGTCTTCGGCCCGGGACGCCGTCTTCCTACCGGCCCGCTTCCGGCCGTGGCCCGGACACTCCGAGGCACGAGCGTCGTTCCGTGGCGATACAACCTCAACACCGGTAACAGTAATCCCTCTACTAGTCTATCTATCAAGTGAAAGAATCCTGACTCGACAACATGCAGTCACCTTCTCCTACTCGTTCGTCTGGTACGACTGGCCCGACTGGGAGAGGCTCCTCGACTGGTGCGCCTGGCGCGGCATAAACGTCCAGCTCGCATGGGTAGGCTACGAGAGCATCTACCTAGACAGCTTCCTCGCCCTGGGCCTCACCTCGGCCGAAGTCCTCCCCTTCTTCAGCGGCCCAGCCTTCCAAGCCTGGAACCGATTCGGAAACGTTCACGGCTCCTGGGGCGACGGCGGAGGAGACCTCCCCCTCTCATGGATACGGGGACAGGCAAAGCTGCAGAGGCGGATCGTCGCCCGCATGCTCGAGCTGGGCATCACGCCCGTGCTGCCGGCCTTTCCGGGCTTCGTGCCGGATTCGTTGCTGAGGGTGAGGCCTGGTGCTGATGTTGTTCGCGCGGGGAGTTGGCTCGGGCCCGGGTATGAGAATCTGAGTACGCTGTTCTTGAAGCCGAGTGATGGGGTTTACGCCGAGCTGCAGCGGGAGTTTATACGGCGACAGGAGGAGGCCTACGGGAACGTCTCCAACGTCTATACTCTTGATCAGTTCAACGAGATGGTGCCTCCCGTTGGATCCGATGACGAGGCTTCGCTGGGGAGGATATCACGCGATACGTACGCCTCACTTACGGCTGCGAACCCCGCGGCTGTTTGGATGATGCAGGGCTGGCTGTTTACCGCCCATGCAGCCTTCTGGACGCCGGGAAGAATAGAAGCCTACCTCGGAGCCGTGGAGGGGGAGGACTCACTCGTTGTGCTGGATCTGTTTGCCGAGAGTGAACCTCTTTGGATGAGGACGCGGTCGTTTGCGTCGAGGCCATGGGTCTGGTGCATGCTTCACAACTTCGGCGGAAACATGAATCTCTACGGTCGGGCTTCGGCCGTCGTCTCAGGTCCGGCTCGGGCGAGGAGCTCTTCGCCTTCGTTGGTGGGCATCGGTCTCTCTCCCGAAGCATACGCGAATAACGAAGTCATATACGACCTCGTTCTCGACCAAGCCTGGAAGACAACGACCAATGTGTCCGCCTGGTTCACTCGCTGGGCTACCCTCCGTTACGCCGGCGCCGGAAAGGTCGTTCCCAGTTCGTTGCTCCGAGCGTGGCAGCTTCTTCGAACGCACGTGTACGACTATGGCGGCCATGATATCCCCAGCGTGGGCTTGGGCATCTGGCAGCTCTTTCCGAGTCTTGAGGGTCTCGTCGGACGTAAGGGTCATGCTCCGTCTCCGACGGCGCTGCACTATGAGCCGGGTAAGCTGCGACCTGTGTGGCGGTTAATGGTCGAGGCTGCAAGGGAGAAGGATTCGCTGTGGAATCTTCCCGCGTTCCGGCTGGATTTCGTGGATGTCTCGCGGCAGTTGCTTTCAAATGCCTTTATCGATGCCTACGTCGCCCTGGTCGCTGCCTTCCGTGCCGCCGTGCCGCCTCGGCCCCACTTGCCCGGCCCGAACCGGAGTTGTTCGGAGGTCGTGACGGAACGGAGCGCCGACCTGCTACGGATCCTGGACGGGCTGGACCTCGTTCTCTCTTCTGAGCCGGAGTATCGGCTTTCCACTTGGCTTTCGGCATCGCGGCGGTGGGCAGACGAGATGAAGTCATCGGAAGCGTTGCTGGCCTTCAACGCCCGAAGTCAGATTACCGTCTGGATGAAAGGCGTGCCGCCGCTGGATGACTACTCTGCGCGCGCTTGGGCGGGACTGACATCTTCTTATTACCGGAGACGGTGGGCGGCCTTCATCGACGGCTTGAGGGATGCTGCTGCTGGAGGCGGATGGGACGAAGCTGCGGTGAATAGGTCTCTGCGGGCGGTGGAGGACGAGTGGCAGCATCGTGGCTTTGATGCCGACTCCCGTGTTGTCTTCCCCGTGCCGTCCGTCAAGAGTTTGGTCGGTCTGCTGGAGATGAGCTGGCCTGAGGTGTTTGCAATGGGTGACACGGAGGAATAAGTCGGATCAACTGCTGAAGCCGTGGGAAGTTCGTGAGAGCCTGAGATGATCCTTTTTAAGAAGTATCCGTCTCATCTCCTTACTGAAGCTTTTGCATCAGCGTAGGTAACATTGCCGTGGCACGGCTCAAGACTCGCCACGCGATAGGGCTTAGACTTGAAGGTAAAAGGCAAAGACGGTTAAAGTGCTAGAGTCGCAGCAACGTTGAATCTTGTGAGAAGAAAAGACCAGAAGACAGACGCATGAATACAGGCGCGGTGGAGTAATAATTACCATTTTCTATTACCTTTGCTTTTCACGCCTGTTCTCAAATAGCCCTTTTGCGAGCCAACGAGGCATCTTTCTTCGATTCGTACCCAGAGCTCGATATGCACTACAGTGGTCACGACGGCTAGTTGTGCCGATGGACCGTAAGCCTTGCTGCTCTGTCTGTGAAATGCCCCTTCAAGATGGATTCGGCGACAGCGAGCAGAGACTCGGGGACATGTCGTGCGCTCAACGTCTTGGCGGCTTACCGGTCCATCGTGTCCAAGATTCAAGGCTGCTCTCACTGGGCCTCGGATCTGACTCCGAGAGTCGTCTTCAGGGTGGCCATTAGGGTTTAACTCTCATGCACGACTCCTTTCGCTGGCCAGAGTCGTGATATAAAGTCTCACCGTTGAGGTCTCGACCGTGAGAGCTGCCCCATGACAAGCACGCTTTGCGAGCCGTACACAGCAAGCCAAAAGAAGACCGCTTGCCCCAGAAAACCCACGGAAGCAGACCTCACCTTCGTTTTCTATCCCAAATTGATCCTTGGGAAATGTCAGCAATGTTCGCTTACGTCCTGCTCTCGACGCTTTCTGTTCTCCCTACCGTCATCTCCTCTCCCCAACAGGCTCCCCGATCATGGCATTTCGTCAACCCGGAGGAAGACCGCAATTACGGATCGCCTTCTGGGCTGAAGTCACAGACGCAGCGGCTGCCGTCGGCGCCCATGTCGACTTACACGCCGCCCGATTTGTTCAACTCGACGCCACGGAACGTCAAGAATGTTAATGACAAGTTGCGAAGGTCGCCCATCGGTGTCATCAAGAGGGTCATGCATCCGCCAGCAATCGTGTTTTGCCAGAATTCCAAGTTCAAGGGCGGGTGTGCGCAGGTTACTCCCTCCGAGAGCTCGCGTTGCTGTTCGTCTACCCTCGTTTCCTCTCCCGGGACTCAGCTGATGGAGTTGTGAAAAGATCATGTGCCTGAAGAGTTGCGCTACACCGTCTCGTCCCTTCAACTCCTCAATGTTCTGGGAGTCTGCCGCTTTTACAGGTAATCCTTCGGGTACCCTCAAAGTCCTCATGAAAACTAAAAGTTTGCAAAGGGATTTAAGCTGCGAGGCAGACTGGTTCCAGACCGGTGAGAGCATCAACGCCATCTGGAACCACCATCACGAGTTTCACAACAACATCCACTCCTTTTCCTGCAAGCATCCTCTGCCCTTGCTGTACCGCCACACCAAATTCGTCGGATACGCCTTTGCCGTCGATGTGCCCATGGGACAATGCGGTATGACGTCTCTCTCTGTGTTATACAGCTCTTCTCGCTGATGATGTCGCAGTCGAGGTACCGCCCAACTTTGACAACGTAGGCTCTTCTGTCCGCATCCCTAGCGAGGTCGGCTGGTGCCGCTTGTATCTGTGAGATCCCCCCTCTATGTTGTTGTACTGATAGACGTGCTGACTGCAGGAATTAGGGCTCATGGCTGTCGAGGCGAGTTCTTGGACGCCTACGAGGATATAATCGATCTCTCAACCGTTGATGCACGCTTCAACGACGCCATCAGTTCCATCTTCTGTCTGAAGACGGACCCCGAGCCTCCGGCGTTCACGCCCGCATCCAAACCGGTTCATGCCCCGGAATTGCCTGCAGCGGAGCCGAAGCCGGAGCCCGAGTCTCTTTCATCCTCTCCGCCCAAGCCCTCGGAGCGGTCGTACTGCCCCAGAGCCTTCTGCGAGAGTCAAGCGACGGCTCCGAATCATCAGACCCTTGCTGAACCTCCTCGCTTTCGACCCTCATTTCGGCTGATCGGGATGCGCCATATGTAAGTGTCTGGGATGACCTGATGCTTTATGGTCTTTTGCTTTGAAGTCGGACGATGGAATTGTTTTTACTATGTTGATGGTCCTCTCCCGGGTGTCTATCGTTGTTGAAGTATTATGTTTCCGATCGACTCGTCAGTCTAGAGGTCCGTAGCTGTTTAATCAAAGTTAATTCTTCATGATTGTTTTCAAAGTGATCTGATGTCCTTTCGGGCAAGAGTACATACGAAGCAGCGTGAGGAGCAACTTCTACGTTCTGCTAGAAAAGAACATATCTGTAGAGACCTTCAAGACGGGCAAGTGTTGTTCTCTAGCGGGGACTCAGACTGCTAAGCACCTGTCTTGGCTTCCATTATTGCCAAGGGATCGGAGATTTGTTGTCTTAATTCGCCTTGGCGCGTCTGTTGTCAGGTTCTGGTGGCATCACTCAACATGTCATTGCTTCTACGGCGGGAGATGAGTCTCACAGCTACGAGCTTCTTTGAGGAGCATTAATGACCGTGGCGAGTATGGGAGTGTGCCTTCTTTTGTCAGATGCGCACATTCGTTCTGCCAATCTCGAGTCTGTAAAGACATGGCAAGGATGGCTTGGAACAGCATCAAAAGAGCATCAACATGGACAGAGCTGTGTCACATTACTGAATTACGTCTTCCATCACTCTCAATTCGGCAGCCGTCCAACCTCAACCCATCACAAATTTTACCAATCACCGTCGACACATCTCCTCTCCAGCTAGAGCTCAGTTTGCTCCTGAGGCAAGAAACCATCTACCATGCCCGACCCAGACTCGGGACACAACCCCTTCTGCTTCGAAGTTAAACCCGTCGTTACATGCAAAGTCAGACGTAAACTCACAAGCGCCTCTTTCACGCAAGCTTCCATCTCAGGCGAGCCCTCCTTCTCGCCTTTGCTCTTGCACCATTGGCCCGCGTCTTTCTTACGCTGCGGGCACTGGAAGTCATGAGGACACGTGGGGTCCTGCGTACAACATCAGATCTTGTTTCGGCTCACTGTCCGCAAGCAAGACTCACGAGCATCTTGGCCACGCATTCCTGGAACTCGGGCCCGCCGAACTTGTTATCCTTCTTGCAGTACTCGCGAGCATCTGTGTGACGTTTCTTGCATCCCACATCTTTCGGACACACATCGGTCTTTATCATGTGAGTTATCACCGTCAGTCACACGGCATACAGGGAAACACTGCTCAGACGGCAGCTGAATAACTCACCAGCAAATCAGCGATGCACTTCTGGTGCTCCGGGCCGCCGATGACGTATTTCTGCTTGTTGCAGTACTTCCTCGCGTCCCGAAACTGCGGCGTACAGCGGAACTCGTCCGAACAGACGCCATCCTGCAATCTCGTCAGCCAGAGTCATACTGACAGCCGTGCAACTCACGAATAGCTTCTTGATGCATCCCTGGAACTCGAGACCGCCACGCGTGTACTTGAGCTCTTCGCAGTATTTCTCGCTGTCGGTGTACTGCATGAGGCAGCGGGAGTTTTCGGGAACCGTGCCGTTCTGCAGGCGTTGTTCCACGTCCATGAGTTACCGGCAGCATCGCATGTGAATGGGTTTCATTCTTACCAACTCCTTCTTGACGCACACCTGGAACTCATTGTCTCCCATCTCTTTACCCTGCTCCGAGCAGTGCTTCCTAGCCTCGAAATACTGCACCTTGTACAGGATCCCGCCATGGCACTGACGACGCTGCCATGCCCACGAAATCAGCACAATTCGTCGCCCTCACTCACCCTATCTGCAACTCACACAACGGAGGCTCAGGCAGGCTTGAAAGGCTGCGCCTCTGCCCGGTTTCATCTTCGCGCAGCCATCATGACACTCGGTGCAGCGCTGCAACTGGGATTTAGGAGCCGGACAGTGGCCGACGTAAGTGCCAGGCGGCAGTCCGTCATCGGCTCCGGTCTTATCCTCGAGGCAGCCCGTTGGACCTGCGTAGCAGGGACCGTTGACCACGCATAGCGGCGGGGGAGTGACGGTTTCGCCGCAATCTTTCTATGAGGCGTTCAGTGGGTAGACAGATGGCATGGGTGCGTGATTACTGACCCGGTCTTGGTCTGTGCAACCCCATTGGCTGTGCGCGCAAGTCTTCATTTCGCCCTTGACATAGTGAAATGAGGGCTGCGATGGCGTTAGTTGCTGGTTGTGTTTCGCGTCTGCAAGAACTTACACAATGCTCCTGTCGGCAGCGAGGTTAGGTTTAAGCACATGGTGAAGGAAGCAGTAATGCGGTGCTCACTCTAGGGACGCGGTTGCGCTGTGTCGGTCAATTAGCCTGAGCAACGACTGTCTATGCAGTGCCACGTACACAGACGAGTTGGCACTCTGGGCCCTATATTCGTAATGAAGGTAAGTGAGGCACGCGTAGTCATGTTGGTTCGACGAAGAATACCTTGTTCTGCGCGGGTTAGAGGATTTGACTGCGTGTGAGTATGGAAAAGGGGTTAGACAACGTACCGGCTCAAAGGCCACCACCACTCCAGTCAACGCAAGAATCGTTGTCGCTCTCATTTTTGATTGTCAAGTCGTTTGCTAGCCTTACTCGTACGAGTAGATGATGCGGTAGTTTTTGGAGTTATCTACGAATACCGTTCTTCTTATACGGGCACACGGGATTTTTGCTTCTTCAGATGCAGATCGAAGCGTGTGATGGTCTTTCTCTGGCAGCGAATGAGGAAGGGTTGTAAAAGACATTCAAGACACGGCTGAGAAGAGTGTCTTTTAGTTAAATCGGTGAAGTGCGTGGCGTATCATATCCCGTTGCGTGTGCAAGGGCAGATCTCAAGCGGAAAGACATTACTTGTGGGATTGGATTCTCACGGTGTGAAGTCGGAGGAATAGCCGGTTGGATAAGCCGATACGTCAGGTCTCTTCTAGCGGACGTCAACGTGGATTAAAAAGACAAAGTCCGAGAGTTGTCGGGTGTCAGAGCGGGGGGTCGGGGGGGTGAGTATCTCGGGGTCGCGACCACAATTGTAGATGAGACTTGACAACGAACAAGTGTCTTGACTTCTGGCTCATCCATTGTATAATGGGGCACCGAAAAGCTTCTAAATTTGATGAAAATATATTCCATAAATGGGCATTGAGAAGAGTCTGTTGATGTCAGATTTTCACCTCTTCAGCTGACAACTCAGTTCACTTCTCAGCCACACTTCACCACAGCCACAACACCACACCATGACTAAGCTCCATCAACCACCCGACAGCTTCACCAGCGTAGAAAGATCAGCGGACTGGGCGACAGAATGAGAACTCGGCGGTCGAACCGCACAAAGCGCTACACGGTTGAAAAGTACGACTTCGAAAGCAGCGACGACGAGGCTCTCGCTCAGCCGCCCCGTCGCACCGACCGGGACGCCGACTTTAACGACGAGGCTGAGAATGAGGACGAGGCTGAGGACAAAGCCAATTCCGCTGGCGACGAAGACGATGATGACGATGCAGACGGCAGTGATGCCGGTACGGCTCCGGTTCAGACACCACGAGTCAAGCCGGTTTCATCCCGAGCAGCAAAGCGCACCAAGACGCAGAAGCAGCAGCCTCCATCAACAACGACGCCCGACTACCGCCCCCTCGAACCCGTCCCCTCAGACTGCCACGTAGTGCAGAGCTACGCAGGCCCCTATAGCCGCGTCCTCCGCGGCCAATCCCTCATAGCCATCTGGTACGGCCCGCGAAGCCAAGACATGCACGTCTGCCAGCGGCTGCTGGACCGCTGGGTGTACCACCCGGTGCTGCCGCCCAAGAGCCGCGCGGCGGATGACGGCGCGGTCTGGGTTCCGGCTGAGGCGCTTGAGCGGGAGGTTGTGCGGGCGGAGGAGTGGCGAGCTCGGTGTCGTGATGGGGTGGGGATACGGTTGGCACGGGTCTTGTCGGAGGATGAGGCTGCGCCGTATCGTTTCCCGGATCGGGTGCTTACCGTTCTCATGGGGCCGTTTCCTAATCAACGTGTCTATGGCTTCCGACCCGGTGATGCCTATAGTCTCGCCCAAGATGGGATGCCGTTCGATGAAAAGCAAGACGAAAACGATGGGAGGGTACCTATCGGCTGGATGCTCGACGCAGGCGGTCTCGTCGTCGGCATGGACTGGGCCCCGTGCCGAGGACGCGAGCAACGCCTAGCCCTGGCCATCGTACCCCATTCCGACGAGGACATGTATGACTACGAAGCTGAGCATAAGAAGCCCGACTTTCAACGTCATGGCGTCGTCCAATTATGGGCCTTTGCATCTGAAGGTGAGGACGGAGCGGTCAGGCCGTCGACACGTCACCCGCGGCTGTTGAAGACGCTGTGCTTTGACTATGGACGGGCTCGGCGTGTCAAGTGGAGTCCCATCTGTGGCCATCTCGCCGTTCTCTGTGCCGAAGGACGCGTCTGTGTCGTTGATGTCGACGAGATGGATCAGCGTGAGGGAGCATATGGTATGTGAGCCTCTTCTTCTTGAAGGACGTCGCTCACAGACAAGTAGAGCGCATCGAAACCCCCCTGACAACATTGAGGCTCATGGACGAAGAGGGCGTTACGGCAACTTCCATGGCATGGGCCGCCTACAATAGGCTCGTCATTGGCTACTCGGACGGCTCTATCTGCCTGTGGTCCGTCCTTCCGACCCATCTTCTCGGCCGCCATCCGCTGCATCACAGCCACGTCGTCGACTTGGCCACTGGTTACCCGACGATGCCCTACCTGGTGGCCTCTTCGCCACTCGGCGGCCCAACGCGCCTCGTCGACCTGCGCTCGCCCAGCTGTGAGACCACCATGGTGCAGGTCAGCGCGGTTCACTGGCAGCCCAACCTCCTGGCCTGGAGCGACCACCTGCTGGGCTTCCTGTCCGCCTCCCCGTCCGCCAACGCGCTGAGCACCACCGTCGGCTTCATGTACCATCGCCACTTTCCCCTCGTGCGCCGTCTCTTCACGGGCGAGTGCCTGCTCTCGTGTCTCGCCGTCGGCCGCACCCACCCCTATCTGCTGATTGGCGCCAGCGACGGCTCGCTATGGAGCTTAAATCCTCAGTGCGACTTGTTCAAGAATCGCAGGCCGGAGCAGGAGCGCATCCGCGTCTTCCAACACGAATATCGACCCGTGGAGCTCGTGCCGCCCGGCTTATCGGCGTCGGATCGCGGTGCGTCGGGTGTCGTTCACGGATTCGACGTGGAGAAGAGCACGCCCTCAACGGCCGAAGCCAAGGCACCTGTTGTTGCGAAAAAGGTCAAGAGGAGCAGGAAGAGCAGGAAGAAGAACGAAGGAGATGGAGAAAACGCCGACGAGGACGACGATGAGGCCATGGACGAAGCTGAGGGGGGCGAGGAGCCCTTGGCGCTGACGGATCCTAAGCGTGGCATCCTGCATGAGCCTCTGACCAGGATCACGACGGTCGAATGGAATCCCAACCCGGGCTACGGGTGCTGGGCGGCCGCGGCCATGGGATCCGGCCTCGTGCGTGTGTTGGATCTCGGACTCGAGATCGACGATGACGCTAGTCGAACCGACGACCACGCCTCGGCAGCCGAGGGCACGCCTTGGTGACCTCGTCACAGAGCCTGACACCGATATCCTGCCATGGCGTGATGATTATCAAAGGCCTTGGCCAGGCCGCAGAAGTGGGTTACGGCGGCCATGAGGACAAACATGTGGAAAATCTGGTGAGAGCTCCCCCAGATGTCAAAGGTTCCAGGGAGGCTCCTTTCCGGCCATCGGACCTTTTGTTCTGGGTTCAGCTAACAGACCGACAAGGGAGAATTTGCAGTCCCTTACAGCATAGAGAAGGGCGCCGGCGATGTAGAGCACACCTTGTGCGATGGTCCAATCGATACTCATGCTCTCTTGCAGCTCGCGGTAGCCGTATAAGGCAATCCCGTGCACCACGGGAAAGACGCTTGAGAGGCCGAGGGCGACGAATATGGCGGTCCGATAGGGACGCCATTGGGGGGTGCGGAAGCGCTCGAGCCAGGAGACGGCGGTACAGGCGACGCCGAGGAGGCATATCTGGCGGGGGCGGCAGGTTCCGAGTTAGAAGAGGATGGACTCGACAGGAAAGGAGACGTACCGCCGACAGGTAGCTCGTCAGCAGGGTCGGGTGGCAGTAGAAGCCATAGTACAAGGCCGGAACGAAGCTTCCGACGATGAGGAAGACGATTCCGGTGTAATCGAGTTTGTTGCCCCAACGGGCGACGGGCTCACTGTGGTGAAGGATGGTGTGATAGGTAGCGCTCATGCCGAGGCATACGGCGGCGCCGGCGAAGAAGCAGCCAAAGACGAAGACGTCACGGGGCGTAGCGTAGCGGTAACGGGGATGGACAACGCAGTAGAGGTAGAGGCCGGTAGCGAGGGCCAGCAGGGCGCCAAAGAGGTGCGACCAGATGTTGACCGACTCGTTGTGTAGCGTCGTCAGGGAACAGAGGACGTGCGTCAGCGATGGATTGCTCTGACGGTACCCCGAGACGATGTAGGCATTGTCGCGGCGCCAGGCGGGAAGCTCGTCCCAGAGGAGGAGGAGGGAGCGTTGCGCGGTGTGCTTGACGCTGCTGAGGGCATCGTGGGCGGTAGAACGGGGAGAGGAGCGGCGGCGGCGTTGGCGAGGGATGTTTTCGGAGGCGGGTGAAGACATTCTGAAAGTGTCTGATGGGAGGAGAGGCTGGAGGAAGGGGAGACGAAATGAGACGGTGAGTTGGTTTGGGAGAAGCATCGGCTCTATCTATTTGGTGATTGGGTTCGTGGGTTAGGTGAGACGGATGAGGCCGGGCCGCCCCACAGCAGCGCCGCCGGAAGCGATAGAGAGAGCCCTAGGGATGGACTTCGGCTTTTGGATGACTGCTATGAAGCCACATAGTAATGACTATTCAGATGACTACAATCACAGCTTTTGCATAACTCTTCACAGTCTGTCTGACTGTCGCGCCGAACACAATCCTCGTGAGTTGATGGGTAGCCGAGACATGGCGTCGGTGGCTCTCATCCAGGACTCTTCAGGGAGTGTCTGCTAGGAAAGAAGGAGGCTCTGCGACACCTCTGCAACTAGAGAGACGACTCTACAATCACAATCTCGCGATAGCAAAACACAGCAGCGTTGAGCGCGAAACCATAGTGCTGTCCAACCCCCGTCATGCCTCATCGCGTCATAGCCGTGCCCTCCGAAAAAAAACATCCAGCCACGCTGTCGGCAAAACTTCTATCCCCTCCCAGCCCTCATAGTGGCCTACCTATTTCTTGCCGCTCTTCTTAATGCCCTGCGACCCCGTGTTGAGAGGCCCCTTGCCGCCGGCCTTGGCTGCCATCTCCTTGCGCGCCTTCTCCTCTGCGTGGCCTGCAGTCAGCGGAGTCGTACTTGACGGCGTGGCCTCGTCATACCTGCGCGCTTCTTCTCGTGAAAGGCCTTGTCGTCGTCGTCGAGGTCCTTGTCTGCCTTTTTCGGCTGTTTCAGCGGCTTGGCTTTGCCGCCTGGTTTCGTCAGTAAGGGGCCTGGAGTTTTGGGGGGGGGGGGGGTTTGCCTTCTCGGTTGGAGCCTCCCATGACTTGAGCTGTGGAGAGTGAATGAAAAGATGCGTTCCAAGAGGGAAAAAAAACCGCTGCAGAGTCAATAGACACACCCAATAGAGTCAATAGAAGCACGTAGTCGAGACGAGTCGTGATGCAGTTGGCAGAATTTCCAGGCGGTGAGGCGGAAAACCGAGATGCGCGTCAGGACATCGAGGTTTCCGCAGCTGACGTAACTTCCCCAACCCGGCTGGACCAATCACGGACCATAACCCCCCCCCTTGGCCGCTCCCAGGCCCCACGCTTTATGTATTTTCTGGGCCGAACCCCCCCTCTTCCGAATCGCCCCAAAAACACCATCGCCATCTTCCAGCTGCCTCCCGTCGGCAGAAAGACCTCGTCGGGCTTCGTCTCGTCTGTTCTCGCGAGCTCGAGGTCTTCATCTGGTCTTTTCGACCCTGGCGTCTCTTTCCATTTCGATTCGTCGCCTTGTCTGCGCGTTGAGGCTCGCCTCGGAGTGGACTGGAGCTTCGTTTCCTCATTTCCCTCCATTTCATAGCTTGCTTCGTCTTCCCTGCACTCTTAGCATCGCATCGCATCGCATCTTTCCCTCAACCGCCCTTCCCTTCAATCTCTCATCGTCTCGTCTACGATTTTCCCCCTGTTCGTCGACTAGTGGTAGCTAGGGTTCGAGCCTTGGAACGATTTCATCGCTCATCCGGTTGGACGCTTCCTTCAGTTCGCGTTTGCCGCTTGAGCAGAACTCGATTGCTGACCGTTGCCAACTGCCTGGCACTCCACATTTTCCCTTCTTGAGAAAAACCAAAACATCAGCACTGCACTGCACTACGTCTCTATCCCTCCCCCTCCCCCCCTCCCTCCCTCCTCAACCCCCTGCCCGTCACCATGTCGTCGAGCACCGACGAAGGTGAAATTCGGGATGAGGGTCATGGAGAGCTGAAGGCATCGCTCCATAATTCGCAGGCTGAAAACGGCGTTGACCGTCGAGGCAGACACCTGGACTCGTCTCCCGTTGCCGACACCAGTGGCTCATCTCGTCGCAGCATGTCGCCTCGAGGCTACAAGCGCTTTCGCGACGACAGGGACCATTACGACCCGAGACAGCATTATCGAAACCGCGCCGATGCTCCTCGAAGTGCCTATCGTGGCTATGGTTCAGACCGTGACGCCCGCGTCGATCATGGCCGCTCTCGCGTCACCTACGATGATCTCGATTGGAACTCGTCTTCGCAAGCCTCCGGCCAGCATGGCGAACACTACCGCGTCCGGGATCGAGGCAGTCGCAACGACCGTCGCGGTCGCGATCGGTCGCGTGCCGAGGGTCATACCCGCGATCGTGCTCCCGACAAGGCTACCGACAACAACCGCCACAACCAGCAGCGTCGTCGAAGCCGCTCGCCCGACAGGTTCGAAAGATTTCGCCGCTACAATCAACCCGCCGATTCGCACCCTGATGTTCGAGGCAACAATTCCCATGCTGCTGCCTATAATCGGGCTGCTCAGCCATCGGCCGCCAAGGGCCAGCTGCAGGTGCCCACGGCCACAAACGTCGAGACGCCGGCCCATCGAGACTCCAATATCGGACCGGCGCCGACCTCCAGGCATGCCTTTTACCAATTACTAGGAGCCCCAGTCCCCGAGCCCCTACACTCTACTCCCATCTCCGCTCCACCCCTACTATTGTTTTCGACTTGCATAGCTGACCAGTCGCCCAGGACTCCGGTGAATGAGCCGACACCAGAGTCCGAGCTGGAACCTCTCGTACCGGAACCTCTCGATGAGGAAGCCGAGATTGAACGTCGCCGCAAGAGACGCGACATGCTCTATGCTCAGAAGTCCTTTCAGGAAGCTGTCGATGTCGAAAACGTAGCCAAAGAGGACGTCACCATTGCCAAGGAGTCCGACGGCAAACAGGTCGTCGACTCTGTTCAGGCAGCCGACGACGTGGACATGTTGCACGCTGGTCAGGTCGTTCAGGGGGGTACGCAGACGACCGATAAAGCCCAGGGCAGCAAAGTCATTGAGACCGAGGCGGTCAGCAGAGCCGACATCAAGGTCGCCCGGGAGGAGATGGTGAAGGAAGTTGTCGGCACTGCTCAGGAAGTCGACGCGAAAGGAGCTGCCGACGCTGCCGCTGAGGCCAAAGCCATCGGAAACGATATCACCATGGGGAAGGCCGAACCCGTCTCGGAAAAGGCTGGTGGCGTGGGAGGAGACAAAGTGCAGGAAGAGCACGCGGATTTACCGGACTACGAGGCCGTTTGCGATGATGCCACGACCGACCAGCGCTCTGCTGTCAACGCAGTCGCCCCCGACACACCCGAGTCTCCCGGTAAGTCCACTCAAGAGGCGGCGCAAGGCGTGGCCGCTCCTCGGACGTCTCTCCCCGCGGACCAGTGTTCGCCGGGTTGACTGGTACCGTGACAAGTCCAGGACTGACGCTGTCGCAGATGACGAGGCCCTGGCCAACGGCATAGCCATAGAAGTCCCGCATGCGGAAGCGGAAGAGGAAGCGCAGGGATCCGACAGTCGAGGGCTTTCGCCCGAAGGTGGTGATGACGAATTTGATATGTTCGACGACGACTGCGACGGTGAGGTATACGCTGCCTACAAGGAGCGGCGACCCAAGACGGTGGAACAGCCACGCGGCCTTCTCGAGGGCGACGATAGTGACGGCTACTACAAAGCGCGCATTGGTGAAGTGCTCAACGACCGGTACGAGATAATGTCGACGTTAGGTCAGGGCGTCTTTGCTCGCGTGGTTGGTGCCAAGGACATGGCCAAGAACAATCGAGTTGTTGCCGTCAAGATTGTGCGCAACAACGATGCGCTCCGCCGACATGCCCATACCGAAATCAACATCCTGCAGAAGCTCAACGAAGCCGACCCTGGAGACAAGAAGAGCATTGTTCGCTTTCAGGGCTCATTCGAGCACTGCGGCCATCTCTGCATGGTGTTTGAGGGCTTGGAGATGAATCTCCGCCAGGCTATCAAGAAGTATGGCAACAACGTCGGCATCAACCTGGACGCGACGCGCCGGTACGCGCGGCAGATCTTTGTAGCGCTCGACCACTTGCGCAAGAATCACATCATCCACGCGGATCTTAAGCCCGACAATATACTCGTGGGTACACCCTCTCGTTTATCTAGAAGACAGCGGCAAAAGTACAGAGCTCTGGCTGAAACGGCGACTGCGCCTCGCCAGATCAATGACAACAGGCAGATTCTCAAGGTATGCGACCTCGGCACGGCCATCGACCGCAGCGACGCAGCGACGGCGCACGCCCAGTTGACGCCGTACCTGGTCAGCCGCTTCTACCGCGCACCCGAGGTGATTCTGGGCATGGACTACGATTACGGCGTCGACATGTGGTCCATCGGCTGCACGCTGTTTGAGCTGTTTACGAGCAAGATCTTGTTCCCCGGGGCGAGCAACAACCAGATGCTCAAGCTCATCTTTGAGAAGCGCGGTCGGATGCACTGGAAGCTCTACAAGCGCGGCAGGCTTTCGAACCAGTACTTTGACGACCAGGACAGATTCATCAGCGTCGAAGTCGACCGGTCGACCAACAAGGTGAACCGAGAAGCGAGTCGAAGCAGAGGCAAGAGGCGAGGCTGACAATGTACCACAGCTGACGCAACGCGCCATGACTTTTCCCGCGGCGCGTCACCTGGGTTCGCGGATCGACGAGGTCATTCGAGACCTGAAGACGCCAGCAAACAGGCAAAGCGTGGATCAGTTTATGGACCTGCTCGACAAATGCCTGTTGCTGCATCCGGAGAAGCGCATCACGCCGGCGGACGCGCTCCGACACCCCTTTTTGAAGCCGCCGACTCCCGCGGCTCCCACGGCTCCTGTCCGCTAGGAGGGACATGGACGTGCGATACGCCGCGGGAAGAGTGCGCTCGGTAAGGCGAGCGACGACGACGCGTCGACCATTCGCACGCAGGCGTCTCCTGGACAGACGGCTTCCGAAGCAGGGTCTCAGTAGGAAGGACATAGTACGGAGTGAGGTGAGGCATAGGGATCTGGACCGGCGCAGGAATAGGGTAAAAGAAAGGGTCATGTGGCGCACAGGGTAGGCGAGATTTGCATCGAGATTCGCCATGATGACAAGAATGAGTGTGTGATGGTGATGACGAGGTTGTGCCTCGGATTGTCTTGGGTGTTTTGTCTCGGTCTCGGCATCCGGCTTGACTCTGTCTCCGGTTCTGCCTCGGGGACTCTTGCTTGAGACTCTCTGCCTCGGACTCTACCTTGCTGACTCTACCTTGCTGACTCTGCTTCCGCTGACTCTGCTTCCGGCCAGGCCTTCCTTGTAGGAGCGAGTAGGAAGGGGATGACGGACGAGGAGGACAGGTGGCGGATCGTGGTCGGCGAGGGGAACTACCCTGTAGTTTCAGCAGGCGGGCGGATGCGTCTTGGAGATGCCAAACGGAAGCCGTCTCGGGCGATGCTTGAACGACAGGGGCCGAGGGAGGCGGGAGGAGGGAGGAGGGAGAGTTGTGTATATGTAGATAGCGAGGTGAATTTCTATATCCGGGAGGGTTGAGATTGTGTTTTAGGAGTCTTGATGGTTGTTTACTTGGAGTTTTGTCCTTGGTGTTTTCAGTGGTGGTGGTTTTACGCTGTGGTGGCCTTTTGGTGGTTATGGGTTGGGGGGGGGGGGGGGGGGTTGGGGGGGGGGTTCGAGCTGGCTGGGGTTACGAATGAAACTGTCATGGCATTTCGCTATCCGGTGGTGTGTTTTCCTTTGCGTCTGGCCATCTGGTCTACATCAGTCGAGAACATACATAGACTATCTAGGTAGGTATGTTTCTTGGGGGAAGGGGGGAAGCCTTGGCGGGCTATCTTGTGATGGGCGGTTACGATGACGATGGTTTACGGCTGGGTACAGCTGGGGTATGCCATGTTATCTTGCCCCCCCCCCTTATGAAACGGCGCTTGTTTCTGTTTTTTTTTTTTTAGAAGATGGGTTTGTCTGATGTTGGGGTTATTGGTGAGTTGTTCTTTTTCGAAGGGGGAGGGGGGAGGGCGTTATTGTTGACTTTCAGGATGTGGTGTTTTGATGGGATTCATCGGTGATTCTGCTAGGCAGGTGTCTAATGTTGGGGTTGCCATCACGATGATGTCTCTTGTTTTTTTCCGGTTTTAGCAATGGTGTTATGTATGTATGTATTGTCGTGGGGATCTGTGTTGGAGGTAGTTGGATGGTGTCTGTCTTTGATGGATGATGGCTTTGTCGTCATTGGGATGGGCGGATTGGTATTGTTGTGTCCGACGTGTCATGGCCCTGTACGAATAATATTCTCGTCATTATAGAACGTCTTTAGCCGGACGTCGATCCTCTAGAGCGACTACTTATAGGTAGTTCCATTTCCAAGCGCCGTCTACTTAAAAGGGCAAAAAAAATTAAAAAAAAAAAAATTGAAGGAATGACACCGGCAGTGGTACCTCCTCTTCACCGAGGGAATACGTATGTATGTACGTTAGTTAGTTGCCTACGCAGCCATTTCAAGCGAGCTGTTTTTAGACGACTCGTGTTTTGCATCGCGTGTCATCACGCGCGGCTACGCCTCCCAACTTGTCTCGGACGGACGGACGGACGGACGGGCCACGTGTGGACACGGGTGTCATTCAAGTTCAAGTCGATGGAAGGGGGAGCCGGTCGCGAAGGACGGGTGAGGAATGGGGGGGGGGGATGCCGAAAGGAGGAAAGGTTTCCGGTTGGGATTGGCGTTGCGTCTTGTTTGATGATCCGAAGTTGTTGTTACCGGGGACTTTTTTTCGAGATTTGAGATTTGAAGAATTTCAACTGGCGTGAGTACATACATACATACATACATACATACATACATAGATACGAATACATACAAATGATACAATGTAGAGTTGAGTTTGGAGGGGAGGGGGATGGGTTATCGGACGGGATGCCTTTCTCGAACGGTTGGGGGTAGGCTAGTAGCGATGGGAGCTAGTAGGGATCTATCTGACTCCCCCCCGTCACGTAGGGCGGCTACACGTAGGCAAAAAGGTATGTCTGTATGTATGCATTCGCACGAATATTCAACAAGCAGAGAGAGGCCAGGGAAGGAAGGAAGAGGGTGTCAAGCGGCGAGGCCGTAGCAGGCAAAGGAAAAGGGGTGGCGCAGGCGGATGCGGGTCATATGCAAACACGCATTAACGACGTCGCACGGAAAGGAAAAAGAAAGCCTTTCTTTTGCGGGAGACGGAGCTTCTGGCTGTGTGTGTGTATGTATGTATGTATGTACATACATGTGGCTGTAGGTAGCGTGGCCCCTTGCGCTTTGGTGTTTTGTCTTGTCTGGCAACGGTCGAGAGCCGGATACGACGCTAGTGGGCCATCAGTCAGTCATAGTTCAAGTTGCTGGCTAATGAAGGGGAAGAAGAAGAAGAAGAAGAAGAAGAAGAAGAATTTTAGTTTTTCCTGTTTCTTTTCGCTTCGGTGTTGGCTGTGATGTTTCGGATGTTTTACTCCGATGGTTTGGGGTGGTGATGAGGCCACGTATTATGTATGTATTATCTGTCGGCTTCATACATGTGTATGTATGTATGTATGGATGTGTTCATTCTGCCTCTATTCATCCATTCACTCGCCATTCACCATTCATCAGTCAATGACCACCTTGTATTGTCGTGTGACGGACGAGTGGCCCGTGCTGGATTTAACGAACTGTTTGTTGGCAGCGTAGTATCAGCGCAGGGGCGGCAGCGGGCAGCGAGGCCTATCATTCATCGATCGACGAGTGGCTTCATGGGACGGTGCAAGGGCCTCTGGTGGAGGGAGGACCAGCTGACGGTGGCATCTACCCTGCACCCGCATGCGCACCCGCACGTATCTACCTACTTATGTACATACATATGTACCTACGTAAGTATCTCTACACACACACTTCACACACACTCACACTCACACACACATCCGCACGGGAAAAAACCAGCCCATTGGCCGGCTCTTGTTGCGTGTCATATTCGATTAGACGCCCGCGGCAGCCGCTCTTCGTGTGTATGTAATATCCGACACAGAGGCTGGCTCGTTGGCCCTTGTTCAAGTGTATGTATGGATGTATGTATGCATGTATGTGTGTATTCGTAAGTGCATACGAATATGTAGTACATGTACATATGCACCAAGGCAGCGTGGCTTTACAGCACCTACCTAAGTATTAGCGACACGAGGCTAAGTACAGGGTAGGCAGAAACGGCAAGGGACCTGATAACAGTGCGAATGGGACGCAATCTCATTGGCCGCGACAGCCTCACACTCAACGGGAGGACCGGAGAAGCCCAGTCGCGATTTGTGTTGGATCGAATCAGCAACTAGAGAGGGAAAAAGGAAAAAAAAAAAGAACAGAAAAGAATGCAATCATGTGTGATCGATCATCGGCGAAAAGCAAAGACGGCAACTCTCACGGATGTGGCATGGCTGCATTCCGGGCCTTGCATTGCAGTTTTCTCGAGTGTGTTGGCTCCGTTCCAGTGGAGGATTCCTTGATTATTCCCTCGATGCTACGCCGTGAGAATCCACCGGACGGACAGATTCTGGAACGGTGTATCTTTTGGGAGAGAGTTTTTTATCTTGTGTGATTTTCGTCTTTGAGGTATGTTGTTGTGGTTGCTGCTGCTGCTGCTGCTGCTGCTGCTGCTGCTGTTGTTGTTGCTGTCTGTTGCTTTGGTGCTTGTGCGCCGCTTGGCGGGTGGTGGCGAGGGGGCCTACCTAGGAATAGACGAGAGGGTTACTGGGCGAGAGTCCGATGGCCTCCCTTGACTCGGGCGAGCAGAAACGAGGTCGAGGGAAAAAGGAAAGACAGGGGATCCAAAGTGCGAGACCGATGCGGTGAGTACCTTTGTCGGCTGAGCGTGATGAGGGGACTTGTCTCAGAAGTATCTGCCCGATCATTCGTTCACCTGAAAATACTTCTTCTCGGAGTGTTTTGTCCCATCCTCCCCCGAGGAGATACCTCCTCCCCGTACCGCCTCAAAAAAAAAGCCTCGACCGCCCCTCACCCACCACCGGGGCGCATCCCACCCGCCCCACAACCGCCGGTGGCCCCACACTCGCTCCTTCCCTCGCAGGCTCACACACACTCACACAACCTCGCCCCAGCCCCACACCACCCCCTTTTCCATTGAGATAAAAAAGAGAGGGAAAAAAAGGAAAAAAAAAGGGTGAAAAGGGAAGACAAAAAAAAGGGTGGAGACACGGGGCTTAGAAACAAGCTCCAGGGAAGGGAAGGCGTGCAACCCCTATGCTTGTATCGAGGGACCCGTGTGTGGGACCGGGGTTTTTTTTTTTTTTTTTACTTCCTCGTCTTGGCTTGCTGGGCCGGCTGTTCTTTTATGTTTAGGGGCTTCCCCGCCCCCTCCCCCTTGATGGAGGTGAGGAGGGAACGGTAGGGAAAAAGAGGATCGCAGCATCTTTTTTTTTTTTTTTTTTTTTTTGGTCTTGATTGAAGTTGGAGACGATTTCCTGCCTTCATTTCTTTTCCTTTCCTTTTCCTTTTCTTCCTTGTCCTTCTTCTTTTCTTTTCCATAGGTTCGGCGCTTGAGTGACAAGATCGTCTTCACTCGACTCGCGTTATATATCTTTGTTGGATGCCGCTTTCCGTCCGGGTCTAAACAGAGCCGTTGGATGAGAGTTGTCGACAAGGAGGCGAAATGCACCACAACGTCGGTCCGTACGGATATCCCACGCCGCCCGCGTCGCCGGCTGCCTACGAGACGACGACGACGACGACGACGACAACATCGACAACAACAACAACAACAACAACAACAACATCGGCGACGAAGCCCATTGCTCCCGAGCTGCGACTCGGCCGTCTGCTCGAGGGCAAGCTGCAGCTGACGGAGATTCTCGGCACCGGCGCTTACGGCGTCGTCTACGCTGCTGTCGATGTTGATACGGGTGTGCGCTATGCTGTCAAGTGTCTCGGCAAGTTTGCCGCTGATGGCTCGCCGCTTGAGAGGAGGCAGGTTGCCTATCAGCAGAGGGAGATTCGGCTGCATTACCTCGCTTCTGCCCATCCCAACGTCGTCAGCATGCTCAAGATAGTCGACGATGTTGATTGCGTCTACGTCATTCTCGAGTATTGTCCTGAGGGAGATCTGTTTCATAACATTACCGAGCTAGGACAGTATGTTGGGAAAGATGAGTTGTCGAGAAAGGTGTTTTTGCAGATTGTTGATGCCGTCGAGCATTGTCATAAGCTCGGCATCTACCATCGCGATCTGAAGCCCGAGAACATCCTCGTTACCGATCGGGGAGAGACGGTCAAGCTGGCGGATTTCGGTCTGGCTACCTCTGACGACCGGTCCGAAGACTACGGCTGCGGCTCGACCTTTTACATGAGTCCAGGTGAGACACTACCTCGTGAACCCTTCAGGCGACTCTATACTGATGTTTCCCCCAGAATGCCTCGATCCATCCACCCGAAAACCCTACTACCTTTGCGCCCCAAACGACGTCTGGTCCCTCGGCGTCATCCTCGTAAACCTCACCTGCGGCCGTAACCCGTGGAAGCAAGCCTCGATGCAAGACTCAACCTACCGCGCCTACGCCCGCTCCCCCGACTTCCTCAAGACCATCCTCCCGCTATCGGACGAGCTCAACGACATACTCGCCCGCATCTTCACCGCCCGGCCCGAGCACCGCATCACCCTCCCCGAGCTGCGCGCCCGCATCATCGCCTGCTCGGCCTTTACCGTTCCCGCCGTGGCTAAGACGGCCACTTCGGCGCACAAGAAGGCTGCGGCTCCTCCTCCTCCTTCTGAATACGTTGGCGGCTACGATGATTTCGAATATGACTCGCCTGTTTCCGACGACGTGTCTCTGACGTCTAGCCCGTCGTCTTCCATCGATGACCTCGACGATGATTTCCTTCAGGAACAGCAGCGTCATCATGATTACACGCCTCCCACCTACGAACCCGATGGCTTCCGCGACCCTCAACCTCCCATCTTCCCTCATCCCCATGAACTACCACCCGCGCAGCATTACACAGGCCCGGTCCCCTGCCTCCGGCCCCCGGCCCCGATGCAGCCTCCTTGCCATCAGCCGCGCACCCTCTTTCCCCTATGGGGAGTGGTCAAATACGTTCAGCAGGTTCCCATGGCTCAACACCCTGCTGCTTTTCACCAGCAGGTGCAGTTTCTCCCGGCCTTTCAAGGCTGCTATTAACGACGTCATTCTCCCCTCAACCAATGGAAGAAACCAGTCTCCGGTCTCATCCCCCTTTGTGTTCGACTTCTTGCACATATCATCTGATTTGTACGTTCCGGCGCGTGCAGAGGAACGAGTGAAATGACGGCTGCTAGTTACTTGGGTTTGGGTCAAGACATATCTTTTCCTATTTTCTTCTTCTACCATTCTACTGTTTTATTCCTTATGTGCTTTTATTCCATCTTTCATCTTTTGTTTACTTATCTTACTCACACCTGGTTATGATCTCTGGGACTTGATGGGAAAGCGTGGCGTTCTTACTGGCGGGCGCTGCAATGAGCTGAGCTGAAAAGTGACAAGGGGGCTGGAATGACTTGGGGGGGGGTGGAAAGGGACAGAAGGCACATACATAGAAGGCGAGTACAGTAGAACAGAGAAGCCAAAGAAAGGGAAATAAAAAAAAGAAAGTTATGACTCAAGCATGAATGGTGCGAATGGGGCTGTGTGCATAATTTCACTAGACGGTATGAGGGCATATCCGTAACCGGTGGGGGTGAGGAGGGAACAAGCGGGGACCGATGACGACGCGTGAGGCTGACGGTGGATGAACGTGCGCTTCACCGAGACGTGGCTTGAAGGACGGGACCGTTGGTGGGCGCGCGGGGCGTAATGGAGTATCTGGTCATCAGAGGGAGCGGGAAGAAAGAAGGAATGGAGTGGAATGGAGGGTGGGAATGGGGGGCACGGACGGGCCGGGTTTGGGGGCAGACAGTTGAGCTGGTGAGTTTCGATTCGCTGGTTGGGTCGTCATCTTCATCATCCGCCAGAGGAGCCGCCGTCATACCGAGATGCTGTAACCGGGGCTAGACTGTAGATGATGTGGATGAGGCTAGTGAATAACGACTGGGACGTAGAGGATGCCGCCTCCAACATGGACGGCCATGATGTATTCGTACAGACTACCGAGTCCCTCACGTCATCCAAGAGATCGAGCCACACCAACTAGTAGTACTCATCATCTATGTATGTGGTAGGTAGGTTGTATGTACATATATATATATGCTACCTACTCTACTAGCACAACTATTCAAGAGACGACCAGCTAGGAGACGGCAATGACAACTCTCGCGCCAACACTAGGTAATGCAACCACAACTCCTAGTTTCCTAGATAATACAACCGCTTCCAACACTAGATGACCTGTTCCCTGCTTCAGACATTCATTAGTGACGACAACCACAACCTAGGTCGTTTGCCAACACCAATATTCACCTCCAATATCCAAGCAGAGTGACCCCAGCCCAGCCCAGCCCAGCCCAGTCCAGTCCAGTCCAGTCCGAGCTCACCCTCCCCTCACCCCTGGGATTCACCCCCTCGCAACCGCACACCGCGCCAACCCTCCAAGTTCCGCCACGAACCCATCCACCTCGAGCAGATAGGCCCTCTCCCTCGCCGTGATGCTTCCCACGGGCATCGTCTTGATCACGTCCGACGCCTGCGAGAGCAGCCTCACGTCAGCCGCCGCCTGGGCGTCGCTAGGGTCGCGCAGCACGTGAAAGAACAGCGTGACAACGGCCGACATGGGATAGAAGATGAAGACCCAGAAGCCCTCGCTGATGAGACGGTGCGCCGTCATGCTCAGGTACAGCAGCGTCGCCCGGCTGGCCTCGACCGACAGGTCCAGGCTCGACCGCACCGCCTCACCGCTGCCGTCGGCCAGCGCGCACCGGCCCGCGGCGGCGTGGATGACGTTGACGAGGTAGTAATAATGCAGGTGAAGCTCCATGTGAAGCATCCCCCGCGACCGGTTCAGCCCGGCCGAAGACCCAGGCGCCAGCGAAGGGCAGAAGCCGGCAGGGAGTGATAGCCGCCAGCCCTCGAGCGCCTCGTCGAGCTCGCGGATCGTCCGCAGCAGGTCGGCTTCGGGCTTTCGCAGCGAAGCGGCCGAGTACAGCTGACGGCATGCCCGCGACTTGAGCACGCTGAGCCGCAGGTCGCCGGGAAACCAGGGCGACGAGTCATCGTGGGCTGAAAGGCCGTCGTCGTATCGCGCCGGCGGCGTCAGGTCGCAAAAGTCGTCGTCCATGATGGGCGGTCGCCCGGTGCAGAGGGCAACGTCCTTGTCGAAGACGTAGCTGAACCAGAAGAGTACGCGTAGGTGTCGCCGCTCGCGATCGCCGTCGTCGCCCACCTGCACATGCGCGTTCAGCGTAAAGAGGCTACGACACGCGAGGGCGTGATACATGGACGCGGCCTGTAGCCGACCGCAGATTGTCTCATGCGTGAGCTGAAACGGTCAGTCCGGGCTGTCCTTTTATATTCCGACGGAGACTCACGAGAATCAACAGCGTCTGAACCACCACCACGTTGGCCATCTCCAGGGTGCCCCTCAGCAGCGCCGAAGCCTCGGTCGCGCACTCCTGGCCGTCAACCACGGGCTGCACATCGGCGCCCAAGAAGCGCGAGCTGCTGGCAATCGACAAAAAGGCAAAGACGCAGGCTCTGGCGCATCGGCTCTGAAACGTCACCGCGGACGAATACGCCTGGTTGAGCGTGCGGCAAAACAGCGTCCCGTCGATGAGGGGGAAGACGAGGCGAAAGTCCGACGCCAGATACGTGGCCAGCAGCGACTCGACCACAGACCTGTCCGGCAGATCGAACCCTGGCGCCCGCGGCGGCTTGAGCGGCTGCTGCTCGGCATCGTTCGGGCTCCGTCGCCGGAGACTCGGCCAGCGGCCCGTCTGAGAGTGGATGCGGCGTTCACCCTCGGGCGTGAAGTAGGGGATGCCGCTGCGGGAGCAGAAGGATCCTAGATTGCGGCCCGCCACGTAAATCTGCCCGAGAGCCGCGGCGTTGAGTCGTCGGCCGTCGAGCGCCGGCGGCGTACAAGGCGGAGCCGGAGCCGGTGGCGGAGCCGAAGCAGAAGCCGGAGTGATGGTCTTGGCGCGGACCGGAGTGGAACGCGAGGCGGGCCGTACAAAAGTGCATGGGATGCCATGATGGCGACACCAGTCACAGCGGGATCGCGTCTGGGCTGCGTCGCACTGGATCTGTTGAGAAGCTGTGAGCCCATGTGGGAGACGACTGGGGGAGAATGGATTCGTGACCTTGCGCTTGAAACAGGCATCGCATGCACGCCTCGGCCTCGGCATGGTGACGATGACCGGCTACAGGGTCCGATGCAAGGGACGAGTCTGCGAGCGTCGCCTGCGAGGACGGGAGAGGGGGTGGGAGACGAGGGCCTTTCGGAGGGCCCTTCGGGGGGCCCTTTCGGAGGGCTCGGCCGGCATGGCGATTTGGAATTTGGCTGCTGAACTCTGTCCGTCTCGGAGATCCATTGCGTCTGGCTGTATCTGTGAAATAGTCAGGAAATGGAATCTGTATGTATGTATGTATGTATGTGCATACACAGAGAGACAGACAGGGGTTGACAGACGAACAGGGTCAGCTATGTGGAAGCTCTCACGCGCCTCGTCCTCTCTCCTTGACGCGTCGATCCACACGAACCCACCAGCGCCAAGGCGACTCCTCCGCTGCCACATCTCAACCGCACCGTCTTCGTCAGCACGTGCGAACAGGTCAAGTCGTCATTGGCCGCCCGAGACGACGAGAGCTGTCCTTCGTATCCAGTGATGGCAGTGATCAGTCTGGCGTGCGGTTCTGCATTCTCTTCGGCGTGTCCCCCGCATCACGTGTCGTCGCCGCTATCGATTCGAGTCTAGCGCTCTTCCACGTGCTTCTCGACAAGGTCCTACTCGCACACCTCTGCGATGAAGCTGTAGGTTGGTATCGATGTTATCTGATGGCGATTCTTTCTCGATTCTGTGTTGAGGGATTTTTCCAGTAAAGCTCACCGAAAAGAGCGTCGAAATCCAAACTCGACCTCTACAACATACATACGGTCCGTCGCCTATCGCATCGACTGACCGCAGGAACGGGTCCCCCCCAAAAAAAAGAAACGAACCGCAATGGCGGCATCCATGCCGAAGCCAAGATAATAAGCAGCCATTCCCCTCTGTGGGGGACAGAAGACTGTTGGCTGCTTGACCCCGGATCCTCGTCTTCTTCCGCCTTCCATACTCTCTTTCTCTTGTTGGACCTGTCTTTTCTTACCTTTGTCGTCTTCCCTCTCTTCCCTCTCTTCCCTCTCTTCCCTCTCTTCCCTCTCTTCCCTCTCTTCCCCTCCACCCCCTTCCCCTCACGACTCCCGCTTATCAGAACCCAAGGCGCAGTGAGGAGAAGCAGGAAAAAGCAAGACACCAACGAACCAATGGCCATCTTCAGCCGCTTCATCGGCCGCCATCGTCCCGAGTCCTCGGACGCGGTTGCAAAGACTGAAACCCCCCCGGTCGGAGACGATGCCCTTGTCGAGGCGCAGGTCGATGAAAGGTCATTTCTCCAAAAGGCCATGCCCGTCTTCGCCTGCGGGGCTGGTCTCTTCTCCGACGGTTACATCAACAATGTGAGTCTTGCCCTCTTCGTCGTCAGGAACAAAGGGACTGAATACGGCCCAGGTCATCGGCTCCGTCAACACAGTCCTCCGGCTCCAATACGGCGACGTATACAAGAACACGACAGCAGCCTCCAACGTGACCGCCATTGCCTTTGCCGGCACCGTCGTCGGTCAGCTCGTCTTCGGCTTCGCCTCGGATCGATGGTCTCGCTCCAACTCGCTCATGACGTCGACAGTCATCCTCATCGTCTTTACCGCCCTCGCCGCCGGCTCCTACTATCATGGCGATCCCGTTGCCATGTTCAGCATGCTGGCTGCCTGGCGCTTCTTCGTGGGCATCGGTATAGGTGGCGAGTATCCAGCCGGCAGCGTCGCCTGCGCCGAGTCGAGCGGCGAGCTGCGTAGCGGGACGCGGAACCGATGGTTCATCCTCTTTACCAACAGCATGATTGACTGGGGCTTCGTCTTTGGCGCCTTTATCCCTTGTGAGTCCCAGTCTTGCACTCGTCTCTTCCGTCGTCTTACTTACATCTGTAGATGTCGTCGCTGCGGCTGCCCAGAACCGCAACTACTCGACCATTTGGCGCACCAGCCTCGGCATCGGCGTCGTCTTCCCTCTCGCCCTGCTGCTGATGCGCATGCGCCTCAAGGAGCCGGAAGAGTTCGCGCGCGAGTCGATGCGACGCAAGACGCCATATCTGCTGGTGCTGCGCTACTACTGGTTCCGTCTGTTTTGCGTCAGCCTCGTCTGGTTCCTCTACGATGTGAGTTTCTCCTCTCTCCCTATAGAAGCTCGACGTCTCACCCCTACAAAGTTCAGCACATACGCCTTTGGCATTTACGTCTCGTCAATCCTCAGCGCCATCTACGGCGACAACGCCTCCCTCACCACCGTCTTCGGCTGGACGACCGTGATAAACACCTTTTACCTGCCAGGCACCTTGTTTGGCGCCCTCGTCAGCGACTGGCTGGGCCCCAAGTACACGCTCATCGGGGGCGTCACCGTCCAGGCCATCGTCGGCTTCATCATGGCCGCCGTCTACGACCGCATCTCACACAACGTTGCCGCCTTCGCCGTCATCTACGGCCTCTTCCTCACCCTTGGCGAGCTCGGTCCGGGCAACAACATCGGCTTACTGGCAGCTAAGACGTGCGCGACGGGCGTCCGCGGCCGCTACTATGGCATTTCCGCCGCCATCGGCAAGATTGGAGCCTTTGTCGGTTCCTACGTCTTCCCTTACATCCAGGCTGCCGGCGGCGCCTCCGGCTCGGTCCAGTCGGCGCAGTATCCGTTCTACGTCGCGTCCAGCTTCTGCATCCTGTCGGCCGCCATCGCCATGTGCATCCCCAACATCGGCCAGGACACCATCACGCGCGAAGACGCCGAGTTCCGGGCCTATCTCGAGGCCAAGGGGTGGGACACGTCCTTGCTGGGGCTTGCCAAGGACGACTCGCAGGCGGTGACCTATGCCGAGGACGAGAATCAGCGGCAGGAGCCTACGAAGCAGCAGTAGCAGCAGCAGTAGTTGTTGTTGTCTTTGTCTTTGTCTTTGTCTTGTCTTGACTTGTGTTTTGTTCTGTTTGTTTGGAAACGCAGACGCGAGACGGCAACACTGCAACACTGCGAGATACCCAAAGCTGGAATGAGTAGCCGGCAAGGAGCATCTATGAGATACGTGAGTATGAAACATACCCTTGTCAGTAAATAGCATCAACTTGAGCGCGTCGTGCAAATAAACTCGTCCAGTTGTCGCGTCCCGCTCTGTCACGTATGTAGTACATATGTATGAAGAGGATGTGCGGATATAAACAGACGTGTACATTACGTGCATAACCCGGCCCCATCCGGCGCGTCCATTACTCGATTAGGAAATACTAGGTCAAACTCGAACTAGCCTACTAGGTAGGCGCTGTATGTGCGAATATGAATGTAGATGAAATGGCTGCAACGTTGCTGGCAGACGGACATCTTTGTCAGATTAGGGATCGATGATGTGTAGACTGTAGGGCACGGGATGATGAATGCAGTTGGAGCTTGGACGGTGGGCGGCTATCCTTTGCAGGGAGTTGCCGAGATGAGCTCACGTCCTCTCGTGCAGGGTATGCTTGCTTACGGCTGTTCACATCAATGCTAACAGCAACCCCATTCAGCATATTTGTAGATTGTTGGCGACTATCTGTCTAGCAGTTGGTATAAGGACGCTTGGATAGTGGTAGTTGAGTTATCTGCGAGCCCGAAATCGACACATTGTCTGTGAAGTCTTGGATATTGAGCCACCCGAATCACTTGCGTCAAAACACCACAGGAGGAAGCCGCGCCAACATTTCTAGTCTCGACTTCTACAATAAAGCTCGAGACTATGAGCGTGTGTGTCTAGGTCTGTCGAGAATGAAAAGTACACGACATGTAACGGCTCGTCACGATGTCTCTTCTCTAGCTCTGGACACTCAAGCTGACTCGTGCTGCTCGATCCAAAGTGCGATGCAAAGTATCTAGAAGTAAGAGCTCCAGTCACTCTTATGGGAAGTGACGATGATGATATTGCGGTACCTTGCTCGAAAAGGAGCGTCTAGATCTCTACGAGCCTGCCCGATGTAGATGAGGCTTCACCCTCGGGATCGGTACGCTCACGGGATGTGACAGAAGAACAAGCGTCGATAACAGCTGATGGGTCCATTTCATTATCTGGGAAGTCAAGGTTGATGGCAAGTTTTGCCTGTATTCCCACGGATCCTCGATGGCTTCACTTCACGACGACAGCGTGGAATCGCACGTGGGAATGGGACCAGATGGAACGACACATCCATCGTTGCCGCGCAGCAGAGTCATATAAGGACGCAGAAAGACACAACCACCAATATAACAGAGAACCCAACACCGCCAACCCCCCCAAACCAAAGCCCACACCTCGACAGCTCAAAACCAGCATCCTCGCGATGCCCTCCCGCCCAAGCAGCACGACCATCGTCCCCCAAGTTATCCTGACGGGGGCGTTCGCCGACCGAGTCTGCTTTGTGTTTCTCTGCATCAGCGTGGCGGGGAGCTTGGTTTCGGATCGAGGTGGTAGGGATGGGTTTCGCTTTCGCGTTGGCTTGCTGGGATGGTTGCTGTTGCTGGGGCGGGGTGCGAGGAGAGGGACAGTGGGTGGTTGAGGGAGGTGCTTTGATGAGTCTTTCTCGGCGATGACTTCGTTTGCTGTTTGGATGACGAGATGTGCGTATCTGCTTTCCGTCAGCGGCTAGGTTCAACGTCCCCAGCGAGGACATCAAGCACCATGATGCCTTCACCAGCACCTCCATCACCACAAACATGTAAACAGCAACAAAACCACCACCCAAACCAGCACACCAACAACCCTGATGCCCTCCCTCCCCTCCCCCTCCCCCTCCCCCCTCCCCCCTCCAGCCCCTCCGCGCCAAATGACCTCCCATCTCCTCAGCAACCACCTCGGAACCTCAGGCACCCATACATACCTACACACATACAGCACTCTCCTCTTCCCTAACAGGGCCCTGGCAAACGCGTCGCCCCACCATCTCTGAGATTCAGGGCTCGAGCCAACAGCTTGCCCCCGTGACCTGCTCTTCTTCACAGCTCAAACGCCAGCTTCGTGGGTCCACTGCACCATCTTTCGCGTCCCCTTGTCGCTTTTGCCTCTGGTCGTTACCCACAACCTCTTTGCTTCTTCTCGTGAAGGAATATTCGTTCTGAGCACAAGCCCCGAGCCCACTCCTTTTTTTCTCTCCCGCTATTCGTGAGCATAGTTACCCAGGAAACCTCCTTTTCCCACCTCACCTCAAAATCATACAGAGTCATAAACCTAAGAGAAACAAGGACAGAGAGAAAGTTCCAGCACGCCATGGTCATGTATCAAGAGAATGAAGCTGGCCATCGTCCTATCTCGCCCTGGCAGCAGGATAGCCTCTCCGACTTCACGTCGGCACGTCTGACGCCTAGTCCTCACTGCTCGCCCAAGCTGGCGCCTGTCAACATGGGCATCAAGAATGATGACAAGCAGGCCGAAGGCTGGGCCGGATGGAACTTGAGCAGCGAGTGTGGCGTTGGACGCAACGAGTGGAACTCGCTGAACCTAATCCCCGTCGATGCCCGCTGGGCGTTCGATAGGATCGGCTCGGCGTAGGTGCTATTTGATGAAGACACTCGGTCGGGAGATTATGGCGAGCCTTTCTGATAAGATGTTGTACACAGCCCGCTCCTCGCTCCGGCTGAGTATTGGGGTCAGCAGCCTTCGTCGGCCTTTGAGCAGCAGCAGCAGCAGCAGCAGCATGTCGAGCCGGTTGCTGCTGGCCTTTCATCGCTTCAGCCAAGCGCTGTTCAGCCTCAAGTTCCTCACGATCCTTGGTATCCTCAGCTTTCTGGAACCTTGCCGCCTCGGGCTCCCATGGCGTCTCAGGGCGTCTTCGATACCCGTCAGCTTCTCGCCGCGCTTCCGCCTCAGGGACCCCGTCAAGACATGGCCCGTCCGGATAGACGTCGCTCTCAGGGCTTCCTCCCCATGATGGCTGTCTCGGATCCCGAGCATAGACTGCAAATCGTTCAGGCTTCCTACTCGACCAAGTTTTCGACGCACTATCACGGGATGCATACGGATAACAATGCTAGTGCTGATCATCTCTCGCCCGCTCAGAATTGCGCCTTGTGGCTCACTAATCTGCCTGCCAACATCAACTACGACGAGCTTCTCGACTCGGTCAACAACATCGGCCGCATCTGGTGCACCTACATCAACCTTCCTGACATGATCAGACATCAGACGGCCGCGGCCAAAGTCGTCTTCTCCAAGCCAGAGGCAGCCCAGAAGCTGCTCAACCAGTCGTGGACCTGCCCCATCATGATTCGCGAGCATCGCATCCGCGTCTCCCACAACCGCATCAAGTATCCATCCAATGAAATGTCCGACAAGAGATGCCGCGTTCTCATCATCACCGGCTGCGACACATTTGTCAATCCGGATACACTCCGTTGCTGGTTCACCAAGCGCTTCGTCTTCCAGGAGGACAGGGTCATCGTCCTCATCAGGCGCGGCGGCCGTTCCGTCGTCGAGTTTCGCTTCGGCAGTTACCGCAACCAGGCGCAGATGGGCGTCAAGGCTCTCGAGCTCGATAGACCTGACGGCTTCGAAAAGGTCGAGTACGGCGATGACCCGTGTGAGGTGGGCGAGACGTTTGCCTCGTACGGGGTCGCAGCAGAGCGTATTCAGGGCAAAGGGCTATGATTTTCTGTATAGCTAGAGAATACCCTTTTCTGTTTCTGATTTGTTTCTTTCTTTTGCTGGCAGCCCGTCGACTCGAAGCCAAACTGCTCTGGATCTAGCCTGCTGCAGTTGAGGTTCGAGGTTGGACGTCTTGTTTTGACCAGCACATTGTTGTGGTTGAGGATTGTCGGGGACGAAGATGGATCAGGAAACGCTCATGACTTTCTGCGAGCTTGGTTGAAGGCCTGTTTGTTATTGAGGCATTGTAGCCAAGCATTGGTCGCGATTCGGGGCACATTGGTGGTTGTTTGAGCTGGGGAAGGAGGCCTGACGGATGCTAAAGACTTTGATACGGAATCGTCACCGTATCTTTAATAAAACCATCGACAAAGCGTCGATTTGAGCAAAAGGTTACCGTTAGACCATATCACGCGATGAGACTACTTCTCATCTCTGCAGTCTATGAAGTTATCTTTCCGTTGCTCGCCTACATGCATGTACTTTTATGACAGATACAGATTCTGTCGCTTGTGTCCAGAAACCTCATACCATCTTTCCAACCGTCTCTGCTTCCCCGTTTGCCTGCATATGATGTTTGCCCCCTCGCGTCTTGTTCGTTGCCGCAGAAACCAATACAGAATTTTCACCCACCCAACGCGGTAACAACCCAGCACGGATTCGACACAGTTAGAAGAACTGACGTCAGAGATCTTGCCCCAAGCCACAGCAGAATACTTGGTTCCGCAATCACCTACTACATATTTCGGGTATCCTAAAGCTACGTGGATGCGAAACAACTCAAGTCTGTCCTGTCTCTGACCTTCGTCACAAACAGCTGCAGATTTTGTGGCCTCAAATAACGTCCGTTCCCCCCGGTTCTTTCGTCAGAGCTACATACGTATAGACGCAGAGTCCATCCACGCCGGGAATGACAGCCGCGTTAAATCATGCGTCTCAGTATGCAGCAGCATCCTTGAGCAACCCGACCTGCTGTGGATACTCCGACCGTCCGACACGACCGAAATCGCTCAACAGCGTGTTCATACCCACCCTTGCAGGGGTGCGCGGACCGGGAGCCCTCCAGAAACCGGATGAGCCATCGTCAGAGAAGGCTTGCATGGTCTCTTCAGAGCACGAAGACACCAAGTCTTCCTTACGAGAAAGTCGCAGACTCGTGCCACGACACTATCGAAACTTGTGTGATCAACACGACGACGTTTTCGTAATCGCTCGTATTTTCCTCGCACGATTCCACCGAGAAAAGACGGGAAGCTGAACGTGATGCTCGTGGAAGCGGCTTCGTTCGAGGAAAGCCAGCCGAAGGTACATCTCGCGCTCGCACAGAAGATCATGTTCATCTTTCAAGGCGTGTACAGGCTTCACGCGTGAATGACGTCGACCGGATAATGTATTTTCCGTCCCCGACATTTGACTTTTACCTGCACAGCTCCGAACTCGCGTCTACAAGCTTCAACTCTTCGAAAGCCATAGCTTTCGTAGTCAACCCGGAGCATCGCTTTGGCAGCTCAGCATACCTCAATCAGTACCTGGCGCTGTCAATTGTCAGTCGCTTCCACGCAAAAGTTACAAACTCTTGTTGACGAAACAGAATCGATAACGGGTTGAGGAGGACGACAAGGACGGAGAGAGCGAGAGGAAGTGGACGAGGAGGTTAACCAAGAATAGAAAGGAGACACCGGTAACCCAACACCAACACCAACCCAAATATCAAGATCAAGATCAAGATCAAGACGAAACAAGACGACAACAACGACCGATTCAACGACGACGAACCCACCGAGCCGCAAGACAACGACAGCAACCAAGACAGGGCCCATCAAAGTCAACGCCGACGACCCAAACAGCAACATCTCACCACCCGCAACCCCATCTCACAACCTCTCACACACAAGAGAAAACACCAAAACCACCATCTACACCCCCCAAAATGCCCCCCTCCTCTCCCTCTCCCTCCGCCTCCTCCCCTCCCGTCTCCTCCCCAATCCCCTCCGCCACTTGTCCCCACTAACGCGCTCCCTATGGACAACTCCCCAAAGACAATACGTCCGCGCCCCCCCCAAGAAGAAAAAACTCCTAAAGCTCCCCAGACACCTGCTACCGAAGAAGAAGGTCAAAATTCGCTTGGTAGACGGCGTCGTAAACCGCTCTTCGAGCTACTACAAAGTCCGCGTCCTCACCCAAGACATGTTCTCTCCCGCGCCTCCGCCCCTGCGCATGGCCCGTCTTCGCCATCTCCGTCACTGGACCATCCATCGAGCCTGGCAGCTCTTTCGCAGACAGTACAGGGAGAGGCTTGACCATGAGCGCCATCGCTTGCATGCTGGAATGTATAACGCCTGCGAGGAGCTGAGGGTTACGAGGGGTCCTGGGTCGAGGGAGGAGGGCTCGCTTTTGCGCGTTGCTATGCTCAAGTTTGGCCTCTGGAAGAATGGTGCTGTGCCCATTGAGTTCACGAGACTTCAGACCGAGACGCCGCCGACGGTTGCTTGGGATCACGACTGGAAGAGGTGAGCGGCGGATTTTCTGAAGAGCCGGCGTCTTTGTCTTCGCAGGACCTTGTTTGTGCCTTTCTTCCTACAATCTGGACCTTTCTCTTTCCTGTCTGTGTCTTTCCTCGCTGGGTTATGGATTATGCAGTGATACAAGGGAAACAGAGAAAGGGCATGGAAAAAGCGACAAGACTCTTTTCTACCTTGAAATCGACACAATAGATTCCATTTCTCCTTTTATGCCCGACTCCAAGTCGCTGGCCACATCCACATCATTAAAAACCAACTGCATGCCAGAGTCCAACGCTCCTTGACATCGACATCAGCTCCCTCTTTCAAAGGAATAAAGGGGGCCATTATGAGGAAGCTGAGTATATGGGTAGAAAAAAAAGGGGGAGGGGAAGAGGAGAGGCCATGGCAATAGTTGACGTGCCTGAGGCAAGCAGTGACGTCTCGACGTGATCGATGGCCCGGCCCGAACGACGTTTATGGCGTGCCCGTTGCTCAACGGCTAGAGCACTTGACCGTTCGAGGCATTGGCGTCAACTCTCTTACCGCGTCGCGTACACGACATGGGGGGGCAGAGGTGTCACAGAACTACACAGCAGCCGGAGCCCTCGCCCTTTTCGAAAGTCAGGAGGGCGGCGCGGGTGGCGGCCTCGAAGACGTCGTCGACGCCCTCGCCGCTGAGGCTGGAGCATTCGAGGTATCGCCTGGCGCCAATCTCGCGTGACGTCTGCTCGCCTTCGTGAGCGGTGACGAATCGCAGCGACTTCTTGCGCATCTCCTCGGCCGCCACGGGGTCCTCGCGGAGATCTTTCTTGAGGCCCACCAGAATAATGGGAACTCCTGTGCACAGACGCATGGCCTCCTCGATCCACTGTGTCTCGTCAGCCGCGGCCGAGATCGGGAGACGGCTGTTTGACCTTGTGCTTGACATTGTCGAGCGAATCAGGCGAGTCGACGGAGAAGCCTATCAAGATGACGTGGGCCTTGGAGTATGCGAGCGGCCGCAGACGCTCGTAGTCTTCTTGGCCGGCCGTGTCCCAGAGGGCCAGCTGGACGGACTTGCCATCGACTCTGCAATCGGTGACGTAGTTTTCGAAGACGGTGGGAATCTTTCCTTCATAGTCAACACGTGGCGTTCCAGCGCGAGCCGCCGATACTCACGTAATGCTAGGACAGTGGTCAGCGTCATTACGTCTTCAAGAGGAGTACCATAGCTTCATAAGCCAGACATACTGTCGGGAAGTAGCCCAAGGTAAAGACGCTCAGGAGGCTCGTCTTGCCACAGGCACCGTCTCCGATGATGACAAGTTTCCTGGGCCTACACGTCAGCGCCCCAGACGGCCAAGAGAGAGCAAAAAAGGTTGAAAAACGGTCCCGTACCGGCGAATGACATCCTGAGCGCTCGCGCCAGCCATTGTCCGAGGCTAAGGGGCCGTGGCCGGGCTCGGCACGAGGATGAAGCTTCCGCCGAGCGTCGAGGTTGACGGCAAAGAGCGCAGATGTGCCGCTTGCTTCGGGATTGCTGAGGAGGAGGGAGGGAAAAGCCGCAATGGAAGCCGGGGTTTCTTTCGTTTCGCCTTGTTTTGCCCCGAGGCGCGATACGAGCCCGAGGTGGACAGAGGCTCGATGGGCTTTTCTCTTCCAGTGGAGACGCGCGTACGGATAGCACGAGGGAAGAATGGGATTCGAAGTGGCGGGATAAAGATGCTGGATGTAGCGAGTGATGCAATCGACAAAATATTCAATGTATTCGTAGGCTGTCAGATGGATAAGAAGATGGTGAGATGCGGTAGAAAGGCCAAGGCGAGGGACCGGGGCCCAGACCGACGAGGTTCCCCCTGGGCTTACATAACGGGCGACTCCCTGCTAGGTAGGTAGGTATCCTGAGAGAGGCTGAGAGTACCAGCAGCTGATAGCAGGGGCGAAGAGGAGATACAGCGGCCTGTGCAACGCGTCTCGGGTTCGGCGATTGGGCGCTGCAGCAGGCCTCCGTGTTTGCCAGGCAAACGGCCCAGCCCTCTCCTTCAGCTGCTGCTAGCTGGCTGTGGTGTTGCGTGGCAGAGACTTTGATAGTGGGAGCTGGAGATTGTGGTCACATGATCAGATTAACCCTGGACATGGGCCTCGCTCAGACAGACTTGATTCATGACGAACACATGGCATCTTACACAATCCGCGATCTCTAATGTATCACCTCTTTTGCCTTGCCCTTTTAGGTGATCCCTTGGACCTTGCAAGGCTATATAACCGCATCGATTCATGCCAGGAAGCCGCTTGTTATTAATGCTTCTCAGGGCGCAGGTGCTACATGGAAGGGACGGAGTCGACCTCTCGCCATCGTATGCTTAGGATATTTTTAGCATAATCACCTTGGTCGTTACGAGCGTCCAGCTGGCCTCTAGTTTCGACATGACGAAGATCTGAAGTCTAACTGCAGCGGTCAACACGTCGGCTCTCTCGACCATATTCCGCACAAAATTTGCCAACTCGAATCTGTTTTGGTGCCTCGGTTGCGTGTCCAATAGCCGTCAGCTCCCTTGTTTGCATGCGGTACTGCGAATGACGGGTCAAAGTCTTGTTGTCGTCGATTTAAAAACGTGACAGAAGTAACCTTGCTGAGTGCGTCAACCTCACCGGCAATCTACGTTTGATCGGCTCGAGTTGCCGGGCGATCATCGTGTTGAACAGGCCGCTGGGATCTTGACTGTCCCGTTGGCCTGTCATAAGCACACAGTTCTTCTCAAAGAATCTCGACGCTTACCACTATTCCCACGCTGCTTGCAGCCCTCGTCTAGGGATCTGCTTTCCTGGCCTAGCTTCATCACCCCGGCTGAAGACGATGCCATCGTAGCAGACGCCCGGCCCATCCCTCTTTACCTGTAGTCAACGCGCCTTTTCTCTCTTCTTTTTCGGCCCTGTCTCTCTTCTATCCTCAGGCCTCAGGTCTATGATCTGCCTTGTGAATATGGGAGTCAGGCGCTAGTTGGCTATCGCGATCAAGAACGGTACAGATACGAAGAACAGAGGTAATTAGACGAGGCCTACGGAACAGTAAAATCACGGCGTACACGATGCTGAGACACTCTTGGAAGCAATGGAGGGAACGGAGGCTCTTACGATATGGAGGTCGCTAGAGGACAGAGCGTGACATGGAATATCGGCGGATGATTCTAGATGTGACAGACACTTTGCACTTTTGATACCGTCGTGTTTCTCTCTACTCTGATATGGACGCATGCTGCGTGTCTGGTCCATCTCTTGACCCTTTGTTTCACCTGCCGATGTTTTCCGAGTGCTTCGGCGCAGGGGGAATAGAGTGCATCGCCGAGCCAACACCAGACCGCGAACGATCGATGGTATCGATGAACTGGTATGGCAAAGCAGCCAAAGCAGGGAAACAAGGTAAGGGTTGAGTCCAGCTCGTCCCTCACCTCGGATATTTTGACGATACTGTGTGGGAATAAATCGCGGGTTCGTGTCTGATGACGATAACCATTCCGCATCCAAGCCACGGCGCCAGAAAGTGTGAACGCCTTCGAAATTCAAGAGGAAGACCTGGGCTGGAGATTGTCCGCGGCTATGGCGGCAGCGTGATGCGTCTCGCTCATCTTGGTTAGCAGCAGACGGGCATGGTCAACGGCCGACGCCATGATTGTAGTCAGCTCGGCATCCTCGGCCTTGCCCTTTTTGTCGTCAGCAAGGCCATGAGAACACGGTTGTTGACGTAGGGCTGGTCGTCGGCCTCGTGGCTGAAGGGGTCCGAGACGAGGATGAAGTAGACGACAAAGGGGGAGACGTGGCGCAGAACAAAGAGGGCTGCGTACGAGCTGGACAGTCGGAGAATGCACTCGGTTGCCTAGACGCACATGCCGCTCGCGGGCTTTTCGGTGGTGTTCGTCTTCGCCATCGCTGTTGGCTAGGGGCCAGAAGATGCGAAGGACGCAGAAATGATAGAAGATGCTTCAAGGATCGTAAACACCGAACATGAGAGAGGACGTCGACAACAGGAAACCTTCAGACAACAGAAGACGGAAAAGAAAAGCGACAACTCAGAGGGAGAAGTAAGGGTTAGGTAGTTCCTCACTGAACGAACAGTACGAACGGCGAGCTGGTCGCGTCCGCCATGGGCAAGGCCAAGAAGCTGTCATAGCAGTCGAGACACTTGAGATGTATAGGCATTTAGCGCGCTGCTCCATCTGGCGGTCTCGGAGGGGCCGTCAACCGGTCGGTGGTGTGTATGCAAGAACCTTGGACACGCACTCGGCCAGGCGGAAGATGGGACGCGACGAGAATCAGGTGGTGTTTGTGGCGGTGGTTGTGGCGAGATACGTCTGCAGGGCAAAGACGAGACTCTCGTTAGTCCAAGCTGGTTTCCGCGGAGGGCTGTCACAGGGCAGACGGCTTCTCGACACGACTGCCTACTTTTTGGCCTTTGCCATCATGCATGCGTACGTGGGCCTGTATTGGCCTCGGCCGTGCCACCGGGGAGGGGCGAATGGTCAAGGAGGAGGTCGGCTTCGTCGAGCCCTGAGCTGTTCTTTGGACGGGGACAGGACATGCGGAGGATGCTAGGACCAGGTCTTGTTAGATAGGTAGGTAGGTAGGTAGGTAGGTAGGTAGGTAGGTAGGTAGGTAGGTAGGTAGGTAGGTAGGGGGTTGGCTGGGAAAAGGGGAGAGAGGCTTCGGACGTACCGGGCGAGGAAGAGGGCGCCGCAGTGCGAGGTAGCAACGACGCCATTGTACTGCTCATCGCCGCCATCGTAGTCGCTCACGAGACAAGACTTTCTGCCGCGAAGACGGGCCATGGCCGTTACGAATCCGCCCGCCATCTCCCAGGCCTCAGCCTCGCGGCCCACGACGAGCAGGTAAAGCGCCAGCACGCCGAGAGCCTGGCCGTCGGCGAGGCTGCAGGCCGTCGAGATGGACGAAGGGGAACACCGGAGCGCGGCCCAGGCGACTTCATAGCAGGCGTCCGCCTCTGCGTCTGAGCCCAGGACGATTCGCGTGCCCAGCGCGACGAGGATGTTGGCGAGGGCGGGCGAGCTGTAGCGCGTGTGGCCGGATGAGAGGTCTGAGAGGAAGAGATCGCGGTCGACGAGGCAGAAGGGTATGGGGTCGCAGATAGCGAGCTGGTCGAGCAGACGAGTGATGTAGGGTATGTGCCAGGCTTGCTGCTGGGGGGGAGGAGGGTTTAGGGTAGGGGGTGGAGGGAGCGGAGGTTGAGGGGGAGGAAGAGGAGGGGAGGAGAGGAGGAGAGGATGGTGGAGGAGCTGAAGGCTGGTGATGCTGGGGAGAGGCAGCAGTTGCAGTAGAGACAGGTGCGGCCCATGGGATCACTAATGCTGGTCTCAGTTGCTGTGGTCGTCGGCCAGATGGTATCGTGAGAGGCGGCATCGACGAAGCCAGAAGAAAGCGCATCGACGAGGGCATCGCTCTGAGCGCTCTTCCGCCGTAGTCTCTCGATCTCGGCGCGAAGCGCGTCCTTGGATTCTCGCTGGCTGCTGCTGAAGAGACACTGGCGGCCGGATCGGGAGCACCGCTCGCAGGGTTCCTTGCCGTCGCACTGACTCGTCATGGGGGCGGGTTAGCCGTTTGACAGGCCAGTGATTTTGCTCGGGTGTGACTCGCCTTTGCGCGCTTCCTGCGGCAGTGTTGACATGCCATTCGGACTTGTTGTCTGCGCGGCATGCTTTCAACTCTGTTCTTGTTCTTGTCGTTGACTCTGTGCAACCAACTCCGAGCAACTCCGGAGGATGATGGTGGTCCGGCACTTGAAGTCGGATTTTTATATTCTTCATCCAGGTTTTAATCCTCTCTGTTGCTCCTTCGAGTACTCCCTCACCGTCACCCCAAGGATCTTCTGAAGGTCTTTGGCCGGGGACAGGGGTTCGTCTGGCATCAAGCCGGCCGCTCGTGCGTAAAGGACGGAGATTGGCTGGCAGTGCATGGCACTAGGAGCCAACTCCGAGGCGCTATCATTGGGTTTCGTGTTTGCCTCTGGGGGAGCCCATGACGTCTTGGTCCACGCCGATGATGGCTGTGGCCTGACGCCAACTGGCACATCCTCACTGCAACCAGTTGAGTCAAGAGTCGGATTTTTCGTGGCAAGGAGTTGGTTCGCCTGGGACGAGTCGTTCTTCATTAATGTACTGAGAATGCAGCCTACAACAGTTCCTGCCAGCACACGTCCGTTGAAAAGGCCAAACCGAGTTCAAGACATTGTCGTTTAGCAAGGCCAGATGTTGTCATCTGCGAGTCTAATGCAATCTCACCCCTTATGTACTCTTCACAACTCCCCTCCTAAACTGTCTGCAGTAACAGGACGTCATCTCCAGCCATCGACTGTCTGAGCAAAGACGCCCACATTCTCGAACACGCGCGGGACCCTTTGCCAGTCCGCGCTAGCCCTCGACACATGTACTGTCGGCAACAAAGCGGCCTCCCTCCCAGCTGAGACCGACACTAGATAAGGCCGTCCGCCTGCCGCTCTGCATGTCTCACGCCGACCTGATGCTATATCCCATGCTTTCTCTGCCAGGATTCCCAGCCAAGCGACATCCGGGCAGGCATCCGATATGACGGCGTCCACCAAGACGGCCGCCAGGCAGAGAGGCTCAAGCAGTCTTCAGGGGCAACCCTCATGATGAGTCGATGCTCTGGTCCAGCCAGGTTGCTACCCGGGAACCATCGTCGTCGGCATCCGCGTGGCAGTCTACTTACCCAAAACTGTTAGACATGCAGCCAGAACCGACTGATGGAGCATGCTAGCAGCATCGAGAGGTCTTGAGAAAGATACATACATACAGTAAGTGTGCTGAATCGTGTCACATGTCATTCAACATGTATTGAGCCACGCAGACGCAGGCTGATGCAACAGTCTTCAGCTTATGAAAGGCAGCAACACAAACACACACAAATACAACAACATATGTATTCACGAACTTCCCCACACCAGAGCAGCATTCGACAATGCCACCATTGCAACTCAGACAACCTCCCCATCACCCCTTTCCAGCTCGCAGTCTCCCAAAGATGTAGCCTGCTGCATATGGCAACGAGCCCGTCTCTACAGCCCCCAACCTGAGCAAATGCCGCTGCGTCGATCCAACGCGCTGGATGAAGGCTGCAGCGAGCTACTGCATGGACTCCCCGTACTCAGGGTCTAGGCTTTACCGGGCCTCATGGTTTCCACTGCGTCGTCCGCCTCCTTATGCGGTGCCCGGGAACCCCCACGCGCCTCTTCGTTGATCAAAACCGACTGGTTACATTCAGGACCTTCCTACATGTACGTATGTATGCACCTTACAAAGCAACCCAAAGCAATATACGAATATCCTATCTCGAAACATCCGCGATCCGCTACAAAAGATGTGATGGGCGAGTGCTTAACTCGGGACCAGCTAGGGTATGAGATTCGCCCCCCAAAGTAAACAAGCATCAGGACCGGGCCGGCTGACCCTAGTCGACGGGAAAAAGTGGAAGGCTGACATCCTGTCCTACATGATACCGACCGACCGAAGGGACGGTCACACGTCATGGTCTAGCAGCCGAATCGATATGCTTTCACCTCACCTTTTGAGCAAAGAGAAGGCGGATAGTCCCGTCAGTTTCGAGGGAATACAAAGATCGAACCACGTATGTAGGGAGGGACCTCTGACTGACCTAGGCCCCCTAACCAGCCGAGAACTCGTCCACCGGCACCAAAGCCGCTCAGACGCCCGCTGCGCGATCTTTCGCCGCTCCCGTCCAGCCGTTCTGCACCCCGCAACCGCCATCCCGTCCATCATCCAGGCTGGAGCTGCTCCAACGGACTGTCTTTGACGGAGGGAACTCCGTCGGCCGCTGAGCGGACGCTGGCCCTTGTCCATGACCATGAGTTTGGCCACTTGAGGATCGGCCCAGGCCCCGTGGCAAAAGCTGGGCGGGAAAGTAATTTTCTCACACCTTGTTCTGTCGAGCCGACCGCGCGTCTTCTAATATCAGAGCCCTGCCCCTTCTTTCATAGAGTCTTTGACAAGGACACAGCTGACACGCTACCAGTTTCTCCCGGACTCACGGGGGCTGAAACAGGCGGCCACGGGACATGTTGTCGATAGGCCATGACCAACTCAACGATTCGGCCAAAAGCAAAGCTTCCTCTGGCCTCGAACGGCAAACTGCAACATACATCATACATACATACATACGATGATACGAGTCAACGACGCGAAGCGCCCACGTTTGTCGACAGGGGGGGGGGGGGTGTCGACGCAGAAAATGCAAGGTCCAGGCTGTTACATATCATCAGCATACATACATATGTACAAACATACGAATACAGCGACGGCAAACCGGACGACTGGATTACGCTGACACGGGCTTCGGGATGCGAGATGCGGCACGAGCGGTCACGTACATACAGACATATGTACACATACATACATGCGTGGCGAGGTAGACGAATATGTTTGTATGCAAGCATGAAAGGCCCGACTCGCTTTTCCGAGAAGGCGAGACAGACAACGACAGATGCCAAGCTCGCGAGTCCATTCTTTATGCTTTAGGTTGACCGTCTGAGGTGTCAGAGTTTGGCCATGGTTGATGGCAGCTCCAGACCGGTCCCTTGCAGTAGACGAGACCAATAACAATAGAGTTTCTCTCTGTCTGTTCGACCTTTTGAAACTTTACCGTCGTTGTATGCATGTATGTACGTACAGACGAGACAACAACGAGTCTACATACGAATACTAGTGGATCAAAGGTCTGATGAGCCTCGGTAAGGATGCACCGTCTTCCGGGGCTTGTTGCCACGGGCGAGTCGAGTTGCCGATGACGACACAACAGCCTCATCAGACCGTTGCTCTGCTCCCTTCTCCCGCAACTTTAGTTCTGTACGTATGTACGTATGCATGTTTTGGTGTTATGGACGTATGTATGTATGTATGTATGGTTGTATGTAATGCTGAGGCGGTGTGCTCACTGCTGAGTTAACTGATAATTCTCCGTCACACTCACAACCATGACCATGTCATCCTATTCGTTGTCCAAGGAGCGGGGTGGAGCGGGACGAGTCTCGAATCCGACTGACTTGTTAAGTATTTTAAGTATGTATGTATGTACAGCAACCTCGGCCACAGGGCCTCTCCTCTACACAGACGGATGTATTCTATGCATGTATGTACTTGCATGGTAGGTACCTAAGGTAGATATGGATTTGCCCTCGCTCGGGAGAGGCTTCGGACTGACAGGGGAGGCTACCGACATCGTGGGTTCGGTGGGGAACCCATTCAAAGAGAGGTGCTCATCGTCATCATCATCATGTTATATTACATATATACGAATGACGGACACGATGTCGAGGGCTGCTGCATCGGCCAAAGCTCATAAGATGGCCGCTATATCCTCTCCCGCACGAGATAAGGCCGGGCCAGCCAAGTTGGCCGACAGATGCCACGTATCTCGGCAAACCATGGCCGCCGTCATGGCCGTCTCGAGGGCCCGGGACACTGTGAGGCCGAGACTAGAGTACCCGTCAGCCCTACGGCGCCGGTACTCAACGGCCAGGTCCCTGCTTAACATACGGGCCGTAGCCGTGTACCCCCGGAGGCAGCCGGGCTGACACGGCCCCCACGTCATAAACCGCGACGGGTCTTTGAGGGGTTAACGGTAGGTTAAGATTGAGGCGCGTCCCACGAACGAAGCCAACTCATTTGATCCCATCGTCGACACGACACACCGCCTTTGGACCGGTCTTCGAAACTGGCCAACCGGAGGCGGATTGCGGGGGCTGAGCAAGGGCCGAGCAAAAAGCTCTACTACTACAGCACATAGACAGTCAAGGGAGTCTTTTTTGCCTACGTCGTTATTAGCCCGGCCATGGCTACACGGGCGGAGACTGAGCATGAATCCTGCTCCGGCATCCCCATCGTCGACCTGCTGCCCTTTGAGTCCGGAAGCGCTCGGGAGGTGTCCGAGTGCGCCGACCGGCTGTTCAACGCCTTCAAGACGGTGGGCTTTGCCTACGTCAAGAATCACGGGGTGCCGCAAGACCAGGTCGACGAGGCCTTTCGATGGGTAAGCAGCAACTCTCCAGTCGTCACATCAAACTGTCTCGGGTTGGCCCTCTGACACCCGTGACGTTGCAGAGCCGCAAGTTCTTCGACCTCCCCGATCACGTCAAGAACAGGGTCCCCCACCCTCCGGAGGGCTGGTACCATCGCGGCTACTCGGGCGTCGGACTGGAGAAGGCGACGCAGATGGTCTTTGACCCCCAAGACATCGCCGAGAAGCGCAAGGTGCCCGACTGCAAGGAGTCGTTCGAGATTGGCAGCGAGGAGAGCAAGCGCATGCCCAACATCTGGCTGCCCGAGCATGAGATTCCCGGCTTCCGCGCCTTCTTCAACCGCTTCTACAAGACGTGCTACGGCGTCGAGGTCAAGATCTTGCGGGCCATCGCCCTGGGCATGGGCCTGGAAGAGACCTACTTCGTCCGCTGCCACTCGATACACAACAACCAGCTGCGGTTGCTGCACTACCCGCCCGTCAAGGACGCCCTACTTCGCAGCGGCAAGATCGAGAGCATCGGCGCCCACTCCGACTTTGGCACCCTGACGCTGCTCTTCCAGGACAGCGTAGGCGGCCTCGAGGTCGAGGATGCGGAGAATAGGGGCAGCTTCCGGCCGGCCGTGCCCATCCCGGGGACCATGGTGGTCAACATTGGCGATCTTCTGATGCGCTGGAGCAACGACGAGCTCAAGTCTACGCTACATCGCGTCCGGACGCCGCCTCGGATCGATGACGACGACAGCGACGGCGACGACAGCAGTCAAGAGCGCATGACTTTGACGCGGTACTCGATTCCCTACTTCATCTGTGCCGATGACAACACCATGATAGACTGTCTGCCCGGCTGCTCCGGTCCCAATAGACCCAAGAAGTACGCGCCCGTCAACTGCAACGAGTATGTCGACTTCAGGATGAACGCCATATACTCGAAATAAACAAGACAAAAATAACCCCCCTTTTCCTTTTTTTTTAAAAAAAAAGTCAGTTGCTCTTCATTCAGACGCTGCTCTTCAAGATGGCTGACTCGCAGCTGATCACAAAGCACTCCCGCCGTGTTTGTTTTCGTCTCTCGTCGTTTCAAGACCGGCCGGCAAGACTCTTGCCGTCCGCAGAATCATGGGGCGAGGGAGTCGAGAAGGCATCAACGACGAGTAACCACTCAATGCGTCTTTTTTCTTTTCCTCGGAAAGTCGTCATGCTGGATTACGAGTCGTTTCCAAGGAGCAGGGCTGTGCTTGACGTTGGCCCTTGTCCCTGGTTTGTCTTGGGAGTTGTGGGAGGGTAGAAGATTGTCAACAGGTAGAGTAGAAGAGCATTCTGTAACAAACGTAAAAGCCCTTGCTGTTGGACGTGAAGCCGGGTTGCAACCGTGGGCCGAAGGTCTCGACCTTGAGGACGGAATGTTGCCCTACCTTGACGTGGATTTAGTAGGACGAAGAGAGAACCGCTACTTCATCTCGACCAAGATCCGCCTAATCTTGTAAATGAGAATGAATCACCGGCGCTGCATGTATTCAAACACCATAACCTTCTACGTGTATGTACGCAGCCCATCAGAAACCCCTTACCCCTGGACCGGAGCCACACACCCTTAGTCCTGCACGTGGTGAGGATTCTAAGTCCCATCTCTGTCGCACGTCCTTTCCGCACGTCTGTACCATGCGTTAGGTAGCGACACTGGCCAACCAGGTAGACAGACTGACGTCTACAAGCCGAGTTTCGAAATTGTCGATTGCCTTTTGAGGATTTTCGGCCGACAGCACCGCTAGTTGCGGTTGCAGTGCGCGGTTAGTGAAACCCTGTCGATCTGGACCAGCAGATTACCTCGTTTGATCTTTCCGCCGAATCGATCTCGTTCCCTCTTGATGACGTAGATCTTGTCCTTGCTGTAACACGACGTCGCGAACCGGCTTCTCTGCCCATTCGTCGGGGTCAGAATCCGGAAGGTCCAAGATCCGTCCACAAACAACGTACGATCGAGTGCTGACCGGATACGGACTCATCATCGGTCATGAGTCTCATGACAAACCACGCATCCAGTCTTTCTAGACGCTCTTCCTTGTCCCCAGCGAGCCCGCCTTGTGCCTCAGAAACAGAACACCCCCTCCCCCTTTAACCACCATTGGCCTAGTGTGTGGAGGGAGGGTCCCGCGCCGGCCGAAGCGGCATTGCTTCCGAAACGGGCGAAGCAGAAGGAATGAGCTGGTTAACACCCCGGAACGCTGACGGGGGTTATCCTGCCTGAACGTCTCCGCCTGGGACGACTTCACGTCCTGCGAGGAAATAATCCCGCTATTAATGCACCCAACTCGTTGCACACAGCGTGCCACGAATACCGAAATCCGACCGCGCGTAGCCGTGGAAAACGGAAAACTAAAACTATCGACGACCGAGCGTACATACATACTTCGTACATACATACGTCCTAAGTCGCCACAACGTCCGAGCTGGACTCGCTGCTACTAGCCACGCACAGAAAGATGTTACCACCTCAAGCGGGCTGGGCTGGAAGGAAACCATGTAGTTCGCACATACAGCCACTATAACAAGGGAGGATCTGAAGGACTTGAAACTACAGATCAGGAGCTCGGTCCCATCCATCCTCTACATGTAGTTATCAACATGATACAAAACATGACCCCTTCACACAACGCTTGGCCGTTCACGACCGCACCCCCCATTGTGACGACTTGTGTAGCAGAAGCTAAGTGGCCCAAGTAGAGACCATGATGGCTGACCCGATCTCGAAACTCAGCCCGTCTGGTAGCGACGATACAGCATGTCCGCGATATATAATAGCGTGCTCTTTCCATCTTGCTTTTGTGCCAGCCCTTTGCTTCATGTGCCCTACCTTGTCCCTTTCATCTTTGTTTCCCTGGCGGAAATATTTTCCCTCTCGAGGTCCTAGAGACCACATTCTGTTCGTCATTGTGCCGGCACATTCCGTCTTAATCTAGTACCTCATTCACGATGCCTTCTTTCTCTTCACTTGTCGTCTTCTCCCTGATATGCTCCCTGGTCTCGGGCCATGGGACCATCGTCGCGGTGAAGTCGAATATCGACCAATCACCTGTTGGCAAGGGATTCAGGGGTATGTATTCGTTGTTCCCGTGGCGACGAAGAAAGACGTTGACAGAGAGCCCCCTTCCAGTCGAAGATAATCTCCCCAACAACTGTTCCAATGTCATTCCCTGCCAGCAAGACAGCACCATTATTCGACCTGAAGAGATCAAGGCCAACCTGGTCAATCCCTGTGGCCGCACACAGATGCATGGAAACATCGATGTCGGGCAAGAAACGGAAAAGGCTATCCAAGAAAACAGGGTTGCCTTCGTCCAAAGGGGAAGCACTCTCGATGTGACCCTTCACCAGGTCAACGCCGATGGCGCGGGCCCCTATAAATGCGAACTTGACGAGACCAGCAACGTTGGCACGTTTACACAAGTGAGTTCCGATGATTGGTTAATCATTGTATGTGCTTGAGCTAACCTCGACGTCGGCAGAACCTCACCATAAAGAACAATGTCCCGGGGACCAACGGCCTCTCATTAGTCGTGGCCAAGAACTTTACCATGCAGATCGAAATGCCGAACAATTTCACCTGCATCGGAGGTAAGGAGCCCGTTCTCGATGATTTGCTGCAGTTCCTAATGACAATCACTAGGTTCCGACGGCCAGACTTGTACGATCCGGTGCCAGAACAATGCCCTGGCTGGAAACTTTGGCGGCTGCTTCCCTGTCAAACAGACCGACACGGAGCCGCACGTCAACACGCCAGAGGCGAACAAGGCCATAGACGACCAGAACCGCATCGAGGAACTCCAAGAAATCGCAGCCAAGGAGATACCTAATGCCATCAAGAACATTCAGAAGAATGGAAACCCCGAAAACATCAAGAACTTGAATGCTCTCAATGACATCACTCAAGATAACGAGAGAGACAAGATTCAATTTGGCGAAACCAACATCAACTCGGAAGGCCAGAATAATAACCAGAATAACGGTGCCCAGAATAACAACCAGAATAACGGTGCCCAGAATAACAACCAGAACAACGGCGCCCAGATCAACGGTGGCGGCCGGGGCAACGGGGCCCAGAATAACGGGGCTGGCCAAAACAGAGGCGCCGGCCAGAACAACGGGGCTGGCCGGAACAACGGCGCAGGTCGGAACAACGGGGCTGGCCGGAATAGAGGCGCAGGCCAGAACAACGGCGCCGGCCAGAACAACGTCGCAGGTCAGAACAACGGCGCCGGCCGAAATAGAGGCGCAGGCCAGAACAACGGCGCCGGCCAGAACAACGGCGCCGGCCAGAACAACGTCGCAGGTCAGAACAACGGCGGCGGCCGAAATAGAGGCGCAGGCCAGAACAACGGCGCCGGCCAGAACAACGGCGCCGGCCAGAACAACAACGTCGCCAACAGTGGCGGCCAACAAAACCAGGCTCAACGCCAGCAAGCTCAGAACCAGCCGGGCGCAGGACAGAGAGGCGGCCGGTTAAACGGAGGCGGAGCAAACAACGCGCAAACCCAGCAGATCAACCAGGCTGCAACCACGCGAGGCCAGGGCCGGTTCCAGAACTTGGCCCAACAAGGTCGAGGCAACCGCGCGAACTAAGAGCGAGCAGAGAAAGGCGTCTATTAATGACACAATCGTCACGCCGCTGCCAGGTCCATCATTATATCCCAAGGGAATGTTGAGAGAAGGTGGCGGCGGAGGAGGAGAGAGGTCAACTCGGAAGTCTCGAACGTGGGACCGAGAACTATTGCTTCTCATGGGCCAAAGCATATCTTTCCCTTGGGGCAAGTGCTGTGGAGTGACTGAGTGAGAACTGGCTGTTGGATGCCGGGCGTTGGCCTCGGCGTTGGTTGGCGGTGTTTGCCCACCGACTTTTCGTATGTATTTTTTCGGCTTATACATAGTTGCAGCGTTTCTTGGTTTGGCTGGTGTTGTAAGTAGGCACCGTCTTCACGTTATGACTTGATAGAGATTTGGGCGTTTTGCGGTATCGCAGCAAAGCATGCGGGAAACCAATAGGAACATTTGCCCTGAGTGAACATGGACTGCATACATACATACATACTGCACTGAGGCGTATTAGCTTTTGAGATTCCGCTCTAGCTCGCGGTCGCTTGATACTTCTTCTGTTGTACTTGTTAGGATTCACCATGGTTTGCTTCTCTCAACTGGGTATAATAGATTCACTCGGTGCGCTGGTCCGTGCAGTGCACGTCGCACTACCTTGACTAAAGCCGTAAGGACCAAGCCGTCCAGACATACACACAGACGCTAGCAACAACGATGTAGATTATTGCCGAAACAGCCAAGGCCTGTCCTCTTAGTTTAGCCATTCGGCGGGACGAGGCCAGGAAATGGGGAGCAGAGGTGACACGACAATAGATTGGAGCGAGTGGCAACGTACGTACCTACATAGATGAGATTCGACGGAAGGAAATTAGGTCAGGTCTTTGACTTTCAGTTGGCAAATAAAAAGGATCACACCGGCGTATGTACGTATGACGTATGTACATACATACAACCTACATACACATGGAGTTGCGGTAACTTGAAGTATACATGGGAATTCTTGTTCATGAGATTGAATAGTAGGAGGGTCTAAATCCCTCGTACATGTATCGACGGATTTGCGTGTCGACCACCTCGAATAACACCGCCGCCTAGCCGAACGACCGGCTGCAATCCTGGCAAGAAAACAGTTCTCCAACTCGGGACCCGTTATACCGAGGCGACAACCATTCATGCTAAACATAGCAAGGCACCACAAGACCGATTAGTTGCCGAATTCCTGCTAAGGCTCCCGTTTCGCCTCCCTATCTTATAAAGTCCGTAAAGTACATATGAACATACATACATTGTATGTATGTTTGCAAGTATGTATGTATATCCATACAGCGGTAATCCTAAGCCCAGACACTTTGACTTCTTGCGAAGTAGATGACAGCTTTGCTAATAGTGATACCCATTCGCCCGTACATACATACATACAACACATGTACAGAAGATGAATTCCTATAGGTGCCACCGAGTAAAACAGCCACCGTGGCTTGGGACGCAATAAAGCATATCTTGGTTGAGTTTTCCGGGCAAGGAACAAAATGGGCTGATCTTATCAAACCGACCGCCTGCACGACGCATTCCGAAAAGGTAGGTTCCGCTGCCACGGCATTCATCGTCAACTCTATCCCACCAATGGCCATAGAGCCATCAGCTTACCACGCCGTCCCCACGTGCAGCCGGATAGCTAATACCGTATGCATGTACATAAGCATTTAACCGTGTGCCCATCTTCGCGGTCGATCCCTTCTTCAGATGACGACAGACTGTGAATCCCGCTCAAATCACGCCTCCGTGGTTCGCTGATTTCTCCAAGGTTGCAAAGATGGGCGCTGGCAGGTCGTCAGCGCTTGAGCGGTTTCAATGGTATATATGCCTAGATGCCCGTGATGATGCGTGCCGGCTGTTGTGCTGATGCGGTTGACGTCTTTAGCCCCAAGGATGAAGACGCCAACTACGACAACACGACCTGGTGCAACAGAGACTTGATCCCGACACCGGCTCAGAGACGGACATTTGGCGTGTGGTCCTACCTGGGTATCATCGCTCGCTCACCGCCGTTTCGACCCATCAAGGCTGAAGATGCCCTACCCAGGTTACTGGACCGTTTCTGGCTCCAACGTGTCGGCATGGCTCATCGGCAGTACCCTCTTGGATTTTGGCCTGAGCCCGCAGCAGGCCATCGGCGCCGTTGTACGCTTCTTTTTCAAGTCGAAGTACAGGGACCGAACAGCAAGGGGGACTAACTACAGTGATAGGTTTTCGGAGGCTTGTTGACCGGCCTGCTCGCCGTCGCCTGCGGATGGATGGGAGAAGTCCATCACATCGGCTTCACCGTCTGCAGTCGCTTCTCGTGGGGGATGCGCGGTTCCTACTGTTAGTCGGCTCCGTTCCCCTGAGGCGCAGAAGATGATACATGGCATAATTCCCAGTTCCCGTCGTTCTGCGCGTCTTCGTTGGCTGTATCTGGTTCGGACTACAGGCCTTCTGGGGGGGGCAGGCCATGCGAGTTGCCCTCGGGGCCATATTCCCGGGTGAGGTCATCTTTGAGCCCGGCACTTGTCCATCTTCGCATTGACAAGTCTCTAGGTCTTGCCCATCTCCCCAACCGCTTCGATCCCAACTCTCATCTGCAGACCAATGACTTCATCGGCCTGCTTCTATGGATGTGTCTCTTCATACCGGGCGTCATGATCAAACCGGAGAAGCTGCAGATTAGCTTCTTTGTCTGCTTCGTCCTCTTTTGCGGATCCTGTATCGGCCTGCTCATCTGGTAGGCTGACGTGCTCTGCTCCGGGTTGTTCATTACATCGCTAACAAGCCCTCAAAAGGGCCGTCACTCGGGTCGGAGGCCCAGGCACCATGTTTCACGAGCCCGGGTCGGCCCCCAACGTCGGATGGGCCTTCATGTTTGGCCTCACCTCTGTCCTCGGAGCCTGGGGAGGCGGCACGCTCGGACAGTCTGACTGGACAAGATATGCCAGTCGCCGATATGCGCCCATCCTCTCACAGCTGCTGGCGTCTCCCATCACCATCTCGGTGACGGCCATCATCGGCATCATCGTCACGAGCGCGACGAGAGACATATTGGGAGGCCAGCTGCAGTGGAACCCCATCTTCCTGCTAGCCAACATCCAAGAGCATTACGATTCGTCGCCGGCCGCCCGCGCGGGAGTCTTCTTCGCCAGTGCCGGCCTCGTCTGCTCGCAGCTGTCGGTGAGACGAGGTCCAGACCCCTTGCCGAAGCGCTGCGGCATGTTGATGTGTCTGCTATAGATATCGCTTGTTCTCAACGCCATGAGTTGCGGCATGGACTTGGCCGGCTTGTGGCCCAAGTACATCAACATCCGGCGCGGCGCATACATCATGGCCATTGTAGGCATCGCGACTCAGTAAGTAACGTTTTTAGTTCACCATGGCTTCGTTGACTTGACAACTCTGTAGGCCATGGCAGCTTCTGGCAACGGCAGCCAAGTTCTTGACCGTGATGAGCGGTTTCGGCGTCTTCATGGCCCCGGCCACGTGAGTGTCCCTGAAAACGTCTGCCCTGCGAGGAACTTCTCGGCTGAAAGCGTGATGAAACAAAGAGGGATCTTGCTCGCCGACTATCACCTCGTCCGCAAACGCAGGCTCCGCGTCGAGGATCTGTACGCCGGCGAGCCTTGTTCGATATACTGGTTCGACCTTGGCTTCAACTGGAGGGCCTTTGTCGCCTTTTTCGCAGGCGTATGGCCGCTTCTACGTACGTATAGCCATGTTACGAGTCGCGATAGACGGAAAGACTGACGTCTTCAGCCGGCTTGATTGGCGTTGTCAACAAAGACCAGTCCGAAGCGATGTCGGGCTGGATTCGGCTTTACAACCTCACCTTTATCGTCGGGCTCTGTATCGGCTTCTCCGTCTTCTGGCTTCTCAATCTTCTGCTGCCTGTCCCTGGAAAAGGCGAAGAGATGGCGTTTTCTGCCGATAGCGACAAGCCGCCACGAGATGGCACGCCGGATCACAAAGTCTCGAGTATCCCGTAGCACGCAATAGCTGTTAGTTGGCCAAGCTTCTACTAGCCTTCTTGTATCAAGATGGGCAGAGCTGCCCAGTGCTTGGCAGGTGTCACTGAGAGGATTGCATCAGGCAACACACTCAAGTCAAACCCCCGTAACGCAGGGAATGTCCACGTGTCTTTTGCCAGTTAGTTCACTTCTACAGAAGATGACTGCTGTTGACAGTCGTGAAAGATGCATCATCAGAAGGCCTTGGTACTTTTCTCAGCCGGGAGCCTTTCCGAAGCTGCTCATCGAGTTCATGGGCGGTGCAGATGCGTGAGTCGTCGGCGGTGAAGAGGATTTCGTGTGTACTGACTTTGACAAAGGTTCCCGCGGAGGACTGCTGGCCACCTGAAGAGACGTGGAGCTTGTTCAATTCTACGCTGGGAGGGAACCTGATCAGGTCGATATCCGTGGCCGCCTCATGCTACCCTGGCCCCGAACAAGACATCGAGCGAGATGCTCTTACGTGAACAGCATGTGGTCAAACGAGACCTTTCAGACAGGCCAGCCAATGGGTCGTTACTATCCGTACAACATCACCTGCCCCCCCGGTGCATGTCGATATAGCATCGGAGCAGCCGAGATGCTCGATAGGACAGCTTCCGGTCTACAGCGTCAACGTCAACGTCACGGAACACAGAGACATTTCTCGGGCGCTCGCCTTTGCGCAGAAGCACAAAATCCGGCTGACAATCGTCAACACGGGCCACGACCTCAACGGACGGTCCGATGGCTTCGGAAGCCTGGCCATCTGGATCCGCAACCTTGGACACGGCCTCCACTTCCAGCCTCAATTTTCGTCGGCTACCGGTTGCTCTCGCTCCGGCTGGTACGGAAGCGCCATCCACATTGACGGCGTCTGGACTTGGCGAGAAGTACACCGAGTGGCCCGGCGGAGCAGTGTCATCGTCGTCAGCGGCGGCCCTGATTCCCCCGGGGCCACAGGCGGCTGGCTCTCCGGTGGCAGGCATGGACCGGCGTCCCGCAATTATGGCCTCGGCGCCGACCAGCTGCTCGAAGCCCACGTTATGCTTGCCAGCGGACGCGTCGTCAATACAAACCACTGCCAGCATCGGCTCCTGTTCCGTGCTCTCCGAGGAGGCGGTCCCGGATACGAAATCGTCCTTGGCACAAAGGTCAAGGCGTATCCCAACGTAGAGTGACGGCCCACAGGCTCAACGTCTCATCCCTAAGGGGGTCCGACTCTGATCTGCTCGATGCCGTCGCCCTTTTGCCGCAGTCCCATCCGCGTCTACTCGACTCTGGATTCGCTGGATATGCTTCTTGGTTTCGTAGCATGCCTGTTGCTAGTCGTAGGCAACTCGTCATCGGGCTACACGCATAGCATGTGGACCATCGGCATGGGCAAGGCTGATGCCCGACTCGGCTTTGAGTCCCGTACGGAAGAAACTAGCAAGACTTGGTCAAAAGCTGCTCATTGACGAGTCCTGGGCCGAGTATGGGGACTATTGGTCATTCTACGACGCCGAGCTCGGTCGGGATGGACCGCCTGGAGACTCAATGGTTGTCACTTCGCGCCTTCTGAGACGGGACTCAGTCTAGAACTATTGACGTGTCCAATAGTGAGCGGTAAAGCGGGAAAGGGAACCTTAACATCGTCGGCCTCGTTTCCGGCGGAAAGGTATCGGACGACGTCGTCGACAAGACGTCGGGCTTGAACCCGGCCTGGCATAGCTCACCCCTTCTCCCCATCACAGCTCGGCCGGTATTCAAGACAGCAAGCTTTGTTGAGCGCCAAGCTGTCATTGACGACATCATCACGGTGAAGGACGCTGCAACCAAGAGGCTGGCTCCAGACACGGGGGCCAACATGAACGAGGGCGACCGCAACGATGCCCATTACATCCACAACTTCTACGGGCGGGCCTACGAAGGCCATCTCGAGGCAAAGACCATGTATGTGCATACGATTCCGGCGGCGTCTTCTATTGCCCGACTTGTGTTGGTGCTGAGGCATTTATCGACAGATCTGATGGAGCTTTATGCAGTGCCGAGCTGCTCCCACATACCGAGGCTCGCGCGTGAGAGTTCTATCGACATCAAACAGGCTGACCTTGCGTGACAGTGATGTGGGACGGGGTGGCACGAAATGGCAAAAGTTCTTGCAGATAGATGCAGACACATATTCACATACTTCGTACCTGCATACTTCGTACATACATACATACATACATACATGTGTATGCGTGAATGTACATACTCTTCTGTCAAGAAAGTCAAGAAAGTTTCAAGTCAACCTGCCGTGGAATGAACGGAGTTGGCCGCGTGCAACATGTCCAAAACTCTGTGTTGCCCGTCGTTGCCCGCATGCCAGTGAGCTCTGTAGAGGCACGGATACATACATGTAACATCCAGAAGTAAGAGAAACATCCCCAACCCCTTACAGACCATTCAAGGCGCAGATGCCCCCGAAAAGACAACAAGTCTCGTAAAAGACAAAGATCTTGATCTGCGGAAACCCCGGGCCGCCAAAGTCTGGATCAAGCCCACTCGTTCCAGGGAACAGAGGCGCGCAGAAGCCGGAGATCCAGTAGAGGGAGCCAAAGAGCATGGCTGCCTGAATCGATTCGCGACTGGCCGCAGGGGTCGGAAACTCCCACCACGTGAAGTACGCAGTAAGTAAACCGAGGATTACCGCAAGTGTGATTGTCTGTGCGGCGTGAAACCTGTCATGTCTTTCAGCTTCACCTCGGTTACATCTTAGTACATAGAGAGCGCACTTGGCGTGAGGCGGCCAGCGTGGGTTATATAGATGTGTCTTGTCCATATCAAAGATAATTGCACCGACGGTGAGACCGAGGGCATCTATCGTTAACAGGAGTTTTCCTATCATGCCCATGGTTGCGAAAAGAAAGCTTTCACTTCAAGGTTATGCTGTGTGGTGAAGCGATATCAAACAGATAAAGGTAAAGGTAGCAACCAATTTATATAGATCTAGCAGGTACTCTGCCTAGAAAGAATCGGGCAAAGTAACAGATTTCGAGCTAAGCTCGATCCCGCTAGTTTTTACGTCCGGGGCTCAGGCGGTTAGACTCTCCTCTACGAGCTGCGTTCGTGATCTATCTGTCTCCTTAGGTCTTCCTATGTGACATGGGAAGCCACTGGGCCACCGCAAAAATGACTCAGAGGTGCGTTTTCCGTACATACATATGTATGTAATGCAAGATCATCACACAGGAGACTACACAGCGCTAGTAGGAATCGAACATTCGTCGGGTGATACTACCTATATAGACACCGCTACATCAACTACCGGGGTCTTGTGTCGGTCATCCCGAGTTCCATTGTCACCGCTCACCCCGTGTAAGCCGCATCCTAGACTTGAACGTTTAGTTCTCAAGGACAGCTTTCCGTCGTTGTGCGTAGCAAACAGCCATAATTGCTTTTTGCATTGCTTCTTATGACGGAATCTTGATCCTTAACACCGGTCAATCTTCAAGCTAGCCTTAGCGAATCTTTCTCGACAATGTGACCCGCAAGCTTGATGGGACGGCACGTAGAACGTCTCCTGCATCAGTTACTACGGGTGGACCCGTCTTCAATTAGTAAATAGTTCATGACCCATGCATAAACTTGTGCGACAAGACACAAGTCCAAGGCGTAAAGCAGTCGATTGTGAAGTATAGGGAGATAAATGAGGATGCTGTCGAATGCTAGACAGTTCCTCCGGAGGCCCCGTGGAGATGCCTTTGTCGTGGCAAAATGCCTTCACACCATCATCTATGTTTTCCTGTTAGCCTGCAAATCGGCTATGAATTACATATGTACAGTAGGTGTCTCGCGGCTCGACGGCTGTTCTTTGAGGTTGTACTACGACCTATCCGTGCTACGAACGAAGACTCGGAGATGCTTCGTGCCTTATACATGCCGAGGAAAATAACGCCCAAGCTCTATAATTTACAAGACCTGCTAGCTTCCTCAGTGTAAGAAAAATAACATCTATAACTTTAATCCCTTCGGTATATTTTCGTTTGTGCATATAGAAGTATGTAATAAAGGCAAAAGAATAGATCCGTATTGTTTCTAGACACTACTATCGATTGTTAGCAAAAGGCTCAGGTTGAATAGGTGAAATTCCATAGCGAATAGCTCACAATGAAATGCTAGCCTAACAGCTGTCACGAATTTACTTGTGTAGGAGGCACGCGAGTGACAAAGGTTCTTTCTCGCGCATGTTGCTTTCCCCGTGATGTAACTCATGCCTCATCAATGCCCAAAAGGCTGCGGTCTCACCGAAAGGTTGCATCACAGCCTAGAAGTTGACTACAGAACCAACACTGAACTTGTTAATAGTCGGAATTGAGGCTATGCCGGCTTGTGGCTGTGGTGAAGTCTCGTACATACATACATATCACTCTAAATTCTGCCGAGTCCATGCTACAGTGATTGATCTCGCACTCTCCGGCAAGATACTGAACGTCCTTTGCATCCACCTCGAACGCTACCTGTCGCTTTTCTATCGGTGACCATTGGACCACGCGGAATGTAAAATACTTACAGATTTGTGCTTTGGGTGCCGCAACGTCAAAGCCCTCTCACATATACACGTATAGAATCTTTGAGGGCTGGCAACATACATACATACGCTCACTGATCCTCATGTAACATGAAGTGACATGCTGCATCAACTTGGCTCGCTACGTGATGAGCTAGTTGGTCTGTGGATTGAAGCGCCGACCTGAATTACAATCGCTTCCATACTCATACGTAAGCTTGTGACACCCTTCATGATCTGCTCAGGTCATGTTCAGGCTAGCTGCTCATCGCTGGCCTTCTGATAGCCCCGTTACAAAGAGCTGAGGGGTGGTCTAGAGTTCAACGTGAGCTAAGAATAAGCGAGACAAGGATTGGACAGCCGCTACAAGATAGCCAAATCGCTGCGGGAAGCGTTCACAATAGACGGTGCGAGATAGCGTTTCGATCCTTCAACTAAATTAAATGTCAGTTCACGAAGGACTCCACTAGGGTAACGTAAGGCATTAGGGTGTAGATAGTGTTAGCTCTTAGTATCACATTCCGAGGATATTATAAGTATCTACGTACGAATACACATATGTATATATGTACGCAGATCCCTATGCTACTCGAAAGACGAGTGGCTGATTAATCAAGAAATTGTGAAATCTAGGCAGATTTTTTGTAGAGATAGGAAGCTATCTTTCAGAATCAGAACGCAAATTCTCATCCGACAAAACCTGAGCAAATGCCATCTCTTTATGCAACTTTACCCCTCGACTATGTCATCCTATAGCAGATCATCGAGAACTTCTTCATGGCTTAATCTCGTCTTTCTTATCCCGTTTATTGCGTCCTTGAGCTCTGCCTCCCTTTTTCCCTGCGTCGATGTCGCAATCGCTCATGATTGCCATCTCCACTCCATAGACAACGATAAAAGTTGCTTCTCGGCTTTTGCCTTCAGCTATGGTAAAGAATCTAGATTTCCGACTTCTCAATGTACTATCGAACATGGCCGGACAGGCAAGACTCATACCTCTACGCCATGCGGTTGCGCTCTCAAGTTAAATGATCTCGTATTCAACTATTGCCCGTTGATGTGAGACTACTAATGTTACATGTCTGTTCCCGGAGAACTTGAACTCATAATACATAAGTCTAGAGAAACTCGCCGAAAGTGAAAAGCAGAGGGCATACAAGCAAGATGCCGTCTACTGCTTCAAAATGACCACGTGCTGCAACGGTACATGTACCCTAGAAGCGCTACGGAACCCTTTGAGTCCAGCCCTTGTGAGCTTTCGTCACGACTTAGGACTCAATATCAACGAAGAGGTGTCTCATATTCGAGCACTGGCCGAGAAAGACCGACACCCTCTGTTTCATTCTCTTCTTTCTCTATGGGGCTGGTTCGCCAGAAACAGATTTCCGTCTGCCTCTTGCTCGGACGGTATGAGTTTATCAAATTGGATTTTTTTGAAAAGCACCTTTAACTGTTCTTCAGTGACAAAGACCTGGCGCCATCTACAGGAATCGCTTCCACTGATTATCGAGATATTCAAGCAACGCAGTTTAGATGGCGGTGATTCAAGTAGGAGCTAGACTATTATATGTATATTTTCGCGTGACGACTGGAGAACCTATGCTTACTGCTTACAGAGAAAGTCGATTGTTCTGACACTTCACGTTTGTCAGGAAATAGCATAAAAGCAATATTTGTTCGGGACCTCGTTAATGAAGACCTAAGAATCTCTTCTTTTGACGCTCTCATTTTACTTCCAGAAGACGACATTAGCATTCTCTGCGCTCATCCCTTGTTTCTGGAAGATGAAGGCCGCCAGCAGCTCAATTGCATGACTCAATGTGCTAAGACGCGGAGAAATACAACAAGCAGCACTTTCGAGGCCTACGTCAGTAGCCTACTTATCTTGTCTTCCAATAAGAGCTGTCGAGCAAGCTCAGCTCTGGAGAGTCTCCTAGAAATATGTTCGAATCGCCTCAAAAACGAGAACCAGTCGCTCAGTCGCGATGTCATTCTTAACCGGAGTTTTTCTCAGCCATCACGTCCTCGGAGAGTACAACTAGCCCCATGGAATCGCAGGGAAGATTTATCACTCGAGTCTAGGATCCATTCAGCTGCCAGTTCCTCAAGGAATGACTCTGACGATCATGTCCCAAGCTTAGACAAACGCGAGGAGAAGTTACCCACCAACGTTGAAAAGCCGCGCCAGATGTCAAACGCCGACCTTGAGCAGTCAGACGTTGTATCGTATCACAGCACCCAGTCGCTCAAGCCAAACAACGACAACAAGCAAAGAAGAGGCAGGTCGTCTAGTGAAAAGGGAAATGAATTTGGCCAGGAGGCCCAGGGATTCGTCATGATAGATGGACCCAGGAGCTCCATCGATCACACCTTCGCCACTGCTTACACCGTCGTCCGTCAAGTGGCCCAAGTCCCGAACGTCAAGCGCTCCGACGTCACGAGCAACAAAACACTTCTCGAATCCGTGTTTGATCCGCTAGAGGAGACATTCCACGTCTACTGCAATTATCGCTCCGGATCGTCTGAGTGCGACAGAGTCTGGATGAATGGGGCAGAGGACACGATAGTACTACTTCCTGACCATGTGGGCGAAGGACCGTTTGCTCGTCTAGTGTCGATGAAGACAGTAAGTGATGAATTTAAGTTGCCTAGTCATCACCGTCTTCACCGCAGGGCAGAGAAGCTTTCGGATCCGATATATGAAGTAAAGATAGATTACGATTTTCAAGCAATCCGTCTCAAGAAAGGTCATCAACCGATCAACCTTCGAGTGGACTACACTAATCTCCGCAGCTATTGGGAAGAAATCAGCATCGCAGAGACGAGGCGAAAGAGAAGCCTCAATAGTGACGGGAACAGCAAAGTTTCTGACTGGCAAGCCCGTGTCAACAAGGCTTCACTACTCGACCAGGCAATGGTCAAGCGTCCAGACTTAGTCAACGCCACTAAAGCCATGGGCGGCGGTACTGGAGCTCGCCTTCGCAAGAGATGGTGGGGAGATTTCGTCGAATGGCTCCGGCGACTGGTACGCCTCTTTCTCTACATGAAGTCCGTGCTGGCACAGTCTCACTTTGACGGTGTAGACAGAAATGACACAGTCAAACCTCGGCACCCTGCACATCTCTTGGGGGGACTCATTTTATCTCTTCAGGTCCAAAGGAGGGTGTGTAAAAGTCTCCTCTGCCCATGACCCCAGGTTCTTATCCGCAGTCCAAGAGCCGATGTAGTGAACGTAGCTGACAAGTCGAGACACAGATGTTCGGGAACTAAGACGTCCGCAAAGCTAGACATTGAGCTCGATGCTGCCGTCAGTCTCGATGTCACATACGCCTACTACTTCTCTGGATCCATTATACCGCCTAGCATGCCAGATGCTTACGCGTATCTTAGCATAGAGCCGAATGCATATCTCAGCCTTCGTATGGCTGGGCACGCAGCGATGGAGTACAGATCAAAGAGAACGCAAATCATCGACACTATTACCTATCCGGGACTTGCTATAAAGGGGCTCGTCGCGATCGGACCTTCACTAGATATCTATGGTCAGGTGAGACCGTGAGAAGAAAAAACTTTGCCATCTCATTCGTTTCGTCGACTTATCTGTCACAGATCCGAGGCCGGGTCATGCTTTCAGGCCAGGCCCGTGCTGGGGCGCACCTTAACTTCGGAAGAGCTGAAGTCTACTGGCCGCAGGAAGACGAGGCAAGCAAGAAGTATGAGAAACTCTTGGGTGTAGAGAGTGAATCATCGGTCCCCGATCGAGACATTCTGGAACCCGTCTTTGAAGCAGACGTGGAACTCACCGCCGGACTAGACATTACGGTTCAGCCGCAGGTAAGCGAACTGATTCAGGGCCAGAAGAAAGTTAGTGACACTTAATCAAGGTGAACTTCGGAATTAAAATTGGAGGTGGAACCCTATCACAGGGTCTGACACTTGTAGACGCCCAACTCTCAGGCTACCTAGTCGGCGGTCTATCTTTCCAGGCAACTAGCCATATCAATCACGACTCGGACGAGATTGATTACTCATACGGCGTATACATGATCTACAATTTAGGTTATACAGCTAAGGCTTTCATTCTCGGGCTCGTCGGCTGGGCTGTCGAGCCACGCGAAGTATTTTCTCGCGATAAACGGATCAGTATTTACGGACCAGTCAAAAGATCTACTATAGCAAGCCAAGAAGCGAAGCCTCGTCCAACAAGCCCCTCAGAAACCGCAGCTCTTGAGGGTGAACTGAAGAAATCGCGTCACGCGAGGGCTGCTGAGCGCAGTAAGATAACTTCCCCCAGGCCTTGCGAGGTAGAGATACATTGATACAGAAATCTTACCCATTGGAAGAGACCAAAGACATGCCACTGGCCTCAACTTTTAGCGGCCAGCTTTCATGCCCAGTAAAGCGCAAACGGAAGACTAAGCTGCCAGAAATTCGATGCAAGTAGTCCTGAAGACATTCTACCCAGGCTATAGCGACTGACATTCATGAACAAGACAACTGCGATCTCTTTGGTCCGGCTCTAATCAGGGGCACGGCAAACCACTCAGACGTCGAGGTGCCAGGCCTCTGCAAGAATTGGCGGAGACTCCGTTCGTTTCGCAAAGTCTTGACATTTTCCGACGACGTACTGAATGAGAGGAGATTGAGACGGAAATGTCTCCCTGATTACTGCGACGTACAAGACAGAATCTACAGTACTATGACTGGGCGCTGGGTTGAGACGACCTGCGCTACTGCCTTCCCTGCTATCGTCGAGGAGGTAAACGACTCGGTTTTCTGGCCCACCCCACCATCAGAATGCGTGCCGTCACATCAGAGCTTTGCATGGAACGAAGATGGCTGCCAGAGTATGTGGACGGCACTATGTAGTGTATGTGGTGGCCAGGCTAATCATCATTCTCGCAGAACTCTTGAAGCATCTCGTGACGAACTGGGGAGAGCTAGAGCCTGTCCCAGGCAGCAATGCACGGACTAGCTATTGGGTGTCTTGGGAAGACAGAAGAAGTAAGTGACTCCGTGTGATGTGGACGTGCTTGTTGGTAAAACCACTGATACTCACGTGCAAAGAGTGGTCTACGATAAACAAGAAGGGAACAGTGAAGCAGCGGAAAACACAATATCCCTATCCGATGCCAGTATCCAAGGGTCTGCATGGACGCACCAGCTTGCGGACCTCTTGGGTCTTCCGAAGAAACTACACTTGGTCTACAGTCGACAATGTGACCGACTCCAAAAAGTGGTGGAATGCCCGCAGCTATAGCTTGAGTGGCTCGCCAGACATGGTAAGCGGCTGGGATACTATTCTCTGTGCCATCAACACCTTTGGGCAGAACAACACATACCGACTAAAAGGAGGGTATAACGCGCTTTGTCTTCACAATACAAGCTATGACATCGGGAGCTACCAGAACGTACGAAAGGCAGTACCGTGTCGAGTGTACTTTACAGACGCGGACAAAGACATGTAGAATAGAGTAGGTAATAGAATCCCTATAGTAAACTAGATACTTAAAATAAATAGAGGTAGTATATGGAAATTAGACTTTTTACAGTATATAGTTAGCTAGTAAGAATTAAAAAGGTAGTACTTAATTTAATGATCTAAAATAAAGTAAATAAAAATAATTTAAATATAAAAGTACTATATATATATAAATATATATATATATATAAGTTAAGTTATATAGAAAAGAAACATAAAATATAAAAGATTAAGGTTAGAAGTCTTTATAATATAAATATAGTACTAGCTTATATACAAGTATATATAGAATTAAATAAAAAGTAAAAAGTACTATTTATTATATATTAATTTACTATTTCTTTTATTATAAGAGAAGAAGTTTATAGAAATAGTTTTTAGTTATAATAATAAAGATTAATTAGAAAGATAGTTTTAATCTTTTATTTATAAACTATATTTTATAATATAAAGAGACTAGTTATTAGTAAGAACTAAAGCTTTAAAAAATTATTATTAAACTAGATTACTTATAAGTACTTATAACAATAAATAAATAAAAGGTAAGAGAGTAATACTAAGTATATATTAATTTATTATTTGTTTTTATAAAAGAGGAAATTATATAAAGATATCTTTAGTAGTAATAGTATATTTAAAATTATATATAAAAAGAATACTAATAGTTTATCTATTTATATCTTAGTAATATAATATATAAAGGTTTACTATAGAAGGCGTTATATAAAGCCTAGACTAGGTCTTTAAGATAATAGTAAAGCTATATATATGTTTAATAATATCTGTTGTTTAAAAAGAAGAAGAAAAAGGAAAGGATATATATAAGGGTAGGGGTTTAAAACCCCTAGCCCTATACCTATATTAGTATAGAAATATAAAAGTCTGCGGCTATATGTAAGAGTATATATAGCTTAGACTTACCTAGGGACAGCCCTAGGATCCTAGAGCTACTACTACCTTACGTAATAGCTCCCTCTACTATCGCTAGTACTAGTACCTATACTAACACTCGACTCTTTTTCTAATCTAGACCTCCTACCTAGTAATACCTTCCTTTTAGCACTTTCTATCTACTTACTCTCTTTCCTATAGTTAACGTAGGCCTTAATATAGTCCTACCCCTTCTATAGTTAACCTACGCCTTAATGTGTATATATATTCCCTCTAGATTCTACTAGCTTATTAGAGATAAGTAGGTATAGATTAAACGTTAATATATATAAGAGCTCCTCTTAAAGATAGTATTAGTAGTAATCGCACCTCCTTAATCTTACATCGCTCGTATAACTATTATAAGGTAAAGAGGTCGATTATTAGCCTCTTCTCTACTATTAACCCTATCTTTAAAAGGCACTTATATAGTAAATATAAGTCTATATAGATTACGATTAGTAGTAGTAGAAGGTAAAGGTAGTAAGTAATAGTCTTAAGGATATCTACTAGGACGAACCTAGTATCGTATCCTACGATAAGACTATATATTTTAAATACAAGTATACTTCTAGTAACCTCTTATACTTTATAAAGCTCTAGTATAAGATATTACCTTTAAGAAGGAACGTACTATCCTTTTCCTACCCTTATAGATACTCTTCTATAAAAACAATAAGGAACTTAATCTAAGAGCTTAAGTCCTTATTATTTACAAATAAAGTATCTATAAAAATAAAGAGCTTAGCCCTCTTAAGGTCTATAGGTATAAAGGTTAGACTATAGTATAAAAGGCATTATATAAAGCCTAGACTAGGCCTTTAAAATAATAGTAAAGCTATATATATATTTAATAATATCTCTTATTTAAAAAAGAAGAAGAAGAAAAGGATATATATAAGAGTAGGGGTTTAAAACCCCTAGCTCTATACTTATATTAGTATAGAAATATAAAAGTCTATAGCTATACATAAGAGTATATATAGCTTAAACCTACCTAGGGATAGCCCTAGGATCCTAGAGCTACTACTACCTTATGTAATAGCTCCCTCTACTATTACTAGTACTAGTATCTATACTGTCGAAGGCTAGTAATCCTTTAAAAGGACATAAGAAAACAATTAATTAATTATTAAACTTATTCCTTTCTACTAATCTATAAAGAGGGGGAAAGAGGGTAAGATATAAGCGTTAGGTACCTACTATAGCAGTAGTAATAGCATTATACACATACTCTAGATAAGCTAGAATAGGGCCTACATTAGCCCTATATAGCCCTAGAGTAGGCCTTAGATTAACCCTATATAGCCCTAGAGTAAGCCCTACATTAGCCCTACATAGCCCTAGCGCTAGCCTAGCATTTAGCGGTTAGTAGTAGCTAATTACCGTTATAACCTAATAGTATAGGTAGGGCGATCTACCTAATAACAAACCTTAACCCTATACTAGTATGCGGTAGTAAGTGCCTATAACTTAGACATACTTCTGTCTACCTACGCTCGTACCTACGCGTACTAACTATACCTTACTCCTACTAATACTAGACTCTCTTTCTAATCGTAAAGGTATACGCATTAGAGAGAGAGAACCCCTTAGATTAGTTCTAAATCCGTATTAACCTATATCCCTTTTCCTATCGACCTAAGCCTCTATTCGTACTCGTAACTTACCTTTATCTACTAGCCTTGTTAGAGCCTTGTTCCCTACTTACTTTATTAAGCTATTAGTAGGGTTATCGCAACTATTAATCTATTAAACCTCCTCGATCTCGTACCTCTTATATAACTAACGTAGGGTAGTAAAGTTAATTATTAACCGCTTCTCTATAGTTGTACCTATCTTAACTAAGTACTTATATAGAGAGTATAAGTTAGTATATATAATAATAAGTAGCGCTAGGAGACTAAGTCGCGTAAAAGTAATATATAGGGCGTTAGAGAGGATAAAGGCTAAGTTATATCTAGCGACAAGGGCGTAGATCTCTAAAGTAAGTACGCTCTAGGTAACCCTCTTACTCTTTATTAAGGCTTAGTAGAGGATATTACTAGTTATTATAAAGGTATATCTATTCTTATCCTTACTTACGTTATCTTTAGCTAAAACGATAACAAACCCTATTTATAAGGAGAGGTCCCTATTATTTATAAAGGAGGTATTAGTAAAAATAAATAGCTTTACCTAATATAGGTCTATTAGTACGAACGTAAGGCTACGATCTAGGTTCTATTATTACTATAGGAGCTAATAGTTTAGGTAAGCGATATTAGTATCTAACGGATCCTATATTTAAGTAATAATAGCGAGATTATATAATACTTTAAGCTAATAGATACTTACAATATATATACCCTAAGCTTATTATTAGACGTATACTATAAGATTTTCGTTTAGTACGCTTATAATCTTATTAGCTTAGCCCTTCTAACCTACGTAGATGTACTTATTATCGTATATTATAATCCTATATTTATTAAAGTCCTCGTTCTAGCTAGCGTAGAGCTCCTTCTAGTCCTTAGCCTTAATGCCTATATTAAGAAGCTTATAAGCCTTAATATTAAGGAATTCTTTACTTATAAGGAACATTATATTATCTATCTATAGAGCGTATAAACCGATTTTAGACTTATCGTTAGATATTAATAAGTATAAGTTAAACGTTAGTATTATTAAGAGATTACTACGAAGGTAACCCTAGTATATCTTAAACTAGTAAATACTACTTTCTACGATCCTATATAAGGGCTTAACAATCCTTAAGACTATCCCCTTAGGGAACTTTATTTTAAGCTTATAGGGTAGCTTAGCGATAACCTCTTATTATAGCTTAGACTTAGACTATAGGTAGGCCTATATAATGTCTTAAAAGGCTAGTATAAAGCCTTGTTAATAAAGAGAGGGTACGAGGGTAAGGATAAGACGTTAACTACTATACTATATCGTTAGTAACTACGTTAATAGTATAGCCTTTTTATAATTATTATACCCCTATATAATAAGATGTAATTTCTTATATAAGGTATTTATCGTTTTACCTTTAACCTCTTAAACGAGCTATAACTTAAAAACGTATTAGCGTCTTCGTACATTATATATAGTAGGGATAATCGTACTAAAAGCTAGTAGGGCGTTAATTTCAACTTCGTTAAACGCTTTAAAAGGGGCGCCTAGTATAGTAATTTTCCCTTCCTAGTAGAGACGTAGGGATAGCTCTTTATCTAACATTTCGTAGGTAATAAGGAAGGTCTTAAACTCGTTATTATCGTTATAAATCCCTATAGGGATACCTATAATAACCTAGTATTAGTTACTCTAGCGGCTTAATTACTACAGAGTTAACTTATACTCGTTAGTAATAACATTATATATATATAGCTTAACGTACATAGACTAGAAAGTTAAGGGACTATAGGTAAGGCTAATAGTAACCTTATAATTATCTATAGCGAGGACTTAGTATAGTCCTTACTATCTCTTCTTTTCTTAGTAGACGAGAACTTTACTACTAAAGGTAAGGGAGGATAGAAGTAATATAGTCCCTTACGTTAACCCTTAGAGCTAGAGGCCCTTATTAATACAACGCGAAGCTATAATCTATCGTAGCTTAGCTATAGCTTTTACTAATACCTTAGTACATTATATTATTATAGTAGAAGGAGGGCTTTCTATTATAAGTTATAGGTAGGTACTAAATACTAATAACGTTAGGACGAGGCTATTAGGACTAGCTATATCGTTAATAGCCTTAATAGCTATCTAAAGGATTAAATCTATAGAGGCATCCTTTACTTCTACCCTAAAGATCTTATATATATAGTAGAGTAGGGCGTAATATCTCTTAACTTTCCTAATACTCTAATATGCCTCTATAGGGATCTATTAGTACAAGATACTATATAGCTATACCTTAGAGTAGAATTTAGCTATAGTAAAGTTCGTACTAGTATTATAAGTAAGGATATCTAGTAGACCGAGATAGGTATCTACCTAGTAGGCTTTAACTATCTCCTAAGTATACTAAGTAGTTATTTTATAAAGGAATTAAGCTACCTAGAACAACGTAGTAGAGTTAATAATATATAGGACTAGGTAGCTATTAAGGTATATTACGTTTACGATTACTTTATAATTAAAGTTATAATTATCTTATAATGTAAACTTAAACCTTCTTAGTAAGGGGCCCTTAACCTAGTAGTAGTAGTAGAGTTTACTAATCTTAGTAAAGTTATCTTACTTAACCTTATAGCTAGCCTTTATAAGTAGATTGTAAAAGTATTAGATAAAAGGGTAACTAAATTAACTATATAGACAACGTAGCTTAATATCTAAAAGAAAGGAGGCTACTACTACTTACTAGTATTAGTTAAGGAACATCTAGGGGTAGCCCTAGTAGAAGATAATAGGGATCTTATAGCTATCTAATCGTACTATATAGCTACGAGGGACATTAAGATAGTAAGAGAGCTACTATATATCTTAAAGGTAAAGAAAGAAGAGTATAGGGGTATCTAGGATATAAAATTTAACCTAGCTAACTAGTGTTAGTACTAAGGTAGAGCTAATAGACGAGATAGGCTTTATACTACTAAACGTAATTATAATCGTACCCTTAGTAGATTCGTCGAGTACGATACTAGGCTCTTTACGCTATAAAGTAAGGAGTTAAGACTTACTAGCTATTAAGTTCTAGGCAGTACCTATGTCTAGGATAATACCCTAAAAGGCCTATAAGGAATACTAGTTAAGAAGAAAAGAAGCTATAGCTATTAATCTAGCTAATAAGGAAGAGAAAGAGATAGAGGAAGAGGCTATTAAGGCTACTATTAGGAGCCTAAGCTAGTAACGTATATATTCGTTACTAAGGAACGTAGTAGCTATTATAAAGAAGTTAAGGTTAACGCCTTCGTTAGTGTCTTTATCCTTAGAGGCCTCCTTTATAATATATGCCTTAACCTTATACTTGTTATTGTTATTATAGGAATTACCCTTATATACTATAAGCTAGGAAGTATATATAGCGTTACTTACTACCTTATTATTAACCTACTACTATAGGAGGTATTTATAGTAAGCTTTATAGCGTTCTCTATTAAAATGTTTTATTAAGAAATAGCTAGATTTACTATAGACGTAATACTTCTTAGTCTATAATAATAGTATTAAGAGTACTATTCCTTTCTAGTAATAGGGACTATTTAGACTTAATAAGGCACTAGTATAGTTATACTTCCTATCTATAAGAAAGGAAGTAGTTATATACGCTAGCGCTAGTATTAATATGTCTATAATCTTTATTATTGCGATTATAAGAGGCTCTAAGTTACCTTTTATAATAGCTACTCGTAGGGCTACAATTAGCGCTTATAATAAATCCTTATATCCTTTAAGAGTAAGCTTAAACCTAGGGACGCTATAATAGGTATAAGTTAACGTTAACTATAACAAGTAGTTATTTAGATATAGTAATAGGGTACGTTAGTAGTTAAGAAGTCTCTTTTATAGTAAATTAAGAACTTTAAGCTTTGTCTTATTAGGGTTATTACATTATATCTAGGTAAATAAGATAATCTAGTACTTATTATAGTATATAACGCAATCTTTATCTAAGGAGAACTAGGCCTTTATAAGTTAGTATAGTTCTCTAATTATATAGCCCTTCTAGTCTATATATGTATTAAAATACTTCTAGGCGTATTTATATAGGGCGAGGGGAAAAATAGTATATACCTCTTTAGGCTTAATCTTATACTACTAATACGTCTATATAAATGTATTTATTATATTATTAAATAGCTTAAATTATTTACTACTAAAATAGTTACCTTTATCCTATCCCTTCGTAAAGGTAGCTATATAATAGGAGTTAAGGTACTTATTTAAGACGTTAGGTAATAGTAACTTATATAGCGATTAGTTAGGAAGTAGTAGAGAGAATAAGCGTACTAGAGGTTACGATACCTTAGCCTTATCGTCCTTTTTAGAGCGCGTTAGCTAACGTAAAACTATATAGCTAGGGTTATAACTTAAGGGAGTAGGATATAACGTAAGTATCTAGCGGATAGACTTAGGTATAGGATTAGATATAGATATAATAATAGGAGGAATAGGATCTAAGAAAATCTAAGGAGCTATTAACCTACCTACTAATAGTTACTTACCTTTATTAAATAGATCTTCGTCTCTTTAAACGAAGCGTTATTAGAGTTAGTAAGTAGTAAATCTATAAGCTACGCGTAATATTAGTAGGTTGTTTCTATTTTATTCTAATATGTCTTTTAACTCTATAAGGGTAGTAAGGGATTCTATAATCCTAGCGTTTCGATAGCTAGCGTAGATACCTTTTAACTAAAGTAAGTATTAAAGCTACTATATTAGTAGCTATAATACCTAATAGAATAAGGCGTTATTTTAGCCCTTAAAGTTATATTAGTACGTCTTATATAGTACTAAATTATTATCGTAAAAGTATAATCTTATAGCTTACTAACGATATAAGAGTTAAGCTCTATATCTATTGTCTCCTCTATTAGCTATATAAGATTTACTATTATAGTAATGTTATTAAGATTACTTAGGTAACTAGTAATGTTTATACTATTAAGGATTATATAATACCTTTAGCTAAGAGCTTTATTATTAAAGGTACCTTATTATAAGGATAATACTATATTATTTACGTAATATAACGCTCCTTATAGTAGACTCTTTAAGAACCTATTTTCTCTAGAAATCCTCTATAGGTATAATATTAGTACATTACGCACTAGCCTTAGCTAGGTATAAGGTTATGTATTAATAGACTAACGTTAGCACTATTGTACTAGTGTTAACCTAGCGCATACGTAACTAGATAATTGTTTTTCCTTTTCTAACTTTAGGGAGGGGAAGGGTATTTTAACCCTCCCTCTATATAATAGTTATAGGAGAAGATAGAGATTTTTAATACGTACTTTTGTTCCTTTTCGAAAAGGTCTAACGCCTACGACACTAATTAGTCTCTTGTTAGCGCCTACTTCGCGTACCTGCTTATAAGAGATAGACTAGCTAGCGGAAGAGACTAAGGACGCTATATACGCGTTCCTTAGTACTTAATTAGAGAACGCTATAGACGAGTAGTAGCTATACAACTATATAAGGCGTATAGCTAAGCGTAAATTTACTACAGACTCTAAGCCTAATATAGTCTAGGGACACTAGGGCTCCCCCCCTCTAGACGTAGCTACTACTTACGTAGATTATAGTTAGGAGCGTCCTATTACGTAATAGATTCTACTACTCCCTCTATAGATACCCCTAGTACCTTAGGTACTATAAGAAGAATTATACGCTCGTAGACCCCTACTATCTCAGTAGGGAACCCCTAGCGAGAACAATGTTAGGCAATTCTTAACTAGCTTAAGATAGTAGTTAAGGACGTCGCTAACGAATTCCTTACGGAAAGACTTAGACTACTACCTAAAAGCGTAAGTAAGATAGCGCGTAATACATTCGTTATTAAACAAATGTCGTACCTACTACATTAGACTAATAGCGATCTCTAGGCTATCTTTTACGAATACTTTAAGGGTTAGAAGGTAACGGACTTCGAAAACCTCGAGGAAGGGTTAGTAAGTAAACTCCGTACATTTCTACGCTACCGTAGAGTACTAGTAAGCGTAAGGAGGGATAAGGTACCTAAAAGCCTCGTTACTGTCCTTAAGGAAGATATAATACCGCTCTAAGAGAGGGAATAACTCCTTACGACGAAGGTTATAAAGGATACCTATGCCTTCGAACATAAGTAAGCATTTAAGCGTAGGGAAGACCTATTCCGAGGAATTTAACGCAGAACTAATAACGATACCCCTATAGATAATATAGCGCTTAAGTTTCCCTTTACCTTAGACCCCCGCTATAGTTAGTTACGGGTACTACCGCGAGCCGCTAATCTTAAACGGGATGTAGATAACGCTGCTACTCGGGGCCCCCTCTTAACGTTAAGACCCCCTATAGGATCGCTAGTAACGACCGTAGAAAAGGTAACGATATTCCCTATAGGGTTTAACGCACTAGGGTATAACTCTACACGCGGACTAGGAGGCCCTATTAGCAAAAGGTCCTATATACTTCCCCTAGTTAACGTTCTAAACGAGCTAATAGACGCCTCGCGGGCTATTAGCTTCGCGAAGCTTTAGAATAAGGACTAGAGCTATAGTAGGAAGGTATATAACATCTTTAATAATAAAGTCTAAGCTTTTCTTAAGGTATACTAGACGTTATAGATTCGCCCTAGAGAGTTCTATATAGTATTCTTAACTACTCTAACGGATTAGGCTTGGGACTATTTTCTCTCTTATATCCTACGAACGCATACCTTTATATAGGTATACTAGGCGATAAAGGCTTATTTTAATACTAAGTATAATCGCTAGGTATATTATAATAACTAGTCGAATTACTCGTTTACTAGTATCCGCTAAGTAAGTAAGGACAAGTCGCTAGTTAAGGTCCTTAATCTCCTCGTTAATAAGCTACTACTATACTAGTAAGCTCTCGCCCTAGTATAATAGTAGGAGACAGACTTTATCTATATACTAAAGAGAGTATACTATAGAACGCCTAAGTTAAACATAGCTCTCTTCTAGGCACTACTCTCTTTCGAGAAGCTTATTATAGACCTACGTACTTCTATTAACGTTAGTACCTTAGTTAGGAACTCTATATCTTTCCTTATAGATCGTAAGTATAACTACTTAGGTAAGGGAAGACGCCTAGGGTAACGTTACTAACAATAGCCTCCCCGCGGTAATAGTAAAACCCCTTCGTAGTATAAGTAGTATTACGTCTATAATAAGGAGGGATGCTTCTCGATAAAGTACTTATTTAAAGAGCGTAGAAAAGTATAGGAGCGGTTTAACCGCTAGTAATGCTTTAATAGGAAGTCCCCTTAAGCTCGTAGGTACGCTTCGTATCTACTTAAGTATAAGAGAGACGATCTAGAAGGTAAGGGCAATCCTAACGCTTTTACTATAGACGATAACGACGACGTAGATAGTACTTTCTCTAACTAGGATAATAAAGATAACGCTAACTACTCTACTACTACTACTTTTCTCTATAACGAAGCTATACGTTATAAACTTAGTATACTAACTACTATACTAATTAAGAAGGATAACGGGATGCTAGAGATACCTACGAAGACTTTTCTAGACGTATTTACGTCTAGTCGTTACTCCGCGTAAATCTTCTAAGGGATTATCCTAGATACTAGCGTAGCGTAGAATTTAACTATAGGAAGACTGTAATTCGAGGCCCTATAACGTAAGCGACTATATATATCGCTTAACGAATTAATAAAGGGAGTAGTAACTATTACATTTAGAGGTATTACGCTAATACTATCTCTTAGCTCTACGCGTATCTAAACGCCTATTAGGGAGGTCGAGTTCTATATATTTAATATAAGTACTCCCTTCCTACTTTACTTACGGGATATATAGTAGCTTCGTTATTATCTTAATATACTAAGACAATGTATAGTATACTTAGACGGATAGGAAGTGCCTATTATATTCTAGTTTAGCTACCTGTAGTTCTTCCTAGACCGATATTAGCTAATAGCCTCTATGTGTTTTCTTTTAGAACTTAAGCTTTACTATCTTTACTAATGCTTTAGACATCCTTTAGTCTAACGAGTATATAAGCTATTACTTAGAGCTAGACATAAGGCCCTAGTTAATACTTTTAAAGAGATCTATAAGATATACTACTATTACTAGATTAAGGGCGAAGCACTAAGACGCTTTAAGTTCTTACTATATAACGACTATAACTTTAACTTTAAGGTTATTATAGACATTATATACCTTAATAGTTATAACGTTCTTTACGTAATTAATATAGCGACGTCCTTCTAAGCTATAAGATTCCTTTAGGATATAATAGCTAAGTATACCTAGGAAGCGCTTAAAGCGTACTAGATCGATACGTATCTTAGGCCCCCTAATTTCCTTATGTATAATGCTAGCACGAATTTCGCTACCGTAGAATTCCGTATAGAAGCCCGATTAAATAGTATTACCTACTATTAGGTCCCTATAGAAGTATATTAGAGCATTAGTAAGGTTAAGCGCTATTACGCGCCCCTCTAACAAGCGTACGAGATCTTTAGGACAGAGCTTATAGGTGTCTCTACCGAATTCGTTCTATAGATAGCTATTAAAGCTATTAACGATACCGCTAGCCCTAATAGACTCGTGCTAACTCTCCTAGTGTTTAGAGCGTACTTACGGATAACAATTAATTCCGCGCCTTTACCTATAGTAATATAACGAGCTATCGCTTCCGCGAAAGCGTTAGTAGAGCTCTATAAGATAATGTCTGCCCGCTAGGTAAAGGACGCCCTACGTATAGGAGGTCTAAAGGATACCCTTACTCTACTCCCGTTGTCGCTACTAATCGGATCGGAAGTCCTTATCTTTCGTAAGAAAGGTAGCTAGTAAGGTCTATTTTACATTGTTTCTATTAGTCTAAATAAGGTAACGATTAACCTTAACGGCCCCTCTACCTTCTATAGCACTTACGTTAAGCCCTATTATCGTTAGTAGCTTAGTACTATTAATGCTAAGCTAACTAGCGCTATCGCTAAGGAGCTAGGAAGTAGGGAGGAGAAATTACCTAAGCTACGGGAAGGATAGACAGTATAGACAACGCCCCTACTAACCGCGACGCCTACTCTAGCAAGGACGAAGACGAAGCTTATTATCGCTATCCCTACTAAGAAACGTACGGAAGAAGCATTCCTTATACTACGTAAGATAGTAGACCGCGAACTCTTAATCTAACTCTATAAGGAAGGTCGCATTACTACCCTAGGTAATCCCTTCGAGGCGTCTAACGCTATAGAGATTAACGCGCTACTTACTTCTAGTACGATTGTCCTAATTTAAATACTAACGAATATACCTAGAAGAGTGTTTTAGTTACGTCTAGTACAAGAGGTTAAGGGTAAGAATACTAACCGCCTATACGAGAAGTCCTGTCTCGTAGTCTAAGGGTATAATAATAAGGGTAAGAGGGATCTACTTACGTAATCCCTAATAATCTAGTAGAGTAGCTAGCGCTTACTACTCGCTCTTATACCCTCTCTCTATACTTATAGATTTAAGCTTACCTTCTATAACATTACGTAGGCGTATATATAGTCCCGTTCGACGCTATAATAAGACATTATCGCTAAGCTCCTAAAGGAGCTTATAATAAAGTTTACTAAGGGGACAGTCCTATATATTATAAAGCTACTATATAGGATCGCTAAAGCGGGAGTCTACTAGTTCGAGACATACTAATTACACCTCTGCGAAAATCTTACGCTCTCGTAGACCTTTAACCTATGCCTCCTCGTCTCTAACGAAGGGAAAGCTTTTAGGCTCTACGCGCTATAGACTAATAATACTATGTTTCTTATAGACGAGAGCTTCCTAACGGCTAAGGAAGAAGCTATCTAGCGCGCGGGAATTAAGGCTAAGGACCGTAAGGTCCTTAGGTATAGCGATAACGGTACCTACGAGACTAAGACAGACTTTAATAGCTATAGGATTCTCCTTACTAAGGACGAAGCTATCTAGGTAAGGTAGAAGGGCTAGGTATAGAAGATCGCGCTTATAAATAGGTCTATAGGATCTAATGTAGTATAGATAGCATACGTCTAGTAATAGGCCTAGGGAGCCTATATCGTAAGCATCTATTAGCCTAAAGTAGTATATAATCTCTCCGTTACAGTATAAGCGTAATAGCCTACTAACTAAGAGATTAACTAGCTAAATAAGTAGCTTAAATAGTAGAAGGTAAACCCTAACTATAGCTTAACGTTTACCCTACTAGATCTCGCGCAGGCTAAGCTCTTTATCTTTACAGACGCCTCTTTCGCTAACAACTAAGACCTAAGCTTATAGATTAGGTTCCTAATCGTACTTATAGAGGAAGAGGCTAGCCTGTAAGATTCTCTTAGTACCTCTGTATACTAGCCCTATAGCTCCTCGCAGTCTTTTACCCTAATAGGGAACATCCTTTATTAGACTTTAATAAAATGTAAGCGAGTTACCCGTAGTATCCTAGCCTTAGAGATCTATAGTCTCGTAGTAGGGTACGATATAGGGTTTATAATCGCGAGCGTCCTTACTACTATTAACTCGCGACTTCGTTTACCCCTACCTCCTATCGTCGTCTATACTAACTCGTACTTACTATATAAGTGTCTAGTTAAGATAGGATTAATAATAGAGAAGAGGTTAATAATTAACCTACTAGCACTACGTTAGTTATACGAGTAGTAGGAGATTAACGAAGTACGATAGATCGATAGCTAAGATAATCCTATAGATACACTTATAAAGTCTGCGGTAAATAACGCGTTAAAGAGGCTTGTCGACGGCGGGCGGCTATAAGTACGCGTAGAAGCTTAGGTAGATAGGAAGGGTTAGTAAGAAGGTTAATAGAAGGGTTATAGGGATAATAATAACGGCTCCGTAGCTCGATCTATAGAGGGAAGAGGGGGAAAGAAAGGGTAGGGAGAAAAAGAGTTAAGTATCGGTATATTACGTACTAGCCTTAGCTAGGTATAAGGTTACGTATCGATAGACTAACGTTAGCACTATCGTGCTAGCGTTAACCTAGCGTATACGTAACTAGATAATTGTTTTTCCTTTTCTAACTTTAGGGAAGGGAAGGGTATTTTAACCCTCCCTCCGTACAATAGTTATAGGAGAAGATAGAGATTTTTAATATACACTTTTGTTCCTTTTCGAAAAGGTCTAACCCTAACCCTATTAAATTCCTTTAAGCTTATTAAAAAAGTAAAAGGAGTAGAGATCGTTATAGTACTTAGTAAGATCTAACTACTAAAGAGGTTAAATAGAATATAAACTAAGTCTCTTCTTCTTACTATCTATCTTAATAAGCTAGTAAGACTAATTAGTATTAAAGGCTAGTAATCCTTTAAAAGGACGTAAGAAAACAATTAATTAATTATTAGACTTATTCCTTTTTACTAATCTATAGAGAGGGGGAAAGAAAGTAAAATATAGACGTTAGGTACCTACTATAGTAGTAGTAATAGCATTATATATATACTCTAGATAAGCTAGAGTAGGGCTTACATTAGCCCTATATAGCCCTAGAGTAGGCCCTAGATTAGCCCTACATAGCCCTAGAGTAAGCCCTACCTTAGCCCTATATAGCCCTAGCGCTAGCCTAGCATTTAGCAGTTAGTAGTAGCTAATTACTGTTATAACCTAATAATATAGGTAGGGTAATCTACCTAATAACAAACCTTAACCCTATACTAGTATATAGTAGTAAGTACTTATAACTTAAATATACCTCTATCTACCTATACTTGTACCTACGCGTACTAACTATACCTTACTCCTACTAACATATACTAATACTTAACTCTTTTTCTAATCTAGACCTCCTACCTAGTAATGCCTTCCTTTAAGTACTTCCTATCTACTTACTCCCTTTTCTATAGTTAATATAGGCCTTAATATAGTCTTACCCCTTTTATAGTTAACTTATACCTTAATATATACGTATATCCTCCCTAGATTCTACTAGCTTATTAGAAATAAGTAGGTATAGATTAAACGTTAGTATATATAAGAGCTCCTCTTAAAAATAGTATTAGTAGTATACTTTCTTAATCTATATTTCTCCCTTAGGGAATTTTGTTTTAGGCTAGCGTAGGAGTAAGGTAAGGATATCTATTATTAGATTTAGGCTAGGGGTAAGAAGTACGTCGATTTCTATAGTATTAAGAGCTTCTTTATACTATAGAAAGAGATTAGCTATTAGTAACAAACGTATAATATATTCTATAGTATTCTATATAGGCTTTAATATCGTTGTTACTTTAGTATTAAGGCCTTTATCTCTTCCTACTTAACGTATATATAATAAGCTAATAGAGCTATAGAGAGGGGTAGTAGATAGGAAGTATATAGTTAGGATATAGCTAACTTATATATAAAGGTAGTAGCTATTAGCTCCTTATAGTCCTATTTAAGTATATTTTCTACTTATAGAAATAAGATAAAGGACTTAATAACTAGAGCCCTTTTTCGTCCTATATAAAGGCCCCTCCCTTATAGAATTTATTAGAGCCTACTATAAAGAGTATAATTATACTACTTAAATGTTATAGCTATCTAACTCTTAAAGTCTTTCTAGAATATCTTAAAGATCTAATTATTACTATACTTAGTCCTATAGTACTAGCTAGTATAGGAGTAAATATATATATTAAGTTCTATACTACTTATAATATTATTTAGAGAGTAAAGGTTCTAAAGGTTCCTACTAAGATATTAATTTAAGACATTAGTATCCTTAGTAGTCTTAATCTCTAGCTTCTATTATAGATTAGACCTAGTATAGACATATAAGACCTAAGGCTATAGTAAAGTTACTTCCTATTTATATAGTAATAAACTAATACTATATAAGAGAATAGCTTATTTCTTTTTACTAGCTAATAGATAGATATTTATATATAGACTTACCCTTTTTCTTATATTACTTCCTTATCTTATAGGGAGATTTCTTACTTTATACCTATTAACTTCTCTAGGATTTCTCCTAGTAAAGAATAGGGCATTTCCCTTAGTAATTTTACTAGCATTTCCCTAGGGAAATCTCTAGTATTTCCCTAGGGTTTTCCTAGTTACTTCTAGCAAAATACTATTAACTAGTATTAAGCTACCTTATGTTCTACCCTACTATATATATTAAGCCTATAATAGTCTAGTTATACTATAGGTACTTCCTAACTATAATATATTCCCCCTATATAACGTAAGCTATCCCTAGCGAACTATAAGATAGGAGGTATAAGAGTAGGGTAAGGTAAATAGGTAAGTAAGAAGGAGTAAAACAAAGACAATAGGGGTAAAAGTATAGAATAGAGTAAAAGTAAGGCATATAAAAGATTAGTACTACTTATAGGGTAAGTTAAGCTAGAGCCCTAAATAACTTATTAAAAGAAAAGGAAAAGTCTATATAGGTTAAGCTAATAAATAGGGACGCTTATTAGAAGTAAAGGAGAGAGAGCTATAAAGGGTAATAGTATAGATAAAAAAAGGAAATAGTACTAGTACTAGCGTTAATTAAGTAATAGAGCTAGGGGTTAGGTTAACTAGGTCGTTAACCTACTATAGGTACTAGAAAAAGTAGTTAAAGTCGCTATTATAGACTATAGAAATACTAGTAACATTTTTATTAGAGGTCCTAGTAGCGAGAGAGTCTAGGATCCCTAGCTAGGGGGTATTAACTAGGTCGAAACATAGCTAGACTACGTTTATAAAAGCTTTAACAAGGGCTAGGAAAGCTAAGTTATTTAACTAATAGGTACTCTTAAAGTACCTAAGTATAGCTTTAATATATACTAAGGCGAATATAAGAGTAGAGAGGGCTAGGTAAGCTAGTAAGCTATAGTAGAGGGCTATAAGGGCTATATTATTATAGGCTATTAGGAGGGGCTAGAGTAAGGAGATAACATAGTATATTAATAAACTAGCTAAGCGAGCGTAAATAGTAAGGGGTAGGGGCCTAAGGGTATACTTATATATTTCTATTACTAGGGCCCCTTAGAGGAGGGCTATATATAAAGACTTAAAAAAGATAGTAGCTATATTATCCTATAATATAGCGCTATAAACATAGTATCGCTATAAGGGGATATAGTAAGGTAATAGTAATAATGTTAGTAAAGGTAACGTATTCTAGGGTAAGGGGGGGAGGTATAGAGCTAAGCTAATAGAACTTATAGTAAGAGTAAGGGAAAATAGGGACTATTATAGTAAACAACTATAAGTATATTATTAAGCTTAGCTATATAAACGCGCTTAAGCCTAGTAGAGTAGTAAGACATAGTAAGTATAATAGCCTAGGAAATATTCTAAGTAGCTAACGTAGTAGAGTAGTAAGTAATAATAAGAGAGGAGTAACTAAGAAAGTAGATAAAGTCTTTAACCTTATCTATAATGTTAGTACTAATAGTATAGTCCTTAGCTATATTTAGGAGAACTATAGTAATATTAGTAAAACCTATAGTATTAGCTACTAGTTAGTCTTTTTTCTAGATAACTAAGCTAGTAGCCTTAGCTAAGGTAAGTAGTAATATATTAGCGCTAAATAAGAAACAGCCCTAAGTATCGTAGTAAAGAGTAGGGATATATAATATAGTAAGAAAATAACACTATAGGGTAAAGTTAGGGAAGTTAGGGAGGTTATTAGAAAACAATAAGCTAAAAGTAAGGGATAGGATATAGTAATAGTAATAGAGGTAGTAGCTAGTATAGTATATAAGGTATAATAAGTATAGCTATTTAAAAATCTATTAAAGAAGTTATAGCTCTCGAGTAGCTAAGCTTAGTACTAAGTATATAGGCTAGGGTTAGATACCTTCTATATAATATATACTATAGCTTAGCCTTTATAGGTATTAAGGAAGTAGGACTTAGAGCTATAGAGTACTATCGAAGGCTAGTAATCCTTTAAAAGGACATAAGAAAACAATTAATTAATTATTAAATTTATTCCTTTTTACTAATTTATAAAGAGGGGGAAAAAAAGTAAGATATAAGCGTTAGATAACTACTATAGTAGTAGTAATAGTATTATATATATACTTTAGAAGGGAGCTAGAGTAAGGCTTATATAAGCCCTATATTAGCCCTATATAGCCCTAAAGTAAGCCCTATATTAGCCCTATATAGCTTTAAAGTAGGGTCTATATTAGCCCTATATTAGCTCTATATAGCCCTAGTACTAGCCTAGTATTTAGCGGTTAGTAGTAGCTAATTACTATTATAACCTAATAGTATAAGTAAGTTAATCTACTTAATAATAAACCTTAACCCTATACTAGTATACGCTAGTAAGCGCTTATAACTTAGATATACCTCTATCTACTTATACTTATACTTATATATATTAACTATACCTTACTCCTACTAATACTAGACTCTCTTTTTAATTATAAAGGTATATATATTAGAGAAAGAGAACCCCTTAGATTAGTTCTAAATCTATATTAATATATATCCCTTTCTTATTAACCTAAGCCTCTATTTATACTTATAACTTACCTTTATCTACTAGCCTTATTAAAGCCTTATTCCTACCTACTTCGTTAAGCTATTAGTAGGGTTATTATAACTATTAATCTATTAAACCTCCTTAATTTCGTACCTTTTATATAACTAATATAAAGTAGTAAGGTTAATTATTAACTACTTTTCTATAGTTATACCTATCTTAACTAAGTACTTATATAGAGTATAAGTTAGTATATATAATAATAAGTAGTACTAGGAGACTAAGTTATATAAAAGTAATATGTAAAGTATTAGAAAAGATAAAGGCTAAGTTATATCTAGTAATAAGGGTATAGATCTCTAAAATAAGTATACTCTAAGTAACCTCTTACTCTCTATTAAAGCTTAGTAAAGGATGTTACTAGTTATTATAAAAGTATATCTCTTTTATCCTTACTTATATTGTCTTTAGCTAAAATAATAATAAACCCTATTTATAAGAAGAGGTCCCTATTATCTATAAAGGAGGTATTAGTAAAAATAAATAGCTTTACTTAATATAAGTCTATTAGCGTAAATATAAGGCTATAATCTAAGTTCTATTATTATTATAAGAGCTAATAGTTTAAGTAAGTAATATTAGTATCTAATAGATCCTATATTTAAATAATAATAGTAAGATTATATAATACTTTAAGCTAATAGATACTTATTATATATATATTCTAAGCTTATTATTAAATATATATTATAAGATTTTTATTTAGTATACTTATAATCTTACTAGCTTAGCCCTTTTAATTTATATAAATATACTTATTATTATAACTTATTATAAGCTAAGCTAGTATAGTTACCTAAGCGATACCTAGGTATTTACGAGTACGTAACATCTTATATACCCTAGAAACACCCCTAAAGACCCTAGGAATAATGCTAGAATTACCTTACTATATCTTAGGAGTAGCGCTAACTTTACCCTAAAATTATCTAACTATAGATTAGTATTAATAGAGATTAGTAAATGTATATTAGAATGTATTAAACTATATAGCCGCTAGCTAGACGCTAGGAACGCTATATATAAGATAGTATATATACTATCTAAAGGCACTAAGATAGAGACAATCCTATAAGTATATAAGTTAACTAGAGATCTAGCTAAAAGATACCTCTCTAGTTCTAAATAGACATTTATCGATTATTTATTTAACTAAAATACTATCTTAGTACGATCCTTAATATATTTAGAACTCTTTCTTAAACCTTATACTTTTTTTATACCTTAAAATAACTTCCCCTACTTCTAATACCCTAATAAACGATAGGACTCTAGACCCCTTAGCTAATATAGACCCCTTCCTTTACTAAACCCTTAAATAATAAGTAACTAGGGAATAGGTAGATTAGAAATAGTAACTAAACTAAATGTTAAGTAGTATACTAGAGGAGCTAAAAACTACTTTAAACGAGCGACTTAAGTAGAGACTACCTACGCTATAATTAATACTACCTAGATCGAGTAATATAAAGACTAAACCCTCTATATACTATAAACTACTACTAAGGCTAGATAAGTTTAATAGATAGAAACATTACTACCCTTCCTAGGCATACTTAATTAAGGAGAAGATATTTATTAATATAGACTTCTTTAATATAAACTAAGAGATATTTTACTATATCTACTCTTACTTAGACTCTAGGCTATAATAGACAGTCTTAATATACTTTTAGAATAGAAGTAATATTAATTACAATTTAGATAAATTTATAAGCTATATTAATTTAATTTATTTAGATGTTAACCTTTAACCCTATATAGCTACTACTCTTTACTTAATAAAATAGGGAGAAAGAACGCCCTTTACTAGTTACCTTCCCTATTTTAAATAGAAATTAGTAGAAGCTAGTAGTAGTACGTAGGTAGCCTCTATAAAGATCCTATTCTTAGATAGTACCCTAAATAATAGAATTAGGAACGCTCTAGTAGCTACAGATCTACCCTCTAATAACTTTATAAAATACTATATTAAGGTAGCTAAGATTACTACTAGGGTTAAGCGCTTCTATAACCTATAGCTATTAATAGAAGGACTAAACCTAGCTATAAGGAACTAAGAATTTAGATAAGATATAGAAGGTAATATATAAATGTCTAGTATCTATAAGGTTAGGACCTAGTAGTTATTGCCTATAGCGTACTATTACTATAAATAGGAAGGGTACCTAGTAAGAGGTTATTAATTAAGACCTAAAGACCTAAAGAAAGGAAGAAGTATAATAAGAGAAAAGAAGAAAAACAAGTTAACTAAGAAAATAAGTACCTTTATAGAAAGGATTAAAGAGGTACTAATAAATAATAACTCTAAGTTAGAAAATAAGTAAACCCTTACTAAAGTTAGAGTAAGGGTAATTAGAAATAAGTTAAGAAAGAATAGAAGAGGGTAAAGCTACTATACTTAATATTATCTATATCCTTAACTATTAATATAGGAACTAAAGAGACACTAGCCCTCTTAAATAGTAGATATAACTACTATACTATAATTAACCTATATATTATAAGAAAGTTAAAGCTATTATATATTAATAAGAAAAGAGACCCCTATTTCCTTTTAATAAACGCTTTACTTGTCTTTTTATATAGGATTGTAACATTCTAAATAGACATTAACAGATAGATAGAATAGGTAGTTACTAATGTAATTGAGAACCTTAGACAACCTCTATACTTAGGAAGACCTTAGGGTTAGGGTTAGGGTTAGGGTTAGGGTTAGGGTTAGGGTTAGGGTTAGGGTTAGGGTTAGGGTTAGGGTTAGGGTTAGGGTTAGGGTTAGGGTTAGGGTTAGGGTTAGGGTTAGGGTTAGGGTTAGGGTTAGGGTTAGGGTTAGGGTTAGGGTTAGGGTTAGGGTTAGGGTTAGGGTTAGGGTTAGGGTTAGGGTTAGGGTTAGGGTTAGGGTTAGGGTTAGGGTTA